>CM038352.1:21741545-23162269 GCA_021464625.1 Proterorhinus semilunaris | reverse complement strand
AATCGTAAAAAAAAAGGGAAAACGCAAGAATTCAAATAGCAAACGTGGACCGATACACAAGTAACAGGTATCAGAAATTAGTGCTCCGGGAGGTCTAATTTTGGGTGGCGTTGGCAAAAGAAAATAATAAAAGATGGCTCAGTGGCGCCCCCTCAAACAGGCAGTTTACATTGAGTCAATGAGAGCCCGGGTGGCAAAAAATGTCATCGTACAAAGGTGACACTGGCCAGGGTCATAGACCACGTCAGGACATGTCAAAAAATATATTATGAGCCCGGCCTAAACTCTACAGGAAGTCGGCCATCTTGGCCCAAACCTCGCACCGTCAAAATCGTACCTGTTGAACTTGTGACCCCTGATCCCCGAGTTTTCAATCAAAAGCTTCGATTTTTGGCCAAAATGTCCCAGACCCATGTGGCTTTCCAAATCCTCCTTTCAATTTTGGAAATATTTTTGGGCGTGGTCATGACAAGGCCGCAACTCAAAGGCCATTTTCAACCAAATTCAAAGTCTCATATCTTTCACAGACTTTGTGGGATTGCAACGGACCCAATACGGCGCACGTGCACATTCTCGAGCTGGACCTAACCATGTGCAAACGCAGCCACTATGGCCAAAAATGACCCACTGGCGCCCCCTTCAAGGTTTTTTCTTGAAAAATTCCAATCAAAAAATCCGGATGGTATGGAGTTGTGAAAATAATCACACAGGCCTTCCCCGTCATGGGGATCAACATACCAAAGAGGCATCACTCTGAGTAATGTCGTTTGGGAGAAATAAAATGCCAAAACATTGCAAAAAAAACGTTTCCATTATTATTATTATTATTATTATTATTATTATTATTATTATTATTACGTCTTTGACCTCAATTTTGACCCCCTGAACATTAACGAAAACTCAATTTTATTTGACCAAAGGTTCATGGTTGGTGTAAAATTAACTATTTTGATACCCTCAAGACAACACCTTGAACAATGCCTCAGTGGCGCCCCCTCAAGCACGACCCCAATTCAAAAGGAATGATGCATTTTTTGCTCTAAACCTATGTCTTTGGGTACAGTGATAGAGGACATCAAGACAAACCTAAAACATCATTATAGCTCCGCCCTCTGACAAACAGGAAGTCGGCCATATTGGATTGAAAATTGAAGCCTTATTTTCTTCCCCTGATATTTTGTCAAGTCACTCCCAGGGATTTGGACCAAATGACATCCAACTTGGTGAGTGTAATCTAGAGGCATAGAGCTCCAATAATCCAGCTCTATTGTTCAGATATCTGTTACGGTTTGTCTGTACGGCTCTGCCAAATATCATGCTTTTTCCCCACCTCTTTGACGACAACTCAAAAGGGCATGCAAGTTCCAATTGCACTAAAATTTCTATCAGCTAAGCCCCTCTATGGATCGTACTGATTAGCCAGGATAATTGTGCAATTTTCACAAAAATAGCGCCCCCTACCTATACTTGCAAAATTACACTTTTACGAACGTGAAAACAAAATTCATATCTCGATTCTCCATGTCACACTGATCAAAAAGGTCCATTACAACACCCCTCTATCTCGCTTTGTTTTTATATTATTAATATCCTGCTTTTACCCCGCCTCTTTGACGACAACTCAAAAGGGCATGCAATTTCCAATTGCACTAATATGTGTATCACATGAGCCCCTCTATGGATCGTACTGATTCGCCTGGATAATTGTGCAATTTTCACAAAAATAGCGCCCCCTACCTATACCTGCAAAATTACACTTTTACGAAAGTGAAAACAAAAATTATATCCTGATTCTCCATGTCACACTGATCAAAAAAGTCTATTACAACATGCCTCTATCTTGCTTTGTTTTCTTTATAATTAGGCCCGAGCAACGGACACGAAGTGCCCGGCGAGGGACTAATTAAAATCGTAAAAAAAAAGGGAAAACGCAAGAATTCAAATAGCAAACGTGGACCGATACACAAGTAACAGGTATCAGAAATTAGTGCTCCGGGAGGTCTAATTTTGGGTGGCGTTGGCAAAAGAAAATAATAAAAGATGGCTCAGTGGCGCCCCCTCAAACAGGCAGTTTACATTGAGTCAATGAGAGCCCGGTGGCAAAAAATGTCATCGTACAAAGGTGACACTGGCCAGGGTCATAGACCACGTCAGGACATGTCAAAAAATATATTATGAGCCCGGCCTAAACTCTACAGGAAGTCGGCCATCTTGGCCCAAACCTCGCACCGTCAAAATCGTACCTGTTGAACTTGTGACCCCTGATCCCCGAGTTTTCAATCAAAAGCTTCGATTTTTGGCCAAAATGTCCCAGACCCATGTGGCTTTCCAAATCCTCCTTTCAATTTTGGAAATATTTTTGGGCGTGGTCATGACAAGGCCGCAACTCAAAGGCCATTTTCAACCAAATTCAAAGTCTCATATCTTTCACAGACTTTGTGGGATTGCAACGGACCCAATACGGCGCACGTGCACATTCTCGAGCTGGACCTAACCATGTGCAAACGCAGCCACTATGGCCAAAAATGACCCACTGGCGCCCCCTTCAAGGTTTTTTCTTGAAAAATTCCAATCAAAAAATCCGGATGGTATGGAGTTGTGAAAATAATCACACAGGCCTTCCCCGTCATGGGGATCAACATACCAAAGAGGCATCACTCTGAGTAATGTCGTTTGGGAGAAATAAAATGCCAAAACATTGCAAAAAAAACGTTTCCATTATTATTATTATTATTATTATTATTATTATTATTATTATTATTACGTCTTTGACCTCAATTTTGACCCCCTGAACATTAACGAAAACTCAATTTTATTTGACCAAAGGTTCATGGTTGGTGTAAAATTAACTATTTTGATACCCTCAAGACAACACCTTGAACAATGCCTCAGTGGCGCCCCCTCAAGCACGACCCCAATTCAAAAGGAATGATGCATTTTTTGCTCTAAACCTATGTCTTTGGGTACAGTGATAGAGGACATCAAGACAAACCTAAAACATCATTATAGCTCCGCCCTCTGACAAACAGGAAGTCGGCCATATTGGATTGAAAATTGAAGCCTTATTTTCTTCCCCTGATATTTTGTCAAGTCACTCCCAGGGATTTGGACCAAATGACATCCAACTTGGTGAGTGTAATCTAGAGGCATAGAGCTCCAATAATCCAGCTCTATTGTTCAGATATCTGTTACGGTTTGTCTGTACGGCTCTGCCAAATATCATGCTTTTTCCCCACCTCTTTGACGACAACTCAAAAGGGCATGCAAGTTCCAATTGCACTAAAATTTCTATCAGCTAAGCCCCTCTATGGATCGTACTGATTAGCCAGGATAATTGTGCAATTTTCACAAAAATAGCGCCCCCTACCTATACTTGCAAAATTACACTTTTACGAACGTGAAAACAAAATTCATATCTCGATTCTCCATGTCACACTGATCAAAAAGGTCCATTACAACACCCCTCTATCTCGCTTTGTTTTTATATTATTAATATCCTGCTTTTACCCCGCCTCTTTGACGACAACTCAAAAGGGCATGCAATTTCCAATTGCACTAATATGTGTATCACATGAGCCCCTCTATGGATCGTACTGATTCGCCTGGATAATTGTGCAATTTTCACAAAAATAGCGCCCCCTACCTATACCTGCAAAATTACACTTTTACGAAAGTGAAAACAAAAATTATATCCTGATTCTCCATGTCACACTGATCAAAAAAGTCTATTACAACATGCCTCTATCTTGCTTTGTTTTCTTTATAATTAGGCCCGAGCAACGGACACGAAGTGCCCGGCGAGGGACTAATTAAAATCGTAAAAAAAAAGGGAAAACGCAAGAATTCAAATAGCAAACGTGGACCGATACACAAGTAACAGGTATCAGAAATTAGTGCTCCGGGAGGTCTAATTTTGGGTGGCGTTGGCAAAAGAAAATAATAAAAGATGGCTCAGTGGCGCCCCCTCAAACAGGCAGTTTACATTGAGTCAATGAGAGCCCGGTGGCAAAAAATGTCATCGTACAAAGGTGACACTGGCCAGGGTCATAGACCACGTCAGGACATGTCAAAAAATATATTATGAGCCCGGCCTAAACTCTACAGGAAGTCGGCCATCTTGGCCCAAACCTCGCACCGTCAAAATCGTACCTGTTGAACTTGTGACCCCTGATCCCCGAGTTTTCAATCAAAAGCTTCGATTTTTGGCCAAAATGTCCCAGACCCATGTGGCTTTCCAAATCCTCCTTTCAATTTTGGAAATATTTTTGGGCGTGGTCATGACAAGGCCGCAACTCAAAGGCCATTTTCAACCAAATTCAAAGTCTCATATCTTTCACAGACTTTGTGGGATTGCAACGGACCCAATACGGCGCACGTGCACATTCTCGAGCTGGACCTAACCATGTGCAAACGCAGCCACTATGGCCAAAAATGACCCACTGGCGCCCCCTTCAAGGTTTTTTCTTGAAAAATTCCAATCAAAACATCCGGATGGTATGGAGTTGTGAAAATAATCACACAGGCCTTCCCCGTCATGGGGATCAACATACCAAAGAGGCATCACTCTGAGTAATGTCGTTTGGGAGAAATAAAATGCCAAAACATTGCAAAAAAAACGTTTCCATTATTATTATTATTATTATTATTATTATTATTATTATTACGTCTTTGACCTCAATTTTGACCCCCTGAACATTAACGAAAACTCAATTTTATTTGACCAAAGGTTCATGGTTGGTGTAAAATTAACTATTTTGATACCCTCAAGACAACACCTTGAACAATGCCTCAGTGGCGCCCCCTCAAGCACGACCCCAATTCAAAAGGAATGATGCATTTTTTGCTCTAAACCTATGTCTTTGGGTACAGTGATAGAGGACATCAAGACAAACCTAAAACATCATTATAGCTCCGCCCTCTGACAAACAGGAAGTCGGCCATATTGGATTGAAAATTGAAGCCTTATTTTCTTCCCCTGATATTTTGTCAAGTCACTCCCAGGGATTTGGACCAAATGACATCCAACTTGGTGAGTGTAATCTAGAGGCATAGAGCTCCAATAATCCAGCTCTATTGTTCAGATATCTGTTACGGTTTGTCTGTACGGCTCTGCCAAATATCATGCTTTTTCCCCACCTCTTTGACGACAACTCAAAAGGGCATGCAAGTTCCAATTGCACTAAAATTTCTATCAGCTAAGCCCCTCTATGGATCGTACTGATTAGCCAGGATAATTGTGCAATTTTCACAAAAATAGCGCCCCCTACCTATACTTGCAAAATTACACTTTTACGAACGTGAAAACAAAATTCATATCTCGATTCTCCATGTCACACTGATCAAAAAGGTCCATTACAACACCCCTCTATCTCGCTTTGTTTTTATATTATTAATATCCTGCTTTTACCCCGCCTCTTTGACGACAACTCAAAAGGGCATGCAATTTCCAATTGCACTAATATGTGTATCACATGAGCCCCTCTATGGATCGTACTGATTCGCCTGGATAATTGTGCAATTTTCACAAAAATAGCGCCCCCTACCTATACCTGCAAAATTACACTTTTACGAAAGTGAAAACAAAAATTATATCCTGATTCTCCATGTCACACTGATCAAAAAAGTCTATTACAACATGCCTCTATCTTGCTTTGTTTTCTTTATAATTAGGCCCGAGCAACGGACACGAAGTGCCCGGCGAGGGACTAATTAAAATCGTAAAAAAAAAGGGAAAACGCAAGAATTCAAATAGCAAACGTGGACCGATACACAAGTAACAGGTATCAGAAATTAGTGCTCCGGGAGGTCTAATTTTGGGTGGCGTTGGCAAAAGAAAATAATAAAAGATGGCTCAGTGGCGCCCCCTCAAACAGGCAGTTTACATTGAGTCAATGAGAGCCCGGTGGCAAAAAATGTCATCGTACAAAGGTGACACTGGCCAGGGTCATAGACCACGTCAGGACATGTCAAAAAATATATTATGAGCCCGGCCTAAACTCTACAGGAAGTCGGCCATCTTGGCCCAAACCTCGCACCGTCAAAATCGTACCTGTTGAACTTGTGACCCCTGATCCCCGAGTTTTCAATCAAAAGCTTCGATTTTTGGCCAAAATGTCCCAGACCCATGTGGCTTTCCAAATCCTCCTTTCAATTTTGGAAATATTTTTGGGCGTGGTCATGACAAGGCCGCAACTCAAAGGCCATTTTCAACCAAATTCAAAGTCTCATATCTTTCACAGACTTTGTGGGATTGCAACGGACCCAATACGGCGCACGTGCACATTCTCGAGCTGGACCTAACCATGTGCAAACGCAGCCACTATGGCCAAAAATGACCCACTGGCGCCCCCTTCAAGGTTTTTTCTTGAAAAATTCCAATCAAAACATCCGGATGGTATGGAGTTGTGAAAATAATCACACAGGCCTTCCCCGTCATGGGGATCAACATACCAAAGAGGCATCACTCTGAGTAATGTCGTTTGGGAGAAATAAAATGCCAAAACATTGCAAAAAAAACGTTTCCATTATTATTATTATTATTATTATTATTATTATTATTATTATTATTACGTCTTTGACCTCAATTTTGACCCCCTGAACATTAACGAAAACTCAATTTTATTTGACCAAAGGTTCATGGTTGGTGTAAAATTAACTATTTTGATACCCTCAAGACAACACCTTGAACAATGCCTCAGTGGCGCCCCCTCAAGCACGACCCCAATTCAAAAGGAATGATGCATTTTTTGCTCTAAACCTATGTCTTTGGGTACAGTGATAGAGGACATCAAGACAAACCTAAAACATCATTATAGCTCCGCCCTCTGACAAACAGGAAGTCGGCCATATTGGATTGAAAATTGAAGCCTTATTTTCTTCCCCTGATATTTTGTCAAGTCACTCCCAGGGATTTGGACCAAATGACATCCAACTTGGTGAGTGTAATCTAGAGGCATAGAGCTCCAATAATCCAGCTCTATTGTTCAGATATCTGTTACGGTTTGTCTGTACGGCTCTGCCAAATATCATGCTTTTTCCCCACCTCTTTGACGACAACTCAAAAGGGCATGCAAGTTCCAATTGCACTAAAATTTCTATCAGCTAAGCCCCTCTATGGATCGTACTGATTAGCCAGGATAATTGTGCAATTTTCACAAAAATAGCGCCCCCTACCTATACTTGCAAAATTACACTTTTACGAACGTGAAAACAAAATTCATATCTCGATTCTCCATGTCACACTGATCAAAAAGGTCCATTACAACACCCCTCTATCTCGCTTTGTTTTTATATTATTAATATCCTGCTTTTACCCCGCCTCTTTGACGACAACTCAAAAGGGCATGCAATTTCCAATTGCACTAATATGTGTATCACATGAGCCCCTCTATGGATCGTACTGATTCGCCTGGATAATTGTGCAATTTTCACAAAAATAGCGCCCCCTACCTATACCTGCAAAATTACACTTTTACGAAAGTGAAAACAAAAATTATATCCTGATTCTCCATGTCACACTGATCAAAAAAGTCTATTACAACATGCCTCTATCTTGCTTTGTTTTCTTTATAATTAGGCCCGAGCAACGGACACGAAGTGCCCGGCGAGGGACTAATTAAAATCGTAAAAAAAAAGGGAAAACGCAAGAATTCAAATAGCAAACGTGGACCGATACACAAGTAACAGGTATCAGAAATTAGTGCTCCGGGAGGTCTAATTTTGGGTGGCGTTGGCAAAAGAAAATAATAAAAGATGGCTCAGTGGCGCCCCCTCAAACAGGCAGTTTACATTGAGTCAATGAGAGCCCGGTGGCAAAAAATGTCATCGTACAAAGGTGACACTGGCCAGGGTCATAGACCACGTCAGGACATGTCAAAAAATATATTATGAGCCCGGCCTAAACTCTACAGGAAGTCGGCCATCTTGGCCCAAACCTCGCACCGTCAAAATCGTACCTGTTGAACTTGTGACCCCTGATCCCCGAGTTTTCAATCAAAAGCTTCGATTTTTGGCCAAAATGTCCCAGACCCATGTGGCTTTCCAAATCCTCCTTTCAATTTTGGAAATATTTTTGGGCGTGGTCATGACAAGGCCGCAACTCAAAGGCCATTTTCAACCAAATTCAAAGTCTCATATCTTTCACAGACTTTGTGGGATTGCAACGGACCCAATACGGCGCACGTGCACATTCTCGAGCTGGACCTAACCATGTGCAAACGCAGCCACTATGGCCAAAAATGACCCACTGGCGCCCCCTTCAAGGTTTTTTCTTGAAAAATTCCAATCAAAACATCCGGATGGTATGGAGTTGTGAAAATAATCACACAGGCCTTCCCCGTCATGGGGATCAACATACCAAAGAGGCATCACTCTGAGTAATGTCGTTTGGGAGAAATAAAATGCCAAAACATTGCAAAAAAAACGTTTCCATTATTATTATTATTATTATTATTATTATTATTATTATTACGTCTTTGACCTCAATTTTGACCCCCTGAACATTAACGAAAACTCAATTTTATTTGACCAAAGGTTCATGGTTGGTGTAAAATTAACTATTTTGATACCCTCAAGACAACACCTTGAACAATGCCTCAGTGGCGCCCCCTCAAGCACGACCCCAATTCAAAAGGAATGATGCATTTTTTGCTCTAAACCTATGTCTTTGGGTACAGTGATAGAGGACATCAAGACAAACCTAAAACATCATTATAGCTCCGCCCTCTGACAAACAGGAAGTCGGCCATATTGGATTGAAAATTGAAGCCTTATTTTCTTCCCCTGATATTTTGTCAAGTCACTCCCAGGGATTTGGACCAAATGACATCCAACTTGGTGAGTGTAATCTAGAGGCATAGAGCTCCAATAATCCAGCTCTATTGTTCAGATATCTGTTACGGTTTGTCTGTACGGCTCTGCCAAATATCATGCTTTTTCCCCACCTCTTTGACGACAACTCAAAAGGGCATGCAAGTTCCAATTGCACTAAAATTTCTATCAGCTAAGCCCCTCTATGGATCGTACTGATTAGCCAGGATAATTGTGCAATTTTCACAAAAATAGCGCCCCCTACCTATACTTGCAAAATTACACTTTTACGAACGTGAAAACAAAATTCATATCTCGATTCTCCATGTCACACTGATCAAAAAGGTCCATTACAACACCCCTCTATCTCGCTTTGTTTTTATATTATTAATATCCTGCTTTTACCCCGCCTCTTTGACGACAACTCAAAAGGGCATGCAATTTCCAATTGCACTAATATGTGTATCACATGAGCCCCTCTATGGATCGTACTGATTCGCCTGGATAATTGTGCAATTTTCACAAAAATAGCGCCCCCTACCTATACCTGCAAAATTACACTTTTACGAAAGTGAAAACAAAAATTATATCCTGATTCTCCATGTCACACTGATCAAAAAAGTCTATTACAACATGCCTCTATCTTGCTTTGTTTTCTTTATAATTAGGCCCGAGCAACGGACACGAAGTGCCCGGCGAGGGACTAATTAAAATCGTAAAAAAAAAGGGAAAACGCAAGAATTCAAATAGCAAACGTGGACCGATACACAAGTAACAGGTATCAGAAATTAGTGCTCCGGGAGGTCTAATTTTGGGTGGCGTTGGCAAAAGAAAATAATAAAAGATGGCTCAGTGGCGCCCCCTCAAACAGGCAGTTTACATTGAGTCAATGAGAGCCCGGTGGCAAAAAATGTCATCGTACAAAGGTGACACTGGCCAGGGTCATAGACCACGTCAGGACATGTCAAAAAATATATTATGAGCCCGGCCTAAACTCTACAGGAAGTCGGCCATCTTGGCCCAAACCTCGCACCGTCAAAATCGTACCTGTTGAACTTGTGACCCCTGATCCCCGAGTTTTCAATCAAAAGCTTCGATTTTTGGCCAAAATGTCCCAGACCCATGTGGCTTTCCAAATCCTCCTTTCAATTTTGGAAATATTTTTGGGCGTGGTCATGACAAGGCCGCAACTCAAAGGCCATTTTCAACCAAATTCAAAGTCTCATATCTTTCACAGACTTTGTGGGATTGCAACGGACCCAATACGGCGCACGTGCACATTCTCGAGCTGGACCTAACCATGTGCAAACGCAGCCACTATGGCCAAAAATGACCCACTGGCGCCCCCTTCAAGGTTTTTTCTTGAAAAATTCCAATCAAAACATCCGGATGGTATGGAGTTGTGAAAATAATCACACAGGCCTTCCCCGTCATGGGGATCAACATACCAAAGAGGCATCACTCTGAGTAATGTCGTTTGGGAGAAATAAAATGCCAAAACATTGCAAAAAAAACGTTTCCATTATTATTATTATTATTATTATTATTATTATTATTATTACGTCTTTGACCTCAATTTTGACCCCCTGAACATTAACGAAAACTCAATTTTATTTGACCAAAGGTTCATGGTTGGTGTAAAATTAACTATTTTGATACCCTCAAGACAACACCTTGAACAATGCCTCAGTGGCGCCCCCTCAAGCACGACCCCAATTCAAAAGGAATGATGCATTTTTTGCTCTAAACCTATGTCTTTGGGTACAGTGATAGAGGACATCAAGACAAACCTAAAACATCATTATAGCTCCGCCCTCTGACAAACAGGAAGTCGGCCATATTGGATTGAAAATTGAAGCCTTATTTTCTTCCCCTGATATTTTGTCAAGTCACTCCCAGGGATTTGGACCAAATGACATCCAACTTGGTGAGTGTAATCTAGAGGCATAGAGCTCCAATAATCCAGCTCTATTGTTCAGATATCTGTTACGGTTTGTCTGTACGGCTCTGCCAAATATCATGCTTTTTCCCCACCTCTTTGACGACAACTCAAAAGGGCATGCAAGTTCCAATTGCACTAAAATTTCTATCAGCTAAGCCCCTCTATGGATCGTACTGATTAGCCAGGATAATTGTGCAATTTTCACAAAAATAGCGCCCCCTACCTATACTTGCAAAATTACACTTTTACGAACGTGAAAACAAAATTCATATCTCGATTCTCCATGTCACACTGATCAAAAAGGTCCATTACAACACCCCTCTATCTCGCTTTGTTTTTATATTATTAATATCCTGCTTTTACCCCGCCTCTTTGACGACAACTCAAAAGGGCATGCAATTTCCAATTGCACTAATATGTGTATCACATGAGCCCCTCTATGGATCGTACTGATTCGCCTGGATAATTGTGCAATTTTCACAAAAATAGCGCCCCCTACCTATACCTGCAAAATTACACTTTTACGAAAGTGAAAACAAAAATTATATCCTGATTCTCCATGTCACACTGATCAAAAAAGTCTATTACAACATGCCTCTATCTTGCTTTGTTTTCTTTATAATTAGGCCCGAGCAACGGACACGAAGTGCCCGGCGAGGGACTAATTAAAATCGTAAAAAAAAAGGGAAAACGCAAGAATTCAAATAGCAAACGTGGACCGATACACAAGTAACAGGTATCAGAAATTAGTGCTCCGGGAGGTCTAATTTTGGGTGGCGTTGGCAAAAGAAAATAATAAAAGATGGCTCAGTGGCGCCCCCTCAAACAGGCAGTTTACATTGAGTCAATGAGAGCCCGGTGGCAAAAAATGTCATCGTACAAAGGTGACACTGGCCAGGGTCATAGACCACGTCAGGACATGTCAAAAAATATATTATGAGCCCGGCCTAAACTCTACAGGAAGTCGGCCATCTTGGCCCAAACCTCGCACCGTCAAAATCGTACCTGTTGAACTTGTGACCCCTGATCCCCGAGTTTTCAATCAAAAGCTTCGATTTTTGGCCAAAATGTCCCAGACCCATGTGGCTTTCCAAATCCTCCTTTCAATTTTGGAAATATTTTTGGGCGTGGTCATGACAAGGCCGCAACTCAAAGGCCATTTTCAACCAAATTCAAAGTCTCATATCTTTCACAGACTTTGTGGGATTGCAACGGACCCAATACGGCGCACGTGCACATTCTCGAGCTGGACCTAACCATGTGCAAACGCAGCCACTATGGCCAAAAATGACCCACTGGCGCCCCCTTCAAGGTTTTTTCTTGAAAAATTCCAATCAAAACATCCGGATGGTATGGAGTTGTGAAAATAATCACACAGGCCTTCCCCGTCATGGGGATCAACATACCAAAGAGGCATCACTCTGAGTAATGTCGTTTGGGAGAAATAAAATGCCAAAACATTGCAAAAAAAAACGTTTCCATTATTATTATTATTATTATTATTATTATTATTATTATTATTATTACGTCTTTGACCTCAATTTTGACCCCCTGAACATTAACGAAAACTCAATTTTATTTGACCAAAGGTTCATGGTTGGTGTAAAATTAACTATTTTGATACCCTCAAGACAACACCTTGAACAATGCCTCAGTGGCGCCCCCTCAAGCACGACCCCAATTCAAAAGGAATGATGCATTTTTTGCTCTAAACCTATGTCTTTGGGTACAGTGATAGAGGACATCAAGCCAAACCTAAAACATCATTATAGCTCCGCCCTCTGACAAACAGGAAGTCGGCCATATTGGATTGAAAATTGAAGCCTTATTTTCTTCCCCTGATATTTTGTCAAGTCACTCCCAGGGATTTGGACCAAATGACATCCAACTTGGTGAGTGTAATCTAGAGGCATAGAGCTCCAATAATCCAGCTCTATTGTTCAGATATCTGTTACGGTTTGTCTGTACGGCTCTGCCAAATATCATGCTTTTTCCCCACCTCTTTGACGACAACTCAAAAGGGCATGCAAGTTCCAATTGCACTAAAATTTCTATCAGCTAAGCCCCTCTATGGATCGTACTGATTAGCCAGGATAATTGTGCAATTTTCACAAAAATAGCGCCCCCTACCTATACTTGCAAAATTACACTTTTACGAACGTGAAAACAAAATTCATATCTCGATTCTCCATGTCACACTGATCAAAAAGGTCCATTACAACACCCCTCTATCTCGCTTTGTTTTTATATTATTAATATCCTGCTTTTACCCCGCCTCTTTGACGACAACTCAAAAGGGCATGCAATTTCCAATTGCACTAATATGTGTATCACATGAGCCCCTCTATGGATCGTACTGATTCGCCTGGATAATTGTGCAATTTTCACAAAAATAGCGCCCCCTACCTATACCTGCAAAATTACACTTTTACGAAAGTGAAAACAAAAATTATATCCTGATTCTCCATGTCACACTGATCAAAAAAGTCTATTACAACATGCCTCTATCTTGCTTTGTTTTCTTTATAATTAGGCCCGAGCAACGGACACGAAGTGCCCGGCGAGGGACTAATTAAAATCGTAAAAAAAAAGGGAAAACGCAAGAATTCAAATAGCAAACGTGGACCGATACACAAGTAACAGGTATCAGAAATTAGTGCTCCGGGAGGTCTAATTTTGGGTGGCGTTGGCAAAAGAAAATAATAAAAGATGGCTCAGTGGCGCCCCCTCAAACAGGCAGTTTACATTGAGTCAATGAGAGCCCGGTGGCAAAAAATGTCATCGTACAAAGGTGACACTGGCCAGGGTCATAGACCACGTCAGGACATGTCAAAAAATATATTATGAGCCCGGCCTAAACTCTACAGGAAGTCGGCCATCTTGGCCCAAACCTCGCACCGTCAAAATCGTACCTGTTGAACTTGTGACCCCTGATCCCCGAGTTTTCAATCAAAAGCTTCGATTTTTGGCCAAAATGTCCCAGACCCATGTGGCTTTCCAAATCCTCCTTTCAATTTTGGAAATATTTTTGGGCGTGGTCATGACAAGGCCGCAACTCAAAGGCCATTTTCAACCAAATTCAAAGTCTCATATCTTTCACAGACTTTGTGGGATTGCAACGGACCCAATACGGCGCACGTGCACATTCTCGAGCTGGACCTAACCATGTGCAAACGCAGCCACTATGGCCAAAAATGACCCACTGGCGCCCCCTTCAAGGTTTTTTCTTGAAAAATTCCAATCAAAACATCCGGATGGTATGGAGTTGTGAAAATAATCACACAGGCCTTCCCCGTCATGGGGATCAACATACCAAAGAGGCATCACTCTGAGTAATGTCGTTTGGGAGAAATAAAATGCCAAAACATTGCAAAAAAAACGTTTCCATTATTATTATTATTATTATTATTATTATTATTATTATTACGTCTTTGACCTCAATTTTGACCCCCTGAACATTAACGAAAACTCAATTTTATTTGACCAAAGGTTCATGGTTGGTGTAAAATTAACTATTTTGATACCCTCAAGACAACACCTTGAACAATGCCTCAGTGGCGCCCCCTCAAGCACGACCCCAATTCAAAAGGAATGATGCATTTTTTGCTCTAAACCTATGTCTTTGGGTACAGTGATAGAGGACATCAAGACAAACCTAAAACATCATTATAGCTCCGCCCTCTGACAAACAGGAAGTCGGCCATATTGGATTGAAAATTGAAGCCTTATTTTCTTCCCCTGATATTTTGTCAAGTCACTCCCAGGGATTTGGACCAAATGACATCCAACTTGGTGAGTGTAATCTAGAGGCATAGAGCTCCAATAATCCAGCTCTATTGTTCAGATATCTGTTACGGTTTGTCTGTACGGCTCTGCCAAATATCATGCTTTTTCCCCACCTCTTTGACGACAACTCAAAAGGGCATGCAAGTTCCAATTGCACTAAAATTTCTATCAGCTAAGCCCCTCTATGGATCGTACTGATTAGCCAGGATAATTGTGCAATTTTCACAAAAATAGCGCCCCCTACCTATACTTGCAAAATTACACTTTTACGAACGTGAAAACAAAATTCATATCTCGATTCTCCATGTCACACTGATCAAAAAGGTCCATTACAACACCCCTCTATCTCGCTTTGTTTTTATATTATTAATATCCTGCTTTTACCCCGCCTCTTTGACGACAACTCAAAAGGGCATGCAATTTCCAATTGCACTAATATGTGTATCACATGAGCCCCTCTATGGATCGTACTGATTCGCCTGGATAATTGTGCAATTTTCACAAAAATAGCGCCCCCTACCTATACCTGCAAAATTACACTTTTACGAAAGTGAAAACAAAAATTATATCCTGATTCTCCATGTCACACTGATCAAAAAAGTCTATTACAACATGCCTCTATCTTGCTTTGTTTTCTTTATAATTAGGCCCGAGCAACGGACACGAAGTGCCCGGCGAGGGACTAATTAAAATCGTAAAAAAAAAGGGAAAACGCAAGAATTCAAATAGCAAACGTGGACCGATACACAAGTAACAGGTATCAGAAATTAGTGCTCCGGGAGGTCTAATTTTGGGTGGCGTTGGCAAAAGAAAATAATAAAAGATGGCTCAGTGGCGCCCCCTCAAACAGGCAGTTTACATTGAGTCAATGAGAGCCCGGTGGCAAAAAATGTCATCGTACAAAGGTGACACTGGCCAGGGTCATAGACCACGTCAGGACATGTCAAAAAATATATTATGAGCCCGGCCTAAACTCTACAGGAAGTCGGCCATCTTGGCCCAAACCTCGCACCGTCAAAATCGTACCTGTTGAACTTGTGACCCCTGATCCCCGAGTTTTCAATCAAAAGCTTCGATTTTTGGCCAAAATGTCCCAGACCCATGTGGCTTTCCAAATCCTCCTTTCAATTTTGGAAATATTTTTGGGCGTGGTCATGACAAGGCCGCAACTCAAAGGCCATTTTCAACCAAATTCAAAGTCTCATATCTTTCACAGACTTTGTGGGATTGCAACGGACCCAATACGGCGCACGTGCACATTCTCGAGCTGGACCTAACCATGTGCAAACGCAGCCACTATGGCCAAAAATGACCCACTGGCGCCCCCTTCAAGGTTTTTTCTTGAAAAATTCCAATCAAAACATCCGGATGGTATGGAGTTGTGAAAATAATCACACAGGCCTTCCCCGTCATGGGGATCAACATACCAAAGAGGCATCACTCTGAGTAATGTCGTTTGGGAGAAATAAAATGCCAAAACATTGCAAAAAAAACGTTTCCATTATTATTATTATTATTATTATTATTATTATTATTATTACGTCTTTGACCTCAATTTTGACCCCCTGAACATTAACGAAAACTCAATTTTATTTGACCAAAGGTTCATGGTTGGTGTAAAATTAACTATTTTGATACCCTCAAGACAACACCTTGAACAATGCCTCAGTGGCGCCCCCTCAAGCACGACCCCAATTCAAAAGGAATGATGCATTTTTTGCTCTAAACCTATGTCTTTGGGTACAGTGATAGAGGACATCAAGACAAACCTAAAACATCATTATAGCTCCGCCCTCTGACAAACAGGAAGTCGGCCATATTGGATTGAAAATTGTATCCTTATTTTCTTCACCTGATATTTTGTCAAGTCACTCCCAGGGATTTGGACCAAATGAGATCCAACTCGGTGAGTGTAATCTAGAGGCATAGAGCTCCAATAATCCAGCTCTATTGTTCAGATATCTGTTACGGTTTGTCTGTACGGCTCTGCCAAATATCATGCTTTTTCCCCGCCTCTTTGACGACAACTCAAAAGGGCATGCAAGTTTCAATTGCACTAAAATTTCTATCAGCTAAGCCCCTCTATGGATCGTACTGATTAGCCAGGATAATTGTGCAATTTTCACAAAAATAGCGCCCCCTACCTATACTTGCAAAATTACACTTTTACGAAAGTGAAAACAAAATTCATATCTCAATTCTCCATGTCACACTGATCAAAAAAGTCCATTACAACACCCCTCTATCTCGCTTTGTTTTTTATATTATTAATATCATGCTTTTTCTCCGCCTCTTTGACAACAACTCAAAAGGGCATGCAATTTCCAATTGCACTAATATTTGTATCACATAAGCCCCTCTATGGATCGTACTGATTAGCCTGGATAATTGTGCAATTTTCACAAAAATAGCGCCCCCTACCTATACCTGCAAAATTACACTTTCACGAAAGTGAAAAAAAAAATTATAACCTGATTCTCCATGTCACACTGATCAAAAAAGTCTATTACAACACCCCTCTATCTTGCTTTGTTTTCTTTATAATTAGGCCCGAGCAACGGACACGCAGTGCCCGGCGAGGGACTAATTACAATCGTTAAAATAGAGGGAAAACGCAAGGGAAAACGCACGAATTCACATAGCAAACGTGAACCGATATGCAAGTAACAGGGATCAGAAATTAGTGCTCCGGGAGCTCTAATGTAGGGTGTGGCCCGCGAGAGAAAATAATAAAAGATGGCTCAGTGGCGCCCCCTCAAAGCAGTGTAAATTGAGCGAATGAGAATCCGGTGGCAAAAAATGTCATGGTACAAAGGTGACACTGGCCAGGGACGTAGACCACGTCAGGACATGTCAAAAAATATATTATGAGCCCGGCCTAAACTCTACAGGAAGTCGGCCATCTTGGCCCAAACCTGGAACCTTCAAAATCGTACCTGTTGAACTTGTGACCCCTGATCCCCGAGTTTTCAATCAAAAGCTTCAATTTTTGGCCAAAATGTCCCAGACCCATGTGGCTTTCCAAATCCTCATTTCAATTTTGGAAATATTATTGGGCGTGGTCATGACAAGCCCGCAACTCAGAGGCCATTTTCAACCAAATTCAAAGTCTCATATCTTTCACAGACTTTGTGGGATTGCAACGGACCCAATACGGCGCACGTGCACCTTCTCGAGCTGGACCTAACCATGTGCAAACGCAGCCACTATGGCCAAAAATGACCCACTGGCGCCCCCTTCAAGGTTTTTTCTTGAAAAATTCGAATCAAAAAATCGGGATGGTATGGAGTTGTGAAAATAATCACACAGGCCTTCCACGTCATGGGGATCAACATACCAAAGAGGCATCACTCTGAGTCATGTCGTTTGGGAGAAATAAAATGCCAAAACATAGCAAAAAAAACCGTTTCCATTATTATTATTATTATTATTATTATTATTATTATTATTATTATTATTACGTCTTTGAACTCAATTTTGACCCCCTGAACATTAACGAAAACTCAATTTTATTTGACCAAAGGTTCATGGTTGGTGTAAAATTAACTATTTTGATACCCTCAAGACAACACCTTGAACAATGCCTCAGTGGCGCCCCCTCAAGCACGACCCCAATTCAAAAGGAATGATGCATTTTTTGCTCTAAACCTATGTCTTTGGGTACAGTGATAGAGGACATCAAGACAAACCTAAAACATCATTATAGCTCCGCCCTCTGACAAACAGGAAGTCGGCCATATTGGATTGAAAATTGTATCCTTATTTTCTTCACCTGATATTTTGTCAAGTCACTCCCAGGGATTTGGACCAAATGAGATCCAACTCGGTGAGTGTAATCTAGAGGCATAGAGCTCCAATAATCCAGCTCTATTGTTCAGATATCTGTTACGGTTTGTCTGTACGGCTCTGCCAAATATCATGCTTTTTCCCCGCCTCTTTGACGACAACTCAAAAGGGCATGCAAGTTTCAATTGCACTAAAATTTCTATCAGCTAAGCCCCTCTATGGATCGTACTGATTAGCCAGGATAATTGTGCAATTTTCACAAAAATAGCGCCCCCTACCTATACTTGCAAAATTACACTTTTACGAAAGTGAAAACAAAATTCATATCTCAATTCTCCATGTCACACTGATCAAAAAAGTCCATTACAACACCCCTCTATCTCGCTTTGTTTTTTATATTATTAATATCATGCTTTTTCTCCGCCTCTTTGACAACAACTCAAAAGGGCATGCAATTTCCAATTGCACTAATATTTGTATCACATAAGCCCCTCTATGGATCGTACTGATTAGCCTGGATAATTGTGCAATTTTCACAAAAATAGCGCCCCCTACCTATACCTGCAAAATTACACTTTCACGAAAGTGAAAAAAAAAATTATAACCTGATTCTCCATGTCACACTGATCAAAAAAGTCTATTACAACACCCCTCTATCTTGCTTTGTTTTCTTTATAATTAGGCCCGAGCAACGGACACGCAGTGCCCGGCGAGGGACTAATTACAATCGTTAAAATAGAGGGAAAACGCAAGGGAAAACGCACGAATTCACATAGCAAACGTGAACCGATATGCAAGTAACAGGGATCAGAAATTAGTGCTCCGGGAGCTCTAATGTAGGGTGTGGCCCGCGAGAGAAAATAATAAAAGATGGCTCAGTGGCGCCCCCTCAAAGCAGTGTAAATTGAGCGAATGAGAATCCGGTGGCAAAAAATGTCATGGTACAAAGGTGACACTGGCCAGGGACGTAGACCACGTCAGGACATGTCAAAAAATATATTATGAGCCCGGCCTAAACTCTACAGGAAGTCGGCCATCTTGGCCCAAACCTGGAACCTTCAAAATCGTACCTGTTGAACTTGTGACCCCTGATCCCCGAGTTTTCAATCAAAAGCTTCAATTTTTGGCCAAAATGTCCCAGACCCATGTGGCTTTCCAAATCCTCATTTCAATTTTGGAAATATTATTGGGCGTGGTCATGACAAGCCCGCAACTCAGAGGCCATTTTCAACCAAATTCAAAGTCTCATATCTTTCACAGACTTTGTGGGATTGCAACGGACCCAATACGGCGCACGTGCACCTTCTCGAGCTGGACCTAACCATGTGCAAACGCAGCCACTATGGCCAAAAATGACCCACTGGCGCCCCCTTCAAGGTTTTTTCTTGAAAAATTCGAATCAAAAAATCGGGATGGTATGGAGTTGTGAAAATAATCACACAGGCCTTCCACGTCATGGGGATCAACATACCAAAGAGGCATCACTCTGAGTCATGTCGTTTGGGAGAAATAAAATGCCAAAACATAGCAAAAAAAACCGTTTCCATTATTATTATTATTATTATTATTATTATTATTATTATTATTATTACGTCTTTGAACTCAATTTTGACCCCCTGAACATTAACGAAAACTCAATTTTATTTGACCAAAGGTTCATGGTTGGTGTAAAATTAACTATTTTGATACCCTCAAGACAACACCTTGAACAATGCCTCAGTGGCGCCCCCTCAAGCACGACCCCAATTCAAAAGGAATGATGCATTTTTTGCTCTAAACCTATGTCTTTGGGTACAGTGATAGAGGACATCAAGACAAACCTAAAACATCATTATAGCTCCGCCCTCTGACAAACAGGAAGTCGGCCATATTGGATTGAAAATTGTATCCTTATTTTCTTCACCTGATATTTTGTCAAGTCACTCCCAGGGATTTGGACCAAATGAGATCCAACTCGGTGAGTGTAATCTAGAGGCATAGAGCTCCAATAATCCAGCTCTATTGTTCAGATATCTGTTACGGTTTGTCTGTACGGCTCTGCCAAATATCATGCTTTTTCCCCGCCTCTTTGACGACAACTCAAAAGGGCATGCAAGTTTCAATTGCACTAAAATTTCTATCAGCTAAGCCCCTCTATGGATCGTACTGATTAGCCAGGATAATTGTGCAATTTTCACAAAAATAGCGCCCCCTACCTATACTTGCAAAATTACACTTTTACGAAAGTGAAAACAAAATTCATATCTCAATTCTCCATGTCACACTGATCAAAAAAGTCCATTACAACACCCCTCTATCTCGCTTTGTTTTTTATATTATTAATATCATGCTTTTTCTCCGCCTCTTTGACAACAACTCAAAAGGGCATGCAATTTCCAATTGCACTAATATTTGTATCACATAAGCCCCTCTATGGATCGTACTGATTAGCCTGGATAATTGTGCAATTTTCACAAAAATAGCGCCCCCTACCTATACCTGCAAAATTACACTTTCACGAAAGTGAAAAAAAAAATTATAACCTGATTCTCCATGTCACACTGATCAAAAAAGTCTATTACAACACCCCTCTATCTTGCTTTGTTTTCTTTATAATTAGGCCCGAGCAACGGACACGCAGTGCCCGGCGAGGGACTAATTACAATCGTTAAAATAGAGGGAAAACGCAAGGGAAAACGCACGAATTCACATAGCAAACGTGAACCGATATGCAAGTAACAGGGATCAGAAATTAGTGCTCCGGGAGCTCTAATGTAGGGTGTGGCCCGCGAGAGAAAATAATAAAAGATGGCTCAGTGGCGCCCCCTCAAAGCAGTGTAAATTGAGCGAATGAGAATCCGGTGGCAAAAAATGTCATGGTACAAAGGTGACACTGGCCAGGGACGTAGACCACGTCAGGACATGTCAAAAAATATATTATGAGCCCGGCCTAAACTCTACAGGAAGTCGGCCATCTTGGCCCAAACCTGGAACCTTCAAAATCGTACCTGTTGAACTTGTGACCCCTGATCCCCGAGTTTTCAATCAAAAGCTTCAATTTTTGGCCAAAATGTCCCAGACCCATGTGGCTTTCCAAATCCTCATTTCAATTTTGGAAATATTATTGGGCGTGGTCATGACAAGCCCGCAACTCAGAGGCCATTTTCAACCAAATTCAAAGTCTCATATCTTTCACAGACTTTGTGGGATTGCAACGGACCCTATACGGCGCACGTGCACCTTCTCGAGCTGGACCTAACCATGTGCAAACGCAGCCACTATGGCCAAAAATGACCCACTGGCGCCCCCTTCAAGGTTTTTTCTTGAAAAATTCGAATCAAAAAATCGGGATGGTATGGAGTTGTGAAAATAATCACACAGGCCTTCCACGTCATGGGGATCAACATACCAAAGAGGCATCACTCTGAGTCATGTCGTTTGGGAGAAATAAAATGCCAAAACATAGCAAAAAAACCGTTTCCATTATTATTATTATTATTATTATTAGGCCCGAGCAACGGACACGAAGTGCCCGGCGAGGGACTAATTAAAATCGTAAAAAAAAAGGGAAAACGCAAGAATTCAAATAGCAAACGTGGACCGATACACAAGTAACAGGTATCAGAAATTAGTGCTCCGGGAGGTCTAATTTTGGGTGGCGTTGGCAAAAGAAAATAATAAAAGATGGCTCAGTGGCGCCCCCTCAAACAGGCAGTTTACATTGAGTCAATGAGAGCCCGGTGGCAAAAAATGTCATCGTACAAAGGTGACACTGGCCAGGGTCATAGACCACGTCAGGACATGTCAAAAAATATATTATGAGCCCGGCCTAAACTCTACAGGAAGTCGGCCATCTTGGCCCAAACCTCGCACCGTCAAAATCGTACCTGTTGAACTTGTGACCCCTGATCCCCGAGTTTTCAATCAAAAGCTTCGATTTTTGGCCAAAATGTCCCAGACCCATGTGGCTTTCCAAATCCTCCTTTCAATTTTGGAAATATTTTTGGGCGTGGTCATGACAAGGCCGCAACTCAAAGGCCATTTTCAACCAAATTCAAAGTCTCATATCTTTCACAGACTTTGTGGGATTGCAACGGACCCAATACGGCGCACGTGCACATTCTCGAGCTGGACCTAACCATGTGCAAACGCAGCCACTATGGCCAAAAATGACCCACTGGCGCCCCCTTCAAGGTTTTTTCTTGAAAAATTCCAATCAAAAAATCCGGATGGTATGGAGTTGTGAAAATAATCACACAGGCCTTCCCCGTCATGGGGATCAACATACCAAAGAGGCATCACTCTGAGTAATGTCGTTTGGGAGAAATAAAATGCCAAAACATTGCAAAAAAAACGTTTCCATTATTATTATTATTATTATTATTATTATTATTATTATTACGTCTTTGACCTCAATTTTGACCCCCTGAACATTAACGAAAACTCAATTTTATTTGACCAAAGGTTCATGGTTGGTGTAAAATTAACTATTTTGATACCCTCAAGACAACACCTTGAACAATGCCTCAGTGGCGCCCCCTCAAGCACGACCCCAATTCAAAAGGAATGATGCATTTTTTGCTCTAAACCTATGTCTTTGGGTACAGTGATAGAGGACATCAAGACAAACCTAAAACATCATTATAGCTCCGCCCTCTGACAAACAGGAAGTCGGCCATATTGGATTGAAAATTGTATCCTTATTTTCTTCACCTGATATTTTGTCAAGTCACTCCCAGGGATTTGGACCAAATGAGATCCAACTCGGTGAGTGTAATCTAGAGGCATAGAGCTCCAATAATCCAGCTCTATTGTTCAGATATCTGTTACGGTTTGTCTGTACGGCTCTGCCAAATATCATGCTTTTTCCCCGCCTCTTTGACGACAACTCAAAAGGGCATGCAAGTTTCAATTGCACTAAAATTTCTATCAGCTAAGCCCCTCTATGGATCGTACTGATTAGCCAGGATAATTGTGCAATTTTCACAAAAATAGCGCCCCCTACCTATACTTGCAAAATTACACTTTTACGAAAGTGAAAACAAAATTCATATCTCAATTCTCCATGTCACACTGATCAAAAAAGTCCATTACAACACCCCTCTATCTCGCTTTGTTTTTTATATTATTAATATCATGCTTTTTCTCCGCCTCTTTGACAACAACTCAAAAGGGCATGCAATTTCCAATTGCACTAATATTTGTATCACATAAGCCCCTCTATGGATCGTACTGATTAGCCTGGATAATTGTGCAATTTTCACAAAAATAGCGCCCCCTACCTATACCTGCAAAATTACACTTTCACGAAAGTGAAAAAAAAAATTATAACCTGATTCTCCATGTCACACTGATCAAAAAAGTCTATTACAACACCCCTCTATCTTGCTTTGTTTTCTTTATAATTAGGCCCGAGCAACGGACACGCAGTGCCCGGCGAGGGACTAATTACAATCGTTAAAATAGAGGGAAAACGCAAGGGAAAACGCACGAATTCACATAGCAAACGTGAACCGATATGCAAGTAACAGGGATCAGAAATTAGTGCTCCGGGAGCTCTAATGTAGGGTGTGGCCCGCGAGAGAAAATAATAAAAGATGGCTCAGTGGCGCCCCCTCAAAGCAGTGTAAATTGAGCGAATGAGAATCCGGTGGCAAAAAATGTCATGGTACAAAGGTGACACTGGCCAGGGACGTAGACCACGTCAGGACATGTCAAAAAATATATTATGAGCCCGGCCTAAACTCTACAGGAAGTCGGCCATCTTGGCCCAAACCTGGAACCTTCAAAATCGTACCTGTTGAACTTGTGACCCCTGATCCCCGAGTTTTCAATCAAAAGCTTCAATTTTTGGCCAAAATGTCCCAGACCCATGTGGCTTTCCAAATCCTCATTTCAATTTTGGAAATATTATTGGGCGTGGTCATGACAAGCCCGCAACTCAGAGGCCATTTTCAACCAAATTCAAAGTCTCATATCTTTCACAGACTTTGTGGGATTGCAACGGACCCAATACGGCGCACGTGCACCTTCTCGAGCTGGACCTAACCATGTGCAAACGCAGCCACTATGGCCAAAAATGACCCACTGGCGCCCCCTTCAAGGTTTTTTCTTGAAAAATTCGAATCAAAAAATCGGGATGGTATGGAGTTGTGAAAATAATCACACAGGCCTTCCACGTCATGGGGATCAACATACCAAAGAGGCATCACTCTGAGTCATGTCGTTTGGGAGAAATAAAATGCCAAAACATAGCAAAAAAACCGTTTCCATTATTATTATTATTATTATTATTATTATTATTATTATTATTACGTCTTTGAACTCAATTTTGACCCCCTGAACATTAACGAAAACTCAATTTTATTTGACCAAAGGTTCATGGTTGGTGTAAAATTAACTATTTTGATACCCTCAAGACAACACCTTGAACAATGCCTCAGTGGCGCCCCCTCAAGCACGACCCCAATTCAAAAGGAATGATGCATTTTTTGCTCTAAACCTATGTCTTTGGGTACAGTGATAGAGGACATCAAGACAAACCTAAAACATCATTATAGCTCCGCCCTCTGACAAACAGGAAGTCGGCCATATTGGATTGAAAATTGTATCCTTATTTTCTTCACCTGATATTTTGTCAAGTCACTCCCAGGGATTTGGACCAAATGAGATCCAACTCGGTGAGTGTAATCTAGAGGCATAGAGCTCCAATAATCCAGCTCTATTGTTCAGATATCTGTTACGGTTTGTCTGTACGGCTCTGCCAAATATCATGCTTTTTCCCCGCCTCTTTGACGACAACTCAAAAGGGCATGCAAGTTTCAATTGCACTAAAATTTCTATCAGCTAAGCCCCTCTATGGATCGTACTGATTAGCCAGGATAATTGTGCAATTTTCACAAAAATAGCGCCCCCTACCTATACTTGCAAAATTACACTTTTACGAAAGTGAAAACAAAATTCATATCTCAATTCTCCATGTCACACTGATCAAAAAAGTCCATTACAACACCCCTCTATCTCGCTTTGTTTTTTATATTATTAATATCATGCTTTTTCTCCGCCTCTTTGACAACAACTCAAAAGGGCATGCAATTTCCAATTGCACTAATATTTGTATCACATAAGCCCCTCTATGGATCGTACTGATTAGCCTGGATAATTGTGCAATTTTCACAAAAATAGCGCCCCCTACCTATACCTGCAAAATTACACTTTCACGAAAGTGAAAAAAAAAATTATAACCTGATTCTCCATGTCACACTGATCAAAAAAGTCTATTACAACACCCCTCTATCTTGCTTTGTTTTCTTTATAATTAGGCCCGAGCAACGGACACGCAGTGCCCGGCGAGGGACTAATTACAATCGTTAAAATAGAGGGAAAACGCAAGGGAAAACGCACGAATTCACATAGCAAACGTGAACCGATATGCAAGTAACAGGGATCAGAAATTAGTGCTCCGGGAGCTCTAATGTAGGGTGTGGCCCGCGAGAGAAAATAATAAAAGATGGCTCAGTGGCGCCCCCTCAAAGCAGTGTAAATTGAGCGAATGAGAATCCGGTGGCAAAAAATGTCATGGTACAAAGGTGACACTGGCCAGGGACGTAGACCACGTCAGGACATGTCAAAAAATATATTATGAGCCCGGCCTAAACTCTACAGGAAGTCGGCCATCTTGGCCCAAACCTGGAACCTTCAAAATCGTACCTGTTGAACTTGTGACCCCTGATCCCCGAGTTTTCAATCAAAAGCTTCAATTTTTGGCCAAAATGTCCCAGACCCATGTGGCTTTCCAAATCCTCATTTCAATTTTGGAAATATTATTGGGCGTGGTCATGACAAGCCCGCAACTCAGAGGCCATTTTCAACCAAATTCAAAGTCTCATATCTTTCACAGACTTTGTGGGATTGCAACGGACCCAATACGGCGCACGTGCACCTTCTCGAGCTGGACCTAACCATGTGCAAACGCAGCCACTATGGCCAAAAATGACCCACTGGCGCCCCCTTCAAGGTTTTTTCTTGAAAAATTCGAATCAAAAAATCGGGATGGTATGGAGTTGTGAAAATAATCACACAGGCCTTCCACGTCATGGGGATCAACATACCAAAGAGGCATCACTCTGAGTCATGTCGTTTGGGAGAAATAAAATGCCAAAACATAGCAAAAAAACCGTTTCCATTATTATTATTATTATTAGGCCCGAGCAACGGACACGCAGTGCCCGGCGAGGGACTAATTACAATCGTTAAAATAGAGGGAAAACGCAAGGGAAAACGCACGAATTCACATAGCAAACGTGAACCGATATGCAAGTAACAGGGATCAGAAATTAGTGCTCCGGGAGCTCTAATGTAGGGTGTGGCCCGCGAGAGAAAATAATAAAAGATGGCTCAGTGGCGCCCCCTCAAAGCAGTGTAAATTGAGCGAATGAGAATCCGGTGGCAAAAAATGTCATGGTACAAAGGTGACACTGGCCAGGGACGTAGACCACGTCAGGACATGTCAAAAAATATATTATGAGCCCGGCCTAAACTCTACAGGAAGTCGGCCATCTTGGCCCAAACCTGGAACCTTCAAAATCGTACCTGTTGAACTTGTGACCCCTGATCCCCGAGTTTTCAATCAAAAGCTTCAATTTTTGGCCAAAATGTCCCAGACCCATGTGGCTTTCCAAATCCTCATTTCAATTTTGGAAATATTATTGGGCGTGGTCATGACAAGCCCGCAACTCAGAGGCCATTTTCAACCAAATTCAAAGTCTCATATCTTTCACAGACTTTGTGGGATTGCAACGGACCCAATACGGCGCACGTGCACCTTCTCGAGCTGGACCTAACCATGTGCAAACGCAGCCACTATGGCCAAAAATGACCCACTGGCGCCCCCTTCAAGGTTTTTTCTTGAAAAATTCGAATCAAAAAATCGGGATGGTATGGAGTTGTGAAAATAATCACACAGGCCTTCCACGTCATGGGGATCAACATACCAAAGAGGCATCACTCTGAGTCATGTCGTTTGGGAGAAATAAAATGCCAAAACATAGCAAAAAAAACCGTTTCCATTATTATTATTATTATTATTATTATTATTATTATTATTACGTCTTTGAACTCAATTTTGACCCCCTGAACATTAACGAAAACTCAATTTTATTTGACCAAAGGTTCATGGTTGGTGTAAAATTAACTATTTTGATACCCTCAAGACAACACCTTGAACAATGCCTCAGTGGCGCCCCCTCAAGCACGACCCCAATTCAAAAGGAATGATGCATTTTTTGCTCTAAACCTATGTCTTTGGGTACAGTGATAGAGGACATCAAGACAAACCTAAAACATCATTATAGCTCCGCCCTCTGACAAACAGGAAGTCGGCCATATTGGATTGAAAATTGTATCCTTATTTTCTTCACCTGATATTTTGTCAAGTCACTCCCAGGGATTTGGACCAAATGAGATCCAACTCGGTGAGTGTAATCTAGAGGCATAGAGCTCCAATAATCCAGCTCTATTGTTCAGATATCTGTTACGGTTTGTCTGTACGGCTCTGCCAAATATCATGCTTTTTCCCCGCCTCTTTGACGACAACTCAAAAGGGCATGCAAGTTTCAATTGCACTAAAATTTCTATCAGCTAAGCCCCTCTATGGATCGTACTGATTAGCCAGGATAATTGTGCAATTTTCACAAAAATAGCGCCCCCTACCTATACTTGCAAAATTACACTTTTACGAAAGTGAAAACAAAATTCATATCTCAATTCTCCATGTCACACTGATCAAAAAAGTCCATTACAACACCCCTCTATCTCGCTTTGTTTTTTATATTATTAATATCATGCTTTTTCTCCGCCTCTTTGACAACAACTCAAAAGGGCATGCAATTTCCAATTGCACTAATATTTGTATCACATAAGCCCCTCTATGGATCGTACTGATTAGCCTGGATAATTGTGCAATTTTCACAAAAATAGCGCCCCCTACCTATACCTGCAAAATTACACTTTCACGAAAGTGAAAAAAAAAATTATAACCTGATTCTCCATGTCACACTGATCAAAAAAGTCTATTACAACACCCCTCTATCTTGCTTTGTTTTCTTTATAATTAGGCCCGAGCAACGGACACGCAGTGCCCGGCGAGGGACTAATTACAATCGTTAAAATAGAGGGAAAACGCAAGGGAAAACGCACGAATTCACATAGCAAACGTGAACCGATATGCAAGTAACAGGGATCAGAAATTAGTGCTCCGGGAGCTCTAATGTAGGGTGTGGCCCGCGAGAGAAAATAATAAAAGATGGCTCAGTGGCGCCCCCTCAAAGCAGTGTAAATTGAGCGAATGAGAATCCGGTGGCAAAAAATGTCATGGTACAAAGGTGACACTGGCCAGGGACGTAGACCACGTCAGGACATGTCAAAAAATATATTATGAGCCCGGCCTAAACTCTACAGGAAGTCGGCCATCTTGGCCCAAACCTGGAACCTTCAAAATCGTACCTGTTGAACTTGTGACCCCTGATCCCCGAGTTTTCAATCAAAAGCTTCAATTTTTGGCCAAAATGTCCCAGACCCATGTGGCTTTCCAAATCCTCATTTCAATTTTGGAAATATTATTGGGCGTGGTCATGACAAGCCCGCAACTCAGAGGCCATTTTCAACCAAATTCAAAGTCTCATATCTTTCACAGACTTTGTGGGATTGCAACGGACCCAATACGGCGCACGTGCACCTTCTCGAGCTGGACCTAACCATGTGCAAACGCAGCCACTATGGCCAAAAATGACCCACTGGCGCCCCCTTCAAGGTTTTTTCTTGAAAAATTCGAATCAAAAAATCGGGATGGTATGGAGTTGTGAAAATAATCACACAGGCCTTCCACGTCATGGGGATCAACATACCAAAGAGGCATCACTCTGAGTCATGTCGTTTGGGAGAAATAAAATGCCAAAACATAGCAAAAAAAACCGTTTCCATTATTATTATTATTATTATTATTAGGCCCGAGCAACGGACACGAAGTGCCCGGCGAGGGACTAATTAAAATCGTAAAAAAAAAGGGAAAACGCAAGAATTCAAATAGCAAACGTGGACCGATACACAAGTAACAGGTATCAGAAATTAGTGCTCCGGGAGGTCTAATTTTGGGTGGCGTTGGCAAAAGAAAATAATAAAAGATGGCTCAGTGGCGCCCCCTCAAACAGGCAGTTTACATTGAGTCAATGAGAGCCCGGTGGCAAAAAATGTCATCGTACAAAGGTGACACTGGCCAGGGTCATAGACCACGTCAGGACATGTCAAAAAATATATTATGAGCCCGGCCTAAACTCTACAGGAAGTCGGCCATCTTGGCCCAAACCTGGAACCTTCAAAATCGTACCTGTTGAACTTGTGACCCCTGATCCCCGAGTTTTCAATCAAAAGCTTCAATTTTTGGCCAAAATGTCCCAGACCCATGTGGCTTTCCAAATCCTCATTTCAATTTTGGAAATATTATTGGGCGTGGTCATGACAAGCCCGCAACTCAGAGGCCATTTTCAACCAAATTCAAAGTCTCATATCTTTCACAGACTTTGTGGGATTGCAACGGACCCAATACGGCGCACGTGCACCTTCTCGAGCTGGACCTAACCATGTGCAAACGCAGCCACTATGGCCAAAAATGACCCACTGGCGCCCCCTTCAAGGTTTTTTCTTGAAAAATTCGAATCAAAAAATCGGGATGGTATGGAGTTGTGAAAATAATCACACAGGCCTTCCACGTCATGGGGATCAACATACCAAAGAGGCATCACTCTGAGTCATGTCGTTTGGGAGAAATAAAATGCCAAAACATAGCAAAAAAACCGTTTCCATTATTATTATTATTATTATTATTATTATTATTATTATTATTACGTCTTTGAACTCAATTTTGACCCCCTGAACATTAACGAAAACTCAATTTTATTTGACCAAAGGTTCATGGTTGGTGTAAAATTAACTATTTTGATACCCTCAAGACAACACCTTGAACAATGCCTCAGTGGCGCCCCCTCAAGCACGACCCCAATTCAAAAGGAATGATGCATTTTTTGCTCTAAACCTATGTCTTTGGTTACAGTGATAGAGGACATCAAGACAAACCTAAAACATCATTATAGCTCCGCCCTCTGACAAACAGGAAGTCGGCCATATTGGATTGAAAATTGTATCCTTATTTTCTTCACCTGATATTTTGTCAAGTCACTCCCAGGGATTTGGACCAAATGAGATCCAACTCGGTGAGTGTAATCTAGAGGCATAGAGCTCCAATAATCCAGCTCTATTGTTCAGATATCTGTTACGGTTTGTCTGTACGGCTCTGCCAAATATCATGCTTTTTCCCCGCCTCTTTGACGACAACTCAAAAGGGCATGCAAGTTTCAATTGCACTAAAATTTCTATCAGCTAAGCCCCTCTATGGATCGTACTGATTAGCCAGGATAATTGTGCAATTTTCACAAAAATAGCGCCCCCTACCTATACTTGCAAAATTACACTTTTACGAAAGTGAAAACAAAATTCATATCTCAATTCTCCATGTCACACTGATCAAAAAAGTCCATTACAACACCCCTCTATCTCGCTTTGTTTTTTATATTATTAATATCATGCTTTTTCTCCGCCTCTTTGACAACAACTCAAAAGGGCATGCAATTTCCAATTGCACTAATATTTGTATCACATAAGCCCCTCTATGGATCGTACTGATTAGCCTGGATAATTGTGCAATTTTCACAAAAATAGCGCCCCCTACCTATACCTGCAAAATTACACTTTCACGAAAGTGAAAAAAAAAATTATAACCTGATTCTCCATGTCACACTGATCAAAAAAGTCTATTACAACACCCCTCTATCTTGCTTTGTTTTCTTTATAATTAGGCCCGAGCAACGGACACGCAGTGCCCGGCGAGGGACTAATTACAATCGTTAAAATAGAGGGAAAACGCAAGGGAAAACGCACGAATTCACATAGCAAACGTGAACCGATATGCAAGTAACAGGGATCAGAAATTAGTGCTCCGGGAGCTCTAATGTAGGGTGTGGCCCGCGAGAGAAAATAATAAAAGATGGCTCAGTGGCGCCCCCTCAAAGCAGTGTAAATTGAGCGAATGAGAATCCGGTGGCAAAAAATGTCATGGTACAAAGGTGACACTGGCCAGGGACGTAGACCACGTCAGGACATGTCAAAAAATATATTATGAGCCCGGCCTAAACTCTACAGGAAGTCGGCCATCTTGGCCCAAACCTGGAACCTTCAAAATCGTACCTGTTGAACTTGTGACCCCTGATCCCCGAGTTTTCAATCAAAAGCTTCAATTTTTGGCCAAAATGTCCCAGACCCATGTGGCTTTCCAAATCCTCATTTCAATTTTGGAAATATTATTGGGCGTGGTCATGACAAGCCCGCAACTCAGAGGCCATTTTCAACCAAATTCAAAGTCTCATATCTTTCACAGACTTTGTGGGATTGCAACGGACCCAATACGGCGCACGTGCACCTTCTCGAGCTGGACCTAACCATGTGCAAACGCAGCCACTATGGCCAAAAATGACCCACTGGCGCCCCCTTCAAGGTTTTTTCTTGAAAAATTCGAATCAAAAAATCGGGATGGTATGGAGTTGTGAAAATAATCACACAGGCCTTCCACGTCATGGGGATCAACATACCAAAGAGGCATCACTCTGAGTCATGTCGTTTGGGAGAAATAAAATGCCAAAACATAGCAAAAAAACCGTTTCCATTATTATTATTATTATTATTATTATTATTATTATTATTACGTCTTTGAACTCAATTTTGACCCCCTGAACATTAACGAAAACTCAATTTTATTTGACCAAAGGTTCATGGTTGGTGTAAAATTAACTATTTTGATACCCTCAAGACAACACCTTGAACAATGCCTCAGTGGCGCCCCCTCAAGCACGACCCCAATTCAAAAGGAATGATGCATTTTTTGCTCTAAACCTATGTCTTTGGGTACAGTGATAGAGGACATCAAGACAAACCTAAAACATCATTATAGCTCCGCCCTCTGACAAACAGGAAGTCGGCCATATTGGATTGAAAATTGTATCCTTATTTTCTTCACCTGATATTTTGTCAAGTCACTCCCAGGGATTTGGACCAAATGAGATCCAACTCGGTGAGTGTAATCTAGAGGCATAGAGCTCCAATAATCCAGCTCTATTGTTCAGATATCTGTTACGGTTTGTCTGTACGGCTCTGCCAAATATCATGCTTTTTCCCCGCCTCTTTGACGACAACTCAAAAGGGCATGCAAGTTTCAATTGCACTAAAATTTCTATCAGCTAAGCCCCTCTATGGATCGTACTGATTAGCCAGGATAATTGTGCAATTTTCACAAAAATAGCGCCCCCTACCTATACTTGCAAAATTACACTTTTACGAAAGTGAAAACAAAATTCATATCTCAATTCTCCATGTCACACTGATCAAAAAAGTCCATTACAACACCCCTCTATCTCGCTTTGTTTTTTATATTATTAATATCATGCTTTTTCTCCGCCTCTTTGACAACAACTCAAAAGGGCATGCAATTTCCAATTGCACTAATATTTGTATCACATAAGCCCCTCTATGGATCGTACTGATTAGCCTGGATAATTGTGCAATTTTCACAAAAATAGCGCCCCCTACCTATACCTGCAAAATTACACTTTCACGAAAGTGAAAAAAAAAATTATAACCTGATTCTCCATGTCACACTGATCAAAAAAGTCTATTACAACACCCCTCTATCTTGCTTTGTTTTCTTTATAATTAGGCCCGAGCAACGGACACGCAGTGCCCGGCGAGGGACTAATTACAATCGTTAAAATAGAGGGAAAACGCAAGGGAAAACGCACGAATTCACATAGCAAACGTGAACCGATATGCAAGTAACAGGGATCAGAAATTAGTGCTCCGGGAGCTCTAATGTAGGGTGTGGCCCGCGAGAGAAAATAATAAAAGATGGCTCAGTGGCGCCCCCTCAAAGCAGTGTAAATTGAGCGAATGAGAATCCGGTGGCAAAAAATGTCATGGTACAAAGGTGACACTGGCCAGGGACGTAGACCACGTCAGGACATGTCAAAAAATATATTATGAGCCCGGCCTAAACTCTACAGGAAGTCGGCCATCTTGGCCCAAACCTGGAACCTTCAAAATCGTACCTGTTGAACTTGTGACCCCTGATCCCCGAGTTTTCAATCAAAAGCTTCAATTTTTGGCCAAAATGTCCCAGACCCATGTGGCTTTCCAAATCCTCATTTCAATTTTGGAAATATTATTGGGCGTGGTCATGACAAGCCCGCAACTCAGAGGCCATTTTCAACCAAATTCAAAGTCTCATATCTTTCACAGACTTTGTGGGATTGCAACGGACCCAATACGGCGCACGTGCACCTTCTCGAGCTGGACCTAACCATGTGCAAACGCAGCCACTATGGCCAAAAATGACCCACTGGCGCCCCCTTCAAGGTTTTTTCTTGAAAAATTCGAATCAAAAAATCGGGATGGTATGGAGTTGTGAAAATAATCACACAGGCCTTCCACGTCATGGGGATCAACATACCAAAGAGGCATCACTCTGAGTCATGTCGTTTGGGAGAAATAAAATGCCAAAACATAGCAAAAAAACCGTTTCCATTATTATTATTATTATTATTATTAGGCCCGAGCAACGGACACGAAGTGCCCGGCGAGGGACTAATTAAAATCGTAAAAAAAAAGGGAAAACGCAAGAATTCAAATAGCAAACGTGGACCGATACACAAGTAACAGGTATCAGAAATTAGTGCTCCGGGAGGTCTAATTTTGGGTGGCGTTGGCAAAAGAAAATAATAAAAGATGGCTCAGTGGCGCCCCCTCAAACAGGCAGTTTACATTGAGTCAATGAGAGCCCGGTGGCAAAAAATGTCATCGTACAAAGGTGACACTGGCCAGGGTCATAGACCACGTCAGGACATGTCAAAAAATATATTATGAGCCCGGCCTAAACTCTACAGGAAGTCGGCCATCTTGGCCCAAACCTCGCACCGTCAAAATCGTACCTGTTGAACTTGTGACCCCTGATCCCCGAGTTTTCAATCAAAAGCTTCGATTTTTGGCCAAAATGTCCCAGACCCATGTGGCTTTCCAAATCCTCCTTTCAATTTTGGAAATATTTTTGGGCGTGGTCATGACAAGGCCGCAACTCAAAGGCCATTTTCAACCAAATTCAAAGTCTCATATCTTTCACAGACTTTGTGGGATTGCAACGGACCCAATACGGCGCACGTGCACATTCTCGAGCTGGACCTAACCATGTGCAAACGCAGCCACTATGGCCAAAAATGACCCACTGGCGCCCCCTTCAAGGTTTTTTCTTGAAAAATTCCAATCAAAAAATCCGGATGGTATGGAGTTGTGAAAATAATCACACAGGCCTTCCCCGTCATGGGGATCAACATACCAAAGAGGCATCACTCTGAGTAATGTCGTTTGGGAGAAATAAAATGCCAAAACATTGCAAAAAAAACGTTTCCATTATTATTATTATTATTATTATTAGGCCCGAGCAACGGACACGAAGTGCCCGGCGAGGGACTAATTAAAATCGTAAAAAAAAAGGGAAAACGCAAGAATTCACATAGCAAACGTGGACCGATACACAAGTAACAGGTATCAGGAATTAGTGCTCCGGGAGGTCTAATTTTGGGTGGCGTTGGCAAGAGAAAATAATAAAAGATGGCTCAGTGGCGCCCCCTCAAACAGGCAGTTTACATTGAGTCAATGAGAGCCCGGTGGCAAAAAATGTCATCGTACAGAGGTGACACTGGCCAGGGACATAGACCACGTCAGGACATGTCAAAAAATATATTATGAGCCCGGCCTAAACTCTACAGGAAGTCGGCCATCTTGGCCCAAACCTCGCACCGTCAAAATCGTACCTGTTGAACTTGTGACCCCTGATCCCCGAGTTTTCAATCAAAAGCTTCAATTTTTGGCCAAAATGTCCCAGACTCATGTGGCTTTCCAAATCCTCCTTTCAATTTTGGAAATATTATTGGGCGTGGTCATGACAAGGCCGCAACTCAGAGTCCATTTTCCACCAAATTCAAAGTCTCATATCTTTCACAGACTTTGTGGGATTGCAACGGACCCAATACGGCGCACGTGCACCTTCTCGAGCTGGACCTAACCATGTGCAAACGCAGCCACTATGGCCAAAAATGACCCACTGGCGCCCCTTTCAAGGTTTTTTCTTGAAAAATTCGAATCAAAAAATCGGGATGGTATGGAGTTGTGAAAATAATCACACAGGCCTTCCCCGTCATGGGGATCAACATACCAAAGAGGCATCACTCTGAGTAATGTCGTTTGGGAGAAATAAAATGCCAAAACATTGCAAAAAAAACGTTTCCATTATTATTATTATTATTATTATTATTATTATTATTATTACGTCTTTGACCTCAATTTTGACCCCCTGAACATTAACGAAAACTCAATTTTATTTGACCAAAGGTTCATGGTTGGTGTAAAATTAACTATTTTGATACCCTCAAGACAACACCTTGAACAATGCCTCAGTGGCGCCCCCTCAAGCACGACCCCAATTCAAAAGGAATGATGCATTTTTTGCTCTAAACCTATGTCTTTGGGTACAGTGATAGAGGACATCAAGACAAACCTAAAACATCATTATAGCTCCGCCCTCTGACAAACAGGAAGTCGGCCATATTGGATTGAAAATTGAAGCCTTATTTTCTTCCCCTGATATTTTGTCAAGTCACTCCCAGGGATTTGGACCAAATGAGATCCAACTTGGTGAGTGTAATCTAGAGGCATAGAGCTACAATAATCCAGCTCTATTGTTCAGATATCTGTTACGGTTTGTCTGTACGGCTCTGCCAAATATCATGCTTTTTCCCCACCTCTTTGACGACAACTCAAAAGGGCATGCAAGTTCCAATTGCACTAAAATTTCTATCAGCTAAGCCCCTCTATGGATCGTACTGATTAGCCAGGATAATTGTGCAATTTTCACAAAAATAGCGCCCCCTACCTATACTTGCAAAATTACACTTTTACGAACGTGAAAACAAAATTCATATCTCGATTCTCCATGTCACACTGATCAAAAAGGTCCATTACAACACCCCTCTATCTCGCTTTGTTTTTATATTATTAATATCCTGCTTTTACCCCGCCTCTTTGACGACAACTCAAAAGGGCATGCAATTTCCAATTGCACTAATATGTGTATCACATGAGCCCCTCTATGGATCGTACTGATTCGCCTGGATAATTGTGCAATTTTCACAAAAATAGCGCCCCCTACCTATACCTGCAAAATTACACTTTTACGAAAGTGAAAACAAAAATTATATCCTGATTCTCCATGTCACACTGATCAAAAAAGTCTATTACAACATGCCTCTATCTTGCTTTGTTTTCTTTTTAATTAGGCCCGAGCAACGGACACGAAGTGCCCGGCGAGGGACTAATTAAAATCGTAAAAAAAAAGGGAAAACGCAAGAATTCACATAGCAAACGTGGACCGATACACAAGTAACAGGTATCAGGAATTAGTGCTCCGGGAGGTCTAATTTTGGGTGGCGTTGGCAAGAGAAAATAATAAAAGATGGCTCAGTGGCGCCCCCTCAAACAGGCAGTTTACATTGAGTCAATGAGAGCCCGGTGGCAAAAAATGTCATCGTACAGAGGTGACACTGGCCAGGGACATAGACCACGTCAGGACATGTCAAAAAATATATTATGAGCCCGGCCTAAACTCTACAGGAAGTCGGCCATCTTGGCCCAAACCTCGCACCGTCAAAATCGTACCTGTTGAACTTGTGACCCCTGATCCCCGAGTTTTCAATCAAAAGCTTCAATTTTTGGCCAAAATGTCCCAGACTCATGTGGCTTTCCAAATCCTCCTTTCAATTTTGGAAATATTATTGGGCGTGGTCATGACAAGGCCGCAACTCAGAGTCCATTTTCCACCAAATTCAAAGTCTCATATCTTTCACAGACTTTGTGGGATTGCAACGGACCCAATACGGCGCACGTGCACCTTCTCGAGCTGGACCTAACCATGTGCAAACGCAGCCACTATGGCCAAAAATGACCCACTGGCGCCCCTTTCAAGGTTTTTTCTTGAAAAATTCGAATCAAAAAATCGGGATGGTATGGAGTTGTGAAAATAATCACACAGGCCTTCCCCGTCATGGGGATCAACATACCAAAGAGGCATCACTCTGAGTAATGTCGTTTGGGAGAAATAAAATGCCAAAACATTGCAAAAAAAACGTTTCCATTATTATTAGGCCCGAGCAACGGACACGAAGTGCCCGGCGAGGGACTAATTAAAATCGTAAAAAAAAAGGGAAAACGCAAGAATTCAAATAGCAAACGTGGACCGATACACAAGTAACAGGTATCAGAAATTAGTGCTCCGGGAGGTCTAATTTTGGGTGGCGTTGGCAAGAGAAAATAATAAAAGATGGCTCAGTGGCGCCCCCTCAAACAGGCAGTTTACATTGAGTCAATGAGAGCCCGGTGGCAAAAAATGTCATGGTACAAAGTTGACACTGGCCAGGGTCATAGACCACGTCAGGACATGTCAAAAAATATATTATGAGCCCGGCCTAAACTCTACAGGAAGTCGGCCATCTTGGCCCAAACCTCGCACCGTCAAAATCGTACCTGTTGAACTTGTGACCCCTGATCCCCGAGTTTTCAATCAAAAGCTTCAATTTTTGGCCAAAATGTCCCAGACCCATGTGGCTTTCCAAATCCTCATTTCAATTTTGGAAATATTATCGGGCGTGGTCATGACAAGGCCGCAAGTCAGAGGCCATTTTCAACCAAATTCAAAGTCTCATATCTTTCACAGAGTTTGTCGGATTGCAACTGCCCCAATACGGCGCACGTGCACCTTCTCGAGCTGGACCTAACCATGTGCAAACGCAGCCACTATGGCCAAAAATGACCCACTGGCGCCCCCTTCAAGGTTTTTTCTTGAAAAATTCGGATCAAAAAATCCGGATGGTATGGAGTTGTGAAAATAATCACACAGGCCTTCCCCGTCATGGGGATCAACATACCAAAGAGGCATCACTCTGAGTAATGTCGTTTGGGAGAAATAAAATGCCAAAACATTGCAAAAAAAAACGTTTCCATTATTATTATTATTATTATTATTATTATTATTACGTCTTTGAACTCAATTTTGACCCCCTGAACATTAACGAAAACTCAATTTTATTTGACCAAAGGTTCATGGTTGGTGTAAAATTAACTATTTTGATACCCTCAAGACAACACCTTGAACAATGCCTCAGTGGCGCCCCCTCAAGCACGACCCCAATTCAAAAGGAATGATGCATTTTTTGCCCTAAACCTATGTCTTTGGGTACAGTGATAGAGGACATCAAGACAAACCTAAAACATCATTATAGCTCCGCCCTCTGACAAACAGGAAGTCGGCCATATTGGATTGAAAATTGTAGCCTCATTTTCTTCCCCTGATATTTTGTCAAGTCACTCCCAGGGTTTTGGACCAAATGAGATCCAACTTGGTGAGTGTAATCTAGAGGCATAGAGCTCCAATAATCCAGCTCTATTGTTCAGATATCTGTTACGGTTTGTCTGTACGGCTCTGCCAAATATCATGCTTTTTCCCCACCTCTTTGACGACAACTCAAAAGGGCATGCAAGTTCCAATTGCACTAAAATTTCTATCAGCTAAGCCCCTCTATGGATCGTACTGATTAGCCAGGATAATTGTGCATTTTTCACAAAAATAGCGCCCCCTACCTATACTTGCAAAATTACACTTTTACGAACGTGAAAACAAAATTCATATCTCGATTCTCCATGTCACACTGATCAAAGAAGTCCATTACAACACCCCTCTATCTTGCTTTGTTTTTTATATTATTAATATCATGCTTTTTCCCCGCCTCTTTGACGACAACTCAAAAGGGCATGCAATTTCCAATTGCACTAATATTTGTATCACATAAGCCCCTCTATGGATCGTACTGATTCGCCTGGATAATTGTGCAATTTTCAAAAAAATAGCGCCCCCTACCTATACCTGCAAAATTACACTTTCACGAAAGTGAAAACAAAAATTATAACCTGATTCTCCATGTCACACTGATCAAAAAAGTCTATTACAACATGCCTCTATCTTGCTTTGTTTTCTTTATAATTAGGCCCGAGCAACGGACACTAAGTGCCCGGCGAGGGACTAATTAAAATCGTAAAAAAAAAGGGAAAACGCAAGAATTCAAATAGCAAACGTGGACCGATACACAAGTAACAGGTATCAGAAATTAGTGCTCCGGGAGGTCTAATTTTGGGTGGCGTTGGCAAGAGAAAATAATAAAAGATGGCTCAGTGGCGCCCCCTCAAACAGGCAGTTTACATTGAGTCAATGAGAGCCCGGTGGCAAAAAATGTCATGGTACAAAGTTGACACTGGCCAGGGTCATAGACCACGTCAGGACATGTCAAAAAATATATTATGAGCCCGGCCTAAACTCTACAGGAAGTCGGCCATCTTGGCCCAAACCTCGCACCGTCAAAATCGTACCTGTTGAACTTGTGACCCCTGATCCCCGAGTTTTCAATCAAAAGCTTCAATTTTTGGCCAAAATGTCCCAGACCCATGTGGCTTTCCAAATCCTCATTTCAATTTTGGAAATATTATCGGGCGTGGTCATGACAAGGCCGCAAGTCAGAGGCCATTTTCAACCAAATTCAAAGTCTCATATCTTTCACAGAGTTTGTCGGATTGCAACTGCCCCAATACGGCGCACGTGCACCTTCTCGAGCTGGACCTAACCATGTGCAAACGCAGCCACTATGGCCAAAAATGACCCACTGGCGCCCCCTTCAAGGTTTTTTCTTGAAAAATTCGGATCAAAAAATCCGGATGGTATGGAGTTGTGAAAATAATCACACAGGCCTTCCCCGTCATGGGGATCAACATACCAAAGAGGCATCACTCTGAGTAATGTCGTTTGGGAGAAATAAAATGCCAAAACATTGCAAAAAAAAACGTTTCCATTATTATTATTATTATTATTATTATTATTATTACGTCTTTGAACTCAATTTTGACCCCCTGAACATTAACGAAAACTCAATTTTATTTGACCAAAGGTTCATGGTTGGTGTAAAATTAACTATTTTGATACCCTCAAGACAACACCTTGAACAATGCCTCAGTGGCGCCCCCTCAAGCACGACCCCAATTCAAAAGGAATGATGCATTTTTTGCTCTAAACCTATGTCTTTGGGTACAGTGATAGAGGACATCAAGACAAACCTAAAACATCATTATAGCTCCGCCCTCTGACAAACAGGAAGTCGGCCATATTGGATTGAAAATTGTAGCCTTATTTTCTTCCCCTGATATTTTGTCAAGTCACTCCCAGGGTTTTGGACCAAATGAGATCCAACTTGGTGAGTGTAATCTAGAGGCATAGAGCTCCAATAATCCAGCTCTATTGTTCAGATATCTGTTACGGTTTGTCTGTACGGCTCTGCCAAATATCATGCTTTTTCCCCACCTCTTTGACGACAACTCAAAAGGGCATGCAAGTTCCAATTGCACTAAAATTTCTATCAGCTAAGCCCCTCTATGGATCGTACTGATTAGCCAGGATAATTGTGCATTTTTCACAAAAATAGCGCCCCCTACCTATACTTGCAAAATTACACTTTTACGAACGTGAAAACAAAATTCATATCTCGATTCTCCATGTCACACTGATCAAAGAAGTCCATTACAACACCCCTCTATCTTGCTTTGTTTTTTATATTATTAATATCATGCTTTTTCCCCGCCTCTTTGACGACAACTCAAAAGGGCATGCAATTTCCAATTGCACTAATATTTGTATCACATAAGCCCCTCTATGGATCGTACTGATTCGCCTGGATAATTGTGCAATTTTCAAAAAAATAGCGCCCCCTACCTATACCTGCAAAATTACACTTTCACGAAAGTGAAAACAAAAATTATAACCTGATTCTCCATGTCACACTGATCAAAAAAGTCTATTACAACATGCCTCTATCTTGCTTTGTTTTCTTTATAATTAGGCCCGAGCAACGGACACTAAGTGCCCGGCGAGGGACTAATTAAAATCGTAAAAAAAAAGGGAAAACGCAAGAATTCAAATAGCAAACGTGGACCGATACACAAGTAACAGGTATCAGAAATTAGTGCTCCGGGAGGTCTAATTTTGGGTGGCGTTGGCAAGAGAAAATAATAAAAGATGGCTCAGTGGCGCCCCCTCAAACAGGCAGTTTACATTGAGTCAATGAGAGCCCGGTGGCAAAAAATGTCATGGTACAAAGTTGACACTGGCCAGGGTCATAGACCACGTCAGGACATGTCAAAAAATATATTATGAGCCCGGCCTAAACTCTACAGGAAGTCGGCCATCTTGGCCCAAACCTCGCACCGTCAAAATCGTACCTGTTGAACTTGTGACCCCTGATCCCCGAGTTTTCAATCAAAAGCTTCAATTTTTGGCCAAAATGTCCCAGACCCATGTGGCTTTCCAAATCCTCATTTCAATTTTGGAAATATTATCGGGCGTGGTCATGACAAGGCCGCAAGTCAGAGGCCATTTTCAACCAAATTCAAAGTCTCATATCTTTCACAGAGTTTGTCGGATTGCAACTGCCCCAATACGGCGCACGTGCACCTTCTCGAGCTGGACCTAACCATGTGCAAACGCAGCCACTATGGCCAAAAATGACCCACTGGCGCCCCCTTCAAGGTTTTTTCTTGAAAAATTCGGATCAAAAAATCCGGATGGTATGGAGTTGTGAAAATAATCACACAGGCCTTCCCCGTCATGGGGATCAACATACCAAAGAGGCATCACTCTGAGTAATGTCGTTTGGGAGAAATAAAATGCCAAAACATTGCAAAAAAAAACGTTTCCATTATTATTATTATTATTATTATTATTATTATTACGTCTTTGAACTCAATTTTGACCCCCTGAACATTAACGAAAACTCAATTTTATTTGACCAAAGGTTCATGGTTGGTGTAAAATTAACTATTTTGATACCCTCAAGACAACACCTTGAACAATGCCTCAGTGGCGCCCCCTCAAGCACGACCCCAATTCAAAAGGAATGATGCATTTTTTGCTCTAAACCTATGTCTTTGGGTACAGTGATAGAGGACATCAAGACAAACCTAAAACATCATTATAGCTCCGCCCTCTGACAAACAGGAAGTCGGCCATATTGGATTGAAAATTGTAGCCTTATTTTCTTCCCCTGATATTTTGTCAAGTCACTCCCAGGGTTTTGGACCAAATGAGATCCAACTTGGTGAGTGTAATCTAGAGGCATAGAGCTCCAATAATCCAGCTCTATTGTTCAGATATCTGTTACGGTTTGTCTGTACGGCTCTGCCAAATATCATGCTTTTTCCCCACCTCTTTGACGACAACTCAAAAGGGCATGCAAGTTCCAATTGCACTAAACTTTCTATCAGCTAAGCCCCTCTATGGATCGTACTGATTAGCCAGTATAATTGTGCAATTTTCACAAAAATAGCGCCCCCTACCTATACTTGCAAAATTACACTTTTACGAACGTGAAAACAAAATTCATATCTCGATTCTCCATGTCACACTGATCAAAAAGGTTCATTACAACACCCCTTTATCTCGCTTTGTTTTTATATTATTAATATCCTGCTTTTTGCCCCGCCTCTTTGACGACAACTCAAAAGAGCATGCAAGTTCCAATTGCACTAATATGTGCATCACATGAGCCCCTCTATGGATCGTACTGATTCGCCTGGATAATTGTGCAATTTTCAAAAAAATAGCGCCCCCTACCTATACCTGCAAAATTACACTTTTACGAAAGTGAAAACAAAAATTATAACCTGATTCCCCATGTCACACTGATCAAAAAAGTCTATTACAACATGCCTCTATCTTGCTTTGTTTTCTTTATAATTAGGCCCGAGCAACGGACACGAAGTGCCCGGCGAGGGACTAATTAAAATCGTAAAAAAAAAGGGAAAACGCAAGAATTCAAATAGCAAACATGGACCGATACACAAGTAACAGGTATCAGGAATTAGTGCTCCGGGAGGTCTAATTTTGGGTGGCGTTGGCAAGAGAAAATAATAAAAGATGGCTCAGTGGCGCCCCCTCAAACAGGCAGTTTACATTGAGTCAATGAGAGCCCGGTTGCAAAAAATGTCATGGTACAAAGGTGACACTGGCCAGGGACATAGACCACATCAGGACATGTCAAAAAATATATTATGAGCCCGGCCTAAACTCTACAGGAAGTCGGCCATCTTGACCCAAACCTCGCACCGTCAAAATCGTACCTGTTGAACTTGTGACCCCTGATCCCCGAGTTTTCAATCAAAAGCTTCAATTTTTGGCCAAAATGTCCCAGACCCATGTGGCTTTCCAAATCCTCATTTCAATTTTGGAAATATTATTGGGCGTGGTCATGACAAGGCCGCAACTCAGAGGCCATTTTCTACAAAATTCAAAGTCTCATATCTTTTACAGACTTTGTGGGATTGCAACGGACCCAATACGGCGCACGTGCACATTCTCGAGCTGGACCTAACCATGTGCAAACGCAGCCACTATGGCCAAAAATGACCCACTGGCGCCCCCTTCAAGGTTTTTTCTTGAAAAATTCCAATCAAAAAATCCGGATGGTATGGAGTTGTGAAAATAATCACACAGGCCTTCCCCGTCATGGGGATCGCGTCCGCCTTAGTGTGAGCTTTCCGAAAATGTATAACATGTGGGGGTAAAAGTAACCAGTCCACTTATACAGCCTGTTCAAGTGTGAGAACAGCGCCACCTGCTGGTTTAAGTTGTCTTTTAAGTGGCTTGTAAGTGGCCCGCCAAAAGTGGCCCGCCCATCCTCCGTGGAAATAGCCAGAGTTCTTCTTCTGGCAGCATGTTGGCCTCTGTCAGAGTTGCCACTGTCATAGTTTCTCATGAAAATCGTCCATTTTCCCAAATACCCCCTTTATTCACAAAAGCCACAGTTTTAGACTCATACGTAGATATAATACCCCTCTGTGACAGAAAGAAGCTTTAATTTGGACGTGTTTGCCTCCAAATTGAGCTTTTTTGGACTTTACAGTCATAGGAAGTTCACTTAGGCTGTTTCCTGTCCATCTCTGCGTGTTCCTCGTACTGTGGCTCTCACCAAAGTATTCCATCATCTTTTAAGAGTTCTGCTGTGCTGTTGTGTAAGCCCGTGTAGCTCCATTGGTAGAGTGCAGGGTTTGCACCGTCATATTGCCGGTTCAATCCCCACCATGACTTTTTTCTTGTTCTTTTCTTTTTTACGCAGTACCTACTGGGAAGAACCTGAATCGGCGACTATGCTCCCACCCTCATTCAAAACGGGGAAATGACCCTCACTTTGTACCACATGCCGTTTCATAAGATATTTCACATTTCGGCTGCAAAATAAATCTGCTTGTGTAGCTACATGGGTAGAGTGATAGGTTCCCAACCATGGGATTGCTGGATCAATTCTCACCTTGACTCTTTTTTATTTTATTTATTTTTTACTCGGCAACTACTGGGAAGAACATGAATCGGCGCCTATGGTCCCTCATTACAAACTGCGAAAATAACCCCTCTCAACAAAATATTGTTTCACCTATCAAGTACACTGAATGTCCGAGTCATCCTCTCAAATATTTGTCCCCCAGGCAAGTTTGCTCCAATTATAAAATGATTCAAATCATCTTTGCGCTCCGTTTTCTGCATATACGTGAGCCTGGTGATCTTTATAATAGTAATCCAAGGTCTTCTCATCTGTACCTGCCTTAGCTCCGTGGGTAGACTTCTGGACTCATAATCACAAGTTTGCTGGATCAATTCCAACCTTGACCTTTTTTTAATTTTTATTTGTATTTATGTTTTTATTTGATTCTTTACTGGCCACCTACAGGAAAGAACATTAATGAAACATGAAATGAGAAAATGGAGGGGGGGTGGGTGGGGAGCATGACCGGAAATGACCTCTCACTTGTGCTAGGACCTAATTTAGAGAATATTAGCCCATATTCGTCCCATTGTGACAGAGTTATAGCTCAGTGATAGAGTGCTGGTCTTTGGTGCAGTAGGTTGCCAGTTCGAACACTGCCTGGGAACTTTTCTAATGCTTTCTCTTTTCACATGGGCTGCTGCACTCTGAGCCTGATACAACTCAAGAATGAGCACCAAGTTATGTAGATACAATTATTTAATTGTCCACTTGTCTACGTTTCACTCCCTTTTTCCTCTTTACTTACTGTTAAGTGCCTTCTGGCAACCACACGGTACCCCGCACTTAGTAGGGTGGGTGATGTTACAGGCCTCACTGCAGGACTTACTCAGGCACGGAAACCACTTGTACTTTGTAATTCTTTTATTTAAGTAGTCACCAGCAGGTAAAAAACCTTTAACAAAGGGGACACACAAATCTCACAATTTAGTCAACATAATGCATTTCACATAATATATTTTACTTTTGTCTTTAACCTCTGTTTGTACAATTAACTTAAATCACTCACAGCCATTAAATCTGTCACATCAATCAATTGCACATTCCATAACATAAACAGCCTGTCCTTTTAAATCTTTAGGATAAATCATTGTTTTCAATTCATTGCATTTCACATGTACAACAGTTTAAATCAAAAATACACTCGACACCTAATTCTAAACAAAATACATCTCCACTGGAAAATACAAAGGAAATTTAGATCAGTTTTCTTCCAGTTCAATAGTTCAGAATTAAGCATTTGTCCTACCAGCAGTTTCTTTGGAGGTTACTTTACGTAACAAACACCCTGCGTAGCTGCTGCTCACCATCAGTTCAACACGAGCTGTATTTCAGAGACCAGAGTATTTGTATTTTTTGGGGTGTGCACAGCTGATTGTCATTTCACTAACACTCCGCACCTGCTGCGGCGCACACACAGTCAAGGCAGAGAGCGGTCATGTGACAGTTGCCATGACACTTACTGTTTTCTGTAAATTTAAGAGTGCAGGATTTTTCGTAAGATTGATATACGTTTAGTTGCGCTGTTTCTTTCAGCTTGGCTAGCTCCATAGGTAGAGCACAGGGATACCAATCATCAGGTTGCCAGTTCAAGCTCAACCATGGCTTCCTTTTTTTTTTTTTTTTTTTTTTACTTTTGTAGTTTCGACTGGGCATCTACTGGGAGGAACATAAATCAAACTCAGGGATTTAACTGATATAACTGTGCATCAGACCAATGGGTCTGACCAACATATTATTTCACCTATCAAGGTGGCTGCATGGCAGAAGCATCCTCTCAAATAGTTGGCCTCCCAGGTGCATTTGTGCTGGGACTTTCAGCCTGGTCGAAAACTCGACCACAGCAATTACTTTCTATAGGGTCTCATAGCTCAGTGATAGCAAACACATGTATATCAATTTTATAAGCAACCCAGCTTTTTTGCGGCTTTACAGGGTAGGCATTATTTAATGAATCATTTTGTAATCAGGGCAAATTCGACTGGGTGCCCAAAGAGCACCCAGCACCCACGGGATCGGCGCCTATGATTTGGCCTACATAAACATGTTTTTCCTCAGCATTTTATGGGGGACGAGGGATAACAATGATTGTGTATGAAGGAAAGGCTACATAGTATATGCATAGAAGAAATGGGGGACAGTAGGGAAACAATTTACGCAAAACAGGGCAGAAATGTCGAAAACAATAGGGAAAATGGAGGGGGAAAAAATGACCATTCAATTACGTCTCTCCTCCAGTGAGGACATTTAGAGACAAGTAGTCCACATCAGGCCACCATTGTTATGGAGGTATAGCTCAGTGATAGTGTGCTGGTCTCTAGTGCAAAAGGTTGCCAGTTCAAACATGGCTTAGAAACATTTCCAATGCTTTTTCTTTTCACATGGCCGCTGCACATATCAGCAAAATCACAATCTCATAGTGCACAAGCACAGCGCTCAAAGGTCAATTGGGATACATGTCCTGTCTCTCACTAGTCCCAATGTATACAGATGGTTTTACTACAGGTTTGGCAATATTTACTGAATAATTTTTTACTCAAGGCAATATCGCGTGCGTGCTCACAGATTTGAGTGGGTGATCCAGTCCTGCAGCACCTGGGGCAAGAGTGAGGCCGGGGTGTGACGAAGGATCAGGCGAAAGTGGGCCGCGTTAAGGAGCAAAACAAACCGGGTTGGGTGTAAGGCCGAGGCCAGAGCAGATTTGGGCGAGAGCGGGCGGGGCGGTCACAAGTGGGGGCGGTCGCAAGGGGGGGCGGTCGCATTCGCAAGGGGGGGCGGTCGCAAGGGGGGGGCAGTCGCAAGGGGGGGCGGTCGCAAGGGGCGAGGGCCTTTATCGCCGCGAGCGGCTTTAATTATTATTATTATTATTACGTCTTTGACCTCAATTTTGACCCCCTGAACATTAACGAAAACTCAATTTTATTTGACCAAAGGTTCATGGTTGGTGTAAAATTAACTATTTTGATACCCTCAAGACAACACCTTGAACAATGCCTCAGTGGCGCCCCCTCAAGCACGACCCCAATTCAAAAGGAATGATGCATTTTTTGCTCTAAACCTATGTCTTTGGGTACAGTGATAGAGGACATCAAGACAAACCTAAAACATCATTATAGCTCCGCCCTCTGACAAACAGGAAGTCGGCCATATTGGATTGAAAATTGAAGCCTTATTTTCTTCCCCTGATATTTTGTCAAGTCACTCCCAGGGATTTGGACCAAATGACATCCAACTTGGTGAGTGTAATCTAGAGGCATAGAGCTCCAATAATCCAGCTCTATTGTTCAGATATCTGTTACGGTTTGTCTGTACGGCTCTGCCAAATATCATGCTTTTTCCCCACCTCTTTGACGACAACTCAAAAGGGCATGCAAGTTCCAATTGCACTAAAATTTCTATCAGCTAAGCCCCTCTATGGATCGTACTGATTAGCCAGGATAATTGTGCAATTTTCACAAAAATAGCGCCCCCTACCTATACTTGCAAAATTACACTTTTACGAACGTGAAAACAAAATTCATATCTCGATTCTCCATGTCACACTGATCAAAAAGGTCCATTACAACACCCCTCTATCTCGCTTTGTTTTTATATTATTAATATCCTGCTTTTACCCCGCCTCTTTGACGACAACTCAAAAGGGCATGCAATTTCCAATTGCACTAATATGTGTATCACATGAGCCCCTCTATGGATCGTACTGATTCGCCTGGATAATTGTGCAATTTTCACAAAAATAGCGCCCCCTACCTATACCTGCAAAATTACACTTTTACGAAAGTGAAAACAAAAATTATATCCTGATTCTCCATGTCACACTGATCAAAAAAGTCTATTACAACATGCCTCTATCTTGCTTTGTTTTCTTTATAATTAGGCCCGAGCAACGGACACGAAGTGCCCGGCGAGGGACTAATTAAAATCGTAAAAAAAAAGGGAAAACGCAAGAATTCAAATAGCAAACGTGGACCGATACACAAGTAACAGGTATCAGAAATTAGTGCTCCGGGAGGTCTAATTTTGGGTGGCGTTGGCAAAAGAAAATAATAAAAGATGGCTCAGTGGCGCCCCCTCAAACAGGCAGTTTACATTGAGTCAATGAGAGCCCGGTGGCAAAAAATGTCATCGTACAAAGGTGACACTGGCCAGGGTCATAGACCACGTCAGGACATGTCAAAAAATATATTATGAGCCCGGCCTAAACTCTACAGGAAGTCGGCCATCTTGGCCCAAACCTCGCACCGTCAAAATCGTACCTGTTGAACTTGTGACCCCTGATCCCCGAGTTTTCAATCAAAAGCTTCGATTTTTGGCCAAAATGTCCCAGACCCATGTGGCTTTCCAAATCCTCCTTTCAATTTTGGAAATATTTTTGGGCGTGGTCATGACAAGGCCGCAACTCAAAGGCCTTTTCAACCAAATTCAAAGTCTCATATCTTTCACAGACTTTGTGGGATTGCAACGGACCCAATACGGCGCACGTGCACATTCTCGAGCTGGACCTAACCATGTGCAAACGCAGCCACTATGGCCAAAAATGACCCACTGGCGCCCCCTTCAAGGTTTTTTCTTGAAAAATTCCAATCAAAAAATCCGGATGGTATGGAGTTGTGAAAATAATCACACAGGCCTTCCCCGTCATGGGGATCAACATACCAAAGAGGCATCACTCTGAGTAATGTCGTTTGGGAGAAATAAAATGCCAAAACATTGCAAAAAAAAACGTTTCCATTATTATTATTATTATTATTATTATTATTATTATTATTATTATTACGTCTTTGACCTCAATTTTGACCCCCTGAACATTAACGAAAACTCAATTTTATTTGACCAAAGGTTCATGGTTGGTGTAAAATTAACTATTTTGATACCCTCAAGACAACACCTTGAACAATGCCTCAGTGGCGCCCCCTCAAGCACGACCCCAATTCAAAAGGAATGATGCATTTTTTGCTCTAAACCTATGTCTTTGGGTACAGTGATAGAGGACATCAAGACAAACCTAAAACATCATTATAGCTCCGCCCTCTGACAAACAGGAAGTCGGCCATATTGGATTGAAAATTGAAGCCTTATTTTCTTCCCCTGATATTTTGTCAAGTCACTCCCAGGGATTTGGACCAAATGACATCCAACTTGGTGAGTGTAATCTAGAGGCATAGAGCTCCAATAATCCAGCTCTATTGTTCAGATATCTGTTACGGTTTGTCTGTACGGCTCTGCCAAATATCATGCTTTTTCCCCACCTCTTTGACGACAACTCAAAAGGGCATGCAAGTTCCAATTGCACTAAAATTTCTATCAGCTAAGCCCCTCTATGGATCGTACTGATTAGCCAGGATAATTGTGCAATTTTCACAAAAATAGCGCCCCCTACCTATACTTGCAAAATTACACTTTTACGAACGTGAAAACAAAATTCATATCTCGATTCTCCATGTCACACTGATCAAAAAGGTCCATTACAACACCCCTCTATCTCGCTTTGTTTTTATATTATTAATATCCTGCTTTTACCCCGCCTCTTTGACGACAACTCAAAAGGGCATGCAATTTCCAATTGCACTAATATGTGTATCACATGAGCCCCTCTATGGATCGTACTGATTCGCCTGGATAATTGTGCAATTTTCACAAAAATAGCGCCCCCTACCTATACCTGCAAAATTACACTTTTACGAAAGTGAAAACAAAAATTATATCCTGATTCTCCATGTCACACTGATCAAAAAAGTCTATTACAACATGCCTCTATCTTGCTTTGTTTTCTTTATAATTAGGCCCGAGCAACGGACACGAAGTGCCCGGCGAGGGACTAATTAAAATCGTAAAAAAAAAGGGAAAACGCAAGAATTCAAATAGCAAACGTGGACCGATACACAAGTAACAGGTATCAGAAATTAGTGCTCCGGGAGGTCTAATTTTGGGTGGCGTTGGCAAAAGAAAATAATAAAAGATGGCTCAGTGGCGCCCCCTCAAACAGGCAGTTTACATTGAGTCAATGAGAGCCCGGTGGCAAAAAATGTCATCGTACAAAGGTGACACTGGCCAGGGTCATAGACCACGTCAGGACATGTCAAAAAATATATTATGAGCCCGGCCTAAACTCTACAGGAAGTCGGCCATCTTGGCCCAAACCTCGCACCGTCAAAATCGTACCTGTTGAACTTGTGACCCCTGATCCCCGAGTTTTCAATCAAAAGCTTCGATTTTTGGCCAAAATGTCCCAGACCCATGTGGCTTTCCAAATCCTCCTTTCAATTTTGGAAATATTTTTGGGCGTGGTCATGACAAGGCCGCAACTCAAAGGCCATTTTCAACCAAATTCAAAGTCTCATATCTTTCACAGACTTTGTGGGATTGCAACGGACCCAATACGGCGCACGTGCACATTCTCGAGCTGGACCTAACCATGTGCAAACGCAGCCACTATGGCCAAAAATGACCCACTGGCGCCCCCTTCAAGGTTTTTTCTTGAAAAATTCCAATCAAAAAATCCGGATGGTATGGAGTTGTGAAAATAATCACACAGGCCTTCCCCGTCATGGGGATCAACATACCAAAGAGGCATCACTCTGAGTAATGTCGTTTGGGAGAAATAAAATGCCAAAACATTGCAAAAAAAAACGTTTCCATTATTATTATTATTATTATTATTATTATTATTATTATTATTATTACGTCTTTGACCTCAATTTTGACCCCCTGAACATTAACGAAAACTCAATTTTATTTGACCAAAGGTTCATGGTTGGTGTAAAATTAACTATTTTGATACCCTCAAGACAACACCTTGAACAATGCCTCAGTGGCGCCCCCTCAAGCACGACCCCAATTCAAAAGGAATGATGCATTTTTTGCTCTAAACCTATGTCTTTGGGTACAGTGATAGAGGACATCAAGACAAACCTAAAACATCATTATAGCTCCGCCCTCTGACAAACAGGAAGTCGGCCATATTGGATTGAAAATTGTAGCCTTATTTTCTTCCCCTGATATTTTGTCAAGTCACTCCCAGGGTTTTGGACCAAATGAGATCCAACTTGGTGAGTGTAATCTAGAGGCATAGAGCTCCAATAATCCAGCTCTATTGTTCAGATATCTGTTACGGTTTGTCTGTACGGCTCTGCCAAATATCATGCTTTTTCCCCACCTCTTTGACGACAACTCAAAAGGGCATGCAAGTTCCAATTGCACTAAACTTTCTATCAGCTAAGCCCCTCTATGGATCGTACTGATTAGCCAGTATAATTGTGCAATTTTCACAAAAATAGCGCCCCCTACCTATACTTGCAAAATTACACTTTTACGAACGTGAAAACAAAATTCATATCTCGATTCTCCATGTCACACTGATCAAAAAGGTTCATTACAACACCCCTTTATCTCGCTTTGTTTTTATATTATTAATATCCTGCTTTTTGCCCCGCCTCTTTGACGACAACTCAAAAGAGCATGCAAGTTCCAATTGCACTAATATGTGCATCACATGAGCCCCTCTATGGATCGTACTGATTCGCCTGGATAATTGTGCAATTTTCAAAAAAATAGCGCCCCCTACCTATACCTGCAAAATTACACTTTTACGAAAGTGAAAACAAAAATTATAACCTGATTCCCCATGTCACACTGATCAAAAAAGTCTATTACAACATGCCTCTATCTTGCTTTGTTTTCTTTATAATTAGGCCCGAGCAACGGACACGAAGTGCCCGGCGAGGGACTAATTAAAATCGTAAAAAAAAAGGGAAAACGCAAGAATTCAAATAGCAAACATGGACCGATACACAAGTAACAGGTATCAGGAATTAGTGCTCCGGGAGGTCTAATTTTGGGTGGCGTTGGCAAGAGAAAATAATAAAAGATGGCTCAGTGGCGCCCCCTCAAACAGGCAGTTTACATTGAGTCAATGAGAGCCCGGTTGCAAAAAATGTCATGGTACAAAGGTGACACTGGCCAGGGACATAGACCACATCAGGACATGTCAAAAAATATATTATGAGCCCGGCCTAAACTCTACAGGAAGTCGGCCATCTTGACCCAAACCTCGCACCGTCAAAATCGTACCTGTTGAACTTGTGACCCCTGATCCCCGAGTTTTCAATCAAAAGCTTCAATTTTTGGCCAAAATGTCCCAGACCCATGTGGCTTTCCAAATCCTCATTTCAATTTTGGAAATATTATTGGGCGTGGTCATGACAAGGCCGCAACTCAGAGGCCATTTTCTACAAAATTCAAAGTCTCATATCTTTTACAGACTTTGTGGGATTGCAACGGACCCAATACGGCGCACGTGCACATTCTCGAGCTGGACCTAACCATGTGCAAACGCAGCCACTATGGCCAAAAATGACCCACTGGCGCCCCCTTCAAGGTTTTTTCTTGAAAAATTCCAATCAAAAAATCCGGATGGTATGGAGTTGTGAAAATAATCACACAGGCCTTCCCCGTCATGGGGATCAACATACCAAAGAGGCATCACTCTGAGTAATGTCGTTTGGGAGAAATAAAATGCCAAAACATTGCAAAAAAAAACGTTTCCATTATTATTATTATTATTATTATTATTATTATTATTATTATTATTACGTCTTTGACCTCAATTTTGACCCCCTGAACATTAACGAAAACTCAATTTTATTTGACCAAAGGTTCATGGTTGGTGTAAAATTAACTATTTTGATACCCTCAAGACAACACCTTGAACAATGCCTCAGTGGCGCCCCCTCAAGCACGACCCCAATTCAAAAGGAATGATGCATTTTTTGCTCTAAACCTATGTCTTTGGGTACAGTGATAGAGGACATCAAGACAAACCTAAAACATCATTATAGCTCCGCCCTCTGACAAACAGGAAGTCGGCCATATTGGATTGAAAATTGAAGCCTTATTTTCTTCCCCTGATATTTTGTCAAGTCACTCCCAGGGATTTGGACCAAATGACATCCAACTTGGTGAGTGTAATCTAGAGGCATAGAGCTCCAATAATCCAGCTCTATTGTTCAGATATCTGTTACGGTTTGTCTGTACGGCTCTGCCAAATATCATGCTTTTTCCCCACCTCTTTGACGACAACTCAAAAGGGCATGCAAGTTCCAATTGCACTAAAATTTCTATCAGCTAAGCCCCTCTATGGATCGTACTGATTAGCCAGGATAATTGTGCAATTTTCACAAAAATAGCGCCCCCTACCTATACTTGCAAAATTACACTTTTACGAACGTGAAAACAAAATTCATATCTCGATTCTCCATGTCACACTGATCAAAAAGGTCCATTACAACACCCCTCTATCTCGCTTTGTTTTTATATTATTAATATCCTGCTTTTACCCCGCCTCTTTGACGACAACTCAAAAGGGCATGCAATTTCCAATTGCACTAATATGTGTATCACATGAGCCCCTCTATGGATCGTACTGATTCGCCTGGATAATTGTGCAATTTTCACAAAAATAGCGCCCCCTACCTATACCTGCAAAATTACACTTTTACGAAAGTGAAAACAAAAATTATATCCTGATTCTCCATGTCACACTGATCAAAAAAGTCTATTACAACATGCCTCTATCTTGCTTTGTTTTCTTTATAATTAGGCCCGAGCAACGGACACGAAGTGCCCGGCGAGGGACTAATTAAAATCGTAAAAAAAAAGGGAAAACGCAAGAATTCAAATAGCAAACGTGGACCGATACACAAGTAACAGGTATCAGAAATTAGTGCTCCGGGAGGTCTAATTTTGGGTGGCGTTGGCAAAAGAAAATAATAAAAGATGGCTCAGTGGCGCCCCCTCAAACAGGCAGTTTACATTGAGTCAATGAGAGCCCGGTGGCAAAAAATGTCATCGTACAAAGGTGACACTGGCCAGGGTCATAGACCACGTCAGGACATGTCAAAAAATATATTATGAGCCCGGCCTAAACTCTACAGGAAGTCGGCCATCTTGGCCCAAACCTCGCACCGTCAAAATCGTACCTGTTGAACTTGTGACCCCTGATCCCCGAGTTTTCAATCAAAAGCTTCGATTTTTGGCCAAAATGTCCCAGACCCATGTGGCTTTCCAAATCCTCCTTTCAATTTTGGAAATATTTTTGGGCGTGGTCATGACAAGGCCGCAACTCAAAGGCCATTTTCAACCAAATTCAAAGTCTCATATCTTTCACAGACTTTGTGGGATTGCAACGGACCCAATACGGCGCACGTGCACATTCTCGAGCTGGACCTAACCATGTGCAAACGCAGCCACTATGGCCAAAAATGACCCACTGGCGCCCCCTTCAAGGTTTTTTCTTGAAAAATTCCAATCAAAAAATCCGGATGGTATGGAGTTGTGAAAATAATCACACAGGCCTTCCCCGTCATGGGGATCAACATACCAAAGAGGCATCACTCTGAGTAATGTCGTTTGGGAGAAATAAAATGCCAAAACATTGCAAAAAAAAACGTTTCCATTATTATTATTATTATTATTATTATTATTATTATTATTATTATTACGTCTTTGACCTCAATTTTGACCCCCTGAACATTAACGAAAACTCAATTTTATTTGACCAAAGGTTCATGGTTGGTGTAAAATTAACTATTTTGATACCCTCAAGACAACACCTTGAACAATGCCTCAGTGGCGCCCCCTCAAGCACGACCCCAATTCAAAAGGAATGATGCATTTTTTGCTCTAAACCTATGTCTTTGGGTACAGTGATAGAGGACATCAAGACAAACCTAAAACATCATTATAGCTCCGCCCTCTGACAAACAGGAAGTCGGCCATATTGGATTGAAAATTGTAGCCTTATTTTCTTCCCCTGATATTTTGTCAAGTCACTCCCAGGGTTTTGGACCAAATGAGATCCAACTTGGTGAGTGTAATCTAGAGGCATAGAGCTCCAATAATCCAGCTCTATTGTTCAGATATCTGTTACGGTTTGTCTGTACGGCTCTGCCAAATATCATGCTTTTTCCCCACCTCTTTGACGACAACTCAAAAGGGCATGCAAGTTCCAATTGCACTAAACTTTCTATCAGCTAAGCCCCTCTATGGATCGTACTGATTAGCCAGTATAATTGTGCAATTTTCACAAAAATAGCGCCCCCTACCTATACTTGCAAAATTACACTTTTACGAACGTGAAAACAAAATTCATATCTCGATTCTCCATGTCACACTGATCAAAAAGGTTCATTACAACACCCCTTTATCTCGCTTTGTTTTTATATTATTAATATCCTGCTTTTTGCCCCGCCTCTTTGACGACAACTCAAAAGAGCATGCAAGTTCCAATTGCACTAATATGTGCATCACATGAGCCCCTCTATGGATCGTACTGATTCGCCTGGATAATTGTGCAATTTTCAAAAAAATAGCGCCCCCTACCTATACCTGCAAAATTACACTTTTACGAAAGTGAAAACAAAAATTATAACCTGATTCCCCATGTCACACTGATCAAAAAAGTCTATTACAACATGCCTCTATCTTGCTTTGTTTTCTTTATAATTAGGCCCGAGCAACGGACACGAAGTGCCCGGCGAGGGACTAATTAAAATCGTAAAAAAAAAGGGAAAACGCAAGAATTCAAATAGCAAACATGGACCGATACACAAGTAACAGGTATCAGGAATTAGTGCTCCGGGAGGTCTAATTTTGGGTGGCGTTGGCAAGAGAAAATAATAAAAGATGGCTCAGTGGCGCCCCCTCAAACAGGCAGTTTACATTGAGTCAATGAGAGCCCGGTTGCAAAAAATGTCATGGTACAAAGGTGACACTGGCCAGGGACATAGACCACATCAGGACATGTCAAAAAATATATTATGAGCCCGGCCTAAACTCTACAGGAAGTCGGCCATCTTGACCCAAACCTCGCACCGTCAAAATCGTACCTGTTGAACTTGTGACCCCTGATCCCCGAGTTTTCAATCAAAAGCTTCAATTTTTGGCCAAAATGTCCCAGACCCATGTGGCTTTCCAAATCCTCATTTCAATTTTGGAAATATTATTGGGCGTGGTCATGACAAGGCCGCAACTCAGAGGCCATTTTCTACAAAATTCAAAGTCTCATATCTTTTACAGACTTTGTGGGATTGCAACGGACCCAATACGGCGCACGTGCACATTCTCGAGCTGGACCTAACCATGTGCAAACGCAGCCACTATGGCCAAAAATGACCCACTGGCGCCCCCTTCAAGGTTTTTTCTTGAAAAATTCCAATCAAAAAATCCGGATGGTATGGAGTTGTGAAAATAATCACACAGGCCTTCCCCGTCATGGGGATCAACATACCAAAGAGGCATCACTCTGAGTAATGTCGTTTGGGAGAAATAAAATGCCAAAACATTGCAAAAAAAACGTTTCCATTATTATTATTATTATTATTATTATTATTATTATTATTATTATTACGTCTTTGACCTCAATTTTGACCCCCTGAACATTAACGAAAACTCAATTTTATTTGACCAAAGGTTCATGGTTGGTGTAAAATTAACTATTTTGATACCCTCAAGACAACACCTTGAACAATGCCTCAGTGGCGCCCCCTCAAGCACGACCCCAATTCAAAAGGAATGATGCATTTTTTGCTCTAAACCTATGTCTTTGGGTACAGTGATAGAGGACATCAAGACAAACCTAAAACATCATTATAGCTCCGCCCTCTGACAAACAGGAAGTCGGCCATATTGGATTGAAAATTGAAGCCTTATTTTCTTCCCCTGATATTTTGTCAAGTCACTCCCAGGGATTTGGACCAAATGACATCCAACTTGGTGAGTGTAATCTAGAGGCATAGAGCTCCAATAATCCAGCTCTATTGTTCAGATATCTGTTACGGTTTGTCTGTACGGCTCTGCCAAATATCATGCTTTTTCCCCACCTCTTTGACGACAACTCAAAAGGGCATGCAAGTTCCAATTGCACTAAAATTTCTATCAGCTAAGCCCCTCTATGGATCGTACTGATTAGCCAGGATAATTGTGCAATTTTCACAAAAATAGCGCCCCCTACCTATACTTGCAAAATTACACTTTTACGAACGTGAAAACAAAATTCATATCTCGATTCTCCATGTCACACTGATCAAAAAGGTCCATTACAACACCCCTCTATCTCGCTTTGTTTTTATATTATTAATATCCTGCTTTTACCCCGCCTCTTTGACGACAACTCAAAAGGGCATGCAATTTCCAATTGCACTAATATGTGTATCACATGAGCCCCTCTATGGATCGTACTGATTCGCCTGGATAATTGTGCAATTTTCACAAAAATAGCGCCCCCTACCTATACCTGCAAAATTACACTTTTACGAAAGTGAAAACAAAAATTATATCCTGATTCTCCATGTCACACTGATCAAAAAAGTCTATTACAACATGCCTCTATCTTGCTTTGTTTTCTTTATAATTAGGCCCGAGCAACGGACACGAAGTGCCCGGCGAGGGACTAATTAAAATCGTAAAAAAAAAGGGAAAACGCAAGAATTCAAATAGCAAACGTGGACCGATACACAAGTAACAGGTATCAGAAATTAGTGCTCCGGGAGGTCTAATTTTGGGTGGCGTTGGCAAAAGAAAATAATAAAAGATGGCTCAGTGGCGCCCCCTCAAACAGGCAGTTTACATTGAGTCAATGAGAGCCCGGTGGCAAAAAATGTCATCGTACAAAGGTGACACTGGCCAGGGTCATAGACCACGTCAGGACATGTCAAAAAATATATTATGAGCCCGGCCTAAACTCTACAGGAAGTCGGCCATCTTGGCCCAAACCTCGCACCGTCAAAATCGTACCTGTTGAACTTGTGACCCCTGATCCCCGAGTTTTCAATCAAAAGCTTCGATTTTTGGCCAAAATGTCCCAGACCCATGTGGCTTTCCAAATCCTCCTTTCAATTTTGGAAATATTTTTGGGCGTGGTCATGACAAGGCCGCAACTCAAAGGCCATTTTCAACCAAATTCAAAGTCTCATATCTTTCACAGACTTTGTGGGATTGCAACGGACCCAATACGGCGCACGTGCACATTCTCGAGCTGGACCTAACCATGTGCAAACGCAGCCACTATGGCCAAAAATGACCCACTGGCGCCCCCTTCAAGGTTTTTTCTTGAAAAATTCCAATCAAAAAATCCGGATGGTATGGAGTTGTGAAAATAATCACACAGGCCTTCCCCGTCATGGGGATCAACATACCAAAGAGGCATCACTCTGAGTAATGTCGTTTGGGAGAAATAAAATGCCAAAACATTGCAAAAAAAAACGTTTCCATTATTATTATTATTATTATTATTATTATTATTATTATTATTATTACGTCTTTGACCTCAATTTTGACCCCCTGAACATTAACGAAAACTCAATTTTATTTGACCAAAGGTTCATGGTTGGTGTAAAATTAACTATTTTGATACCCTCAAGACAACACCTTGAACAATGCCTCAGTGGCGCCCCCTCAAGCACGACCCCAATTCAAAAGGAATGATGCATTTTTTGCTCTAAACCTATGTCTTTGGGTACAGTGATAGAGGACATCAAGACAAACCTAAAACATCATTATAGCTCCGCCCTCTGACAAACAGGAAGTCGGCCATATTGGATTGAAAATTGTAGCCTTATTTTCTTCCCCTGATATTTTGTCAAGTCACTCCCAGGGTTTTGGACCAAATGAGATCCAACTTGGTGAGTGTAATCTAGAGGCATAGAGCTCCAATAATCCAGCTCTATTGTTCAGATATCTGTTACGGTTTGTCTGTACGGCTCTGCCAAATATCATGCTTTTTCCCCACCTCTTTGACGACAACTCAAAAGGGCATGCAAGTTCCAATTGCACTAAACTTTCTATCAGCTAAGCCCCTCTATGGATCGTACTGATTAGCCAGTATAATTGTGCAATTTTCACAAAAATAGCGCCCCCTACCTATACTTGCAAAATTACACTTTTACGAACGTGAAAACAAAATTCATATCTCGATTCTCCATGTCACACTGATCAAAAAGGTTCATTACAACACCCCTTTATCTCGCTTTGTTTTTATATTATTAATATCCTGCTTTTTGCCCCGCCTCTTTGACGACAACTCAAAAGAGCATGCAAGTTCCAATTGCACTAATATGTGCATCACATGAGCCCCTCTATGGATCGTACTGATTCGCCTGGATAATTGTGCAATTTTCAAAAAAATAGCGCCCCCTACCTATACCTGCAAAATTACACTTTTACGAAAGTGAAAACAAAAATTATAACCTGATTCCCCATGTCACACTGATCAAAAAAGTCTATTACAACATGCCTCTATCTTGCTTTGTTTTCTTTATAATTAGGCCCGAGCAACGGACACGAAGTGCCCGGCGAGGGACTAATTAAAATCGTAAAAAAAAAGGGAAAACGCAAGAATTCAAATAGCAAACATGGACCGATACACAAGTAACAGGTATCAGGAATTAGTGCTCCGGGAGGTCTAATTTTGGGTGGCGTTGGCAAGAGAAAATAATAAAAGATGGCTCAGTGGCGCCCCCTCAAACAGGCAGTTTACATTGAGTCAATGAGAGCCCGGTTGCAAAAAATGTCATGGTACAAAGGTGACACTGGCCAGGGACATAGACCACATCAGGACATGTCAAAAAATATATTATGAGCCCGGCCTAAACTCTACAGGAAGTCGGCCATCTTGACCCAAACCTCGCACCGTCAAAATCGTACCTGTTGAACTTGTGACCCCTGATCCCCGAGTTTTCAATCAAAAGCTTCAATTTTTGGCCAAAATGTCCCAGACCCATGTGGCTTTCCAAATCCTCATTTCAATTTTGGAAATATTATTGGGCGTGGTCATGACAAGGCCGCAACTCAGAGGCCATTTTCTACAAAATTCAAAGTCTCATATCTTTTACAGACTTTGTGGGATTGCAACGGACCCAATACGGCGCACGTGCACATTCTCGAGCTGGACCTAACCATGTGCAAACGCAGCCACTATGGCCAAAAATGACCCACTGGCGCCCCCTTCAAGGTTTTTTCTTGAAAAATTCCAATCAAAAAATCCGGATGGTATGGAGTTGTGAAAATAATCACACAGGCCTTCCCCGTCATGGGGATCAACATACCAAAGAGGCATCACTCTGAGTAATGTCGTTTGGGAGAAATAAAATGCCAAAACATTGCAAAAAAAACGTTTCCATTATTATTATTATTATTATTATTATTATTATTATTATTATTATTACGTCTTTGACCTCAATTTTGACCCCCTGAACATTAACGAAAACTCAATTTTATTTGACCAAAGGTTCATGGTTGGTGTAAAATTAACTATTTTGATACCCTCAAGACAACACCTTGAACAATGCCTCAGTGGCGCCCCCTCAAGCACGACCCCAATTCAAAAGGAATGATGCATTTTTTGCTCTAAACCTATGTCTTTGGGTACAGTGATAGAGGACATCAAGACAAACCTAAAACATCATTATAGCTCCGCCCTCTGACAAACAGGAAGTCGGCCATATTGGATTGAAAATTGAAGCCTTATTTTCTTCCCCTGATATTTTGTCAAGTCACTCCCAGGGATTTGGACCAAATGACATCCAACTTGGTGAGTGTAATCTAGAGGCATAGAGCTCCAATAATCCAGCTCTATTGTTCAGATATCTGTTACGGTTTGTCTGTACGGCTCTGCCAAATATCATGCTTTTTCCCCACCTCTTTGACGACAACTCAAAAGGGCATGCAAGTTCCAATTGCACTAAAATTTCTATCAGCTAAGCCCCTCTATGGATCGTACTGATTAGCCAGGATAATTGTGCAATTTTCACAAAAATAGCGCCCCCTACCTATACTTGCAAAATTACACTTTTACGAACGTGAAAACAAAATTCATATCTCGATTCTCCATGTCACACTGATCAAAAAGGTCCATTACAACACCCCTCTATCTCGCTTTGTTTTTATATTATTAATATCCTGCTTTTACCCCGCCTCTTTGACGACAACTCAAAAGGGCATGCAATTTCCAATTGCACTAATATGTGTATCACATGAGCCCCTCTATGGATCGTACTGATTCGCCTGGATAATTGTGCAATTTTCACAAAAATAGCGCCCCCTACCTATACCTGCAAAATTACACTTTTACGAAAGTGAAAACAAAAATTATATCCTGATTCTCCATGTCACACTGATCAAAAAAGTCTATTACAACATGCCTCTATCTTGCTTTGTTTTCTTTATAATTAGGCCCGAGCAACGGACACGAAGTGCCCGGCGAGGGACTAATTAAAATCGTAAAAAAAAAGGGAAAACGCAAGAATTCAAATAGCAAACGTGGACCGATACACAAGTAACAGGTATCAGAAATTAGTGCTCCGGGAGGTCTAATTTTGGGTGGCGTTGGCAAAAGAAAATAATAAAAGATGGCTCAGTGGCGCCCCCTCAAACAGGCAGTTTACATTGAGTCAATGAGAGCCCGGTGGCAAAAAATGTCATCGTACAAAGGTGACACTGGCCAGGGTCATAGACCACGTCAGGACATGTCAAAAAATATATTATGAGCCCGGCCTAAACTCTACAGGAAGTCGGCCATCTTGGCCCAAACCTCGCACCGTCAAAATCGTACCTGTTGAACTTGTGACCCCTGATCCCCGAGTTTTCAATCAAAAGCTTCGATTTTTGGCCAAAATGTCCCAGACCCATGTGGCTTTCCAAATCCTCCTTTCAATTTTGGAAATATTTTTGGGCGTGGTCATGACAAGGCCGCAACTCAAAGGCCATTTTCAACCAAATTCAAAGTCTCATATCTTTCACAGACTTTGTGGGATTGCAACGGACCCAATACGGCGCACGTGCACATTCTCGAGCTGGACCTAACCATGTGCAAACGCAGCCACTATGGCCAAAAATGACCCACTGGCGCCCCCTTCAAGGTTTTTTCTTGAAAAATTCCAATCAAAAAATCCGGATGGTATGGAGTTGTGAAAATAATCACACAGGCCTTCCCCGTCATGGGGATCAACATACCAAAGAGGCATCACTCTGAGTAATGTCGTTTGGGAGAAATAAAATGCCAAAACATTGCAAAAAAAACGTTTCCATTATTATTATTATTATTATTATTATTATTATTATTATTATTATTACGTCTTTGACCTCAATTTTGACCCCCTGAACATTAACGAAAACTCAATTTTATTTGACCAAAGGTTCATGGTTGGTGTAAAATTAACTATTTTGATACCCTCAAGACAACACCTTGAACAATGCCTCAGTGGCGCCCCCTCAAGCACGACCCCAATTCAAAAGGAATGATGCATTTTTTGCTCTAAACCTATGTCTTTGGGTACAGTGATAGAGGACATCAAGACAAACCTAAAACATCATTATAGCTCCGCCCTCTGACAAACAGGAAGTCGGCCATATTGGATTGAAAATTGTAGCCTTATTTTCTTCCCCTGATATTTTGTCAAGTCACTCCCAGGGTTTTGGACCAAATGAGATCCAACTTGGTGAGTGTAATCTAGAGGCATAGAGCTCCAATAATCCAGCTCTATTGTTCAGATATCTGTTACGGTTTGTCTGTACGGCTCTGCCAAATATCATGCTTTTTCCCCACCTCTTTGACGACAACTCAAAAGGGCATGCAAGTTCCAATTGCACTAAACTTTCTATCAGCTAAGCCCCTCTATGGATCGTACTGATTAGCCAGTATAATTGTGCAATTTTCACAAAAATAGCGCCCCCTACCTATACTTGCAAAATTACACTTTTACGAACGTGAAAACAAAATTCATATCTCGATTCTCCATGTCACACTGATCAAAAAGGTTCATTACAACACCCCTTTATCTCGCTTTGTTTTTATATTATTAATATCCTGCTTTTTGCCCCGCCTCTTTGACGACAACTCAAAAGAGCATGCAAGTTCCAATTGCACTAATATGTGCATCACATGAGCCCCTCTATGGATCGTACTGATTCGCCTGGATAATTGTGCAATTTTCAAAAAAATAGCGCCCCCTACCTATACCTGCAAAATTACACTTTTACGAAAGTGAAAACAAAAATTATAACCTGATTCCCCATGTCACACTGATCAAAAAAGTCTATTACAACATGCCTCTATCTTGCTTTGTTTTCTTTATAATTAGGCCCGAGCAACGGACACGAAGTGCCCGGCGAGGGACTAATTAAAATCGTAAAAAAAAAGGGAAAACGCAAGAATTCAAATAGCAAACATGGACCGATACACAAGTAACAGGTATCAGGAATTAGTGCTCCGGGAGGTCTAATTTTGGGTGGCGTTGGCAAGAGAAAATAATAAAAGATGGCTCAGTGGCGCCCCCTCAAACAGGCAGTTTACATTGAGTCAATGAGAGCCCGGTTGCAAAAAATGTCATGGTACAAAGGTGACACTGGCCAGGGACATAGACCACATCAGGACATGTCAAAAAATATATTATGAGCCCGGCCTAAACTCTACAGGAAGTCGGCCATCTTGACCCAAACCTCGCACCGTCAAAATCGTACCTGTTGAACTTGTGACCCCTGATCCCCGAGTTTTCAATCAAAAGCTTCAATTTTTGGCCAAAATGTCCCAGACCCATGTGGCTTTCCAAATCCTCATTTCAATTTTGGAAATATTATTGGGCGTGGTCATGACAAGGCCGCAACTCAGAGGCCATTTTCTACAAAATTCAAAGTCTCATATCTTTTACAGACTTTGTGGGATTGCAACGGACCCAATACGGCGCACGTGCACATTCTCGAGCTGGACCTAACCATGTGCAAACGCAGCCACTATGGCCAAAAATGACCCACTGGCGCCCCCTTCAAGGTTTTTTCTTGAAAAATTCCAATCAAAAAATCCGGATGGTATGGAGTTGTGAAAATAATCACACAGGCCTTCCCCGTCATGGGGATCGCGTCCGCCTTAGTGTGAGCTTTCCGAAAATGTATAACATGTGGGGGTAAAAGTAACCAGTCCACTTATACAGCCTGTTCAAGTGTGAGAACAGCGCCACCTGCTGGTTTAAGTTGTCTTTTAAGTGGCTTGTAAGTGGCCCGCCAAAAGTGGCCCGCCCATCCTCCGTGGAAATAGCCAGAGTTCTTCTTCTGGCAGCATGTTGGCCTCTGTCAGAGTTGCCACTGTCATAGTTTCTCATGAAAATCGTCCATTTTCCCAAATACCCCCTTTATTCACAAAAGCCACAGTTTTAGACTCATACGTAGATATAATACCCCTCTGTGACAGAAAGAAGCTTTAATTTGGACGTGTTTGCCTCCAAATTGAGCTTTTTTGGACTTTACAGTCATAGGAAGTTCACTTAGGCTGTTTCCTGTCCATCTCTGCGTGTTCCTCGTACTGTGGCTCTCACCAAAGTATTCCATCATCTTTTAAGAGTTCTGCTGTGCTGTTGTGTAAGCCCGTGTAGCTCCATTGGTAGAGTGCAGGGTTTGCACCGTCATATTGCCGGTTCAATCCCCACCATGACTTTTTTCTTGTTCTTTTCTTTTTTACGCAGTACCTACTGGGAAGAACCTGAATCGGCGACTATGCTCCCACCCTCATTCAAAACGGGGAAATGACCCTCACTTTGTACCACATGCCGTTTCATAAGATATTTCACATTTCGGCTGCAAAATAAATCTGCTTGTGTAGCTACATGGGTAGAGTGATAGGTTCCCAACCATGGGATTGCTGGATCAATTCTCACCTTGACTCTTTTTTATTTTATTTATTTTTTACTCGGCAACTACTGGGAAGAACATGAATCGGCGCCTATGGTCCCTCATTACAAACTGCGAAAATAACCCCTCTCAACAAAATATTGTTTCACCTATCAAGTACACTGAATGTCCGAGTCATCCTCTCAAATATTTGTCCCCCAGGCAAGTTTGCTCCAATTATAAAATGATTCAAATCATCTTTGCGCTCCGTTTTCTGCATATACGTGAGCCTGGTGATCTTTATAATAGTAATCCAAGGTCTTCTCATCTGTACCTGCCTTAGCTCCGTGGGTAGACTTCTGGACTCATAATCACAAGTTTGCTGGATCAATTCCAACCTTGACCTTTTTTTAATTTTTATTTGTATTTATGTTTTTATTTGATTCTTTACTGGCCACCTACAGGAAAGAACATTAATGAAACATGAAATGAGAAAATGGAGGGGGGGTGGGTGGGGAGCATGACCGGAAATGACCTCTCACTTGTGCTAGGACCTAATTTAGAGAATATTAGCCCATATTCGTCCCATTGTGACAGAGTTATAGCTCAGTGATAGAGTGCTGGTCTTTGGTGCAGTAGGTTGCCAGTTCGAACACTGCCTGGGAACTTTTCTAATGCTTTCTCTTTTCACATGGGCTGCTGCACTCTGAGCCTGATACAACTCAAGAATGAGCACCAAGTTATGTAGATACAATTATTTAATTGTCCACTTGTCTACGTTTCACTCCCTTTTTCCTCTTTACTTACTGTTAAGTGCCTTCTGGCAACCACACGGTACCCCGCACTTAGTAGGGTGGGTGATGTTACAGGCCTCACTGCAGGACTTACTCAGGCACGGAAACCACTTGTACTTTGTAATTCTTTTATTTAAGTAGTCACCAGCAGGTAAAAAACCTTTAACAAAGGGGACACACAAATCTCACAATTTAGTCAACATAATGCATTTCACATAATATATTTTACTTTTGTCTTTAACCTCTGTTTGTACAATTAACTTAAATCACTCACAGCCATTAAATCTGTCACATCAATCAATTGCACATTCCATAACATAAACAGCCTGTCCTTTTAAATCTTTAGGATAAATCATTGTTTTCAATTCATTGCATTTCACATGTACAACAGTTTAAATCAAAAATACACTCGACACCTAATTCTAAACAAAATACATCTCCACTGGAAAATACAAAGGAAATTTAGATCAGTTTTCTTCCAGTTCAATAGTTCAGAATTAAGCATTTGTCCTACCAGCAGTTTCTTTGGAGGTTACTTTACGTAACAAACACCCTGCGTAGCTGCTGCTCACCATCAGTTCAACACGAGCTGTATTTCAGAGACCAGAGTATTTGTATTTTTTGGGGTGTGCACAGCTGATTGTCATTTCACTAACACTCCGCACCTGCTGCGGCGCACACACAGTCAAGGCAGAGAGCGGTCATGTGACAGTTGCCATGACACTTACTGTTTTCTGTAAATTTAAGAGTGCAGGATTTTTCGTAAGATTGATATACGTTTAGTTGCGCTGTTTCTTTCAGCTTGGCTAGCTCCATAGGTAGAGCACAGGGATACCAATCATCAGGTTGCCAGTTCAAGCTCAACCATGGCTTCCTTTTTTTTTTTTTTTTTTTTTTACTTTTGTAGTTTCGACTGGGCATCTACTGGGAGGAACATAAATCAAACTCAGGGATTTAACTGATATAACTGTGCATCAGACCAATGGGTCTGACCAACATATTATTTCACCTATCAAGGTGGCTGCATGGCAGAAGCATCCTCTCAAATAGTTGGCCTCCCAGGTGCATTTGTGCTGGGACTTTCAGCCTGGTCGAAAACTCGACCACAGCAATTACTTTCTATAGGGTCTCATAGCTCAGTGATAGCAAACACATGTATATCAATTTTATAAGCAACCCAGCTTTTTTGCGGCTTTACAGGGTAGGCATTATTTAATGAATCATTTTGTAATCAGGGCAAATTCGACTGGGTGCCCAAAGAGCACCCAGCACCCACGGGATCGGCGCCTATGATTTGGCCTACATAAACATGTTTTTCCTCAGCATTTTATGGGGGACGAGGGATAACAATGATTGTGTATGAAGGAAAGGCTACATAGTATATGCATAGAAGAAATGGGGGACAGTAGGGAAACAATTTACGCAAAACAGGGCAGAAATGTCGAAAACAATAGGGAAAATGGAGGGGGAAAAAATGACCATTCAATTACGTCTCTCCTCCAGTGAGGACATTTAGAGACAAGTAGTCCACATCAGGCCACCATTGTTATGGAGGTATAGCTCAGTGATAGTGTGCTGGTCTCTAGTGCAAAAGGTTGCCAGTTCAAACATGGCTTAGAAACATTTCCAATGCTTTTTCTTTTCACATGGCCGCTGCACATATCAGCAAAATCACAATCTCATAGTGCACAAGCACAGCGCTCAAAGGTCAATTGGGATACATGTCCTGTCTCTCACTAGTCCCAATGTATACAGATGGTTTTACTACAGGTTTGGCAATATTTACTGAATAATTTTTTACTCAAGGCAATATCGCGTGCGTGCTCACAGATTTGAGTGGGTGATCCAGTCCTGCAGCACCTGGGGCAAGAGTGAGGCCGGGGTGTGACGAAGGATCAGGCGAAAGTGGGCCGCGTTAAGGAGCAAAACAAACCGGGTTGGGTGTAAGGCCGAGGCCAGAGCAGATTTGGGCGAGAGCGGGCGGGGCGGTCACAAGTGGGGGCGGTCGCAAGGGGGGGCGGTCGCATTCGCAAGGGGGGGCGGTCGCAAGGGGGGGCAGTCGCAAGGGGGGGCGGTCGCAAGGGGCGAGGGCCTTTATCGCCGCGAGCGGCTTTAATTATTATTATTATTATTACGTCTTTGACCTCAATTTTGACCCCCTGAACATTAACGAAAACTCAATTTTATTTGACCAAAGGTTCATGGTTGGTGTAAAATTAACTATTTTGATACCCTCAAGACAACACCTTGAACAATGCCTCAGTGGCGCCCCCTCAAGCACGACCCCAATTCAAAAGGAATGATGCATTTTTTGCTCTAAACCTATGTCTTTGGGTACAGTGATAGAGGACATCAAGACAAACCTAAAACATCATTATAGCTCCGCCCTCTGACAAACAGGAAGTCGGCCATATTGGATTGAAAATTGAAGCCTTATTTTCTTCCCCTGATATTTTGTCAAGTCACTCCCAGGGATTTGGACCAAATGACATCCAACTTGGTGAGTGTAATCTAGAGGCATAGAGCTCCAATAATCCAGCTCTATTGTTCAGATATCTGTTACGGTTTGTCTGTACGGCTCTGCCAAATATCATGCTTTTTCCCCACCTCTTTGACGACAACTCAAAAGGGCATGCAAGTTCCAATTGCACTAAAATTTCTATCAGCTAAGCCCCTCTATGGATCGTACTGATTAGCCAGGATAATTGTGCAATTTTCACAAAAATAGCGCCCCCTACCTATACTTGCAAAATTACACTTTTACGAACGTGAAAACAAAATTCATATCTCGATTCTCCATGTCACACTGATCAAAAAGGTCCATTACAACACCCCTCTATCTCGCTTTGTTTTTATATTATTAATATCCTGCTTTTACCCCGCCTCTTTGACGACAACTCAAAAGGGCATGCAATTTCCAATTGCACTAATATGTGTATCACATGAGCCCCTCTATGGATCGTACTGATTCGCCTGGATAATTGTGCAATTTTCACAAAAATAGCGCCCCCTACCTATACCTGCAAAATTACACTTTTACGAAAGTGAAAACAAAAATTATATCCTGATTCTCCATGTCACACTGATCAAAAAAGTCTATTACAACATGCCTCTATCTTGCTTTGTTTTCTTTATAATTAGGCCCGAGCAACGGACACGAAGTGCCCGGCGAGGGACTAATTAAAATCGTAAAAAAAAAGGGAAAACGCAAGAATTCAAATAGCAAACGTGGACCGATACACAAGTAACAGGTATCAGAAATTAGTGCTCCGGGAGGTCTAATTTTGGGTGGCGTTGGCAAAAGAAAATAATAAAAGATGGCTCAGTGGCGCCCCCTCAAACAGGCAGTTTACATTGAGTCAATGAGAGCCCGGTGGCAAAAAATGTCATCGTACAAAGGTGACACTGGCCAGGGTCATAGACCACGTCAGGACATGTCAAAAAATATATTATGAGCCCGGCCTAAACTCTACAGGAAGTCGGCCATCTTGGCCCAAACCTCGCACCGTCAAAATCGTACCTGTTGAACTTGTGACCCCTGATCCCCGAGTTTTCAATCAAAAGCTTCGATTTTTGGCCAAAATGTCCCAGACCCATGTGGCTTTCCAAATCCTCCTTTCAATTTTGGAAATATTTTTGGGCGTGGTCATGACAAGGCCGCAACTCAAAGGCCATTTTCAACCAAATTCAAAGTCTCATATCTTTCACAGACTTTGTGGGATTGCAACGGACCCAATACGGCGCACGTGCACATTCTCGAGCTGGACCTAACCATGTGCAAACGCAGCCACTATGGCCAAAAATGACCCACTGGCGCCCCCTTCAAGGTTTTTTCTTGAAAAATTCCAATCAAAAAATCCGGATGGTATGGAGTTGTGAAAATAATCACACAGGCCTTCCCCGTCATGGGGATCAACATACCAAAGAGGCATCACTCTGAGTAATGTCGTTTGGGAGAAATAAAATGCCAAAACATTGCAAAAAAAACGTTTCCATTATTATTATTATTATTATTATTATTATTATTATTATTATTATTACGTCTTTGACCTCAATTTTGACCCCCTGAACATTAACGAAAACTCAATTTTATTTGACCAAAGGTTCATGGTTGGTGTAAAATTAACTATTTTGATACCCTCAAGACAACACCTTGAACAATGCCTCAGTGGCGCCCCCTCAAGCACGACCCCAATTCAAAAGGAATGATGCATTTTTTGCTCTAAACCTATGTCTTTGGGTACAGTGATAGAGGACATCAAGACAAACCTAAAACATCATTATAGCTCCGCCCTCTGACAAACAGGAAGTCGGCCATATTGGATTGAAAATTGAAGCCTTATTTTCTTCCCCTGATATTTTGTCAAGTCACTCCCAGGGATTTGGACCAAATGACATCCAACTTGGTGAGTGTAATCTAGAGGCATAGAGCTCCAATAATCCAGCTCTATTGTTCAGATATCTGTTACGGTTTGTCTGTACGGCTCTGCCAAATATCATGCTTTTTCCCCACCTCTTTGACGACAACTCAAAAGGGCATGCAAGTTCCAACTCTTTGACGACAACTCAAAAGGGCATGCAAGTTCCAATTGCACTAAAATTTCTATCAGCTAAGCCCCTCTATGGATCGTACTGATTAGCCAGGATGATTGTGCAATTTTCACAAAAATAGCGCCCCCTACCTATACTTGCAAAATTACACTTTTACGAACGTGAAAACAAAATTCATATCTCGATTCTCCATGTCACACTGATCAAAAAGGTCCATTACAACACCCCTCTATCTCGCTTTGTTTTTATATTATTAATATCCTGCTTTTACCTCGCCTCTTTGACGACAACTCAAAAGGGCATGCAATTTCCAATTGCACTAATATGTGTATCACATGAGCCCCTCTATGGATCGTACTGATTCGCCTGGATAATTGTGCAATTTTCACAAAAATAGCGCCCCCTACCTATACCTGCAAAATTACACTTTTACGAAAATGAAAACAAAAATTATATCCTGATTCTCCATGTCACACTGATCAAAAAAGTCTATTACAACATGCCTCTATCTTGCTTTGTTTTCTTTTTAATTAGGCCCGAGCAACGGACACGAAGTGCCCGGCGAGGGACTAATTAAAATCGTAAAAAAAAAGGGAAAACGCAAGAATTCACATAGCAAACGTGGACCGATACACAAGTAACAGGTATCAGGAATTAGTGCTCCGGGAGGTCTAATTTTGGGTGGCGTTGGCAAGAGAAAATAATAAAAGATGGCTCAGTGGCGCCCCCTCAAACAGGCAGTTTACATTGAGTCAATGAGAGCCCGGTGGCAAAAAATGTCATCGTACAAAGGTGACACTGGCCAGGGACATAGACCACGTCAGGACATGTCAAAAAATGTATTATGAGCCTGGCCTAAACTCTACAGGAAGTCGGCCATCTTGGCCCAAACCTCGAACCTGCAAAATCGTACCTGTTGAACTTGTGACCCCTGATCCCAGAGTTTTCAATCAAAAGCTTCAATTTTTGGCCAAAATGTCCCAGACCCATGTGGCTTTCCAAATCCTCATTTCAATTTTGGAAATATTATTGGGCGTGGTCATGACAAGGCCGCAACTCAGAGGCCATTTTCAACCAAATTCAAAGTCTCATATCTTTCACAGACTTTGTGGGATTGCAACGGACCCAATACGGCGCACGTGCACATTCTCGAGCTGGACCTAACCATGTGCAAACGCAGCCACTATGGCCAAAAATGACCCACTGGCGCCCCCTTCAAGGTTTTTTCTTGAAAAATTCGAATCAAAAAATCGGGATGGTATGGAGTTGTGAAAATAATCACACAGGCCTTCCCCGTCATAGGGATCAACATACCAAAGAGGCATCACTCTGAGTAATGTCGTTTGGGAGAAATAAAATGCCAAAACATTGCAAAAAAAACGTTTCCATTATTATTATTATTATTATTATTATTATTATTACGTCTTTGACCTCAATTTTGACCCCCTGAACATTAACGAAAACTCAATTTTATTTGACCAAAGGTTCATGGTTGGTGTAAAATTAACTATTTTGATACCCTCAAGACAACAGCTTGAACAATGCCTCAGTGGCGCCCCCTCAAGCACGACCCCAATTCAAAAGGAATGATGCATTTTTTGCTCTAAACCTATGTCTTTGGGTACAGTGATAGAGGACATCAAGACAAACCTAAAACATCATTATAGCTCCGCCCTCTGACAAACAGGAAGTCGGCCATATTGGATTGAAAATTGAAGCCTTATTTTCTTCCCCTGATATTTTGTCAAGTCACGCCCAGGGATTTGGACCAAATGAGATCCAACTTGGTGAGTGTAATCTAGAGGCATAGAGCTACAACAATCCAGCTCTATTGTTCAGACATCTGTTACGGTTTGTCTGAACGGCTCTGCCAAATATCATGCTTTTTCCCCACCTCTTTGACGACAACTCAAAAGGGCATGCAAGTTCCAATTGCACTAAAATTTCTATCAGCTAAGCCCCTCTATGGATCGTACTGATTAGCCAGGATGATTGTGCAATTTTCACAAAAATAGCGCCCCCTACCTATACTTGCAAAATTACACTTTTACGAACGTGAAAACAAAATTCATATCTCGATTCTCCATGTCACACTGATCAAAAAGGTCCATTACAACACCCCTCTATCTCGCTTTGTTTTTATATTATTAATATCCTGCTTTTACCTCGCCTCTTTGACGACAACTCAAAAGGGCATGCAATTTCCAATTGCACTAATATGTGTATCACATGAGCCCCTCTATGGATCGTACTGATTCGCCTGGATAATTGTGCAATTTTCACAAAAATAGCGCCCCCTACCTATACCTGCAAAATTACACTTTTACGAAAATGAAAACAAAAATTATATCCTGATTCTCCATGTCACACTGATCAAAAAAGTCTATTACAACATGCCTCTATCTTGCTTTGTTTTCTTTTTAATTAGGCCCGAGCAACGGACACGAAGTGCCCGGCGAGGGACTAATTAAAATCGTAAAAAAAAAGGGAAAACGCAAGAATTCACATAGCAAACGTGGACCGATACACAAGTAACAGGTATCAGGAATTAGTGCTCCGGGAGGTCTAATTTTGGGTGGCGTTGGCAAGAGAAAATAATAAAAGATGGCTCAGTGGCGCCCCCTCAAACAGGCAGTTTACATTGAGTCAATGAGAGCCCGGTGGCAAAAAATGTCATCGTACAAAGGTGACACTGGCCAGGGACATAGACCACGTCAGGACATGTCAAAAAATGTATTATGAGCCTGGCCTAAACTCTACAGGAAGTCGGCCATCTTGGCCCAAACCTCGAACCTGCAAAATCGTACCTGTTGAACTTGTGACCCCTGATCCCAGAGTTTTCAATCAAAAGCTTCAATTTTTGGCCAAAATGTCCCAGACCCATGTGGCTTTCCAAATCCTCATTTCAATTTTGGAAATATTATTGGGCGTGGTCATGACAAGGCCGCAACTCAGAGGCCATTTTCAACCAAATTCAAAGTCTCATATCTTTCACAGACTTTGTGGGATTGCAACGGACCCAATACGGCGCACGTGCACATTCTCGAGCTGGACCTAACCATGTGCAAACGCAGCCACTATGGCCAAAAATGACCCACTGGCGCCCCCTTCAAGGTTTTTTCTTGAAAAATTCGAATCAAAAAATCGGGATGGTATGGAGTTGTGAAAATAATCACACAGGCCTTCCCCGTCATAGGGATCAACATACCAAAGAGGCATCACTCTGAGTAATGTCGTTTGGGAGAAATAAAATGCCAAAACATTGCAAAAAAAACGTTTCCATTATTATTATTATTATTATTATTATTATTATTACGTCTTTGACCTCAATTTTGACCCCCTGAACATTAACGAAAACTCAATTTTATTTGACCAAAGGTTCATGGTTGGTGTAAAATTAACTATTTTGATACCCTCAAGACAACAGCTTGAACAATGCCTCAGTGGCGCCCCCTCAAGCACGACCCCAATTCAAAAGGAATGATGCATTTTTTGCTCTAAACCTATGTCTTTGGGTACAGTGATAGAGGACATCAAGACAAACCTAAAACATCATTATAGCTCCGCCCTCTGACAAACAGGAAGTCGGCCATATTGGATTGAAAATTGAAGCCTTATTTTCTTCCCCTGATATTTTGTCAAGTCACGCCCAGGGATTTGGACCAAATGAGATCCAACTTGGTGAGTGTAATCTAGAGGCATAGAGCTACAACAATCCAGCTCTATTGTTCAGACATCTGTTACGGTTTGTCTGAACGGCTCTGCCAAATATCATGCTTTTTCCCCACCTCTTTGACGACAACTCAAAAGGGCATGCAAGTTCCAATTGCACTAAAATTTCTATCAGCTAAGCCCCTCTATGGATCGTACTGATTAGCCAGGATGATTGTGCAATTTTCACAAAAATAGCGCCCCCTACCTATACTTGCAAAATTACACTTTTACGAACGTGAAAACAAAATTCATATCTCGATTCTCCATGTCACACTGATCAAAAAGGTCCATTACAACACCCCTCTATCTCGCTTTGTTTTTATATTATTAATATCCTGCTTTTACCTCGCCTCTTTGACGACAACTCAAAAGGGCATGCAATTTCCAATTGCACTAATATGTGTATCACATGAGCCCCTCTATGGATCGTACTGATTCGCCTGGATAATTGTGCAATTTTCACAAAAATAGCGCCCCCTACCTATACCTGCAAAATTACACTTTTACGAAAATGAAAACAAAAATTATATCCTGATTCTCCATGTCACACTGATCAAAAAAGTCTATTACAACATGCCTCTATCTTGCTTTGTTTTCTTTTTAATTAGGCCCGAGCAACGGACACGAAGTGCCCGGCGAGGGACTAATTAAAATCGTAAAAAAAAAGGGAAAACGCAAGAATTCACATAGCAAACGTGGACCGATACACAAGTAACAGGTATCAGGAATTAGTGCTCCGGGAGGTCTAATTTTGGGTGGCGTTGGCAAGAGAAAATAATAAAAGATGGCTCAGTGGCGCCCCCTCAAACAGGCAGTTTACATTGAGTCAATGAGAGCCCGGTGGCAAAAAATGTCATCGTACAAAGGTGACACTGGCCAGGGACATAGACCACGTCAGGACATGTCAAAAAATGTATTATGAGCCTGGCCTAAACTCTACAGGAAGTCGGCCATCTTGGCCCAAACCTCGAACCTGCAAAATCGTACCTGTTGAACTTGTGACCCCTGATCCCAGAGTTTTCAATCAAAAGCTTCAATTTTTGGCCAAAATGTCCCAGACCCATGTGGCTTTCCAAATCCTCATTTCAATTTTGGAAATATTATTGGGCGTGGTCATGACAAGGCCGCAACTCAGAGGCCATTTTCAACCAAATTCAAAGTCTCATATCTTTCACAGACTTTGTGGGATTGCAACGGACCCAATACGGCGCACGTGCACATTCTCGAGCTGGACCTAACCATGTGCAAACGCAGCCACTATGGCCAAAAATGACCCACTGGCGCCCCCTTCAAGGTTTTTTCTTGAAAAATTCGAATCAAAAAATCGGGATGGTATGGAGTTGTGAAAATAATCACACAGGCCTTCCCCGTCATAGGGATCAACATACCAAAGAGGCATCACTCTGAGTAATGTCGTTTGGGAGAAATAAAATGCCAAAACATTGCAAAAAAAACGTTTCCATTATTATTATTATTATTATTATTATTATTATTATTACGTCTTTGACCTCAATTTTGACCCCCTGAACATTAACGAAAACTCAATTTTATTTGACCAAAGGTTCATGGTTGGTGTAAAATTAACTATTTTGATACCCTCAAGACAACAGCTTGAACAATGCCTCAGTGGCGCCCCCTCAAGCACGACCCCAATTCAAAAGGAATGATGCATTTTTTGCTCTAAACCTATGTCTTTGGGTACAGTGATAGAGGACATCAAGACAAACCTAAAACATCATTATAGCTCCGCCCTCTGACAAACAGGAAGTCGGCCATATTGGATTGAAAATTGAAGCCTTATTTTCTTCCCCTGATATTTTGTCAAGTCACGCCCAGGGATTTGGACCAAATGAGATCCAACTTGGTGAGTGTAATCTAGAGGCATAGAGCTACAACAATCCAGCTCTATTGTTCAGACATCTGTTACGGTTTGTCTGAACGGCTCTGCCAAATATCATGCTTTTTCCCCACCTCTTTGACGACAACTCAAAAGGGCATGCAAGTTCCAATTGCACTAAAATTTCTATCAGCTAAGCCCCTCTATGGATCGTACTGATTAGCCAGGATGATTGTGCAATTTTCACAAAAATAGCGCCCCCTACCTATACTTGCAAAATTACACTTTTACGAACGTGAAAACAAAATTCATATCTCGATTCTCCATGTCACACTGATCAAAAAGGTCCATTACAACACCCCTCTATCTCGCTTTGTTTTTATATTATTAATATCCTGCTTTTACCTCGCCTCTTTGACGACAACTCAAAAGGGCATGCAATTTCCAATTGCACTAATATGTGTATCACATGAGCCCCTCTATGGATCGTACTGATTCGCCTGGATAATTGTGCAATTTTCACAAAAATAGCGCCCCCTACCTATACCTGCAAAATTACACTTTTACGAAAATGAAAACAAAAATTATATCCTGATTCTCCATGTCACACTGATCAAAAAAGTCTATTACAACATGCCTCTATCTTGCTTTGTTTTCTTTTTAATTAGGCCCGAGCAACGGACACGAAGTGCCCGGCGAGGGACTAATTAAAATCGTAAAAAAAAAGGGAAAACGCAAGAATTCACATAGCAAACGTGGACCGATACACAAGTAACAGGTATCAGGAATTAGTGCTCCGGGAGGTCTAATTTTGGGTGGCGTTGGCAAGAGAAAATAATAAAAGATGGCTCAGTGGCGCCCCCTCAAACAGGCAGTTTACATTGAGTCAATGAGAGCCCGGTGGCAAAAAATGTCATCGTACAAAGGTGACACTGGCCAGGGACATAGACCACGTCAGGACATGTCAAAAAATGTATTATGAGCCTGGCCTAAACTCTACAGGAAGTCGGCCATCTTGGCCCAAACCTCGAACCTGCAAAATCGTACCTGTTGAACTTGTGACCCCTGATCCCAGAGTTTTCAATCAAAAGCTTCAATTTTTGGCCAAAATGTCCCAGACCCATGTGGCTTTCCAAATCCTCATTTCAATTTTGGAAATATTATTGGGCGTGGTCATGACAAGGCCGCAACTCAGAGGCCATTTTCAACCAAATTCAAAGTCTCATATCTTTCACAGACTTTGTGGGATTGCAACGGACCCAATACGGCGCACGTGCACATTCTCGAGCTGGACCTAACCATGTGCAAACGCAGCCACTATGGCCAAAAATGACCCACTGGCGCCCCCTTCAAGGTTTTTTCTTGAAAAATTCGAATCAAAAAATCGGGATGGTATGGAGTTGTGAAAATAATCACACAGGCCTTCCCCGTCATAGGGATCAACATACCAAAGAGGCATCACTCTGAGTAATGTCGTTTGGGAGAAATAAAATGCCAAAACATTGCAAAAAAAACGTTTCCATTATTATTATTATTATTATTATTATTATTATTACGTCTTTGACCTCAATTTTGACCCCCTGAACATTAACGAAAACTCAATTTTATTTGACCAAAGGTTCATGGTTGGTGTAAAATTAACTATTTTGATACCCTCAAGACAACAGCTTGAACAATGCCTCAGTGGCGCCCCCTCAAGCACGACCCCAATTCAAAAGGAATGATGCATTTTTTGCTCTAAACCTATGTCTTTGGGTACAGTGATAGAGGACATCAAGACAAACCTAAAACATCATTATAGCTCCGCCCTCTGACAAACAGGAAGTCGGCCATATTGGATTGAAAATTGAAGCCTTATTTTCTTCCCCTGATATTTTGTCAAGTCACGCCCAGGGATTTGGACCAAATGAGATCCAACTTGGTGAGTGTAATCTAGAGGCATAGAGCTACAACAATCCAGCTCTATTGTTCAGACATCTGTTACGGTTTGTCTGAACGGCTCTGCCAAATATCATGCTTTTTCCCCACCTCTTTGACGACAACTCAAAAGGGCATGCAAGTTCCAATTGCACTAAAATTTCTATCAGCTAAGCCCCTCTATGGATCGTACTGATTAGCCAGGATGATTGTGCAATTTTCACAAAAATAGCGCCCCCTACCTATACTTGCAAAATTACACTTTTACGAACGTGAAAACAAAATTCATATCTCGATTCTCCATGTCACACTGATCAAAAAGGTCCATTACAACACCCCTCTATCTCGCTTTGTTTTTATATTATTAATATCCTGCTTTTACCTCGCCTCTTTGACGACAACTCAAAAGGGCATGCAATTTCCAATTGCACTAATATGTGTATCACATGAGCCCCTCTATGGATCGTACTGATTCGCCTGGATAATTGTGCAATTTTCACAAAAATAGCGCCCCCTACCTATACCTGCAAAATTACACTTTTACGAAAATGAAAACAAAAATTATATCCTGATTCTCCATGTCACACTGATCAAAAAAGTCTATTACAACATGCCTCTATCTTGCTTTGTTTTCTTTTTAATTAGGCCCGAGCAACGGACACGAAGTGCCCGGCGAGGGACTAATTAAAATCGTAAAAAAAAAGGGAAAACGCAAGAATTCACATAGCAAACGTGGACCGATACACAAGTAACAGGTATCAGGAATTAGTGCTCCGGGAGGTCTAATTTTGGGTGGCGTTGGCAAGAGAAAATAATAAAAGATGGCTCATTGGCGCCCCCTCAAACAGGCAGTTTACATTGAGTCAATGAGAGCCCGGTGGCAAAAAATGTCATCGTACAAAGGTGACACTGGCCAGGGACATAGACCACGTCAGGACATGTCAAAAAATGTATTATGAGCCTGGCCTAAACTCTACAGGAAGTCGGCCATCTTGGCCCAAACCTCGAACCTGCAAAATCGTACCTGTTGAACTTGTGACCCCTGATCCCAGAGTTTTCAATCAAAAGCTTCAATTTTTGGCCAAAATGTCCCAGACCCATGTGGCTTTCCAAATCCTCATTTCAATTTTGGAATTATTATTGGGCGTGGTCATGACAAGGCCGCAACTCAGAGGCCATTTTCAACCAAATTCAAAGTCTCATATCTTTCACAGACTTTGTGGGATTGCAACGGACCCAATACGGCGCACGTGCACATTCTCGAGCTGGACCTAACCATGTGCAAACGCAGCCACTATGGCCAAAAATGACCCACTGGCGCCCCCTTCAAGGTTTTTTCTTGAAAAATTCGAATCAAAAAATCGGGATGGTATGGAGTTGTGAAAATAATCACACAGGCCTTCCCCGTCATAGGGATCAACATACCAAAGAGGCATCACTCTGAGTAATGTCGTTTGGGAGAAATAAAATGCCAAAACATTGCAAAAAAAACGTTTCCATTATTATTATTATTATTATTATTATTATTATTACGTCTTTGACCTCAATTTTGACCCCCTGAACATTAACGAAAACTCAATTTTATTTGACCAAAGGTTCATGGTTGGTGTAAAATTAACTATTTTGATACCCTCAAGACAACAGCTTGAACAATGCCTCAGTGGCGCCCCCTCAAGCACGACCCCAATTCAAAAGGAATGATGCATTTTTTGCTCTAAACCTATGTCTTTGGGTACAGTGATAGAGGACATCAAGACAAACCTAAAACATCATTATAGCTCCGCCCTCTGACAAACAGGAAGTCGGCCATATTGGATTGAAAATTGAAGCCTTATTTTCTTCCCCTGATATTTTGTCAAGTCACGCCCAGGGATTTGGACCAAATGAGATCCAACTTGGTGAGTGTAATCTAGAGGCATAGAGCTACAACAATCCAGCTCTATTGTTCAGACATCTGTTACGGTTTGTCTGAACGGCTCTGCCAAATATCATGCTTTTTCCCCACCTCTTTGACGACAACTCAAAAGGGCATGCAAGTTCCAATTGCACTAAAATTTCTATCAGCTAAGCCCCTCTATGGATCGTACTGATTAGCCAGGATGATTGTGCAATTTTCACAAAAATAGCGCCCCCTACCTATACTTGCAAAATTACACTTTTACGAACGTGAAAACAAAATTCATATCTCGATTCTCCATGTCACACTGATCAAAAAGGTCCATTACAACACCCCTCTATCTCGCTTTGTTTTTATATTATTAATATCCTGCTTTTACCTCGCCTCTTTGACGACAACTCAAAAGGGCATGCAATTTCCAATTGCACTAATATGTGTATCACATGAGCCCCTCTATGGATCGTACTGATTCGCCTGGATAATTGTGCAATTTTCACAAAAATAGCGCCCCCTACCTATACCTGCAAAATTACACTTTTACGAAAATGAAAACAAAAATTATATCCTGATTCTCCATGTCACACTGATCAAAAAAGTCTATTACAACATGCCTCTATCTTGCTTTGTTTTCTTTTTAATTAGGCCCGAGCAACGGACACGAAGTGCCCGGCGAGGGACTAATTAAAATCGTAAAAAAAAAGGGAAAACGCAAGAATTCACATAGCAAACGTGGACCGATACACAAGTAACAGGTATCAGGAATTAGTGCTCCGGGAGGTCTAATTTTGGGTGGCGTTGGCAAGAGAAAATAATAAAAGATGGCTCAGTGGCGCCCCCTCAAACAGGCAGTTTACATTGAGTCAATGAGAGCCCGGTCGCAAAAAATGTCATCGTACAAAGGTGACACTGGCCAGGGACATAGACCACGTCAGGACATGTCAAAAAATATATTATGAGCCCGGCCTAAACTCTACAGGAAGTCGGCCATCTTAGCCCAAACCTCGAACCGTCAAAATCGTACCTGTTGAACTTGTGACCCCTTATCCCCGAGTTTTCAATCAAAAGCTTCAATTTTTGGCCAAAATGACCCAGACCCATGTGGCTTTCCAAATCCTCCTTTCAATTTTGGAAATATTATTGGGCGTGGTCATGACAAGGCCGCAACTCAGAGGCCATTTTCAACAAAATTCAAAGTCTCATATCTTTCACAGACTTTGTGGGATTGCAACGGACCCAATACGGCGCACGTGCACATTCTCGAGCTGGACCTAACCATGTGCAAACGCAGCCACTATCGCCAAAAATGACCCACTGGCGCCCCCTTCAAGGTTTTTTCTTGAAAAATTCGAATAAAAAAATCGGGATGGTATGGAGTTGTGAAAATAATCACACAGGCCTTCCCCGTCATAGGGATCGCGTCGGCCTTAGTCAGAGCTTTCCGACAATGTATAACATGTGGGGGTACAAGTAACCAGTCCACTTATACAGCCTGATCAAATTGGCAGTATAGCGCCACCTGCAGGCTTAAGATGTCTTTTAAGTGGCTTGTAAGTGGCCCGCTTGTAAGTGGCCCGCCCATCCTCCGTGGAAATAGCCAGTGTTCTTCTTCTGGCAGCATGTTGGCCTCTGTCAGAGTTGCCACTGTCATAGTTTCTCATGAAAATCGTCAATTTTCCCAAATACCCCCTTTAGTCACAAAAGCCACACTTTTAGACTCGTACGTAGATATACTACCCCTCTGTGACAGAAAGAAGCTTTAATTTGGACGTGTTTGCCTACAAATTGAGCTTTTTTGGACTTTACAGTCATAGGAAGTTCACTTAGGCTGTTTCCTGTCCGTCTCTGCGTGTTCCTCGTACTATGTGGCTCTCACCAAAGTATTCCATCATCTATCGAGAGTTCTGCGGGGCTGGAGCACCTTTTCAGATCGTTGGCCGCCCGGGGAATTAGCCCTAATTAAAAATGTTTCAATAAATATTGCCTGAACTGCAATTTCGTCTTGTGAACGCTCAAGTGCTAAACTTTCGTAGGATTTATGTATAAATCGCTGTGTTGTTGTGTAAGCTTGTGTAGCTCCATTGGTAGAGTGCAGGGTTTGCACTGTCATATTGCTGGTTCAATCCCCACCATGACTTTTTTTTTTTTTTTTTTTTTTAAGCAGTACCTACTGGGAAGAACCTGAATCGGCGACTATGCTCCCACCTTCATTAAAAACGGGGAAATGACCCTCACGTTGTACCACATGCAGTTTCATAAGATATTTCACATTTCGGCTGCAAAATAAATCTGCTTGTGTAGCTACATGGGTAGAGTGATAGGTTCCCGACCATGGGATTGCTGGATCAATTCTCACCTTGACTCTTTTTTATTTTTTTGGCTCGGCAACTACTGGGAAGAACATGAATCGGCGCCTATGGTCCCTCATTAAAAAGTGCGAAAATAACCCCTCTCAACAAAATATTGTTTCACCTATCAAGTATGCTGAATGTCAGAGGCATCCTCTCAAATTTTTGTCCCCCAGTCAAGTTTGCTCTAATTATAAAATGATTCAAATCATCTTGGCTCTCCGTTTTCTGCATATACGTGAGCTTAGTGATCTTTATAATAGTAATCCAAGGTCCTTCATCTGTACCCGCCTTAGCTCCATGGGTAGAGTTCTGGACTCATAATCACAATGTTGCCGGATCAAGCCCAACCTTGAACTTTTTTTACTTTTAATTGTATTTATGTTTTTATTAGATTTTTTACTGGCCACCTACAGGAAAGAACATAAATGAAACATGAAATGAGAAAATGGAGGGGGGGTGGGGAGCTTGACCGGAAATGATCTCTCTCCTCCAGTGGCTTGCTAGGACCTAATTTAGAGAATATTAGCCCATATTCGTCCCATTGTGACACAGCGTTATAGCTCAGTGATAGAGTGCTGGTCTTTGGTGCAGTAGGTTGCCAGATCAAACACAGCTTGGACACTTTTCTAATGCTTTCTCTTTTCACATGGGCTGCTGCACTCTGAGCCTGATACAACTCAAGAATGAGCACCAAGTTATGTACCCACAGTTATTTAATTGTCCACTTTTCTACGTTTCACTCCCTTTTTCCTCTTTACTTACTGCTGTCTGTAAATACAAGAGTGCAGGATGTTTCATAACATTGATATATACGTTTAGTTTGCACAGTTTCCTACAGCTTGGCTAGCTCTATAGGTAGAGCACTGGGATACCGATCATGAGGTTGCCAGTTCAAGCTCAACCATGGCTTCCTTTTTTTTTTTTTTTTACTTTTGTAGTTTGGACTGGGCATCTACTGGGAGGAACATACATCAAACTCAGGGATTTAGAGAAAAGTAGCCCACATCAGGTGTACTTCTGTATGGGGTTATTGTTTACCGGTCTCTGGTTCAGGAGGTTACCACTTCAAATATGACTTGGACATTTTTCTAATGTTTTTTCTTTATTTTTTGATAGATTTACCTAAATCACAATCTCATAGTGCGCAAGCACAACGCTTCCGCTCAAAAGTCAATTGGGATACATGTGCTGTCTCTCACTAGTCCCAATGTATACAGATGGTCTTACTACAGGTTTGGCAATATTTACTGAATAATTTTTTAATCAAGGCAATATCGCGAGCGTGCCCACAGATTTGAGTGGGTGATCCAGTCCTGCAGCACCTAGGGCAAGAGTGAGGCCGGGGTGTGACGAAGGATCAGGCGAAAGTGGGCCGCGTTAAGGAGCAAAACAGACCGGATTGGGTGTAAGGCCGAGGCCAGAGCAGGTTTGGGCGAGAGCGGACGGGGGCGGTCACAAGTGGGGCATTCGCAAGGGGGGGCGGTCGCATTCGCAAGGGGGGGCGGTCGCATTCGCTAGGGGGGGCGGTCGCAAGGGGGGGGCGGTGGCAAGGGGGGGCGGTGGCAAGGGGGGGCGGTCGCAAGGGGGGGCGGTCGCAAGGGGGGGCGGTCGCAAGGGGGGGCGGTCGCAAGGGGCGAGGGCCTTTATCGCCGCGAGCGGCTTTAATTATTATTATTATTGTCTATATACCGTTTATTGAAATTTTTCAGGATTCATCTCCAGTCGTTCTTTAAACAGTAGTAGGGGAAACACAATTATAACTGATATCATTGAGAAAATACATATTACCACCTAAGGGTAGCAGCCCACTTTTTGTAGGCTAGTTTTTAAAGTGTCCACGATGTTGTCAGCTTCTTCTGGTCACGTATGATGCGACCACAATCGTCTATGTTCCTAGAGCCAAGTTCACTAGCTCCTGTTCTTTAGTTGGTTCTAACAGTGTCTTTTCCTGTACTTGGATGGTTGCTTTTTGTGGATTATGATACCTTCAGTTCACTTGGTGGGAAAGGTGGATCCAGGGAGGTTTTTCTGAAGCCTTCACAGCAGTGGGTCTTTTTATCCCCCCTTCTCTCCCCCTGGAGCCCCAGGGGTGGAAATTGGGAGGTGATGGTTCACATCAGCAATGGTTGGTGTTGAACAGAATGGGGGAAACATCTATGTCGGGATCGAGTGTAGTTCCTGCAATTGTAGTTTCATTGTGGCTAGTTCGATCTCCTTCTTCTTAGAGTCATTTTCCTCTTTGTTGTTTAGCCACTTACTGATGTGATGATTACAATGTGCATCAAATTCATCTTCAGCTTTAAAGTATAAGCCCATCACATCACTCAAGGCATCTTGCACTGGTTTTGGCATTCCCTTGACTAGGGAATAATAGAACGTGACTGTTATGCCAGTGCCTGCTTGAATTGGCTCTCCTGTTGCGTCGTGATACAGGGTTTTAGCACGTTGTTTGTAGCTGTAGTAATCTTCATAATTTTTCATCTGTAGTGACATGAGTTCATCAGTCATGATACATGGGAATCTTGATTTCAATTCTTCTTCCAGTGCAGCTCGAAACACGACATTGTATGCAACCGTTTCATCTGCTGCCTTAGTCAAGGCTGCTGTTTATCTCCCCAGCATAGTCTATCTCCAGCGGTGTGTTTCATAAGTGTTCTCATCCATGGAACTCCGCCCTTTGTTAGTTTTGGCAGTGCAAGCATCAGGGAACTCCAATCCTTGAGTGTGAATGGTTGATAAACCCTTTGTCAATTGTCTGCTGTTCTCAATGGATAGACTTTAGTGGCGTTTGATTCTTGTGGTTCTGAGCTTGCATCTGGCAGGGGGTCAACGACACTGTTAATGAAGGCCCTTTCATAATCATCTGCATCAACAATTCCAGAGAAGGATCCAACTACAGCAAAAGGTTATTCAAACTGTAGTATTCTCACAAGTGGCAAGTGGGTCCTTAGTCAGCCAGTCAGTGCTCTGATTCCTGGGTCGTCTTTCTTGTATTAGTGTGTCCAGTTCCTTCAGACCCCTTTCAGTTTCCACAATGTTGGTTGAAGCAGTTATTTGGTTCTGTACTGACTTCACTTGGTCTTCAAACTTGGCCAGACTGGGGGTGTGTTGCGAGGGTGTTAATGCTAGAGCTCCCACTGTTACAGAGTGAGACATTTGGGGTGTCAACGGCATTGTCAAAGGCAGCAGCTGTGGCTGTGGTGTAGGGGAGGTGATACGGATATGATGCAGGCGCTGGTTTCATTACGAGAGTTGATGACAGTTCTTTAAAATCTTGTTTCTCTTGCATCTCCTTTGCCCATTTGTACAATCTTCTTGTTTAGGCTCCTTTCTTCTCATGTTGTCTAATTTTGAAATTGGACAGTCTGAATAGGATGGGTTTTATAATGTAGGATTTTTCCTTTGTGATAGTTCATAATGTTGTTCCATTGCCTTTCTTGGCATATTTCTTCAGCAGGTCTTGTACAATGGACTGGTTGGCCTTTGCCCTTTTTGGGTCAGGCTCATTTTCCAGAATTTTGTTTTTCCAAAATTCTACTAATTGGTTTAGGGTGATGAATTGGGACATTTTTATTATGTTATCAGTGTGCTTATTTACTGAACTATATTTATCGGTTTAGAGTTGTTTTCCAGACTATTGAATAGGTTAACTCATATATTTGTTATGTGTTTGCATTATTAATATAGAATTGTTTCCCTATATGTGTGCTATAGCTGTTCTTGATATGGCTGTACCGTTGTCTAGGCTCCTCCTCTTCTAGTTCCCTACACTTTCTTCCCGGCTGCGCTGAGATTTTAAAGCAGTCCTTATTCTGCACCGCCTCTACTCCGCCTCCTTCTTCAATTTCTAAAAAGAACAAAAATTACAACTGATCAATTTTCACATTTTTATATTGTTACGCATCACTATTTTAATAGATTTAGACAGTGGTGGAAGGTAATCAAGCAAAAATATATATATATATATAAAAATGAAAGGTACAAAACATTACTTAAGTATATTTTATGATAACTACTTTTTACTTTTACTTAATATTTATAGCCTGTATTTGCACTTTCTGCTCCACTACATTTGTAAAGTGGGTCAAAAGTAGAGGCATTCTATTCCCAAAGTGACCTGGGTCATTGACCTGACGTGCACATCTCTGTGTCCAAGTGTTATAGTTCCTTTAAAAATAATCCGAAAAATCTAAAGAATCTAGAAGAAAAAACCCCACTCTTTTCCAACTAAAAAAGTATTGGAAAGTATTATTTTATCATAACACTATTCTATTTGTTTTCCCGGTAAATGTTCACCCATGCTTACAAATGCCCAAGCTGATGTAAGAGTCCACATATATATATATATATATTTATTTTTTTTTAAATTAGTTGCAAGTGGTGCAAATGCAAATGTCAAATTATCATCTAAAAAAAAGTATAGGGATGTACATGTACTGATCCAACATTGGTATAAATGATCAGCGTCAATACTAAAAAAAGTCAGATATCGGTTTAAAATATCCGATCCTGAACCGATAACTGTTTTGGGCTGACACCAAGGACGGAGGAGCACTCTCCTTCCGTAGTCCTCTCATTTCATTGCTGATTGCAGCATCAGCTGTACTTGGTAAAAATGGGCTGTGGTACAAATTATTGGAAACTATCTAAATTTTAGTGAAAACTAGTTGTGCCACTCGACATTCCTTTACGCTAAAAGCTACAAATATACAAATAATACATGCAGATACTTTCAAATGTTATTTAGCAAACATACTTTGTTTAAACACATAATGTAAGACTCAAAGATATGCATGTCATCAGCTTTGAAAAATGTGAAAATTTTGGCACAGCATATAACTACTCCCCTGGCTTACAATATGTAGTAGATACAAGTGCTTTGTCTGGTCATGTGTGGCTCAGATACAGGAGTGTGTTTGGTCAAAACATTTAATGCGATTATATAATTATTTTTTGGATTAATGCGATTAAGTATTTATGTTTGTTTAATTATATTCTTTTTCCATCACTTTAACTATTGTCTTCATTATGTTTTAGTCACCAGTTCAGCAAATAAAATAAGTTTGTAGGTTATACCGTTCTGCCAAAGGGGTATCTGTGCGAAGTATGGTCAAAACACTGAAACATTAGTGGAATATGACCTCTGCTTGAAGTAACATCTTTTCCCTATGTAAACAAAGCTAGTTTCAGAAAGAAAAACTATGACAAATTTGTCATGTAGCTTCTACGAAATATCCAATAAAAGAGGGCCTACCGATTGATAACGCCATCTTCTTGTTTAAACCATCCGCTGTTGTCCTCTGTCTTTGTTTTAAAGCTGGTGATCCTTCGGTGGCTACGCGTAGTTGCACTGCAAAGATGCTATACTGACTTGTCTTTTCGCTTTATACCAATCGGTGTGAATAAACGCCATAAAAAAACACTTTGGGGCATAATCAGCGACACTATACATGCTGTAAAGCTCCTTAAAACCATCCCACCTGTTGCTTTACATAAAAACACGTTGCAGGCGAAAATCTCGTGAGTGGTGCTTCTGTTTTGTTTACGAAAAAACACGCTGGGCGACCACGTGTTCGATGACAGCCCGGGGGACAACGTGATCAAGGGAAACTGTAAACATTACCGATGACAGCCGGTGACAGCGAGATCAAAGAGCTGTTTATCCTGGGAAAATGCCCGGGGCTGATGTAAAAACACTTTGAGGACATCAGACGTTTATTTTATTTTATTTTTATTTTTTTGGGGGACAATGGTCATTCCTTCTGTGGACCCACCACCTGCAGGAGGAGCCATAGGGGCTGATGCAATGTGATTTGGGCAGCTCCAACAGCTGCCCCCATGACCCGGCAACGGACAAGTGGAAGAAAATGGAGGGATGGATGGACAATGGGACAATGGTCATAAATCGACGTAAAATCAATAGTCTCATCATAAATGCTCTTAAGGGACAGGTGGGGTCGTCTGAGTGACATCAGAGATGTGGGCACTGGGGAATTGCCGGGGGGGGGGGGGGGGGGGGCAGTGTCATAAAACGTGTGGGGGGCATGGGGGGTGGGTTGTGGTGGTGGTGGGAGGCGATTTTGGCACAGAATTATAACTACTCCCCTGGCTTACAATATGTAGTAAATACAAGTGCTTTGTCTGGTCATGTGTGGCTCAGATACAGGAGTGTGTTTGGTCAAAACATATAATGCGATTATATAATTATGTTTTGGATTAAGTATTTATGTTTGTTTAATTATATTCTTTTTCCATCACTTTAACTATTGTCTTCATTATGTTTTTTTTTTTTTAGTCACCAGTTCAGCAAATAAAATAAGTTTGTAGGTTATACCATTGCCAACGGGGTATCTGTGCGAAGTATGGTCAAAACACTGAAACATTAGTGGAATATGACCTCTGCTACTTCAATCAATCAATCAATCAATCAATCAATCAAAGTATTTCTAAAGCACTTTACAACCTCACGTTGCAGACAAAAATGCTTTACATGAAAAAGTTTTAATAAGTGGGTCTTCAGTCTACACTTAAACAGCGACAAGTCAGTAATGACCAGTGTTGCCACAGATTACTTGAAAACGTAATTGATTACTGATTACTTTAGTAAAGTAACTTTGTCACTTTACTGATTGCTTAATTTTAAAAGTAACTAAATTAGATTACAAGTTACTTTATTAGTTACATTCAGCCTCCGGCCGACAACGTCTCCAGTGTCACAACACACTAATGACAAACCCTTTTACCAATACTCACTTTATTGGAAGTGTGTTTTAACAGTAACATCAACAAAGCTGATACAGACTCAGAAAAGAGACACATTTCCATCTCTCTTCCCGACCAATGTTAGTGTTTTTAGGCTGAAAATGTGAAAAAAGTAATCAGATTACACTAATCCGTTACTAAGTAATTAGTTACTCGCATCAATGGTGATGACTCACAGTTTGACTGGGAGTGAAGTTCACAGTTTTGGCAGCACTGAGGCCATGACTTAAGTTCAATATCTTGCACAGCCTATTTTTTTATATGATGCCAAAATTGTCCTTTAGTGTCAATTACTCCACTAAAGAACTCAATTTACTCCAAATTTCTGCAGTAAAAGTGGCTGGTCTGTTACAGGGGGATAGGGGGCAGCACTGAGGCCATGACTAAAGTAAAGTAAAAGTGGCTAGTCTGTTGCAAGGGGATAGGGGGCAGAGCCTTCTTGAGTATTTGTTTTATACAATTTTACATTTGGCAATTTTAGGTCAAATCTTCAAAGCCAGGAGTCAAACCCATGACACTGGTGTGGAAACAGTTTTATGTACAAGGTAGTCTCATCCATCAATTTACACTTTAGATCACTTTTTTTTTATTTACATAATTCAGAGCCTATGCTTATAATGTATTTGCAAGCAAGCCATGTACCAGAAGCCAAGTGGTTTTCAAGTATATAGAAAATATTCATTTTGAAAGGAAACACTGTATTTATTTGAAATGTACCTATTCAAACCATTACGGTTCCTATTCTCATCTCATAGCTAGATCTTGCTAATTATGTAATTAAAATAATCACAAATTCCTTTGAATAGACTTTTTGATTGATAAAGGGGCCATAATTTCACAGACTTTTGGAAAATCTGATGTAGCCTGTAAAAGCTGCAAAAATTGCCATAATAAAAATGTATGCTAAAAAAGAATCCAGTTATTTCATGCTACGTGTCATTTCATCAATAAAAAAAAAAATGTCAAAAGGTGCGCACTGCCAAAGAGCTAAACGGGTAGAGCTGCATTGCACCACCACACGTAGGTTTTATGACTTCATGTTCGAAGAGAAGCCATTGATGGATTTTGTGCTTTACACGTTATATCTTACCCCTATTTTCTCTTTTTTATTATTAGAGAAAGTGGTCATGCACCGTGGTGAAGTTAGTTTCACGTTGGACGTTGGATATTCGGCTCCAGCACTTACGGCGGGAGGAGCCTTTAACTGCGTCCCACCCGCTCAGTCAGGGTTTAGGCAGGAACACGCTGAATGCCCCGCTATGATCTCTGGGCATTCGAATTTAGGGACCGTCAATGAATTACTATCTCATATAAACGCATTGGTTTAAAAAATGTACGTCTCATGAAAAGAAAAAGAAAAATGCTTTAATAAAAACAAATACAACTACGGGAGAAAAAACAAAAACAAATGTCATGTGCAGGTGTATTTAATGTTATTAATTGTTATTTTATTACATTTTACAACCATTTTTGAATAGGCTATAAATATATATGTCAATAGCTTTGGGGCCATGTGACCCACACACCCCAATCTAATTTATAATAGTTGTTCTAGTCCTAGGCTACCACATACACCTTTTTGTTTACCCATTTGGGAGTTTTACCATTTTTTGAAAAATCAAAATGGGCTCAAATCAGCCAAAATCCACCATTTCTGTTCAATGGCTTTTGGGCCATGTGACCCAGACACCCCAATCTAATTTATAATAGTAGTTCTCGTCATAGGCTACCACATACACCTTTTTGTTTACCCTTATTTGGGGTTTACAATTTTTGAAAAATCAAAATGTGCCAAAATCAGCCAAAATCCACCATTTCTGTTCAATGGCTTTTGGGCCATGTGACCCAGACACCCCAATCTAATTTATAATAGTAGTTCTAGTCCAAGGCTACAACATACACCCTTTTCTTTCAATTTTTGGGAGTTTTACCATTTTTTGAAAAATCAAAATGGGCTAAAATCAGCCAAAATCCACCATTTCTGTTCAATGGCTTTTGGGCCATGTGACCCAGACACCCCAATCTAATTTATAATAGTAGTTCTCGTCATAGGCTACCACATACACCTTTTTGTTTACCCTTATTTGGGGTTTACAATTTTTGAAAAATCAAAATGTGCCAAAATTAGACAAAATCCACCATTTCTGTTCAATTGCTTTTGGGCCATGTGACCCAGACACCCCAATTTAATTTATAATAGTAGTTCTAGTCCAAGGCTACAACATACATCCTTTTTCTTTCAATTTTTGGGAGTTTTACAATTTTTTGAAAAATCAAAATGGGCTAAAATCAGCCAAAATCCACCATTTCTGTTCAATGGCTTTTGGGCCATGTGACCCAGACACCCCAGTCCAATGTATAATAGTTGTTCTAGTCCTAGGCTACCACATACACCTTTTGGTTTACCCTTCTTTTGGGTTTACATTTTTTTTAAAAATCAAAATCAGCCAAAATCCACAATTTTTGTTCAATGGCTTTTGGGCCATGTGACCCAGACACCCCAATCTAATTTATAATAGTAGTTCTAGTCATAGGCTACAACATACACCTTTTTGTTTATCCATTTGGGAGTTTTACCTTTTTTGAAAAATCAAAATGTGCCAAAATCAGCCAAAATCCACCATTTCTGTTCAATGGCTTTTGGGCCATGTGACCCAGACACCCCAATCTAATTTATAATAGTAGTTCTCGTCATAGGCTACCACATACACCTTTTTGTTTACCCTTATTTGGGGTTTACATTTTTTGAAAAATCAAAATGTGCCAAAATTGGCCAAAATCCACAATTTCTGTTCAATAGCTTTAGGGCCATGTGACCCAGACACCCCAATCTAATTTATAATAGTTGATCTAGTCCTAGGCTACAACATACACCTTTTTGTTTATCCATTTGGGAGTTTTACCTTTTTTGAAAAATCAAAATGTGCCAAAATCAGCCAAAATCCACCATTTCTGTTCAATGGCTTTTGGGCCATGTGACCCAGACACCCCAATCTAATTTATAATAGTAGTTCTCGTCATAGGCTACCACATACACCTTTTTGTTTACCCTTAGTTGGGGTTTACATTTTTTGAAAAATCAAAATGTGCCCAAATTGGCCAAAATCCACCATTTCTGTTCAATGGCTTTTGGGCCATGTGACCCAGACACCCCAGTCCAGTTTATAATAGTTGTTCTAGTCCTAGGCTACAACATACACCTTTTTGTTTACCCTTATTTGGGGTTTACAATTTTTAAAAAATCAAAATGTGCCAAAATTAGACAAAATCCACCATTTCTGTTCAATGGCTTTGGGGCCATGTGACCCAGACACCCCAATCCAATTTATAAGAGTAGTTCTAGTCATAGGCTACCACATACACCTTTTTGTTTCAATTTTCGGGAGTTTTGCCATTTTTGAAAAATTAAAATGTGCCAAAATCAGGCAAAATCCACCATTTAGGCACAAGCTTAATATATATAATGCTGTTACACGTAAGACCTGAGGTGGCAGTAGTGAGTATAAAAATGACAACTTGCATCTAGTGTCTTTAAAGTAATCTATTTTTCATCAACACTAAAAAGTAAACATCTACATGAGTTTGAATGACCAAAATTCAACGTAATTATCTAAATATTAGCTGTTATGACAACTTAAGATGTAGTAGCTCACCTAGGTTATTAAGATTATTTCACATGTTCTGAGTAGTTTTTGACTTGTTGATAATATTTTGGTCAGTCTGCCGCAGGTAAGCTGCCACAATCGAGTTCGGGGTGAATGTAAATTGAACCATGTAAAGCGCTTATTGACTATGTGAAAGAGACTATAAATAAATCTATTATTCTCTTTCTATAGATTTCTTCTTATTTAAAGTACATTTATTTGCTAATGTGGTAAGAACATTGGTCTTTACTTTTTTGGCAGTTTTATTTTCATATTTAAAGCAAGATTATTATAGGATATATCAAATGGAATATGACAAATCTACATGAAGGTAGTCCATGTCTAATCTAGTCAATCCACTCAAAAATACGTAAATATTCTACAGTCAAGTAATTTAAAGACGATTTTAATATTTGAAGTATTAAATCATCCATCCATCCATCCATTTTCTTCCGCTTTATCTGGGGCCGGGTCGCGGGGGGCAGCAGTCTCAGCAGAGATGCCCAGACTTCCCGATCCATGCACACCTCTTCCAGCTGTTCTGGGGGGACCCCGAGGCGACACCAGGCCAGCTCGGAGACATAGTCCCACCAGCGTGTCCTGGGCCTTCCACGAGGCCTCCTCCCAATAGGACATGCCTGGAACACCTCCCGAGGGAGGCGACCAGGAGGCATCCGGTACAGATGCCTCAGCTGGCTCCTTTCGACGTGGAGGAGTAGCGACTCGAGTCCGAGCTCCTCCCGGGTAACTGAGCTCCTCAGTATTAAATCATGAAAAAGATAAATAATTGTCATTTATTCAGTCTTTTGGAATATTTTTATTTATTTTACCTGAAACAACTTTCTCTAGTGCAGTCTCAACTACACAAGGTCTTAAAATGTGCTTTCAAAAGAATAGTTTTTGGTATTAATTTGTTGACATTAGCCGAATCTGGATTTTTATTTTTAAATATCATTCTGGTAGTGTTTAACAGTACCCAGCCCTATCAGTTACATCATCTGGAGGTCAGAAGTGACAAAAGGAAGCAAATTTAAAATATTGTCCTATTGTGGCTGTTGGTACTGGAACAGTGAAAAACAAAGGTGTGTGTGGCCTAGGACTAGAACAACTATTACACATTAGATTGGGGTGTCTGGGTCACATGGCCCTAAAGCCATTGAACAGAAATGGTGGATTTTGGCCAATTTTGGCACATTTTGATTTTTCAAAAAATGTAAACCCCAACTAAGGGTAAACAAAAAGGTGTATGTGGTAGCCTATGACGAGAACTACTATTATAAATTAGATTGGGGTGTCTGGGTCACATGGCCCAAAAGCCATTGAACAGAAATGGTGGATTTTGGCTGATTTTGGCACATTTTGATTTTCAAAAAAAGGTAAAACTCCCAAATGGATAAACAAAAAGGTGTATGTTGTAGCCTAGGACTAGATCAACTATTATAAATTAGATTGGGGTGTCTGGGTCACATGGCCCAAAAGCCATTGAACAGAAATGGTGGGATTTTGGCTGATTGTGCACATTTTTGATTTTTCAAAAATTGTAAAACTCCCAAAACTGAAACAAAAAGGTGTATGTGGTAGCCTAAGATTAGAACAACTATTATAAATTGGACTGGGGTGTGTGGGTCACATGGCCCCAAAGCTATTGACATATATATTTATAGCCTATTCAAAAATGGTTGTAAAATGTAATAAAATAACAATTAATAACATTAAATACACCTGCACATGACATTTGTTTTTTTGTTTTTTCTCCGTAGTTGTATTTGATTTTCTTTTTCTTTTCATGAGACGTACATTTTTTGATAGTAATTCATTGACGGTCCTAAATTCGAACGACCGGAGATCATAGCGGGGCATTCAGCGTGTTCCTGCCTAAACCCTGACTGAGCGGGTGGGACGCAGTTAAAGGCTCCTCCCGCCGTAAGTGCTGGAGCCGAATATCCAACGTCCAACGTGAAACTAACTTCACCACGGTGTGCCCCAGGACGATATTGTGTTGTGCTATTACCGTAACGTCCCACAGCTTTCCCCGTGCGGTCCCACTACCATAGATCTTGAACATGCGGACCAATAGGTTGCGTTCACGTGACATCACAACATTCTAAAGAGCCTATAGTTTAACATTGAGGTGGAGCAACTGAAAATTAAATGGCTGTAACCACAGTAACGCTCAAATGCAGATTTCTAGTTTTAAATCATTGCTAATTTCTCTGTAATTCCTGAGGCCAATTCACATGAAACACAAGCTGTCACAAAGTTCAAAGTAATATCTTCCAGCACATATGAACATATGCATAGGCGCAGATGTATGTTCTTCCCAGTGGGTGCCCAGTCAAAAAAATAAATAAAAAAAAGTCGTGGTCGAGATTAAATAAATATATAATAATGATAATGATAATTAAACCCAAATTAAAATTATACTGAGAATGGTAATGACAACTGGAAAGCATCAAGATCTCAGATTTATAATATCTATTAATGTACCTTTATACAATCTACCTTTATCTATTAATGTACCTTTGTACTTTATACAATTAATTATATAAACAGTTCATATATTTTATTATTATTATTATATATTTTTTGTAAGATTGTAAGTTTGTAAGTTTGTAAGTTGGTCTGTACGAATGTAGCTGCTTGTAATGTTTTGTAGTGTTTTGAAATGTTCTTTTTTATTTTATTGCATTTTATTGCACTTGGGGGTGGGGGCTCATAAGCTTTTTGCTTCAGCCCACTCCTTTTGAGCACAAGGTGTATTGCTCAAATAAACAAATAAACTAAACTAAACTAAACTAAAGATCGAAGCAGCACTCTCGTGGTTGGGACCCCGGCCATGCGCTCTACCTATCGAGCTAAACGAGCGGAACAAACGCCCGCAAACGCACGTATATCAGTTTTAAATTAACAGGTTACAGGTTAGGCATTATTTATTGAATCATTTTGTAACCAGGGGCAAATTCGCCTGGGTGCCCAAAGATTTGAGTGGGTGCTCCAGCCCGCGCAGCAACCACCGGATAGGCGCCTATGAACATATGTCTAATTATTTCTTCACAAAGGCGTCCAGAAGTGGGTGACAATATTCAAAAACATGTGCTTGATGTTGGCCAGTAGAAAGGAGGCTTTCAGCCATAAAATTCACATGTCAGGTTTGTGAATCCAATCACTATCACATGATGATCAGAGAAAACATTTAAGAGTTGTATTGACACCTGAAACAGAATTCTATAACGTGAACGCAACCTATTACCGCGGTCAAACAAACCCCAGGACCCTTGAAAACCCGCTACCGATGGATCCTCAGAGCTGACATCAACGTGGTCGAAAACAAACAAACGCATAAATAAAACCTACCTTTGCGAGCTTCACGTGGGGACGTCTGTATCTCTTGTGTTCGTTCTACATTTACTTTCGCTTTCAATCTTGCTCAACCCCTGCATGCTGTCTCCGCCTCATTGCGGTAAAGTGGCCCTCCACTTCCAGACCCGCGGTAAAGTGGCCCACACTTGAAAAGATGTTTCGCTTTTTGCCGGTTACTTACGGTAATAGCAAATTTCCTCGTCTTTCCACAGCTTGCCTTTTCCATGACATTTCGCTATGAATAAAGTTGTGATCATCACTCTGTCGTAATGATGTGTGTTTATTAATTAAGGGTATCAGAATTCCTTGTGCGCGCACAGCTGTTAAAACTTCCTACTCCTACCACGGCAGTGGTCACGTGACGGCACACGCAGATCACCAATTCACTTTTACTGTAGAAATTTGGAGAAAATGTATGGTCAAAATGGAGCAAAATGCAGTTTTTTAACAATTATTTAAAAATAATCCTTCATAGGTTTGCGACTAATTTCACTGCAGCCATGGCCTCAGTGCTGCCTTTTATCACCCTGCCACAATAAAATCCACTTTTACTGTAGAAATTTGGATAAACTTTATTTTGAAAATGGTCAAAATGGACCTAAATTCTGTTTTTGAAAAATGATTTTTTTTTAAACCTTCAAAGGTTTGCGACTAAGTTCACTGCAGTCATGGCCTCAGTGCTGCCCTTTATCACCCTGCCACAATAAAATCCACTTTTACTGTAGAAATTTTGAGAAAATTCATGTTGAAAATGGTCAAATTTTAACAAAATGCAGTTTTTTAACAATTATTTTAAAAAAAATTCTTCATAGGTTTGCAACTAATTTTACTAGAGCCATGGCCTCAGTGTTGCCCTTTATCACCCTGCCTAAATAAAATCCACTTTTACTGTAGAAATTTGGAGAAAATTCATGTTGAAAATGGTCAAATTTTAACAAAATGCAGTTTTTTAACATAAAAAAAAAAAAAACTTAAAAGGTTTGCAACTAATTTCACTGCAGCCATGGCCTCAGTGCTGCCCTCTATCACCCTGCCTAAATAAAATCCACTTTTACTGTAGAAATTTGGAGAAAATTCATGTTGAAAATGGTCAAATTTTAACAAAATGCAGTTTTTTAACAATTAAAATAAAATAATACTTAAAAGGTTTGCAACTAATTTCACTGCAGCCATGGCCTCAGTGCTGCCCTCCATCACCCTGCCACAATAAAATCCACTTTTACTGTAGAAATTTGGAGAAACTTTATTTTGAAAATGGTCAAAATGGACCTAAATTATGTTTTTGACAAATGATTTAAAAAAAAACCTTCAAAGGTTTGCGACTAATTTCACTGCAGCCATGGCCTCAGTGCTGCCCTCTATCACCCTGCCTAAATAAAAATCCACTTTTACTGTAGAAATTTGGAGAAACTTTATTTTGAAAATGGTCAAGATGGACCTAAATTCTGTTTTTGAAAAATGATTTTTTTAAAAACCTTCAAAGGTTTGCGACTAATCTCACTGCAGCCATGGCCTCAGTGCTGCCCTTTATCACCCTGCCACAATAAAATCCACTTTTACTGTAGAAATTTTGAGAAAATTCATGTTGAAAATGGTCACATTTTAACAAAATGCAGTTTTTTAACAATTATTTTAAAAAAAATCCTTCATAGGTTTGCAACTAATTTTACTAGAGCCATGGCCTCAGTGTTGCCCTTTATCACCCTGCCTAAATAAAATCCACTTTTACTGTAGAAATTTGGAGGAAATTCATGTTGAAAATTGTCAAATTTTAACAAAATGCAGTTTTTTAACATAAAAAAAAAAAAAAAACTTAAAAGGTTTGCAACTAATTTCACTGCAGCCATGGCCTCAGTGCTGCCCTCTATCACCCTGCCACAATAAAATCCACTTTTACTGTAGAAATTTGAAGAAACTTTATTTTGAAAATGGTCAAAATGGACCTAAATTCTGTTTTTGAAAAATGATTTAAAAAAAACCTTCAAAGGTTTGCGACTAATTTCACTGCAGTCATGGCCTCAGTGCTGCCCTCTATCACCCTGCCAAAATAAAATCCACTTTTACTGTAGAAATTTTGAGAAACTTTATTTTGAAAATGGTCAAAATGGAGCAAAATGCAGTTTTTTAACAATTATTTAAAAATAATCCTTCAAAGGTTTGCGACTAATTTCACTGCAGCCATGGCCTCAGTGCTGCCTTTTATCACCCTGCCACAATAAAATCCACTTTTACTGTAGAAATTTGGATAAACTTAGGTGTATACATGTAGGAATGCAATGTTTATCTAAGTGAAACCTAAATATGAATGTGGATATCAAAATCCGATTTGATAATCCCATTATAGTTTCACAAGCATCTTCAATGTAATAAATGCTTGTTCACAGTAATCAAGCTGGCAGTTGCTCCTGCATCAAAACATTGTATTTTGCCAACACCAGTTCATAATAATTATACACATTATAAAAAAGTGAGCATTAAATGTTCAAAAATCTACAAATATATTTAAAAGCAACATTGTGTAACTTTTATCATCAATACATTTAAGTTGTAACTTACATAGAGTGCATGACATGTAGCACTATGTGGCCTCCCCTGTTAAAAAAAACACTCATATATTACTGGAGGGAGTGGACTTATCAAAGTGTATTTACAAGAAATCCTCAGTTGTTAACACAACATGAAGATAATAGGGATTTACTACTAAAACCAATAAATGCTTTAGTTTTGCAACTGTGCAATGTGGCCATGGGTCTCTTTTTCACAAGTTGTTTAGAGTTACAGGTCCAGCACCTAAAGTGGAAAAAAGGTAAATATTTTTTCTTCAATTTACATATTTACATAGCTGTAAGTCCAACTGTGATTTACAACCTCATTTTTAGGGAAATCGTGGACTCAGAGGGGATACTATTATTTGTCTATTGGTAAGAAATCTTGGCACCCAAAGGAGAGACATAAGGGGGAAGAACATGCAAACTCCACAAAGAGGCCCTTCCCAGCCTTGGGATCAAACCCTGTACGTTCTTGAAGCGTGAGCACAAACAACACGACCATGATCAATGAAAAAACATAGCCAATAAAAGATAGTCCTTTAATGATCTCAGAATGGAGAAATAAAATAATAACCGAAATTCTTAAGAACACACAGAAGGGGGCAAATCAATATGAAATGCGTAAAAAGGTCATAATAATAAAAATTGAAGAAGATCTCCTATGTTAAAAGTGAAATGTACGCAGCATAGAATTGAATATGACTATTAATACTAATTGAAAGTTGAAAACATCTGCAAAAGTCCAGTGGGCAACAGAAGAAACCATCTAACCAGCTTGGTCAGTCGCTTCATGTCACATTGTATTTTACCATAAAGTTTCTCAAAATGTCTACAGTAAAAGTGGATTTTATTTTGACAGGGTGATAAAGGGCAACACTGAGGCCATGGCTGCAGTGAAATTAGTCGCAAACCTATGAAGGATTTTTTTTAAATAATTGTTCAAAAACTGCATTTTGCTCCATTTTGACCATTTTCAAAATAAAGTTTCTCCAAATTTCTACAGTAAAAGTGGATTTTTATTTAGGCAGGGTGATAGAGGGCAGCACTGAGGCCATGGCTGCAGTGAAATTAGTCGCAAACCTTTGAAGGTTTTTTTTTAAATCATTTTTCAAAAACAGAATTTAGGTCCATTTTGACCATTTTCAAAATGAAGTTTCTTCAAATTTCTTCAGTAAAAGTGGATTTTATTTAGGCAGGGTGATAGAGGGCAGCACTGATGCCATGGCTGCAGTGAGATTTGTCGCAAACCTTTAAAGTTAAAAAAAAAAATCATTTTTCAAAAACAGAATTTAGGTGAATTTTGACAATTTTCAACATACATTTTCTCAAAAGTTCTACAGTAAAAGTGGATTTTATTGTGGCAGGGTGATAAAGGGCAGCACTGAGGCCATGACTGCAGTGAAATTAGTCGCAAACCTTTGAAGGTTTTTTTTAAATCATTTTTCAAAAACAGAATTTAGGTCAATTTTGACCATTTTCAACATAAATTTTCTCCAAATTTCTACAGTAAAAGTGGATTTTATTTAGGCAGGGTGATAGAGGGCAACACTGAGGCCATGGCTGCAGTGAAATTAGTCGCAAACCTTTGAAGGTTTTTTTTTAAATCATTTGTCAAAAACTGAATTTAGGTCCATTTTGACCATTATCAAAATAAAGTTTCTCCAAATGTCTACAGTAAAAGTGGATTTTATTTCGGCAGGGTGATAGAGGGCAGCACTGAGGCCATGGCTGCAGTGAAATTAGTCGCAAACCTTTGAAGGAATATTTTTAAATCATTGTTCAAAAACTGAATTTAGGTCAATTTTGACCATTTTCAAAATAAAGTTTCCCCAAAGTTCTACAGTAATAGTGGATTTTATTTCGGCAGGGTGATAGAAGGCAGCACTGAGGCCATGGCTGCAGAAAAACTGATCGCAAACCCCTTAAGGTTTTAAATACTTGTTTCAATATTGCTTTTTGATCCGTTTTGCAAACCTCATAAGGATTGTTTGTAATCCTACAACCCAGTGGTTGCCCAGTCAAAAATAATTATACTATTCATAATCTTATTATTATTAATATAAATAATAATACAAAGAATGATAAGAAGAAGAATGTAAATAAGGGGTCAGGATGGAACTACCTAACATGTGGTTATGAGAAAAAAGACAATCCATACGATGAGTGTCAATGCTTGTATTATTGTGTAGTGTATTTGTTTATTTATTTAGATCCGTATTACCTATTCAATTAAGCAGCTGTTCTATAGTTCCTAATGACATTCTCATCACACGCCGGTGATCTGCGTGTGCCGTCACGTGACCACTGCCGTGGTAGGAGTAGGAAGTTTTAACAGCTGTGCGCGCACAAGGAATTCTGATACCCTTAATTAATAAACACACATCATTACGACAGAGTGATGATCACAACTTTATTCATAGCGAAATACATGGAAAAGGCAAGCTGTGGAAAGACGAGGAAATTTGCTATTACCGTAAGTAACCGGCAAAAAGCGAAACATCTTTTCAAGTGTGGGCCACTTTACCGCGGGTCTGGAAGTGGAGGGCCACTTTACCGCAGTCTCCGACTGGTGTGTGATATCATCGAGGACTTTCCAAAGCAGGGTCTGGGGTTTGAATGAATTTGAGGATATAAGGATGTGTGTTCGTGACTGGGGCGGTTAATGGGCATGTTTGTATTTGACGCAAATGGATTGATTTTCTTTTAAATGCCTCTGTCTCAGGTACAGACCGTCACCAGACGTCAGTCTTAAGGGGGGCATATGAAATCCACCAGGGGGCACAATTACTATTAGCACACATACAGTACATATTTTTCATTCGCTATTAGCCCTGGCGCACACTAATCATTTTATTTATTTTTTTATTTTTTAACAGGGACAGTGTACAATCTACATTAGCCTCAGAAAGGAGAGATGCATTGTACCAGGTTATAGCACTTGTGCTAATTTCCACCTGTAGTCCCTGGGCCTATTGTACATGTTTTTAGTGGTAGGGGAAACCGGAGTACCCGGAGGAAACCTACGCAGACACGGGGAGAACATGCAAACTCCACACAGAAAGGCCCCGTCCAGGTGGGAATCGAACCCGGACCTTCTAGCTGTGAAGCACGAGCGCTAACCGCTGTGCTATCGTGCCGCCCCAGGCTTCTCCGTGAACAGCTTACTTCCAGAGACTGTCTCATTAATGTAGATTTCAGTGAAAATTACAACAGCAAATATGCCAATGAGATACAATCTGTCCATTTTGGAGGGTCCCACAAAAAAGTGACTCTTCATACAGGTGTCCTGTATGTTCAAGGACACAACCCAACATCTTTTTGCGCTGTGTCCCCTAGCAGGAAACACGACCCACCTGCAATATGGGCCTACACACTAATCCAGTCTTCCAGTTTCCATCAGTAGAGAATGTGCACTTCTTCAGTGACAGCCCTGTCACTCAGTACAGGCAGAAGGGTAACTTCTACCTCCTTTCAACTGAGCATTCCTTGAAGGGGAAGAAGATATCAATTGGTACAATGACAGCCAAATAGTTTGCTTCATTTCTGAAGCAAACTCCCCACCCGCTTCAGGTCGGTGGGGAGTCCTTGCCCCAAGTGGAGAAGTTCAAGTATCTCTGGGTCGTGTTCACGAGTGAGGGACGGATGGAGCGTGAGATCGATAGACGGATCAGTGCGGCGTCAGCAGTGATGCGGTCGCTGTATCGGACTGTTGTGGTGAAGAGGGAGCTGAGTCAAGTGGCAAAGCTCTCGATTTATCGATCGATCTACGTTCCCACCCTCACCTATGGTCATGAGATTTGGGTAATGACCGAAAGGACAAGATCGCGAATACAAGCGGCCGAAATGAGTTCCCTTTGCAGGGTGGCTGGGCGCACCCTCCGAGATCGGGTGAGGAGCTCAGTTACCCGGGAGGAGCTCGGACTCGAGTCGCTACTCCTCCATCTGTTCCGGATGCCTCCTGGTCACCTCCCTCGGGAGGTGCTCACTGGCATGTCCCACTGCGAGGAGGCCTCGTGGAAGGCCCAGGACACGCTGGTGGGACTAGGTCTCCGAGCTGGCCTGGTGTCGTCTCGGGGTCCCCCCAGAACAGCTGGAGGAGGTGTGCGTGGATCGGGAAGTCTGGGCATCTCTGCTGAGACTGCTGCCCCCGCGACCCGGCCCCGGATAAAGCGGAAGAAAATGGATGGATGGATTCCTGAACCTCTCCCTCTGAACCGAAGGTCTCACCAAATAGAGTCCAATATCTGGAGGTATTTGGAAAATCATCTGTAAACAAAAGCTCAGTGTTGTCAGGGTTTCAGGTTTGTCTAATAGGGCATGTTTCTTTTCTTTTTTTTTTTTACATAATTTAAATTTTTTAAATTGGTACATCAATTAATGTTCAACATGAATTTTGAACATATTTGTATCACGTTCCGGGGAAAACATTTCTTAGACAGATTAATGTTATGTTAATAATTTGCACGATGAGCTTATTTGAATAACTTTTGAATGCCGCAGTGTTCTTTGTTTATATAATTATTTGATTAAATGAATTGTCATCAAAGAGTTTGTTTTTTGATGTTGAACAATAAAATGATTCCAACAACTCTAGTGGTCATAATGCTTAAAGTCATTGGTGATACCGTCACATTTTTGGAGGGGTAGGCATGAATGTAAGCATTTTTAAAGCCACATTTATGCTCATCTTGATAATATAGTATGGAAGAGCAATCTAGAATTCTGTCACAATACATTCATTAAAATGTATCTATTTTGACACACAATATGATCATTTTTGACAAAGTTGAAATAAGATGACATCAAAATATTCTGTTTATATAAACAATGTGTATTTACATTTCATAATTAACTCAAAAATACTCCATATTTATTTAGGTGGGGATATAAAAGCTCTTGAGACGTTATGATTTTTGTGTTTGGAATTATTTAATTGCTTTCAATTTTCTTGCAATAGATCACCAAAATTTGATAACACCAATGACACAAACATGAAAATGAAGTAAACAAACTGAAATAAATATAAAAATGGCAGTATTTAGGCTGTCCTTTATGTTAAATAAGAAAGCCAGCATTCTTAGGAATACTTCATATAAAAAAGTTTTTTAACAAAAAGTGACTTAAAAAAAATAAACAACTACTGCCTGCAACATGAGCTGGACCTTGTCTGTGCAGCATACTGCGCCGATGCTCCGAAACAAACATCTTGGGTGACGGGCACGGCCCCCTATGGCCCGCCCATAGCGACGGGTATGGGTAGATACAAAATGCAAAAGAATAATCCTCTATTTAGGATATTTACATGGTGGCTTTGAGTAGCCTGGTGTGTAAGACAAATTCTCTCTTGACCAAGGTGATTACATGAACAAATAAAACAAATATGTAGGCTACCGCTACAATAAATCAAAAAGGCTGAAAAACATTCAAACAAATTCGCATCAAAACACACAAATAAAGCTCTCTATCCATGTGCACTGTTTTGGCCGATGTCAAATTAAAGACAGGAGAATCAGATGATCTTGGATATTTATTTATTTAGGATGGCACACTGACTTAACAGAGAGCAATCTGTAGTGTAGGCCACACGCGGCCAGTGTAAAACTCAATATTATAATTACAAACAAACCAGAAAAATAGGAAAGCACCTTCAAGAATTACTTTCTTATTTTGACTAGAAATGGCAACATAAACAACTAACAAGTAAATAACAATACTAGTACAAAATTATGGGGACCCGGCTGAACGGAGGAACCCTGCCTACTGACAACAAGGACTGGACGGTCTGTGATCTTGGCCCGTCTACTGAGGGACTCCTTCGGCCCTGGGTCTCTATAGCCTGTCCGTCCATGGGAGTGGATCTCTCCTTCTGTGGTTCTCCTCAAGGTTTCTCGTTTCTCCCACTGGGTTTTTGAGTTTTTCCTTGCCGGGCTGGAGAGTCTAAGGACAGGGGACACCCGAGCTGCTCGTCCCACCCACTACTGACGCTTATTTGGACATTATGTTTGCCTGGATATTTGATTCACCGGAACTTTACATTGTCTTATTTACTGTTCTGTTTTATTACCTTAATGTTTGTTACAGCCCTATGAGGCAACTCCTGTTGTGATATTGGGCTATACAAAACCATTGATTGATTGATTGATGTTACAGGTTTTAACCAAGTTCGTCCAAAACACACCAGGGCTCCCAACCTGGGGATGTGCCCTCCCAGGAAGGTGAAGGGGGGGGGGGGGGGGGGGGGGGCTTTGTCTGGTCAGAGGGTCAGGTCTGACGAGAGATCATTTTTGATTAAATTAAATGATGAAATTATTTTAAAAACAGTTATGTCTGAGAAAAGATGTCCAGGAAACACTCCACAGCTGTTTATTTGTTTGGGCATTAATTTTTTATCAATACATGCGCTCTGGACTGGGCACCACAGCATGTCAATTGGCACGCACAGGGCATCAGGGACAAAAGGCTGGGAACCACTGTTATACAGAATACACATTTAACATTAGGCACAGGTTTGGTCTGTGTTGTTTAGTGCTTGTCAGCTTGGCAAACAGTGCATCAGCTAAGAAAGAGCTTTATTGTGAGGTTACCAAATTTCACCATTTTGTTTATACAGTAAAGTTTGTAGTAAAAAACAGAAGGACTGAAGAGGTAGGATGTTTAGATTACCTTTCGGCTGTGGGAAAGTCAAAGCAGTGGCATTAAAAAAGAAAATCTGAGCCTAGAGTACCAATATGGCAGCCATCTGAAACACTGTGCCAACATCAATAAACACTACACTTTAATTTAGAACAATGTTGCAGTAATTTAACCCTGCACAAAATGTCTATGTGGACATGTGGAAAGACTTATTTTATTGTTATGAAGCTTGTGACAATACTAACAAAACAACATTCCTTAGAGCTTAAGGTAAGTCCTTCAAATTGTATTGTCTAAAGAGTTTGCATTGAGTTTGCAGGTACACATTTTTAAGAACAAGAACTGAGAAGGATTCAGAAGGGAAAGTACCATGTTTTCCTGAGGGGGTTCACTAACAACAACGATGTTCCCTCTTTTACTTTCACTATGAAAACCATACAGAAAGTGATGACTTGCTTTGTGAAATATGCAAACTCAGATTCACTACAACAGTTTTGGATACATTGTTAAAAGATGAAGATAAAAAAAATAAATGAAAAAAAGCCATCTCCCTTTCTCTTTCATATTGTTTGCATGCCTGGCTGTAAACATACCTCACTAATATGTACATTTTATGCAACCACAATTAATTATGTTCATAGTTCAATATTGTCTAAAGTAACAGAAAAAAGCCAATAGCAGGCACACAACCATTAGATAAGCATTAACTTGTTCCACCAGGATAACATGACAGCAGTTTGAGATTATTTTTTGGGAGAGACGACACTGCAGTGAACTTCCGTGTACTTCATCTAATTTGGATTTTTTGCCTGGATTAACAGAGATGAGAGTTGCTGAGGCATACTGTTGTATAGCAGCAAACTCACTAGTGATTACACTGACCACTGTAATTTGTCATTTTTGTTTGGATCAATTTAAGAGGTTAAAAAGTTTAATTATCTCAATAAAAATATAAAAAGCAGGTTAAGTTTACATTGCACTTTTGCAAAAAGGAGTTGTTCTTTACTGAAGTTGTTTGCACCTACTTTCATTTTGGGATAAAAAAAATAAAAATCCCTTATCATTTAGCTGCAACTGGTAAACATTGTCAGGATAAACTTTTCAAGCTAACGTCAACATTCACTGTTAGAAAATATCAACAGAAATGTAAATCTACATTGGGAATAATTGGTCCAACTGCAGTTTTGAGTGAAAGCTAGACTTTCCAGTAACAAACGACGTCTATCTGAAAGATCTGCCAACTTCAGCTTCATGTCCTCAGTAGGGTGCACCAAACCCCCCATGATTTTCAAAATTTTATTGTATCAACTCTACCTTTTTTTGGTGGTGAGGTTCATTGAAAACAAGACTTCTGTGAAATTTGGAAATTACACTAATTTTAGGTCTCCCACATGACATCTGCATATTGTGAGAATACAAAGTGTTTTTTTTAGGGATTAGGGGAACTAGAGGTGTGAAATAATTCAGAACAAAATAAATACTCTTTCTTTTCACAATGAGTTAGCATGGTTTTCAAAAGCTTGAAGGGATGAAAAAAAAGAGCATAGTTGCTTGAAAATTAAGAAAGATATAATATTTTAAGTCCTCAAATCATCTTTTTTTAGAGCATCCATCTTCTTTACCTTTGCCAAGTCCAAGCTGCCCATATCACACTGCACCGGTCCCTTATGGCTCCTCCTGCAGGTGATGGGTCCACAGGAGAACGGCCCCATGACGTTCCTTCATCTCTGGGTTATGTAACAGTCCTTGATGGTCTCCCATCATAAGGGGCTTCTGAACCACTCTTGGTCTGACCCGTCACCTAGGACCTGTTTGTCATGGGAGACCCTACCAGGAGCATAATGTACCAGAAAACAGATATTTCAGGGACACCTAAGAGTTTTATGCCTCCGATTCCTGAGAGAAGGACAGGCAACCTTTCAATTTTGCTCATCCCATCCAACGTGTTCATCAGATTACCATCACAGTGCACATTGGCAATTTCTGGTGGAGACCAGATCTCCTTTATTTGTTCATCGATACGTAGCTTTGACTTCAATTCTGTAGCGTTCTACACTGCTGTAACTGAGACTGAGTCTACATGGTTTCTCATTGACAGCTTCTATGATTTTATGCATGACTGAGGACATGGCAGACGAAGAAATGTTGCTCCTCACCATAGACTGAACCATTGGAGACTTTAAAATGTTATGAGGAATGAAATACCTTCACACCTGTTTGACGGTTTGTTTATGAGATTTCTTGTTTTCACGTATCTTGGCTTCATATTCTCTACATCTGATCCACTAGAATCACTCTGTTTCACCAACTTCGGCAGGAATCGTCTCAGATGACACACAATTCTTTTAAACTCCGATACTTTTCTTTCTCTGACTTTTGCCTTGGTTCTTGCAGACTTTACATCAACACCAGCCATGGACGCGTTTATCACTCATCATTGACTCTAGGAACTCTAGGACCAAAAAAGACAGAAATGGAACTGGACCTAAAGGTCAAGGAAGTAGTAAAGGTGCAGGACAACTACAAGGGAGGTTGTAAGAGTTTTGTATAAATATGCCTAAAAGAAATACAATTATCTCTCACACGAGAGATTCTCCAGTTTTAAGCTTATTTTTGCACTAAAATGTCAGTAACTTTGACCATTTTTGAGTAAATGAAATGAAATTTTGCATACAATATCTTGAAAGCATACAGTAAACTATATAACTTTAAAATAAAACAAAACCATAGTTTTTATATTCTGATTTTCATTTCATGAAAATGCCGATAAACGCATCTCGGTGTCAGTGAGCCTTTGATTAACTCTGATTGGCTTCAAATTTTGCAGAGCTGCTATTTAGCATAAACCTCACCCCCAGAAAAAAGGTAGGTGGGATTTAAAGACCTAAGGGGATTTGATGCACCCTAATCCTCAGACAGAAAGACTGAAAAGTAAAGACAATGTTTGAACATGAGTGATGCCCTCCATGAACGAGGAGATTGTTGACTGTCGATGATACCAGAAAGTAGAGCACATGTAGTTCCAACCTGAAGTCTGTACTTGGACAGTAGTACTTTCAACATTAATGAAAGGCACCTGAACAGACTTCAAACTATGACTTTGTGGTGGTGTGATGTCTTCAGAGCTGCTTTTTAGGCTGGGACGGGCCTCGGGACGCAGCTGCAGATTTGGGCTCAGCAGACATGAGCGTCATAATGTCCTGTAGGGCCTTGTTTATCTCTGCACCAAATCGATGAGAGTCCTGAAAGGGGAATAAGAGAGGAGACAAAAAGGATGGAGAAAATGAGAAGTGGGTGTAAAAGTGGAAGTGAAAACAAAAAGCAAAGCATAAGATCTCAGCTATGACTATTGACACACTTATTGTAATCGTAGCAAATATAATATGGTTATAAAATAAGATGAGCATTATTTCCACACTCACACTGTATTTAAGTTATAGTTGGAAGATCTTGACATGATAGAACAGTCATAAAATATGTGCTGAATTATTGGTCCAACAGTTACAATGACACAGAACTCTAAAGTCTGAACAAGCGCACACATATGTATAGAGGACAAAATGGGACAGACTGCAAGACAGAGAGTAAAGATACAGTGAACTCACACAGAGACAGGGCATATTGACCTCCATAAAAGCATTCACTGGATCAAAAGCTGCAAGAACGGATGTGGGCTTTTTGTGGGTCTGTCCACATGTCCACTGACCCGACTAACCTCTCCCAAAGTCCCCTTTGTCTGGTCCACAGATGCCGAAGACCCTTTCATGGAACTCAAGAAAAGGTTCACCTCTGCACCTGTCCTGGTGCACCCTGACCTGTCACGCCAATATATTGTGGAGGTTGACGCCTCAGACTCCGGGGTGGGAGCTGTTCTCTCCCAGCGCTCTCCATGAGACCAGAAGCTCCACCCTTGTGCCTTTTCTCGCCGTTTAACTCCAGCTGAGCACTACACCATCGGTGACAGGGAATTGCATGCAGTGAAAATGGCACTGGAGGAATGGCGCCATCTTTTAGAGGGAGCTGATCATCCATTTGTAGTCTGGACAGACCACAAAAATCTATCTTACGACAAGTCAGCTAAGCGCTTAAACTGTCGTCAAGCTCGCTGGTCTTTGTTTTTTGATAGGTTTAATTTTACCCTTACATACAGACCGGGCTCTAAAAATGTTAAGTCTGATGCTCTGTCACGTCAGTTTATTTCTGCAGATGCTCCGGAGGAGACTGACTCCATTCTCCATCCCACCAGAGTGCTTGGATCCATCACTTGGGAGATTGAGTCTGTGGTTTAAGGAGCACAGCAAACTGAACCTGATCCAGGAACTGGACCTGCTAATTGCCTGTTTGTGCCAAATTCCGTACGCTCTCGAGTCATTCAGTCTCGTGCCATCCTGGAATTGGCAGAACTATTGCACTACTTCGTTGCCATTTCTGGTGGCCTACACTGGAATACGTCACCGCCTGTACAGTTTGTGCCAGAGGAAAATCCTCAAACCAACCACCAGCAGGCGGTCTGCGTCCTCACCCTGTTCCCAGTCGACCCTGGTCCCACATAGCCCTGGACTTCGTTACGGGACTTCCAGTTTCACAAGGTACCTCTGTGATATTGACCATAATTGACAGATTCTCAAAGGCTGTTAATTTTTTTCCCTTGACTAAACTCCTATCATCTCAAGAGACTGCAGATTTGTTAGTCCAGCATGTTGTCCGAATCCATGGTATACTTTTCGACGTGGTCTCTGACCGTGGACCTCAGTTCATCTCCAGAGTGTGAAGGGGCCAACCAGGACCTTGAAGCCATGCTCCGCTGCGTTGCTGCCCAAGACCCGACAAGCTGGTGCACCTACTTACCTTGGGTTGAGTATGCCATAACTCACACACGGCCTCGGCCACAGGTATGTCACCTTTTGAGTGTTCCCTTGGATATCAGCCACCTTTGTAGCCTGAGCAGGAGAGAGACATTGCCGTTCCATCAGTGAAAGACCATTTTCAGCGCCGTCATCAAATTTGGAGAAGTGTACGGACTTCTTTACTCCGCACTGCAGAGCAAAACCGCCAATTCGCTGATCTTCACCGGAAGCCATCCCCGGTCTACAAACCAGGTCAAAAGGTTTGGCTTTCTACCTCAAAACTGACTCCAGGAAACTCTCACCGCGCTATATTGGGCCCTTTGAAATTCAGAAGATCATAAATCCGACTGTGGTCCGGTTGAAGCTACCTGCCACACTCAGAATATATCCCAGTTTTCACGTTTCGCAGCTTCGGCCTGTCCGTACCAGCCCCCTGTGCCCTCCGGCCGATCCCTCTCCGCCCCCCCGCCTCGTGGGTAACTTTCCTGCCTACACAGTCCGGCGCCTTCTGGATGTGTGGTCGTGGGGGCATGGCTTTCAATATCTAATGGATTGGGAGGGGTACGGTCCTGAGGAGCGGTCGTGGGTGTCTCGTGCTCTCATTTTGGACCCTGGACTGATCGCCGACTTCTATCAGGCCCATCCTGAACGGCCTGGCTGTCCGCCTGGTGGTGTCCAATGCGGAGGGGGTTCTGTCAGGATCTGCTCGTGCGTGTGTGTGTGTTCTCCCCCTCCCTTTCTGTGTTTGTTTGTCTCTCCACCTACCCGGGCGTGGCTGCTGGCACACCTGACTTCAATCCCTGATCAGCCTCCAGAATAAGAAGTCTGGGGATCATCCACTCCTTGCCAGTTTGTTGTTGCTACCTGTCAGTTCAAAGTTAGCCGCTCCTAGTTCGCGTTTGTATTTTTTGCTAATACTTACCGCCTGTGTTCAGATCCTGCCTGCCAGCCAACTTTGTGTTTGCCTCTCTGCCAACTCACCACGCCCGTGTCTGCCTCAGCCCACCTGCTCCAAGATCTGCGCTTGCCTACATCGTTCTACCTGTTAATAAACTGTTATGCCTTCGTACTGTGTTCTGCTTTCGGGTCCTGTGAAACCGTGACAGGATAACACAAGGGTTAAACCACTATTACTGTGTTTACCAATCTCCTCTAATCCTTCTTTCCACCCATTTTATGTTGATTGTGCTTTTAATTTGTGGAGAGAGTCGGGATTATATGCTCTGAAAGATTTATATTTAAATGACCCCTTCATGACATTTCAACAATTGCAAGAAAGGTTTGCACTGCCAAACAGTAATTTCTTTAGTCTGTGTAAGTTCTCAGTCGTACAGGAGTTGTCCATCTTCAATCAAGGTACTTGATTCATCTTCTGTACTCAGTAGAAGTCTTCGAACGTTTCGCCTCTCATCCAAAAGGCTTCGTCAGCAACAAAAGTCCCACTCTGGACGCAGCTGAATATATAGACCAACGGGGAGGAGTTAGGGTTGGCCCGGCTCCTCCTCTCTAATCACAGCTACTCTCACCTGTGGGTAAACACCTTTGAAGTAGAGCGTCTCTAACTATCTGCTCACCTCAGTATCAGCCAGTCCTGTCCTATTCATAGATGATCACGGCCCATTATCTGTCCTATTCATGGCTGATCACTGCTAATTACCTGCCTATTGTTCTTTTGTTGGCTGAGGTGCCGTCTCCTTGGACTAGCCATGCCCTTTCGGTTTCTCACGAAGGAGATTGGAGTACAGTGACGGAAGATTAAATCTGAGACCGCCATTTCGATTCATGGAGGGGTTTTCTTTCCTGACAAAAATAGCTCCTTTAACTCCTCTTTCAAACCAACGTTCTTCTTTAGCTAAAATGTTGACCTCCCCGTCCTCAAAGGAGTGGTTGGAGGCTTTGAGGTGGAGGTGCACCGCCGACTGAGGGCCACTTGTGCTTTCTCTTCGGTGTTGATAAAGTCTCTTCTGTAAAATCTTTTTAGTTTCTCCAATATAATGTTGTTTGCATTCTTCTTCTTTGCATTGAATAGAATAAACCACATTGCTTTGTTTGTGGCTCGGAGTTTTGTCTTTGGGATGAACTAATTTTTGTCCCTGTCCAAATCAGCTAATAACATAAAAACGTTCACTACATTTTCATAAATATACATTTTGTGAGATTTTTGTTTGAGTAATATGTTTTTTTTTTTTTTGGACTTACAGTCTCCTTGCAGGAGTACTTTGATGAAACATGGAAGTTGATCATATCTTCTCCGACAATAATGTATGACACCCCGTATCCATCATCAGCAACCTGCCAGACAGACATTATTTACCCAGGGAGAACCACATAAGCGCCTCATCAGATCAAAAGTGCCCACATCTAAACTATTAGCTATGAGAGCTACTCACAGGCCCGAACCCGCCTCCCAGGGAAATGTAATCAGGGTGGTTCTTGATGTCAAACAGCTCGATCTGCTGAATGGGGGTCTGGCTGGTGGAGAGACGCCAGGGCTCTGACAAAACCTGCAGGAGAAGTGTTTGCACAGGGTTCAATCAAATAACAGAGCTTTACGTAACTCCTCTTTTACTGTTACAATTCTTGTACCTCTTTGAGAAAAGGTGAGTCCACTCCCAGGTATTTGGAGACCACATAGAGGCAGAAGAGGTGTCTGTCGATGCCCGCTCCAGTCATGGCCATCCGGTAAAGGTTCTGGTGCCCCTCTGACGCCAGCCTGAGGAGACGTCTACACTGCTCTGCCGACTGTCAGAGAAAACAATTCAGATGAAAATGCACACAGGGTATTTTGAATGATCATCTGGTATGTGTCATTTGTGTAGTTTATGAAAGTACTGCTGTAATCCAGAGTGTGCACTGGAGTGGAGATGCATTATCTGAGGAGTTGACCTCATTGCTACAGAGGGAACCAAATCAGACAACAGTGTTGAGTTTTGAATTACTTCGCCCCCTTCCAGAGCTTTGACGAAGGCGCAGGTCTCATTGGAGCAGGAGCGCACCGTCTCTGTGCGGCCCTCTCTGAACAAGCGGGTCATAGACGCCTCATAGGTCAAGCAGAAACCACCACGGTCCTACACAGACAAAAGATGACCACCAGTTACATTTGTTATTTCGTCATAACAGTGAATGCTTCAGGACGGGTTTAAAAAGTAAAACTGAATCTTGATTTTAAACATAAATCACAAATCGATCATAATGCTCAGAAAAACGACATACTATTTCCAAAATTGTGCAGCCCAATTCACCTTAGTCCGCCACTAAAATCTGATGTTTAGTAGATGTTTGTGTAAAATGTCCAATATTAATTTGCACCAACAAGTCAACACTGTATCGTTTCTCTGTGCGGCCTAAAAACAGCTTTGTATTTGTGTAATAACGGTTTTTATCTTGATTTCTCCAGTCCTATGTAAACTCAGCACCCTTGTGAACTTCCAGAATACGGTGAATACCATTGATTCTAATCTCTGTTGTTTAAGCTTCCTCCAGTTTATGGAACTTTTTGGACTCCTCGGCCCTGAACTCCTTCCTGTTCATTCTCTATTATTCCATAAAAGCATGGGTGAAAAAACATGATATCTTGCATCCTTACCCTGTAGTAGGCCAGCTGCAGACTGATCTGGATGAAGGCGTCCGGGCTGACGCGCAGTTTCTTGACCCGTCCCTTCCCAAACTCCCTGAAGGGGAACACATGGCAGTCCACATCATCTGCCAGGCTTTGGGCCACAGTGAGAGAAGTGCAAATCTGTGCCTGAACCTACAGACAACGAAACCAACATGAGAGTGAAATCATTATAATTGTCCTCCAATGTGGAAAGAGCAGAGAAATGATGCACCACAATGACCACTCGTTAGAAGTGATGTTCTTGTTGCAGAGGGCAAGGTCTCGATGCTTATGAAATAAACTACACACTAATTCAGTACATTTTAAGTGACTGTAACGTGTACATTTATAGGCAGTACACAATTTGAGGTGAACCGATGCAAATAGTATTTATTGTTTTATAATACCCCTCCTGGAACCGCCACCTTAACGTGGTGGAGGGGTTTGAGCGCCCGAATGATCCTGGAGCTCTGTTGTCGGGGGCTTCGTGCCCCTGGTGGGGTCTCCCATGGCAAACACGTCCTAGGTGACGGGTCAGACCAAGAGCGGGTCAGAAGCCCCTTATGAGAGACCAACAGACCCGGTTAGAACCATGAGTCCTTCTGTGAACCCACCACCTGCAGGAGGAGCCATAGGGGCTGGTGCAATGTGATTTGGGCAGCTCCAACGGCTGCCCCCACGACCCGGCAACGGACAAGTGGAAGAAAACGGATGGATGGATGTTTTATAATAGACCAATTGTTCTGTTGTTGTTTTGATATTTTATACAGTTTTACAAAGTACACATACACATTATGACTAAGGAAATGTAATTTGGAGGATGTGTACATTTGTGATAGACCATGCCAGTGATTGTCAGATGGCGTTGTGTGGGTTATTCCAGCTTTTCCGATCTAATAAAAGACATTAGGCTTCTCAGACCTTTCGTGCCAGAAAACATCGAGGAAGGGAGGGACTTCCTTTCTTTTGGATTCCATGGCCTGTAGTTCTGCTGTGTCAAGCTTTCCTTTCTCCATGTGTTTATATTGGAACTTAGGATGCAAAAATATGCACAACCCGCAGACTCAGACAGGGCTTCTGTTGCCACACTGTGGGAGATGCCAAGTAAAATCAGTCAGCCAGGCTCTGTATTGCAGTTATGCTGTATAAAGGTTATTTTCTTTATATCATATCTATATATATATCCGCTCTCTCCACTGGGTCCCAGTGCGGTTCAGTGTGGAGTTTAAGTCCTGATGTTTTTGTTCAAGGCCATCAATGGCCTGGCCCCGGCCTACCTCGCTGGCTTAGTAACGGTCTACCAACCAGCCAGAACTCTGCGCTCCTCTGAACACACCTCCCTGGTCACCCCCAAGTTCAAATACAAAAAGTTTTGAAGCCGTCCAAGGCCCAAAGCTGTTGAACGCACTTCCGGTACAGCTTCAAAGAATCACTGAGTTGAGTGTTTTTAAATCACAGTTGAAGACACATCTTTTCAGTCAAGCTTTTGATACATAGCCACTGACTCGACTGCTGTTTTTATGTACATTTGTGTTTTTATTGATGTCTATTGTATCTTTTATTTCTATACTGGAAAGCACCCTGGGCACCTTCTATACAAATAAAATTTGATTGATTGATTGATTGACTATGTTATTCTAATGGGACTGACACATAAATCTCACATTATACAAAATTACAGCATCTTAGCGCCCTCTGTCAGGAGCATGTGGACAGTAGTCATTGAAGTACGGTTTGTAGGGCCGTCCGATGCTGCTTGTGAAATTATTTTTCACTTCGTACAAAATCTATCTCCTCCTAGAGCGTTTATCGGAACGAGCTAATTTTGGGTGGAAAATAATCTTAAGTAGAACTTCAAAAGTTATCCAAATGACTTTTCTAAGTTTTACGGTTTTTATGCGACGAAGCCGCAAAGTTTATGAAGTATTTTGAGATTTTTCACCAACCATAAATGGCTCCCATTCGCACATATGAAGCCCGATTTTCGATCATTTTGTTATCAGGTGTTAAAGTCACAATCCTAAACACTTTCATTTGGCAAAATTCAAATTGGGCGCAATAGCGCCCCCTATAGGAATTATATGGAGAGTACAAATTCTAGTTTTACAAAAATTAAAATCATTTGGCACAAAAAATTTATTTGGTCATTCCGATCAGAAAAGTCAATTACACCCATGCCATATTTTTCATGGTGTTGCCGTAGCGATGACCAGAACGTCCCATTTTATTCTGATGGAAAAATGTTAAACTCTATAATTCAGCGAGATGTGAGGAACCAAAGGTTATCCAAAGTACTTGGAAAAACTTTGTGGATTTTCTGCAGCGCAGCCGCAACCCTAAGTAAAATGTAAAAATATGCTTCGGTTTGCAGATATAGTGCAATACAAATTCATAAAAATTTTTCTCTGTATGTCAAAATTGTGCGCTTTCCAAAAATCCTAAAACTGAAACCCTAGGGAAAAATGTAAAAACAAACATAAAGGCAGTAGCAATACCGTCATTTTAGATTGAGGGAGACAAAAGCTTGCTTTGGGCAGGGCGGTCGGCGAGGGCTTTGCGGCTATATTCTTTAGTTGTTTTAATAATATCTAAATCGACTGTTTGCTATCACACTTTTTGCAAACAATTGACTCTTCAGATTTGCTGACCTCTTTAAATGAAGATGTACTGTACCTCAGCCGGGATGTCCCACAACAACCTCTGGGGATGTGGGAGCATGCGGTCCACCTCGCCCTTACAGTGTTCGTCGTCAGTGTAGCCCAGCTGGAAGGCATCTGTGGCCAGTGTGAACTGGAGGACGCACACAGACAAATTCATTCATCTCAATTGTGTTAATAAAACAAAACAAGACAGATATAAATCCCGTATTGTTCAACATAAACTTATCCAAGTAATTATTTAAACGGACAATGCCTTAATAAGTGGAGTGAGTAAAACAGTAAAAAGAGTCTGATATGTTTATTTTGTATTTGTAGACTTTTTTTGGAGCCACATCTTCAGACAGAATCCAGCTGGAGATTTTTGCTGAAAGTGGATGTTTTGGGTTGAGAGGGAACATTTGTTGATCTGGGACAAAGAAAAAAGTGGCACAATCCAAGCTGCATATGGATTTATGTCTTGATGTTTGTTGTGATAAAACATTAAACGTGTAGGAAATATTAGGAGGCACTGGAGAAGTTAATTTTAAGACTAAAAGTATGTGCTGTTGAATGATTAAAACCAACCTCCTGAATCTATATAAGAACTGTTCGTCAACTTACACAGTGCCTCTCACCTGCATCACAAGTGCTGATAATGGAAATGTGGTCAAACATCCTTTTATGTTTGCAGTGAGTGCAAAGGTCTTCAGCCCACACAGCCACAATGCTTTTGACGTTTGAGCTTCCGCTCAGATAGAAATGTGCAGGTGATTAATAACCTTAAGAAATGTTCTTATCTGAATCCACTGGGCATAAGTGATAGATAGTTTTGCCAAAAGTCACAAGTGAGCAGTGAATTTTTGATTGTTGGCAGGTATAGGTGGACGTAATAATAGTTAAAACTTTGTGCAAACTTACCTCCCAGAGATGAGCTATTGTGGGTGCATCGGCCCAAGAGTGCTCCGCGTTCAAACCATTCTTCCCATTTTTATAAATCACAATGGAGAAGGACTTATCAAACCACCTGACAGAGGGCAGAAAGGACAAGGTTTGAAATAATGTAATAATAATGTATCCACAATATGACGGTACAATATATGCTAAATGGTCACATTTTTATATCGCGCCTTTCTACCTGCTTAAGGCAATATTGAATATTGCAATAATACAATATAATACAAGTACCTTCATTGAATATAATACAACAGTAGTAAAATATTGTGATATTTTCTCATATTGTGCAACTCTAATCCACAAGTAAAATAAAGGAGTTTACATTTACAACAATCCGAAAAGCTCAGTGGATTAGCAGTGCGGCATTCTCTCGTTTACGTTTCTAAATTGTTTGTTTGTTTACTTTATTGTCCCCGTAGGGAAATTTGTCCTCTGCATTTAACACATCCTTCGATGCCACTGACGCAACCAGTAAGGAGCAGTGGTCGACGGCAGTGCCGCGCCCGGGGACTCATCTCCGTGATGTGGAGCCAGGCTGATGATCAGAATCACCTGGCTCGAGGATTCCCCTATTGCACATGTTTTTAGTGGTAGGGGGAAACCGGCGTACCCGGAGGAAACCTACGCAGACATGGGGAGAACATGCAAACTCCACACAGAAAGGCCCCGTCCAGGTGGGGATCGAACCCGGGACCTTCCAGCTGTGAAGCAGAGGCGCTAACCTCTGTGCTACCGTGCCGAAATTGGGTTCCAAGGGGGGTAACACACGCAATGTCAAATTGTAAATGAGGTGCACTATCTCTCCACAAACAGCTAAATGCAATTTTCCAGCTTGCACTCATTATTTTGCACGTCTTGAAAAATTATCCCCTCAGTCGCTAATATTAAACCTGTGGCTGAATCACAAAGTCCGAGCGCAGCAGCAGTTTCCAACAATAATACATTTGTATTTCCTCTACACTGATCCTAGTGCAATTTTCCCATGTTTGCTATTGTCTTTCCACGGTTGCGGTCTCTGAATATCCAATGATGCAACATGGCCAATGCAATGACTCATCGGTTGCCAATGCCCTAAAAGGAAATTAAAAGTAAAAGTACCGCTCCCAATGGGAACTGAGGGGAATCCTGTATGTCATCTTTTATTTTTATATATAAAAAAAAAAGTTTACAAAGTGCTGAACAGTTACAAACAAAGCATTTCAAGTCAGAGCAAAACGTGTCAGGATAATAATGAGCTCACATAAATAAAAAACAAATAAAACACATTATAAAAAGGCCAGTCCATAAAAGTGAGTTTTAAGAAGGGATTAAAAAAAAAAGATACTGACGGTGACAGCCTTATCTGATCGCCCTTTGTCCGGAAATCTGTCTTTGGAACAGCTAACAGAGACCTGACTGAGAATCTAAGGCTGCGCGGGGGCACGTAAGGGATTCAAAATTCTTAAAAATAACTTGGAGCAAGACCTAAACAAGCTTTAAAAAGAGATCTGTATAATCTTAAAATTAATTCTAAAATGTACAGGGAGCCAGTGAAGAGAGGCCAAAACCGGGATGATGTGCCGGCGCCTGTTAAAACCAGTGAGAAGCGACAAGTTAGAGGCAAGAGAAGGATTTGCCATCACTGTGGAAGTTGCAGAAGTTGAGCCACGAAAAAATGAGGCTGTTAATAACTTTTTTCCAAATCGTGGAAGGAAAGGACGGGTTTGATTTTACTCATTGCGCGGAGATGAAAGAAACAGGAGTTATATTTGAGACGTGTGTGAGTCAAAAACGACACCAAGGTTTCTAACTGCAGATGTTATATTGTGGGAAAGTGGACCCAGGAAGCATATACAGGAATTAAATCTATCTTCATCTTTGCTTCCAAACCTGTTTTTGACCCTATGGCACATTTATTGCAGAAGTAACTCGTGTGCGTTTGGGTCACCTGTCATAACATTTGCCGTGCAGTAGGGATTTAGCGTAGCGGTCCAGGTTCCCCACCGGGTCGTCTCCCTTCATGCCTTGCTCCTCGTCATCTAAAGTAACGAAGAACGCCGCCCTCTCAATGATGTCAAGTGAGCGTTTGTTAATGCCAGAACTGAAATACTGCTTTCTCATCTGATGCCATGGGACCCTGGTGGGATGAAGAATAGAAAAGCAGATTACTCAAGCAATTTATTACGTATAGACAGGACAGCACTCTTGAAAGAGGGGTCATTGGATTTCATTCTGAAGTGGGTGTGTACTGTATTTTGGCTTCATAGTGAGAGAATAGAGCAAGGTAATGGGGACAGGACTGTACAAAATGTTTTCCGTGAGGACACGTAAATGTTGTCTCAAGTTTACCAGCGATTTTCAATGTGCTAAAAGATTGTGCCCAGTAAACGTTAATGGTATTGTCCAATGAGCTGATTTTCATACAAGTATTTTCAGTTGAGACCAGGGGCTCGAGCTTCCGACTGGCACGAGGACAGTGTTGCCCCAAACGCGACGGTGACGCGATGTGACAGCGCCACTCCTGAGAGGGCGTCGCTTATAAAAACAGAGAAGTCGACTGAGGCGTGGTTTATTACAGACAGCACTAAGCGCTGCTCTCCTATGGCAGCTTCATATTCTTTGCTTCATTCACATCGCGCTGCCTCATGTTCTTCCTTTCGCACTATAGGATTTATAGCTCTCACAGGTCAAACTAAAAGCTTAATTTATCCCACGTGAGTTAATCACGGTCTGTGTCCGGAGCTGAAAGAGATGTACAACCAGTCCCGCTGTGGCGGGTCTATGTCCATGGTCTGCACTCAACAAAGAACAACGTGAAAACAAACAAAAGCACATGTTCACCCATACTCTCCCACTACCACGAAAGAGTCTGGTTTGAGAAATAATTTTGCATTTAGAAACACAAGATCGAGCTCAGATGTTTTAAATGGGTAACTGGATGTGGTCTAACTTTCTACGCTTTAGAATACCGTACTATACTCTTTAAGTGTAGGTTTTACAATCTAGTACTTGTACTAGTTCCAAAATACTTATTGTACAAAGGGCCTGTCAACTAAATACAACATAGATTTGTCATTGGATCATCCCCACCTGTCTCCAGCAGTGAGCGCGCCAAGTCTCTCCTCCCCGGGCAGCGGAGGGGAGGGGTCATCCAGAATCCTCTGTATCTGGTGCTCTATTTCCCGTGGAGACAGCAGACGGCCTGCGTTGTACACCCACAGGCGGAAGAAGCGTCCCTTGTGGTACACAGCCACATACTCGCTGTCCTGCCAATGCTGCAGCACATCTGGACAAACATGTTTCACAAATTCCTCATGACCTCAAGGTCAATTTACATTTTACCTGCATCATGTTAATCGCCACAGGTTTCTTATATTTAAATAGTGCATTTCTTTGGTCTTACCAGTCTCTAGTCCGGGTGTGCGTGTGGTGTTGAACATCCTCTCATATTGAGCCGCACAAAGAGGGATGACTGTACCTGGAACACGACTCTAGAGCAGGCAAAACATTTACTGTAACAACCATAAACATCAAGCCGTTTGCAAATGTTCCCAACACTGATATTACACATGTATAAGCTTCACTACGATGAATACGACAAATACTCCAAACAACAGGTGTTCTGCCCTATGCAAAACGGTTTCTTTAAAAAGGTTAAAAATGCTTCTTAATAATTTAGGAATTATTAATGTTATAATTTTAAATTTTTTTAAAGAAGATATTTCTGCATACACAGTCAGTGGTTTAGCTGAACTTTATTTTGAAGGCATAGTCAGTAGTTGCAATGCATTATGGGTAGAAGAAGCAATAGCCAGATGAGTAAAAAACCTTCCTGTCCATGCCCAAACTGTGTTCTACATCTTTATTTACACATTTGAAAGCAATGGCTGTAAGTTTATATGTGTTTGGTGAACTTTAACTGTTGAGAGCCTTTAGCTGAGCTGTGCTAACGATCTAATTAGCACGTGACAAGATCGCGAAAATGCTAATTAGTATCAGCTATGCTAACTTTATGCCTAGTTTCTGGCATTAGCCATTTTGTGGTGCATTTATTTTCTCACCCTGTTGCATTGAAGTTAATGCTCGTTTTATTTTTGTTTATTTCAGTTTCACTCGAGGTTTCATCGAGTCCAAGAGGTTTTCAAGAGGTTCTAGAAATTTCAACTGTTTAAAGTGTTTGATCAGTTTAATGGATTTCAGGAGTTTCAAGGTTTCAACAGTTTCAAGGGTTTCAGGAGCTTCAAAGTGTCACCAGTTTTCATGGCTGGATTAGTTTGTGCTGATCATTAAACCAGCTCCAGCTCATTCTCCCACCAGACTTTGAGCCAATGACTTGGACCAAATTTATGGCTCAAACTATAAAAGAAACATTCTGTCAACTTATTATTGCCCTTTAACAGAACATTTGTCAATATTTTTAGATGAGACTTTCTCTGCAGGGTTGGTTCTTTAGACCAGTGTTCCTCAATCTGTGGTACATGTAATACTGATGGTACGCACGCGGACTGCTTCTGATGCAGTTCCTCTCCATTTTAATTAAGATGGTATTTAAATCACGCTTGAGTTCATCTTTGGGCTATTTCCAGTTTAGGTCGACAAAAGCCATGCTGCGCAACATTGCACCCGAGAAATGTTTTTGTGACAAAAATACCGCAAAAACTATACTTTGAGTTAGGGGAGTTCAAAAATATTGATCTGCCAATATATCGCGATATTACGTCACGATCTCGTATCGATCCAAAAAGCGCTGTATCAATATTTAAACATCTATTTTTGTGGAAATATTAATTGCAGCACTTTGGCTTTTACAGCAAAGACAGAGACCTGGATTATTACGAGAGCCACCAGCTTTGTGCATATGTTGCCGAGTGTGTTGCCGCTGTGTTCGGAGAGGATATATCTTCGTGGCACTAGCATGGATTTATCTTCGTAGCATTTTTTTACGGAATAAAACAAAGCAAAGGAAAAACTAAATACATCAGGCTCATGTTAAACTTGTGTCTCGCCACTGCATTACTTAGTACAGTACTGTAGTAGTTGCCGCTCGGCTTCGTTTGTGTGCTACTGCTAACACACAAATATTTCAAAGAGATGAGCGCTATAGTCACGGTGGTGATGCCCGTGTTGTCATTATGTCCCTGATCTATGAGTGACACCTGTTGTGGAGTAGATAAGGCTTTAAATGCCCCGTCTGAGTTATTAATTAAACTGATCGCTAAGGACCAACTATAGAAATACTAGAAAACATGCATCACCAGTTTAGTTGGTTTCATTACTAGGTTTCCAAGAAATCTGTTTTCCTTTCAAAGTTACATAATCACCATAAAACACCACAGTCACAAGTGCATATTAGTGAAAAGCATTTATATCATAAGATAGAGCTATATACAGGTGCTCGTCATATAATTAGAATAACAGTTCATTCAGTTCTGTTATTCAATTTAAACTGTGATATATGATAAACTCATTACATTCAAAGTAAGATATGTATAGCTTTTATTTGTTATAATTTTGATGATTATGGCTCAGCTTGTAAAAGCCCCAAATTAAAAATCTCATTATAACATTATAACAAATAATTCATTTGTTATAATTTCCGAGGTGGGTCACATAATGTCACTTTGCATGTAATGTGTCATGTATCATATATCAGTTTCACATTTTAAGTGGAATTACAGAATTAAATGAACTTTTTCATGATATTCTAATTATATGATGAGCACAGATAGACAGCATAGTTAGATAAAATGTTTTTTACACAAATCTAAGGAAGGCGTACTAGTTTACTGAATAGTTGTTTACAAAGTAGTAAAACAATTATTGCAATAATCGTCTAACGTATCGTATCGCCTGAAGCTAGGCGATACACACCCCTACTTTGAGTGGACTTGTTTCTCCACTGAAACCTAGGTGGTACTGAGGCAGCCAGTGAATTTCTTTGGTCATATTTTGTGTGAAAAGTTTGAGCACCACTGTCGACAAGACCATAAGAGAAATGAGAGAATAAGGGTTTGGTTCATTCACGCTCTCTCACCGGTTTGAGCTCCTCGCGGTTGACCTTGCGTCGGTAAAGGAGCAGAGCTGTGATGGTGTTACCTGCTCGGGCCGCTTGCACTGAGGTCGGCGTCACAAAAAGGAAGTCCTGAAACAGATTGTGTCTCAACAATACATCAAAAAAGCCAAATCCAAGGTCACACGTTGTGCCATATTCACTTTTCAAAGTAAAGCCAGTCAGAGAAGAGATTGTAAATTACCATGCCGTAGTAGTTACTGTTGACCATTATGGGACCACGGCTTCGAAGGTAAATGTACTCCTCCCACCAGTCGCTCACCTTGAAAACAAAAAGGTCCATTTCAGATCTAGTATTGTAGTACAGTAGTGTTTTGTATTTCAGTTCATGTTTTATTACATTTGACAATCACGTGCCGTAGAAACTGGATAGACATTGCATTCTCTCGCACTTTACCAACTATATTAATGTATCTTTTAGATGTGCTTTTATTTATTGGTTTATATGTTCGGGACAGTGTATGTTAATGAACATACATGGGTCTCATGCATGTAAACAAGCCATTGTAGCCTTGGGCTAATTTTGTAAATTTATTACAACATTGTTTACATCTTTTTGCTAAATTTATCCAATATTATAACAGGGTTTAGTCAGATAAACTTATCAAAAGAAGTGCAGGAAGTATGATGTGACATTGGTGTTTGACTAAAGTCTGTAGCTGACTAAAGCTAATTAAGCAACGACAATACTGAAAAGATTTTGTTAAGTTCAAACTGCCGGTACGGTTGTAATCTCACTTCACACTCACATAGTTGGTGGCCCACAAGGCTTTGAGCTTGAGGTAACGCTGAAGGCGATTACCCAGGTTGGACTCAAAACCATTGGCCAGCTCAGTCATGCGCTTGTACGCGGGATCAGACAGGAGCGGCCGCACAGACTGCAGGTACTAGAAAATACGTGAGCACAAGAAATAAAAATAAGAAAAATACAAGAATACAGAAATCACAGTGCTGAAATATCTTAAAAGACAACTTTTATGTTGAACCGCACCTTTGATACAGATGCTTTGATTGTACAATGGAAACATGACTTCAACGGCTTTCTTTGAGTGTTGAGAGAATACGCAGTGTTGAAGATAATATAAATCACTATTTATCATACTGGGTCAGGCTGTAAACTCGTATTATCCGTGGGTCAAACTGTACGGTCGTACTATCTCTGTCATAGCCTTGGCTGTGGATCTCAGGCGCCACTGTTTTGCTTACGTATCAGTCTGACGCTCTTAGACAGTATTTATCCCTCTTCTGTGGAAGCATAGGCAGACTTGAATGGAAGGACTAGCGCAATGTCTGAATGTTCATGTCTCCGGGTCCCGTAACGATGGTAAATAAACTTCTCCTGTATAAGACATCTCGACTCCTGCCTCTCCTTCATCGGTCCTCTCGAACATCAATTGTTATCTCCCTAACAATTTTGGCGTCAACGAACAGTTCTTGATACAGCTGATCTGGTAAGTACATTTTTATCCTTTGATAAAAGGGAGGGAGAATGGCCTTACCAGATGTATGCTTTACAGAAAAAAAGAATAATGCAACGGGAAATATAATCAAAGAGTAAAAACAATGCTATTGGTTGATTCTGGATGTTTGTTTCTGGTCGTGAGTAGGGACCTTAGGTCTTAACTACGTGGTAGACCAGGGTATTCATATGCATAAAGCACAAACTGAAATAGCTATGAGCTGTGAGGCTCCATGCGGACAGTTTAGAGCAAATCAGATAATAAACTGGTTGACTCTGCTGTTTAAAAGTGAGGGACACAGGTAGACTATTTTGAGTATAAAGCTTTGTTTAAGGTTAATTTTAGCGTAAAACATAAGGGCTCTCACACCTATGTAGCCAGGAAGCCAGCATGCTCCAGAAAGCTGTAAATCAGTCTGGGTCCAGGACACTGCAATCTTGTCTGGTTTACGGATACGAGTACGGGTTAAAGCAACAAGCTGTGGGTTACTGTGTATAGCCGCTGTTTCATGTTACCTTTAATTTTGAATTTTGTGCAGAATATTGTCGGCAATAGTTGCGTAGGCCACGTAATTGATTGCTCAGACAGTTGAAGTTAGAACTACTTCACAGTCAGGGGACTGTGAACCACGCGCTGGTGTGAGAACTTAAAGGGAACTACTTGCCTTTTTTGTCTTCATAAAAGCCTGTGGCGGAAAATCACCTGCTTATTTTTCTTCTGACTATAGAATAAAAGTTGGAGGAAATAGAGTAGTTGACCGGCTAAGGGGTTGTGGTTGGGAGAAAACCTAGGATTATTTCTCCTATTATTAATAACCCGCTTGGCCTAGAGGCGTCGATTAGAGATGTATACATGTTTCGGTTCTAATCTAACTGTGGAACTCCAGAATCAACTAATGAGTATTGAGATAAATATTATATTACGATTTGAAATAATCGAGATGGCTATGGTTTTGGGATGCAAAAAGGAGATTTTTGTTTATCATTATTGTTGTTCGTTTGCTTTATTTGTTTATGTGCTGTCTGTGAGCTTTGTTTATGTGCTGTCTGTTTGAACGTTTCAGTAAGGTTTATAGGAGACACAGGGGAGTTCAAAGTAGTAAATCATTTGGCATTTTCAATATGCTTATGTGAGTGAAACTACTGATTTTGTTAATCGGGTTACAATAAAGAAACAAACATTAAAATAAGTGCCAAATACCATTATTTAGTCACTCTGTACTCAGAGCACGAGAGTACACTTGAACGGGTGATTAAAAAGTACTCGTTACTCTTACTTAGGTCAGGGTACAGATAAGGGAACATAATGTACTCGAGTGGGAGTAAAGGTGCCTGATGAAGTTCTTCACTTAAGTAACAGTATAAAAAGGGCATTCGTTGTAAGTTATACTTTACAAATCCAAAAGGTATTTAAGAATTTAATATGCAGGATTTTTTTTAAATCATTCGAGCAAACCACTAAACCAGGTTTAAACCAGGTCTAAAACAAGGGTCTAAAATTAGATGCTATGACATAATAACATAAATAATTATGTGAGTCCGCCTTTATCCAAAGTAAAGAATCTAACGATTTGGGGGAGAGCGATGTTTACATTCCGTGTCTCCGTATTGTCTCCTTGGTCCACACCTGCGGCGTTCGCCCGTTTATTATTGTTTTGTCTACCTGTGAAGGTCCACGAGCAGAGTGGTCTCTGCCTGGAGAAAGATTGCCGAGTCAGCTTAACAGAACAAAACCAAATGCCAACGTTGTTTACTAGAACTGCATAGATATATGTGGCATGCTTTGAACAATGATAAATTCATTACTAAGGCTATGATACAGATTAAGAGTCTTTGTAGGGTAAACAATGTCCGTATTTTGAACCACAACTCAACCAATGGTCACAGTGTGATAATGAATTGAGAATATGTGTTGTTTTTGAAAGTTGATGCTGCTCTAAATCTGATTCCAGGTCGCTTGAACCGTGAGGAGGACTGGTCTTCCGGTGTCACATGTCGCAATGTTTGTTTGACTGCAATTAGTGAGTACAACAACTGGGTTTTCAAACACATAGGGTTAAACAAATCCATAGGGAAAGATGTATAATTCTTAGGTGATGTGCTAAAGATATAGGGCATAATTTGTGCTTATCAAACAATCAAAACAAATGATATTGATAACGGCTGTTATACTGATAACGGCTTGTTTTGTTTTATACAATAGGGTGGACAAATAAATGTTGTTCTGCTGTTATTTGTTCCAGAATCCTGAGTTTATAGATCTGGTTCTAAGAGTACCAGGACCTAAAAAAAATATATATATATATATATATAATGTATTGTCTTTATTGTTTAGACTTGTGGTAAAGTGAAACTTGGCTCTATCTTTCTAGGTCCCAAGTGTCTGGGTAGGCTCTCAGTTGTACAGGAAGGGTACATCGATAAACGAGAGGTGCCCAGATTACGGCAGGATGGCTTTTCCTGGTTCTTTAAAGATACTTTAAGTATTTGCTTTGTCAAACTTTCTTACATCTTAAAGGTTGTGCCCAAGGTTAGATCAGGGAAGTAATCTCAGCGCTACCCTTGCTCTTCTAAATAATCCCTCGAGAAGAAAGTTCAAGGCAAGGTCACCTGCAATCCAAACTGTGTTTAGGGGAAACATATTTTTTGATAAAGACGGCCATGGCTTTATAACGTAAACTAAGAGTCTGATATACATTTTAATATTAGTCGGAAAGGGTGGTTCCCAAAGTAAAGGTTCGGATCCCCCAGGAAATAGTGGGCCCCGAGATGGGAATTTAAAATAATTCTTAATTGCAAACAGCGTTGATTTTGAATATATAGGTCAAAAATTAAAAATATGCAAATAAGTCTGAATACAACAGAGCTTCAGTGTTGTTTTATCTAAATTACTAATTCACTCCACATCTCGGACGGCTTGCAAAGGTTTTTTTGGGGATCCTGACAAAAAATGTGTAAATTAACCTTTAGAGACCAATTTATTTGAAATCCACAATAGACAATTTAATAGACAGAATTTAATCTGATAAATATGCATAAACTGATTGCCAATCAATATAAGCATATCTAATACAATAGGTTAAAGAGACTTGCCATTAGATTGTTGTCCAGTATATTAATTCCTTAGTTTTAATATTAGTGAAGTGGTTTAACAACCTGAAAGCAGCTACGAAATAATATATTGCAAATAAAAGGAGAAATCAATAAACGCTATGCTTACTTTAAGGCAGGCTGTTTTGAAGTGGGCATAGCGACCTTTTGAGGATGAGCCTTATTGATAGTGTACAGAGGATTCTTTTAACTTTTATTATTATTATTCACTCGTGTACTTTAATCTTTCTTTTCTTCCAAACTCCTTTCTTGTTTACTTTTGTTAGTATTTTTTGAATGTTACCCTATTTTTTGAATGCTGAGCGCGATAGGACACGCTGATCTTTATTTTACTTTTACTCTGGCATTTTTTTTGTAATTTTGGTTTTTTTGTTTGTTTGTGGTGACGGGAACGAGGCGGGGGGCCTGTTGCGCTCTGCGTGTTCATTGGTCCAAATGCATTAGAAGAGAAAGTCTGCCACACTGAAAGTCTCCTCCACGCTGCCTCGCTGACAATATGCCCTCGAAATATGTCAACAAATACGCTCTCCCTCTGCTGCTCCCTGAAAAGCCCTTGAAAGTCACATGCACAAGGACTGATGTTCATAATTGGTCACAGGTCTGATGCCTCGACCCCTGAACCACTCGGACTTAGATTTTTGAATTTATTTAGCAAATATACATACTTTTATATTTTGTTTTGGTAAAGTATAGCCGTGGCTAAGGCCCGTTATTGTTTTAGTAAAATATTACTTCTGATAATTCTTCGGTTATAGGCGAAGGTGTGCTAAAATTCCATTTTTACCTGATTTGCAGTGGATCTTAGGAATCTATGCAATCTATGCATGATTAAATTAATATTCAATCGGTGGTGTAATTGTAGTCTCTCAAAAAAACAGTTTAGTAATTCTCACATTACTGCGTAGCACAGGTGTGTTGATCCATTACAGCTGATAATATATTATCCCCTTAACTTTGAAAAGTAAATATCCACAGGTTACCATTGTCGCGTGAAAGAGTTGTGTTGATAAGAGTGGTGGGGATTAATTTGCTTGTCTGGGGGGGGGGGGGGGGGGGGTTTAAGGCTTAAAAAAAATGTACACAAACACAAATGTGTTTGTGTAGGTGTGTTCCTGAACTTCCCGAAATTGATCAGAGATATTGTGATCTTAATTTAAGTAAATTGGGCGAGTTTTGCACAGAAGTTGACTGTGCAGTGTTTTTATTGTGGGCTTCAGGTTTAAAAAAAAAAAAAAGAAGTCCTATATAGATATTTTGATCGGTGGGAGATACTGGTGTATTTTAATTTGGACTGTTGGTGATCAAGGTGATAATTTACATTTGCACTGGAAAACCCTCGGATGCTTCAGTTGAAATATTGTGCTTGGGGAGGCTGAATCCAGATTTAAACACATGCTTACATTTTAGATCTGGGGTTGTGATATGGAGTGGTAGGCATTCTAACGAAGAAGGTTTGCATACAGTGTAAGTAAAACGGCGTCTTCAAATCTGAAATTTGTGCTGGCAAACGTGTTTTATTTCAACATAGCAATAGTAACCAGTGTAAACCCGGTATCTTAAGAGTCACTCAAAAAAGGTCACACTTATGACCTCAGTAGTATAATGCCCGGGTCTTTTTAGCATTCATCACGACTCTGGGTGCACACGGAGCTCGTTATGATTGCTGGAAAGAAGATGGGCCAAGAAGGAGAGTCGATTTGACCTCCGTAGAAATGACTCTTTCTGATCTAGATAGACAAATAATGAGAAAACAGAAAACAAACAGATACAGTAAGGGGTTTAATTTCGAGTCTAAACCTGATCATTAGACACAGGGAAAGAGATAACGTAGAGATAACGTGGTGTAAAGGAAACCCAGTTGTTACAAAATAGGAAGTGTGTAATGCAATTATTGTTCGTACTAACCGTACTAATGCATCTGTTTAAATATATACTATCACATTATAAGAGTGTGACTGTTTTAGTAACCTTTATGTACTGAGTGTGTAACATGTTCTAATCCATATTCTTTCCAGGTTGATAACGTTCATTTCCCACAGAGACAGGGACTTTACAGGAGGAATTCTGATGCAGAAGGGACGGATTCAGGACAGGAGCTAATGAGCCAAGAACAACAATACCAATGGCATGATAAAATGTGGTTTTGTGCAGGCCGGAGTGTGCTTCTTTGTTGTTGCAGGAGGCAGCACGGAAGGAGAAAATGTTGATTGGCTCTGGAGGCCTGGAGGTCGTACCTGAGCATGAGTATCCTTGTGTTTATCGATTTGGGTGTTTCCAAAAGCAAGAGAAAGAAACACTTATTATCTCACCACACATTTTAACTTGCAATTGATAGTAATGATTGATATTCATGTCATGATTACTGAACCCACTCTGATGAAAAGTCATACTTGGTCAACAAGCTTGTAGAAATTATGCTGATATGTAGATTTTTGCAAGGTACAACATTGTTTCCGCAGGAAAGCTGAGGGACTGGTTGGACTTGGATCTGACAACGAGACTATCAAGCACCCATTGGAGCTTGAATGGTATTGGTGGTTAAACTTTCCAAACTCGACTAAAGCGTAGAGGCTCTTCGTTGTTTAGGAAAGCAATGTATCAGTGTTCTTCATACAAATATGAGCAAGATAATGGGTTCTACATTTGCGAGGAGAAGGACCTTTCTAACAAACAGAACTAAAACCGTAATTGGCTCGAAGACAATAAAAGAAATTTTGTCCAAATATAGTCATAATGCCTCAAAGGGAATTTGTGATAAAACAAAGGTAATCAGGTAAAGGCCAAGAGCTTGGTATTGTGGTATTAGTAATAAAAAAGGGGTTGACATATAATTAGGCTTAGTTACGAAGCATTTATTTTATGGTGTCGCTACAATAATTAGAGAGTTCACATTGGTATATTGATAAGTAAAAAAACTTAGTTTATCCAGAAGTAACTGTATGATATGGCTTTGAATACAGTTGTCTGACGGAGATTCTCATCTGGAAGGGAATGGACAGGTCGTCTAACACACTCTACTCTATTTTGTTTCTTTTACATGTACTTCATTTCCTATTACCATTTTCATTTTTACATTCATAAGTGCTTTCATTTTATGTTTTCCTATATTTACTTATTTTATAGTGGTGTGTATTCATATTTACTTTATAATAACATGTATTATTACTTTTATTACTCTTTTATGGTCAATACATTTTTTTTCTTTTCACTCGGTTATAGCCATTAGACTGGCTCTAAAAGGGCGGAGTGTTGAAGATAATATAAATCACTATTTATCATACTGGGTCAGGCTGTAAACTCGTATTATCCGTGGGTCAAACTGTACGGTCGTACTATCTCTGTCATAGCCTTGGCTGTGGATCTCAGGCGCCACTGTTTTGCTTACGTATCAGTCTGACGCTCTTAGACAGTATTTATCCCTCTTCTGTGGAAGCATAGGCAGACTTGAATGGAAGGACTAGCGCAATGTCTGAATGTTCATGTCTCCGGGTCCCGTAACGATGGTAAATAAACTTCTCCTGTATAAGACATCTCGACTCCTGCCGCTCCTTCATCGGTCCTCTCGAACATCAATTGTTATCTCCCTAACACGCAGTACTTGGCGGAGTAACGTGGCATTTTACGTTTACGCCATACGTTTCACATAACTTGCAAAGTAATACAGTACTTGCATTATGAAATCACTGTCCATAGTCAGTTCATCAGTTTATTCTAAATATTTGTCAAACAGGCATTTTTTTTCTTAGTTTCCATTTCACAAGGAAGTCAATTTATAGTGCACTCCAAAGGTTTTGTTACTTCAGATACAAAGCACTTTTGTAATCAATGAAGTATCAACAGCCTCAGCCTTTTGGCTCTGTAAAAAGAAAAAAAATGGGAGACAAATTGTACACAAATAATACTAAAATGAGGATGGAAATGACAACTGGGATGTGTGCATTAATGTGCCATTTTAACAGAAAACTAGTGACTTTCGGTAAGGTTACCAATGTTTGGCATTGGTTACTTTCTGAAAGAAATCTATAAAGATCGCCTTTTGTTACTTGCTTTGTACAAGACATCGTACATGAAACGAGACTGTTGTTGTAGTTATGCTTCGTTCTGTTAAATTATATGAACAGTTCAAACAAAGCAAAGTAAGTTTGGTCTGTGTTAATCAAGCCGCATTGAAATGTAACGATTTCTCTTTGGCCAATGAGACTAATCACAATATGATGTTGCTAAATGTATGATTGATAAATGTAATTTTCTATAGGATAAAGTTATTTCATGAAAGGGAGCACGACGTGCATGTACATTGTGTGTATGTGTAAATGCTGCTTACGGTTAATTATGTAGCTTATCTTTGTTGCTACGTAATTAGCATTACTCCCTTTTGGAAATGTATACAGTGCAATGCCACCATGAGTGCATATTTTTTGCTGCTGTTCTTTGTTGCTGTTTTGTTTCTTTTGTACAATGTCCTTTTTTATTATTGTGAAATGAACATTTTTATTGCATTGAGTTGGGGGTGGGCGCTCATAGGCTTCTTGCTTCAGCCTACTCCTTTTGAGCAGAATGCTCGAATAAACAATTAAACTAAACTAAACTAAATGATTTGGGCTTTTTCAATTCTTTGATCTACCAGCCAGTTCTGTCGGAGTAAAAGCAGCTGGTTTGGAGTTTGAAAGTGTGTTATATGATACTGAAACATACATTTTGTATTTGATCTGAGAGTTGTTTCAAAGATTTAGGTCATTATAGCAACTCAATACAGTGATAGCAGAACATTAGAGTCATTAGAGCATAACTCAATACAGTGATAGCAGAACATTAGAGCATAACTCAATACAGTGATGGCAGAACATTAGAGTCATTAGAGCTGAAACACTATATTTCAATCAAAATCAAGATAAATTAACATGATAACAAAATATCTTTTTTTTTTCCATATGGCCCAGACCTGCTCTCAGCTCATCTAAAGTCCTTGTATGATGAAGTGCAAGGGAAATACTAGGAGATTATTTAGTTCTTTCTTTATAGCAGTGGTTCTCAAATAGTGGGGGGCGCGTGCGACCGTTTTTTACTGTGTCTAAAAACGTGGGCAGTGTAGACAGCATGAAGCCAAATAAATGAAGGCGTCATTTGAAGACATTACTCCCCAGTCACGCTGATAAGCCGCAACAATCATCCCGGTTTGTGAAAGCGTACGTAAGTGTGCGCACCGGCGTCAGTGCCGCTGCAGCCCGTACCTCAAAGTCGAGGGGATCCCCGGTAATTTAGGGGAAATAATGCACATTAACTGTACACATTTAACTGTTAAGAGATCCCACAATGCTGCGCTGCGTGGGTTCTAAATTGTTTATTTGGTAAAGATTGGTCAAATACTGGTCATTAAATGGCACAGCGCAGGCAGCATCAACACTTCAGCTCCTGCCCGTTCGACTCGTTCTCCCGGACAGTGGGAGCCTCAAAGCTAAACTTACTCGGCAAACTGCTGCTGTTTAATGACAGTACACATCCGAAATGTTTTCTTCTTCCTAAGGGGGGCACCGCAAAAAATAACTTTATTGGATTGCATACTCACTCGGCTAAGTGTGTCTTTTATTGTTGGGACAGGCAGATGAGGCAATGAGGTCTGATAACTGTACAGCAGAGGCTTCCGGCTTGATAGCAACCGCAGCAGAGTCTAAGCAAGAGCGAGAACAAACAAAGCCAGAGCACTCTTGAAAACAAAAGTAACACACTTGGGCAAGATGTACAGTTGTATATTCAATGTTTCACAAGTTACGCTCACATTCAATTTCATGCACCATTTTACCAGAGTGTAAACTGCAGTAGTTTGCCCTGGAGTAATTAAGTAGTAAATGGCTTTTTGTTTAAACGTACGTCCAGTTGTTTTATTAATAGTATAAGATCCACACTTTAGCTTAATGTTTGTGAAGGCATTCAATTGTTCGGGAAGTGTTCATCGTTGTAAAACTTAAATTGACATTTCAATTCTGGTTTAATAGCGGCAAGAGTGTGGTGCTGTGTCTGTGCGTAGAAGCCTTACCACCCAGACTTTGGTGGTGTTGGACACGCGGCCGTGCATCTCGAACATCCACTGGTGATAGGACAGGAGCAATTTGAGGCAGAAGCGCAGAGCCAGGATCAGAGAGAGCCACAGCAGTGTGCTGAAGACCAGAGCAGAGAGCATGGTCTGGCCCTGGGCGCTTAGAGATACATGGAGACTGCACACAAGACACAGAGGAACAGGAATTACACCATATTTATGTCCGAATTTGTTAGATGAGAAATCTTATGTTTAACTTAGCATTTTCAACAACTTCATTTAATGAATTTTCTTTTATATATACCCTGACAGTTAAAATACACTGACATGAAAGAGCAAACAGCAATAGTAAATGTCATTAGAAACTACTACTAGCACTTCTAATCCACTAATCTTAAAGTTCTCTGATATACGTGTTCATCTGTAATTCGGTGTATTATTGCAAAGTCAAATCAGTTTCAAAAGAAGGTACCACACTGCCCTCTCCTGGCCAATAATGTAAGTGACTTCATTGCAGCAGAACTTCTTTCTTTTATGACTTCCTTTGTCTCATACAATCTTATATTTAGTGCTTATGTGATTAATCATCGAGTAAGTGATCCGTGCTTCCAAGTCTATTAAATATCTGATTATATTCATTTTATTTTATTGAGGTTTTATGGTAAGTTAGAGGTTTTTTTTCCTGTAGCTGCCAGTGTGAGGACGGGCATGCAGAGAGGTGTGATATCTGTATACAACTGGTAAATAAAGGGTGCAGCAAAAGTAGGGCAAAGGTACTAGGAAAAGCCCACAACACTGTGACTCACGCCTCCGACATGCATGTGTCAGGAGCAGCAGGTATTTCAAGGCATCACTCACAATCAGCCCAACACACTCATATTTGTTATTGCCAGATCTTTCTCAGGCCTGTCAGAATTAGCCAGTAATACTAATATTAGGGAATGCACTAGCTCAACTATAGGCAGATTACAAAATTAGTGAAAAGAAGAACTAGTACTTAGACCAACAGACCACATAAGTGACAAGAGATCATATGGGGGGAAATCCGTTGATTATGGGCCTCAAATGGACACAGTGCCAAATTGAGACCAACTTGGCTATGTTCACGTGACATCGTAACGTCATAAAAGAGCCTGTAGTGCAATATTGAGGTGGAGGACTTGCTTGTTCACTGGTTAAGTACTGTTTGCTTGTGTGTTCATGCATACCTTAGAGGCAAGTGCTGTTGTATCTTGGCGATGAGGCCCATACTGGGATCGGAGCGCATGTATAAGGTGGCCAGGATCGCTATGACGACAAAAAGCCAAGAGGAGGGGCTGGCTGGGTACACGCCTTTGATTACTCGGTTCTGTTATGACATTGTAATAATCATCAGCATATTAGCTACAACACAAAGACAAAACATATCTTTTTGTTTCCACGTAGCTATATGTGGTCAAGTTCGTATGGAATCTAATAATACAGTGTGTTTACATCGCTTTCATAACTCTTTTAATCACTTCTGCTTTCTTCAGTTGCCGTTTGATTCTAAAATCATACACATTACTTTTCAACTAGTAAATAAATTCTACAGTTATTATTGCCCTACAATAATTCTGTGTTCATACAATCCACGGGAACATAATTGCGAGAGAAATGCCCGACATTAATGCAAGCAAAAGGCAAACCAACAAGATATTTTATAAAACCAATGGACCAATGTTCAGCTTTAGAGAAGCTAACTCCAAATTTAGCTCTTTTAAACACTAATCAATGATAAAATAACTCTTACATGAACACTTTCTCACCCCACTGTGCATGCTCTGTCAGAACTGCTCAAAGAAAAGACGTGTCTGGGCATGCTGGTGAACCATCACTTCACCACTGCTGTACGCCTGGGAATGGACCACTGCTGTTTTGAGCACAATCACTGCCTAAACTTATCCACGCGAATGACAAACAACTCGAAGTGCACACAAAAACTGCTCACTCACTGGTCTATTCTAGGGTTCATAAATGTAAAATATCTTCTCAACTTGAATGTGGAATTACTTTCTCAAGGAGAAAAATAAACTTCAAGGGAGTAAATGTACAAATGCAGCTGGAGAACCAGTTTTGTGGTGACCGTTATTGTGTGCTAATGGGGTTTCAATTTGAAGAACAGGTAAACTTCACGAGTTGTGCTCCTCAATCCATTGTGTAAAGTAAAGTAAAGCTCGGCGTCAGTTTTCCATGTCAATCCTCACCCTCATGCGGCTGACCCTCTTTTTCCATGACCTGACTCCGGAACAGTATATCTGGTTCAGGGCCTGGTAGGACAGCTGCAGGTCGATGCCTTCAGGGGTGATTGTAAACTGGAACGCTACGGCCTGGTGAGCTTCCGCCATCTCTGTGAAGACAAAAAATACTGAAATTTTAGTATAGGGATAAAATGTAAGAAGTAAACAAGCAACAAATAGATGTTAAAGGAACAGGCCACAGTTTTTCCATACTGAGATATGTTCTTACCTGAGCTTAGACAAGTTGATACGTACCTCTTTGTGCGTGCCCTCAGTCACACAAAACGACCAAAGATGTTGTTAGCATTTGGCCTCTCCCAGCATATTTCTATAACTTCAAGCGGGGGTGAAGTTGGAAGCTACCACGCTCTTCCACTTGCACGCACAAAGACCAGACAGGTGCGTATCAACTCGTCTAAACTCAGGTAAGAACATATCTCAGTATGGAAAAACTGTGTGCCCTTAGACATGCAAAACAACCAAAGATATTGTTAGCATTTAGCCTCCCCCAGTATATTCCTATAGCTCCAAACGGGTTGAAGTATCTCAGTATGGAAAAACGGTGGCCTGATCCTTTAAGGTCCCCACAAAATCATGATTGCTATTCACTTCAAAATTAATACTAGGTCATTTTTAAACATGGTTTTAGTATAACTACTAATAATACATTATAAAAATGTGAATGTAAAAAATATAATTAACTTAATTATCATTCTTGTGGATGTTTTGTAGCATTTGAACACTGCAGTGTCGAATAATCATATGTTGGAAAGTTGACATTGGCATCAGGGCGCGAACAATCTGTGTATCCAGGCTTGAATGTGCCAGAGAGGAATGCTGTTGTTCCTTGGCAATAACAACCAACCAACAGCCCGACAGAACTGCTGCAAAAATCTGCTCAAAGTAATTTATGTCAAGTATATTAACTCATCTCTTTGCATGGGATAGTTAAATGTACACTATTGTATTTATTTAGTCCAGGTGAGCTCAACAAAGGGAACGCCAGCAGTTGAGTTCCCCAAATAGAGTATAATAATTTGCTTCTGCAAATCATTATACAGTGCCTTGCGAAAGTATTCGGCCCCCTTGAACTTTTCGACCTTTTGCCACATTTCAGGCTTCAAACATAAAGAAATAAAACTGTAATTTTTTGTGAAGAACCAACAACAAGTGGGACACAATCATGAAGTGAAACGAAATTTATTGGATATTTCAAACATTTTTAACAAATAAACAACTCAAAAATTGGGCGTGCAAAATTATTCAGCCCCTTTACTTTCAGTGCAGCAAACTCTCCAGAAGTTCAGTGAGGATCTCTGAATGATCCAATGTTGACCTAAATGACTAATGATGATAAATAGAATCCACCTGTGTGTAAACAAGTCTCCGTATAAATGCACCTGCTCTGTGATAGTCTCAAAGGTCAGTTTAAAGCGCAGAGAGCATCATGAAGAACAAGGAACGCACCAGGCAGGTCCGAGATACTGTTGTGGAGAAGTTTAAAGCCGGATTTGGATACAAAAAGATTTCCCAAGCTTTAAACATCCCAAGGAGCACTGTGCAAGCGATAATATTGAAATGGAAGGAGTATCAGACCACTGCAAATCTACAAAGACCCGGCCGTCCCTCTAAACTTTCAGCTCATACAAGGAGAAAACTGATCAGAGATGCCGCCAAGAGGCCCATGATCACTCTGGATGAACTGCAGTAATGTACAGCTGAGGTGGGAGACTCTGTCCATAGGACAACAATCAGTCGTATACTGCACAACTCTGGCCTTCATGGAAGAGTGGCAAGAAGAAAGCCATTTCTTAAAGATATCCATAAAAAGTGTCTTTTAAAGTTGGCCACAAGCCACCTGGGAGACACACCAAACATGTGGAAGAAGGTGCTCTGGTCAGATGAAACCAAAATCAAACTTTTTGGCAACAATGCAAAACATTATGTTTGGCGTAAAAGCAACACAGCTCATCACCCTGAACACACCGTCCCCACTGTCAAACATGGTGGTGGCAGCATCATGGTTTGGGCCTGCCTTTCTTCAGCAGGGACAGGGAAGATGGTTAAAATTGATGGGAAGATGGATGGAGCCAAATACAGGACCATTCTGGAAGAAAACCTGATGGAGTCTGCAAAAGACCTGAGACTGGGACGGAGATTTGTCTTCCAACAAGACAATGATCCAAAACATAAAGCAAAATCTACAATAGAGTGGTTCACAAATAAACATATCCAGGTGTTAGAATGGCCAAGTCAAAGTCCAGACCTGAATCCAATCGAGAATCTGTGGAAAGAACTGCTGTTCACAAACGCTGTCCATCCAACTTCACTGAGCTCGAGCTGTTTTGCAAGGAGGAATGGGCAAATATTTCAGTCTCTCAATGTGCAAAACTGATAGAGACAAACCCCAAGCGACTTACAGCAGTAATCGCAGCAAAAGGTGGCGCTACAAAGTATTAACTTAAGGGGGCTGAATAATTTTGCACGCCCAATTTTTCAGTTGTTTATTTGTTAAAAATGTTTGAAATATCCAATAAATTTCGTTTCACTTCATGATTGTGTCCCACTTGTTGTTGGTTCTTCACAAAAAGTTACAGTTTTATATCTTTGTTTGAAGCCTGAAATGTGGCAAACGGTCGAAAAGTTCAAGGGGGCCGAATACTTTCGCAAGGCACTGTAGCAGCACCACTTATCAAATTAAACATTATTTTATCAATTTGATGGGGGATGCTTCAGTAAATATTTTCAGTTTAATCCATAATAACCCTAGACCTCGTGTGCCTAAAATAAAAATCCATGGGAAGATCTCCGGGCCATGCTGTCGATAAGAGTAGCTTGAAGCACAAAAAGGTTAAGCCCCTAAAGTCCCCCTCGCAGTATATTGTGACATTTGTGGGGAGAAAAGAGATTGCTGTGTGGCCTCTGCAGTGTGTTAGCAGTGACTGTAAAGTGTAAACCCAGAGGTACTGTAGTACCAATTCAAAAAACAAATAGTCTGGTGCAGGCTACATTACAAACAAATTCCAAATAATAGGCGGGTGCTTATAAACTCAGTACAGCAAAAAGTCAGAATGCCAGGAATCAGTATGGACCACAATTTACAATTTACAAATAACTATCTATTTTAGAAAAAGTTGACTGGCAGGCAGCATCACACAAGTGTACAAACTCCTTCGTTCTTTCGTTTTTTGTAGGGTAAAGTGCAACAATGACCTGGACCAGCAATGACCAGCAGTGAACGTCTGCTGAAGGCGTGGCACAACACAAACTTCTAGTTGCATATTTTACCTGTGATTCTGCAGTGATTACCTGCAAACAACAGTTTATTGACTAAAGTGAGATACCTGACAGTGGCTGCCTGGTGATTAAAGCTTGGGACAAACATACTTTAGTTCAGTATGAAAATGACAGCTCAAGTCAAGCTACAGTTCAGCCTAAACTGTATCTTAAGTGTGGCAAATACAAGAGAACAAACAGTGACACTTGAGGCATAATGCTTAGTTATTATTTGTATTATTTGACTACTACAACATTGCTGTGATGTAAATTGTTTCTGTGTTTGTACCTGCCCTGATGTGTCCAAGACAGATTTCACTGCAAGGAGACAATAAAATAATCTACTCTAAATATGTGTATGTTGGAAGAAGGAGATTTACACTGTAGGAATGGCGTGGAAGCTGACCACATGGCTGGCTGTTTAAAAAGGTGGGTGGTAATGATATGGCAGCTATGCAGGAGGCATACATCATGTGGAAAGTGAGTCAACATACTTCTGTGGCTGTATGCCATGAGTGTAGTGTCTGTCTGTGCTGCCATAGTCCTCATTTGTATCAGTCAGACAGAGGGAAACAGTGGCCACATCCCACACGCGCGTTCACATAAGCCATGGGCCATGACGCAGGGATAAAGACTTCACGTTGGTTCTTGAAAGACTGAACTAAGGTTGAATTCAAACCAAAATGAAAGTGGGACCGACTCGCCTGCTTCTAAACAAGTATATCCTGTTTGAGCTCAAACAGGTTTCGCTGGTCGCATACATACTTCAGACACCACCTCAGTCTGTCCGACCTGATCCATGCGCGCGGACAGCGTACACGCATCAGGCATCTCTTTGGGGCGCATAGACACAATCATCTGATGCAGAAACAACGTTCACACAACTAACAGTAGCCAAAACCCAATGAAGCAGTTACATAAGGAGATTTACAAAATAAAATAACATTATACATTGTGTCGAAACTACGTTGACACGCCGGATGTTACGCTAGCAAGACCACAGGTTGTCATTCAACTAATAACTACAAGTATCTCGGTACACACATAGAAATAAGAAATACAATACACAAGGATGTAATCTAAACAAATTCCTAGACTTCTGTGGAGGAAGAGGCATGAGTATAGTTTATGACGCTACTGGCTTTATAATAGATATGGATGATAAAAAAAAAAAAAGTAGATAGATATGGATGATGCTGCCAATCAAACGGAGCTTTTGAGAAAAAGATCACAATCACACAGATCTATACAAGCAGTGGTCTTCAGAAGTGAGTCTCCGAGACAGAGCAGCCCACAGTAACAGATAACACAGCAGCTGCACAGAGGACCATTCATAGTGTGCACAATGTGCACTCATCACGCCCGCGAAGTGTACACAACAGGAGACACACGCCGAGAACCGTTCCGACTGAGTAAAGCGAATCAGTCCAATCTTAAAAATGAAAGATTATACTTACCGAATTATCAGAGAAAGGCGTTTTAGAGCGCAAAGAGTGTTATAAACAACCGCTTCCCTCCCAGCGCAAACAGAGGCAGTCACAGCGACCCCCTCCCGATTGGCCTCCGACAAAGATCGTGTGAGCACAAGAAGCTGCGCTCTCTGACTACAATATACTGGATGGTCTCGTCACAACTGAGTACGTTTAAAAAACATTCATGAACATTCATCATTTGCTTAAAATTATTATATTTGACACATTTATAATTTATTATAGCCATAACTATAATGAATGTAGGGCCAACAGAGACAAACAATAGTTCAGTAGCACAGTCAGGATGACGGCGAAAGACTTCTTCGTTGTGTTGAACGTTGCATTTTACTAAGGTTACATTACAGTATTATTATATGTACAATAACATAGGCTACACATATAGCACTTTTTTCTCTCCCTGATAAGGTTTTAACATTGTGCTAGATTTTACTGGAATATTTTGTAGTGACGTAAAGGCTGGTTATAATTACAATAATGTAACCTAATTTTAGACACCAAAAGACAATTATATTTCCATTGTTTTTTTATTGGTCAGTTTTTCTTACAGGCAATCATAATCATTGTCATAATAGTGCACTTTTCCATTTTTTATAGTACAGACATTACTTTTCGTCATCATCATCAGTTTTTGTGTACTCTGTCGTGGACCTACACCCCGCACTCACCAAATACTCCCACAGTATTTTCTTTTTTTCTTTTGTATAGACTTCCCTTACATCTTCGGGACAATAAAATGTTCTCTAGTTGTGAACATGGGATGGTGGGGGGCGGAGAGTGTGATGGGAGTTGGATGGCGGTAAAGGGTCAACAGGTGAGAGATTATTGTATCAATAATAACTAGAAGAATGAGAAGATAATGATGACACTTGTATGGTGACTATAGTGTTTTAAAATATAGTGAGCGCTACATAGGATACAGATGGCATACAATGGGGACAGACAGGCATTCAGAGTATACAATTGTATACAGCATCTGTATATAAAACAAGGGAGGGACTGGTTACATAATGGGCAAGATATGTGCTGGGGTTTAATGGCTGGGTCACAAAGGAGAGGAAAATGGTGAGTGAATGGGACAATGGGCAAGTGGGTAGGGGGGGAGCGACGAACCCTTTCAATTAAGCTACCAAGTTTCCTTTGAGTCTTAATGTAAATCACACATAGCATTGTGTGTAGTCCATTGTTGTTTTGTAGTCCATTTCTTGATTCTGTCCTAAAACAACCTTCTTTGATGGTGGATCTGAGGTGAACTTGACCGAGTGCTGAAAGGAAAACAGGCCCATTTGTAACGAGTGGCACTCTCAGATTCCTTCCATGAAACCTCAGCAAAGGAGCCCAAACTGCAGCACTAACGTAAAATGCAAGATAAGTTCACCCAAGCTGAGGGCAAAGAAATTACTTTGGGTCCATTCCTCGTTTATTTCATATAATGGTTTGTGAAATTAAAATGAATAACAGATAACACAAATTGTGAGAGTATTCTTGTTCAGCTGAGACCAAGAAACTATTTAGCGTTCAGGGAAAATTGAAACAAAGAAGAGAGAGAGAGAAAGGAAAAAGAGGAAAAGTTCTGTTTTAAGACGCAGACAATTCATATTAGAGGTTTTACTAAGATTCCTAAGATACAGTGTGAAATGCAAAACAATGCGATTCACAACTTACTTTGTTTATATCAGGCCACAATCAATACAGTGTAGAACAACGGTCAATTTACTTTGACTGCAGCAAAAATACTAACCAAATATACCTTATAACAACGTACACAAGCATTTTTGGACGCTTGTTCCAACTTTTATGAATTGAGTTGCTGCTATGAACTTTGATACTTTAAGTGCCTATGTCATTTACTTTTTATGCTGTGTATAGTTACACAATATTTGCGAAACAACTGCATTCTGGTCATTTTGTTTCTTTGTGAGATAACTTCAGCTGAAATCCATAAACATTCAAAACGCCTTATTAAGGGAGTCAAGTCAACCATCACTAGAAAACCAAAATGAATGGGAAAACAAAACATGCAAAATAAATGAATAATATCCCGTCAAGTTTTGAGTCATAGTTTTGGTTCAGCACAGGGACGCTGGCTTTGCACTGCAGCCACATGGGATCACAATCAATACCACAGACAAACAAACAAACAAAAAAGAATAAATAAATACATCTGATTAAATATATAGAACAAAATGTACATCTTAGTTTCCAAAAGACATTCACAGGGTTAGTGCCGCCCTCTTCTCTGCTGGTGGCAAAAATATAAAAGACATTGTTTTAAAGTGTAGAAAAAGAAAGTAAACATTGCAATCTTAGCGTGTGGCGTCTCATATCTAACTAAACTACTTGGTCACACAAATTGCAGTAACTACACACTATTAAGCATTTGTAATACATCCTTTTTCAGAACATTTACACATCATTTCCCATCAGTTGCTAATCATGTATAATCTCAAACATAGTGATTAACGTTATTGCTCAGACCATGGTTATGTTTAGAGACCCAATGAGACGATAAGCAACTAGACCCTTTTGTCAACCTAGGCCATTGCTGACTTGTGCCTAACATGAACCACACCGACCCATGCAGAATCTATTTAGGTGCTTATTATAATGGATTTACAAATGATGAGAAACTGTATGTAAATGTTTTATGAATGTTGGAAGAAGTATTTACCAGTGCTTTTCAAATGTGCTACAAATGCTTAATAGAGTTCATTTGTTATAAAGTGTCCCCAACTACGTTTATGGCAACTTATGTTCTTGCTTTGTAGAGAATGTTCAACGGCGCTTCATACATCTGCATTTACCACGATGTTCATTGTGCATCCCTATACAATCCTATTTGCGTGTCTAAACTGAATCATTATTGTAAACTTTACAGTAAGACAATTTCCTCCAGGTTTACATTATCTTGCTTTGGGCTACTCGTACTCGGTCATAAATCTGTGCCTACTGAGGTGAATTGGGGGTAAATGTAACTAACTAACGATGTTCTCTCCTCTGTTAAAGGCAATATGGTGTCGTAGCTTGTTAGTGTAAATCTGAAATAATTAAACAAGCCTATCTCTCTAATGTACTTAAGAAAAGGGGATGCTATTACCTTTTTGGGCTGTGTTATATTACTCACCTCATCCATTACTGGACTTTTTCAAGATTGACTCTAATCTAGAACATTGGTCTCTCTGGACTATGGCAGATACGAAGTTTGTTATCTACAAACAGACACAAACCACATGACTGCTCCTAAAGACAGATACACTCTTTACATTCATAAAGGTGGCCCGGTGAACGCAAGCCGAATAACCAATTTCCCAATAGATCTTTTTGAATTTTAAATGTTTTGTGTTTGTTAGTGAGCTCAAAATGTTGTTAAATATGTTGTTGAATTATTACATATTCAAGAAATGTCAGTGTGAAAGAAGCAGTCTCCTCGGTGGTAACAAATCGGCATCTCCTGCATAAATCCTTCAGTTATGGAGATTTGGACTTACTTGTTGTATTTGATTGCTCATTGAGTTGGTCATCTGCTTTACTTTTCCCTTTCAACCTTTTTCTTGCTTTGGGGAACTTTGGGCTTTCAAGATTGACAAGTCAACGGGAGTTAACACACCGTCAGCTTCAAGGGAAAAGGGTAGTTTTCTCCATCCCACTGCTGGAGGGTGATGCTAGGAAGCGAGGATGGTAGGAATGACCCGGGGTAAATGGACGTGTGGACAGGACGGAGCAAATAAAAGCAAATGCCGGTATGGGATAACCTCGCAATGGTCCTCATGAACATTCTTTAGGGGTGGGCTTGTGTCCCGTTCGTAGAAGATAGGAGTCTGGTCTTGTCTTTGCTCGATCCACATCTCTGTAAAATGCTCCCACTGTTGCTCCCACTGCCGCTATCAGCGCGTTCCCGCTCTCCGCGATCTGATCCACCCTCGGAGCGCCGGGAATTCTGCCGCGTCGGGGTGCTGGGCTGGCGGGAAAGCTGCCCATTCTTCTCGTCTGATGGAAAAGAGGGGCAGATTTGAATAAGTGCATAAGGCAGGTTAGACTACTCTTTCACCAGAACATACTGTAGTTAATACAATAAATAAGATCTTACTCTAGTTGGGCATTACTGTATTGTTTACCTTTAAACTTAAGGAAATAAACAAGAATGTTTTCCTCGACAGAGAGGTAAATATTCTCTGTTATTGCACCATACTGTACTAATGGGCCATGGGCTAGTCCCAGTTCTGGCGTTGGAACATGGAATTCTCTCTCGTCCTCATGTCTGTTTTAAGCCCAGAATACAGTGTGTTGAAAGAATGGGGAATGTAAACTCATGTGCCTTACAAACTCCAGATGGCCTGTGTTTAGCTGAGGCTAGCGTCACTTGCCAGCACTGTTTCTTTTTGCGGAAAAGTGCAGGTAAAGTAATGCGGTCCACTTGTTGCTGGGCACAGTTGCTTTCGACTCAGGTGGAGCGTTGATCATGTATTAAAATGTGTTAACTGTTGATGAGAAATAGGGGTGGGATTAAATGTGTTTTCTTCTTTCCACTCCCCTTCAGGTAGAATTTACTTATCCTCATTTCTTCCTTATATGTTAAGTAGTTCATTGAAAAAAGAGAATGATCTGAAGAAGGCAATGCTGAATTGTAATTTTTTATTAATAAATACACCTTTGGACATCGGCTACTTGAGTGTGCGATGCTGTTTTTCTTATTTAAGTAGTTCATTGCTGACATGACATGAACTGTGGAATTGCTTTGACTCACTTGTGTTCACTGTGAAATGCCATTGCCTGAAATAAATAAATGAAAATAAATGAAAATGTCCGACAGGGATAGTAAGTGCAAAAGGAGGACTGCTTATTCTGGGACCAGTATTCCAAAATATCAGACAAAGCTTGAAACCTATCGCATCGTTCACTGTGCAGTTGTATTTCAAATCTTCATGCCTGTCTAACTGTCTCAAATTAATGAGCTACGTCATAAGATCGTACTGTACAGATGGCCAAAATCGTGCAGTTTTTTTTTTAACATAAACATTTTTCCCCAACGTTACATCATAAAGTTGCCATTTTACTGGTGTAAAACTGTCTATGGTAAGAAATTATCCCCGGTTTATCCCATAAAACTATGTATTAATTAGAAAAACAGAAAAACCTTTCATATACACTCGCACCACACAGAGATTAGACAAGAGTGACAGTGAAGGTGTTCAGTACTCACCAGCTAAGGCCTGCACAGAGGGCTGGTCGTGTGTGCTGAGGAGCTGAGCCTGGATGGTTTCGACCACTCTTTTGAATCTGCGACTGGGACCTGTCACAAGAAATATCGTCTGATAACTACTGAAGAGGGTTGTTGGTTTCATGATTCAACTATAGTCAGAGGAGGCTAGAGTACCAACATATTTACTCAAGCAAGAGTTACTTTAAAATAACTCTACTTAAGTAGAAGTAAAAATTAATGACCCAAACAATTACTCAAGTAAAAGTACTTGAGAGAAAAATTACTTGAGTACTGTGAGTACTGAGTAATGGTATGATTTATTTTCAAATGCATTCTTGGTGAAAGCATTTGCCAAGAATGTTTTCATTAATCAAGAACGAAAGTCGGAGGTTTGAAGACGATCAGATACCGTCGTAGTTCCGACCATAAACGATGCCAACTAGCGATCCGGCGGCGTTATTCCCATGACCCGCCGGGCAGCGTCCGGGAAACCAAAGTCTTTGGGTTCCGGGGGGAGTATGGTTGCAAAGCTGAAACTTAAAGGAATTGACGGAAGGGCACCACCAGGAGTGGAGCCTGCGGCTTAATTTGACTCAACACGGGAAACCTCACCCGGCCCGGACACGGAAAGGATTGACAGATAGCTTTACCTCAGTAGGCACATTTCGCCGTAAATTGTTTGAAACAAAACATTAAATCATGTGAAAATCATGATATTTACAAACAAAATTCCAAGAAAATGGCAGAAAATACAGAGTTTAAATATTTACTCACGGTGGAAAAAATACCAAGCATTTTTGCTTGCATGCGGGTCAGGTTGACACACAGACGCAGTGCGGATCAGCCGCAGCAGCTCAGGACTAACACCTGAACACTATTTCGTTGTACACTTCAACAATGACAATAAAGCACTTACTTAGTCTGTGTTTACACATAAGCACAATGCGTTACGAATGGCATTTTTCCGTCATTCGTGACGTTCGTGACGTGACTTAAAGCATCTCAATGGGATTCTTAACAGAGCGCATCAGCTCGTGACATTCGTGACGTTCGTGGAGAAAGTTTTTGTCTGTCAAAAAATCTTCCACGAATGTCACGAATCACCCTCTGTTCGTGGAGTTCGCAACGGAGCGTGTCCTTTCGTGAGGAGTAGTGGCGCTTCGTAATTCAGCGTGAGAGCATTCGTAGAGCAGAATCACCGTTTTCACGCTCAAAATTGACAGAAACTTACGCTACGCCGAAAAGTAAATGTTTGTACCTGCAGTAGCTATGCCAAGGAAAAGTGTCACTAAGTGCTGACGGCCTGAGAGCGGCAGAAAAAAGTTTTGAAATGGTATTTGGGAACTGTATTTTCTTAATATTGACAACATGGACATACCTGAAGAGAGCAGAAAGCAGCGCCACAAGCGACCAGAGGAGCGAGGAGGAGCAAACGAGAATGGGAGCGCTTGTTCACACAGAGCCGGTGACTGTGCGGCTGTCGGTCTGGTCCACATTCGCCCAATTCTTGTCAGATTTCTGACAGAACGCGACAATTCCCAGTGACCCGTAACAGTCCGTGGCACCGCGGGACACCACGCAGCAGCGCGGGACACATATTCGTGACCGTGCGTAATAATTCGTGCCATTAATCGTAGTAACAGGTCGCCACAGTTAGTGGCGGCGCGTGAAACCTCTACCCCAAATCATCAAATTCCACTCACATTCGTGATCCTTGGCCACGAATGTGGATTCGTGGCATTCGTAACACATCGTGCTTATGTGTAAACGCAGCATTACTTACTTACTCAAGTAAGAGTACAAATACTTCATAATAAATGTACTCAAGTAGAAGTAAAAAGTTTATGGTGTTTGCTGCTCCACGAGAACAGAGATAAGTACTTGCTACGCATTCCTTACTGGTATCTTTCTTAAATACAGAGTGACGAACAGGCCGCAGCAGCAGATAAAGCAGCTTGAATCATAGGAGATCAGGTTATGAATGTTTCTGTACCTGTTATTAAAGTGAAGGTGACGCTGTAGATGCCCATCTCTCTCCGTCCTTCTCTCTCGGCTCGCTCCCTCTCTCGTTCCCTGTCTCCTTCTGAGTAAGCTATGTCCACCTACAAGAAAGACGAAACTCACACTTATGCGAACAACCAAGCATACACAAGAACATTCTTTCATGGGATAACCAGTAAAAATCTGGTGGTGTTTGTTTTACATTTTGCCACTGGGGGGTGACAGAATTCATGTGCCATTAACAATTCTTCAAGATATACTGCCTAGTGCCTATTTGTTATTATTTATTGTATCGGGAAATTCTTTCTGGATTGGGCAGTGCAGGGCAGTGCCTGGGGATACACACAAGTGAGTCCAGGAAATGAATGACTAATCTTTGTTCATTTTTACTAACACTAATTTGCTTTACTAAAGCTTCAAAAGATTGACAAAACAAAATAGATTCCCCCCCCCCACCCCCCCATTTTCCCACAACACAAGAGTTAACAGATGAGTGGGTAAGTACTTGGAACTTGACAGGCTTCTGGAAGACAGAGGGCCCTCCGGACGACTTGTACTCCGCTCTGAAACTGTTCTGAGCCACTACGCTGTGGCTCAAAGACTGGATCTGAGAGAGAGCGACAGAGTGGTCAGGTCCACAGCTCAGTCACACGAGTACAATAGTGATAGTATGGGGACACTGACTGAGAGGAAGGCGTGAATGATGTCTGCTTTGATAGAGCTCAGAGGCTTGTCCTGGATCAACACAAAGATCTGCTCCTCTTTCTCCAGACTGATGAAGTTGCCAAACCACGACTTTTTGGCCAGCCTTTGGAAAAACATCATAATAACATGGTCAGTTTTCACATTGTAATTTACAAAAGTTTAATTATTATCAATCATCAGCCCCGCTCTCCAGTAAACAGTACACAACACAGGGTCGTGAGAAGCACCATACTTAACACTTATGATATTACTTGTAATATCATTATATTTTTTATTTTATTGCAAACATTACATTAGCAGATAAATAACTTTGACATTTGTTTATAATAATACATAAATAAAATATGACAGCAGGTAGAGTTTTTGTTACATGACCAAAAACAATTAATCAGCATCAGTATATTTTTGGGACAAAAACTGGGTCGCTAAAATAATGGTAATGTAAACAAATGTCAAACTAGGACTTGTCCTCCCACCTCGTCATGGCTACTTAACCCAAGCAGAGGAGTGTTTAAATTAGTTCTGCATCCACTGATTATCAAACAAATTGTAGAGAAGGGATGTGTGAGCAAAGCATCAAGTGTTGGGGGGGCAGCCGTCCCACCTAAATCCCACCTAAAACAGTGGTTTAAAAAAAACAGGCCTGTGAACACTTTTAGTACTGACCTGTTTGTTCTTGTTGTATTTGTATTCTATTTGTGTTACTGTATGTTTTATCCCTGTCCTGCCTAGGGACTACAGATGGAAACAAGCATCTTTGCTACAATCTGGCATATTTACATTGTGAACGTTCAAGATTATCATTAATATGCACTGCCCTTATAAAATGTTCTCTCTGCGCAGGTCTTGTCTCTATCCTTAAGTTCCCAATGTCCCAATAGCAGAGAACTGCCTGTCTCACACGTGTTGAGCGTCTGTCGGCATTTAATCAGATAACTACTCTTGTGTAGTTTTATTGTGTAGCACTTTTAAATTCCTTGAAATGAAAAGTGCATTACAAATTAAATCTATTATTATTATTAGTAGTAGTAGTAGTAGCAAAAAGGGCATACGCAATATATGCCTTGCATAGGCGCGCCGAAAGAACGGGGGGCCAATACGATAGAGAGAAAAAAATGTTTAAATATAGTCGGACAAGGGACAGCAGTGCCCTATAGGCCATTTCCTCATAGCACTTGACATTGGCGCCCCATAGCGTTAACAGCGCCCCATTGCACCAACAACAGCAAACATCGTTATTCACTCCTGGCGTCACGCTAATAAGGACCGAGAGATGGAGAGGCAGAAAAAAAGTCCTCTGGGGCGCAAATCAGAAAACGGAAGATTGAGGAGAAGAAAGATTGTGTAGGGATGAAAAAAAGCTTTTTGAAGTGGCTGAAAGACAGTCGGTAAGTAATGTCTGTGTTTAGTGTTGGCCATCACAAGGAGCCAGCTTGTAAATATACAGATTAACTTAAACTACTAGTAAAACCACAGGTTTATTGGCTTCAGAGCCGGTTTTTCCTACACGCAAACTACGCAAGGTGCGTCGGCTGTCTGCATACCCCCCAGAAAGTGGGTAGTTTTGCCCCTGAGTACTACTAGTGATCTGGGACAAGTATATTGTTTTGGGGACTGGCGTATAATTTTTGAGCTGGATTCAGGATCTGGGACAAATGCCTAGATTTTAGGATTGTCCTAAATTTCCCGGGACTGTTCACCCTAGATGCCGACCATGCTGACTGTCCCATGTTAACATGGGGTAAGTGTAGGTATACATGTGTAATACATAAATTGCCATAAAACGATTGGTGGAAAATAAGATACCACCCGTTTGGGGTATTTCTAAACAAACTCAAAGCTCAAACTTCTTCTGAAAAGTATAATAGCATGTACTATGAGATAAAGTTTATGTTGTTAATGAGAGCACTGGAGCGGATACATTTACACCAATCATGTTCACTTACTCCGGGCTGGACTCTGGGGTCAGGCTCGACATGTCCTCAGACGTCGGGACTAAAAACAGAACAGAAAAGGCAGAGGAGGAGGGAGGGAAGAGATGATAGACTTTAATTCAATCGACCTAATTACACATCATCACAGATCAAGCCATTACTCAGCAGTGCTACAGACTACAGCGAGCTAATAAGGCTCATTTGAGCGGAGACGTAGAACAACAGTGGCATTTCAAACTACAAGTGCAATATCAAAGAATCAAGATACTGTGCACAGTTGTATAACGCTGCACTTATTACCGACACAATATTGATGACCTGCTGTCAGCATCCTGTGGCTCAGATTACATCTCATCAGTGGGAGGAGACATGGATACAGAGCTTTCCAGAGTTAAGCATTTTTATTTTTTCCACTTTTAAAGACACTTTTCGTAGACGCAAGTTTAAAACATTTTAATCGAATCATGGTCAAAACAGGTAAAATGTTGAATTCAAAGAAATAACATAAATATCACCTTGCAGTTTACGGCGATGGAAGCGCGGTGACCCCAGCAGGTTGTTCTTAAAGGAGTTGAGCCTTGTCCTCCAGTGGCCGGAGCCAGAGGCGCCCATACTCCCCCCTGGGCTGGAGGGCGGAGTTAACGTCAAGGTGGCCCCGCCCCCTCCATCAGCCCTGGAGGAGGAAGACGAGGAGGAGGAGGAAGGGGTACTGGGGTGTAGCGTGTGCACCGGCGTGCCCAGGGGGGTGGGCAGAGGAGAGCCCTGTGGCGTTACCTGGGAAATGGGGGAAGGCGTGGCACAGGAGTTAGAGGGAGAGTTCTTGGACTTAAAGACGGATGGAGAGGGGAAGTTGAAGAAGCGTGGGATGGGGGACAGGAGTGGGGATGGTGAGGGGGAGGGGGGGCTCTGCAGGGGGAGAGACTTCATGGAGTGGAGCTGGGGCCTGTCAGCAGGACCCTTGGATGGGAGGGTCTGAGTTTTGGGGTCGGGCGATGGACGTGCGGCAGGCCTGGGGGTGGTGGCGCTCGATGGTTTGGGCTCTTTGGAGGAGGTGGATGCAGAGGTGACTTCTGATTGGCTGAAAGTGAAGACTGGACTCTGATGGAAACAGAGAAATGTGGAGAGAGAAGGATGGACAAATGAGCAAGCAATGATCATGAGGTGTGGTCAGATGACAGATGAAATAAGTGACCTGACCCGCTGGACCCATTCTCAGTAAAGGGAAGTGGGTCAGGAGTCCTATATTCTCATTGAGGTTTATTGGTTGGACGTCTATTCTTGGAGGTGTTACAACTACCAGGTGAGAGGAAGTATTAACATCTATTGCAGGAGTAAAGTGTTTGTTTTCCTTGTATGGTTGAACAGTATATAGATCAGGGGTGCCCAAACTTTTTTGTCTCTGAGATCCAAATGAAAAAGTGCCAGTGGCTTGCGGGCCAAACACAGCGATGCAAGCGTGAAACACATATAACTGCAAATAATAATCGTTGTTTTATTTGATTCTATATGCAAATAACATGCTACATTAAAACAAATGTTAACTATGGCAAAAGCCTAGTTTTAGTCGAACGAAATCCACAATTGCAGAAATATAGTGCAAAATGTAAACAACAACAACACCTGTATCTACAGAACCTACAATGACTTTACCTCATTCATTTGTTAACTCAAAGAAAATGCCACATTAGATCATTTTTAAAGTGTCTGTTCAGCATCAATTCTTTATAAGTCAATTTTTAACACGTACTAGTTGATTGCAACAACGTTTGCAATAAAAGTTGTAAAACTGGGAAAGTTGATGCTACAACGCTTTGTGATAAACACCAAGACACCACAACAGTGTTTCCATAACTTTGCGAAAGGAGTGAAACAGCGCCCCCAATTTGACGCTGGTGGCCCGAAAGTGTACTGCATCCATATTTACCATTGAGAATGAATGAGAGAGAGTTGGTATTAACCATACGCGGTGCAAAACTAGGTCACTCTCTGGCGGACCAATGCCAAATTTGGGCACCCCTGATATAGATACTTACATTTGAACACTAAATATTTCTACAAACCCTAAAACGTATTACTGACCACATTCACTCTGAAGCCCTTCAGCTGGGCACTAAGGTGGCCTCAGCATTTCCCTTCAGCTTTTTACAGTATGCCGTGTCATGGTATACTGGTTAGAGCTCATGCTTCACAACTAAAAGGTCTCGGGTTCGATCCAAGGCCTTTCTGTGTGAAGTTTGCATGTTCTCCCCGTGTCTGTGTAGGTTTCCCTGGGTGTAGGTTTCCCCGACCACTAAAAATAACATGTACAATAGGTTAATCCTCCAGCCAGGTGTCTCTGATCATTAGCCTGGCTCCGCATGTGGAGATGGATCCCCAGGCTGCCCACTGCTCCTTACAGGTTGCCCCAGCGGTTAGAGGATGGGTGAAATGCAGAGAACAAAATCCCCTACAGGGATCAATGAAGTATACCTTAACCTGAATCTCTCTCCCCACTCCTTACCCCCGTTAATGCTATATTGCCCATATCCAACAAATTCAAAATGTAAAATAAACAAACATAATGAGTGGTAATCCTTTTTAGATGGTGAAGGACGAGGCTTACTGCGCATCGGTATGAGCCAGAGATGCACATAAGTCCCTCACCTGCAAGTCCAAGTCAAGTCGAAGTCCCTGACCCACAAGTCCAAGTCAAGTCCAAGTCTCTGACCGCAAGTCCTAGTCTAGGTCCAAGTCTCTGACCCCGCAAGTCCAAGTCAAGTCCAAGTCCCATGGTTTCTATGTTTTACACGAATTCAAATCACAGTACAATAAAACGATTTTAAAATCAATAAACACCTGTAAATTAAAAACAACTATCAGACAAATACGAGCCCAGGCCTTCCACACACAAATAATCAACATCACAATATTTCTATGAACCATATTCACAGTCAATCCCAATGTAATGGTAAATTAGGGAAAAAATAATATGAACTATTTCTGTGGCCAAAGGCAGGCCCTGTGTCATTCATTCAACTATAATCAGTATAGTTATCACAGCTGTACTCTGTCACAAACATGTATGCAGAAGCTTCAGAATGTTACTGAAGTGCCCTTTATCATACAGTAAAACTCCACTGTGGATAATAATACTTCCAGTCTTACCTTGAAGGTTTACAGACTGTTGACATGAGTGTTCTATCTTCAGCCTGTAGCTACAGGACCTGCAATATCCACTGCCAGCTTTTGGTCTTTGACACAATATTCCCTAAATAAACGGCAGCCTCGTAATGGTAATGATTTGATCACTAATCACGTTACTGAGTAGTAGCTACAACTTATGCAGCTGCTCAAACTCCTCTTACCGCCGCCTTTTTCCTTCACTCTCGCTGTGGCGCTTATTAAGCACCAATGAAGGCTCTTTACATTAATGAGAGAAACTGTTGTATTTCGCCGTGATCGCTAGAAGTACAGTCCGAATAGCGCGCTCACGATGTCAACAAACCCAACACAGGGCAGCGTGCGCACGCAGGGAGGGGGGGCATACAGCAGGGAGGGGGGGGCATACGGCAGGGAGGGGGGGCATACGGCAGAGGAGCCGATGAGCAGCGCGGTGAGAGAGAGAGCGCACACAGAGGAGACAGAGACAAGGGAGCGGCCGAGAAAAAAAGCCAGAATCAAGTGTCCAAACAGCGTGTGTAATAAGTGCGCGAGGGACTCGTAATGTTCACGAGTCTCAGACCACGAGTCCGAGTCAAGTCTCGAGTCTTTAAGGGACGAGTCCGAGTCATGTCTCGAGTCCTTAGGGGGCGAGTCCGAGTCGAGTCGCAAGTCTCAAAAAATAGCGACTTAAGTCCGACTCGAGTCCGAGTCCGACTCGCGAGTCCCCATCTCTGGTATGAGCATGACAGTGAATAAAGTAGTGATATTTCAATTCACAGTTAAAGAAACAGACTTTTTTTCCCCAGGCTTTTGTTGGTCAAAAAGGAAGGAGGCTGAAGGAATCACACATTGTGAATGTAATTGTTGGTTATGTAATGTAAAGATCAGGGCAGCAGGCCAGCACAGTCTGCACACTGCGCCAGCACTGCTGCGTCATTCAAACATTAAAATAGGTCAGACTATTCTGGTGCAGAAAGATGTTCCACTGTTTGTCTAATACAAAATGATGGGCGTTAAGAAACTGTTCATGGTGAATTGAGATATGCACGATCATATGAGTGATGTGTCACATGTAACAGAATAGGGTGCAGGTGATGTCTTACCCTGGGACTGCTGAGGGGGCTGGACGACAGCCCCGTGGATGCGCCACTCACTGAACGAGACCTACAGGAGAATCACACACATAAAAAGATCTGTTTAACGCTACAGACAATTACAACACTTTTACAAATGGGCACTTAATACACCACTAATCCGGTTAGTAGGAGCTTTGGCTGATAACTAAAAATGTGCAAAAATGTGGCAAAATACTCTTTGAGAACAACATCAATGGTAAATTTTAGACTCAACTTAGCAACAACAAAGCATAGAACGTTAGAGATTCATTGTATAAAGTATGTGTATGTTCATGCCCAGGGCACACATTGATAATGTGAAACGACAGGTCAAAGTAGTTGAAATGTGCCCGGCTGAGTATTGAACTTTGATTCGTAGAGCCATTTTATCATAGGTGCTTCTAGAGTTAAGTCAATCATCTTCATGTGTCAACATGTGTTGCTGCAGACCTCTGGCTGTGTGCGTTGGTGTCCAGAGCCCTTCGTGGAGGAGTGGGAGATTGTTCTGTCACACTGAGCACCTCCAAACTCTTCCTCTCGGGGCGACAGCGGCCTATACGAGTCAACATGGGGGAGTCCACTCGTTTCCTGGGTGGATCTGAAATTGGGCAAAGATCAGGTTTAGGCCTTATCAAGTCCAGGTAGGGGAGAAAGAATGCACACTTGTTCTCACCAAGGTCATTCCTGGGGGGAAGATCCTCGTCCTCGTAGCTTGGGTATCGTTCTTTTCTGTCCAGCAGGAGGTAGTATATCATTTTCTCTTGGTTCTCTCTACATGCACAGGTAAAAAAGACATATTGTGAGTCAAGCACGTCGCCCAAGTAAGTTGCCTTGGGCTTCTGGATCAATGGAGCCCAAGACGGAGCTCATTGTATGCGAAGCTTAAAGTGAGTGTGTCAATTGCCCTGCTCTGACTGTCCACATATTCAAGATTTTTAAATGTTTTCCACAAAAAACATTCAACTTTTTAATTATTATTATAACATTTAAAACATTTCATTAATATATTGACCCTTTTATTATGCATTATGAAATTAGTGCATAAAGATTTCATTAAACTGAAAATCTGAAAAGTACCCTCTGCTAAATGCTTGAACACCCCAAGAGCTCCCTGTACCCCTGGTTGGTAGACATGGCATTACAAACCAGTACCCGTCCTCATCTCGAGCCACTCAAAGCCATTAGTGCCCCAAACTTCTGTCAATTATAAATGTATTAAAATGTCTTCGATCAAGTCGAAGACATTTTAATCTTACAATGTTCGACCCACCATTTTTATGGCACAAACAAAAATATTTCCGTCTTGCACCTTTACATCCTTAGCGCATTGTTTACTTTACTAAACACACAATGTCGGTGGGCAGTGTGAAGTAGCTTTAGAGGTGCACAAAACACTGAGGAAGTGTAGATTATAATGGGTATAAAAGAACTTAGTCACTCACTCTTCGCTCGTGAGGTCCTGCTTGAGCTTGGGCTGGTCTCTGAAGCAGCCTAAAGAGTACATGCTCTCCAGGACATCTGGATCCAGATCGCTAACGGAGACCACCCTCTTCACACACACGCGCCGAGGAGTGGGCTGCTCTGGGCACGCCTCGTACCGACCGCTCCTGGGACGGGTTGACCACAAAGATACACGGGACTTTGAATATTTGGTGGGTCCCTGATATAAATGCGAAAGACACTGGTAAAAAAGACTAAAGTGGAAGTACTTACTGATACCAGGCATGTTTTTGTATTGCTTCAAGCTGTAAAGAAGACAATAAGCATGTATAAGAATTTTGTTTGCATGAAATCAGCATCAGATTAAAGCCAAATAAATGTTAATACAGAATAATGGTCTTTTTCATCATTAATATCACTGTAATTACTGAGGCGATACATATGAAGCACAAGTGATGCCATTTAAAGCATTTTAACTAATACAACAGAAAAATCCGAATATTGCGGTAATACAACTTAAAATGTTAAACTAATATATGATATAGACTCATTAGATTCAAAGTGACATATGTCAAGCCTTTATTTTTTATAATTTTGATGATTATGGCTTACAGCTTTAGAGGTATTCAAAATTCAAAATCTCAGAAAATTCGAATATTACATGAAATCAACACACACACAAATATTTTAAACAGAGAAATGTCGGTCCTCTCAAGAGGAATATGACATTTGGTATAATTCTGATAATTATGGCTCACAGCTTGTAAAAAACCCAAATAAAACATCTCAGAAAATTAGAATATAATCATCAAAATAAGGCAAGGCAACTTTATTTATACCGCGCATTTCGTACACAAGGCAACTCAATGCGCCTATTATAACAAACAAAGGCTTGATATATGTCACTTTGCATGATATGAGTCTATATCATATATTAGTTTCATATTTTAAGCTGTATTACAGAAATAAATGAACCTTTTCACGATATTCTAATTTTCCAAATTTCACCTCTATACAGTGCAGTCTAACCATATGGTTCTCCAACTCTGTTCCTCTAGAGCTACTTTTACAAAATAAAATGGCAGAGAACTAACAATCAGTAGCCACAATTATTATTTCAACACAACGTAGTACTTCACTATATTTACCTAAATGATTGCGGATTGTGTACAGAGTGTTCATAAAGTTAATCAAGAAAACCTACCTACAAATTTGACTAATTATCAAGCTCATGAAAACATGCACTTCGGACATCGTAGGAATGCACAAATCCACTTAGACATCCGCGCAGTAAAGATAAGGTATTACTGCTAAGGTGTTATTACGCCTTACAATAGTACCCCTTTTTATCCGCTTAGAAAATCGACATGTTTAATTTTGCGTAGCTATACCTGGATTGTGTAACTACTCACGGAACCGTATTTACAAAGGGAAAATGTGGAAGAGCTTGGTCGCTTCTAACTTCACCCAAGTTTGGCTCCATAGAGGAGAGGGGGAAAGGCTAAATGCTAACATCTTCGGTCTGTTTATGTGACTGAGCGCACGCACAAAGACCAGACAGGTACGCATCAACTCGTTTAAAGGAAAGCTCATCCTCAAATCCACTTTTTTTTGCTGATAAACTGTATAAATCAGTGTCCAATAGTGTTTTCTACATATCCTGGTCATAATTTTGGCACTTTAGTGCAAATTAGTTGAAAGATCAACTTTATGCCTAAAACTGTCAGTGAGGCGCCATCCACAGGCGATTGGTCTTTACTGCATTTGATTTTTGAATTTGGCGCCAGTAGGCGTGAAGCCTGACGTCTGCAGTGAAGCCTGACGTCAGTTGCCCTGCCGCTCTGGGCTATAAAGGCGGCCCAGTCTCTCTCACGCCCCTGTAGCGAGTTGGAGAAGGAATAGCGAGAGCGTATTTTCATCGATTGTCAGGTTTGTGATTAGTTACAGCATTTAGGTAGGTTTTTTTTTAGCATAGCTTTTTGTATTATAGATAATTGTGTAGTGTTATAGCGTTGTTGTTGAATATTGTAGTTTTAGTCATTAGTTGCTTTTATTGCTAGATTAGTTAGCTGAATTTAGTTTAGGATATTTGTTAGTATTGGTTTTAGAGTTCAATAGCGTGTGTGTAATTTGAGTGTATATTGTTCATTGTACTGTATTGTACTACTGTGTTAGGATGGGGAGGAAGTGTAGCGTAAATATTATATGTTTATTATTTTGTGTATGCGACATGTTTTGTGCACTTTGTTGTAAGAAAAATAAAGATTTGCAATGCATATAATCATGTCTCTATCACACATGCTCTGCTGAGGACACCGATACATCTCCCATGCTTATGGAGACTACAGCAAAAAGTCTACATTAAAATAGATCGGTAAACTCTGAAAGTAGCCAGCCAGGACAGTTACCTTCGGTCCCTTAGCTGCGGTGCTAACATCGATCTTGCTCAATGCTAAGCCGGTAGCTTTGTAAATGACAAGAATCACTCTAATAAAATAACCCAACGCCTCAGAGCAGTCTCAGGTACAAGGCCTCTGTCTGTCAAGATGCTTCTCCTGTGTAGAGAGAGCTGTAGAGTTGTCCCATTGGAACATGTTGCTAAACAAGTTAGCTCGGGTTAGTAACTCTTTAAGCTCAGGTAAGAACATTTCTCAGTATGGAAAAACAGTGGCCTGTTCCTTTAAACTAGACATGTTTGCAACAACAGCAATCAAAGCGATCAAAAGCAAGTACCAGTAGAGTTGGTTAGCAGACTAAGCACACAATGATTCCTTTATGTTTCTCTGTTGTGTGTGCGTTTCTAGTGAAAATACTTAGGTGTTGGAGCCAATGGGGGAGTGATAAAGGAGGAAGTTGCTGTTCTGTGAATCTGGACCTAAGCGAAAGATGGTCGGTGCTTGTCCCTCCGCAGCAAAACAACTTTAGTTATATATACCAAAAGTATTCTCCTGATCCCTGTGAAGCAAGGCGACACCAGAGTGACCTGCCAGTTATCAACATCCTCACAGACTCCAAGCCAGAGCAGACTTCCACTTTCTCACTTTCTTAATTTGACAAATTCACGCTCCGATGAGTCACAAGTGGTGTCTCTGTGTCCTCAGAATTCATTGACACCCCTATCATTACAAGTTTGCGCCAAGAGAATGTCATAAAAATATTCTCCCCACTGACCGTTCTCGTTTTCCATTTCTTCAAGGAGCTGCCAGGAACTGTATGGGCTTTTACGAAAGAAGCGGGTTTTTTACCGACAGTCTGTATCTGTGTTTCCAACCGCCTGAATGATGTGTCTATACTTCCATTCACTACATCAGCAGAGACCTACTCTTTATCCTTTTTTATTCTCATTTTGTCTGAACTTTCACAGTAGATCAGTGATTCTCAGCTGATCCTCTCATTCCCCTGCAGTTTTAAAAACTATTTTGCTCTTTTAGAATTGTTTAGAATTACTTTAAGTCATGATTTAATTAAATGGGTTAATTACTGTGTGTAGAAAGTAAATTGTGAGCACTTTCTCATAAGCCAATCTGAAGTGTACTGTGTCAGACTCTGTTGTCATCAATTTTCAACAGAGCAAGCAGACGGACATTTGACGAATATCAGTATATATATATCAGTTGTATAAAAAGTGCTTTATAAATAAAGTTTGATTCAATTCCGTGTGTCATAGTTTGCTATGACACACATCAATTTTATGACGCATTCTTGATGTGTAACAGAATATTTTCTTCTTCACAGCAAAAGCTTGTGCATGAATCACCTCTTTTTACGCAACTGAATATTTATTTATAACTAGAATGACTTGAAACAAATGATGCTGTTTCCTTCAAATGTATCTTCACTCAATCAATAATTTATCACGCACATTTTCTAATCCCTCTAATGTTTTCTTTCCTACCGTGAGCCTCTTGTCTGGGCTGACTTCTATCATTCCCTTCAGCAGTGACTGACAGTCCGGAGGTATAAAGTGTGGCATGTGGAACACTCCGCTCTTCACTTTCTCCAAAAGCTGCCGCAGGTTGTCGTGGTCAAAGGGCAAGGCACCCTGAGGAGATGAGAAAAAAGATTATTAGTTGATAACAAATGTTTGATAGAAGTAGTAATGGGTTGTTTGACAAGGCAAAAATCGTCTTACCACAAGAAGAGCAAAGAGGATGACGCCACAGCTCCAGACATCAGCTCGGCGGCCATCATACTTCTCTCCCTAAGTTCAATTACATTTAAGTTAAACATTTATTTGAAAAAGAATATGAATAATAATTAATCATTATTCATTATTGTATGTATTATGGTGCGCGCACACTTACCCGTATGACTTCTGGACAAGCATAATGTGGAGATCTATTAAAAAAGTAAACATTGTTGAATTAGACAGATGTTTTTTACACACAAAAATCCACACAGAAGAAAGTCATGTCTAGTCCAAAACCTGTGTCCCACAAAAGGCGAATCCAGGTTAAAAATGTGTTAATGCGAGCAACAATTGTGCAGATAAAGCGGACAGATGAAATATTTGTGTGTGTTTCAGTGTATGCATCTTCAGATATATTTTTCTTCTATTCTATTCTACTGTACAATGCATACACACCTGAGTCTACGCTTGGCAAGTCATCGCCGAAAAACAAGATTTCTTCTAGTCCAAGTCACAGGTCTGGATCATTTAAGAGGAGCTTTCATTTCCAAACTGTGTGCACGCAATGGACACTAGCGAACTCTCATGAACATAAAGCCACCATTCAAAAGCTTGGTTAATAAAAGCATATAACGACATTAGTACAAAGGACTTCAGAGCTGTGTCCATGTATGAGTTCTCTAGTCTGAAGCTCACAGAGTCCGAGTCAGGTCCTGGATTCTCAGTCAGATCAATGGTTCAACTCCACAGAACCATGGACCTAAACAAGTCCCTAACTCTTATCCAAGTACTATCTATCTCTGCTTCCAGATATCCTGCATGTTGACAGATACAGTAAAATCAACATGCAGCATATCTAATCAGACAGTAATTTAATGGCGATGGGTGAATGCTGGTTTAAAGCAGTACTAAGTAACGCGTTTACGTTAAATCCTAAATAAATCCTTTCCGTAGTCCCCCTGGGGGTAATACAAGTGTTAATGGGATGATTGGAGGGTCTTTCATCTCCCCCTGGTGTCTCTGGCAAGAAAACCATGCTTGCAACTTGACTGCCACCGGGTCGCAGCAACCAATACATACTAATGGAACCACGAAGAAGAAGCTAACAGGCTAACGGGCAAACCTAACTGCGGGCTAGCGCCACTTTAAACAGTATTACAGCCAAGTTTGAGTGAAAACAATTATTTCCATTGTATAACTGGATGTAAAATATCCCTCTCTCCCTTCGCCTTTTCTGTCAGCGTAGTATTTACTCTCCAAGACATTTAATAAGTTAGAAAATCGTAACTTGCTACGACACCTGCATTTGCGCTTATGGCCTCTAGGGGCAAGAGTTACTGCTTTAATGGTGACTTTAAGACCAATTCTGGAACATTTACATATACCCTATATGTGAATGTGTGTGCATTGTTCCTGATAACAAAAAAAAAAGTATGTCACACTGATACTGACCCACAACTTGTTTCTAGCAAATTGTCGCCCACTTGCAACGAGGCCATGCCAAAGTCTGCTATCCGGATGTTATTCTTCTCATCCAGGAGTAGGTTTTCCGGCTTTAGGTCTCTGTGACTGTGCACAACAACAGCAAGCGTAGTTACCATCTATCTCAAGCCAAATGTAAGAAGCACAAACAGCTACTCAATGCAGTGTATAAATTAATCATGTAAAAATGACCCCACCATATGGAATGACTGTGGCAGAAGTCGAGGGCCGAGATGATTTGCCTGAAGAACTTCCGGGCCTCTTTGGGGGTCAGTCTGCCCTTCTTCACCAGGTAGTCGAATAGCTCTCCCCCAGACACATGCTCCAGCACCAAGTACCTGCAAACCAACACGCACGTCACCTAACCATAATCAATGCTGACCTTTTAATGTCTCACAACGTCTGCCAAGTTTTGTCTTAAATTCAAGGTTGCGTTTGTGCTGGCAGGCGTCCAGGGCCAGAGATGACGTGAGATAGAAGCTTCAGCGAGGAGCAGAGATAAGGTACTCACAGATATTTGTTATTCTCATAGACATCATGCAGCTTGAGGACGTGAGGGTGCTCTATTAGTTTAAGAATAGCTATTTCTCTCTCCACCTGGACAGATAGAAGGAAGAAGAGAGGCGGAAAGAGGTTAGGGGGCAGGGGAGTTGTTAAACTGTGGAAGTGGCAATGTGGGAAAAGGATAGTGGACAGCTTTAACGTGTAAATTGTGATCAAAAATGTTAATATGGATGAATGGGAAATGAATAGGAAGAGCTAATCCAGCTTTCATAATTAAATGCATTTAGCTTGGTACAAAATAGATTATTGGTATGTTGTTGTCATCATCATCATGAGTCATAAGTGTTCGACATCAACACTAGCCAACAAACTAAAAGCTGTAGATTTCTATATTAGCAAGAACGTTTCACTTGTGGATTTTATGCATAAATCGGTTCCAACTGAGGGCTTAAAGCTATGTTAGTGTATGTGTATAAAGCTATGGAAGTTGTCATGCTAAGCATAGAAAAATAAAATAGGTTTACTACAGGCATCCTCTTCAAAGGGATGGCAATTGGAACTCTAACTTCATTGAATACTAGCGAAGAGAGTAAAAAGGAATCTACAATACATTATACAAATATAACTAACAAGGAAGACCGATTTTTTGTTTGTTTGCTCTTTACATAAAAAGACAATCTCATCACATTAAACAACCAACCAACCAATCAAAACCTGACTGCAAGCACCAAATGATTGAATTAATCAATGAATCAAGCAAAACACAAACACACATTTCAATTGCATACAATTTCAAAACGGTTTACTAGTCCGCACATCTCTTGTTTGAAACACGTAAGAGAGGGTACATACAGTATATAGGCCAAACAGTGAACACTGGTGTTGCTAGTAAGACTCAGTGAGAGATTTTTCCTGTTTTAATTCTATACAATTTGACAGTAAATCAACTTCTGTGACTCCACTGCAACTTATTACTTTTCAGTAGGTAATAGTAATTTGTTTTAGGCATTCTCTAGGCTGTGCTCAGACTAACACTTCTCACTATATCACTCACAATCTGAATTCTGAAATACCTCTTGAGCCATCGTCAACAGAGTGGGATGTTTACACTAATAAAAAAACATAACAAAAGAGTGCTTTTTGAAGGCAAGGCAACTTTATCTATACCGCGCATTTCGTACACAAGGCAACTCAATGCGTCAGGGCCTTCTAAAAAACAGTCATTTATGAAGAACTCAACATAACCAGCAGCACAATAGGCCTCTCTCTCAGTGCATTTGAGTTTAGCACGCTGAGCTATAGCCACTATTATTTCAGTCCTCAATTAGCGCGGCCAAATCATCTCTATTGTTGGGTTTACAGAAGCACTGCCCACACAAGTCGCACTTCCAACTTACAACACACCAGTGCATTCCCTGAAACACATAAACACTCCATTTGTGATGCTATTTTCTGCAGGTTGGAGCACAGAGGATTGCATCAGACCAGGATGGATAGAAGGATGCTGTACCTTCATCAGGACCGATTCAGAGAGCTTTTCTCTATTGACAATCTTTATGGCCACCTTCTGTCCCGTTATACAGTGGACCCCCAGTTTAACCAGCCCTGAAAAACAAATTAGTAAAGAGTTGATTAGAGAAAAACAACAATTATATCGTCAGAGGCGACGTCAGGCCACATGTGTCCTTTTGCTATTGATTTGTTAGTGGACTCATTAACAGAAATCTTAAAGGTGCATTATGGAATCTTTCCTCGATAAAAAAAAGTGATTTTTGAGAATAATTTACCTTTATGTGACAATGGCTTTATGGGTGATTGACATGGCATCTTTCCTTTCCTTAACGGTGGCCTCTACAATGGTCCAAGATCAATTGTTTTGTAGGTTGTGGAAACTCTAAAAGTATTTGATCCTGAAGCATCATAGAGGTCACTGTGATGCTAAACATTCATACAGCTGCTGGGTCAAAGGTCAAACACGCTCAAATAAAAAAATGTTCATGTAAAAAGTTCCAGCCCCTTAAAAGTATTGAATATGTTTGCGTAAATTCCAAATGTGTAAGACCTGATCTCTTTAAGGTTGTAATTGAGAAGTCCTTTGTTGACACTAACAGCCCACTGTGAGCTCCTGTAACAGCCCCTCTGGTCTGTCAGGTCAGAAGCAGAGCTTTACCAACAGACAGAACTTTTTCTGGGAACAGTTGAATTGATTTCCAATCAGAATATTGTCAATATGGTTATTTATTTAAGTCTGTGTTTGAGGGAAAAGGGTTCCAAGACCAGAAGAGAAATGTTAATAGGTGCTACTTTTGTAGCGACAGCTACCCCTGGCTGAAAAGAAGAGCCATGGCTGCCAATTTAGGCCAACCTATCAACCACTGCTGGAGAGTTGTACATTGACAGTTGTACACTGGCATTGCAAAATGTCTGTTAAGTGAAGTCACTACAACCCAGACCACGTAGATGATCAAATATGAACTTTGTGGTCAATGTATTTTAAGTTGTTGAGTAAAGCATTTCCTACTGTTATTCCCATGCTCTGATATGTGCATGCAGGTTCAGTTGATACACATTGCACTTCCTACTTACTATTCCCTCCTATTACCTGTCTGCCCCTTTCCAAGGGTCTTCTCCAATCGGTAGGGCCCCACATACTGACTGGACTGGCCCACCGACAGCTCCTTGCTGCTCATTCTCCTCCACCAACCCTTTACCTCCGTCACGGTGATGTATTTATAAGGCAAGATCAATCTATAAGGTTGAGTCGTGCTGCGTGCGTAACGCCGTAACACACATCACAGGCGATCACAGGCGGCGTGGAGAGGAGCTGGTCGTGATGGGAAGCCGGGCCCTGCAGGCTACTCCCTTGCACTTGCTTGTCATGCGGTTGAGGTGTGTCTTAGTCCAATCCAGAAAGTAGCATCCTCATACAAAAACTACAAGAATAGAGGTGTCCAAATCAAACAATGCAGCGTCCTTTCAGTGGAACAAGTAAGAGATGTTATTCCAGAGTGGACAGGAAGGCTACATTTGCCACACATTGATTTCTGTAAGAGCACAGTCTCAAATATCCCAAGTCAGAATGGCCTGGTCGATATCAGGGACCCCCCCTCGTTTCTTTACCCTCCAAAGCTAGCACGCACAATGCACATAACATTCACCTTTCCTCCTTCTCCGCGTGTTCAAATTGTGTGCAGAGGTAGCGTAGTCCAGATAATAATCTATTATAACAACAGCATCAGTCAGAAGAATGGGTTTTCCAATATCCGGTGCACACTTCTTTGGCTCACCCCCTCCCTGGCCTCGCATCAGGAAACTGAGGATGAGGGGTAGCGCGTTTTTAGCCAACAAAAACGCACCTTCCTTTCACGCGACAAAAGAGGTCAAATGTGAGCTTTACTCCAGAAACAGGCATCCTCAGGTCCCCTTGTCCTTCTGTGGCTTCAGTGTCTTCAGTGTCTCCCCCAGGCCGGATGTGCTCATGATATCACCGAGCCCCCTCCCCAGCGCACCGTCTACTTTACGCGTAACGTAAAGGCAGCTGCGAAGTGCCCATGTCCCGTAAATGCCTCTTCTCTCCTCCCTGGTCGGGATGCTTTTTTTTCCCTTCCACACCGCACTCGCTCCGTCCTGCTCCCGTCCAGTTGTCAGCATCCGGGTACCACTCCACCCTCCCAAACATCCATCCCTGCAAAGCACCCACCCTTTTTCTTCGACCGCACAAAAAGAGGCGGGATGTGATTGGAGGAAAGATCTGGAAGTTGCACATGGTCTAAGATACATGAATAGACGGTACCGGCAAGCCATATCGGATGCACAGACAAGTTGTAAATTAGTGAAGCGGAGGCTACATTCAATTATATATTTGGATAAAACAATAAAATTCTGCAAAATAAATCTTAAATGTCTGTAACCTCTCTAACGTGCTGTGGAGGAAGGCGGGGCCAAAAAGCCCACCGGTCTACTTATTTTGGGCGCATTAAGTTAGCAGAGGGTTTCCCTATGCTATAGGCAGGTAGGTCTGGCTACAAAAAGGAGCAAAGTCAGAAATAGTACAAAAATTTATCTCTTTATTTTGACAATTCATAAAATGGTTATTCCTTTAAAAATTACTTCTTCCACACACACACACCCAAAAAACACAAATCACTCCAGTAAAGTAAATATGGACTAGTTCTACAAAAAGAAAAGATACAAAACAAAATAACCGCAAACAAATTAGTAAGCAAACCCAAACCAAAGTTAATAGAAACAAAATAACTAAATCCACATTCACAACCTAAAGTGCTTGGTTCTTAAGTGCTAATGCCTATGTGCAAAAATGCATTACATTGTTAAAAGGGGCAGGCTGTGGTTAATCCCGGAGGCTACTTTATAAAAAGGGGTTTTGGCAACCAATTGAGAGCAATAAATTGAGCAACAGAGGCCAACTGCTGAAGTAGCCATATACATGTTAGTTCACGGTGCGTTATAAAGAATAAACCAAATCTAAAACTGTATTTACCTTTTTCTACATACAACCCACTACGGCCAGACCGGGGCTGCTGGCGCCTTACGGGAGAGACCAGTCCCAGACAACTCCTTTATACTGCGTTTACACATAAGCACGATGTAAATGACATTAGCCGTATATTAACAACAGAAACGCACCAGAAGCGAACTACTTACATGCGCCACTCGAACTCACGGCCAACAGCCCCAAGACTGAATGCTGCACGGCGTTCGCAGCTTTAGTGCATTAGTAATTAAGCGAACGCGCAGGGGAGACGCACCTCAAATGGTGCATTCACGGCAGCATCTGAATTGGACAAACGAGTATTCTATCTGTACACACCTTGACCCGGTTACATCCTCCCCCGGCTAACTGAATTGGTGGCCCACCGATTAAATATTATGACCAAGGTCGAAAAATGGCTGTAGCCAAGCTGCTGGCACCCTGGATCAGAGGAGAGACAGCGGCCCCATGATCCTCTCTCCTGGTTGATCCTGGGAGGCGATGTGGGTTTGAGTGTTTACCCGCTGTCTTCCGGGCAGATTTGCGGGAAACTGTCCCAACACCCTGAGGGGCCCGTAGCACTCGCAGAGGAGAGGGAGCAGCAACTACCCCAGGCGAGAGAGGTGCCATGGCTGTGGAGGGATTGCTGTTAGACCCCCTTAACACCAACCAGGAGCCGGAGTCCACATCATCCTCATCACTAATCTCATCGGGTACACTCGGGAGCCAAACATCAATCTCAGGGGGTGGCAGAGCAAGCTTCAATGAGGTACGATGCACTTGGCGAACCTGATGAAGTTTATCAACGGGGGCGATGGAATATACCACACCATCAGGATTTGGAGCCCCCACCACCTGGTACACCGTGGAGTCCCAAACATCCCGGATCTTTCTGCGTCCCGGACCCGTATCACGAAGGTACACTCTCTGGCCAACGGCAAGGGGTTCACACAGCACCTTCTCATCGTGCCTCTCCTTCCTCTTCTGGGCTGCCAACTCCATGCGATCCTTGGCCACCGCCATAGCCACCCTGAGCCTCCGACGATGTTCCCCCACCCATTCACACACACGGCCGGCGGTGGGTTCGGGAAGATGGCCAAGCAGGAAATCAACAGGTAGGTTAGGCACCTGACCGAACAAGAGAAAGTGTGGAGACTCCCCGGTGGACTGATGTACCGTGGCGTTGTAATGGAAAACCAATTGGGGGAGGTGCTCCGGCCAGTTGCGCTTCTCCTCTGGTGGAAGGGAACGCAGCAGGTTATGCATAGTCCTATTAAAGCGCTCGCACTGGCCATTTCCCTGGGGATGATAGGGCGTGGTACGACTTTTATGGACCCCATACAACTCACACAATTGTTTCACCAGGACGCTCTCAAAGTTCCTCCCCTGGTCAGAGTGTACGCGGCCCGGCACTCCAAAACGATAGAACCACTCCCGGACCAGAACTTTAGCTACAGTGGACGCTTTCTGATCTCGAGTCGGAACTGCTTGCGTAAACTTTGAAAAGACGTCCGTCATCACCATCACCAGCTCTCGTCCATCCCGGGCAGGCTCCAAGAAGGTGAAGTCAATAGCCAGCACCTGGTTTGGTTTTGCAGCGAGTAGGTGGCCCATGGGTGCCCGGACTCTTGGCTGGGTGCTCTTTGAAACTGCACAACGCTCACACTGCTGACACCAATCCTTCACATCCTTGTCCACCCCTGGCCAGAAACACCTCTGCTTCACCACATCGGTCGTCCGCTCTATCCCCTGGTGCCCATGGTTTTGGTGAAGCTCCCGCAACACCTCCCCCCTTAGGCTCTCTGGGAGAAGCAGCTGCAGAACCTCTTCTCCACCATCAGGCCTCCAGAGCCGACGGTACAGGACACCCTCTTTTTGGACGATCCGGTCCCACTGCCTCACCAACCCACGCGCAGCATCCCCCAGCTTTTCCTTCTCCGCACGACTTGGCACCCTCTGCTGCTGCCAAAACTCCATGAAGGCTGCGATGGCAGGATCCGCTCTTTGGAGCAATTCGAGGTCCGCTGACGTACGAGATGGCAAGACTGTAATAGACTGAATGGCTACTGGAGATGGCCCAGGAACATTGTCCTGGAGCTCCTCAGGCAACGCTGTACCCGGAAGGAAATGCTCCAACTGCAACCGGTCCCCATCGATCTTCTGCCTGGAGAGAGCATCAGCATTTTTGTTAACACGTCCTGGACGATACCTGATCGTGTAGTCGAAGGCAGACAGCTCCGCCACCCAGCGCTGCTCTGTGGCCCCCAGCTTGGCAGTGTCCAGATGACTCAATGGATTGTTGTCCGTCCACACAAGGCACTGATGCCCCCAGAGGTAGTCTTTAAACTTCTCCGCCATTCCCCACTTCATGGCCAGCATTTCGAGTTTCATGGAGCTGTAGTTCTTTTCTGCCGCATGGAGACTCCGACTGGCATATGCGATTGGCCTGACACGACCCCCCTGCTCCTGGGACAACACGGCTCCGAGTCCACAGTGGCTTGCGTCAACCTCTAAAACAAAAGGCAACGAAAAATTAGCAAAAGCTAGGGTGGGGGCTCTCACCAGGCGGTCTTTCAACTCCTGAAAACTCTGCTCACAGTCCTCCGTCCAAGCACTTTCCAGCGGCGAACCACGTCCTCTTCGACCAGTGGACCCAGCGACCTCTGCAACCAGCCGATGAAGGGGGCCAGCGAGTTTAGAGAAGCCCTCCACAAACCTCCTATAGTAGCTTGCGAAGCCGAGGAAAGACCGCAGCTCTGCTACATTAGTGGGGTGGGGCCAGTTGGACACAGCAGAGATTTTCCCTGGATCAGTGGACACTCCCTCCGCGGAGATAAGATGACCCAAGTACGACACTTTAGTTTTGAAAAAATCACACTTTTCTAGTTTAACTTTGAGTCCTTCCAGGTGCAGCCTGCTTAACACCGTCTCCAAACGCTTGAGGTGCTCGTCCACACTAGAAGAAAACACGACAATATCATCCAAGTACAACAAAAGGGACTGCCCATGCTGTGCCCCGAACATTCTCTCCATCAACCTCTGAAAAGTCCCAGGGGCGTTACATAGTCCAAACGGCATCCTGTTAAATTCAAAGAGGCCGAAAGGGGTGCAGAATGCGGTCTTGGACTTATCACCTTCAGCCATTGGTACTTGGTTGTAACCGCATGCTAGGTCCATTGTTGTGAACCATTGGGCACCTGATAATGAATCCAAGGACTCTTCGATCCTGGGCAGTGGGAAAGCGTCCCTTCTTGTCCTTTTGTTCAGCTGCCGATAATCGACACAGAGGCGCAGGCTTCCGTCTTTCTTTCTGACCAGGACAATAGGTGACGCATAGGGGCTACTGCTCTCCCTGATTATCCCGGATGCCAGCAGCTGATTAATGTGCGACTTTACAGCCTCATATTCAGACGGAGGGATGCGCCTATATCGCTGCCGCACTGGAGCCTCATCCAACAACGGTATACTGTGTGTCATCAATTGCGTGCAGCCAAGGTCACCATCAAATGCAGAAAACACCGACTCATATTTGAACAACAATGCCCTCACTTTTTGCTGCTCTGCCCCACTTAGCATGGAGAGGTCTAACCGACCTATTTTCTCTGTCACTGATCCCGACTCCGCGGTGTGAGACCGAACTGCTGCAACAACTTGGTCCTGCGCGCATGGGACTTCATGAAGATCTGAGGGCAAACTAACGACCTCCACAGAGGACAAAATGCCTAGGGCGCAACGTGGTTTCAACACAACTGTGGATACACCCGCATTAACAACAGGAACGTATGCTGTACCTCTTATAACAGTCACAAGTGAAGGCGATACTAGCAGGCCCTCGGGTAAACCAGCCGTTGCATTTAAAGGCTCGATTAAAGCAGAGCCCGTCGATGCAAAAACAGAGGAACAAGTAGCGGGGACAAACTTTGTACAACCAGCAGGAACCGCCATAGCTCTACCCCGGAGTTTTGCGACACTAGTCTGGTTGGGGCATTTCTGCAACTCTACATTATGACACAGTTGGAGGGCAGGCAGCCAGGAGGAGGGAGGCCCTAACACAGGCTGAAGGTCAAACAACCCAGGACCATGTTGAGCAAACAACTGCTGATAGTAAGCTTTAATAACATTCATGCCAATTATACCAGGCACTTGGGGTGAACCAACCGGCCCAGGGGGGTCTTTAACAACCAAAATACCCCTCCTAGGGATGACTCTCCCACCCACTTCAACGTCTGGCTCAAGATACCCAAGATAAGGAATGGCTAAACCATTAGCCGCACGCAATTCCAACCAATGACATGCCTTAAGTTTATCTTGAAAATTCTCATTAAAGAAACTTTCCGGAATGGTCGAAACCATAGAACCAGTGTCCAGAACACATTGAACTGACACTCCCGATAATTTGACAGTCACGTGCGGGCAAGGGGCAATAAGCCTATTCTTTAACTCTTCTACCTGGGGACCCAATGAACCTGAACAACTCCCTCCTAAAGTCTGGCTCCTAACCATAGGGGGAGTTAGTTTTCCGACGACTGAGAGTTGGTAAAGGCCGCAGGGGTGCTGATCTGACGAGGAGGCCTGGAACTAATGCGGGCGTTACAAAATCGGGCAATGTGGCCACTCTGCTGACAGCGGTAACAAATCAATGGGTCAGCCACTGGAGAACTGCTTGATGGTTGCATTGCTGCTAAAGTTTTAGTAATCTGGTCCAACTGCTCTTGTTGTTTTTGTATTATGGATGACAAGGTGGCTAGTTGTGAAGCGGTGCTAGGGGGAACCTCAGCTGGAGATGGTAAACTAGCATTTTGAGCAGCACAGAACGTTGGCCCATGGCTACTTTTATTTGTGACACAAACCCCACCTTCATGTGCCCATCTAATTGCTTCAGCTCTGACATCCAACATGTTACAATTTGGATTATTACGAATGTGTCTCTTTAACTCCCTGCGTAGATCAGAGTTATTAACATTCTGCGCAAATTGATCACGAAGCATAACAGAAATATTAGTTAAGTGATAAGGTGCATTAGCTTCGACTTTACCCATCAAGCAAGACAATGCATGAGAATATTCCTGCAAGCTTTCCCCGTCTAACTGCCGACGTGAAAAGAACTCTTCCTGTAGTGACACATACGGCCTTTGACATCCATATAGTTCTTTTAAAATTTCAAGGACTTTATCCGGATCGTCCCGTTCTGCTGCAGACCTATACCTAATTTCGTCTCTCGCTTCCCCGTCGAGATGATCAAACATGAAGGCAGCCTGGTCCGCTGGCCCCACATGCCTGACCCGCATGCTGGCCATTATCTCCTCCACCCACTCATCGACCCCAATACCATGTGTCCCTCTGAAGACTGGACATTTGCGCTCCCTTGGCAGATAGATAAAGCGGTCCATTGCTCCATTGTTCACTTGTCCTTGTGCACTTGGGCCAGCATCCGCAGGGTCCTGCTCCTGCCGCAGACGATTCCGCTCGGCTTCCAATTCCTGGACCCTCGCCCGAAGACGCTCCAGCTCCTCGCCCATAGCTCAGTGGGATTGGCCCGCCCCTCACAGGTTAGGTAGTAGATCTCCAACCAGCCACGTCCCACGGTGCGCCACCTGCTGCCCAATTTATGCTCTCAATTGGAAAAAAAAAAGGACGCTCTCCAAAAAAAAAATATAAACCCTGTACTACCTCGAACGGCCCCTATTTCTGTTTTGCTCACCAGATCCTGCCGGACAACGCCAAGAAAAAGGTGTAACCTCTCTAACGTGCTGTGGAGGAAGGCGGGGCCAAAAAGCCCACCGGTCTACTTATTTTGGGCGCATTAAGTTAGCAGAGGGTTTCCCTATGCTATAGGCAGGTAGGTCTGGCTACAAAAAGGAGCAAAGTCAGAAATAGTACAAAAATTTATCTCTTTATTTTGACAATTCATAAAATGGTTATTCCTTTAAAAATTACTTCTTCCACACACACACACCCAAAAAACACAAATCACTCCAGTAAAGTAAATATGGACTAGTTCTACAAAAAGAAAAGATACAAAACAAAATAACCGCAAACAAATTAGTAAGCAAACCCAAACCAAAGTTAATAGAAACAAAATAACTAAATCCACATTCACAACCTAAAGTGCTTGGTTCTTAAGTGCTAATGCCTATGTGCAAAAATGCATTACATTGTTAAAAGGGGCAGGCTGTGGTTAATCCCGGAGGCTACTTTATAAAAAGGGGTTTTGGCAACCAATTGAGAGCAATAAATTGAGCAACAGAGGCCAACTGCTGAAGTAGCCATATACATGTTAGTTCACGGTGCGTTATAAAGAATAAACCAAATCTAAAACTGTATTTACCTTTTTCTACATACAACCCACTACGGCCAGACCGGGGCTGCTGGCGCCTTACGGGAGAGACCAGTCCCAGACAACTCCTTTATACTGCGTTTACACATAAGCACGATGTAAATGACATTAGCCGTATATTAACAACAGAAACGCACCAGAAGCGAACTACTTACATGCGCCACTCGAACTCACGGCCAACAGCCCCAAGACTGAATGCTGCACGGCGTTCGCAGCTTTAGTGCATTAGTAATTAAGCGAACGCGCAGGGGAGACGCACCTCAAATGGTGCATTCACGGCAGCACCTGAATTGGACAAACGAGTATTCTATCTGTACACACCTTGACCCGGTTACATGTCTTACAGGAAACACGAGTAATTGATAGACCTAAGGCTTAATGTAGCCTACTCTTAAATTGTAGATTGTATTTTTATTTTTATGGTAAGGTTCCATCCCATCCCAACAACTACAATAATAATAATAACAACCTCCCACAATTCAGGTAAAAATGAGAAACAAATCAAATCCACGCCAAGTTTCCCCAAAGGGTAAACCAGGCCGACGTAGACCAGGGAAATCCTACCAGTAGCTGGCCCACGATACTGAAGGGTTCCTCAATCTCTCCCCACACGGTGATACTGTTGACATGATCACAGAACCAAACACTAGCCCACTGTGTAGATTGTGTATAAAGTAAAAAAACAAAAAAACAAAACATTGACCACCTTGTATCTGAATTGAATTGGCTAAGACCGCCTCAACAGGGCAGCCGCATCCGCACACTGGGACATCTGTAAAGATTAGGCTACTTTGTGAAAGAAATGGTATGAGCACGAGCCCATAAAATCAAATGCACAAAACGTTTATTGCGAATAGCATAATAAAATATGAATAATGATGATTAATCAGTGTTCTTTGAGCTATAAAATGTATTCAAGTTGTTTAAACTTGAGGCTGTTGGCGATAGATTTGTCACTGTTTCACTCTGATGGCCTAGTGTACCGCACATGATCTGCACTTAGGTCCTCACTGTTCCATGTGTGACACAGAACGTTAATCTCCTCTAATCTTTTGATGGAACTGAGTTCTGAAGGTTATCCAGCGGTGCACACTGCACACACTTGGATTATTGTCAAAGAGCAAAGGAAAGACGATACTTTCTTTCTTTATCATTTAGATAATTGCTATTAGAATTTGTACGCACTACCTTAAGTTTAATGATAACTTTACAGTCTATATATTTGCAATTAATGAATATTCCCAGTTGAATAAAACATTGGAGTAAAAGAAATAAGTCTTTGTAATTACTTCAATCAACCACGTGAGGGGGCTGTTTTGCTACAATACAGAGCAGCATTTTTAATGTGTCTGTAATGGATCACATTAGAGTTGTTTCCACAACAGAAAACTAATACAATTGGTGTAAAATACATGTAAATATGAGTGATCACTTTCTGTAGTCCTTTTCAGTTAAAGAACAGAATACTGTCAGCTATCGTCCAAAGTATTAGCCCAATGTAGAGGGAACTATAGTATATAAAAAATACTGTATAACAACAAGATACAATGTTTGATGATATAATGAAACACTGCACTAAATGTTCTGTTGAACGTGATGACAATAGTAGAGCTCCTCTGTGGCTTGTGCTTTAGTGAAAATGTTAGAACATGTTTTCGAACCCTCAGGCTCAGAGGAAATTCTTCAACTTTAAATGCTTTGCTCTGAATCTCCTCCTGAATTTCAACTACTTTCACCAGTGAAGATTCACAACACTGCGATGTTGAATAGGAGGAAACTAACTTATTGATTTTAGTAATTTACTTCAAAATTTAGAATCTGGCTAAATAACAGGATCAAAATGTTGTATTGTAACAGCTTTTTTTTCTCTTGTTCTTCTCATGTTGCTGCCATGCATTGTATAGAAAAATGCTGAATCGTCACACGTTTTGAAACAGTGATAGAACGTCCTTCTCAAATCTTTTTGTTCTGTGCGTGTTAGAGGAAAAAAAGAGCAGATAAGTGACTGTGGTCACATTACTAATAGATTGCATATGTTTCCACACAGCTCTGACCCACAGCTCGTGGTTGATTGGCTCAGAGTTAGGTAGGTGGATTCTGAGGTATGAGACACCCCGGGGTGCTGCTGAACTATTTCACACAGTGCAACTCAGGACAACATTTCTTTAATCATATGTATGTAACTCAGTCTCCACGTGAAAGGGAGTAGGTGCAGGGTGTGTGCTCGTGTTTAGGGACTGTACAATTTGTCCTTACACATTCCTGTAACCATAGTGCCCATATGTTTGTCCAAACATATCTAACTTTCTATTTACACATGCAAGGTTACATCAAAGGGCGCCCATTGACAATGTACATGTTACCTCTGATCTGTTTCTTATACTGATGCCTGGAGTATGCAGAAGAATAGCTGCAGATGAGGAGTTCAGTTTGTGGCCCACTACAGTTTCAGTGTCTACGAGTATGGGCTCGATTATGGGTATGGGCTTTTAATTTAGAGTTCTATCCCACTTCCCACTTTTTCTTTCTTCTTTGATTTTTGTTGGAGAGCCTTTCTCTGTTACAACCAATTATTAGACTTAGTTTAACAATACATTTTAACAAAAGCACAGAAAGCCCAGGTTGATTTTTCTATCAAGTACTTTTATTTCCATTTATATTAATCTCAAGTCACAGTCAACATTACAGCCCATCAGCTCCGTGGAATCGTCTAAGTGGATGTACTGTCAGTGGGCCTTAGAGGGACAGAGGGAGGGCATAAGACAGAAGGAGAGAAGGAGATGGTAACACGGCCACATCCCAAATCTCAAATCAACAGTGTTCCGCCATGATAGTCTCAGTCAGTCCAGAGCTGTTGTGCAGGAGGGAATGCTGGGAACTTATAGGACTCAGTGCAGTGGACCTGGAAGACAATAGCGGACAATACATCAGGTCCTAGTTGTTGAAATAATTTCTCTGAGTGACTTGATTATTTTGCTATTATATTATGCATCTATCTATCCAATCACACTTTTGCAATATCTCTGCACCCTTATTGGCTGAGGATGCAGAGCTTAAAGTGCATATGGCAGGTTTGAATGCTTTTGAAAATATGTCTTATTTAGTAGGGTAATCAGTTGTAATTTCATCAATTGCATAATTATCATTTTATTTCAGGGAAGCAGCAATTTTAATGAAGAAATGTTGGGAAGAAAAGTTATTTTTATTTGAATTTTTAAGCCACTGACAGGAAGTGACATAGAAGAAGGTAATATTCCGTAGCAATTTGACTCATTAATTTCCCATTGACTTAACACGGCAACAGTTTAAAATTGTTTACCTTCTTCTATGTCACTTCCTGTCAGTGTCCAATAAGGAAGTGAAAATATAATCATCACAAAAATGGCCAAACTAAAGAAAACTGGGTGCCATCTTTAGCAAAATCTTAAATATAATCATGTTAACTCTGTGTTAGCAAAAATTGTGTCTAATGTATGCACTTTAAGCCTAACTATTACAGTTAAGGTTAAGGTAAGATAAAGACCTCCAGCTCTTGAGCTAGGTTTGGTCAGGGTCAATTTGCCTATTGTGCATGTTTTGTGTTGATGCGGGGAAAGTGGATCAATCATAGGTCCTATATTCACAATGGTAATGAACATACAGTATATTGCCAGGATCCACGTAATAAATATTTCATGGCTTCCAAATCTGACATTGTATCCAATCCACTTGGTTTCTGTTTATTTTCTATGCACAGTAGCTATAGAAGTGTATTTTGTATCCAGTAGTACTAGTAAAAAATAAAAGGGGGAATATGTTAAAGCCCGGACACTCACATTTGAGCTTGGAAGATGCATCCTCATGACGTCCCCTCAGCTGCACTCTTTACACAAGCAGCAAAGGCCTCAAGGAGATCTTTACATCCCTCAGCTCCCTTTTCTGCAATGCTGAAAACACAAGCACAAACTGTCATCAATAATATGTCGGACAAATAAAACCATGACACAATTGTGCAGAAAAGTATATGAATGATTTTATGGTCTTTCAACACAGATAAAAAGCACACACACGACAGGCACTGTCCATTATGGCATGTAGAATTAAATAGATTAACCTAAACTTGTGTTTGTGACACTTTATCAAATAAAAAGTAATTAGTAACCCTTGATGCCACAATTATGCCTCTCAGAGTTGTGAGTACCAAACATGAACGTCCTGAATAAATGAGCGCTATGCCCCTCATACAGCACCCCCTGCTGTCGCAGTTCAACACTGACCCGTTTAGAAGCAGCATACACAGGATTATAGACGAGACATTTTTTAAAACGTGGCTAAAAATATTGGCCAAACATATCAGCGTTGCATATCAGCATCGGCCAATCTAAATCCTCAATAATCGGCATCGGCCTGAGAAAACCCCACATTGGTCGACCTCTATATGAGACATATTTTTATATTCCTATGCTTGAGACCTTTACTACAATACTGTAATACATGTTTAACTATAGGCTATTTAAGAGATTTTTTATGTTTAATTACATTAAATTAAATTACTTAAAATATCGGCCTATCAACCATGCCAACCCCCTTCATATTAGCATCGGTCCCCAAAAATCCATATAGGTTGGGCCCTGGATATAGATGTGTATGTATATTTGTATGGAGAATCAAAGGTGAATTCAGTGCATGTGGGGCAATGGTTCAAAGAATAGAGCCGAGATTATGTCAGGCCTCTGTGCAGCAGAGAACACTCAGCCAACAGTGCCATGGTGCATTAGAGTGATGGGGCAGAAGAGCAGGGGAGGAGGGGCCGCTGGACCCATCTGTTTAGGTACAGCTCTATGGAACGACTGAGGCGGAGGGTGCGTGATGGTGTTGACATGGCAGGACAAGGAGGGATGAGGGTGATCCCACATGAACGCCCCAGGCAGCTCCTTTTACACTATTAATGACATCTATGCAATCCACCGCATCAGGACACAGCATAAACACCAGCTCTTATCTATTGTGTTGAGACTTGGCAGAACGGCGGCCTAGATGGCATCCTGCCTCATTGCTTGCATTGCATCCTTAAGCTGCAACATGCACAAACTGAACACAGTCAGAGCAAAAGCGTGCAGAGACAAAAATATGTGGGGAGGAGAGCAAAACTACAAGCTATTGTTGTTGTTTGAGTTTGTATCACAGTCACACTGAAGGAAAAATAATTCCGACTGTCTCTTTCTCTCTCACTCCTTCGGCTATATCAATAGAAAAGTCCAAAAATATTAGGAAAACATACACTGCAGTCTGTTGCACTGATGTGCTGGGCTGCTGGCTTGTGATGTAACAAACAACTGGCTCTAGTGGATTATTACTCAGCGCCAGAGACACAGGGCTGAAGAGCACGCTGGTTGGTGCCGCACAAATGCTGTGTCAGAATGGAAGTCAATGGCATTCGTTCACTGCATCCATTATGTGCAAATACATCAAAGCCCCCAAGGGAGGGCACTGAAATAATACAGCCGCAATACTATTTTGTACTGTCAAGAAATGTTCTAGGAGGTTATATGTGTAATCTGTATGTTTGACAACTATAGAGAGCATCCTACAGTCCCATCTCTAAAGGGACGGGCAACTGCCATCATCCTTTGGGAATCAACTCAAGTCAGATCACGTTACAGGGTCAAAGGGCGATGTTGGATGTGTTGTGGCCACTACTAAGATCATAACACCAGTTTGAACATGTTACTGAGCATGGGGTGACATCATACTTCCACCACAGGAAGTGATAGTTCAATTATGGCTGAGCTGGTGCCTGCCTCATACATAATAGATCAATTAGCAGGTGCAGCTGTAAAAGAGGATCCAAAAACGAGCTAGACATTATGTCATTAACCCTGTAGATGGTCTATTTAGATTTTTCCACTCCAATGCTGTTAATGCCTGGGCTACACACTGTGGCTTCAGACCCCACTCTAGTTACTATCTTCTGTCGAGTCACTGGATTCCTCAGTGAAAACCAGCACGGCTTCCACTGCTGAGAATGTAAAAGCCTGTCTGCACATATACAGCTGTGCTGATAGTATAGAAGCAGAGGGAGCGGTAAAGTCTCGATAGTGCACTTTGGGAATGTGACTCTGAGAGGGACTAAATATTAGCCAGTGACCCATTTGAAACCTCCTGCCGCAACGACAGCGTATACTCATATTATACAGCAGTTGGTTTTGTTAATTAGTATTCTTTATACAAAGCAAATCAGCACTGGGTTAAAACTAAACCTTAACAATCAAAGTCAATAAAGTTGAGTTTAGAGTTTTAGAGATACGTTTCCCACAAGCCAGGACCAAAGAATGAATTATAACCTGATATAATAAACAATCACTGAGCACAGTACACTCACTGTCATTAGACAGCAAAATAAACATTCATGTAAAACTTTAGTTAACTAAAGTAGACTGTGTTGGCTGAGTGGTGTATTTCTGTTTACGGCTTTATTTTGGCAAATTGAATGCTCACTATAAACACACCAATAACTGATTATGGAGTCGATACATATAGACAACATTTTAAGGACCAACAGGCTGTATTTTCACTGGCATGCGCTCTGCACTTATCTGTGGAGGTGACTTTGAACATTTGACCTTCACAAAGTCACAACTACTGTATTTGCTACTGTCAAACAGTTGACCACTCTGGAAAAGAAACATGAAGTGGAAGTTGCTCTGAAACAACCAAATGGGGAAAGTTTAATTAAGAGGTGCTTGTTTCAATTAGATGAAGGTTCAGAGCCAAAATGGCAGCCTCTTCAAGTGTGAACCCTCTGCCGTGCCGGCCACAAGCAGCAGGTGTCAGGTGGAGGAGTAATTTGATCTACAGCAGGGAACATGTCATGGTATCCCACACATACAGCCACACTACCATGACTTTTAAAATATGCTGTCTATAAATACACAGCGCTGTGGTGTGCATTACAGACAGTCGTCTTTTAAGTTAGCTGTAGAATATGATGCAAAAGGTCTAGACTAGGCAAAGGTTAAGGTTAAGCTCGAGTCCTGACAAAGACCAGGAGGGGGGACCACATTACACCGGTTTTAGAGTCGCTGCATTGGCTCCCCGTGTGTTTCGGGATCAATTTTAAAGTTATTTTAATGTTTTTTAAATGTCTTAATGGTCTTGGTCCTTCTTATCTTTCAGAACTGCTTTTACCTTATGAACCTTCGCGGTCCCTTCGCTCCTCCGGCAGGGGTCTCCTAGTTATTCCTAAAGTCAACAGAAAGACTCACGGCGAGGCGTCTTTCCAATAGTACGACCCTCGCCTCTGGAACGACCTGAGGAGGAGCTCAGGACCGCAGAGAACGTTCATGTATTTAAGAGCAGGCTCAAGACCCACCTTTTTAGCTTAGCTTTTAACTCACATCTATTTATTTAGTCTTAATGATTACACACACACACACACACACACATACATACATAATCAGTAAAGCACTTTGTGATTCCTTTTGGTATGAAAAGCGCTTTATAAATGAAGGTTGATTGATTGATTGATTGATTGATTGAAGGTAGAGTTGAGTCAAACACTACCCACCACACCTACAGTAATGCAAAGAATTCATCAAATCTAAAGTTACCAAACTAAGACATGGTCATAGACATTTATTCAAAAAGCTTGAAGGTTGTCAGGCTAAGTCGTGTTGAGTTAAATCTCTGGCTAACATGACCAGCTTTAGCTGATGGGCCTTTAACTATTCTTCTTGAAGAGATCTTATGCACAAGGTTAAACGTCTTGCCTTCTACAATGACCCAACAGATTAACACATGCAGGCCTAACATGCAGTGGCCGTGGCAGTTGCCACATGGCTTTCAGAGCCTCAAGGTCACGGTTCATGGTTTTGCTGACTTTCTATATGTAAAGTTATATAAGGGCTTGTCTTATCACATTCACCCTTTTGTACTCACTTTCAAAGAACCTATAGAGACAAGATATAGGCCATCAACAAGGCAACAACAAAAGCACACCATACACTAGCTGATTCAACTCGAGGGATAGCAAGAAGTGTCAAGTATTGGTTTAATGATAATCCTATTAAAGATTAGAATGAGCTTAAACGACTTACAGAGCATGTTGGAATGTGGCCACTCACAGAGGAAGACCCAAGTCCTGTTTGTATCTTTTGCATCATTCTGTGGCCTTATCTAAACCCTTCACACACTCACTCTCCCTTAATCATGCCCTCACAGTCTGACTTGATAACTGGACTTGGCCACAGCGGAGAATATTCAGCGATCTGCAATATACTTAGAAAATTCTACAAAAACACAAAACATTTTGGAACAAGCAAAGTGTATAGGAGGTCTGCTGTGACCTGACAGACCCAGCTGCACATGCGGTCACTGTCTGTCAAAGCAGCATTCTGCAAAGTGGAGATGATGAAGAGAGGTGACCAACTCAGGGCACTATCAGGCATGGGCTATATTTACAGAAACAGGTTATGCCATTGAGCATGGTTGAACACACATACAACATCCATGCTCCAAATGCTCCGTGGAGTGGACTTCCTTGCCTATTGTACTCCTCTTCAATGACGCCGCAGAGCGAACGCAATGCACTCTGGGAGAAATGTCTGCAAGTGACGCAAGCAGATTCCCAATCTTCATCCAGGCGTGCGGATGAGAGTCCAACATCACTCCATTTTGTTCTTAATTATATCACAGCTCGATACAATGAGAATGTACAGTTTGAATAACCTCTACCCAAGTGTCCTGCTGGGTTTGTTGAAATTTGTTGCTGCTACCCATTGCGATTATGACAAGACTCCATTATGGCGCATTTCGTACGGGTATAAACACCGTTATCGACACTTTTGCATTGTTTTGGAACAGATGTTTGACAATTCATGGTTGATGCAATAACTTTATTCACAATAGGAATAAAGGAATGCCCACTTTGCTCATATTTTGAAGAGCAGTCTGCAGGACCCTTGGCATGATGTTATACACTAAGCATCTCTGAACATATGACTCTGGTAAAGAAGTTAGTTTCAGAATAAAATGTTGTTCAGTATGAGCCATGAATGTAGAATCAAAGATTTCTGGACAACTTTGAAACACTTTTGAACTCTCTTTGATGCAATTTAGTAGCTTTTACCTCAGTGCTCCAACAGATCAAGTCCTCAATACTCACCTATACAAGCACGATTTGATGTAATAAAGAGCCTATCAGCTATTGCATGGTCACTACTAAATGCAACATTTTGGAGGTTTGAACAACACAACTGGGTCTGCCACTTACCATTTGTCCAGGTCGGCCTTCACAGCAGCACAGGCGGCGGGGACAGGGGCCTCGGCGGGGGCAGCAGCAGTCTCGGAGTCTGACATGTCTGTGGTGTGTGATCAGTCTGTGTCCTGTCCTGTCCTGTCCTGAGAGAAAGACGGAGTCAGAGGAGAGTTCCAATGAATGCGTGCCTGTGCAGGGGGGAGGAGCGCACGCGAAGTGGGAGTGGACAAACATGTGAGGAGGGCAGCACACGTGTGTCCACAGCGGTCAGGGGGACGGTGCTGGGACAGAGGGGTGAAGGTTCACTGACTCAGAGGTGCACCTGCTGGTTTAGAAATAGGGGGAAGAATAATAATCTTGGTGACAGCTTGATGTGCGGCCGAATATTTGGGGAGAAGTCAAAAAGCAATAAAAGACAGTGTAGCTAATAAACAGGAAAGGTAAAGGTAAGTAAGGCTTTGCATGTGACCAAAGCAGAGGTATACCCCCTGCACTGCCTCAGCATGTACTGAATTTCAAGACACTTTCTCAAAGCCACTTTTTCCTCTGTTGTCTTGGGCCATCTAGTGGTGGAAGGCTAGAAGACAACTTAATGCAGCAGCAGACTATGGCAGCCATATGTACTTCAGAGGTCATACTAAGGACCAGGGTGCGATTTGCTGGGTTCTGGTTTTCTTGTCCCCGTCACTGTTTCTTTTATCCCTATCCCTACTTCTGCTGTATTATTGTATTAAACGTAGGGCTAGCCAACTGAATTCATTTTACATGAGAGGCAGGTGATCTCTACTTTAGCGGGCTTTGATGCGGACAGGGTCTATACTCTGCAGATGACTGATGCAGAGAGCGAGGGTCGGCGGAGTCAGGCCTGGTCCACACGTAGCAGGCCCTCCGCCTAAAAAAAACTTGAGTCCACACTGCCTCGTTTTTTTTAAAAACAACATCCACACTTAACCGCGCATATGCGTTGTCAAGTACATTAAATGTTCAAATCTCTCCACAAGTTTCTGCACGGCACATTCATTATTTTCTATGAAATGCACCGTTATAGCTTTACAGACCTGCCAAACAATTGCGAGGCCACATAGGCTATACCTTGACAAACAAACGCATTTCTCCCGTCAGATTAACAGTACAACGTGCAAACAACTTTCTTGAACAGACTGACCAGTGATCGCATGGCCTGGCATGGCCTGGCACGTAATGACTCCGTCAACGGCAGCAGCGAGGACAGTAACATTCCTTTCACAGTTTCCTCCGGGAGGACGACTTCATCCTAAAGTCTCCTGCATCAGAAACCCTCCTGTCTGGTGTAAAAAAGTTGTTTCATCTGTGCGTGGTAAGAGGGGGTGCATTTCTCGGCAGTCATGCAGTTTTCGGCGTAACACCTGTCTGAAACAAACTCCGGTTTTGTGTGGATGGTAGGCCAGATCATAGGAAAATATCTTCGGTTTGTGAGATACCCTGCCACGTGTAGACGGGGCCTCAGAAACACTCATGGATCGCATGTCTCGCCAGGATTTTTGCAGAACTTTGCCAATAGGTGTTTTTTTTTTTCTTATGAATGCCTGATGCGCTCCCGGGATGGCACAGGCCCGGGGAACTATATTATGAGAGTGGACTTTTTAAGTGTAGCCTGTAAGGCTTTTGCATATGTCATGTCTGATTAATGAATATGCACAGGGAACTGTGTTATGTATCCTGATTGACTTTATGATCAGTTAAATCTATTTTGCACACATACAGACATGAGCTTGAAATGAACAGGACTGGCGTGTCTTATCCCCTCGCGCTCTCAGGGCAGTGAAGTCGCGCACAGACGCACATGCCGTGGAAAATAGGAGACTTTAACCTCCACAAAAGCGTTCTCTAGACCACAAGCAACAAACCGCTGCTTATTTTACATTAAAAAAAACAGCTGTAAAGATGATAGAATGAATCGTGGCTGAACTATGAATGTGCACATGGCGGCAATCGCCCCAACCCGGCCCGCGATCAAAGGACAATTTTATGACCGGATCCGCGGAACCCGTGCGTTAATGCCCCCAGCCATGTGTGACACCCAGCTCGTTTTACATCCTGTTTGACAGTTTCACAAACAGGATGAGGAACCTTTACGCACGGTTCTGATTCGGTTCTGAGAAGTGCCAGCCGTGCGCATACATGTGCATGCTGTAACATTTCCAGCTCGGTGCCTCAAAATAGAAAGACACCTGTCGCCCTGGTCACACTACATTGGTTACTTAAAGTTTGATCATCAAGAGTTTTCCAAAACGACCCAACTCCCTCTATGCACAGGCCATTTGAAGTCTCTCATCTCCTGTCTCTGGCGCTGTTCCTCGCTGAATGTAATCCAAAACTATACAGAGGAACACGTAACATAATATGTTATGTGTGTCTCATATATAAATATCTGCCTCGGAGTAGGCTATAGGCTGGATCATTACACATTCAATTGGGCTGTGTGCGCTTATATTCAGCCAAGAAACACACAGGCACGGACGCCCTGCACACAGCGGCATCAACTTCACCCTCCGCTCCACACACACTCTGAGCTACTAGACAGAACACATCTTACAACACTGGGTTTCAAGTTCAACAGCATGAAATGTATGTGCTTTTTATGCAATAAAGTGATTGAGTAACTATCCCCCCTTCTGTTTTTGTTGTTGTTGTTGACAAATTGCACCTTAAAGACCACAATGCATCAGTGCTATAGGCAGTGTTTAGAGGCAAAACAATGACAAATGCACTCTTGGGGATCTTTTCATATGAAAATGTTGAGAATTATATACGTTTAGGCTTTGTGTCTTGTTTGGATGAAGCATATGCTGCTTTTGTCAATTATCTCAATTTACCAAATAAAAACTAATGTCTAGCCATCAGCATACTGCTCAGCAATAGCTCTGATCAGGCTGACTACATTTATGGGCAGGCGGCACTTTTGATCCTTTTCTTGAGCAATGTGCCATTGCCTTTTCAGATAAGATAAAGTTGCCATAAACCAATGTGATCCCAGAAATAGTAACTGAACAGACATAAAATACAGTCAGTCATTCTTCCGGTTTGGCGTGTGCGCATGTGTTGGCGGGTTTGTTGCCAGCTCAGACGTGCTCTTACACAAACTTAGTTTTAGCTGATTTAGTTTTTACTAAACTTTCTCTTAAAGTCTCTCTCGGGGTTCCCATTCGTTTTTAACGTCGCTTTTACCTGGATCTATACTTTCACAACTTTTAAACACATTCTAACCTCAGCGCGGACGTGTGCTAACCGGCGGCTAGCTAATGACTACACGACTCGTCACCCCCACGCTCAGTTGTGGGGACCGTGCTGGTCTGAGCCAAAGATTTGCTGATCTGGAGCAAAGGATTTCCATGCAGTTCAAAATCCAGCAGGAAAAGGACTCTGAGATAATCGTGGGTAAAACTCAAACCTGTCCCACTAGTCCGCAGCTTGCTGACACGGAGCGTTTTTCCGGAAACGTCTCATCACACTCCAATGCTACTTGGCCACGTCATCAAGCCGATGTTGTCCCTCGCAGCAAAAACTACTAGCTACTAAGCCCAAAGGTCCAACTAGTTTGACTCCACGGAGGAAGTCAGAAAAAGGGATAGTTGTGCCAGCCAGCGAAGATCCCCGTAAGCGTGGCTCGCTCCCATAATGCCGATAGCATAACGCTGGCAAATAGATTCAACATCCTGGACAATGAGAATTTTCCTCCTCTGCCCAGTCTTCAGTCCCCACCACAACGTGAGGGTGATCCTCCTGCCACCCAGGGGCTCTCGTGCAGGACATCAATAACTCTGCCCCAAACATCCTCCACAATCATCCTTCAGTCTCCATAGTAGTGATGCACACCGGTACCAACGACCTCAAACTTCAGCAGTCAGAAAAACTCAACTCAAGACTTCATTTCACTCACCACTATTAAAAACAACAATAAAACCTGCATAAAAACGGTAGCACAGCGGTGCTCTCGCTTCACAGCTAGAAGGTCCTGGGTTCGATTCCCACCTGGACGGGGCCTTTCTGAGTGGAGTTTGCATGTTCTCCCCGTGTCTGCGTAGGTTTCCTCCGAGTACTCTGGTTTCCCCTACCACCAAAAACATGTACAATAGGCCAGGATGCATGATGTGTGTGTGAATGTATGGTGGTGTTCAGAGGGACCGTTGGCGCAGATGTGTGCAGTTGTGTGCAGTCGTGACAGCGCTTCTGTCAGTCTCCCCCAGGGGAAACTGAAGCTACTAACGTAGTTTATCACCACCGAGTGTGGAGTGAATGTAAAATGCTCTCATGTGAAGCGCTTTGTGACCATGTCTATATAAATAACGGTCTTATTCATAGTTTCTGGACCATTCTCTGCGCCCTGTTTTGGGGGATGGAACATTTAGCAGAGCGAGGCTGCTCCATTTGTTTTTAAACAACCACTGCACGAAGAATAACATTCCATACGTGGACAATTTCTTAACATTTTTGAACAGGCCTGGACTTTTCAAAAAAGACAGACTACACCCCAACTTCACCGGATCCCACCTGTTTTCACAGAACATTAAACTTACAATAGAATCAGCAGCATGAAGGTCTCCCTCCACACCTACCATAACGGATATTCCTGTTTTTATCAGCAGAGAGCACACCTAAGGTAAGACTTAGGGCCGGGCGATATGGCCAAAAAAATAAATTCTCAATTTTTTTACTCAGTTTTGATGATTACGATTTTAAATCGATTTTATTGGAAATAAACTTAAGTAAAAAATAATACTTCCCGCACACTGCCAACCTTGCAAAACTAGTTTACTAGGATTAGGTCAATGTTTCGGTCCTGAGACCTTCATCAGGCAAATTGGAAATAGACTTAAAAAAGTTTATCATATGAAAAAAACACTGCCCAGAGTCCTCCACATTAATATTTAGATTTAAAATATAGCCCACAATTTGGCCCATTAAAATGTGTTAGTTCTGTTTTAAATATTCCTTAAATATTCCTTGTCTGCTCTCAAAAGTAAAACCTCCTTATGAGGTCTGCTGTGATTGACATCCGTCTCCATGGAGACTCGAGGGGAAAGGGGCGGAGCTACATGGGGCCGCTGCTGCTGCGTCTCCCCCACGTGTCCGCTCTGTGTGGGAGAGAAACTGTGTTTTAGCGAAGAAAACTCCATCGCGCACAACGAAAACAGCAGATGCAGCAGAGATCGTCAGAAAGTCGCTGGGTTCTCCACTGGTGTCATTCCTGAAAACAGTCGCTACGGAGCGTCTGAAACGTTGCTAAATTGGCAGCGCGGCGCACGTAAGGCGGACATGGAGCGGCGGACACGATTTTGCCATTTTCCACATCTTATGTTTTTAAAAGCATGAATTAATCGAATGAATTCGATTTATTGCCCAGCCCTAGTAAGACTACTCGCACTGTTAATACTAATAACCTAGTATTAACTACCTACCAGTGAACATGGCTCTTTTAAATGTCCGCTCTCTGCCGGATAAGTCTTTTATTGTAAATGATTTGATTTTAGACAATAATCTTGATTGTTTCTAACTTAAACCCGGCTGGGTGCGGATGCGAATGCCGTTCTTGCTAAGGCCTCTCCACCTAATTTTAGCAACACTCTTGCCACCAAACCAATTTTATTTGATCAATACACGATTTTCAATTTTTTTTAGTAACCCGCCGATTTTATGTGTCACCGCCCAAAAGATTATTTTATATATTATTATTTTTATTAATGAATTCTCACACTTTTTATCAATTTTACGTAGCTCCTTTAATATGATGATTTTAACCAGTAATTTTAATCTACACATAAACAACGTTTTAGACCCTATTTCTGCAGAGTTTTTAAATGTTCTTAATTATATGGGTTTCACCCAACACGTCACGCAGCCAACTCACGAGAAAGGGCACAGTGTGGACCTGGTCATCACGTATGGCCTGTCCACTACTGTGTCCTCTGTTATCGACCTGGCCGTCTCTGACCATTACTGTGTGTTTTTAATGTCACCGGTTTTATCCAGCGAGAATCCTCTGCAAAAACTGAGGAAACGTAATCTCACCCCCTCAGCCACTTGAGCCACCCTCAAGTGGCTGCAAAATGTATTGATGCTTTACAACAAATTCCTCCTGTGATTTTACCTGCTAACTGCGATTTTATTGTTGACAATTTTTACAGTAAACTACTCATCGCCATCGATGCAGTTGCACCATTCAAACTTAAAAAGATTAACCCAAACCCCTCCTTCCCTGGAGAAACGAGGAGCTAAAGCAACTCAAGAGAAATTGCAGGAAGGCCGAGAGGAGATGGAGGAAATTCAAAATAACAATACATTTTCAAATATTCTGTGCGTAACAAAAGACCTACAATACAGCAATAAGAAATGCAAGAAATTAATTACTTCCACAATAATCACCAACCACAAAAATAACCCAAAGGTCCTATTCTCAACAAAAGAAAATGTTTTAAATCCTGTTTAAAAGACCTCCTTTAAACCCCACAGAGGCGTTTGCAGACCACTTCAGGGGAAAGATAGAAAAAGATCTTTATTTATATAGCGCCTTTCACAGACATGGTCACAAAGCGCTTCACATGAGAGCATTTTACATTCACTCCACACTCGGTGATGGTAAACTACGTTAGTAGCTTCAGTTTCCCCTGGGGGAGACTGACAGAAGCGCGTCGCGACTACACACGTCTGCGCCAACGGTCCCTCTGACCAACACCATACATTCACACACACATCATCCATCCTGGCCGGTACATCCTGGTACATGTTTTTGGTGGTAGGGGAAACCGGAGTACCCGGAGGAAACCTACGCAGACACGGGGAGAACATGCAAACTCCACACAGAAAGGCCCCGTCCAGGTGGGAATCGAACCTGGGACCTTTTCTAGCTGTGAAGTGAGAGCACTAACCGCTGTGCTACCGTGCTGCCCAGCACTATCAGACACTATCAGATGTAATATTTTATCTCAAAGTAACACGGTTTTAAATACATCTGGCTGTCTATCTGTTTCATAGGAAACACTGCACAGTTTTGTCCAGGTTAATGCTGAGATGCTTGATAAAGTTTTCTCTTCAGTGAGGCCCACCACATGTCTTTTAGACCCGGTCTCTCTCAACCCCGTTTTTTTAAAACATTCTAGGGATCCTTTAAAGACAAACTATTACACATGATGAATTGCTCTCTTCAGACGGGGGTCTTCCCTTCTGCCTTTAAGGGGAGGTGGTGAGGCCCCTGCTGAAGAAGAGCAATTTGTACTGTAATAATTTTAAGAATTTTAGACCGGTACAATTTTTAAGCAAAATCTTTGAAAAACGTTTCTTTATCCAACTTAATGATTTTATTAGTGCACATAACGTCCTTGAGAAATTCCAGTCTGGTTTTAGGGTAAACCACAGCACCGAGACGGCCCTTTTAAAGATCTTGAATGATCTTAGATTAAATTATGACTCACAGAAAGTCACAGTGTTGGTTCTACTGGATCTGAGCGCTGCCTTTGATACAGTCGACCATACTATTCTTTTAACGTGTTTAAAACACATCGGCCTCTCTGGTGCTGTCCACAAATGGTTTACATCCTACCTCACAGACAGGACATTCATGGTAAGTGTGGACCTGGTCCTCTAAGGTCCATAACATTACATGTGGTGTGCCCCAGGGTTCGATTTTAGGGCCCGTGCTTTTTAACCTGTATATGCTCCCTCTTGGTGATGTCATCAGGAGACATGGAGTCAACTTTCATAGTTGACTCCATGTCCATAGTACGCTGATGATACACAGTTGTACATCTCCATGTCTCCTGAGGCCAATGGATGCACTTTTTAACTGCATTTTAGATCTTTATGATTTTAGATCAAATCCTGGAGGGCAGAAAACTTTCTCCAGCTCATCCAGGACAAAACTGAAGTTTTAGTCATCGGTCCTGAGGCCCAGAAAGAGAAGCCTTTACCAAAACTACAGTCATTGTCTTTTAATCCTTCCTCACAGGTGAAGAACCTGGGTGTGATTTTTGACTCTGAGCTGACTTTAATTCCACACATTAAGAATATCACAAAAATAGGTTTTTACCATCTAAAGAACATAGCCAGAGTCCGCCCCATTCTCTCTCGGGCCAACACGGAGATGCTAATGCATGCTTTTATCACCAGTCGTATCGACTACTGTAATGCCCTGCTTTCTGGTCTTCCCAAAAAGAGTATCTCAGATTTACAACCATAACTAAATTCAGTCCTGACGAAGACCAGGAGGGGGGACCACATTACACCGGTTTTAGAGTCGCTGCATTGGCTCCCCGTGTGTTTCAGGATCGATTTTAAAGTTCTTTTAATGGTTTTTAAATGTCTTAATGGTCTTGGTCCTTCTTATCTTTCAGAACTGCTTTTACCTTATGAACCTTCACGGCCCCTTCGCTCCTCCAGCAGGGGTCTCCTAGTTATTCCTAAAGTCAACAGAAAGACTCACGGCGAAGCGTCTTTCCAATATTATGGCCCTCGCCTCTGGAACGACCTGCCGGAGGAGCTCAGGACCGCAGAGAACGTTCATGTGTTTAAGAGCAGGCTCAAGACCCACCTTTTTAGTTTAGCTTTTAACTGACATCTATCGATTTAGTCCTAATTATATATTGTTTGTGTGTGTTGGTGGGGGTGTGTAGATGTATGAATGATGCGGGGTGTATTTTAAATGTTGTAATCTGTAAAGCACTTTGTGATACCTTTCGGTATGAAAAGCACTTTATAAAATAAGTTTGATTGATTGACAGTGAACACTGAAAACTGTACTTAGATCATGAACATGATTGTTGATGATTAATATTGTTGTTTCTTCAATACTTATTATAATAAGTGGAAAATAAATAATGTTGTCTCTAAAACCACAATATTGTTTAGTATTTCATATTGATAAGACATATCTTGTGGCTAAATTACATTAGCATCAAATGAATTGACTGAGTGAATGGAAAAGCTCTGCAGCTGCTTTTGCAGAAGTGCCTACTCCAGCAGGAATCTACATTTGGTCAAACAATAGAAGAAAAACATGTTGAATAAAACAGATATTTGGTTTTGTATTTGTTTTCTGTACCAGTTGATAGAAAACAAAAGAGTGAGCTCTCACCTATCTGCAGACAGGATGTCCCGCTCCGGAGCTTGACCGTTCAAAAGTGTCTAAAAGTGAGGGCAGAGAAAGCCGAGAGGTTCTGTGCGGGCGCTCTGCAGTGAGTGTGGGGGGTGCGTTGCAATGCTATGGTCATGTGTGTGCACTCTTCCCCTTGAGCCACTGCTCAAGGGGAAGAGGAGGAAAAAGCAAAAAACAAGTAAAGCAAGAGGAGCAAACAACAGCCTAAAAAGGCGGCTCTTTAAGATTCAACAGTGGTTCAGTTGTATACGGGACGGGGGTGGGGGTAACACACATGTCATGTATGGAGCCTGTCTCTTTAATGCTGACTCAGTCTGCCCACATACATGCTTTGTTCCGCCATTATGCGAACTTTTTAACTCTTGTCCTCTACGTGCATCTGCTCAGGTTTCCACTCGAGGCAAAGGCCCTCCAGGTCAAGCTGAGACTAAATGGAATCACCTAACCTCTCACAGGTGTTTAGTGAACAACATGTTTCCGTAGTGAGTGTATGTGTCTCAGAGTGTTGCCATTCTTAGGCAGAATGAGACGTGATGAAATCAGAGGAGGCTTCAAAGTCACTGTGTAGGTCAGACATACGGGAGGAGAGCTGCGCATGTGTACACTGTCACATACTCATGAAGAGGACATGCACCTGCAGGCACTGTGTCAGGGGGCAAAGCACACACCAAAGAAACGATCAAACAATAAAAAAAGACATGAAGTATCTAGTCTCATTGTTTACTGAACTTACTGACTGCTATGTAAATTAAGACCATTCATTTCAATTAGCATTTTATTTGCATTTAATATTTGCTGTTTAATGTATGTCCTGGGTTAAGGAAAAAAAAAGATCTTTGTTTGATTATTAATTCATTAATTATTAATTCAATCAATAATGAACTCCATGCTATGTATCACCTAATACATAGATGTGTTTAAAATGTCTGTTCAATGCACTTTAGAACTTAAAGTGACTAAAGAGCTAAAGAGTCTGAAAGATTGAAAAATAAGAAGATAGTGAGAGTGACATTTGAAAGTAAACAGTCATGTTCATTACTCTCCTCAACTCCACATTAAATCAGAAAGCCGCTCCTAGCAAAATAAGGAGAGTGAGAACAAAGTTTCAAAAGTAAATGGTCAAGCTCCTCCCCTGATTAGTTCCTGAAATCGGCATTGGGAGGAAATATTACTAACGTTAAGTCAAATTTGAGACCCAGGTGGTCAATTATGTGCAATGTATTGAATTTGAACATTTAAACTTACAGACTATCACTTTAAACGGAAAAATAAATAAAAATAAACTCTAAATTTTGTAAAGAAAAAAGGAGTGTGGGAGGTCTATTCTCTTACACCTGTACAATTTATGACTGTATTTCATAAGTTCTGCTGATAACACAACAATACAATGTACTGCACCAATTATTTGAAAACTTGTGTCATCAGAATGAAAAGGTAGTGCCGGTCGAGGGTTATTAGAAACATTACTTTTTTCATTCATGATCTAATTAGGGTCTTTTTCCACTTCGCCTTTGCACCACATGCATCCACCCGCGTTCGTCCTGTTGCATGCATTCAAACCTCCTTCACTATGTTTCTCATTATGGTCTGGACCAAACGAGTTTCAAACTTCAGCACAGTCTCCAAGCTGCTGTATAAACAAATGGACCGAGCACCTATAAAATGGAGGCAACATGGACATTCAGGAGACAAGAGGTGAAGAGCAGTCACAGGCCGATCAGTGCAAGAGCAGATAGCCATGGAAGGAACCAAGACCCTCAAATTCTTCATCACAGGTAAGAAAAACACATGGATTTCTTATAGACACACAATACATATAAATTAAGGGGACGCAACGACGTCGGCACATGATGATAAGGACGACATCCAAAGCCTAATTTTCACATTTATGATGAAAGTACACAGATGGTCTTAAATTATATAACAGATTCTGGGGATAGTTTCAAATTGTAGATGGGGAAATAAGATGGATATACAAAATATGTAATATGTTTGCCTAAGTATCTGGTGTATCCTGTCCTCAGTGGTGTGTATGGTGGCGGTCGCCGGGGCAATTCCCATTGGAGATCTGCTGGACCTCGCCTCTCAGCACTCCGACAAGCTGCACTCCCTCAGCACCCTGCTCACACACGAGCTGGTCAGTCTCTACACACACGGCACATGTTCAGTTAGACAGCCAAGATTTCAAAGGAATGCAATTTTACTACTCACTCTACTTTGTGATAATTGTGTGTTTTCAATTCTTATTTAATATCTATTGCATTGTTTTCTTCCAGGACACTCATTTCCCTCCCATTGGACACAAGATCATGCCCCGTCCCTCCATGTGTCACACGGCCACTCTGCAAGGTCCCACTGACAAAAACCAGGCTCTTCAATTGCCTGTGAGTAAAGCTCTTTCTTAAACAGGCCTAACGTTGTGTGTGTGGCTCATGGTGGAGTGGCAAAGGTAAAAACAAAACATACACAGTAGGCCACAACCTCCTGCTGGTAATTTTGGTCACGGGCCTGGTTTGAAGATGGACCCCAGGAAATTTTCTCCGGATTGGTTAACCTGGGGCCTCATGAAAAAAACGAAAAGCTGAACCAACATCGATGGTTTCACAAGTTATCCTCCGAGCACTGACATTTTGCTGAACGTCCGCTCCTCACCCTCCTTCATGCTCAGATGTCCTGTTTAATAAAGCTTATGGGCAAAAACATAAAAAGTAAATCCAGTCCAAATGGCTCAGTAGGTTTCAAAATATTTCACTTCACTTCTAAGGCTCAAGTTTTGGCAACATGGTGAGTCATGTGATCACAAATCATTACGTGACTGCATCTTCAGCAGCACACTGACGGATGAAGATGGGGGAGGCTGCCTTCAGGCTTGTTTGGACAGTGTCAGTGCCTATTTTAGCTACAGGACCCAGTGCAAACAAAAGCAGGAATAAGGAAACTGTGACGCTGGCACAAGAAAAAGACCCTATGGAAAACAATTGTTTTGGTCCATAAAACAATATCTGTTATTGATCAATAGCTCCTTTTCTTAAAGGACCTGATATTTTCATTTCAAACAATGAAAGACGAAACAACTAAATTGAAATGTTAGCTGAAGTCCAAACTCATTCCTTGTTTTCCTAAAAGATTTGCTGCATTGCTGCATCCCAATTCTTCACAGGGACGAGTTTATCGGCATATTTCGCAACTTGCAGGGTCACTTTTACAAAAATGCAACTAAACTCGCCTGCAAGTTCATGAAATAGTTACAAATGCTTTATAATTAGATGCACAGTGTTTTTTCCAACAAAAGCCTGAGTTTATTATAACTGGAAAAAAAAAACAGGTTCAGCTCCTTTTAAAACCTTACCCCAGCATCACACCGCCCAATATTTAGTAGTTTGCTCCCATTCAATTCTAGCAGTAATAGCTCATGGTTTAGAGTTTGGGGAGTATCATGAAAATGTTCAATGGTATTGGATAGTACTGAAGGGCTAGTTTGATTTATTTGAAAATAGAGATGTGAATAAAAACATAATTAGTGATTTCATTTATTTATTTATATCACACAGCCCTTTCTGCTTTAGATTTTGATATATCTTTCATCATTAATTGTGTGTTGTGCAGGAGCACGACCTGCTGTCTCTGGTTCGGTCCCTGCTCCAGTCCTGGGCGGACCCTCTGTTGGTCCTGTCTGCTAACGCTAACACACTGCCTCACCCAGCCCAGAGCACCATCGCCAGCAAGGTTCAGGAACTCCGAGACAATTCCAACAGTTTGGGACACGGCCTAGATATTCTGTCTGGCAAGGTGAGAAAACATAGAACATACTTTATTGTTTTAGCCTTGTTGTATTTACAAAAGTTAAATCAAACTCTAGTGTTTGCAAAGTAAGTTCATCTGTTTTTTTAATGTCTAGATGGGCCCAGCTTCTCAGATCCTCTCCATTTTGCCATATGAAGGGAATGCGGACATTGGCGAGGACAACATCTCCAAACTCCTCAACTTCCAGTTCCTCTTGTCCTGCTTCCGCCGCGATTCCCACAAGATCGATAGTTTTCTCAAAGTCTTGCGTTGCAGGGCCGCCAAAATGCAGCCAAACATGTGTTGAAGATTGAACACTTCAACAGCTGCCTGCCAGTCATAGAATAGTCTGTTTACTGTATTCAAGCATTTTCCCTCCTGAGAATCAATGCTAAATAATTGTGACATTGGGTAAAAAAAAAAGTTGAATTATAGTTTTATATGTTTTTTTTTTTTTTTATTATTATCACTGTCCACATTTAGAAATGGGTCAGTTGCTGATTTTAAACTATTGTGATAAATTGTAATTGAATAGTTATACATATTAAATATCTATGATTATTATATCTATAGTACTTACCTATAACAAAAGCAATGTGCCCTTGATGTGATCACTTTTACGGCGTATCACAGGGTTAGAAATGCTTGAAATTGTGGCTACCAGCTCCATTTGCACTTAACATTTTCTTACTTTTTTGTAGAATGCTTTTAAATGTTGAATTTGTTTTGTGTCATTTAGTAAAATGTGTTGCATAAGAGAACAGTGTGTGTCTGTTTACATAATTAACATTAATTATCTTTTTTTTTTATGGGAAAACAAATATTATTCCGCATTTCAGCCCCCCTAAATCAACTAAACCCTATTTAAATACAGTTAGTATTACGAAGTAGGGATGTCAAGATTATCCGGTTTTACGATTACCACGATTATAAAAGGACGCGGTAGGTTAACCGTAAGAATTTCAGAAGCCACGGTTTACCGCAGAAATATTTCACGCGGACGCACGAGCCGCTGCGCGCCATAAACAGCGCGTAAACTCACCGGTAGTTGAGCGAGGCAGAAGGACGCTCTCCTCCAGTGTTGTATCCACCCAGAAACGATTGAAGTCAGCAGAGTGGGACCTCTTTAGGATCCAAAACATGACCAAGGCGTTGTTGTTGTCGATGGACGTCCGTTATGCAAAACCTGTCGTCAGAAAGTTGCAGCAAAAGGCGCCGATATCGGCTACGTCGAAGGCAAGGCAAGGCAACTTTATTTATACCGCGCATTTCGTACACAAGGCAACTCAATGCGCCTCGAATATAAACAACATCTTGGAGATAATCCTTCGCTGTGAATGTCCAGGACAAGGTAACAAACTGCATACTTCCCAAATAAGTTGTCCAAATGTTCGGAAATATCCACCGCAACCGGCTCAGGATGTAAACAAAAGGCTAACGCGCTCCACTCTGCTTCAGCTGCGCGTAGAAGAAAGGAAAGTGAAACCGCACATGTCGAGATCAGCCGTTCAAAAGAGTCTCCTTAGTCACTTTGTAAACACGTTTCATTCTCTGTTCATCAAAATAATTAAGCAACAGCTTAACTTTTGAGAGCATAAAACCTACTCTAGCTTGTGGCCTAATAATATATAGTAACATAATTATGGTCATATAAAGAAGTAAAGTTGACATTGTTTTGTATTATTCAATGTAGGCCTATTTATTTTAATGCAAAACAATCTTAAAGCATTTTTCATTTTTAGAAACAGCTGTTTTGTCGGGGAATAATTGTGAATAATCGTAAAATCGCAATTTTTTGTTTCACAATAATCGTGACTCAAAAAATTGAAATCGTGACACCCCTATTGCGAAGTGCTCCTAAATACACATCCGTGCAGTAATATCTTCACTTTACTGCGTGGACGTCGAAGTGCTCCTAAGGTGTTATTGCACCTTACAATATAGTTCCCCTTTTTATCCGCTTAGAAAATCGACATGTTACATTTTGTGTAACTATACTTGGATCGTGTAACTGCTGACGTAGTTTCACGAGGACTTGGCTCCTTTCGACTGAAGCTATGGTGGCGGGCGGCCCTAAAACTCGCCTGTCCGCCCCTGGAGTAAGTGTTTTTCCAGCGCGTCGGGAGCAGCAGAGAGCAGATGCCGAGCAGAAGCAGCTCGCTCATGGACGCCCGTGTGCGCGGAAAACTGACACCTGTCTGCCACCTTCAGCGGTTCATATCCCGTCTTCTGGGGGCCTTTATACGGGACATGAAGAATAAAAAGAACTTACAGGCGAAGCCATCTCCAGAGGAAAGACCGAGCATGAGCTTTGAAGTGAGTCTCCAGCAGCTAAACGACCTGTTAACAGACGAGAGCGGTCTGTACAGCTGGCCCACCAAGCACTGCCATGAAGTCTACCCGAGGATTTACGTGGGCAACGCGTGAGTTTCTCCACACTATTATAACTGTGGCGTAGTCTCAGCATACCGTTTAATAGGTAACCATTCTCAAATCTGTAAGCTTATTCATTAAACTTTAAGCGTATTTCATGATTGCTATATATTACCAAAACTGTACAGCGCCTCCACAATTGCCAATGGAGCTCCATAACCAGCATCACGGGCTGACCATCCATGCGTTACATTATTTGTTGTTATTTATGTCCAAGGTGCGCGGTGGTGGAACCATCTAGACGCGCTCAGAGTCAGACGGTGCACGCGGTGGCACAAAGCATCCCTCTGTACCATCGGAGTTTACTCCGAATGATGATGACCAGTCTATAGGTCTCATTGGCCTATTTCCACTTCTTAGGGATATGTGTGAGTATATCAGGAGACAAAGAGAGAGAAACTAATAACTTATAGCCTATTTTACACGAAATGTTGTAATACTTTATGGGTTATAAAGTAATACTTTATGGCTAATGAGGCTATATTAAAACAGCAGTTTATTTGCAGTGGGCTAAGGATAACTAGTATATGAATACATTTTCATAGTTGTGAAATCTGTTCAAATCAACGACTTAAAACATGTGTTTAAGACCAACAATTCCTCAGATAATTTACTTTGCAATTAGAAATAATCTAAATTATCGCCGTCACTAATCAGTAACACTGCATATTACAGTTACTGTGTATCATTATTTATAGTTAATGTAAATCTCAATGCATTTGTTCTCGTTTGCGTAGACTGATATTTTCTGAAGAAACATCTAATTTTATTTAATAACTTACCCCCATTGCAATAATACAATACATGGGTTAGTTATACTGACTAGTCTCTTTCCTTCACGCCCTAGATCTATTTTGCAGTCCAGAGGTGTGGGCACATGCTATTTTTAGCTCCCAAAATGAGGACGTGCCAAATTGTGCAGCACTCATTGTCGTCACTGTTGAAACGGATGCTTTGGCTGAAATCCATGCTTCTTTCCTCAAATCAGTTGATATATATGCATATATTTGTAGAAAACATAACAATACTTATAGATTCTGGATAAACTATTATAAAAAGGAAGTATTTGAGCAGAATAGATATGTAAGCATGGATGTCTGAAACAAGGAGCGTGACTTCCAAATTTAGCCGCTATGACACAGATTTGGGAGCTGCAGCATCACTTCAACTTATCCACTGCTGTTTGAATGATAGCACGGTGGCGCAGTGGTTAACATGCCTCCGCAGCAACACCGTCCTGGTTTTCGTTCCTGGACCAGATGGAACCTTTCTGTGTGGAGTTTGCATGTCTTTGCTTAATTTCCTCCCAGCTGCTCTGGGATTCCCTACATTAAAACAAACAATAACATGTAGGCGTACAATCACTGGGACTCTAACGAAAATCCATGACCAGTTTATTGTTTTGTGCACAGGTTTGTGGCGAGTAACGTGCTTCGTCTGAAGCGCCTGGGCATCACTCACATCCTGAATGCGGCGGAGGGGAACTCCTTCATGCACGTCAACACCAGCGCAGACTTCTACAGCGGCTCAGGTATCACGTACCATGGCATTCCTGCCAGTGACACCGACCACTTCGACATCACTGTGTACTTTGAGGAGGCCGCTGACTTCATCGCTAAGGCACTGGCGTATAAAAATGGAAAAGGTAAGTAATTAAAGGTAAAATATAGATGATATGACAAGAAAATAAGAAAAACTTTTTTTCTGAAAGTTACATTCCCATACAATCCAAATTGACTTTGCAAAGATAAATGAAAAGCCCGAGAGTTTATTGTCTCCTCTGAATCCCCACAACAGCCAATATCGCTCCAGTACTGCACTTGTAATGAAAAACCTTAAGGGAAATATCCGTTGAAGTTTTATTCTTGGAAATGGAGCAAGTACTGAATGAACATATAAATAAATAATGATAAGCTACACACACAAAAGATATTTTTTTAAAGGCCAGTCACTAAACATGAAAGTCCAAACGATCTTTATCAGGACACACATATTAAACATGTTTTTACTTTTCCCACCATATATAAAACTGAAGTGGGCCATATAACATTCTAATTTTCCTTTGAGTCTATAAGTTCCGTTGGCGCATTGAGTTTCCTTGTGTACGAAATGCGCGGTATAAATAAAGTTGCCTTGCCTTGCCTTGCCTTGGTGAACTGGCCTAACCTTTTCTCTCACTATGTGTAGGTAAGGTGTATGTCCACTGTCGGGAGGGCTACAGCCGCTCCCCCACGCTTGTAATCGCCTACCTGATGCTGCTGCAGAACATGGACGTACACACAGCCCTGGCCACGGTGCGCCACAAGCGAGAGATTGGCCCCAACGACGGCTTCCTGCGCCAGCTCTGTGTCCTCAACCAGCGACTGGCAGCCGAGGGGCGCATCTGGAACCAATGAACTAATGCAAAAGATAGCACTGCACTATGACCAATCTGTCCACAGCTTTTGACCGATTCACAGAGGAATGTCAGGTGTATGTCTGAGAGCATACAGTCTACAGCTCAGATACAGAGACAGAGGTTTGTACATCCCATATGTAAGCAACACAGTGACTGTGTTTACAGAATTATAGTGTAAGGTGCAATATTTACGTCAGTATCATATGTTCCATGCAGTGTGTACCTTGTGCTCAACTCAACAGTAACTGTACATTCTAGCTTTATATGAGATAGACTTGTTTTTGTAAAGATGGAGTCTTAAGTCAAACACTGAATTAGCTTTCCCAGTACTTCCTAACCTAAAACTGTGCAAGCATCAGTGAATGCAGCATAATTTATAGAAGTGTATATTGTCAATTTTCCAGTTATGGCTTCAAGTATTCACAAGCGCAGTTTTAGCTAAGAAATGCAAACATCGCACAGAAAGCTAATTTTGAAAATAATTCTGTGCCACAGCTTTATGGGAAACAAGACTCCCACAGTACATGTACATTGTAGGGCTGCATTTAATAATCCACCCTGCTTTTGTCTTGTTGAATGTAATGGCAGTCATCTGTGAAAAATGCTGAGCATTACCACGCTGTACTTGATAATAATGGAAATTATATAGTACAATTATATAGTACAGTTCTTTAGTCGTTTGTATCGCTTTGTGCTGACCTCAGTCCTACCAACACTGCCAATTTGTCAAGTTTTTTTTGTTATGTTATTTTGTATTGACACGGGTATGTGACATATCCAGGGTACACATCATTAAAGTACAGTGTTGCTGACCAGCTATACATATACTGAAACTCAGTAAAAACAGCCAACTAGTATGCCTTATTGTTAGGTTTAGCTCATTTTAGCTTTTATATAAATAGCCAAAACTCTGAAGATTTTGGAGGATCTTCTCATGATAAACTTATTTGCATAATAATAATGATACTCTACACAGCTTGATAGTTATATATATAAATATATATAATATATATATATTTTGAAGAAAAACACAATGGCTGTGTAGTGAGGTGAAATCTGTATTTTTGGAACATATTTTGGTGTTGTCTTTTGAAAAGATAATTATATGGGCTCTATTTTCACAGTATAAATGTTATTGTGGATAAGTATTTTATCTACTGTACTTTTAAGGGTAAATTTTTGCACAATTGTACTTAATTTGACCTGTGTACTGCCGCATGCTTTAATGTGAGCTCCAGTATGTGTTACTCTCCTGTACAGTTTGTGTACATCTAAATATTCACTGCCTACATCACTCAGTGTCTTGTATAATCATGTGATATAATGTGAAATTGTATTTTTCTGTATATCGTCTCAAGTGAAGTGCACTTTATATCAGACACAATGATTGTCACTGCTTTTCATACGTTCAATAAAATAATATAAAGACAAATTTAAAGCTTCAAATCCCCCCCCCCCCCCTCTCTCTCTCTCTCTCTCTCTCTCTCTCTCTCTCTAATATAATATAAAATAATAATATAATATATAATAGTGCCTTGATTTTTTTCGTGGGCACAAATGTTGCCAGCAGAGGGCGCATGATGAAGCGTTTTAAACGAGGCTAAAAACAACAGACTGTCGTTAGTTTGACATTTTTTGTAGAGAATGATTTGCGCACCTAAACCTATGAGGATACTACAATGGGCTCTAACATAAAGAGGCGGATTATTACATGCTTCTCTATTTTGCAGTATAACAGGAGGTCTTGTGAAAAATACGCCAAAAGCCAATGACTGAATATTATGTGAGCACAATAAAATGGCCTGTGATAATATAATGTCACATAATCTCGAAAATAATGACGTCAATGTCAGAGGCGATGTCTAACTCAAATGACCACTAGAGGTCGCCCTGTACAAAATAAGTCAAAGCTACTCCAAGTGTGTCTATTATTCTCCACTAGAGGGCAGCACTGCACTGCTGCTGTGTGACGAACCCCAACCACGGATTTATTATAATAACATGTCAGTCGGGGGTCTTATTTGGGAGGCCAGGAACGTGTGCAGCGTTTTGTTGCCCCCTTGCCGCTTAACTGCCCCTCTGTGTCTGCTGTGACTGGAGTAACTCTATTACATAACGCAGTCTGCATGAATGAGCCTGGGGGGTGGGGCGGCCTTTTCAGGGACGCGCTCAGTCACATGATTAGAAATTCTCCTTTTTTGCTAATAGGCCATGAAAAGTGTGCAAGCAACGTGAGCTGCCATGTGCGTTTTGGCCCCTCAAAAAAAGAGAAGTTTCGAAATAAACCACCTCAGCTGCTTTCCACTTTGGTAACACAAAGTAGCATAGCACTTTCTATTTTATTCCTAAATCCAAACTCCAAGCATCAGCTGTTACTGCCAAAGGATGGGATGGCTGTAGACGTGTAGATTAAAAAGCACCGCATGGATATCTGAACAATCAAGACTAAGGATTTGTTTAGTGTGTTCTGAACACAGCGTAATAACACTAAGGGCCATCTACAGCCAGACTGATAGTCCATACATTAATAAAAACATTTGACTTGGATTGAGCTGCAGTTCCTGAGCCTAGCACGAGCCAGACTGATCCTCCATGTTAAGAGATACATGGGTATTTATAAATACATAAATAACATCAGTCTGGCTTTATGCCAGGGTAGCAGTTCCTCAGACCCAAAAAACAAATGTGGTGCTGCACCGTCAATCCAGGGAGACAATTACTTGGGGCCCTCATACCAGTTGGGGCCCTGCACACATAAACGTTAAAGAAAAAAACCGACAGACTCACAAAAGCTGACATTTGCGCTGGTGGTTGGACAGCAACAAAAGCCATGACTAAAAACGACAAATCAGGACAAATCTCACACAGGACTTTGCACGAATACTTGATCCAAGGTGAGGGTTACAATAAAGGTAGCTCTAACTGATATTATTTTGTGTTTCAGATTTGTCGAGTGCCAAAACTGCAAGCTGTGGGACTCAGGCATTCTAGTCTAAAATAAGTAGGAGCGGCTGAGTGGGCTGTAGTGTGAAGAGAGATGAGCAACAGGAATCAACGCCACCAAGCTATTTTTAAACCCAAACTGGAAGCACATTTTTGAGCTCAGGGGGAAAATCGGTAATGGATGTCCCTCCCTGACATTCAGTTTGTGAGCACCGAGCCAGTGTACATTGGCCCTTGTGTTTTTGGGAGGGGGGTGGGGCAGGGGCTGGCCTGTACAGAGCAGCTGATTGGTCAGGGTGCAAAAGCTGCTCATTGTTACATCATGTCGTCCACAACAAACTAAAACAAATCTGACAACAGCTGGCGCATGAGCCCAGAGCCTCAATAATGTAGCGGTGTGGGTCTAAATTTAGCCGAGATCCACAGCAGATACAACAATGAGAACAACTGTCCCAGTGGGAACCTTGTGTTTACAACTCTACCTGCTTTTCCAAGTATTATATGGATTTGATATTACAGTTTTTCCTCAATGGTTTGGCTCACTTCTTGAAACAGAAAAAAAGATAATTTGGCAAAACAGTCTTACAGTTCAGCACAACACTATAGCTCACTTGCAAAAGCTCATACCTCTCCCAAAACAGTTCACTCATGTGTCAAAACTACATTTCCTTCTCATTTAAACAGTCAGTGCCCCAAAATGCAAGTCTAAATGCAAGTCTAAATGTTTAGATGTTTTGTCACTATGGCAGAGGACCATTAAAATGTCCCTCGTCTCCACCTTTCAGTCTTAGCCCAGTCCTTCATTGATAATGGTTACTGTAACTTTTTGTGTCTAGCTAACAGAATATAATTGTGTATAAAACTGGAAAACAACAACAAGAACAACAAAGAAATAGGATTTGAGTGTGAGAGTCGCCTCCAAGGTTTGGCACCACACATTGCACTAATACTGCCAAGGAAATTGTAACCATTAACATTCAAACATATAAAGTAACTTCCATTCCATAGAGTAAAAAGAAAATTTATTCAGCATAACATACTGTAACATAACACACAAACAAACACAATGAAAATTATATGCAGCCTACAGTGCTTCATTAGTCAAGTTCAAGCTGTTAAAGCTGATTTTTGCTGTTCAAACAGTGACATTTTTGGTTTCTAGCTCTCACAGTCCCTCCTGTGTATTCACATTGTTCAAAGAATGTAATTACATGCACATTTCACACCCATATACAGCATTGAGGGGTGACAAAGGGAAGCAGGGACGGCCACCTTTAAGATAAATTACACTCATTTAGATTAGACTTCTATCATCCATTGCTCAAAATAACTTTAGGCGAAGACAATACAACAAGGTCTGTGTTTTGCTGTGTTTGCAGTATACTCTGAGGTGGCAAAAATAAATGTATTCTACAACACCAAAAAATCAGGAACCCCAGCTTTAATTGTATTGTGTTCTTGTGCGTGTGATGACTTATACAATGAAATGAGGCTGACACGTTTTGGAGCAAACAACCATTAGACTGAGAATCAACAATCAGTTTAGATCAACAAGATCCATTCACTTGGAAATTGAGCTAATTGTCGGCTACATGTACTTAATCATTTGCAAAGATGTACTGAGACATTGAGACATGGACTTAGACATTTGCAATTTGATGAAATTAATGAGAAATTCAATTCTGTTGTGAACAATTGCCAAGTGGTTTGGAGACTTGTCCATGTTGTTTTGAGAATGTAATTTCTGCTTCAAGAAATGAACCAAACCAATGGAGAAAAACTGTAATAGATAACTTGGCCATATCATTTTAAATATTTGAGAGCCAACACACAACAACACAACTTCACTGGCCAATAAAGGGCATCAGCGTCTTTCTCTGTGAAGTGAGAAGAGCAGCCCCCATGTGCACCTTCTAGAGCGGGTCCATAGTACATGATTGAGTGGTTCAATGCCAGCGCTGCATCCTGCTGTGAGCCTCCAGCGCATGAGGGAGCGTATGAAAAAATAATGTATGCAGGATTCATTCACTCCACTCTTCTCACCTGCAAAGCCTTCAGCATTGTGTCTCTGGTGTGCAGCCTCCAGGCAGGAGACTGCAGTCAACCAGCCATGTCCAGCTTCATCCACCACCAGGCTGAACTCTCTACCTTCCCAATGGTCCACTCCAGCCTAACAATAAACAATAAAGCTGACACAGACTTGGATTCATGCAAGAATTTACTGCTAATGACTGAAACCTTCAGACAATTGCAAATGACAAAAAAGTGTTTTGCTTTGTTTAATATTCACTGTCACAATTTTTATAAACAATGTATTTTCATTCTGCATTTTTGTAATTAAATGCTAAAATTATTTGTATTTTTTTAGTACTCAATGATGTCATTTTTGATAAAAAAATAAAATAAAATTCCAAGTCCAGGGCCATGTAGTTTTCACTGTTTGCCAATGACAGTCACAGTGAGCTGAAGTGCTGTGCTTTCCTGTGGCCTTTGGATTAATATCTGAAATATTTAAGAGGATGAACATACAATAGGGCTGCACAGTGGAATAATATTGAACTGCATTTTTCATTTTTCTGACACAAATTATGACAATGTGATAATTTGGATATTGTTATGGAGTGGATCGGTGCTGTTGCAGCTTTGTGCCTAAATTAAAGCTGTGGTACCTGATTTTTTGGTGTTGTAGAATACATGTATTTTTGCCACCTCAGAGTATGTTATAAACACAGCAAAACACAGACCTTGCTAAAGAGGTGCCTACCAGTGCAGAAGGAGCAACATGTCCAGAGAGCCATCTCAGACTGTGGCTATCCAAACTGGTCTTTCACTAAAGCACAAGGGGCAAGAAGACCCAAAGACAACAAGACAGACAGACAACAGAGCCCAGAAGAAAGGGAGTTGCAGTGCCGTATGTAGCCGGGGTCTCAGAGAAACTTCAGAGAATCTTTAGGCAGCACAGGATTCCAGTGAACCACAAACCGGTGAACACACTGAGACAAAAATTAGTTCATCCCAAAGACAAAACTCCGAGCCACAAACAAAGCAATGTGGTTTATTCTATTCAATGCAAAGAAGAAGAATGCAAACAACATTATATTGGAGAAACTAAACAAGTTTTACAGAAGAGACTTTATCAGCACCGAAGAGAAAGCACAAGCGGCCCTCAGTCTGCGGTGCACCTCCACCTCAAAGCCTCCAACCACTCCCTTGAGGACGGGGAGGTCAACATTTTAGCTAAAGAAGAACGTTGGTTTGAAAGAGGAGTTAAAGAAGCTATTTTTGTCAGGAAAGAAAACCCCTCCATGAACCGAAATGGTGGGCTCAGATTTAATCTTCCGTCACTGTACTCCAATCTCCTTCGGGGGAAACCAAAAGGGCATGGCTAGTCCAAGGAGACGGCACCTCAATCAACAAAAGAACAATAGGCAGGCAATAGCAGTGATCAGCCATGAATAGGACAGATACTGTGCAATGATAATCTATGAATAGGACAGGACTGACCAATACTGAGGTGAGCAGATCGTTAGAGACGCTCTACGTCAAAGGGGTTTACCCACGGGTGAGAGTAGCTGTTATTAGAGGGGAGGAGACTGGCCTACCCCAACTCCTCCCCGTTGGTCTATATATTCAGCTGCGTCCAGAGTGGGACCTTTGTCGCTGACGAAGCCTTTTGGATGAGAGGCGAAACGTTCAAAGACTTCAACTACTGAGTACAGAAGATGAATCAAGTACCTTTATTGAAGATGGACAACTCCTGTACGACTGAGAACTTACACAGACAAACCTTGTTGTATTGTCTTCACCTAAAGATTTATTGAGCAATGGATGATAGAAGTCTAATCTAAAATAGTGGAATTTATTTTGCTTCACTTTGTCACCACTCAATGCTGTATGTGGGTGTGAAATGTGCATATAATTACATTTTTTTAACAATTTGAATACACAGGAGGCGGGACTGTGAGAGAAACAACTAGAAACAAGTTTGGGCCAAAACAAAAAATGTCACTGTTTGAACAGGAAAAAACAAGTACCTCAGCTTTAAGGGCACACTGCGTAACATTTTGGACTATACTGTTGCCGTCAGTACAACCTATGTGTAACCCCTTCATAAGTAATAACAGTATAATTACACAAAATTGTCCTTTTGTTTACTCAAGTTTTGTCCATACCTGGCGTTTGACACACTGTGCAGACTTGGTCCTCCAGCCACTTCTTCTATGTTTTTGTTTCTTCTTTGTGTGACCTTTGACATGCCCTATATATATTCGGGGTTTGACCCCTGCCTCTTCCCTTTGCAAATCCAATATTGGGAAGAGGTCAGTCATTCATTATAATCCAATGTTTTAAAAGTCCTTTTATCAATATTTTTGCATTATTTTCTTCTGCAAACATATTTTACTTGTATTTACGTTGATATTGAGCTTCGCCCATACCCCAATATTTGTATTTATTCATGTGAAGTAATGCTGGGAGATGCTAATATTGTCCATTGTCTTCTCCCCTTTAGTTTGGGCTGGATCTTGTTAGCGGCACTTGCTGATTGTATTTTTGTGTCTATTTTGTCAGGTATGTTGTTGTTTGGCCCCTTTGCAAATCCAATATTGGGAAGAGTTTGGGCTGGATCTTGCTGATTGTATTTTTGTGTCTATTTTGTCATAGTAAACAGAGACCACCTCCACAAGTTGCCACTGTGTCTCGTGGCTTCTTAATGCACCACAAACTGCACAAACAACACAATGCAGAAGTCCACCGGTCATATATGCTCCAAAAGACCATCTCAACACAGAAAAAGCAATTTCTGCAGTGGATAAATCAAAGAATGGATTTGAATGAGGACCAAACCTTTTCAAATCTCAAATTCTGCAGACTTTGGTCGACATCTCCACGGAGATGAGCTGGAGACGTCCCCACTCCTCATAAATGTCTTAGGAGAGGTCAGGTATTTGAGGTGTTTTGCAATGATGAAAATATCTGTCAGAAAATAAATGCTTGTATTTCAATATAATTTAATTGAGTAAAATTCTACGCGGTGTGGCTTTAAGATACATTACATCTACACATTCTCATTGACTCCTAGGTTTGCCTCCAAAATGTGATAGGCAGATTAAACCATTAAGTGTGAGCGCGCCAAGGTAAAGCTACTCAGGAGGCGTTCGCGTTTGGGCCACTTGAAGTGAGCCATGATGTTCTTTGTTTGTGCAGTCAGTCTATGGAAAATCAACATTAATTATTAGCATTTTATTTTTCTAAGTGCTCTACATTTCCAGATTTCACATAAGTTTGCAAATGACAAAAGTGTAAGAGGGTAATGTGCCATAGTTAAGACACAGGACACACACTCATATCAAATATCTTTTTAATGTTAAAAATGAATGTCACATAGCCACAAACACAAACATCTTTGAGCAAAGATGCCATTCTTCTGATTGTGCCATGAACGATTTGTCACAGAGAAAAAAACAACAACAACAACAACAACAAAGACATACATCAACCCTGTCCATCGGAAACCAACCGTGCGACCCGCATTTTCACACATCACTCAGCTTTACATTCAACACTGTGCTAGGCCAAAGAATATGGCTGCTGCGAAACGGGAAGTGGCTTTGCTGCTTGTACGGGGGCCTCTCTCTCACATTGGCTCACTAGGGCCGGCTTGTGCGCCACTGCAAAAAAGTCACCGTGGGGGGTAGCTGCGGGAAGCAAAGCAAACAAGAGAGGACCTTTGGACAACAATGCTTTCCTTGGCAACATTTTCTTGAAATTGATACACAAGATCTGTTTTGGAAGCACCAACTTGATTTTACTTTGCAGCATATGTAACACGTGAATTTCTCCATTGTGAGATCAATAAAGGATTATCTTATAATGATTCTGAGGCCAGCCCGTCCCCTCTTGTTTGCTAGCGCATAATACACATAGTTATTATACATTGGCCTGCTGATGATTCTAGCGTGGCTCTTGATTTCATGCTAGGTTTTTCTCTATAAACATAAACCAAGTGCAGTGAGTATTGAGTCCACAGAGCCACAGTTTTGTTACAATGATGACTCTCAGTTAGACACGCAGTCATCAAATTCATCATCTACGTCACATTACAAGAGCTTTCAGTCATCTGGCATTGGTAACTTGGCACCAACAAAGCTAAGTGCGTTCGTTGACCGCTTCAGTTCACTGCTCTTGGATTCCTTGCTTGAGACGAACCACTTCCTCAACTCTGGCACAAAACAGTTTCATGAGGTATGAAAAGTTGTATTCATATTTTTTTTTATATTTTCTGTATATTCTTTGCATTGTGAGACATTTTTTCCATCAATATTATTGTCACAACATTAAAATAAATGGAACATGTGTGTGTAAGATGCGATTAATATTTTAGTCAGTCAGACAGAGTAAAGATGGGCCTAGAGTGTTTTTTTCCCCCGGCCCTGATCAAGAGAAAGTTACAGTAAAACCCAGCGTATAGCAAGTGATACAGCCCAAGCAACAGTGGAGATGGGTACGCGTGGTTCACTTTCAGGTCAGCCAGTATAGCGCAACATATGCAACATAACAATCAATTTATTGTGAGAAAAAATTACAGGATTGTCCATCAGCAGTTAATTGTTAATAAGAAAAATGTTGAGCTGCCAGATTTTACTGACACAAATTTGAAAGATTGGAAGGGACTCCATATCTGTGTCGTTTGCTGTGAGAAGGATTGTATTTGATAAGAAACCGCGGTACTTCTAAGAATAAGAAGAATTTTTTTCATTTACAATGGTCTTGTGCGTACTTACATGCTACTTGAGGAGGAATAGGGTGGTTCTCAGGCTTTTTGATCACCACGTGTGGTTATTTCCTAAATCTAAAGACTAATTCACACCAGAAGCATGTCTCATGTGAGATGCTAATCCATGACCGCTTATATTCGGGGATAAACTCGGAGCCTTGAAATACAAAAGAGCAGGAGCTCTGTCCCTCAAGACATCACTGTGTGGGGCAGTTCACTTCTCAATAACACAAAACCCCCTTTGGTCAAGGCGTGTCTCAATCTCACGTAGAACATCTCAAACATGACCCTTGACAATTCCATCTGTCTTGCACATCCTGTATTGTTCAGATTAACACTGAAGGAGACGAATCAGAGTCAGGTCGAGCTCTGTACTCCCCCTCTGCTCTTCAGGAGCTGTATTCCTGCTGCCTACTGTATGTTTTTGAAAGGGAGTTTTTATTGCTCAAAAGGAAATAAACAGGAGGTGCTCAACCCCTGACATCCTGTAATTGCTCTGGTGTGAATTGGTCATTGAACGGGCTCAGCTGAAAGTGGACCGAATCACGACCCTCAATGGACAATTGACGAGTCACCACTGCACAGATGATGGTCTGAAAGTGCATATACAGCCATTTCTCACAGTAAAGCATCAACACAGATAGACATTCACTTACCAAGAAACTCAGATGCAAATTTAGAACAACAAAGTACTAATCATAAAAAAGTATGTTTTTACACTTCTCGTGCTTTTACATCTCTTCCAAGAGGCCAATCCGTTTCACACATTGTTTTAAAAACATACTGAAAAACATCTCCTCAGTAGCAGTCTGTCTTACAGCCGGAATTCAATCCCATCTGCCAACTCATCTGTCCCAAGAACAAGCTGAACGACAAACAACTTGGTTCACAAAAAGCAATATCGACAACATCAAAAACAACATGAGTGTGGGACTTCACGCCATGTCTTTGATCCTACTATTTGCCTATTTTACATTCCACGTACGGATAGATTCCTGCAGGGATTGTCTTCTTTCTCCATCAAAGAGTGTTCCTGTACGTTTGTATGGGAATGGTAGTTCAATGGAGAGAGATCTAAAGCAATGGTAGCATTAGAAACGAACAGAGTCAGCGAGGGTGTAGACTAGGAAGGTACGGAGGGGGCGGTGTTGAGGATGAATTCCCTGGGTAAGAGTTTGCTCGAGTTAACTGCTCAGAAGAGTTTGGAGTACTATGTCGTGTAACAGCAAGTTCACATTTGAGTTTATTGTAAACATTACATTGAAAGTGTATAAAGGCTATGGAATAATTCAACATGAAGAAAACCTGCAATCCTTTAAGAAAGTTAATTTATACAGTTATATGTGAACAAACAAACCATTAAGTCCTTTGTTTATATAAGGAGTCATTATCATCATTATGACCACCAGGAGTATCTTTCATCGTGTGTAGTATTATGAGAAGCGTGTACTGTGTGGTTAAGGAGATGGGGATGACTTTTGGTCTGTCTCTCTGCTGGTGCTGCTAATCATGACTGAAGGCAGTGCGCTCTGTGCTGCTGGTGTGAATTCTATTAAAGTGATCATTTGGCTGAAGGAGACAAGACTGAGAGTGAGCTGCCAGCTCAAACCGTTTTAAATCAGAGCTTTACGTGGAACATTCCCAAGAGCTGTATAACTAAAAGACACTTTCATCACTTTGTAAATCTCTAGGCCAACAATTAAGAGAAACTGTTGGCACACTATTGCTACAGAGGACCAGCTCCTTTAAACTAACTCTGTGTGTAATTTTTTTTTTTTAATGAAAATTAGCACTTAGCATTTAGAGCTCTTAAAACAGCAATACAGACCAAATATCTCAAATTTCCGCAGACACCAGTGCTTCTTGAATGTTCCATGTAGAGCCGTCATATTTGTTCATATACAGTAAATGTTACTAGTGTCGGCTAATATCGGCTAACTGTATTGAGTCATGGTAGTAAGGCAAACAAACGTCATAAAGCACAATGACAAGTTTTAGATGGTCCGTGTGATCCGACTTGAGCTGGCAGAATTCAGCTAATGAGGTGTAATGCACATATAGAACTCTATATTTGCTGAATATATTAGGAGAATAAATATCTGCTTCTTTATCCTGTATAATATACATCTGTAGTGAACTCAAGACCTCTGGGAGGCACATTACTAAGCCAGCAGTTCCCTGAGCCATGACCTGCCCAGCATGGCTCTCATTCACAGTGATAGAGTGCAGTGGAGACAGGTCTGCTGCACTGCTTCATCATCCTATTGCTGAGTGCTTCTGTGGATCCCTGTGCTAACCCTGCGACAGAAACGCAAACACTGAGGTGCTCACAGAACAGTCCAGAGTGGTGCCACACTGAGACTTAAGACTGCTGAGACAGGCAGGTCAGGGACCGTGTGAAAGGGAGGGGCAGAGGGATACAGACATTGTGGTTTTAGTGCAACAGAAAAACCTGATTGTTTCTTAGAGTGGATGGCATATCAGATATGGTTGGTGGAGTTCATCAGTGTTGATTTATGTTTAGGGTTAGGAAGGCGCTGGGAGCGTCTATCACTGACTTCAGGTTCATTTCTGCTTCATTGTTGAACAGAGTTTTTCTGAGGGAGTTTATAATTTGACCCTTCCCTCTTTCAGACGAAGTTGAATCTGAGTGAATACTGTGGAGCTGTTCCAGTCCCCACGACAGTTTGTTGGCCTCATGCGTTTAGAGCAAAATGGCTTCCACTGGAGTCCCGCATTCCTGTTCATGGCCTTATGTCCAGTCGGCGCACTATGATGTCACTGGGTGCTCCCTGGCCTTGACGATGAGCGTCAGAGGAAACAGAGAAGGGTGGAGTTGGTCCCATGTGTCAAGGGGATGTCCCAGCGCAGAGCTGGTCCATGGCCCGCTCTGTGGGATTCGGAGCTTACATGTACTGCACTGATGAGGACAGGTGAGGTAGACTATAGCATTATGCTGGGACAGGAAACACAGAGGCACCACGCACACCTCCACCATCAACCCAGATGTAGTCAATCAGGAGACAGCAGAGGACATTGGAGGCGGGGCTAACATAAGGACACACATATGGAGAGGAAGTGGTGCAGCCCGTGGTTGTTTTGGAGCAGAACTGAAGTAATACACCCAAATGAATGAAACATAAAGACAGACACGAGTGAGGTAATTAGGCAGAGGTATGTGGACAGAGGTATTCTAGCATCATATTGCACCTTCTACTGTATGTAGAATTTAGCCATACAGCTGAATAGCTTAATATTCTTAAATATATTTCTTTTATTGATCCTGCTCATTGACTGATTTTAATTGTTCAGTGGCAGTAAACACAACCATAGAGCTTATCAGTGGGTTCCACAATTTGCAGTTTCCTTTAGATGAATAGACAGTGTTGCAGAGCTGCAACACTGTCTATTCAAACTTAATCTAATATCTACTGCTATAAAACTCTGGCATAACTGTCGCCACAATCCACTGTTATTCTAATGTTGTGTTTTGTCATATCTTGAAATATCTTAATGATTTGGAGCTAACACTTTGTAATTCTTGTATAAAGTGGAGCCTATGTTAAAATGGAGACTGAACACAGCGCACAGAGGTAAAACTGGGTGCACACACACTATACATGTGATGGAATAGAGGCGGTAGGACGGCACACACACACACACCAGTACATGCGGCTGTGTCCGAGATGACAGGCTCCCACAGACAGAGAAACGCGCTTGTAGTCGACGGTGAGAGTTGCTGGGTGTTGGAGACATAGGCCAGCCTTGTATTTGCATTAGTCAAGACGAGGCTCCACACTCTAGGGTTTGCGTGTGGCTTGCATATTGTAAAACATGGCAGTGTGAATGGACCAGACATCCCTGTGTACTATTCTGTGTGAGTACACTGCAGAAAGGGAATCTATGGTTGTCAATTTACTGGATTTTAAAATACTGGCTGTGTCTGAATGTCCAACTTTAATCCTCAACCACTTGCAGCCTCTAAAGTGCGCTCTGGACACACAGCTCACTACTTTATCTTCAGGATTCTGGCGCTTAGATTTAAAAAAATATTGCAGTATTTTGCAATAAATACGGACCAAATTCAAGTTACCATCCTGTATTAATGGATAACTATTAATCACATGTTTTATCTCGCAGGTACTTAAAGCGAATTAAGAAAAAAGACAGGATTATTTATTTATGTAGGCTCTCAGTCTCAGTTTGTCTTGATATGATTTACCGCTTTAATGATCATTAGCACAAGATACTGTTCACGGTAATGGATTAAGTGATTTATTCATAATCACAATGTAAAAGGAGATTAAAATGGGATTTCAGATTGTTGTTGTGTCAAGGTCTGTTGCTGTAACCATCGATGCATTGTGGGTTAATTTTGAGTGCGCTACTTAACATCACTATAGGGAATAGTATGGACATTCAGACACAGCCATCAATCTTGAAACACTGTAGGAGAGAGAAAAGTTCATCCAATTTTAAGCTCAGAAAAGATTACGTCACGTTACAACTGAGCCTTCCTTTAAACTCATGTATGCCTTCCGTTTGTGCAGTGCACCCCTCTAATCGCGGTGGTTGTATTGTTGTTCTGTTGTTGTAAGGTCCAAGCCTGTGGTTTTACAGTTAGACTTCCTGGTCCTCAAAGACCTCCAGGAAGAGCGGAGGGAAAAGTTCGTTCGGACACTCCACCTTCATGTGGAGGAAGCGCGATGCGTGGCACGCTCCGATCATGCGCAGGTCCGTGACCTTCATGAGCAGCTTGGGCCAGAAGTGCGGAATGTTGTGCTTTCTGTAGTTGATGTAGTGCTCAAACGCCAGCAGGAAGGCCTCCTGAACCTGCTCAATCTTCTCCACACTGGTCAGTCCCGAGCGGTCTGCAACAACACAGAGCCAGAAAACTAAGATGCAGTCTTTAAGGAACAGACAGCTAAATGTTACACTGAATAGTGGAACCTACGTTCTAAAAAGCGTTATGAATGAACGTTACAATGCAAAAAAGAGTTGTGTTTTATTGATATAAATTGCAGTTTTGTAACTGTCCTTTTGCTTTTGCAGCGAGTGAAATGTGATTCACATACTGTCCATGTTTATTCTTTTTGGATAGGAATATAGTTGCTTTTAAAATTCTTGTGATTATCCTGACAAATTTTTAATGGTTAATTCTCCGCATTCAGATTGAAAAGCATACCCAAGCCGATACTGGGCACATTTATCGGAAAGAAGTAAAATGTTAACATAACGTTAGTGCATGAGACTAACAGTTGAGCTGCTGAAGAAAGTGGTCGGAGCTTCAAACCATGCAGCCTGTCCTCATTACATTATTGATGTGTTAAATATTTCACTGGGTATTTGCTAGGATCGTTAATTGTTGTCTTTCATACAACTGCACGAGTGTAAAGAATTTCAACACCAAAAATACAGTACATTATAGAAATGTGAAGTGTTGGTTGTGAACAGAGTCTCTGACAGAGTCATGGAGACTTTCGAGCTACAGTGATATGCAGAAAATAGCCTTTTTCATTGCTTGCTGTAGTATTACTGACCTGAGCTCATCAAGAGCACGCTCTGCATCAGCGCCACCTCCGTGTCGTCCAGGTTGAACTGGGCCAGACTTTTGCCCAGATCAAAGATGGCGTCCGACACCACCCCCAGCCCGCCGTTCTTCAGCTGTTCCCTCTTCACTGCCATCTCTCCACTCAGCGTCAGGGTCTCGCTCTCAGGATCGTAGCGTACGGCGGCCCGCAGGGACATAATCTCCATACAGCAGCCCTTCAGGAGGATGATCTGGTCCTCACAGGGCAACTACAACACAATATGTCATACATTTCTAACTTGAAATACATTTTGCACCCCACAAGAATGAAAGCTTTTCATTCATGCATTGATCAAAGTCCTGTGAGGTAAACCAGAAAGTCTCCACCAGATTTTTACAATATTTCGATTATCTGAACACTTTAATGTTTAGTTTCAGTTTATTCGTTGATTTGAGCAGGAAACATTCTGCTCAAAAGGAGTGGGCTGAAGCATGAGCTTATAAGTGCCCATCCCCAAAATCAATACAACATTTACAAGATAGCATTTACATAAAGATATTACATGACAGAACTCATGTAGTGTATACATTCCCCAAGAAGGAGTGATACTGACTACGAAACAACAATGATAATGCTACATAAGGAACCGTGGATGTCACTAAGGGCATCTATTAGTTAGTGTCATATTGCTAATACCTGTACGGCTCATTTCCAATTTCCAAGATTGACAAATAAAGCATGGGCTCTTCAACGTGAGGCTCAGCGATACATTGGGGAGAGGTTCCCAAAATCATTTGGTGTATCTGACATCAATAATTCAATTTAAAAAAAACGCGGTTCCTCCTTTTCTATGGACAGGGCAACAGAAGTCTTGCTTTTCCCCACAAACTAACTGGTAGCTCCAGTCCTTAACCCTAAACTCATTTTTAATGTAGTAAACATGAAAGGAAATACAAACAGCAAATGAGTCCAAAACCTTTGTGTAGCTTGTAATTAGCTAAGGACTGACATAATTTAAGAACATCAAATATTAGCTAATAAGCCACTGATGTAAAAGTTCAAAAGCCACAATCTTAGAATCTGAAAATGTGGGGTGCTAGCGGTGTGCGGCCTGGGGTGCTGGCCGGGGATGTGTCGCAGGCGCGGGGATTAATTTAATTAATTAAGCCCATTTGTTTTTCTTTGTTCGTTTTCTGTTCTGTGGATTCACTTTGTTCTGGGCCTTTAGTCAAATATTATTCTTTTTGTTTAGTTATTTGTTATTCGTGGTGTGGATGGGGGTGCTGGTGCTGGTGTGGATGGTGGTGCTGCTGGTGGTTGTGGTACGGATGGTGGTGCTGGTGGTGGTTGTGGTGGTGGTTGCGGAGGCGGCGGTGCTAGTGGTGCGAGTGGTAGTTGTTTGTTGTTGCTTTCCCCCTCTCGTATTTGTTGTTGATTTTGACTGTTTGGTGTACAGTTTTTTGTTTTGCTTTTTCCCCAATGTTGCACCTCATGTGTGTTGTATTGTTATGTCTTTCTATGTCTTATCTCTATACCTTTTTGTAAATATGCACTTCTTGTAATAAAATAAAATAAAAAATAAATAAAAAAAAGAATCTGAAAATGTACTGGAAAGTGCGAAAAAACGGAACAAAAAATACATATTTTAAAGCCATTGATTAGACAGCTCAAAATACTGTATCATCCCCTGCAGTCAATACTAATAAATAAAACATCTAATGAAGGTGGAGCTGTGCAGCACGTGGCCCGTCTTTCCCTCGAAGGTTCCACTAGTGTTTCATCATTTTTACAGGCAATCCGAGTGTGTCTGCAACCCGTCCTCTGTGATCGCGGTCCCCCGACATGCTTTATGTAACTGGCAAGTCTCTACAAAATACATGACGATACAACACTCGTGCACCGGGGGCAGAAGGCGCTGACGGAGGATTGGCTGCGAGTGAGACACACGCTAACGAGGGAGCAGTGGAGCAGGAGAGGGGTAATGACTGTTGGAAGTAATGTCAGCGACTGAAACAGGAAGAACCCCATGAGTAGTGCTTGTTAGCGCGTTTGCAGAGGAGTTGCACTTTAATGCGGCTCAAAGAAGTGAAGCTAATGAGAAGATGCTTATCAGGCCGGATCTTTTTAATTTAGGATTTCTTTACTCTTGCATTTGGGTTTCAAGGACTCAGGATTTGCAGAGCTCATGAATGCCAAAGCAACATTTAGCCTTCAGGCTCCTTGATGGCCTCGTGGTTAAGGTACATTGGGCATTTCCAAACATTCGGCCTTTCTCCAATTTGCTCCCTAGACATCACCCATTTCACACACTGGCTTATAGAAGATAAGTTAGTTTGGCTTTACCATAATCTAAAAGCTTCTTGAAAACAGCGTCAAAATAGTGACAAAAATGACCAAAAACCAAAGCACATCTGTGACTGGTCCCAGAGTCGGGACTAAACAGGCTGTGTTTTAGTTTTATGCAGCTAAAATCTTCCTGAAGATTTGAAACAGGCCTCAACTCTGACAACGTTCAAATCCAGGCTGAAAACAGTTCTATTTAGCTGTGCAAAGGTCGGCACACCTCACGTTGAATGTAACTGTACATTACATTGATTGTACATGTACATCACTACTCAAAGACATTAAGACAGACTTTTTTCACAGTGTGCAACAAAAGATGCACTTGAACATACCTCGGAAAACATGGGGAGCTTCTTGGCGAAGTCCACCACTCGAGTGATGGCTGGAGTCATGATCTTTGTGAACTCACTGAAGGCTTCCAGATCCACCTTATCCCCATCTGACGTGGGCACCATGGACCCCTGGCCGATGTCTTCTGGCTGGAGGCGAAAAAAATATTATAAAATACCATTATTACCATCTGTCGACAAGTAAGTTTCACAAACTCGGATGAAGCTACATGTTTTGTGGTGAAACGTCAGCTTTCAAGTCAATATAAGTCAGTCGGTTTGAGTTATTGGGCTTTTTGATATATTTTTTTCGATATCAATTTGGTTTATTCGGTCATAAGTATGCACAAATTATTTACATTCAGTTAAGTATACTTCTTCAACAATACAAACGGACCGAAAAGGTATAGGCTGAAGCTAATGCTTATATTGCCTACCCTTTTTTAACAACTTAGAGCATGTGTAATGTATAGCGCTTTGTAATGATACATTAAACAATCAAAAGGATTTTTTTTTTTAAAGTAGGTCTCCACGGTTAGATTAGTTCAAACATATAGGCCTATGCTAATGATGGCTTTATCTCAATACCTTATTTACATTTGTATTGACTTTACACAGAGTTTTAGATAAAAAGCAACAAGTTTAATATTTACGCACGTGGCCAATGTGCATCATTCATTCTGGCTGGGAAAAGACATAAACCATGAATTGTAAATAATCTAAACTTTCAAACAACGTACAACACGTCCAGTGTGAGTGGGTGATTGGTTTGGCAGAACTGATCATAAATGTTGTAACCTGGCTAACGTCAGACTGCTGTGTGCGCTCGAATCCTTTCGAACTTCACAGATCCTGGGGACCATGGCCGAAATCTTCGCATGGATTTGGGGACCAATCACAGAACGAGGAGGGACGGTAAGACGATGACGCTATTCGACATACGGTTATGGATCCAACATGACGGCAGCAGACGCAACACCATCTTCCGATCAAGCTTTAGACCGTGTTCTAAATAGTTTAGCTCGAACGTTTACAGCGGGTACGTCATACATCATCTGACACGATGATACGATGGGCTATGGCTACGTGCAGACGCATGAGAGACATTCGTAGCGCCCAATAAACGGCTAAGGACAATCGTAAACCACACCTCTCCTACGAGAAATTTAATTGATGGTCCCCAGACTAAATATCACTTGTGATTTTAGTCTGGCATTAGCCAGGCTATAAATGTTGTAAAACAAACTTAAAAAGTTGTAACAAAATGCTAACAGGGTTTTGGGCGACAGTTTGTAAGCTTCCCCTCACTGCTAAACTCTAACATCTTCGTGGGACTTTCCCTGTTAATTAAAGATTGGATAAATAAATAATATTATGTTGGTGTTGAAACTGCACATTGTTTTCTCCACTCAGATAATGACTTGTGATGCTTTCATGAGTTCACAGTCGTCTAAAAATACCATCAGATTAATCCGAAGTGAAGAGAAGGAGCTTACAGTCTGGAAACAGTTTGACAAACCACAGCTAAGGAAAAGAAGGGGAGTGATTGTTTCTTGAGTTTGGGGTTCACGACGACGCTTTCACAGCTGCAGTGAAGGTGGTTCCTATTAATGTCACAGCTCATGATGGAAAGAGAACTTGTGCGGATACAGGCAGGAAACCGCTTGGGGCCAAACTTCAACACAGGCGCTTCACTCGATCGCCCGAGGAAGAGAGGGGTTCATCAAAAGAGGGCGACATTAAAGGCTTCCACCGTGCGGCCCTGCGATTGGTTTTATCAACTCCCAAAACATTGTAAAACTTTTGCCCTCCATGGAGAAGTTGCTTGGTAACAGTCACCTATACCTTTGCGCTAAAACTTGCGCTCCCATATGGTAACGATGCTGTAAGGGCTGGGTTTAAGAGTCTGAAGCAGCAAAACAATTGGGTATTTGAGGCTAAAATTTGAGGCATTTTCTCCAGTTTGGCTTTACCCAAATCTAAAAGCTTCTTGAAAAAAATGTCAAAATAGAGACGAAAACGAGGATGAAAATGCAACAAAAAGTGGCAAAAGAGAGACAAAAACACGACTAAAGAGTGATGATAAAACAACAGAACAGCCACAAAATAGTGACTAAAAAGTGATACAAAAAAGAGACGAAATTATGTAGGTCTTAGCTTTCAAATGAAGGCGTTACACTGGCCTTAACTGAGCACATAACAAGTGTGGATTCATTGTGATAAAAAGTGCATGGTGAGTCTGAAACATCCAAATACATTTTTTTCCCTCCTTGGATTATTATTATTATGTTCTGAGACATAAAAAATAAAATCACTCATTAAATTAATATATGCATACACATTCAAATAAAGAAGAATGATGCTGTTAGTTCACATTGTTTCTATCTCTATTTGTATTTGGTCAAATAAAATGTATAATCCTGTATTTGTCAAGGTAGATGTCGAGCAGGGGGCGACAGAGCAGCTCTTCTACACTGAAATGCATAGTGTAGTGTCTTTATGCAGATGTACCATGAATTTCCGCTTCTGTTTCCAGCTGGCCCCCTGCGCGTTGGTGTTCCTGTGGGCTTCTGTGACCATCCTGATGAGCTCCCACTCTGAGCTGTCCGGCTCGGGCCTCGTCTGCAGCATCCGCACCATCTCCTCCTTTTTCCTCTTCTCGCGGTTCTGTTCGATCAGCCGCCGCTTGGCCACGCGCTTCGAGTCGTCCAGCACCACTGAAAACATAACATACAACCGGCATTACAGAGGGAAGGCGATACTTTTGTTCTAAAGACACTTCAAGTGTGGGGTGAATGTACAATTGTCTCATGTAAAGCGCTTTGTGACTATGTCGGTGAAAGGCGCTATTTAAATAATCTTCTTTTTCTTCCGCTTCTTTTTCTTCTTCTTCTAACATAAATCTAGGCACATAGAAAGAAGGAGACTTTTGGCTGCTTTTCCAAGTTTTAATGCAAGAAACAGTAACAGTGTTTCAACGTAGTGTTTGTTGCCCAGAGATGGCAGACACGTCCTCAACAACTAGTATTTATCCTCTGAATAACTTCACTGCAGTGCCAAATAATTCCAGTTTTTTGAAACACCATTACGTCCTCCATCCGCTTGTTATGTCACAACATAACAAGAAACTTATTATTTAACCTAATTCAATCGAAAGTAACACTACAGGAGAAAGCTTCTAGTACAAGGCCTTCACACATACAATACACGTGTAACACATTTAGTCATCATGATTTATTTCTGATAATGATTGGACTTTGACTGATTTACCTCATATGGTGGTCTAATGTTAAGACGGGTGTTGCCTGACTGGCCAATTTCCTAAACATATTTCAAAAGCAGTGATGCGAATGTGATGTCCAGATGTTGAGGAAAAATGTGGTACATCAAAAAGTTGAGAAAGGGAATAGATTTTGTGACTCCACAGGAGCGATGTAGTGTCATATCACCAGTTCACTGTGGTCTCTTCATTTTCTTCTCATGTGCAGATGACAAGATTTTGTCGCAATTAAAAGAGCAAATTGCTGCCTCATTTGTGGTGATGTCCAAATCTGGAGATACAGTATTGCTGCATTTAACAACCGCAGGAAGAATGAAGCGCAACAAACCGTACTTGAACATCATCCTCAGCAAAAAATAAATAAATACTGTTTTTCAGTGTTTATACCACACAAAGTAGAGCCGTTTTGTTTCCGTGCTTTTACGCTCTGCTCTGATCTGCCATTAGCTGCAGGCAGGCTCTGTGGTCATGAGGCAAATTAACAAGGACTTTAACTGAATGTGCATCTTGTTGTTCGCATAATATAAAAAAAATTGTGCTTCTTATGAACCCTGAGGACTGGTGTGAAAGAGAGGAGCGACTCACAGTCCATGGCCATGCCCACAGTGATGCACTTCTTGAAGCGGCACAGCTGACACTGGTTTCGAGTGATCTTGTCGATGATGCAGCAGCCTTCATATTTACACGAGTAGGAAGGGTGAAGATTCTTCTGAATGGTTCTGCGAAAGAAACCCTGAGCCGCAGGAAGAAAGAACAGATTAAGTTTTGCCTAAAGACTCAAAAACAGCTAAAAGAAAACTGTTGATAGGACAGGTGAATTAGCGGGGTCTCAGCGCGTGGCTGCATGAATGTCAAGTATGGTTAGATAATGAGGAGCCAGCAAGACACCAGTCTCGGACGGATTTAAACAGTATCTGTGCAATAATGCATGCTAGCTTAATACTTTATGAACTAACTATTTCATAAAATAGAAAAGAAGGATTATATATCAGATCAGATCTTATATAGAGTATCATATTTTAATTGGATACATTTGATCTGCATATAAACTGCATTTAAAGACAAAATCTCAACCTAAAATATATATTCTTACTATTTGCTTTAACAAAAATCTTCATTAAACACTATTCAAATGTTAAAGTACCATGAATGCTCTTGTCAGCTCCTATGTTCACCTATAGCTACAATAGCACATTGCTGAGCCTGTGACTGAATGACATTTTGTGAGAGATGGGCTTCTTCCCCAAATAAAGGTCAACACTCTTTTATCACTTAAGGTCATCACTCTATAATAGTGTAAGCCGTGAATTTGAAGCAAACAGACACTGCAGCATTGAGCATTTTCGAGTACTTTTATTTTTGTAATTTAAGCATGAGGGTGTTATAGATGCACTGCAGTAGATTTGTGTGTCAGTGAAGAAATGGCTTCAGCCTATTATCAATGAGAAAGGGCTTTAATTTCTTTAAGGCTCTTGCTACAGGGGATAACAGCTTTGAGCCTTGTAATCCCATGGTGGTAGCTACTTGATGATGCAATTACAAGTTGTTAAAATTAAGCGCACCTTGTAAAGGCAACACTTGAAACATGATTAGTTGATAATATGTATGGTGGCTCGGCAAGGACATGTCTCTTTTCCAGCACAGTCCCTCGGGGATGAACTGAATGAATACATTTTCATACATTTTTGAAAGGTCATCATTTCAAAATCAAATCAGGTTTTACAGCGGCCAGAACGTGTGACTGAGGTCTTAGGACATCCTGTTGAGACCTCTTCCAAAGGAGTCAGTGAAGTGTACCTTGCAGCCTTCGCAGGTGATACATCGGTAGTGATATCCAGTGGCTTTGTCACCGCACACGACACACGGCTCGTCTTTCTCCAGGTAGCTGGGAATGTACCCTGCAACAGAGACACTAACAGCTATAGGAGAGGGAGGACGCAGAGGAGAGGCAGAGGGTGAGCGAGCAGCAGAACCAAAGGGATGAAGGCAGAGGAGGGCAGAGGGCTCAGTGTTATCATCATCCAGCCCTGAAAGACTGTGACACAGGATCTCACACACAGCGCAAACATGGCTCCTGTGAAGGCAGCGGAGGGGCCCAATGGCACTGTATGTAGTGGGCTTATAGTTCACGGTTTTACAGTGACCTTCACAAACAAATGCACTATCATACATTTACAAAAAACACTATATTCTGTTAAATTTCACATCCAGAAACCTGTATTATCTGTTGTGACTCTATTTGAGGCCAGGTTTCTGGGAAGCCCCAGACTCCTCTTCCAGCGGTCAAGCCAAGAAACAGTGAAGTTCCGGAGCCTCCCCAAAACAACTCCCTGGGAGAAGCTGGAGGTGGAGGAAGCTGGCGAAACAGATGCCCATGCCACCTCAGCGGACTTCACTCGAGCAGCAGCTCTACTTCAAGCTAATGGGCACTAATTGTCCATTAAATATTATTATGATCACTGACGTCAAAGCATCAAGTTTAATGGCCTCCTTGCAAATTATTGACGTAAACAATTATATGGTTGACGTTTTTTGTAGGTTTATAGCATGGTGCCATATTGTAATATTGTCATCTAAAATTGCCACCGGGAAAGAGTTAGCTAGTTTTGTTATAAGCATGCATACAGGGACTAGAGTCCCTTGAAATGTCAAGATTTTGAGTGGCCTCTAAAGTGCCACACTGAGAGTAGCATATGCCAGGCTTTGTTCTGTCCTGAAGCCCACAGCTCCACCGACTGCTGTAATCACAGGTGAACACAGGAGTTCAATCTGCACAATAGACACAATAGATCACTCGTTTAACCTGGATTTCATTAAGAATATTCCATGTCTGATGTGTATCTAGAACAGTGATCATTGGTGGTCGGGACATGCTCACCATCACCTTAACTTCACTGAGGATCGGCAGGGATTTATTTAAAAGGGATTCAAACTGGCTTGCTATCTTAGCGAGGCTGCCGGCTCCCTCAGTCTCTCCACAGTGAATCGAATGTGAATTTTACTGAATAATAATGTCCGCTTCTGGCTTTTGCTATCACATGTTTAAAATATCCCGAGGAGGGCAGCATGGGCTGTGCTTTAAACACTGGAGGTTTTCGGCTTGATTAGAAATGGTTTCAACCTGAAATAACGGCCATGCAGTAATTTATTCAACATTCACGCTTTTCAGAAACCAAATCACAGTGCCACGCTGTGCCCAAATGTATCATGTATCACTGGGATTAAGATGAATACCAAAATGGTTCATTGCGCAGCTTTGTGCCTGGAAAGGTGCACTCTAGTACAGGCTCTAGTCTTTCTAATTCCACAAATCTTGAACAGAAGAAAATGAAAAGGCAGAGATTATCACAGTAACGACAGCCGCAGCATTATTGGGAGCTTGGGGAAGCAGCAGCATGGGGCCAGATCCCTCATATGTTCTGGTTGTGTTCATTTCAGTGGACTCAGGTGGGAACAAAGCCACATAAAGACACAAGATGAATAAGGTTCAGACAAGTCCTTACCAGACATACTCTTCACAGAACATTGGCTGTTCTTCCTCTTTCTTTTGGGTACATCTGGCCACCTGCAGACACACAAGAGCAGGGAAAAGAGGTCACCATGAATGAACAAGAATCATTATCACTGGATTAAATGTACTAAATTTCATTTTTACACAGGATTGCAGCGGCTTCATATGGCTAATCTTTGAACACAACTTTGGCTGTTAGATGGGATTATTCAAAAAATGTTGTACAAAGTGTAAAACCTTCAACATAATTTTTCAACTCTAAAGCAACAATGTTTCTGAAAAGAACCGCTAACACATAATGGGCAGAGCTATACAGGGTGAACATTCTTCCTTCGTGACTGAACACACGTGGACCCAAGGTCAGGCAACAACATGAGAGCACCATGTCATCAAACACATCACCTCAGAACCATTTGGCTCTGAACTAAATGTAGGATATAAAGTGGATGCAACATACACACATTTATCTATCGAAATAAATACTGTAAAATATCTAAATATATAGAATTATCTAAGATTAATTTAAGATTCACTTAGGGTCAAATGAACGTGCTACTATTGTTAAGGGTCATGTGAGGCCACAGACATAAACTGTGTTTCATGATTAAGAAGAAAATGTGGATTGTTTCTATAAATGGTTTACTTTTAACAAAAATAATGTGTATATACAGTGGGGGAAAAAAGTATTTGGTCAGTTCCCCATAGACTTTCTACTGGATTTTGGCCAAATACTTTTTTTCCCCACTGTACAATATATTTGATTCCTCCCAGTATGAAGGAGTAGCGTCTCTACTCTGAACTAACCTCACCTTATTTCTATATTCTATTTCTAAGGGAGTACTACCCAGCTGCCCTCTGATGCCAAACATTTCTCCAGCCTCGGTGTTGTGAAATTGACAATTCACAGTATATCTCATTTGATCAAATCAGCAATTCTTCTTCATATATTTATATATGAATAATACCTATATTTATGCAAAAATGTATCCTTACATTTTTCTGAAAGCTTCCACAAATAATGAACAATGAATAATAATTGATTTGCTGGGGTTACTGGTGCTCCAGACTCACACTGGTGTTAGGTAACAGGCTTTACACTTCTCTCTCGTTACTTTCCCACTCTCTCTCACTGTTTGGGCTGTCAAATCCACTCCACTGCTCTTTGCCTCAGCGAAAAAGAGAGAAAATCTGACATCTTACTCTGCCATCACGTTCTCCATGCTCTTCACGGTTCAGTAAATGTATTAATTTTATTGCCGTGCACACAGTAGGACAGCAGGGCGATGTATAACAGCCACAGGAGTGTCACATTGCACCACAGAAAGAACAAATACAATAAATGAACTGTGCCATTCAGAAGTACAAAAGGTCCTTTACAGTTCAAGTAACTCATTTCATTTCAACTCAATATTTGAGATCTCTTTAGTTCAGTCTAGCTTTAATCACAACTCAATAAAAAACAGGAACAGCTTTGACCAGTGTATGTGCTGTATGTATATCCAATTGACATTTAGGAGTTAACTGTGTGACCTAGTATTTGCTCTGTCTATGAGCGCTTTTTATAGATGTATCGTGAAGTAGTTCCCTTCATTCAAAGCTATGATTGGTAACTGTCAAATGGCTTTCCAATTCCTCAAAGGCCCTATGTCACAGTATGTAAACGACATCCTGTGCGCTAAAGATAAAAAAAAATGTTCATTCCACAATTGACTGCTTTTACGACATATTGAAGAACAAAACATTACTAGAAAAAAACAATACAGGGCCTTTATAATTAATGAAAAATAGGTAAAAGCGCAATATACTGAAACCTTTGTTCTGTGCCAAATGCATTGAGCAATGTCAAAGGAACCGCAAATTACAAGGTAATGAAAGGAGGATCTTGGCAAAATTAATAATCTCAGAATACAGAATACACACAGAGTGTATTAACTATTCAACAAACCCATCCTCAGGCGACAATATGACAGATGTTATCATCATAATCATAACAAAGCAATGCTATTAGATAGATGCGGGTCCATAATCACTGAAGCTGTCAGAGCTTGTTATTGACACTGAATTACTAAATGTGCTATTATCTGTAGTGGTAGTAACTGCCTAAATCTGCAGTGGCAAAGATCAAACAGCTCTTGTCTGTAGTTTGAGGCACACTGGACCTTCAGCTGATCGAAAGGAAAATCGCCTTTACTCTCATCAACTCACAAAGCCCCATTGTCACTAAGTTTGACCACAAATTACAAGCCAATACATGTTTTCCTTTGTGACTGTTTGAATCCAAGTCCTTTGCAGTGGTTTGTTTAGAAAAAGCAAGCAAATTAGCACTGCCCCGAGGGAGGGTTCACTTCTTTCCGAGATGCACGTGCAGCCAAGGATGGAGCAAGGGAGCACACACCCACTTCTGTTTAAAGATGAAAGAGTATTGGATAAATGAGAGCACACCGACCTGTTGATGCAGTACGGCTGTAAGATGTGCATGTTGATCCTTTGCTGTCACCAAAAGTGTAATGAAAAACAGAATGAGGATCTTTGAGCTTGTCGCTAGTATAGATCAGAGACTGTCATCCTGTTGACAGAAGTGTCCCAGTCGGTCTGAAGAGAGGGGAACAGGAACAGGAGGGGACAAACTAACTCTGGATAAACATTTGGGGAATGGTGTTGAGATTGTAGCAGTAGCAAGCGCTGCACCTCTAGCTGGTGTGTTCTGAAGCGTGCCGACAACACTGCTCTGCCTCCTCTCATATTCTGCCTGCCTCTCGGGAAAGCCCCGCCTCCTTCCCTTAGTCCCGCCCTCCCTGCGTTTCAGCATGTGGAGGTCTTCATCGTCACAACACACCTAGCAACATGCCCTTCACAATCGCTGGCACTTCTGTCACTGCATTTTCTCATGTTAAAAATATAAGAACAGCACCGCTCACTGCTCTACGCCTCCCTTTGTGTCTTTATGTGTGATTCTTGTGAAATTTTTATGCCTTGGAAACAGTTCTTCTGATCTTCATTGCACCTGTACGGAAATTAAAAGTTAAAAATAACACAGGCTGTGTTCAATACAAATTTGCTTCATCCCTCTTGAGTCTGTTGTGTCTATTGTGAGATGTTCGGTATTTCATATATTTTTATTCTTCAGTTTCATTACAGTCGGAGAATGACATAAGTTCTATTATAATCAAAGTCACAAAAAAGGGATCTTTTTTTTTCCAAGTTAGAATACAACATACTCTCCTCGGCAATATGCATTTCCATTTTAAAATTCAGGGAGGGAGTGCAGCCGACCGCCTAGTGGGTAATATGCGGCACATATGGCGTAGCACAGTTCTGTCCTTAGCGTCATGGGTTCAGATCCCGGCAGTGGTGAAAATCAGTCTACCATATAATTTAATATATCAATTTATTCGCCAATATTCAAGTCCAGACAAAAGACTCACTTATTTAGACAGGCCTTTCAGAACACCTAGTATTGATTTTGTTTCGTGTGCCATTGTTTTTATATTTTGTCATTTCATGCTGAATGTTTTTTCTATATTTTTTTATGTAAAGCACTTTGGTCAGCCAAGTAAAGTGCTATAAAAATTAACTTTGATTGATTGATTATTTACTGGTATTTTAAATCATGTATTGTCAAAATCCCGTGTTAGTGTTTCCCAGAAGGGTCCCAGTCCCTCTGCTCCCTGTGTCAGCTCCACCACTGTTCCTGCAGCATCTGTGAGCTGCTGTGGAGAGGACAGGCTCCCAACAACACTGAAGTCGAAACGTTGGTCATTAGTTCTGATTCTCCGTTTTTATAATGTGTAGATACAGAACAGCGTATCTCCAGACGAGGCTGAAATCATCACTGACGCTGGTATTTAATAGCGTGGGACTACGATCTTAATGTTGCAGAAACGTTATCAAAACACCAGCACGAATTGTCAAATAAAAAGTGGCTAAAAGCTAGAGAAGGGTACACTTCATGATGGATGAATTAATGTTCGTAGAGTTCTTGATTTCATCATAAATGCCGTTATCGAGGAGGCCATTTAACCTTTCTTCCCTCACTGTGTGTACGGGGACTGCTGCTGCTTTCATATGATTATTCCTACAGTCTCCCTGAGTAGAACAGACCTCTGACCAACGCAGCTTCAGCAAAATAAAACTAAGCTCTGTGTGCTCCTCTGCTTCTTTGGTGTTGGTGATTGTGTTTTTTGTTATTACCTGTTCTGGCCCACTTTAATAGCCTACAACAGATTATTGAAAGACACCCCAGCCCATAATTACCTGCTCCCCCTGGACCACCGGCCAGATACCTACCTGCTCCCCCCTGGACCTCGGGCCTGATACCTACCTGCTCCCCCCTCTTGCTGATTAAAATAAATATTCATAAACCTTTGGCTTGGTTCTGCTCTTGAGTTCTACCCGGGTTTTGTAACAAAGAGAACTTGAAGTGAGCAACTGACTTGAAACATGCAGCCATCCCCTCACCATCAATACACTCTACTGAAGGTGCGTCCACACCAAACTCGACCAACCGTCAGGTTTACACGGAAAATACATGGAGGACGTGCCTCAGGGAGCGCCAAGAGGTCCCGCAGCGAGTCACACGCCTCCTGTGCGGCTCATTTTGAAGCTTTTCGTGTGTGGTAAGCTTTTGACGCGCCTCCAGGACGTCCAGCATGGCCGACGCTAGTGTTGGGAAATGTTGAACATTTTGGAGAAATTTGCGAGCGTCAACCAATCAGGAGCTTTCCCCAACAGTGACGTACATTGTGGCTGAGCCACCGGGGCAGGTGCTATTTTTTTACACCCAGGATTAAAAGCGGCATCAAGAAAACTTATTTCAGTGGCTGAGTCTGCGCTGGGAATGTGTCTGGGCCTCGAGGATGCCTGTTGTAGCATTACCACCGGAGAAAGCTAATGCTACAAGCTAAATCTCCGGTCATCGCGTGAAAACGAGAAATATGCACAAATAAATTCAATAAAACCACCATCTACATAAAAAAACGTTTTAACAATGATCACACACTGAGCTGGGCTTCACGCATTTGTGGCTTATTGCAGACTTTTAATCAACAATGAGCTGTTGGCGATTGTAACATGCTAACGGGGCTAACCGGGCCGATAGCCACTTGCTACCGGCACAAAATATGTCCCATATTCAATTGTATGGGCTGGATATAGGCTTAAATACTAGGGAGACTTCGCGTAGACCATGGGGATATAGTTAAAGATCCATAGGACATGGTAGTAGCAAAGAGGGAGACTAGTTTGTCCCAAACAGCAGGTATTTTTCAGGAGCTACTTCCAAGATGGCTGTGAACAAACTCTGAGCTGATGTGCGGCCAGAGCGTCTTGACGCTCGGTGACATTGTGACAAGTGTCTGACTTCAGTAAGCACAAGCGTCCAACTACGGGCTTTCGGTGTGGAAGCACCTTTAGTCACTGACAACTCACTGAAATGCACTTTGATACTTTGATTTACAATTGTAAACAGTACTGTTACTACCCTGTAGAAATGTGGTGTCTTCTTCTAATGTAGTGCAGCTATAGAGCACTCATCTTTCTTCAAATGAAAGCTTGTATTATTTATTCAGAGCTGGAATGTGGACATATGCAGACCGAACACTATCCCACAGGGCATCACACTTTCCTTAAAAATACATGTTTTTTGCACAAATTCACTTCTCACTGGGGTGAGAAAAGTCTGAAAACTAAAACTTTGACACTGGTATCTCGTATTCCTCTCAATTATGAGTGTAATAAATTCTTCATTCATAAACACACATGTATCGGTGATTAGAGATAGAGACTCCACCCTCTGAAATAATCTACAAACTTAATTATTTGTCCCATAAACGGTGCCACAGAGGAAGTACTAAATTCAATAGCACGTCAGAACATTTAAGTAAATGAAAATCATTTGACCAGCTTCTTTCAGATCAGTGTGTGGATCAGAGCCAACACAGAGCAGCACATCGTATTGAATTACTACAATGCTTAAAAAAGGAAACGCACCGGTCCATAAAACGTGTAATAACAATTAGTTTCACACAAAATGCAGGCATAAGCATCTGTTCCAGAGAGTGAGACTGACTGGAAAACAATCTGTTATGTGCCCTTTAATAAAGGAGAGTTCCAAACAGAAGCGTCCCACTGTATTAGCATTCGATAATAGATGGAGGCTTCTACTCTTCTATCAGGGTGGCACAGGGGTACAGCGGTTAGCGCTCGTGTCTCACAGCTAGAAGGTCTCAGGTTCGATTCCCACCTGGATGGGGGCCTTTCTATGTGGAGTTTGTCTATTCTCCCCGTGTCTGCGTAGGTGTCCTCCGGGTACTCCGGTTTCCCCTACCACTAAAAACATAGGCCAGGATGAAAGAGAGTGTGTTTGAGTGTGGGACAACGGATGCAAATTTGCCCATGGCTACAATCCGGTGTGGTGTGTTCATTAACATGCACTGTCCCTACCAAATAATCTAATACTGTCAATAAATAATTAAAGATCTTGAGTAACAACTACTGGTGTAAATTAATATATGGGGTTTGAAAGCTTACTCTGTGCACTAATGTGTAATGTTCTGACAGTCACATGCTACTAACAACCTCTAAAGACCATAGACTACCTACTGGAGTGTCACAAATGTGGCAAGGTCTTGCTTCATGTCATTGAATATGTCTCCAGGGCATGTAATTCACATGACAAGCGTTAAAATGGTTAAGGAACGCAAAGGAACGCAAGGGGAGCAGACCGTCTCATTTGTGAGTGTTGTGATTATACATTATATGCAATTACGAAAATACGTTTTTTTATTTTTTATTATTATTGCCATGAGAGAATAAATGCCGGTCATGCAATTAGTCCATAAAATCGGCACGATAGGCTCTATGCACGCAAGTGACTTCCAAGTGCAATCACTGGAGCTCGCGGTCGTTCCTCTCTCACGATTTTCCCAGTGGGGATTAGTGATGTCCTGCACAAGTCACCAAATAGTTGGTGACTTCACGGCCAGTGAGATACGAATGGGGAAGTCATGGGCTGTGTGTTAAAAAAATTATGTCGGATGCAAATACTTGCGCAGGAAAAGTCTGTGTTTATCAAGGTGGGACTTTTTATCTCAGAGCAAATGGCTAGTATCAAAAAACAACACCACAAAAATGAAACTACTAAAAAGTTATTTTTTTAGCAGGCTCGGCAAAATTTTAACTATTATTTAATGTTAGCTGATAGCTTCAAGACCAAAATGCCAGTGACTGTCCATCAGTAACTGCCTGCCATTTTGGACACGACACCATTACTAACTCATAGGGAAATAACGGGACAAGGAGAGTAGCGCCTCCTGAGAATCCAAAGTTATGTGACGCTTGTGTTGTGTGCATATGTCCCTTTAGCACACCAGGACTATATAAGGAATATCCTCTGTCCAACTCAATTCCAAGAAATCGTGTTAGATGGACTTGCAGTTCTCAGTGAGATGACCCAAAGACGAGCTGCTAATACAGTGTGCCGGTGACTGGTTTGATAAGTTTGAGAGCCACTAATGTAGAGGTTCTCAAAGGTTTTGCACCAAGTGCCACCTCATTCTATTTGGCCTGAAAAACATCGAGCAAACATCTAGCTGTGGACAGTTTTCCAGTGATCTGTAATTTTTCCAGTGATCTGTGCTCATTATATGCTTTCATTTGACTCACATTTACCCCAAAGGTCAGCCATGCCTTTCTGATTCCAAGACAATGTGACATGCGCCCGTGAAAGTCTGCCAGCAGTTGTCATAGTAACAGAGTATATTTATTCCATAGAACAGGTGGAAACAATTACGTGAAAAACATCTGTGACGGCTGTAGCCGGCACCCGTCGCTATGTTTTGGCATTAATATTTCCGAAAGCATGAAACTCCCTAATTGGGGTTTACACATGAAGCCACACTTTCTGTGAGTGGCCCAACTTCAGAAGGAGCGCCTCCTCTCTCAGACAGTGTTAATGGCGGGTGTTCAGTTTAATCCACCACCTGCTGGGACTCACCGCAGCCAGAGCTGGAACAGGATCACTTTACATCTGACCCGAGGTTTAAGACGCTGCCGTCAGGGATCTAAACCACAATTGTACTGATGGTGTGACTTTCAAGACATGCTATCATGTAAAAGTGGTAATCCAGGAGAGACTAATGCACAGAATTGTATTTAATGTATACACAGAGGGAGGTTTGTAGAGGCATTACTACCCTAATTTCAGCAAAGGAAGTTGAGACAGCCCACTCTATTATAAATGGTCTTAGAACTATCTTTTAAGTTTGCGCTGAACAGCCTAAAAACCTCTCGCCTCTTCCCTAAACTAAAACTATTATGAAGGTTTCAAATGGCTCATATGACTCTGAAATTGAGTTTGACTATGTTATATAATTCAATCAGAGACAAAGCTCTGTGCTGCAACCATGACATGCTGCCATCACATGGAGTATCACAGCAGTGATCAGGGTGGTGTCACATGGGTCACTCACTTTTAACACGTGGAGCAGAGCAGTTTGAAAGAATACGATGCCAACCTCAAAGCATTTAAGCTGAGCTAATCAAATAATGTTCTTGTCGAAGAGTAAACTTGATTTGGCACCATAGATGTACATTGTAAATGTGACATGTCAAAGAAAAACAGCCCGTTGTGTGTCAAAATATAGCGCATTTTCCTCAGGCGTGAAACAGGAAGTCAGAGGCTAAATTAGCACAGTCTTAGCATTGGTGGACAGCCCTGCTCACGTATCTACTCTGGCTCGCTGCGTCTAATGAATTCGAGTGAACAATCGTGATGTGCGAAAGGGTCTGTGAGCCAGAAACGCATTCAGGCTGAGACATTTAACTCAACTACTTCTGACTTTCACGATTTGATTCAGGTAGTGCAGACAATCAGGGAAATGTTTTGCTATTGTAAATAATTGTGTTCTATTATAATAATTTTTGTTATTAGCCTCTTTGCCCCACCTTTACCGGAGTTCGGCATTATCCAAATCCAAAAGCTTATTTGAGAATTTACAGCCAATAGGCCAGTGTCATGCCTCATCTACGAAACAGATCTAAACTTATGTCGCTGCATTTATGTCACATTTTTGTTGCATTTTCACCGCTTTTTAGTTGCTTTTTTGTGGCTTTTTTTTGGCTTTTTAGCCTGTTTACGCTGCTTCTTTGTCATTTTTTTGTCATGTTTTTGTCTTTTTTTTTATGTGTTATAGTCTCTTTTTCCCTGCTCTTTTCTTGCTTTTCTTGTCTTGTTTTTGTCATGTTTTTGCTTACAGCCTATATGCCTGAGCTGTCTCATTTATAACACCTTGTAGTTACTGAAAATATGTTTAAGATCCGTGTGAGTGAAACACAACTCACAGGTGGTGGATGGCAGGTAACTGGTTAGACAAATGTTGGTGTAATGTGGTGCAACAGGATTGGTACAATAAAAATAGGTTTTATTAATATACTCAAGTGTTGTACTGAGTGTCAGTCAGCAGTGGTTTGGTACAAGCTGGCGCGCTCAGTCTGCTCATGTTATCGAGAGACTGTTGCTGATCTAATGACCAGACACCTGGTGAATGCTTTGTATTTGCTGAGTTAGCTTGAAACAGCATTAGAAAGCAAGTGGTGAGTCGAGGATGGGATGTATAGAAATCTCACGGGATATATAGAAATTATTATTGTACATATGTGTATATATAAGCATGAAATAAACAAGTAACTGTACTTCTGTTACCTATACAGTGGGAACCAGATATTTACATACACTTTATAAAAAGATACATTTCCATTTTTTTCCCGCACTGTCTGACAGAATTAACTTTAACTTTTTTTTAGGTCAATTAGAATTAAATATATATATTTCTATTTGCTTAATGTCATAAGAGAATGAGAGTTATAATTTTTTAGAAATGTTTTTGTTACATACACTAAGATTACTAAACCTTTAAACAGTTTGGGAAAGCCCAGATGACGGTGTCATGACCTTGGAAGTACAAGTCTGGTTGATCCTTGGGTGCAAAGACTGGAGGAAAAAGGGGGAATCTTGCGAGCAACATTTCCAGACATCAGCCAGGAAGTTAAAGCTTGGGCACAGATGGGTCTTTCAAATGGACAATGACCCAAAGCAAACTGGTTACAACATGGCCTAAGTATAACAAAGTCAATGTTTTGAAGTGGTCATCACAAAGTCCTGATCTAAATCCAGTTAAAAATGTACAGGCAGAGTTGAAAAGGCATGTGCACGCAAGGTGGCCTACAAATATGGCTCAGTTACACCAGTTCTGTTTGGAGGAATGGACCAAAATTGTGAGAAGCTTGTGGAAGGAAATCCAAAACAATTGACCCAACTTATACAGTTTAAAGGCAATGCTACCAAATATTAATTCAATTATATCTCTGATTGTTCCGGCAGTTGACAAATACAAATATTTTTTTTTAATTCTAATTGACCTAAAAAAAAAAAAGTTAATTCATGTTGACATTGGTTCCCGCTGTACTAATAGTGGTTTGCTTTGGAAGTGCCCCCTGCTACACAAACAATGCCGGGACATAAACAAGAAAACGTTATGTGTATGTACTGAAACAAAGGGAAGGCAGCGTGATGCTTTTTGTCAACAAATTGTCCTCCCCTATAAACAGTAATCCTGCATCTGCATTTTCCAGATGCTGATTGGTGGGAATATTTTCTGTACTATAAATGTTCCCCTCGTGAGTGATAAGGCATGAATCTTCTCACACAGAGACAGATGACTAACAATCGATTTACACTGAGTATTAAAATGTAATGCTAAGAGCCACTGTTTCAGTAATGTGGGAATGGAGGTCTTCGCGCATGATTCTGGGCGGCACATAGAAAAATGGGTGCAGCAGTGGCCGTAGCCTAAAGCTGGATTTGGAGCGCCAGAATAATATGTGTAGACTGTGATGATGAGATCAGAGGGGGAGGGGTCAGGGCATGAGGCAGAGCTCAGCGGGACACGTGCTTGTGATGACAGGGAGGCAGCAGCAGAAAAGACTAAAACGAAAATGCATCATGTTTTTAATTACAAATCTGATCAATACATGTCTGGTAACCTTTCAAACTGACACAAAAGAATGTGATCAGTCAAGACAAGAACAAGCGTCTCTCGTCACACTGCATTGTCAGAAATCACTGCAGATAAATTGCGTCTCCACAACCACATTAACAAAGATTTTTCAGAGGCAGTGGGGCCAGGGTTAGCAAAGGGAACTGTACATGAGAGCGCACAGACCAAGTATCTGCTGATGTAACATAATGAGGTGTCCTGGGCTGTACTCTTGGTCTGGCCCTATCTGCCCTTTGTGCTCCTAATCTCTACCCGGTTAATCCAGGCTCCGAGACACTCTCCTGAGCACAGTCACTGTACCACTCACAAGCAGGCGTCGTTAGCTCCTCCCCTTTTACTAAGTGATGTACTTCATTGACATTTTTTTTGTAGAGTTTTAAAGCTTTATAGAAATTTGTAATCAAAGTACCAAAGCCAAATATAACATACAAATAAAGACATAATTATCAATATATGACCTCTCTGAGGGCAGTATATGCACTGGAGCCCACCATGCGACACGTAATTTCATTAATTCTACGAACTACTTTGTCTGACTCTTCAGTTGAGTGTAAGGATTAGTATTAAAAATTTAAATATATATAATAGTTATTATGCATGTCACTAAAGGGGTCATTTTCGCAGACTTGAAAAACTGCAGCTCAGTGTGACCCTATATTCACCTATTTTTGTCAACAACCAGCAGCGCTCTGAGACTGCATGCACCTTAAATAAAGAATGATCGCGTGTGTAAGCAAAAAAAGCCTGTCAGTGATAGGGGCTATAACTCTGCTGAGGGTAATGGTCTGTAAAAGTGCACAGGACACACTGCCTCCTAAAGCTGTCTGCTGCTTGTGATAACATAAAGCCACTGCATCAGAGAGAATCCGTCTGAGTTTAATATTGCACTTCAATTGTAATGTTGGCTTTTGTATTTGCTTCATAATGTTTGCATATTATAGAGTTATATCTTTTAATATAATTTCATTGCACCGATTCAGAAAATGCTGCGAATCTCACTCAGTACTTTTCAACTGTTAATAACATGATCAAAATATTAAAACTTGGTATAATACAGGACTCTTGAGTATGTGCTGATGCAGAGGCACAAAGAGTGAATTATGTTTCACACAAAAGAGCCTGTTGATCATTTCAGTTTAGCCTTCTATACCAACGCTCCCATAGACACGACCCTTCCTTGTTCTGTTCATTTATTCATCCAAACTTTTACGATGAGCTATTCCCCCAGCTAAGCCTTGCTGATGTGTTGACTTTGATTGACATCCATACAACTATTCTTGTGTTTTCCTTTACATCAGTTTACATCAGTTGCACTCACACATCTCTCTCTCTTTACTCTCTTACCCTTTCTCCTCTCCCTCAGATGAGTTGCTATCCTGCTTGCTGGACATTGGCTCTGCGGGGCTGGTCTGGTCCGGGAACCAGTCACAGGACAACAGGGCGGACTACCTCTTCACCAACCTCCTTGGCATCCGCTGGCGGCGCCTTCAATAGACAGCCATCGGAGAATCTCAACGGCGACGGGCTGAGTGAAGCACGGTGGGCAGGACATCAGAGGAAGGAAGTAAAAGCTGCGAGGAAAAGAGCAACATTCAGTGCATCAGCATCTGAGAGTAAGGCAGTTGTTGGGTTTGCAGACATTACACAGAAAATACAAACTGATGCGGCATGTTCGGTCTATCGACAGAGAGAGAGAGGAACGAAAGGGGGTGAAGAACGGGTATAAACAATCTGCCATACTGTCTGTGCAGCAACCTCAACAGGTAGACAATCAGCTGCACCTGGTTTAGAAATATTTACACAAATTTCGATGTGCGTAAACCAAGAAGGGCCCTATGTTGTTCACAAACAATTTGTTTTTGCTTCAGTATAGATGTAGAGTTATGACTGAAAAGGTGATGTTCTTAGTTTAAAGTTATTAGCTTATTTTTTATCTTAATTCTGTGTTATATGTTTTATGTTGCACGTTTGCACCGAGAAAAATTCTTAGTTTTGTGAACCCTGTTCTGAAACAATGGCAATAAAACCTATTCTGATTCTGATTCTGATTCTGGAGATGTAAAAACAAAAGGAATGCAAACTACATTATTTATTTATTTTATGAAATTGTGATCTTGTATGTGCGTATTGTTCTTGCACTAGTGAAAAATTATTCATTCTGAGAGAGAAATAAAACGTGTCCTGTGCTGGTTATGACAGTGATGTTTCCTCGACAGCAGCCTCGTACCGTAATGCCTTGTGTCTTAAACCCCCAGCTGGCACACAACTGCTGCTGCAAACGCAAATATAAAAGCGCACTCAACATTTTTTTTGAGAAGCCAAACTTGTAAGCATGACTTGGTGCGAGTCTGTTTGAATATATTTTTGTTTAAGCAGTTTTAGTGCCCATTTCAATAGAATAAAAGTAACTTTGTACAACACAAATGAAGCTGCAGGACACTAAGTAAGTAGCTTAGATTAAATCAGATTTGGCTCTGGACTGTTTCCCAAACAGGGGAAGAGACACACTGACCACAATAGACCAATGCCTGTCTTACAATTGCTGTAATGTTGAAGCTAGAAACACTGCCCTCATCTGGCTGACCATGAACTGACTAAGCAGATGTATATAGTAACCTACCTTAGTACAGTAGTTATTTTCTTATTTTATGAGACTCTTTTTCATGAGCGCCCTGGTTTATAGGAGCTTAACAATACAATGTTTACAGAAAGATTTTATATTTTCAATTAAAGCAAGTACCATGTTCTTTATACATACATAATACTAAAGGTTTTAGATGTGAGAGAGGCACAAAAGAGTTCAGTTGTAAAAGTCTTTGTGGTTCGTTGCATTTGAGGGCAGCGTTATAAGAAAAGCCTTTTCTATTTTTCAAACAGTCATGTGACCTGATGTTGGAGCTGTAGGTTAGTTCACATGTAAAGATACTCAGGAAGCCTCTCAACAAGTCACTTATAAATAAGTAGAATGAAGTGTTGCTCTCCTATTTGACAAGGAAGATAAGCCAACTTTGTCATTGAGTAAACAGTGATGAGTTCTGTTGTCTCTTAAGTGAATTTAGGAATTCGTAAAGACTGTTGTTTCTTCCTGCAAATGGGTAATTTGTCCTTAAAGACAGAGGAGGATTAAACATGTGCCAAAGCATGTTTACTGTAATATGCAAGAAAATAAAATCAATTCAACATGGAAGAGATTTCAACTGAAGACACAGTCAGCCTCTGCTTGTATATATTGTATATAATATATAAAGGAGGGGTAGGGCCTCATAAGTTATTACTAACTTCTTCCTACCCGCTTTGAGCAGCACAAATACTTATGTTGTTAAAAATGTCTGCAAATAACATGTGCATTATACCTGTATGCATCTGTTGCTCAAATAAAGATAAAGAAAAGGAAAAAAAGAATGACACCTGTGTCCCATGCAGCTCACAGCAGGAAACAGACAGGATGATCCACTAACTAATTGCCCACAAGCTTTTTAGTTTATTGGATATTGTGCTGTAGTTACGAGTTGTTGGCCAGACGGGGGCAGTAGAGAGTTTACTGTAAGACTCAGGTTGAGCACTTGTGACCTGAGCTGACCTGATCCAGGCTTGACCGGCCTGTGCTCACTAGTGTTGATGCTTACCAGGGAACAGGACCCGAGGAGGTGCCTAAGAATACACAGCCCAGGAGTAAATATATCACGGACAGAGAGAGATTAGCACATCGATCCGTGGTTAAAACATTTATTCTCTAAAGTTATGTTTTGTTTTGGGTCTAGAATACAATACAACAAGGCCCATTAGGTCACTTTTAACCCCCGTGTGATCCTTCAATTTTGCACCCTTTAAAGACCCTAATGTCAAAAAATGTACACTTCAAAAAAGAGCCTGAAAATTACCACACATATTTTTTTCTGCTTCTTTTTACAAAAATCCTTCAGTGGCTTTTGGGCCATTTGGATGGGCTGCGGCTCCAGTGGCTTTCGGGTCAAAATGACTCAAGGACCACACGAGGGTTAAAGGTATGCTGATCTGATCTGTTTTTTCTGCTGTTCGTTTTCAATGGTCATTTTCTGTAATTGTTGTTGTTTGGTTTCTGTTTTCCCTTTGTGTTGTAGAAGGTGTTTGCTTTTTCATTCTGTTGTTTTGTAATATAAAATAATTCTAAAAAGTATGGTCTTCAAAACTATTGTAAAATTATGAATAGTATTTTGGTACTATCCACTAGAGCTGCAATTAAATTCGAATGGTCATAATAATTAAATTGTAAAGAGACTGTGTTAGTTAAGGTGATAAAATATCCTTACTAATCGCAATATCTCCCTAAATCTCCATGTCGTCTTAAAGATAAATCCTGCCAACTCTGTAGTTTCGACTTGAACATGACATGTGACTCTTGTTTTAGTTTAGCAGTTCATATTTCAGTCTTCTGGGTGAATTGCATCTTAATTTTAAACAATAAATTGCAAATGTTGTTCGTAGTGTGTTCAATGTTTTCATTCTCCACTTCACCACATTAGTCGCTAGATGGCGTCAGAGTATGAGACACGCTCCTTTGCCCTCGCCAAGAGAGACGGTTGTAGCCGAAAGTGTGGTCTGGTCCGTGAATATTAAAGAGGGGGTATTATGCTGTTTTCAGTCACATAGTACCAGTCTATAGCACAGTACAATGATGATCCAAACTTATGTTTGTCTGTAAACGCAGTAAAATAAATAACTCTCGCAAAAAGGCTGTAGCCAACGTCTTGAAATAGCCCTCTGTCTCTTTAAGAGGCCCTGACCCTTTCCGACACGCCCCCCTTCAGCACACTGTATCAAGGTTGCCAGATGTACGATAACTATCGTATTTGTACGATAATTTCAACCTATGTACAATGTACGATCAATAATTCAAAAAAGCCCTAAATGTACGATAATTTCAGAGCGCCAGATAAAGTCTGGTTAAATGCACCATCCCCTCTCAGCAGCGCTTTGCTTTCGCTCTGATCTGGAGTCAGATTTCCACTATGGCAATATCCTCCTGCCTTGGCTGCGAGTTGGTAATTTGCCCGTTTCTTTATTACGGTTTAGCTCATTATTTTTTCCTCATTCTAACGTCTCATGTGAGTGTGTGTGTGTTCTCCAATCTGATAAAACCAAATCCAGCAATCGACTGATCAGTGTCTGAAGAATGGAGGGGGATGTCCTGATTTCAAACCTACAAAAGCAATGTTCTTGCGCTCAATAGCTTTAGCCAACTTGTACAAGAACGTCTGCATCAGAAGTGCCTGCAGAAGTGAATGACTCCGACGCGGAGGTGGAGTTCATCTCTTAGGTGTGTGTTGTCATGCCATGCGTGTGCGTAATGTAATAAATGGGACAGTGCGTGCGCTTGTGTTGTAGTTTGGGGTGGTGATGATATGAGCCACGTGTAGCACCTGCGCACTATCGTACACTATACATTTTATAGTGTACGATAGTTTGTGCTGAAATACGATAGTATTTCAGATGCTATTATCACAACACTGCTACATACATTCTCTCCTTCACATGTTAAAACTACGATCGATTTAGGCAGCGTTTTACTGTTGGAAAGGAGCTACGTTTTATCACTTTGTGAACAATGGCCACCCGGGATATGATTTGATTCTGCGTCTGACTTGGAAAGTGACTTTGGAGACGAACCTTTGGGAGTTCATAGGCTCTGTGTCCACACCGAAGGAACTCTTGCCTGAAAAATACCTGCTGTTTGGAGGCTATCTAGTCACTCTTTGCTATTGCCATGCTCTATGGATCTTTAACTATACCCCCATGGTCCATACCAGGATCTCCCCAGGGACATTATCTGTGCAGGTGGACAATTATTTGAGATTACCCCCGTTAACATGTAACAATCGCCTACAGCTCATTGTTGATGAAAAGTCTGCAATAAAATGTGTAAAGCCTTACTCATTGTGTGATCATCATAAATGCTGCTTCAAGTAGTTGCCTGTTTTATTGACGTTGTTAGAGCATAATATGCTGCTTGTTTTCTATGAATGTTCCGAGCTAGGTGTTAACGCCTCACGGCTAGCTTGTTAGCTCCGGGAGAAAACCACTCGGCTATGACCCATTGTAGATGTAATTTGTGCAATAAACTTAACAAGCTAGGCTCAGTGTGTGAGCATCCCAAAGGCTGCTTCATGTAGTTGCCGGTTTTATTGACATTATTAGTGCATAATGGGCTACTTGTTTTCAATTAATTGTTCTGAGCTAGCTGTTAGCGGCTAACTGCTAATACTTGTTAGCTTCGAGAGAAACCCACTCGGCTACAACCCACTGTAGATTAAATGTGAGCAATAAACTTCACTGTGTAGATGGTGGTTTTATTGACTTTATTTGTGCATATTTCTCGTTTTCACGTGATGACTGGAGCTTTAGCTTGTAATATTTTCTTTCTCTGGAGGGAATGCTATCAGGGCATCATCAAGGCCCAAACGCATTCCCAGCGCAGATACCGTCATGAAAATAAGTTTTCTTGTCACCGGGTTTAATCCTGGGTGTTGAGGTAACAGAAACACTGATTGTGTCTTTGTAAAAGTCTCAGAGCTGCTGTAGCTCCGGTTTACAACACAAGAAGATAATCTGGGGCTTGACTTGTGGGGAGGGGGCTCTGCTGAGCTGAGGAGCAGTGGTTGGTAACTCGGCTGGTGACAAAAGGTCCAGAGGCGTCTCCAGGAGGTGGGGCCGTTCCTAGGAGGACTGAGGCATAGCTACACCAAAAATGGCTGCCGTGTCAGTTTTTAAAGATAACTCAAACACACGTGAATGAGCCCAGGAAACACTCCAGGCATGTGTTTAATGAGGGAACGACATAATAACATGAAATGTAAAGCTTGGAAAAGTCGATTTTACATAATACCCCCCCCCCCCCTTTAAAGACCGGTCCGGACCATGACCTCTTGGGGCGCTGTGCACTGGTCCGAGTGGTCCCTGAGATGGTCTGTCAAATAGTCTTTGGGCTGAATTAATGGTCCCTGTGAATTATGTGTGGCAGGAGTGGAGTCCTGAGTGGTCTCTATCAATATTTTTCGTTCATTTTGAGGAAAACCAATGATTTGCTTTGGGAAGATTTTTAATTTCAAAGTCATATTTTTTTTTTTTATGTTTTTCGACATCATTTCTGTTTAAAACATTGCTCTATATTTATTCCAACCAACTGAAATACACGAAATAGCGACATTAGTTATTTCTTTTTATTGTACTTATTGGGACAGTAGACAACGTGTACTGACATTTAGCCATGTGTTAGAGAAGTTGTGTGGCCTAATGGGTTCCGTGCGGCAACCCATTAGGCCACCTATGATAATGATTCTTTGTATCATTAATAGCCGTGCAGTTTTTAAAATCTTAAAATAAATTGAATTACAAAAATGCATTTATTTGTCTGGATCAGCATTTATGTTTTTCCCAGTGGGTTCCCAGTCAACCTGTGGAGCCCCACGAGTAGAGCAGTTGGCACTTATTTGTTGACAGAATTCTTTGCAGTAGGCTATATGGTGATCAGTGATTAAAAGTGAACTTAATTTATTAAAATATGTTACACTCCCCTTTTTATACACTCCCTTTCTTGTTAAAGGATAACATTAAATCGCTATTTATCATACTGGGTCAAGCTGTAAAGTTGTACTATCCGTGGGTCAAGCTGTACAGTCGTACTATCTCTGTCATAGCCTTGACTGTGGTGCTCAGGCGCCCACTCTCAGCCACTGAATGCTTTGCTTGCGTATCAGTATGACGCTCTTAGACGGTATTTATCCCTCTTCTGTGGAAGTATAGACAGACTTGAATGGTAGGACTAGTGTCTTGAGTTCATGTCTTCGGGTCCCGTAACGATGGTAAATAAACTTCTCCTGTATAAGACATCCTGCTGCCTATTCTTCATCAATCCTCACTTCTTATCTTGTTTTACATTTCTGTAACTACACTCAACAAAAATATAAACGCAATACCTTTGTTTCTGCTCCCATTTTTCATGAGATGGACTTAAAGATCTAAAATTCATTCCAAATACACAATATTACCATTTCTCTCAAACATTGTTCACAAATCAGTCCAAATGTGTGATAGTGAGCACTTCTGCTCTGCTGAGATAATCCATCCCACCTCACAGGTGTGCCACATCAAGATGCTGATCTGACATCATGATTAGTGCACAGGTGTACCTTATACTGCCCACAATAAAAGGCCACCCTGAAATGTGCAGTTTTTTGCTTTATTGGGGGTCTGGGGACTCAGAACCAGTCAGTATCTGGTGTGACCACCATTTGCCTCATGCAGTGCAACACATCTTCTTCGCATAGAGTTTATCAGATTGTCAATTGTGGCCTGTGGAATGTTGGTCCACTCCTCTTCAATGGCTGTGCTGGATATTAGTGGGAACTGGTACACGCTGTCGTATTCGCCGATCAAGCACATCCCAAACATGCTCAATGGGTGACATGTCCGGTGAGTATGCTGGCCATGCAAGAACTGGGACATTTTCAGCTTCCAAGAATTGTGTACAGATCCTTGCAACATGGGGCCGTGCATCATCTTGCTGAAACATAAGGGGATGTTCACCTAACCCTAACCGAGATTCATCCGTGAAGAGAACACCTCTCCAACGTGCCAGACGCCATCGAATGTGAGCATTTGCCCACTCAAGTCTGTTACGGCGACGAGCTGGAGTCAGGTCAAGACCCCGATGAGGACGACGAGCATGCAGTTGAGCTTCCCTGAGACGGTTTCTGACAGTTTGTACAGAAATTGTTTGGTTATGCCAACCAATTGCTTCAGCAGCTGTCTGAGTGGCTGGTCTCAGACGATCTTGGAGGTGAACCTGCTGGATGTGGAGGTCCTGGGCTGGTGTGGTCACACGTGGTCTGCGGTTGTGAGGCCGGTTGGATGTACTGCCATATTCTCTGAAACGCCTTTGGAGACGGCTTATGGTGGAGAAATGAACATTCAATGCACGAGCAACAGATCTGGTTGACATTCCTGCTGTCAGCATGCCAAGTGCACGCTCCCTCAATGCTTGTGGCATCTGTGGCATTTTGCTGTGAGACAAAACTGCACATTTCAGGGTGGCCTTTTATTGTGGGCAGTATAAGGTACACCTGTGCACTAATCATGATGTCAGATCAGCATCTTGATGTGGCGCACCTGTGAGGTGGGATGGATTATCTCAGCAAAGCAGAAGTGCTCACTATCACCCATTTAGACTGATTTGTGAACAATGTTTGAGAGAAATGGTAATATTGTGTATCTGGAATGAATTTTAGATCTTTAAGTCCATCTCATGAAAAATGGGAGCAGAAACAAAGGTGCTGCGTTTATATTTTTGTTGAGTGTACATAGTGCAGATCATCAATGGATTGATTCCCTGTATATCTCTAAGAATGTATTTGTTTATTGTAACAATTAATGTGATTTTTGGATGATTTTTTTGCAGTTTGGTTGTCAGCTTAATCCCAAATAAAGTTCATGCATTGAATAGTAGTATTTTCTCCCATTTTATGAGTTCCTACTAACAGACCAGTAGTTGTCAATTCACTTCCTTTACTGGTTCATCACTGGTCTGTAACAGCAGAGACCGTGGTTCTTGATGTGGTCTATGGTCTAAATCAATTGTAGCTGTGGCCTATGACTGGTTCCTGCCTCATACAAGCATCAAGGACCCCTGGTCCGAGTGGTCTGGACCAGTCAGGGACCGGTCCCTGAGATGGTCTTTGGTCTGAAAAATAATATGACTTTGAAATAAAAAATCTTCCCAATGCAAATTGTTGTTTTTCCTCAAAATGAACGAAATATTGATAGAGACCACTCAGGACTCCACTGCTGCCACACATAATCCACAGGGACCATTAATTCAGCCCAAAGACCATTTGAGGGACCAAAAGACCATCTCAGGCACCACTCAGACCAGTGAGCAGCACCCCTAGAGGTCATGGTCCGTAATGGTCCGGACCGGTCTTTAATTTTTCACGGACCAGACCACACTTTCAGCTACAACCGCTGCTGCTCACCATCCGCTGCTCACAAGTTTATGAGAAACAAAGTTTGTATGACAAGATAAAGCCATGCACGGTGAGGGGACGGAGGGGGGGAAAGTCTGTGAAACCCACCTCGGTGAGCAGACAGGCTAGCGGGGTCTTATGCCACTGAATGTACACATGGCACGCTGTTGGCTGCCGTCCACGCTGATTAGAGGCACTGTGCAATCAAAGATGACCCGCTTCTCTGCCCCTTGTTCAGTCCTGTCCAAATAACTTCCACTTATGGCTTAATTGTATCCCTTGACAACTGCCCTTGAGTCAAGTCAGTGCACCATCAACAGCGTGATAAGGGTGCATAGACCAAGAACATTATGTACTGAGGAAATAAAATACTGCGGCTTGTTTTTGCCAAGTTTCATCTATGACCTCATGTTGCTATGGTTGCAGAGGGTATAGACAAATGCATTTGAAGGCAAATAATTAATTTAGTCCGAATTAGTCATAAAGTAGAGTGCCAGATGATAGAGCTATTGCCCCCAGTGTTTCCTCTTTCTGTTCCTGTACAGCAGGTCAGACGGGACAGTCTTGTAAACACACGTGAATTGACTTTCCTCGTTTGGACACAGACTCGAGTAAAGGCTGAGGGGATTCGAAAAATCAATACATTGGGTTTGTGATTTTCTAGTGCAATCCATACAGTAGGATTTGTTCAGCTGCAGTCTTACATCAAACACTGCAATCAACATTTTTACCATCTCTACTGAGGTAATAATGTCAAGTTAAGCAACAAAATTAATGAAAACCACAGAATGGGCTCATCTACAAATTGAAAAAAGAATGGAAAATGTATAATAATAAAGTCAGGGCTTCTTTAAAACCCCAATCTCTGGCATATCTTTTTGTTTCATTAATCATTCATCTCACTCCACTTAACACTCATTCACTCAAAACCTGGAGATATATACAGTATGTGCACACTGCTCACAGAGTTGTCTTTTGTTTACACTGTACATATAACATGTCCTAAAGCAACAAAGTAAATGCATTTGAAAGCCCGAGGGTATATGTGTCTTACTCAGATTATTTTAAAATATTCCTATTGTCAGTGATAAGAAGCATGCAATATAAAAGAACACAAAGCAGAGCAGTCGGCACCCAGTGTTGCAACTGCTCAAGGTTCAGTGGGTTCATGCCAAACATGTCTGTCTCAGGAAGTGTACAGCAGACATACCACTGATAATCTGGACAAAGCAGATGTGCAAACACCTCACCAAAGACAAGTCAAACAAACTGCTCAAAATGTTCATAGTAATTTACCACAAATATGAAACATCTCAATCGTCAGATGTTTCATTTCAAATCCTAGTGATCTTGGTTACATTCACCTTTGATTCAAATCTTTTTTTGGTTGAAACATTTTTATTATCACTATAGTTCTTTATTTTTTTGCAGAGGCTGGTTTCTCATTATTTGATCTAATAAATACTATTTTAAGAGATAAGAAAACATTTTGTGCTCATGTTTCACATGGAGGGCACCGTGTGATCGGTAGAAATGAACAGTGACTCAGGTGGCTGTTCTGATCTGCCCGAGCTGTCAGACTCTGCAAGCTGCGATCTTTCTGCTGATTCTTCTGAAGCTCCCAGACCATGTGGGAATAAGAGAAAATGTGAATTTGACAGAAAGCTTTTTCCTCTTCCATTGACCCAAGAAGCTTAAAAGGACAAATATTACACATTGTCCATTTATCTTTTTACACTTCTGTTTGACACTTTAAAAGAAGTATTTTATATTTTATAGCTTTAATGTATGTGTAGAATAAGATAGTCAAATCCAGTTTCTGGGCAAAACAAAATCTCTTTGTTGCAATTACAGGGCACATGGACTGGAGTGATGCAATGTAAACAGGGCTAAATAGATTCATGCTTTATACCCTCCATCTCCAGACTGAAAGGCTATAAAGCATGAACACCTCAAAACATCAGCAGGTGGAAAAGTGGGTTTTGAAGTCTTGGGAAAGAGAAATATGCAGCTTTACTCAACCAAAGTTACATTCTAGTTAATGACAAGATTTTAAAAACAAATGTTTTGGTTTGTATTCCCAAGTCTCTTACTGAAGGATGGGGAACCATAAACAAGAAGCTCCCCACTCCAGAACCATTTAACACAAAAAAGTTTCCATATCATTCCCCTCAAGTTTGAACTTCAAACCAAAAGCTGCCAATGCCACAGTGGCTGTAGGCCTGTTGATATTTAAAAGATCCTCCATTGTTAGTCGGCAGCGTGGCGTTCTTCTCCCATCCACCCTCGCTACTGCAGCCCAGGGACTGCAGGTGGAAATTAGCACAAGTGCTATATCTCCTTTCTGTAGTAATGTATATTGTACACTGTCCCTGTTCAAAAATAAATAAATAAAAAATACTTTTCCATTCTTTTATTTACTGCAATCATCTGCTGTGAGAGTTCATTGTTTTTCCCTACTCTCATTGACTATGTATGTCAGCCACAGCAATTACGCTCTCCTTCTCTCTCCCGACGCACACACCTACTGTCTGAGAGCATTTACATGACTTTCTCTGGGGGTGGATCCACGCAAACAGCTTCACGTACACTAATGAGTTTGTATGTGTGGACTACTGAGGCTGCTGACAGATGCGGAGCAGCTTTGTGTCCACCGCTTTTCACTTGTGCAAAGTTTCTCAACTTCACTAACGGCTTCTTCTCTGGCTGTACACACGAGACCAAGCATCTAAATCATGGATACTTGACATGCTGTAGATAAATAATACAAGATATGTATGTTGTGTGCTTAATGCAAGACAGGATGCCTACCTGTCTTGTCTTTGTGCATGTGCTCAGTCACGCAAATGTTATTAGCATTTAGCCTCTCCCACCAAAGGTGGGGTGACATTAGAAGCTACCAAGCTGTTTCAAGTTTTCCCTAAATACGGTTACATGAGCCTTTACACGATCCGAGTTTAGTAACACAAAATTAAACATGTTGATTTTCTAAGCGGATAAAAAGGGGAACTATATAGTGAGGCGTAATAACATCTGGAGTATTTTGACGATATTACTGCGCGGACATCGATGTACTCCAGGTATTATTACGCCCCACAATATAGTTCCCCTTTTTATCCGCTTAGATAATCCACATGTTTGATTTTGTGTGACTAGACTTGGATCGTGACCCCACAGCAGAACATGTGTAGGAGCAGCTACAGTCTGAGGCTTCATTCACAGCAGAACCAGGACATACAACCCTATCCCCTAATCCTAACCCAATGTAGAAGTTACTAGTTTCATGAAAACAATGTATAAGAACAGGATACAATATTAATAGTTATATTGTCAAATATTTCATCATGAACAGTAATCTATCTAAATTAGCTGTACTGAAACAGTTAAGGATCAGGAAATATACAGTCCCTTTAGTAAAAAATCTAGTGTTGTAAACTTTTGCCAATATTTCTCAATATTTTACTGTTGTGCTACACTACAGTAAATGTGATTCAGATAGGGCTGGGAGATTTGGCCAAAACTATACAACAATACAACTCAATTAAGTAAGTGCTTTATTTGTCATAGTCCCGAGCTGCTGCGACTCACTATGTGGGCCAACCTGCCCGGCACGTTTTGGAGGTAGGAGAAACCGTAGCACCCGGAGGAAACCTGGCTGGCTGCCTTCAGTGCTCCTCTGATCCTCTGAAACAGTGCACTGCCTCTTGGGTTTGTCCCTGTTTCAGAGCGTGGTGTCCTGCACTAGTCAACTCATCCAACTCAGCTTCCTCGACACTACAACAGTCTTTCACCATCTCCTACTTTGTCCCTTTCTTGTTTCCTGTAGCGCCTCTTGAATAATATATTTTAAATGACCTCACAGCGTGAACGTAAAAGTAATTGTAAGGAAAGTCTAAAAGCCACCGAGTGGAGTAGGGGAGACTTGGATTTTACAATTTACCCCCAATGCCACATGATTCTGACCATTAGTCTGGCTCGACATCTGGGGATGGGTCCCCAGGTCTGCACGCAGCTGCCCACTGCCCCTTCAGGTTGGCCCCACAACATTGAAGGATGGGTCAAGTGCAGACAGAGGAACAATTTTGACAATATGGCAACTTAACCTTAATTACGTACACAGTGCATAATACACAATTACTCAAATTAATTTGATTTATTTCCCAGCTCTGGGGATACTTAATATGCCTGAACTTTACATTGTCTTGTCTTTTGTTTAATTGTTTTAATGTATGTGCAGTCCTGTGAGGCATCTCCTGTTGTGATATTAGGCTATACAAAACAGATTTGATTGATCGATTGATTGATTGTGTTATGTTGTATTTCATTATGTTATTATGAGCTGAAGAAAGTAATCCTGTTCGTACCTGTGTAAAATAAACTGAGAGAAAATGCATTTCACTGAGGGGAGAACATGTAAGCCGCAATATTCAACATCAAACAAGTATATTTTCTGATCATTCCTTATTCGTAGCATTGTCAATTAATTGAACACAAAGACGTAAACCACATTCCAGCGACTATCCATCATTGCTGCCTTTCCTCATACAAGTTTGGCAACCTTATGGATCATAAATTGCACACATCTGTGAGCTCAGAAATCTGGCCAAATCCCAATTGCCTCCCACTTGGATCAATCCCTAGTATCAAAGTGCCCTTCACTGGCTGCAGAAAGTGCTCACTACCATTCAGCTACATGAGCACACACTGTTCTGGCCACACCGAGAAGGCAGTGTCATGTCTCAGCGTCAACCTAGTCTCAACAAAATACTACAACAAATGTCAAAATTTGTGGACTATCCAGGCAGAATATATACTGACTGAAAGGATTGGAAGGGTATTTATTTGTCTGCCTTCCCTTGGTGTCAAAATGTACAGAGGCTCAGAAGGTAATCTGAAGATAAAGAATGGTTTTGCTCCCACTCTGGGCTGTGGAGCCAAGAAAAAATCCAGCTCTCTCTAAACCATGTAACATATAATATATAACTCTAACCCTACAGTATTAGTTCACTTACACAGATAGCCAAATTAGCTAAGTGCATACAATGTGTTTACATGTGCTCGAGTATCCCGGTTATTAGTCATATTCTGGTTATGACAATATTCTGGATATGATGTTATCATGTCTTCTGTAGACCCACCACCTGCAGGAGGAGCCATAGGGGCTGGTGCAATGTGCTTTGGGCAGCTCCAACAGCTGCCCCCACGACCCGGCAACGGAAAAGTGGAAGAAGATGATCTATCTATCTATCTTATGACATAAATGCTTTTCACTAAGGTGCTTGTGACTGTGGTGTTGTATGGTGATTATGTAACTTTGAACGGAAAACAGATTTCTTGGAAACCCAGTAATGAAACCAATTACTGGGGATGCATGTTTTCTAGTATTTCTATAGTTGGGAGTCCTTAGCGATCAGTAATAACTATTATGGGTTTCATCCATTAAAATATACAATAACTCAGACGGGGCATTTAAAATCTTATCTGCTTCACAACGGGTGTCACTCGTAGATCAGGGAATAACAACATGGGCATCACCGTGACTATAGCGCTTCAAAATATTTTTGTTAGCAGTAGCACACAAACGGGGCAGAGGGGAAACTAAATGCAGCAGGCTCTTTTTAAACCTGTGTTGTAGTACTGCAGTGGTGAGACACGCGTTTGACATGAGCCTGCTGTATTTAGTTTTCCCTAGGCTTCGTTTGTTTAATTCCATAATAAAATGCTACGTAGATAAATCCTCTCCGAACGCAGCGGCGACACACTCAGCAACATATGCACACAGCTGGTGGCTCTCGTAATAATCCAGGTCTCTGTCTTTGCTGTAAATGCAAGTGAGGCCAAATGTAGAGTTTTAAATGGGCCCCAGAGCGTCTCCATGGTAAACTCTTCCTGTGTTTCTCTAACTCTCACTGGATTCTAATTCAACACCCCTACTATAATAATATAACATATGTGACCAGTCACTAGAACCAGGGACACAAGTCGGTTCTGGGGCATTTTGAGATTTTCACAGATTGTTAACATGTGATCGGGTGAGGAGCTCAGTTACCCGGGAGGAGCTCGGACTCGAGCCGCTACTCCTCCACGTCGAAAGGAGCCAGCTGAGGTGGCTAGGGCATCTGTTTCGGATGCCTCCTGGTCGCCTCCCTCGGGAGGTGTTCCAGGCATGTCCTATTGGGAGGAGGCCTCGTGGAAGGTCCAGGACACGCTGGTGGGACTATGTCTCCGAGCTGGCCTGGTGTCGTCTCGGGGTCCCCCCAGAACAGCTGGAGGAGGTGTGCGTGGATCGGGAAGTCTGGGCATCTCTGCTGAGACTGCTGCCCCCGCGACCCGGCCCCGGATAAAGCGGAAGAAAATGGATGGATGGATGGATGTTAACATGTAGTCTCCAAGCTTTCCAACAATGTGTAACACATGGAAATCTGATCATATTTGGAGACGTAGACGCGATTTAAAGTTAACAATGCCAAAAAGGCCAAAGAATTGGGCAGTTCTCACCTCTCTGCTGTTGGGAATAACATTTACATCTTATTTGGATAAGCCATACCCCCGTAAAGCTCCCCACTGTCATGTCATGTTATGTGTATGTTGTTGCTACGTGTATGTTTGGCCATAGTGATGTAGATAATGGACACAGTGTAATTAACTGTACAGACAATTCTTAAGAAATAGATCATCTAAAAATGAAATGAAATATAAGAGATACAAAAACAAAATTGGTAACTACAGTGCCTCTTGAAAGTACTAATACACCTTGAACTTTTGCACATTTTGTCATGTTTACAACCATATAACCTAAATATTTTATTTTGAATTTTTTACTGAAAGTTCACACACAAGTAACAGACAACTGTGAAGTGAAAGCAAAATGATACATGATTCTGTTTTTTTTTTTTTAAATAGAAAAGTGAAAAGTGGAGCGTGCACAAGTATTCATACAGCATTTGAGAGCATTAAATTGCCTTTATAACATTCCTAATGACTGCAGAAAGTTCACACCTAACGTTTAAATTGTGGCCACATGTAAGTAATCTACTCCCAGTATAATTACAGATGTTCTGTGAGGGCCTCAGAGCTATGGTCAGAGTGTATTGGTCACTAAACAACATCTAGATGTGCAAACCTTGTAGTCATACCCCAAAAGACTTGCTGGTGTTATTGCAGCAAAAGGGGGTTCCACAAAGTATTCATTCATGCTGTGTGAATAATATTATTACTTATAGAAAATACGGGCATTAATCATTACATTTCAAGTAACTCGAGTTACAAGAGTATTTAAATGTATCAATGAAAAAATGCCAAACAAGTTGGACACTGGTGAATTAGATCTGCAGTCTGTAGTTAATGTCGTCAAAACAAAACACAAGAGAATGAGAAAGGAAATCTCTGACTGCACTTTTTCTTGGTGGCATTATTACTATATTCAGTTTATATTTTGCCAAAAGTAACTCAAAGTAGTGTAACTCAGCTACATTTTTGATACAAGAATATCTAATACAACCATATTACATTTTTAGAGCTGTAACTACTAATATAGAATATATACAATTTTTTAAGTAACTTGCCCAACACTGTCCACCACTATAACAACATAAAGGCATCACTTTTATTTATCATTTCGGGTTCATCACAGTCCGTCTCTGTCTGAAGCTCCTCTTAAGCCCTGGGTGTCTGTAATGTGTGGCCACTGCACATATAAAGCAGGTCTGGGAGAAGTGTGCTCTCAAGTAACAGCGCTCCTCTACCCACTTGACTCAGGGGTGAACCATTTAGAGGATAAAAGTTGCACAGATGGGCCCAGGCAGTGGGGCCTTCCTCCTGTCAAAACAGGAAAACCTCTTTATGAAGAAGCAACAGCAATTAACTTCTCAAATCCAGCCAAGAAACATGACACAAACACCAAATCCCATATAAGACAACCTGGAAAGAGAAGAGCGAAAAGAGATGTGTCTACAGCTGCCATAGAGAAGTTCAATAAAGATCTGGACAATGCAGCCCCAACAGCATCAGAGAAGAGTGGCCTCCTGAGGGTATTGCCAGAGTAATGTAATACAGACAAAAGTATTGTTAGTATACAATATAAAGTATCGGTCTTTATAAAGTATCGGTCTTACTAGCAGAAATGTCTTTCTTGCACAGTATTTAATGACGCTTTATCTTGTTTCAAGGAAATAACACTCAAGTAAAGAATGATATTTAGCTTTGAAAAGGACAAGCCGAATTGGTCCAACTGCTCATAAATCATGCTGTAAAACTGCAAATTTATAGTTTTGCCAAAAAATTACCAAAATGGCAGCAAAGTTATGCCTAGAGTAAGATATAAAATAAAAGCGTGCTTCATAACTAGAATCACCACAAGTAAAGCCACTTTAACTGCGGTAATCCCACTCACTTTGCTCCACATTCATCCTCAATGCCAAGACCTCAAGATATGAACTTCTTCTCAACGGTAATTATGAGTTTGCTTATTTCAGGATTAATTCAAATGTCAGAGATAACATGAAAATGGATGCGGTGGTAGAGCAAAGCGCAGTATCTTATTAAGAAGCCTTTAGTAAGGTTGAATACCTGCCCAATATAGGCAGGTATTCTGTGAACTCTGTGCAGGGAAGATATTCTAAGGCTTTAATTAAGATGTGTACAGTGAAGTGGCTTAGGCCCATTGTGAAGATCAAATAAGCAAAATCTACTTTTCACAAAAAAACCAATAGAGTTGAACAATTATGCAAATGATTGAACTTTAAGGTCGGCACATGGACTATTCAGACTTTTTTATAAGCCACTGTTGACTTTTAAGCTCTTCTTTTTGGAGTGGAGTAATTACTTTATAAAGCAGCCCCATACATCTTGGACATACTTAACAGTGCATCATGTGACTGCAGCTCCGGAGTGAGAGGAGGGCGTTTGATTTAAAGAATGCTGAGCACATTCGGTGAGCCACTCAGGCCTTAATATTTTAGATGTATTTCTGCTGATGGAGCTAAGCAGAATCTGCACATTGTGTGATTTAGGCTGGTCGGCCTTCTCTCAGAAGATCATACCACAGGCCACACTTTTACACAATTTGAATGAGCCTCAGAAGTCGATCCAAGACAGTTCTTAACTCAATCTCATTTCAATTCACTCCACTGTGCTCTCAAAGTAATGCATTTTGCACTGTGTACAATATAACTCCAATATCATTGTTTGGGTTAGCTTTTTTAGTTAGATACATTATGTTGATTTATTTTATATGTTTGCGCCAAATGTTGTTGTCAAATAAAGTCTACTTACTAGTTACTTATTTTGGATTTAAAAAAAAGATATATTTTTTAGGCTTTAAAATTAGGCAACTCGAGTTGTCTATGAGCTTTCTTAACATATTTTGTTTGTTTAGATAAGATTAGTTAGATTAGTTTGGTTTGGTTTGCATGTGGCTGGCGTACTGTGATTTTACTGTAGGAATGTGAGGATAGATTTAGGCCTGTCACGATGACAGAATGTGAAGTTTCATATATTGAGGCAGGAAAATATTGCGATCAACGATACTATTGAAGACATTTTAATACCACAGAAACTAACTCTAAAGCTTAAAAATGATGTAAAGCTTGGTTTGAAAAGTACTTAAAGTACTACATTAAAAAAAAACTGACAAAAAATGCAAATAAATGTACAGACAAAATAAATATTGATCCCAAAATGTTTTGTTAAACTGTCATTTATTGAACAATAAGTCGACATTATCGTGACTGCCCTAGATAGAGTATGAAGGTTATATGTACAGGTACTTCATCACTAAAAAATAACTGCAAAATAATCTAAAACAGTAATCTCAGTTTGTAAACACACCTCACTGCATTTGTTTTTTTCTACTTCGAGGTGGTTTTTTGATCTTCACAAAATAGTGCACTTAATAATACAACTATTACTGATAGATTAGGTCACTACACTTAATAAATTGGTACTATTTATAATACCGTTAAAGGTCTCAATATTGGCATTTTAGTTTATGTTAATTCTAATTTAAATATAAATATATAAAATTCATATGGTAGAATGAGTATTGATATGTCGTATTTGTCATATTTTAGTGTGGACAATTTAATGTTTGTTGATTTTCTGTTACCCACTGCAAACCAATTTCTTTATAAGGATAACAAATTTTCAACAACTTCCATGAAAGTCTCATGTTGGATATTGGCAAGAAAATGGCGGGAATATCAGCAAAACACTTCTACACCAGTTCCCGAAAGAAAAATGGCCCAGGTAAAAATCTATCAAACTTTTATGAATGAAACAAATGTATTTATGTACAATACTGTCTCTTTAATCATATAGGGATTAAAATTTGACATATTTTAGTAAAAGTAGCACTCTAGGACATCAGTAAATGTGGAGCACTCGTTTGAGGACATTGGGACTATATACTCTTATTTATTCTTCCATGTGGTTAGCTAAACGTAGGAATATTTAGAAGGATTTATAGTTGTAAATAGTTATTTTAAGTGGCCCATTTGCATTGTCATGTTTTGTAAGTGGTATATTAGCATAGTAATACATTATATAGCTAGTGTGCTATATAGCTAGCTTATTTAGCTCTGCTCATATGATAGCCAGCTAACAGCTAACGTCAGCTAATAGGGGCTGGGATGGAAAAATTATAGTAATACCTAAATGATCAGATAACTTTATGTGTTTATACTATTAGTGTAACCTAAAGTCTGTCATATACCCAAGGTTATTTAGTGTAGAAACGTCCAGTGATCCTTTTTAAATGTTTATCCAAGAGTCTATCAATAGATATAAATGATCATTGATCTGTAACCTAATGATAATAACATGTCACTTTATTGATCTTAGAATAGACATTAGGGGCCTCTGCGTTGCTACCATGCACAGCAAACTCAAAACCAACCAGAGGTCCACAGAGGGAGTGAGTTCTTCTGAAACTATTAGTACTGTCAAACAACATAGATTAGATAAGAGAGGGACAGTCAGACCGTCCAATCAAAGAACTCTAATCCATATCCCTTGCAAAAAGATTCCATCCACTCAAACACAGATAAATCTCAAACATGCTGTACTCAATGTCAGATCATTAAAAAACAAGTCCTTGTTAATAAATAGTTTTATTTCCTCTTATAATCTAGACTTTATGTTTTTAACTGAAACATGGCTTGACAAAAACACTGGAAACGCAGTTTTGATTGAGTGTAGTCCATCAAATTTCAATTTTGTGTCTGAAACACGCCAAAAGCAAAGGGGCGGGGGTGTCTGTGCCATATTCAGGGACAATATAGTCACCCACAAATTGTCATTTGGGGTTTTTCAATCATTTGAGTATGTGTCTTTCAAAATGGAGATAAAACAATCTTCCATACTTTATATGACTATTTACAAACCACCACAGAATTGTTTTATTGAAGATTTTATTTAATTACTTTCATTTATACTGACTGATTTTGATTGTTTGGTTATTTCAGGTGATTTTAATGTGCATGTGGATGTGACCAATGACAGGCATGCAAGAGAATTTAGAGCTGTTCTTGAAATGTTTGGTTTAACTCAGCACGTGAGTGAAGCGACTCACAACAAAGGCCACACTCTAGATCTAGTCATTACAAAAGGTGTTAATATATCAAATGTGAATGTTGTTGATGTTGCTTTGTCTGATCATTTTTGTGTCTTCTTTGACATGTCTGTTACACCCAAACCAGAGGCTGGGCCTGGAGTTATTCAGAGAAGACATATAAATGATACAACAAGGACACAGTTTATGGAAATGATCAGATTTGAAAATCCTCCATGTTCTAATGTTGATAATCTGTTGGACTCTTACACATCAAGCGTCTTAAATGTTTTGGATACTATTGCTCCTGTCAAGGTTAAAATGGTTAACAATAGACAAAAGGCACCTTGGAGAAGTGAACATTCGGTCAGGGCACAGAAAAGGGAGTGCCGAAAAGCCGAACTGAAATGGCGCAAATCAAAGCTCCAGGTTCATTTTGAGATATACAAAGAAGTGCTTTGTGAGTTCAACCAGATCTTGCGTGGAGAAAGGGAGAAGTTCTTCTCTAAAATCATCGCAAACTGCAGAAACAATTCTCGCGTTCTGTTTTCCACAGTAAACAGATTAACTAACCCTCCAGTTTCACTGCCCTTAGAACTAATCTCTACATCTAAGTGCAATGAGTTTGCAATATTTTTTTATGACAAAGTCCAAGGCATTAAAAATGCCATAATTTCAGCAACACAAATAGCAACCCTGCCACCAGATAAACACCTTAAGATGACACATTTCACACCTGTTACTGACAAAACAATGGAAGAGGTTATCTCCGGTCTGAGTTCATGCACATGCTGCCTTGATGAATTACCCACTAGATTTTTGAAGTCTGTGCTGACCAGCTTGTTACCACAACTTGTTCAGTTAGTCAACATTTCATTTGAGACGGGAGCATTTCCAAAGGCTTTGAAAACCGCGGTCATTAAGCCTCTTCTAAAGAAGAGCAGCCTTGATCCCAAGATACGGAACAACTACCGGCCCATATCAAACCTACCATTCTTAGGAAAAGTCCTAGAGAAAGTAATCTATCAACAGCTCACTTACTTTCTCCTATCTAACAATGTGTTTGATACTTTCCAATCAGGTTTTAGGCCCCACCACAGCACTGAGACAGCTCTGATCAAGGTGACAAATGATATTCGTATGAACACTAACGCAGGTAAGGTCTCAGTTTTAGTTCTGCTGGACCTGAGCGCTGCCTTTGACACAGTGGACCACGGGATCTTACTTCACAGGTTAGAAAACTGGGTGGGAATCTCTGGTACTGCGCTAAACTGGTTCAAGTCCTATCTGGAGGATAGGACGTACTTTGTCGAAATTGGCAACTGTGTCTCAGACAAAATTTCCATGACCTGTGGAGTCCCCCAGGGGTCAATCTTGGGACCCCTCTTATTCAACTTGTACATGCTGATGTGATATCACTTCAAGATGGTGTGGGCAGTGTCCCTGAATGTGGCCAACAGGTCAAAGCTTTACAAATTTGACTATCATTATGTCAAGAGGCAGAAATGTAACGTCCTCGTATGAGGCCGCAGGGTCTCAGGAGGATACAGTAAGATAGACCCACTGTACTCATATGAGGACATTCATTTTTGAGAGAACTACTAAATGTATTACTCTGAAATTTTGAATTATGACTTATTAGGACCTTCTGGCCCTAACAGCAAACAATGTTTCATAAAAGTTATGACAGACCCACTGTCCTCACATGAGGACATCCTTTTCTGTAAAAACTACTTCCTGTACAAAAACACATTTTGGTTATTATACTTATGAGGTCCTACTTATCCCAAATAGCAAGAACAATTATAAAATGCACACCAGACAAACTCTCGGGTCTCAGGAGGTTTTTAAACAAATAATGAAAACATGCCTGGTATGATTGTATTGTCTCTGTAGGCTATGGCACTGTATAATATCGAGCAGATTTGTACTGTGAAGTCAGGGCACAGTGAGATGTACCAACAGATGTTTACAGAGGCAGCTGTTGTTTGCGGTGGTCTGTAATGAGAGCATAAACAAAACTGCACTGTTTTCGCACCGGAACTCAGGCAAAAGTGCTTTGTGCAGGCTGACCTACTTTACAGAGATATAGGATGTGTGCATGCATGTTTTAACAGCGCTGTGAACAGACGGTCAAGAGGGGGAAGTCCAGAAAGTCATTTGAAAAGACTTTTGTGGGAAATACAGTATAAAATAATGCAGAAGCAGGTGTTAAACAATGTTATTATAGCGCTCTTACTCCCTGTCTAAATGGTGGCTCTTATTTTGAAGACGCATACAGGATGTAGACATGATGTCCTTCTGCTCTCATGCGCTCATGGCCACGGCTGCGGTTCCCCGTGCTGCCAAGTTGTTCTTGTAATAAATATGCCTATCAAGAGGCTAAAGATACCAACGTGAGAGCATCGTTATTTTACACTGACCATCTCCTCGACCTCAACAGCAGGACTCACAAAATGTTGCTCAATTCATCACAAAAATAAAATAATAATGGAGAGTGATTCTTAATGTTTGGGTTGTGTTACTTTGCTCATCCTGTTCAATGTTAGACGGTGCTATACAAACCAATGTCCATCTATGTTTTAAAAAAAGTGGGTTCAACTTTGTCCAGTCGACAGCATTAAAAAAAATGGCCAATAAATCTTTACAATTTCTGATAAACAGGAGCAAAGGTGGTCAGTTTTTGAAAACCGGGCAGGAAGCCTAAAGTGTGTGCCCGTATGAATCAGTATGAATCAGGTCTGTTGCACATGGCGGGACAGCTAACAGCCGTGTCAAGGAAGGGCTAGCTGTTTCTCTACGGTTAACACTGGAGCTCAGGACACATCTTGCTCTGGGAGAGGATACAGTGTTCAGTGTTAGCAGCGTTTCTTCCTCATGTCATGTTAACTGACTGAACACTGGTGTATGTAATCTGACGGGACACTTTTATCCATAAAGTAAGTGTTCATATTCTCTGTGAAGACAGTAGACCCCAGGGTATTTCCTCTTCTTCAGCTGAATGGATTCAGCCCTGTTCTGTGTTCCAGACTTGTGGTTCCAATAGCTGTGATTTTTCAGGTGGAAACATTCTCACTGAACCCTATCTGCCCCCACGCAACATGTTCATACTGACAGCCTGCTCTTTCGCTCTTCAGGAGAACATTTCTAAAACATTCCCCGCTTTATCTGAAACTCAACTACTTTACAACTAACCTGGATGTAGATATCATAATAAAAAAATAAAGTTATCTAGGGCTAGTGCGGTGTAACCTATGACTGTAGCTTGTAATAGTAGATAAATATTAGGTTCATTGACATTGACAGAGAGCCAAATCTGTTAGAGATGCTCAGCTCCTCGTTTCCTCGCCGTTTTCACCAACCCACATCAAAATAACCAGATGCAGCAGACTGGACCGGGTCACGCATTGAGTCGTGAGTGCATATGTGCTCTGTGTCTGACAGAGCAGGGAAGAGGACAGCTTTGAACATCACCAAGGGACGATTTCTTTTAAGTGTGTGACACATGTTGGACTTATTTGAAAGTTCATCTGTGTGCAGTGTAGGGCTGGGTACCGTTCAATGATACCAGTATGGTATCGGGAAAAAGTTTTTTTGCCACCTATTTTTCTTCAATATTAATTCCTATTTTTGCCCAATTGTTTTCCCAATTTTTTCAACCAAGTTTTGCTAATTTTTCCCCACTAATATTTTCCCTATTTCAAAATTATTTCCCATTTATCGGAACACAGCACAAACTGAGACCTTGATTTCTCTCCCACAACATTATAAATAACCAGTTTATAGATGTAGCTACATTCAGCCCATTTGAAAAAGTAGTGGAAGTTTGTTTTGACACTAAAGGTGTATTTTCTGCCTCCTATAGGGAAATAGAGCACACAAACAAGGGGAGAACAATCAAACTTGTAAAAACTAATGTAAATGCTTTACTAATGAATGATTTTAATTCCCTGTTTATAACTTTCTACTGTATTGGTTATAATTGTACGTTCTGTATCTCTTCCCGGCCTTTTAAGTGGACCAACATTGTAAATAAGAATTTGCTCTTAATGTTTTGCCTGATGAAATTAAGGAAATAAAAATAATAATAAACTTTATAGATAAGTCCCCATGGTCCAGGAATGCAACCTGGGACCTTCTTCATGTGAGGGGAAAGTGCTAATTGCGTAGCCACTGAGCTGCCCAATTTGAGTTCCATATTTAGTGCTAGTTTAGCCTAAAAGAAAATGTCTAACATTAACAAATCCTGTGGTGCAGTGTGTGCATGTTCCTCAGTATGTGGGATGTACCAAACAGCTCTGCTTGTGTACAAGTCTTTTCATGGTTTAGCACCAAAGTACATCTCTGACATGTTTGAGCCGTATGAACCATCTCGGGCCCTGAGAACTTCAGGGAGGGGTCTCCTGGTGGTTCCCAGAGTCAGGACTAAACACGGTGAGGCTGCGTTTCAGTTTCATGCAGCTAAAATCTGGAACAGTCTTCATGAGGATGTGAGACAGGCCTCAACTCTGACAATGTTCAATTCCAGGCTGAAAACAGCTCTTTTTACCTGAAAACTGAAAGTATTCTATCTGCACTCTTGCCTTTTACTGTAATTGATTAACTTTATGTTGATGTTTTATTGATTGATTTGATCTGTTTTCTTGTAATTTTATGCAACTGTGAAGCACTTTGAATAGCCTCGTGTATGAATTGTGCTCTACAAATAAACTTGCCTTGTCTTACCAATACATACTACACACATACACACTTCATGCTCACAGTCTCTGTCAGCCCAGGGATGACTCATACAGTGTTCCAATCTGATGTACCTATATCTAGAGGCTCAGTACAGGCAAAAACCAGGCTATGATTAATTTAGCTCTGCAATTCCACGCTCCTCACGCACACAAAGCCCATACAGTCTGGCCCCATATGCTCCTTAATGCAGATGGAACTCTGCATAACACATGACCCCAGCCGCACTCAAACAACCTTAGTAACTGGCCTAGATACTGCCATCGGTGTGGCATACAGAGCTGCCGTGTCATTGGCTGCTAGCAGTCACGGACTGGCCATTGGGCAATGTGGGCAAATGCCACTGCGGCCGCCTGGTCTCATCACTTGTTGTGGCCTCATCACAAACAAATAAATAGGCTAAATAAAGCGAGGAAGCGGCCGCCTATTGGCGCATTTAGAACAGTCCATTGCTTTATACGTGTCAGTTCTACGTTTTCGCTTTGCTGCTGCAAATGCTCCGTGTATTTGCGCTGTATTGACTGACTTTTGGCATTTCTTTCCAAACTTTCGATACGTCGCTAATGTCATAACACACGGGGTTCATCGCTGCTGCACCCGCGGTCTGTCTGAGCCCGGGTCCGAGGCTGTCTCTCCCCCCGCGCCGCTGTGCTCTGAGCCCGGGTCCGAGGCGCTCTGTCTCCCCGCGCCGCTATGCTCTGAGCCCGGGTCCGAGGCTGTCTGTCTCCCCGCGCCGCTGTGCTCTGAGCCCGGGTCCGAGGCGGTCTGTCTCCCCGCGCCGCTGTGCTCTGAGCCCGGGTCCGAGGCGGTCTCTCTCCCCGCGCCGCTATGCTCAGAGCCCGGGTCCGAGGCTGTCTGTCTCCCCGCGCCGCTGTGCTCTGAGCCCGGGTCCGAGGCTGTCTGTCTCCCCGCGCCGCTATGCTCTGAGCCCGGGTCCGAGGCTGTCTGTCTCCCCGCGCCGCTGTGCTCTGAGCCCGGGTCCGAGGCTGTCTGTCTCCCCGCGCCGCTATGCTCTGAGCCCGGGTCCGAGGCTGTCTGTCTCCCCGCGCCGCTATGCTCTGAGCCCGGGTCCGAGGCTGTCTGTCTCCCCGCGCCGCTGTGCTCTGAGCCCGGGTCCGAGGCTGTCTGTCTCCCCGCGCCGCTATGCTCTGAGCCCGGGTCCGAGGCGGTCTCTCTCCCCGCGCCGCTGTGCTCTTTGCCCGGGTCCGAGGCTGACTGTCCCCGTTCTGAGCGCAGCCTCCGCTCAGGCCCGGGGCTCAGAGCGGAGGCTGCGGGTGCCTGTCCGCGCCCTGTGCGCACTGCGAGCGGGTCTAACCTCTGCCCGTCCCCGCTGAGTGGCTACAAGAACTTTGTGATACCTTTCAGTATGAAAAGCGCTTTATACATGAAGTTCGATAGATTGACGAGCGGATCGGCTGATCTCTGGCAGCTCTGGCTGCAGCCACAGCGACACACGGACAGGGGGAAGGAGAATGTAGCGCCGAATGAAGAAGAAATTGATGACAATCTGTAGGTTTGGGCTGAGTTTAGGTGCTTGTTTAGGTGTTACAAAACAGCATCAATCAAGTGATGAACTGGTTTTGTAGAAACATGCTATAGAGACAAGTAGGCTTGCTTTTTATTTACATAACCTGATTCATCTGAGTTAATAGTAAATGCAGTCAAATGGACTGTCCCATTTCTTAGGGCGGTCTTTTCAACCCTCGCCCTTAGCCCTTGGTTTCAGGGTGTAGGGAAAGGGTTAGGGGAAGGGGTAGGGGTAGAAAAGAGAATTGAGATTGGGCCAAAAAGGCTAAATAAATAAATAAATCGGAGATGGGGCCGCCTTTTGGCGGATTGGCCGCCCGCAGATGACTTAAGACAAATGTGGCCTCTCTGCTAAAATTGCCAGGGCCTCTTTTTGGTGCCAGTCCGCCACTGGCTGCTAGGATGGTCGGTGCACGCTCCGCTACAGGTGGCAGGGGAAGGCTGCGTGCTGCTGTGGCAACAAGCTGCAGAGGGCGGTGTGGCGCAGGGATGTGAGGAGACTGACGATGGGGATGGTATAGATGTGAGTGAGTGAGGGAGGGGCTCAGAACTGTCTGAGGTAACGCATGTCCTCGTTGATCCCCTGCTATAGTCACATGTTTCAGCCTCAGCACGGCACCACTTGGCCTTACTGCGCACTGACAAGCTGGTCAAATGAGAAAGCATCGGAAATAGTCTGCAGTGCACAAACTAATAAACTGCATTATCTCGTAGGACCAGTCCATATATATAAAACTAATGGACAGAGAACATTGTGTGGAGATTTACATATGTAGGCCACCACACGTAATGATTCTCCAGCAGATCACTGGAAAAGAAAATGGAACACTTTGTTCTTGTGTCTTTTTCACTTTCCTCTTCGGCCTTATTTAGGATACTCTGGTTCACTCTATTACCAGCTTGTGGTTGAACTCCTTATAGGCATTCTAATAAAATCATTTACCTTTCACTTATTATATCTACTAAGAATAATTTCTCAAGAGATATACATTGACAAAAAACTATTCTCTCATCCACTGAAGAATATGTTACTGTAGTTGACCCATGTACTTATGATTTTTCTTTTAAGCCAAGCCCACATCTTTAGGAATGCATGAGTCAAAACAACCTCATTTTAAAATTTACCCTTAGCTTTAGTTGTATCACTGTTGTGGAACCTGAGCTGGTTTTAGCACAGAAACAAAGAGAGGCCAGTCCAGAAAATAGACTGTGATGCACGGCGAGGGCACCACCTTCATCATCATCAGGCAACCAAATTATGTTGAAATCCCTTTTTGAGCCAGTATCCAGTCTAACTGCAGCATCTTAGCTTCCAGAATTTGTTTTGAGCTGCAGATAAGAAATGGCCCCATATTTGAAACAGTGTCAAACTCTATTAGGGTGTAGCGTTAGAGTATGGCCATTATTTCACCCCACTATGTTCTTATATAGTCAGACATTCCTACACATCCATCAAATTAAAGCAACAAAAACCTCTGGCAACCACACCTCATTCTCTACATTTCCAGTAGTTTTGCTAAGGCAATGCACTAATGCACTTTCAAACTTGGCAGGCGATAAAGGAACCACATCAATTCTGTAAACTTTAATTTTCAAGAGTATTCTCAGCCATCTAGTCAACTGCACACAACATTACAAAATTATGTTTTAAGTCGGTGTTTATACTCTCACTTCACTCAGTGTTTATATCACCATGTGACTATATGATGCCTTCTTCTACTCTACTGCCAATAACACAGGGCACCTACGCAAACATAGCTGTCTGAGTTCCACTCGCTAAAGTAAGCTCAACCTCTCTATCCCTTTAAACTATCCATTGTATCCAGAGGCCAGAGAAACACACAGCATGGCTCTGAGACACAGTATCCAGTGAACACAATGTAATAAATGACAAACGTGTGACTCCATTAGTAACAGTTACAATTCCACAGCAATACCTTAAGCCTCGGCAATGTGTCACCGTCTGGAAAAAGGCTTATTATTATTTCTTTTTCTTTTTTTTTATGGAATCACTTAGGAAGTTCAAATACAAAAAGTAATACAGCATATGCTCACACAGACAACACCAAGTGACAACTGGCTTTTTCAAGCTTGTGAAATATATCTTAGGGGCTAATCTTTAGAGTTTTACAACTTCAAATAACAGATGGAAAATAGCCCATGGCTACAATCCGACGTGGCTTGTTTACATGCATGAGTCCCATGAGTCCCCAAGATTAACCAATCACCTAACAGCAGCGGCATCCAGACCCACCCCATGATTTGCATACATTAAGAGAAATACAGAAATAAATACAGAAATAAATAAATAAAAACAAAAATAAATAAATAATACAGAAATAAATACAGAAATAAATATATAAATAAATAAATATATAAATAAATAAATGCATTTATTACAATAAATCCATGCATTTCTTTGCAAATGTGATCTTTATTTTATTTACTTATTTATATATTTATTTATTGTTTTGGCAGCCACGGTCCTCCATCGAGGCGCCCCCACCGCTCTCGACAAAATCCGGCTATACATTTTCACAAACTTTTGAGAGAACACACACACGGTTTATGATTGTTTTCATAGATCATGCTTTGTGAACATTTCAAGAATGTACTTATTGCTGAAGTGTTTATGGCCTGGGTTTGAGTGAGGCACTGTATGCTTTGTTTTATGGTAAAAGGGTTAGATTTCTGTGTTTGTGCAGCAACTAAACATTCCAGTTTTTCGACCAGTTTGACAAGAAGATGACAACATAATTGGATCACTGTCCAATCAGACAATATCATCCTGAGACTTTTATTTCTCCTTGAGAGAGACTTTAAGAGCTGCTGAAATCACTGTGACGGCAGCACAGTGCAGTCAGAACTTTGGTTGTGTCTATATTGTGCTCCTTTGAGTGTTCCTCAGAGTATTTGTAATATTAAACTACTCAAATGGAGATCTGTCTGTTGCTAAATGTTAGGTTCTTACCAACGTAACTTTCATTATGATTGATACAAAAATATTGAACATACTACTCAAAGTGTTTGTGTTAGGATAACAAAAGATTATCCTAACACTTCGAATAGTATGTTCAATATTTTTGTACGTTTTTTGGCAACAAAGCACTTCCTCCACCTCGTCTGAAGCTCTATCTTTCCAACATCCGAATCCATATGATCCAATAAGGCAGAAATGACATTTAAATGTCAGTTATATTGGTATAAAGAAATTAAAAGCATGCACTGGAAAAAACACAGACACAATCTATCTATAATAACAGGAAAGAGGAGACAGACTATCCTTATCCACACTAGTGGATATTTTAGGAAGTAAATGTCAGGCCACAAACAAAAGTAAGAAATGAGGGGTAAAAACTTACCATTGCATTCTTCTATTCACAATTCACGTTCTTCTTTTAAATTCTATGGATCTGGTCATTGGACTATCAAAGTTCTGTCTTCCCCTGAGTAGAGTGTGCCGTCTCATGTGTGCTGAAGAAACATGTGTTGATGGATGCTACAGGTGCAAAGTGAAGCTTCCTGCTGGTTCAACTCCTGAGTGCGATAGCTTCTTCTCCGGGAGGCATCCTTGGCTACTGTTGCTATACCTCTGCCTCTAAGGCAAATGGCAGATGCTGAGATGTAGAGAAGAAATGCACCGGCGAGTCACTGTTTCCCTTCTGTGTGTTGAGGTATATAGAATTAGCCAGCCAGGAATATTGTTATTATTATTACAAGAGCACGAGTGCGTAGCTGTCGATGGGTGCAAGCTACACTTTCTTGAGTTTTATGTTTTTCACTTTGAGCCAGCAGATAGGTGAAAGGTCGCGGGTGGTGGTCACAGTTGTGGCGTTGGGAGTTTGAGAGGCAATTGCGGTTCTGTCATGCTTCCAGCACTGAGAGGTCAGAGTTGTGGACTTGTTTCCAGTAGGTCGGCTGTCGGTGGAAGAGGTAGGCAGTGAGAGACTTTCCCTGAGGTATAGGGAGAGAATGTTGCACAATAGAGTAAGAGACTAAGAGATCTGATAAACTCTCTATTGTGTTTTGTTACTCTGGGAGGTAGAAAGTCGAGTAGAAGGCTTTGACTGAATCGGAGAAAGGTGAGAGGCTGACTGTGAGGTACTGCTGTTGCATCAATCTTTGTCTTCGCTCGGGTGTCCGCTAAATGAAAATGCTGGTGGTTGTCCTGTGTCCATCGGAGAAAATGTGAGCTCTGCTTTTCACATTGATGAGGCTTTTATCTTTAGGAAAAGCACCTGCAGGACACAAGACATAAAAACTGTTTAGAGTCAAACAGAGAGGAGATTTGTTCAGTCTCTAAACATAATCAAAATGGGACTGCTTGTAAACTAATTATGCTTCCATTCTGCTTTTCACACTTCTATTTTAATTCTTGTCATAATTAATGTGACATTTTATTTGCCTATATGTATAGTTTCAAAATGTGAGTAAATACTGTTAGACAATAAAATAAATGCGTGTGTCGTTGGCAAACAGACCAAAATGTAAATAGTTCAGAGGAATTGCTTTTATATATTTATTTATTTTCAATTGAATGCGAAACAAAAAACAGTCTAAGGTAAATCCATACCAGTCTAGGCATAGGAACACAGCTCACATTATCATGCGAGTGAAGTGCCCAATGTAATGTGTGTTAAAAAAGGCTTACACACTTCTAAGGGCTCAGTTGTGGCAGATGTCACGCAGATGATGCTCATCTGGAACATTATGTGAACATGAAACTAGCTTTACTTCACTTTCCTCAGTGGCACCAAAACAAACCACTTCAGACACAAAGTAGGGTCCTTAAGAAGCAAGAATAATGGACCTAAAAGCACTACTTGTCTGTGTCTTAGCCACTCTGACGTCAAAACCACGGGCAGATAGGATATCATATCCAAAGTAGGGCAAGGCGATAAGGGACAAAAATTATAGTTTTTTTTTATGATACTGATCAATCTTTAACTTTGAATTTATTTTTTATTTTTTGTTTCATATTAAAATCAAATGAATATTGCCTGACAAGGTCATGCAGATGAACTATTTTACATGATAGATTTTATAATAATAATAAATCCCCATCTTAAACAACAAATGAAGCACTGCCATTTCTCAAATAGAAGTTTCCCTGTTACTCCTCCAAAATCCAGACAAGATGCTGCCCCATTCACAGAATTGACTGTGGACAATTAAAACGCCATGTCGATAATTGAGATACAATTGTTTAGATAGCTGTTAAAATCAAACTTGACTAATTGCCGAGCCCCTTTGTCAAAATAAAACAAGAAGTGGTTTTAAATTGTGATTGTTATGTATGCAATTTAAAGTGAGTATTCTGCAAATATTTGATATGTGAGCCAGACTAGTGGCTAATCCGCACGTTGCTTGTCCCTTCTTGTGGAGGCCATCATATATTAGATCAAACTGAACTACTCTTTTCTCAGTGGACTGCAAGGCTATTGTATTTTTGGGTCAACAATGATCTGCTCAGGGAACACTCAATCGACTTTCCTGCGGCAGAGCGGACCGTGCTATCACGTAGGAAGATACAGCGTCCATCACACAGCGATAAAATTGAAAGCAAGCTGAACTCTCCCTTTCCCCCTCTGCTTCCTGCTATTTTATACGTAATTAATTTGATTTTGCTCTTTATAGCACATTATCTATTATCTTCTTGCACCATGGTTTTGACAGTAACACAAAGTCACATGTGCTTTACATGTGATATAATTGACAATAAAGCTGATTGAAATCATTTGAATTGAGATATAATATAGTATAGAAGACTAATGTTACACAAAACCACAAAGTACCGCATTTCATGGCCAACAACCTGCAGCATTCTTCCAAATGCAGAGTGCAGGATGGTGAGCCTGGGAAGTCTTTATTTGCTTAGTCGGCAATTGCTGCCTGACACGTCAACAAGCCTTTTACAAACGATGCACACAGATTGTCTGTGGCAGCTATGGGTGGCTATTCTCCTGCTCAGAGTTGTACACACATGTCAAACAAGTCAGTGGTACTTCTGATTTTTGCATAAGAACAGAAGAAGAGCGCGTCGGTGTGCTAAAGGGGGGTGAAGAGTGGCAGCTGATGACAAATTTGCAAAGCACTTAAAAACTCAAAGCTAATCAACGACATAAACACTGACGTTCTGAAAATATGTCACCGATTTAATTCATGCCTTAACCACACAGTGGAGCACAAACATGTAGCGAAGTGAACACGTTTTACGAAGGGTGCACTGTCCTCGCAAGACCAAGCTGCACTCAGCACTAAGGGCCTGGAAGTATCTCCTCCAGGTAGGAAAAGTGGAAGGGCCAGTGTTACAAATGGGCAGCTCTTCCGGGTAGCTGTCTGAATGTGCTTTATATTGTTGCATGCAGCAGCGGAGGCTCCTTTCCACACACACAAACACTCCACTATAAGCTCTGTACATAAGCACAATGTTCCCAAGATACAATAACAAAAAGCACATCCTTCCTCAGACACACATGAGAGCTTGCTGGAAAGGATAATTAACAGGGCCAGGAAAAGCACAACGAATAAAATATTTTAAGATTAAGCTCATCTACACAGCAGGGTAACAGACCAGAGGAAACAGACAGTGGCTATAATTGTTATCATTCTGTAATAAGAAAAGGGGAAATTTCAGTTCCAACCCACTGCCGCTGCACTGACACACTGCACAATGGAAGATATTTTTATCACAGTCAGATCACCCAACGGAAAGAAAGTAGACTCCATGGGGGTCTAACTGACCCCCTCACTCTGTTGAATTACTTTATTTAATAGAGCAATCTCAAGAATGAACTGTCAAGACCAATTGAATTACACTAAAATTGGATAATCTGTTAAACCTTTCTCCAGATGTCGAGCCGAAACCTATGCAGAAACGGAGAGAAAATGCAATCTCCAACAGAAAGGCCCCACCCAGACATTGACTGTACCTGGGACTGTTTTTGTGTGCACAAACAAAGGTCTAACAAATGACACAATTTTAGAGCGAATCAGACTCTATGGGGAACTGATCCATAACCAAATCAAAGATCAATAATTCTAAATACTTTCCCTGTGTAGAATACAGTGAGAAAGCCTTATGGCTTTGCAAAATGTGTTCTATTTCCCTGGGGAGGCAGCAACTAACGTCTAAAAATATTAAGATAAGAACATGCACACTGATGCAATGTTATTATAATATGTTTGCCCTACAGATCCATTTGCATCTTTTAATTGAGTCACAAGTTGGCTAGTAAAATTGGGGTTATACGCTTGTTAGCCAAAGTGTCAGTGCTGCGTCTCTATTAGTATTAGTCTATTCCAGACAAGATCGATATGGCCAGTAAACAAATATTAGTTTAGTTTATTAGAGCAGTAAACATTCTGCTCAAAAGGAGTGGGCTGAAGCAAGAGCTCATAAGCGCTCACCCCCAAAATCAATACAACAAACATTTCTAATTTCACAAGGAATATAGTGGAACAAACAAAGGAAAAAAACAATGAAACAGCAACAAAAAAAAAAGAAAAAAGATTTCTGATCATGGCTGAAACTACCATTTACAAGATAGCAAGACATTACATAAGAGAAACTCATGTACTGTGTACATTCCCCAAGAAGGAGTAATACTGATTACGAAACAACAATGATAATATGATATAGTTCTAGTTCTAACTTCAGAAGATTTAAGAAAATATACAAAAGCACAGATGGGATAGAGATACTATACGTATTAGTCTACACATGGGGCATTCTTTCTTTGTGTGGTCCAGCATCTTATATGATCTGGTTCATTAAAGCGGTACTAACTAAGTAACTCAAGCCCCTAGAGGCAATAAGCGCCACTGCAGGTGTAGTAGCATTTTGCGTTTTTTTTTTACTCAATAATTGTCCGTGAGAGTAAATACTACACTGACAGAAAAGACAAAGGGAGAGAGATATTGTACATTTTTCACTCAAACTTGGCTGTAAATACTGTTTAAGTGGCACTAGCCCACAGTTAGCTTTGCCCGTTAGCCTGTTAGCTTGTTCTTCGTGATTCCATTAGTGTGTATTGGTTCAAGTTGCAATTGTGGTTTTCTGGCCAGAGATACCAGGCGGAGATGAAAGACCCCAATCACCCCATTAACACTTGTATTACCCCCAGAGGGACTACGAAAAGGATTTATTAAGGTAAACAAGTTACTTAGTACTGCTTTAAATTTCTTATATTATTATCAATCGCTTTTAGAGTGTTTACATCTGTCCAGAGTAATAGGCTGGAAACCCCAAGGTCAAAGTGTTAAATACTGCTGGTAAAGAATGACAGAGCCACGATCCAGTGGGACTTCAGATACTGCAATGAAAGTGTCTTGAAGTGTCCAGAAAAGCACTATATAAAACCAATGCATTATTATATTATATATGTATATAGTCTTTATTTTTGTACAAAAAAGCCGAGATAAAACATATCACTCAACTAGTACAAACATTACATGAAATCCAGTTGATAGACAATATCCATGACCACTGCACACTGTAGTAGTTTCTGACTTAATTTTACATGAATGCCAAAGTGTTAAAGCCCACCTCACTGTCTGTGTCCTCATTAAAAGCCACTTACTTTCACTGTTAAAACTAATCCAGTAGTGAAGACGTGCAACACAAAAAAATGCAGAATACGTCTGTATGAGAGTAAAGAACATGTAAAGAAACATTGACATTTGAACAAGTAAACTGCATTGCTTCAGGTCGGTGGGGAGTCCTTGCCCCAAGTGGAGGAGTTCAAGTATCTCGGGGTCATGTTCACGAGTGAGGGACGGATGGAGCGTGAGATCGATAGACGGATCGGTGCGGCGTCAGCAGTGATGCGGTCGCTGTATCGGACTGTTGTGGTGAAGAGGGAGCTGAGTCTGAGGCAAAACTCTCGATTTACCGATCGATCTACGTTCCCACCCTCACCTATGGTCATGAGATTTGGGTAATGACCGAAAGGACAAGATCGCGAATACAAGCGGCCGAAATGAGTTTCCTTCGCAGGGTGGCTGGGCGCACCCTCCGAGATCGGGTGAGGAGCTCAGTTACCCAGGACGAGCTCGGACTCGAGCCGCTATTCCTCCACGTCGAAAGGAGCCAGCTGAGGTGCGCTGGGGCATCTGTTCCGGATGCCTCCTGGTCGCCTCCCTCGGGAGGTGCTCCAGGCATGTCCTATTGGGAGGAGGCCTCGTGGAAGGCCCAGGACACGCTGGTGGGACTATGTCTCCGAGCTGGCCTGGTGTCGCCTCGGGGTCCCCCCAGAACAGCTGGAAGAGGTGTGCGTGGATCGGGAAGTCTGGGCATCTCTCCTGAGACTGCTGCCCCCGCGACCCGGCCCCGGATAAAGCGGAAGAAAATGGATGGATGGAACTGCATTTCAAAACATATTTGTAGAAGCCTAAACTACGGGGTTAGCTTTTAAAAAAAACATGAAGATACAGGTATATTTTATTATTGCAATTTTTGCCAATGCAACAATTCAGTGCAAGTGCAATTTTGCCATTAATTGTGCCCTTTGGTGAACCAGGTTATAATGAGAGGAGAAGAGTAACGCATACCAAAAGTGGTATCAGAGGTGCAGATGTTGAGGAAAGTCTTCAAAAATCAAAAACAACAGCATTGCACACCTTAATAGCCGATGTCCAAAAGTGTATTTATTCAAGATTACGTTTCAGCAGAAGAAGGCAAATGCTGAAACATAATCTTGAATAAATACACTCTTGGACATCGGCTACTGGAGTGTGCGATGCTGTTTTTGTTATTTTTGAAGACAAGGGGAGCAGTAGGGGAGCAGCAAGTTTTTGAAGACAAGGGGAGCAGTAGAATCAATTATGTGTATTTTTTTCCTCTTTATTCAAGGAAGAGTGTTGCTGCTTGGAACGGTTGTCATTCTATTGCTCAAATTCACAAATGGAGAATTACGGTTGGCAGGTTATGGATCTGTTGAGAGGAATCCTCCCAACGGGCTCTAAACCTTGTCCTTTAATGCACCACTCAGCATAGGAACATATTCTACAAAATCAGCTGTTAGGGCAGCCGTGTGGGGGTTTGTTGAAGGGGAGCTACTGCCCTCTTCAACTGGCCCACTCTCTGGCTTTTTAATGCACCACACTATGCAGGAACATCATACTTCACATATAACTTAATTAAATAAATATATAATAATGATGATGATAATTAAACCCAAATTAAAATTATACTAAGAATGGTAATGACAACTGGAAAGCATCAAGATCTCAGATTATAATATCTATTAATGTACCTTTATACCATAAAAGTAACTCGTAATCACGGGTAAAAATCTGCAAGAAATATATTAAGGAACACATTTTTTGACTTGCTTTGTATTAGACATTGTATATGAAACGAGATCGTTGTTGTAGCTGTGCGTTGTTCCAATTAATTATATAAACAGTTTTTGTTGTTGTAAGTTTGTAAGTTGGTCTGTACGAATGTAGCTGCTTGTAATGTTTTGAAATGTTCTTTTTTATTTTATTGCACTTGGGGGTGGGGGCTCATAAGCTTTTTGCTTCAGCCCACTCCTTTTGAGCACAAGGTGTATTGCTCAAATAAACAAAATAAATAAACAAAAAGTTATAACACATGAGTGGTACATAGGCACCGACTGAATCTGAAGGGATGTGAATTAATAGGAAGAAGCTGAGTAAGGGCTCGATCAAAGAAAGTGCAAACGCTGATAAAGGATATAATGCCAAACATGGCACAAAGCATTTTCTAAATTGCAATGGCGATAAAAAACTAAATGTTCTTGTGCTATAGGCTATTATACATGCTAAGTAAATACACAATTACTTATTTGGTTACCCTACTTTTTGTCTAGTTCGGTGTATGTTGACATTTGCTCTAGAGACATTCTTATCGTAGCACTGTATCACAATAGCACCCATCTTAGGTTACTGTAGTCACACAAACTGATGAATAGACAGATACATTGGATGTGACCCAGAATGTGTTCAGTTATGGATTACGGCTGGGAATCTATGGGCATCTCACGATTCAATTACGGTGCAGAGACTTATTCAAAGGTAGCCTGACTTTTTCTGCGTATTCTTTACAGATATTCAATTTGATACGTCCCACACAGCGGGACATCCAGCATCATTTCTTTACTTTGTGTATGTTTTTATAATAATTACTTTGATTCACAGGATAAACCCTTTTGCCCCATTGCTGTGGTAATGTATTTTATAAAAGAACATTTGAAAAAATTAGGGCTGAACGATTTTGGAAAATAATCTAATTGCGATTTTTTTTCTTCAATATTGCGATTGCGATTAAATATGTGATTATTGTTGCAAGGTCCTCTTCTCATGTATTTTTCACCTAACACAAGCAATAAATCTGTTTCATAATAAACAATATTAGATTAATTTGAAGTGAAAATTGCAACAATAAAGCAAACAAAGTTGTTGCCTGACCTATTCAAAATGTGTGAACATGTGGACTGCACTTCTTAAAAACTGTCTGAACTTAACAGTACAGTCTATAAATAAATGAAAAAGATAAATTATATATATATATAGATATTAAAAAAATGATAAAACTCACTGATCCAGTCCGTAACATCACCCATACTAAAGTGCAGGAAAAGTAAGAACAAAAGTCTGTTTTAACTAGTTGGAAAAGTTTTAGGAAATCAAACTCCCAATTAATACAAAATAAACTATTGATTATTTATTATTTCGGCCAATCAAATCCTGGCCTTTTATGCAACTGTGAAGCACTATGAATTGCCTTGTGTATGAATTGTGCTCTACAAATAAACGTGCCTTGCCTTGTGTGAAGGTCATCAGAGGGTTACACAGACACGCACATCCCAGGTCAGTTGAGTGGCGTTCAATAGTACGTGAGTTGAAAGGATAAAAACTCTGCACCGCTGTTGCGCTCCCAAAGAATGTATTTAGGCACCACAAGGTAACGTTTCGGGCATCACTTAGCCCTTCGTCTGACTTAGCCCTTCGTCTGACGAAGTGCCCTATGGTGTGACACCCGAAACGTTACCTTGTGGTGCCTAAATAAATTCTTTGGGAGCGCAACAGCGGTGCAGAGTTTTTATCCTTTCATCAAGGTCATCAGAGGACATGCATATTGCACGTGTGTGGAGCCACTCATGTACTGGCCTACACTACATTAAGGGCTAATGACAAGACAACGCACTACTAAGGCCCAATACAGTAGATGTTTTGTTTCACAAGTGGATGTATGGGTGTATACAGCACCAGAATAAACAGAGTTGCATTCCTTGCATTATGTTCCATTAGGTCCCCTTCAGCAAACACAAACAGAGCTCTGCTGTGCCTAGGTCAGCCTCAGCGGCAGGGAGCTCCCAGAGGCTCAGCAAAGGCCAGGACCATGCACAGCCATCATCTACCAGAGGACAGACTAACCAGAGGATACTGATCAGTTTAGTTTACTTAATGTTCAGTGAGATTAGGTAACTGGACACGTATGTTTCCATCAAAGAAGTTGTTGTTATGAATTGACATCCTTTGTTTATGGCCTAAAACCCCCTTTCTCCCTTTCATCTACTGATCAATCAGTCTTTATTTCTTTGATCAAACAGCTCTATTGAAAGCTGATATGTCCTGTCCATAGACATATTATTAATAGACCGTCATTACTCACTCCTCCCCGTTTACCACAATGACCACGTTCGAGGGGGAATTCATGGCGGATTTACAGACTCCTCCTCCCCAGCTCTGATGAAGCATGTTCCTAATAAGGACATAAGGGCGGGATCTTCACTGTAGACTCGGCCCTTGCGTAACGTGTAGCTCGCGCAGCTCCAATGCTAACAGTCCAACCCTCATTAACTATGAGATTTCTAAAATGTATCCTACGATAACAAGGCATTAAAGTTGTTTTTAACGTGTCTAAAGTGCAATGGATTCCTATGGGGGCCTAGCGGCTATATGGCGGCCTCCAGTGTTGTCGACGCAAAACAGAGCAGCAAGCAGCCATTGGTCCTGTCCTGTATGTTGTGAGTGAATAGGCCAATAGAAAAACATCCACTGTGAAACAAGGGCAAAAGGTCAAGATGATGTCAAAGACAGAGATGGATCGTAGAGAGGGAGGGAGAGAAGGAAAAGGACGGGGGAGAGAAGAAACCGTGTAAATAGAGCGATTTACCAGAGAAACTGTATGGATTAGACTGAGTAGGCTGCAGATAGTTGCATAGCAACCATACAAAGGTTTGAAAGTGAAATCCAAAAAAAAGGAAAACATTGAGCTTTTCAGCGGACTCCCCCCCCACCCCCCACTCCCCCCACCCGTATGTACCATAACACTGCACACATCACAGATCCTGCATACCACATTACACACCTTTTTTAATGAATGCAGAGTAGCTGTATGTGGAGCTCCAATTAACCTGGGACCTAACCATCATATATCGCACATGTTAATGTGTCATTATCGCTAGATACTATTACTAAGCCTAGCAGAATAAAAGAATGGCCATCATTCTTCTCTATAATGGACTTCCCAAACCAGTATCATCTATAATCATGACAGCTGGAGTTGAGTGTTTCACTGTGAACAATGCTCCATACTGTGTGGCTAATATCAGCCTGCTACACTGGCACTAAAATTACTGTCACACTGTGGCAAAGCTCCAGAACTCAGCCCAGAATCAAGAAGACACATTACAGGTGCCATTAAACCACAGTAAACATATGATGGATCGCTCTTATCATGGATTCTGAAGTGAGACTCATCTCAGTCGTTATTAATAATCACTGTGTTGTGCTCTCATTCAATTCAAATCACTAAAGAGTGTCTATGTCACACTAATCCACTACATCAGTGTTTTTCAACCTTTTTTGAGCCAAGGCACATTTTTTTCATTGAAAAAATCACGAGGCACACCATGCACCAGCAGAAAATTAATTTTTTTTTTTTAACTCTGTAGCCTATATTCACAAAGTGCATCCATGCATCGCTAATTCTCTTGTCTCAAAGAAATGAGCTACCTGCGGGCACTTTCTGATATGGAAGAGTTTAATATGGTGACTCTGCCGATCAGCACAGAGACTTGACAATGGCACATTATTTGCAGATAATTATTGATTTGTTTTCAAAAAATATTGTTTAGACCCACTAGGTGAAATTTGATAATTTCCCAAGGCACACCAGACAATATCTCACGGCACACTAGTGTGCCTCGGCACAGTGGTTGAAAAACAATGCTCTACATCTCAGCTAATCAGTTCTAAAGACACTTTTTAAACGTCTCATTCTGTTTATTTTTGTTATTATTTTCATTTAGTCACACTTGCAACACATCCTTTATTTCCCTCATACATGTGGCAGCAAAAGTCTGAAGAGAAAGTATGTAGAAGTTAAAATAGATTTGGGTTTGTCATGGTGTCATGAAAGAATATTTTAGTTTGTTCATTTGCAATGAGACACACAAAGGCCCTGTGGCAACAGCCGGCCTGACCACCACGAGTCTATACTCAGCAAATTCTCAGGACAAAACAGGAACTTAACAACATCTAAGGACTGTTAACATCTTTTGGAAGGATATACAGGACAGTTAGATATCTACCAACGACCAGTCAGTGGTAGGGCTGGGTACAGTTATATAGTTTATAATATAAATGTTATTGTATATAATAGTTTTGGTATTGAAAGCAGGTACCAAAAAATATTTTTTATCTTTAGATCCAAGTGTTGACGCCTGTTGGGACAGCATTAAAGAAAGTTACTTGATTGTTTCATCTCAAATAAATTATACAATATTTAAATTAAATAGTCTTTTATTGTATAAATTAACATTATTGTTCTTTTTCCTGGTTCTAGATGACTAATATTTTAGTATAGGTATCGGAAAAATTATTGTTCAGGTGTCAGTATCGTAAACCACGTAAAGTATCAGTATCGATAAAAATGTAACAGTACCCAGCCCTAGTGATAACAACAGCCAAAAGGCAAGTGGACCCACTCAGCCAGAACATATCTTCCCCAAAACACGATGGAAACCACTTAGTGCCAGTACGAAAAGCTCAAAGTAAAATAATGTAACTTTGCTCCTCTGTATAATGGCCCCCTGACCCTAAACCTGATGAACAGTTCATGCCGCGGTCAGCTGTTGCAATCTGGCGATTTAAATCAAGCGTGCAGCATTAACAGAGGAGAGTGCGCACTGCCTCATGGGGTGTTACTGGGGGTTTCTCCCACACAAACAAGACTTTGCTTGTCTCACTGTCAGACAGAATTATCAGGGCATCCCATCAGATTACCCGGACCTACGGGGCAACGCGATGTATGCATTTTGTAAACGAGCCACTGCACACAAAGGCAGATGACCATAGGGTGCTTGACCAGCTCCCGTCAGCAGCTTCAATAATCCTTCATGTTTTAATCTGCTTGTTGTGCCGTCAAAACACTATTCGCGCCTCCTCACAAGAAATGATGATATAATGAGGCGCTTGCAGCCGCTTGACATGGGATTCACACGAGTAAACACGGAGCACAAAGGTGGCAGGCGCACAGGGAACTCACATCCTATCCCCACACTCACCCATGCGCAACAGCACTGTGTCACAGACTCACTATAGAAGTAAGCAAGTGATGGCCCATGGGAGAAATACACAGTCTGTTCCCCAAAAACACAAAGAAGAGAAAGATTAGAGTATGTTAAGTAACAACTGGAGAATGGGGTTCGACAAACGATATGTTGGAGCATCATTTAGACTTTATAATGTGTCTGTTGTAGATTTACCACAAAGAACTCGGTGTTCTTTTTTATGTCGTGCACGCACATCACTCCTGCTGGCAACTTTTCAGAGAAAAATATGAATCATTAACATCTGGCCCACGTTCTTTTTGTCCAGTAAAGCTGGATAATAATTAGATTAGTCTCTTTTTATGTGTTTTGACTCCTTTACCAATAACCCATAGATCATTCTGTGCTGACATGACATGTGTGGTAGGTCTTCAGTTTCCAGTCTCCATCTTTCTTCAATATTTTATTTATCTAACAATTATGAATTTTGCTATTTAAGAGGTACTGAAGTTTCACAGGGCAATATGGGGGGGGGGGGCAATGTTTTTGTTCATGTTGATCAATTTTTGCTTTGGAGTTATGGGAATGGCAGAAAGAAAACTTGATTTGCTAGTGGTTTCCTGCTTCTTGGTGAAATCTGAAAAAAGTAATCCAATGTATCGACTTAAACAGAGATCAGGCTGGAGGCTGCCAGAGCTACGGTTTGAATTATCGACCGGGTGTGGGTAGCCTCGCAGAAAGCCTCACAGATGGATGTATCGAAAGGCAACGAGTCAATTTCATCAAAGCACACCACTGTCTGATATTCTCCAACAGCAACATTTCTGTTCCTCTGCCGCATCCTCGGACGGTAAATCACTGGGATGAGTGCCAGATGTCGCAGCGCTGTGTTGCTTGGCGGCTGTTTCCTGTTTCATGTGCACGAAGGATTTCTCTTGGTCTGAAAGCCTTTTGTCCCTCGACATTATTTTTTTACAGCACTGTCTCTGAGGTAGGGTTGAACTTCCCTACCTGTCCTTCTCTTGCGTAGGTTTAGGTTAATGTACTTTTTGTTGTGTGCCTGTATAAGTATTAAGGGACTTAAAGGTTACAGAAAGAACACATAACTGCAACGTGGAACATGATTTTTTAACACTAGAGTTCAGATAAGTTTTAATTAGTTAGGCATCTATGAAGAACACATGTGACAGTCGGCTTATCAGCATCTGCAGAGATAAAAGTAAGGGAGCATGACTTCATTTATAGCATTTAATTAGGACCAAACAGCTTGTTCATTTTCTTACTCATTTAGTCCTATTGTATTGTTCATTGTATATGGAAAGACATACTGTATGTAGCCCCTGTTGATCACACGGGCTACGTGCGTTAGAAATAGCCGTAGCCTAATGGTACAGTTTGGTCCTAATTAAATGCTATAAATGAAGTCATGCTCCCTTACTTTTATCTCTGCAGATGCTGATAAGCCGACTGCCACATGTGTTCGTCATAGATGCCTAACTAATTAAAACTTATCTGAACTCTAGTGTTAAAAAATCATGTTCCACGTTTGCAGATATGTGTTCTTTCTATAACCTTTAAGTCCCTTAATACTTATACAAGCACACAACAAAAAGTACATTAACTTAAACCTACGTAAGAAGGACAGGTAGGGAAGTAGCCCCTGTTGATCCCAGGGGCTACATTTGAGAAACTGGAGTTTGAGGTGAGCGGGGGAGAGAGGGGGCAGTGGAGTTCTGAGCATACATGCAGTTTGACAGGTCGGTGGAAGAGACTTACGAAGATATTATCACTAGCTTTTAACTTGCTATTCTTAGAGAAAAAAAAGCACTTAGAATTTCAATAGATTTCCTTCTACTTTCTCCGTGCGAGGAAAAACTGGCACATTGTGAAGTGAAGCATGTGTGTAAGATAATAATTGGACTGTGTGACAAAAGACATTGAGTCGCACACACGGCACCTTCCTTCATGTCACAATATCTCACAATACACTGTGTCAGAGCGTAAGCGAAGTGGCAGCCCTCAGAGAAAGCCTCTGGACTAATGAAAATCCACAGAAATAGCCGTAGCCATCGCACGAGACATTATTATAGTAGGCTAGGCAAAGAATCTTATTTAGGCACTGCTATACAATTTGAAGGGCCCCTTCACTAGCCCTGATGGTGCTCGGGCCTCATGAGACAATTCTGACCTTTATGAAAATACATCACAAAAGTCGGATGTAATAGAAAAATACAGTACAAGGAAATTGAGAACATTAAAATTTCATACAACTTTTATCTATTTCAACATGAAGCTTTTGTCACCTACTATTCGTGGAAAAAGTAACAAAATGTTTTACTCAAGTTGATACTTGATCAAAATAATGTTACTTAAGCAGAAGTTAAAGCAGTACTAAGTAACTTGTTTACCTTAATAAATCCTTCTTGTAGTCCCTCTGGGGGTAATACAAGTGTTAATGGAATGATTGGAGGGTCTTTCATCTCCCCCTGGTGTCTCTGGCCAGAAAACCACATTTGCAACTTGACTGCCACCGGACCGGAGCAACCAATACACACTAAGGGAACCACGAAGAAGAAGCTAATAGGCTTACAGGCAATGCTAACGGCGGGCTAGCACCACTTTAAACAGTATTTACAGCCAAGTTTGAATGAAAAAAAATATTTCTATTGTGTAATTGGATGTTCAATATCCCTCTCTCCCTTCGTCTTTTCTGTCAGTATAGTGTTTACTCTCACGGACAATTAATAAGTAAAATAAATCGTAACTAGCTACGACACCTGCAGTTGCGCTTATGGCCTCTAGGGGCAAGAGTTACTCAGTACTGCTTTAAAAGTACTGCGTGATAAAACTACTCCAAGAAGTACAGTCAGTGACTTCAAACAGTCACTCCTGCACACACTGTGCTTTATTTTGAGTAACTGTAACAGTGTGCTACCCGCCTCTGGAAGAATAAATGGTATCTATTTGCTGCAACTGTAACATATCGGGCCGAGGCATAGGAACTGTGCTCAAGTCTAAACGTCGTTAAGCATGTGCTGTGAGCGCAAGCATGGCCATCTTATAGAGAAAATGCTGGAAATGTAGCAACACAGCACTGATAAATTTGTTTAAAATTGAAGCTTTGAAATAGCCACCTGTTGAAGTGAAGATGATGGCGTGCCATGGCTGACGTCAACATTGGAGTGCGGAGTTTCATGAACAATCGGATGCCCTGGTGTGGAAAGTCTGAAAGAGAAGAAATCAGCATTTCAAAATATTGTTCAAACAGCAAATAAAGACAAAAGATAAAGTTAAATAAATGACAAAAGTTGATATTTTTGTACATATATGGCTGCACTAGAGCTGGGCGATAAAGATAGTTTACTAGGATTAGGTCAATGTTTCGGTCCCGAGATCATCAGGCAAATTGGAAATAAACTTAAAAAGATCTCCTGATTTTTCCTATGAAAAAAAACTGCCCAGAGTCCTCCACATTAATATTTAGATTTAAAATATAGCCCACAATTTGTCCCATTAACATTTTTTAGTTCTGTTTTAAATATTCCTTGTCTGCTCTCAAAAGTAAAACCTCCTCATGAGTCTGCTGTGATTGACATCCGTCTCCATGGAGCCTCGAGGGGAAAGGGGCGGAGCTACATGGGGCCGCTCTGAGTGGGAGAAGGGCAGAGGATCAGCCCGGGGGGAAACTGTGTTTTAGCGAAGAAAACTCCATCGCGCACAACGAAAACACAACACACGGCCTTTGTGATGCAGCAGAGATCGTCAGAAAGTCGCTGGGTTCTCCACTGGTGTCATTCCTGAAAACAGTCGCTACGGAGCGTCTGAAACGTTCCTAATTTGGCAGCGCGGCGCACGTAAGGCGGACATGGAGCGGCGGACACGATTTTGCCATTTTCCACATCTTGCGGCTACCGTAGCCAGGAGTGTCGTGGAGTAATACATACTGTGCTTCACCATAATATTACAGTGTGTGTATAAGAATCCCAAAATGGCACCTGTCAAAAGACACGCATACGACGCGGACTTCAAACTCAAGGCTATCAGTCACGCAGTAGCACATGGGAATAGAGCAGCTGCGAGAGAATTCAACATTAATGAATCAATGGTACGGAAGTGGAGGAAGCAAGAAGATGACCTGCGCCAAGTAAAGAAGACCACAAAGAGTTTCTGTGGGAACAAAGCGAGATGGCCACAGTTGGAGGACAAAATTGAACAGTGGGTTATTGAACAGAGAGCAGCAGGTAGAAGCGTCTCTACAGTCTCTATTCAACTGAAGGCAACAGCGTTAGCACGGGACATGGATATCAATGACTTTCAAGGCGGTCCTTCTTGGTGCTTTCGTTTTATGAAAAGACGTAATCTCTCTATTCGCACACGAACTACCGTCTCGCAGCAACTGCCAAAAGATTACGAAGAAAAGTTGGTAATTTTCCAAGCATACTGCAAAAACAAGATCACTGAAAAGAAAATTCAGCCAGAGCACATCACCAACATGGACGAGGTTCCCCTCACCTTTGATATCCCCGTGAACCGCACTGTGGAGAAAACGGGGACCAGAACGGTGTCTATACGCACCACAGGGAACGAGAAGTCATCCTTCACTGTAGTTCTCAGTTGCCAGGCTAATGGCCAGAAACTTCCACCCATGGTCATTTTCAAGAGAAAGACTTTGACAAAAGAAACGTTTCCAGCCGGCGTCATCATCAAAGCTAACCCAAAGGGCTGGATGGACGAAGAAAAGATGAGTGAGTGGCTGAGAGAAATTTACGTCAGGAGACCGGGTGGCTTTTTTCACAAATCTCCGTCCCTATTGATCTGCGACTCCATGCACGCCCATCTCACCGATGCTGTCAAAAAACAAGTGAAGGAAATGAATTCGGAGCTTGCCATCATTCCAGGTGGATTAACTAAAGAACTCCAGCCGCTAGATATTGGTGTCAACAGGGGGTTCAAAGTTAAACTGCGAGCTGCGTGGGAGCAGTGGATGACAGAAGGCGAACACACATTCACCAAGACAGGGAGACAGCGCCGGGCGACTTACGCCACTATATGCAAATGGATCGTGGATACCTGGGCTAAGGTATCAGTCTCAACTGTGGTCTGAGCTTTCACAAAGGCCGGAATCATCACTGAACTGCCAGCTAACAGCAACGACACTGACTCGGAAATGACGAGAGGGATTCGGGCATGTTGGATGCCGTAATCGCCCAACTGTTAAACTCGGACACTGAAGATGAAGAATTTGAAGGATTTGTGGACGAGGAATAAACTGAAAAAGTGAGTGTATTGTGTTGTATTTTACGTGTTACAACTGAACAAGGTTTGGTAGTTATTGTGAATACGCTCATTAACGTTTGAATAATGTTGAGAGTTATTGTGAACGTGTTTAATAAAGTTTGACTTACTGACTTATCTGACTGGGTTTTTTTTGCTTAATGAGCCATATAGTCCGATCCGCATATGAAAAAAGATCGAAAATAGACCATTAATTGACAGTGCGCCTTATAATCTAGTGCGCCCTTTAGTGCAAAAAATACGGTAGTTATCACTACATCGCGCCGCTCTTTCTGCTCTGGACTGCCCACTAATAAATCATGTGATCATGCAGAATATATGGGGCACTGCACTGTTTGGAGGGCTTTGTTATACTGGCTAAGCTGATTTAGTTTAAATAAAACAAGGGGAGGGGCGGGGGTTAAATCTGGCCATGATGTGAATGTGCAGGCTCTGTATTTTATAAGAGGGCCAGCTCATGCCTTAACTCTAATCACATGGCCCTGATACCAGCCGAAGTTTCACAACTTCGCAGAGCCTTAAACTTTAGCACAGCCTCAACAGCTGAGTCCTAATGGAGAGGAAAGCGCTCACTGCTGGGAGAAGGACTGGCAGGTGTTAATGACAAGAAGCGCCAAGAGACTCACCCAGGGCAAACCTTACAGAAAGTCTTAATTACACAACAAACATGTCATTACCTGCCCATGACCTTGTGTTTTTCTGCTCTATTTACTGAGCGGAGCGTCTGCTGTTGCCTCTCCTATTTACTGTGTCACTGGCCGCCGGCCGGGGCGTCCATTTCCTCTCCTCCCAAACATAACATAACATAACCTTATGGATCCTGCTCGCAACATCAGATGAACTACATTTCGGAGCAGACGGAGCCTAACAAAGAGTTGCCTCACAGCGTTGTTTCCAGACGGAGGAGAGTGATAATCTCACAATCTCAGATAAATACAATTGCAGTGTTTTCTTCAGAAATATCCAAATGGAAAGTCAAACGACACAAATGTATCCTCTATTCAATTTCATTTACATTTCTGCACAGTATGTCACAATGAATTTCAACAGATATTATAAGCTATTTGTCTTTGACTTCAAAAAAAACCTAAATCAGGACCAAAAACGAGGCTGTGTCTCAACAAACAAAAGGAAAACCATGACTGAAAACTGAACTGGAACAATTTTCAAGTTAACAGGCATTTTTGCTAACGGCTGTTTCACACAAAAACCAGTGTAAATCTCAGTCAGACGGAAGACCTTTCAGTAAGTTTGTCATACCGTGGCTTCTTGCGATCATTTGGCGATATATATTGTGCAGCACTAAGATCGCCCAGATAATGTTTACAACAGACAATCTATTTGAGACTCAGTAGAGAGACACAGTACCTCTGCAGCAGGAAAATACAGTATTCCCTCAAGTATTATTCGAATGCTTCTGTACACATGTAAGGGCAGGGAAACCATAAAATGTATCCTTTGAACAGAAATTACCCTAGGCTATTCTTCACCAGACACACAACATCAAGCAGCGCCGCTTCTGTGCCAGTTACAGTTTTCCAAGTCCTCCTCGGAGAGCTCTTAATGTAACATTCATGTTTGGAGGTTATCAGATAAGATGGACTATGGGAAAGTTGCACAGCGGCTCTATTTTTGAGTGAACAAATCCATGAGACAGGCAGGAGCAGGCTGTAGTTTCAGCTGGAGGAGCTCGAGGACTCAAGGGAAGCTATGTCAAATGCTTGCAGCGTAGCTAGATCTCCGTCTGGGCCGTGACCTCTCCAGTTCCCTCCTGTATTCTGTTGATCTGGCTGTGGATTATCCGCACACTACCTCCCCCCATCTATTTGTCCCTCTGGACTGCAGTGAGAGCCAGGGAAATATTGCTTCTCTGCAGGAGTTTTGCTGTACAAAGTTGCGGTTGTCCCCTGAAGCGAAGGGGAAAGGTCTCCGCTTCTGTGCACTATAGTGGGGAGTCCGTGCATTAATATAAGGCAGGCTACACTTCCTGTTGTGACTCTGGCCTTGTTCCTTTTTCAAAGACGATGGGATTCGGCGAGCGGTCTGCCTGCAAGCCAACTCCGGTCAGCAAATACTCCAGAGACTCCAGTGGTGTGTTAACTCTCATAGAGAAAGCTCATCCTGTACTCAAGAACAACAGCTTTTTCTCTGTGTGACTCTGACTCTGAGTAGCTTTGACAACTGTTGACATTTGTGAGGCGAAAGTGACTCCGTTCAGTTGGTAAGAGCGTTTGTACACAGATCCAAAAGGTAGCAGTTTGAAATGAATCCCGACTCTGACTTGCAGCTAACTGTCGTCGTGTCAATGGGAAAGACACTTCACTACCAGTGAACGTAGCGAGTGTTTGATGGTTGTCAGATTGCCAAAAGACGGAGGAGATTGGTTTGCATTTTGGTTGGTCACCCAACAGCTCATCATCACCAAGTATGGATTGAAGTGCAATAAAATGTAAGCTATTGTTATGACCAGAGAAAGCTGGTATCAACTATCCACCTTTCTTTTTTACAGGAGAAAGATTTTTCATTGTTTATCATATCAAAACTAATTGCCTAATGTCATTACTGTGTAACATCATTGTAGTTGTAAACATCTGACACATCTGACTTTACCACAAGAACAAAAAAAGGACTAGGTATGATTAGTCCCGAGAATGCACGCAATGCCACGAGAATGCCAATCACAGAGCGGCACACGAGGCTGCAAACTCTTCATTGGCTACTTTCACTTGCACGCGGTCTCTGTAAACACGCTGGGAAACTAGCACTAACACTGGTCGATTATTCGGATATTATTTTTTAGGACGACTCTTTGCAATGGGACTATTTGAACACTATTTCGTTGTACGCTTGTACAATGACAATAAAGCACATACTCATTTGCTGGCGACACAAGATGAAGTGAGGAAGCGGCCGTGTGTGTATGAAGTTTTAATGAGGCTAAACAGACGTAAGAATGCAATGCTCCTCAATGCTACGGGTGAGTCCATGTTTACACCATGGTTCACATCTGTTCGGGTTCAGCGCTGGTGTAAATGAGTCCTTTATGTCCTGCTAAAGTATGCTTATTGTGCTTAGGGTAAATGCATTTGCTAGGTTATAGTCTGCTGTTTAAATTACAGTATGTAGTTGTTTGTTGTTAATAGAGTAAACGTTTGCTTTGTCGCATCTGTAGTCACATGTCTGAGGCTCTGAGCTCTGGGAATAAGAGTTGTCTGTAATGCTAGTACTGTGGGTATTTGCTGATAATGTGGTTACATACTTCTTTTTAGTTTCACAGGCAGCAGTAAAAGCATTTAAGTAGATCTTTTTTTTTTTTTTCACGTGAAACAGCCCAAGCATGCGTTTACATCACCAGCCGTCACTGGTTATAATTACATTGTACCTGCCAAATTTAGTACAATGTAATATGCTTTGTAACAATGTGTAAAAACTTGAACTTATGGGTTGCATATACGATGGAATAATATATATCTGTAGTTTAGAGGTTCATAATGTAATAAGACATAAGACCCTAACTGTAACCCTAACCTTAAGCCCAAACCCTAAAGGTTTTATGGTCTTGTTACATTATGTACCGCCAAATACAAGTTATTCCATTGTGTATGTTCTACATAGGCAAAAGTTGTTACATATAGTTGTTACAAAGCAGATTGCACTGTACAAAATTGAGGTACAAGGTATCAAGGTAGAGTAAAATAAAGTGTAATCCTGTTATTTTTAAATTGGTTACAAATATCAAATTGCCAATAGATATAAATCACTACTTGATGCAACAAAAGAGCTAATAACAGTAGCAGGTTTGAACTAAAATCATCTCTTTGTTCTCAGAATTCTTTGAAAGTGTGGGGGGGAAAAAATGACCTCAATAAAAGTGCTGTGTATGTGAGTGTTCTACATATCTGTCTTTGAAGCTGATGACCATCTGTGAACTGACAAAGGAAGTGTAGATCATATAGGCCTATGTGGTTTCCTACACCATTACACTCAGCATAACACAAGCATAATACAGAATGCAAGTATGGTAGTCTGCTTCTGTACAAGACAATGAGACAATCCTCAAATATTGCCCAACATGTCAATTACAGAAAAAAGGATTGTGCACACAAAAGTAAGTAATATTTATTCATATAGCACCTTTCACAGACAGAAGTCACATATCCCACACTGTGGTTACTATTACACATCCATTCAGATTCAGTTTATTTGCCATTTGCAGTATAAAACCACATTGGAAAAAAAGGTGCAAGTAGGTCAAAGTGCACTGTCTAACATTCATTCATAAAACATAAAAAGACAGTCTTAAAAAACAAACAAGCCACATAGTTAAAAAAGTTAAAAAAAAGTTACAATACAGCTTAAGAATTAAACTTTGTGAATTGAATTAAATTGGTAAAAAGTAATGGTAATGGTAATGAAGCCTGATCAAAGTGTACCATTCAAAGTAGGGGTGGGCGATATGACAAAAATAGAATATCACGATTTTTGAACTATAAACTCCCGATTTCCATTTTATCACGATTTTTTTTATAGTAACTAAAATAACTTAAATTAAACACTGAAGAAGAAAAAGGGAAGGGAACCTTATTTGTATTGCGCTTTTCATATGACACAAGTCACACCCAAAGCGCTTCACACATGAAAGGGAGGGGGTTCATTCACTCCATGCTGATGGTGGTAAGCTACATTTGTAGCCACAGTTTCCCCTGGGGTAGACTGACAGAAGCGAGGCTGCTCACATCTGCGCCAACGGTCCCTCCGACCACCACCAACCACTCACACATAGGCATAGGGTGAAGTGTCTTGCCCACGGACACAACGACAGTCTGCACCTGCAGTAGCCGGGGTTTGAACCCCTGACCTTCCGATCATTAGACAAACCCGCTCTACCATCTGCGCCACCGTCGCAAAAAGATTGAATTAATATACTAATTTATTGAACTTTGTGATAATCAACAAAGCAAAAATAGACTTACGACTTAGACTAGACTTAGAACTACAGCAAACTAACTCTATACATTAAAAAATACAATAAAACTCCTGACAATAAAAGTAAAATAGTAACACTAAGTTTGGTAAAGGCTTGTTCGTGTCTGTTGCCGTTTGGCATCTTCTCTGAGACGTCTCTCTCATGACGTCAAGCTGCTGTGATACAGCGCTCTGTTGCTGTCTGACCCTTTCACAATAAGAGTCTTACTAAAGCGATAACATACTGTGTCTTTTATTGTGTAAAAGGCTAACCGGAAAGAGATAGTTACCATAAGTTATTACTTGACCAAGTAATTCACCAAAGTTGAACAAGTCTTATATTTTCAAAGACATGGATAAACAGAGCATTTGTGAACACGGCCCTTGATTTAAACTAAACAAATGAGAAGGATGCGGCGCCTACAGAACTGTAAGGACGAAGGACACGCTCGCTTCTTCGCACATGTGCCGCCAGGTAAATAAATAAACACGCAATATACGCAGAGCAGCGGCGTTACGGGGGAAAGACACTGACATAAATACAGCTGAAATAGAGACAGAACAGAGGATTGAGGATCCTCGTCATATGTGCGCAGTAGAGGAGCGGCTCGCTGCCAAACGCTCGCATTAGCGTCTGACATTGCGTAGCAGTAAGCGCGGCTTGGGTTTACTTCACTGACGGTGAAAATAGGCAACTGTGCAGAAGTGCTTAGAACCGTGATAAAACGATACCACAAAAATGACAGATCGTCAGCTCTGGAGATCGTAAGACGGTCTAATATCGTCATATCACCCAGCCCTAATTCAAAGACATCACAGCTTGTTGAAAGAGGCTTTTACTGTGGCGGCATTTATCACATTTAATAGCACGATAGCGCCTCCCAGAAGGGAGAAGTTCAAACAGGTCCCTGTCAGGATGCAGCGGGTCCTTAAATGATGGCTAATGCCCGAGACATAAGTCTTTGTTTGTAAATGTCTTCAAGGACAGAAAGTTCCACACCGATGGTCCCACTGGCAGAGCAGACAACACAATTTAAAGCTTTCTTTTCTTTCACAGTAGCGTTTCCAAACCACACTGTGATCGCAGAAATTTAAAAGAATCTGCTTATTGAGAGTAAATTCTTTCAATTTACGCAGGAAGAAAAGCCGGCGAGACTTTTTCACAACAGCACTAATATTTGAACTCCAACTTAGATCGTTTGACAAGGTCACAACAAGAAATGTACAATTTTCAACCATTTTGACCTCCGCACCATTTACAAAAAACAGGTACAGGTTTACTTTTACTAAAATCAAAGACCAACTCAAAAGGTTTTTGAGGTGTTCAGAGTCAAATTGTTTTGCTCACTCCAGGACACTACATGTTGCACCTCAGTTCTGCAAAAAGAGTCATCATTTGAGGAGATCAGGCCAACAATAGTTGTGTCATCTGCATACTTAATTATTAAATTGTTAGGACTCGATGCAACACAATCATGGGCTTAAAATACAACCCTGTGGAGAGCCAATATTCACACCGAGTTCATCAGAGACACAGTCATTAACCTTAACCTTTTGTGGCCTACAGGTTCAAAAACTAAATATCCAATTGCAAATGTTATCACACAGCCCCAGAGACTTCAGTTTCTGAATGAGCCTTGAAGGAACAAGAGAGTTAAAAGCAGAGCTATAGTCAATAAAAAGCAACCTGGCTTGGAATTTGTGCTAATCCAAATGTTCATACACAGAGTTCAAAGCAGAATAAATGGCGTCTTCCACGCTCCTGTTCTGTCTATATGTGAACTGAAGCAGATCCACAGACACAGGGATCTGGGCCTTAATATAGGCCAGCACAAGGCGCTCAAAAGTTTTCATAAGAACTGAAGTGAGGGCCACAGGGCGATAGTCATTTAAACATGTGAGAGGTGTCTTCTTAGGCACTGGGCTGATAGTTGATTTTTTAAAGTTGTGTGGAATAGTGCAGTACCTGAGAGACATGTTGAAAAGGTCAGTTAAAACAAAAGCAAGTTGTTCTGAGCACAGTTTTAGAACCCGTGGAGGAATGCCATCAGGTCCAGGCGCTTTCCTGACCTTGGTCCTGGACAGGACCTGCCTTACGTCCTCCTGAAGAATGGTAAAACCACTTTCCTCACAGCCCACCAAAAAGTCCACCGACTCGCTCTCCATGGCATCTGAACGAAATAAAAATCATTTGGCAGTGAGCTGTCAAAGGTAGTAATCTTCTCTTTCTGAGGTTTCCCAGTGGTGATGGTGTTCAGTCCCATCCACATGCGCTGTGGGTTACCCACTTTGAAGTAACCCTCAATCTTGTCCCTATATGCCCGCTTAGCAGCTTTAACAGAGCGTTTGAAAGAATATCTGGCCTGCTTATAGGCTGCAGCATGTCCAGAATTGAAGGCCATCGCACGCTCCTTCAACTTCATGGCCACATCTGCATTAAACCATGGTTTCTGACTTGCTTGTTGTTTAATCACTTTCTGGATGTATGTAGGAAGGAGAAAGATGGAGGAGTGATCAGACTCGCTAAAAGCTGGTCTTACACTTGACCTGTATGCAGACTTAACATTACTGTAACAGTGGTCTAAAATGTGGGCTCCTCGAGTGGGATGTTTCACATGTTGATAGTAGTTGGGAAGAGCCGTCTTGAGTTTGCATTTGTTAAAATCACCAGCCACTATAACCGCTGCATCAGATTTGGAGTTTTCATACTTGATTATGATCTCGCACAATTCACTGAGAGCGGCAGAAGTATCACAGAAATCTCCCGAGGGAGATAAAAGGGGCGGCACTTCACGACGAGAAATTCAAGATTTGCTGTACACGTTGTGTTCACAACAATACTGTCCATGCACCAGCGTTCATTAATAAGAAAGCACACACCTCCGCCTTTTGATTTCCCGGTGCGCTCTTTCACCCTCTCCGAGCGTGAACAGAGAAGCCCGGTGGCTGAAAGGAAGAATCTGACACTTCGCTGTGAAGCCACGTCTCCGTAAGACAGAACACGGAGCAGTCCCGGGCCTCGCGCGGAGTCTTGATCCGGCTCAGCAGGTCGTCCGTCTTGTTAGGCAGTGACTGGACATTTGCCAGGTAGATGGACGGCAGCGGGATCCTCTTTACGCGGCTGCGTAGCTTCACCAGCAGCCCTCCCCGCTTGCCCCCATGTCGTCGCTTCCGCCTGCGATGGCCATGTATATATAGTACTGTCTGTATCTGCTTAGCCTAACCCTTTTCTTCCTCAAGTCCAAAACGATGCAGCCCCCCAGGAGTCCCTGATAAGTAGGGATTGTACACAGCCTGAGGCGCAGATGGAGGGACAAGAAATCTCAGCGAGAAAGCTGCATCTGCCACTGCGAGTGTGCCAAACCCTGAGCCAATCAGATCCTCTGTCGGGTGTGGCAGTTAACAGGCCCCTTTAAATCGGATCTGTGCAGTCTGGACAGTGTCGGTACATACATTAGGCATGTTGAAGCCCATACACACCAGTCCTTCATCCAAGCACATGCATGACTGAATACATTTCTACTAACATTTCTGATGCGACACTGTAGATCATTCATTTATGGCTGGAAACCAGGGGTGGGCCATATCATATTGCATTCCATTATCGCAATATATTGCTATAATTGTTTATATCATTGTGGACACTATATATTTGTGTTACGCTCAGCTCCATCAGAGCAGCATAAACACTGACTGTAGAACACGGGGACAGGTGCCTAAAAAATAAAATGAAGGATGTAAACTGCTTGAGTAGATCATACTTGCAAGGAAATGAGTATGCCGTAAAAAAAAATAATAATAAAATGAAATATCACTGAATTAATCTTCCCAATAGGCGTAAGGCTGGGATTTTGAAGTAATTCGTCCATTGTCAATTACTGTATCATCAAATATATCGTTATTGTGATATTTCTTTATTTATATAGTGTAATAGATTTTAAGCCATCTCGACCTGCCCTACTGGAAACCATACACTGGTTGGACAAAGTTAAAGTTTTGTTCTAAATCGCTGCCGGGTTGCATCAGTCAAATACTAGACTCAACATTTTTAGGTAAGTTTCCAGATTTCAAATTGGACTTCTAATTCAATTTAAAATAAGCTGTTCTCAACTTGCTCTCAATTAATCAACGGCTAATCAAGTTAAAATTGCCTTCGGGTTTCACATACACACCCCCCTCCACCTGCTCATTATTCGGGTTTCACATACACACCCCCCTCCACCTGCTCATTATGTTAATAAGGGGCATTGGATAAAAATTGAGCAGTTCTGAGTTCCCCTTGTTCATCACTTCTGGAGCACTGCCAGTGCTACAACACGCAGCTCCCTGGTGCCTGTGTTACAACTCATTTGGGATGTTTGACGTCGCAGCCACAGCATGACTTTTATACAGCTACACCATCAGCCCTTGTCCAATCAACTACTGCAACAGAATTGTGTCTACTGTAGAAACTGTTCCATTACATTCAATCTTACAGGAGAGTTCTAACAAATGCTGCAGTTGTCCATTAGCTCACAGCGAAAACATGTTTTAGGACATATTCTTCTAATATGCACTCTACATAATGACATTGAGACATAGGAAATTTAATCAAGGCTTTCTGGCACAGTCTCAGAGAGTCAGTGCTTCGTAACCCGTTTAGAGCCTCCATATTTTTGCCATATCCTGTCAGATGAGGGGGATTGTTCTTGGCTGACAGGCGTTTGTCTGATTTCTCTCCATGTGTACATGTCTAGTGTTTGATACGACAAGATTAGACCCCAGACTAAACTGTACTCCTGGTTTTCGCACAAAGGAACCGAACATTCTGCATGAAGCACGCTGGTTTTACGGCTAAATGTATGCACGCATCCCCTATTGTTGGAGCCATGTGTCACCACTAGGAGGAGCTGTGGTGGTGCTCTATAAATGGGGAGCCACACCTTAGTCCCACAGGTGTTAGCAATCCAGAAGAGCACCCAGTTTGGTGACCATTTCACTGTGTGTGTTTTTAGCCCTTTTTTATGGAAATAATGAACTGGATTTTATGACAAATTATTGGAACTTGATATGAATTTGAACTTAATAAAGCAGCTGTTATTTTGTACAATTTGACTCTTTGGATTTGTATTGAAGTGCACAGTCAGCGCGTCACTTACTTCACCTGGATTTGCTGCCCTCATCGGTCTAAATGGGATTTAGCCAGTACACCTATTTATCTGACTATATATGTCTTTCAGTCAGAGCTCTGAAACAAGATAAATGTGCCTACTTAACTGACAATGTGCTCACAAGCTGAACGAACTGTGAGGTACTGGAGGTGAGCACAATAAACGTGTACTGAAGGTACACCTGAGGCTTACAAATAATCTTCCTGTATTGAGTTCTTACACGTTTTGTTCCACCCGCCTCTCCATTTGCATTAAACCTGACATGCACATTTTCGGCTGGACCAAGATCTGCTTATTTGGTCAAACAAATGAAATGATCCGAATTCCGAACAAACAGGCCATTGTTGCTGCATTAATACGTCCTCTCGCTTCTAATGGCCTGCCGGTGTTATCAAAAGTCGACACCAGAAGCATGTTCAAAAGTTCAAAAGGACGAAAACAATATTTTTACACCACATTTACTGAAAAGTAGTCTGATAATGAGATGAAAGTAGGGAGGATTTGTTTTAAGAATTTAGCTGTTGGTTCTGCCTTCACTGTTGCTAAGTCTTATATCGCTGCTGTTGAGCAGTGTGCAGCGGGGTCCACAGCACAATACAGCCCCTTTGCAACACAACCATCCGCTCAGGGGAAGCAAAGCGACTGATGTTGCAGACGGACAGAGGGAACGCAGTTGACCGACAGAAGGTGTGTGCGTTTCGAATGTAAAGCATAAATAAGCCTTTAGAGAGCGCACTGCTCACGTTACTGTATGTTGCAAGAGTGTGACTACCATCCACTAGACAGGAATGATCCAAACTGACGGATACTATTGACAGATATGATAGAGCAGAACAATATACTGACTTTAGATAGCACTTGTATTGTTATCGGATCCACAGAGCCGCAGAGCTGCCTGCAAATGACTTTGAGCTGAGCATGTTATTATTCAGCCGGAGCCGCCACACCAGGCTAATTAGTGCTGTTTACTTCCGAGCGGTTTCAACATGGCAGTGTAGATTAGTGGACAGTTTAAGAATGGCCTGACTGCTAAGCGCGCTATAAGGACTACATTTACATTTGAATGCAATCACAAGCACTTTTCTTCCTTTAAGATAAGCACCGGGGGAAATTATCACCCTATGAATACAAAGACACACACACTACTGGTGTATATTAAGTACAAAATAAACATTAAAACATTTTCTCGACGGGCAACCATGCATTATATGACCAGTGTGTTGTCAAAGTTCCTGACAATGACTTATTTATGTGTGGTATTCTAAAAAAAACTAATATAATTATAATAATGCCTTACACTTGTATTGCACTTTACAAGCCTGTATTACCAAGTTTGTCAAAGCGCTACACTGTCATCATTATTAATTTACTCCATACTCGGTGGTGGTGAGCTACTGTTACAGTAATAAAACAGTACAAGAATCCTCTACATTGCGCATTGGACAAAATAACAAAACATTGACAGTTTGACGGGTGGATTCACAGTCATCCATGTGCTGACTTTTATTTGAGAAGCCGACGTTTCATTCCTAATCTAGATCAATACACTTGGCCTTCAATAGGTATGGAGAACTAAGTTTCCAGCTGCCAACACTGCTGTGTCACCACTATATCAGCTTCTTGTTTTAATGTAAGTCCAGGTGTCTTGTTTTAAAGTTTAATGCCTGAATTACACATTTTATTGTTTATAAATATTGTGTTGTTACTAGGGCTGCAAAATGCTTGGAATTTTCAACGTTGGACATTTTCCAAGGGAATTAACGGGAATATATTGGATTTAACAGGGAATTAACACATTTGAAGGTTGCTTCTTTACAGACAGATATAAACTGAAGCATAAAAATGTTATTTGATAGTTAAGCACTGAAATATCTATCACAGCAGAGATGAAGAGTCTCAAAGAAATCCTATTTGCCATGTCTGAACACCAGGGTCTGAAGAGGATAGTGTTTTAGGTTGTGGCCAAAGAACGGCTTTTGGAAATGGAATAAGCTAATTCCATGTTTCGTATCCGTCTTGCATATATTCATCAAGTGTGTGCAGTATTACAACATTATATAGTTTTAAAAGTCTATAATGTTAGTCTGTTCTGTGTCAGACACAGGCAACATCCACTTTGCCTGGAAACCAGACTCACCGCTATACCACCGATTGAGTCTGGTGACGGCAGCATCAACCCCATTTCAACTCCATTTTCAGCTCTCAACATTCACGCTCCACTAAAAACAAAAAATACACAGACAAAACCCCTACCTCCATGGAGAAACGAGGAGCTAAAAGAAATTACAGGAAGGCCGAGAGGAGATGGAGGAAAGATAAAATTACAATAAACAGTCAAATTTTCTGTGCTCAACAAAAAATCTACAATAACGCAATTAGAGACGCTAGAAATAACTACTTTTCTTCAATAATCAGAAACCATAAAAACAATCCAAGAGTCCTCTTCACAACAATAGGGGTCGTTGTCCTGTCTTATTTTGCTGAGAAAATGTGCTCTTTAGTGCTGAAGTGTCACTAAATGGCTGCTAGTCAAAAGAGAAAGTAAAACACGTATGTGTTTGGCACCTGAATGTCACCGTCTCCGTCAAAATGATGCTCCTAATTCCACCGTGTTTAGGCCGAGAGCTCCACCGGCCTCCCCACTACCATCCATAACACGCAGCTGATCTGAAGCAACGACGTGTCGCAAAGTAAGACAGGGGTTTGATTGGCCGAAATAACACGCACTATAAAAAATAGTTTACTGTAAACTATAAAAAAAGATGACCATGAGGGAAATTCTGTAAAAGTTATAAAATAATAGGCGATAAACCAATAGCCTACAGCAATAATATCAGAAATAATAATCATAAAGTTTAACAGGACAATGTAGATTTCTAGCTAGTAGGCTATACAATATTCAAATATAAATATTGAAAATAAATTCACCCAATAAAACACACACATTTAGAAAAGCCCAGTATTTGTCGCTGTTATGAATCATAATAATCAATTACAACCATGTGACTGAATCGGCAATGATCCGTATCGGCCAATAAAAATTTTTGTGATCGGTGATCTGGCTAAAGAGCAGCAAAGGAGGAGCAGGACGCAGCGGGAACAGTTTAAGCTCTAACATAGAGCATTTTTTTACAGAGTATACACATTTGGAAATGTGCATCATGGAGGCCAGGTGGAGAGGACCAGAGGAGCAGCCCAGGAGTGGGAAAGGGGCGGTCCTTTTATGGGCAGCCAACAGGAAACACCGGGCCCAGACGCATCCGTGGTCACCTCAAAATAAAAGAGTGTTAGTACCGGCAAACAAGACGCCAACCCCAAGCTAGTGATCGGTTTCAAAAATGCTGATCGGTGCACCTCTAAACAAAAACAAACTGTTTGAAGAATGTCAGAAGCAGACAACAAGCGCATGTTTGTGTGCAGCCTCAAAAATAGTCCACATGGTCCAAATAGCGAACGATAGTTTTCCCCTTTGAAGGTAAACTCTTCATCCTGTTCCTCTGACAGCTTCCTGCGTGTTTCTGTTTTTGCCATTAGACGAGTTAGCGCAACTTTGTAGCTGATTTTCCATGTAAAATCACCAGGTCCTCTCCTTATTGCCGCATGTGCCGTGCTCCTGCGCTTCCTATTTGTTTGGGCCAAATGATCCCTGGGATTGACCTGACAGGCGCTGCAGAATTGCGCCGTCTATATTTTTTTCCAGACTGTGACAGGATTGGCCAATTCTCCTCGATTAAAACACACCACGCGATTATCGTGATCGACCTTTATTAAAATCACGATTAGATTAATATTCAATTAATTGCCCAGCCCTACAACCACTCATACAGTATTGGTCAGCGTATGTCAGGCTCTGAGTTAGAGACAGGTGAATTGAACCAATCACTGTGTGATAAAAACAAAATCATTGTACAAAACGTTTCTGTTTGTCCCACCGCTTATCAGAAAGCGAATTGGGCAGAATGTAGGTTTAAGAAAGTTGTGTTATGTTTTTGATCTGACAATATGGTCCTCACACTAGAATGGTTCATGGGTGTGACATTACTTAAATGCATGTTTGATGGTTTGAGGAGGTGGACAGTTTTAGGTACCTGCGTGTTCACTTAAACAATAAACTGGATTGGTCCCACAACACAAACGCCCTGTACTAGAAGGGCCAGAGTCGCCTCCACCTTCTGAGGAGATTCAGGTCCTTCAGAATAAGCAGGCCTCTGCTTAAGACTATTTATGACTCTGTGGTAGCCTCTGCTATCCACTACGCGACCGTGTGCTGGGCCCGGGGCAGCACAGAGCGGGACAAGAACAGACTGAACAAGCTGGTCAGGAGGGCCAGCTCCGTCCTGGGCTGCCCCCTGGGCTCTGTGAAGGAGTTGAGTGACAGGAGGGTGTTAGCCAGGCTCACCTCCATCATGGACAACACCTCCCACCCACTGTACGGGACTGTGGAGGAGCTAAGCAGCTCTTTCAGTGGCAGACTGAGACACCCTCAGTGCAAGAAGGAGCGCTACCGCAAGTCATTCATCTCCACTGCTGTCAGACTGTACAACACTACTGTAAAGTAACATGTGCAATAACCTCTGTATCTGATGACAATGGGGGGGTAGTGGGAGCCATCTTTCTTGATTTACGGAAGGCATTCGACACAGTGAATCATTTGAAACTGCTCTTTAAATTATCCAAATACAATATGTCAGTAAACACGCTAAACTGGATACAATCCTATCTGTCTGGCTGTACTCAATCAGTCCGAATTCAACAAACTACATCAATGCATAGACCCTGCAACACAGGCCTCCCCCAGGGCTCAAATCTGGGACCAATACTTTTTACAATTTACATTAATGACCTGCCGTTAATATGTGACAATGTAAAAGTAATTTGTAATTTGTAAAAATACAAATGTTTGCGGATGACACGATCATTTACACAAACAGGAAAAATGTGGCAGACGTTGCGGCTAAACTTACATCAGCCATGGATAAAGTTGCCAAATGGCTGGAAGAGTCCTGCCTTAGGCTCAATATTGACAAAACTGCTGAGATGTACTTACCAACAAACACAAAATCCTTACTTGTCCGACAATAACTGTAAATGGCAAAACAGTCCTAAACGTGACAGAGTACAAATATCTAGGTCTCACTCGACCTCTTCCTTAACTTTGATAAACATATAAAACAATTGTCTAGAACCTTAAAGTATAAAAGCATACGACACTCCCTCTCCATTGAAGCAGCCAAATGTTTTCTTAATACCATGGTTCTGTCCCATTTCTCCTACTGCATTACCAGCTGGTCCCAAGCAAATAAAACCAACATAAAGAAACTAGAATCTCTTTTATATGTTGTCATGGCGACATGAAAACAGGAAGCGACCTCGCTCTCTCCTTTGTGCAGCCAAGTTTTTTGCCTTTCTCTGCTAACTGCATTTGTGGTTTCTGTGTTCCACATTGTTTTTCTGGATTTTGTACGTCTTTGCCATGTTTTTGTGGCGGCTTGGTGGATTTGTTTACTTTGAGAGGCTAAAATGGTCCTGAAGAAAGCAGCGTTTTAAAGGTAAACAAAATGCTAGCTTATCAGCTAAACCCATTTGAGACCTACACATTTCTTCTTCTGAGACACTGAAGAGGCACCAAGAGTCCCCACAGCTGCAGCACAGTGGAGGCGTCACAAGAGGAGCTACAGGAAACAAAAAAGGACAAACGAGAGATGGTGAAAGACTGTTGAAGCGTAGGGAGGAAGAGGAAGGAGGAGGTGGAGCTGACCAGTGCAGGACACCACGCTCTGAAACGGGGAAGAACCCAGGAGGCGCGGCACCATTTCAGAGGATCAGAGGAGACAGAGGGCAGCCAGCCAGGTTTCTTCCGAGTGCTAGAGTTTCCCCGACCTCCAAGGTCATGCGGGTCAGGTTGGCTCACAGTGGCAGCGCGGCTCAGCCGCAGCAGCTCAGGACTAACACCTGAAAACTATTTAGTTGTACACTTGTACAATGACAATAAAGCACTTACTTACTTTACAAACATGCTCTCAAAATCTTAGGTAAAAAAAAAACAATACCACCACCGTCACATCCTGAGCAAATATGAAATGCTTAACTTCAATAACTTTATTTCTCTTTCTCATGTCCAACTGGTCTTCAAGATTGTCCATAACCTGGCCCCACCTCCACTCAAAGAATTCATTCATCAGGGAGCAGAAATGGCAACAAGGGTAACTAGAACAACCTCTAAGGGGCAGTGTAGTATTCCCAGATGCAAATCCGCATTTGCGCAGTCCGCTTTCTCTTACATAGCCATAAAGACATGGAACGAGCTCCCCACTGAAATATTGAGCTTAGATGATCGCAGAGCTTTCACTAAAGGAATGAAAGCATGGTTCATGAGTAACCAGAGATGTGAGCGTTAATTTTATTAGATTCACTGTATAGCTTAAAATGTAATGTAAAGACTAATTACTGCTCAAAGTTCTTTTACCAGGGCAGGATGTTTTAGATTTTGGTAAGGTAAGGTTTGAGAGCATTGCCTTGCTGTGTGACTGTATACGTGATGACCGCTGTGATAATTGAAGTCTAATTTATGAACATGAAAAGGAATGATTTGTTATGGATGCCATGTGATGTGATGTGATGTGAGGTGATGACTGAATAATTATTTGCACTGTATATATTCACATTGTAATTCTGCTTTTGTCCCCTAGGACTACAGATGGAAATTATCTTGAAAAAGCTAGAGTCTGGTACAAGCATCTTTGCTCCCGAGCATAAAATCTGCATCACTTATCTTTGTCACTTCATCAACCACTTGCACTGTGACGATACACCTTGCACTGCCAATCCTGACATTTCTATTTCCTGTCTGTTTTAATAAAAAAAAATATTGTTTATACTTTTTGCTGCTTAAAGTAGTTTTAGTTATTGTATATAAGATACCTCTATTTACTATTTAATTGTTTGCACAATTCCTGTTTATTTTGCACACCTTGAGTGTTTTCTTGAGAGCTGATGTAACAGGTGAATCTCTCCATTGTGAGATCAATAAAGACTTATCTTATCTTAAAAAGATAATTAATGGGTAGGTAATAGTCAAAGATATAAGACAGAAGAGATAACCAGTGTTCCATTCAGCCCGATTCATAGTAATGATCCCGAGTGGTCTGTAAAATTAACACGGCTGCCAAATCTCCTCCTACGAAGCTTGTTCCTTATAAGGGACGGCGGACAGGCTCCGAGCCTCCACAGTGCTCCAGATTATAGACTTAGGCTTCCACTTTTTATTGCTGATGCACAAAAAACAATGTGGTGACACCTAGCCCAGTGTTGTCACATGGGTCATAGCAATCTTTTGAAGAAATAAACCCTCTTTGGAGCCAAGCTTTTGAAGTTTAAATGAGGCCCAAAGCTACATAGGAACCTGGGTAAAAGTAGCATATTTATTTAAGCATTTTGAGTTATTAATTTTTGCAAATTCTACTACCATTAATTACACAATAATAATTTGTGATAGTTTAATCAAAACTACTAATTGGGCTACAAGTTATACAATGCAAAATATCTGCCATTGATAACATCAATCATATATGTAACATCAACCATACTCGTCTGTCCTTGCGGTGACATATCCTTGCTCTCATTGGTTATTACTAATGTGCCCACAGGACTGAAGTGAGCACATGAACCCGAGGGTTTAGAGCCGACTCCTCCCCCTTTCTCTTTGTCCCTCCCCCTTCTTTACATGCCATGACATCACCATCGGCGGGGTGTGGTCCTATGGGGACGGAGGGCTAACAGCTGCCTCAGGAGCCCAGTTATGTAACGCTTTTCTCAGACAGAGGCAGGGGGGAAGAGGTGGGAGACATGTTTCCTACCCCCTCCCTCCTCTTTCTATACATTAAGCAGTGGAAAAAACCAGGACGCTGGAGTAAAAAGATGAGGGGCGTTGCGAACTGCTGCGGACGTCAAAAGTCACGTCTGGCTGCCGGCATAGAAGATTAGAGCTTATAGTCAATGTACATAAACAAACGCTCTCTTCTTTTTCTGTGCTGCTGGTAATTTATTCCGGTAGCATTTTTCAATTTAGCAAATCCAATAAAAAGTCAAAGATGTCAACTCAACTCAAATTTCCCTTTCCTCTGTGAAAACAATTGAAGAGGGAGGCCAGATGTAGACTAAGAACGCCGTGTGCAGTTTCTTATTAAAGTTACTAGGTGCCAAACACTGTAAAGCAGGGGCTCTCAGGAGAAACATAATAATATGTTTAAAAATAGAGATGCGACGAAACACAAAGCTAGTAAATACAATCTGACAGTGTCATAACAATATCATGCAATTGTTTTTATTGACTTTAATCCAGATCTCATGATAGTCTAAATGAGCTAGAAATAATTAGGGTGTAAATCGCGAGTTTTGTCACGATACGATATCATATCGATACAAAGAACCACAATACGATATTTGCCGATATCTTAAAGTCTGCTGTGATTCATTCACGATACATCACGATTTAGTGCTCCGCGATCGATATAGAATATCCTGATTTATAACAATTCATACACAATCAACAAGGTACTGCAAACTCTTTATTTAGGCAATTATAAGAGTATTGTGTAGTATACAAAGTGCTTATTTTAATACTGAACTTTTCTCATATTATTTCCCATGTAAGTAAAGTACAATGAATATTCTTTTTTTTTGTAATACCATTAAACTTTAAAGTGAATTACTGAACTATTTCATTACAAAACAAAAATAAGTTCTTTATAATGAATGTAGTAAACATTACACCTTGACCATATGTTCTAATCCAAATGCAAAATTAAATAAACCAGAGCAATACCAGAGAACTATAAATAAATGTATGGTGTTATTTAACTCTTCTATGAAACAAAAATAACTTAATATATAACTCAAAAACGGACGATATATATCGATGTTTACGTTTAGCATCCATGCCAACAAATCGTAGAGCATTATATCGATTAATCGATGTGTATCGATTAATCGTTACATGTATGACTCAACTATTTCAAATGATCTGCAACTCTGACAGTTCTTCAATAGCTTCAAGAACATACTGTAGTTATTATCAGCTCTGACTTAACCAGTATCAAAAAGTAGCAGAATTTGAGAGCGTTTTTATTACAAGTTTCATAACATCAAGTAACAGTTTCTATAGCAATGTTTTTAAGACTTTTTCAAATGTGCTTTGTGAGCCTATTGAATTAGATAACAGATGTTCAGTGTAGCACATAGCAGTTTAGTGGTGAATTGGAAAAAGAGCATTTCTGCCAGTTTTACTGCCATGTTACGCATAATGCTCCTGTCAATTCTGTCAGCATGAAACATGTTTAAGAGTATTTTCCACTCAGTTTAATCCAGTATGTAGCCAGAAATGTATACCAACCATATTATTTTCTTCAGAATGATATAATAGTAATAGACAGCGTATTTATTATTTATGCATGTAAGTCCTGTTTCAAAGTACAAATAACAAAAGCATAGCAACAGTCACATATCATTTCATAAATGAATATGAAGAGAAAAAAACTAATTTTAAACCGTTTTCTGCACACGAACTGTGCTTTAAAGTATGAAAAGCAGAATGAGATCCAAATTCCAGAAGTGACAACATTTTATATCACCCACATTTCCAAACTGCTTTCTCTCAATCTCTTAGGACTAGTTACAGCAATAACAGAAGCAACTAATGCACAGTTGTTTACACCTGCCACTTCCAGCGCCCAAACTTTAGTTGTAGACCAACACATCTGCAACGCCTTCAGGTCGGAACTGAACACTGTGTATTTCTCACAGCGTCTCCTCCTAACCCTACATTTACCAAACCCACACTCTATATGTCGTGCCATCTTGCAACACATAGCTGATTGAAATACAGGCAGTTTTGTTGCACATGCACACTCTGAACATGTCACGTCATAGAAATGTGGACTATGGCCGCGCAGCAAATCACACACTGGGAGGACCATATAATGCAAACAAACACAGAGCCAGCCCTAAACCTAATCTATGTGGCATCTCAACACCTTTCAAACAACACAGCCATAAAATGTTTTCCAACCAAGCACAACACAAAATCTTAGGCAAATATTGTAGGTTATCTATATTTGATTACCAAGGTATAGTTTATGATGCCTACCTGAGCGAGGTCTAATGTCAGTAAAGGATAGGCGTGCTACCGAAGTGAAATTATATTTTCCTTGCGGGCTCTGCAAGCGGTGCTGGAGCTAATTGGCAGGCATGAACCTATAGGTACAGTGACGTGAGGACAGCAACTCACCTTGCACCCGCTGTCCCCATAAAGCTGTCCCGCTGGCAAAGTTTTTTTTCCTAGGATGGGAAAGGGCTTTTTCCATTAATTTTGTGTTTTTAAGGTTAGGTTTAGGTCTACAGGTACTTTGGATCAGTTTAAACTATGGTTGTTCTCAAATGTGGCCTTTCCCAGTGGCGGCTGGTCCATTATGGGCGGTGGGGCGCCGCCCCTCCTGTCAACTTTTTTTGCAAATAAAAAAGGAAGGGGAAGGAGTGTGTCATTTTGTCTGCCAGCTTCATCGTGCGCCGTAACAGCATCATAAAGGTGTAGTTTAATGCCTGGGGAGGCGAGGAACAGCGCCCTCGCGATCTAACCAATGGCGCTCTGATATGGTATAAAAACGTCACTGCATATCATTAATTCAACCAATCAGAGACGCGCAATGTTAAATCTCCGATGGGCGCTTGGCCTCAGCCCCATCAGGTGAAAGAGGAAGCGTCTAATGTAAACAAACGCGAGTAGCAGCTCTGACCTCACGGACGATTGGAGGAAAATCTTCTCATTTGAGAGACCGGAGAATCTTCTTGTTGTTGCCTGAGAGGAGGTGAACGAATGTAGTCAAACAAATGGACTTCGGACAACCTTTTTCAGTCAGAACTTTGCTGGAGGTAGCATTACGATGCTAACTAGCTCGTCTGCTTTAGCTACTAATTGTTTATTTGAAACTTTGGGACAACCCTCGCTGACTTGGACAGTTATGTCCCAGGACGTGGACATTTGATGGAGAGAAGATTCAGGACCGTGAGGAGCGAACAACAGAAGAGGGGAACTCATTCATTCATTCATTCATTGAGTGAAACAGAGGTGGAGCTCCAGGTGCCACAGAGGAGGACCCTCATCTAAACACGCAAGTCACAGTTATTTCTGACCGGATCATTTGTCTGACGGTTTATACAGGTTTAAACCTGTGGCTCTGAGGCTCATAATGGAACCATAGCAGGTCTGGGACTAATACTGTACATGAAATCAAAGAGGAAACACCTCCTGCCTTTGTCCTGTTGGTACAAAACACAAATCAGTGGTGCAAAACAAAAATATGTATAGTGTCTATCTTTAGGCCCGAACGCCATCAGGGCTGGCGAAGGGGCTCTTGCAATCGTATAGAAAGTGCACCTCCTCTCAAACTCACACTAACGCACTCCTCTCGTCGTGCACATGTATCAGAAAACGAACATTGTAATTGGACAGCAGTGTGTGAAGCGAAGCGGAGTTGTACAGATAATTGTACAGAGCCCATAGTCAATGGGCGACTGAGAGCCCTGGACCGCTACCATGAGGTAGGAATGCGCGAGCACTTTCCGAAAATATATAGTTTATGGTACCCGTGTAAGCGGGAACATTGTTTTCGTATGGGAATATTTAGGCCCGAGCGGCATGCCGTCGCAAGGGCCTATTGTAATCGCAACGCAGAGCGCACTGTACCTACGTGTACTAGGTGTACTTGTAAATTGAGCGGGGCGCGTTACATTCCAAAAATCCTAAAACTAAGACCCTAGGGAAAAAAGTAAAAAAACAAACATAAAGGCAGTAGCAATACCGTAATTTTAGATTGAGGGAGACAAAAGGGTGCGAAGCGCCCCCTTGCTTTGGGCAGGGCGGTTGGGCGAGAGCCGATAATCGCCGCTTTGCGACTATATTTACACTTTGATTTCATTTAGTTAGAAAAAGGATTTTCCAAAAGCATAGATTCATTCTATGCTTCTTTATTTTTTTGTTGAATAAAACTAAATAAGTTTAGTTTATTATTAAAGTTAAAAACAATGTTTATAAGTATCTTTTGAGATATAATTGAAGGTAGGTAGAGGCAACAGCCCCCCCTGGTTTTCACATCACCAGCCGCCACTGGCCTTTCCCATCCTAGGAAAAAAAATGTCGCGTCCCGCTGCGCTCACTGCTGTAAATTGACACTTTCTACATTCCCCACAAGCCGGGAAACCTAAAACACACAATCGCGACAACACGTGTAGTGTATGGTAAATGCGAGTTGAAAGGCATAGAAATAAAAGCTAGCTTACCTAACGAGTCCAAACGCTCCTTTCTTATCCGCGTTAGCCCCCTTTATTGCGCTCTGAGGTTGGTGAAGACAGGGTCGCCGCGTGTGCCCGGGACTTTCAAGGCCATTGCCACGGTGTGCAGGGAAACTATGCAGAGGTTATTAGCTTCCTGTGCTCCTCGGTCCTTCCCCTGCCTGTACAGTATGGGTGAATGCGGGTCAGGAACCGGAGGAGCAGGCTGCCACACTGCTCTGCTGACGCTAGAGAGGCTTCCTCACACAAACACTGGAGTCTCCACAGCGCGCTCTAGTGGTGGGAACACATGTGGCGGCTCGCGGGTAAAATGACGATGCACCCGATGCACTGCGCGCAGGCGCTCGTGACTGTACTGTCAGTTCAAGATGAACTTGGAACACAATTTTATATGAAACGCTGAAAAAAGGTGTGGTTTGGGTTTTGATATATGGATACATAAAATTAAAATCCATGGACTTCTATTTTATACAAAGAACAGACAAACTATCCTTTGACTGTAGGTCTGAAGCCAATAACCAATATTGTGCAATCTGACAATAATAAGACAAATGAATAGTGTATAGAGGCAAAAGATGGATGTAGTCTCTAAGTGGCTACTATTCATCTATTCTTTTTTGTTAGGCCTATTTGTACCTTTGAAAGGGTAAGGGTATGATGGGAGATAATGCTCTGCTTAGACTGAGAGATTTATGAAGGGTATTTATTTAAATTATCTTATGGTGGGGGTTTTAAAGCTGTAGGCCAAATTGATGGCGTTTTACCCTACATTAATGATTAAAACCACAATAATAATAATAATAATATAATTAAAGCTGCACGCGGCAATAAAGGCTTTTTAAGGAAAACTGTCTGCGTGTTTTGCCTTGCTGTTTTCAATGTAAAATACATAATTTCCAGATGATTTATTGCTAAAATAAAATGTAGGATTTTTTTTTTTTTCGTTTTTCAGTTATTTTTGGGCACTCTGTTGGGTCCATTCCAACCAATAAAGGTTGTGAAAGATATGAGGCTTTTCACTTTGTTGTCAGGACCACGCCCAATAATATTTCAAAAATCTAAATGATCATCATTAAGCCGACATGGGTCTGACCAAATTGAGGCATTCGAATGAAAATTATGAGATGTCAAAAGAGGTACGATTTTTAAGGTTCGAGGTTCTGGCCAATACAGCCAACTTCTTGTGGAGTTTAGGGTGGGGCCACAATATATTATTTTAAGCGGTCTATGCATGGATCTATTATAATAATCCCAGTTGCAGCTTTGTGCGATGACATTTTCTTCTGCCTTGGGCACAGAGCCATGTTTTTCCTTTCTTTTTTTTCACGGACCCCACCCAAAATTAGAGCTCATTGATCCCTGTTACTTACGTATTGGTGAATGTTTGCTATGTGAATTCTTGCAATTTTGGGCCCCAGAAGCTTTTCTTACCAGCTGCTCAAAGTCGCTTTACAATTTCATACATTATTAATTCACACCAAACTTGGTTATGGTAAGATATGGTAGCCGCAACAGAGCCGTGCAAAGAGCTACAGAAGGGCAGAGGCTCAAAAATCCAAAGAGGCACTACAACACCACAATTTTTATTTCACTTTGAATTCAGTATCATCTCATGTTTATATCCTTAGATAACTGGGAGTTCTAAGAATGTCAGACTTCTAAGCCATAGCAATTTTTTATTTTACCAATGTTCACCTTCAGAACCAGACTGTATTTTTTTCCTGTGCATCAGGGCTTTTTATTGCAATAATACATCTGGATGTTTATTGATATTTACACACACACACATACATCTTTATCGGTGGTCCCAACAAAAACTTCAGAGAACTTCAGACAAGAAGCAATTAACACAAGACAAGAGAAATAAAAAACAAAATGTAAACCATTTTTCTCACATGAGCATACGTTTTGAAGTTACCACACACTCATACAATATACCCACACACTGGACACATGCATCATCTAGCTCCCAAACAAATACTAAAATTTTTCATTTGCAAAGTACTGAATATTTCCTTTAAACACTGACACGTTGCCATGGCAACACTAACTAGACTGAACTGTACTGTACAGACAGGCCACCAACTGACAGACTTTCACTATGTAACCTACATCTCTGCATATGCATAAATGGTCAACCAAGAATGAACAAAATAGACAACTTATTTTATATGTTTGATATATTTGTCTATATATATACTATTTACAAAATTAAAGGGTCCACATTTACACATTGAACTATTTTACAGCCAATATATTTAATCAAAGCCCATCATAGTCTCACAAATAGAGATTTGTTTATTTCTGTATACGGTTTGTTGAGGATACATAAACTAACAAGAACTAGCTGGATGGTAATATTACGTCTACAAATACACCTTTGTTTAACACACAATGCACAAAACAGCACTTTATACAATCAACTATTGCAATGTGTTTTTTAACAGTACACCTTCCAGCAATGTTGCGGTGAGGTGTCAGTAACAATGACCGATGTGTTAAAACATGCTAAATAGTGGAACAACGGTAATCCTCTGTAATGGAGCACTGATAACTGGAAGAACAGCTCCCATCCTTCTCCTTCATGATATCTTCTTGAAGTTGTCAGATCCAGGACAGGGTGACGGCGATATGTTTTACTCATAGAAGCTTCGATCACTGGAAAACAGACCAGGAACATAGGCTTATTCATTAGCTATACTGTTGCAAAGTATATAGGCCAGACTGAATATAGTAAGACAATGAACTGCATTACACAGTAACAATTTCCCTGCCCTGTAACTTTTCACTTAACAATGAAAACATGGAAATGATAATACATGCAGAAACATGCTGTGAGGTAAAAAGCATGTAGCAAACCATCCATTACCCGCATGCACACTATCCAAGAAGTGCTGCAGACTCATAATTTAAGTTACTGCTGTTGTGTGGACCCAACTAGAGCAGCTAAACTTTTGAGATTGTTTGGCCCGTGCACAAAATTAGACCATCTGGGGGTCACAGTCCATAAGGGAACTGCAGACGAGGACTGGGGGGGGACACATATTTCGTTTAGGAGGCCATTCTATATAGACTAGAAGGCCTGGCCTTAGCCTCGCTCTTTTTCTACTTCAAGGTGTGGAGGCTACAAGATAAATAGTTTGTTTTCTCATTTGAACCAAATCTAAAGATAGTAAAAAGCAGCTCATGTTACAAATAAAGAGAATATGCTGATAAAGACAAAGAGAATGTTAAGGCATGAAATACTATATCAATTGTAGCTCACTGTTTGCAAATGCATGGAAGATTAACTTAAGTCTTTATGATACATTCACTGTTAAATAAAAATTCAATAAGACCCATCCTCACTAGTCTATAGTGAGTTTCTGTACATTGGCCGAAAGTGCATCTGTCACAGTTTGAGGTGAGTGGAAAACAGACCCAAAATGCAAGACTGAGAATTCCAACTTTAATGTTCAGATTGAAAGGTATAACAAAAAAAATCGCAAGGTGTAAAACAATAAAAAAACAAAACAGAAACTAAATCTAAGACCCTGGTACAGTCACCAGCAAAAAATACAAAACATTCAACATGACATGGCCCAAGAAGGGACATGGGAAACACTGGGGTATGAATACACGGGGCAGGTAATCAATACAAGAAAGTAAACGAGAAAATCACAAAGACAGAACAGAACATGTCAAAATAAAATAGTAAGAACATGGACAAGAACAAAGGCAAGACAAGAACTTGAAAACAAAACCAAAGGGACAACATACAGTAATTATCTATTCTATTGTTGGTGAATCTGTGTCTTATTAGGGTATGGAGTCTTTTTTTTTTTAGGTGTGGTTATCTGTGGGAGGTTGTCTGTGTAAGTTCTCAGTCGTACAGGAGTTGTCCATCTTCAATGAAGGTACTTGATTCATCTTCTGTACTCAGTAGTTGGAGTCTTCGAACGTTTCGCCTCTCATCCAAAAGGCTTCCTCAGCGACAAAGGTCACAATCTGCACGCAGCTTGTGACCAACGGGGGGGAGTTAGGGTTGGCCCGGCTCCTCCCCTCTAATCACAGCTACTCTCACCCGTGGGTAAACCCCTTTGACGTAGAGTGTCTCTAACGATCTGCTCACCTCAGAGTATCGGTCAGTCATGTCCTATTCATAGATGATCACGGCCCATTATCTGTCCTATTCATGGCTGATCACTGCTAATTATCTGCCTATTGTTCTTTTGTTGCCTGAGGTGCCGTCTCCTTGGGCTGGCCAAGCCTTTTTGGTTTTTCTCACGAAGGAGATTGGAGTACAGTGACGGAAGATTAAATCTGAGACCGCCATTTCGGTTCATGGCGGGATTTTCTTTCCTGACAAAAATAGCTTCTTTTTCTCCTCTTTCAAACCAACGTTCTTCTTTAGCTAAAATGTTGACCTCCCCGTCCTCAAAGGAGTGGTTGGAGGCTTTGAGGTGGAGGTGCACCGCCGACTGAGGGCCGCTTGTGCTTTCTCTTCGGTGTTGATAAAGTCTCTTCTGTAAAATGTGTTTAGTTTCTCCAATATAATGTTGTTTGCATTCTTCTTCTTTGCATTGAATAGAATAAACCACATTGCTTTGTTTGTGGCTCGGAGTTTTGTCTTTGGGATGAACTAATTTTTGTCTCAGTGTGTTCACCGGTTTGTGGTTCACTGGAATCCTGTGCTGCCTAAAGATTCTCTGAAGTTTCTCTGAGACCCCGGCTACATACGGCACTGCAACTCCCTTTCTTCTGGGCTCTGTAGTCTGTCTGTCTCGTTCTTTGGGTCTTCTTGCCCTTTGTGCTTTAGTGAAAGACCAGTTCGGATAGCCACAGTCTGAGAGGGCTCTCTGGACATGTTGCTCCTCTTTGGTCTTCCCCTCTGCACTGGTAGGCACCTCTTTAGCTCTATGTCTGAGTGTCATGATGACCCCTAGTTTGTGCTGGAGCGGATGGTTAGACTCAAACATCAAATACTGGTCAGTGTGAGTTGCCTTCCTGTAAACCTCTGTCTGAAGTTGTCCATTTTCCCGTATGATAACTTTACAATCTAAAAAGGCAAGTTCTTTCTCTTTAGCGTCCTCCCGAGTAAATTTAATGCTGGGGTCCACAGCATTTGTTCTGTAACAAATTTTACAGAAGAGACTTTCTCAACACCGAAGAGAACGCACAAGCGGCCCTCAGTCTGCGGTGCACCTCCACCTCAAAGCCTCCAACCACTCCTTTGAGGACGGGGAGGTCAACATTTTAGCTAAAGAAGAACGTTGGTTTGAAAGAGGAGTTAAAGAAGCTATTTTTGTCAGGAAAGAAAACCCCGCCATGAATCGAAATGGCGGTCTCAGATTTAATCTTCCATCACTTTACTCCAATCTCCTTCGGGAGAAAAACCGAAAAGGCTTGGCCAGCCCAAGGAGACGGCACCTCAGCCAACAAAAGAACAATAGGCAGATAATTAGCAGTGATCAGCCATGAATAGGACAGATAATGGGCCGTGATCATCTATGAATAGGACATGACTGACCGATACTGAGGTGAGCAGATCGTTAGAGACACTCTACTTCAAAGGTGTTTACCCACAGGTGAGAGTAGCTGTGATTAGAGAGGAGGAGCCGGGCCTACCCTAACTCCTCCCCGTTGGTCTATATATTCAGCTGCGGCCAGAGTGGGACCTTTGTCGCTGACGAAGCCTTTTGGATGAGAGGCGAAACGTTCGAAGACTCCAACTACTACAGAAGTACAGAAGATGAATCAAGTACCTTCATTGAAGATTATCTGTGGGAGGTTTTCTAACTAGCCAGTCAGCTTCTACAAAGACAAACCAAATCAGTTTCAAGAACACGTCACCACAACCAGCCACTCATTATATCACATCACAAACACTATCAAAGAAAGCTAAGAGACTAGCTGGCTACAGGGCTTCCATCAGCTCTAGCTGCTAGGTTTTCTGTTGTTGACCTTACCCAAACAACCGCTGCTTAAATACGGATCTGATCGCCTTCATTCAACCTGGTAATTACAACATACATCACATGTAAACAGCTGGATATGTATCTCAGTAATACATTATGTGCTGTTAACATTGTAGCTGCGTGGTATTTTGGACGATGGGAAATGGCAATTGAAGTGGGACCAAACTTGAGGACATGCTATTACATGCTTTTGCTGTTAGACTCCAGACTTTAATCATAAAATGTTATACTCACGCTCCCTCGTCTCGGAGCAAAGACAGGAACTTGGTGACTCTGTAATCAGGTTCCATCTAAGAAAGCAGAAAGAAAGGGAAAACTTACTGTCTTTGTAAAGGTGACCGGGTAAAGGAAGACTGCTTAGAAAGAAAGTAAAATAAAAGAAATCACAAAGACGCCTGTATCCTTCCTATCGGATACCTGGATTCAGTATCTGCGCCCTGTATTCACCACTTCCCATCTTCATCACATCTTAGAAATAGTATTCTTAAGTGGTTTCAGTGATCCATACCTGCAGGGACATCTCAATGAACACGAGCAGCTTCTTGATTCCAATCCAGACCCTCTTTCCTTTGAGCTTATGAGCAATGTTGGCTCTCTCCTTGTCTGTGAAGCTTCCCAGCAGCTGCAGCAATGACAACACACATTAATGAATTAATATCTCTCCTGCAACATGGGCTTGTATTCAGATGTGGGAGGGTTGCATGCAGGGGTGTACCTCAAGGGCATCGACCAGCTGCTCTCCTGTAGAAATATTGGGCACGTGAATGGTGGTGCTGAAGGCATCTAACATCTCCATCTCCTGCAGCACATCCTTTCTGCTGGTGGTGCCGATAATGAGCAGCTTACGGCCCTGCACGCACAAGAAATATGCTTTTCAGAACAGTAGGAATCTGTGGCTAGAGTTGTGACCTTTTGCCTTCACATATTATGATTATTAGGCCCGACACGCTCGGGACACGCATTACCTGTCACTATTTAGCTGGTAGTGACTAAAACGTTTCTTTGGGATGTGCTATTGTGTACCAGTGCTATCAATATTTGCTCCTCCCTTTTCTATCCCACTTCCTACAATGAAAATGTCCAGAACCCAGAGAGAATTTCCCAGTGGACTGCAGTGTAAAAAGAAATGTCTGTAAAAGTGCTGACAGGGCAGCAACATCCAAAGTGATTTTATTTGGCTTGGTTTATTATTGTCACTTTTTATAACAAGCCTTGTCAGTTTTGGGTTCTCGACAGATGCACTATGCCTGAATGATCATTCACACTCACAAAATGAACTATATACTGATATATTTAATTTGATGAAGCTCTTCTAAAAATTGAATACAAACAGAATTGTGTAGTTGGGTCAATTTGAAAGAAAGGATTGATGTTGATGCCAATTTGAGCTGAAGACTTGAGTTCAGCGTTGTTGAAAAGTTTTAATAAAAATCCCACCAAATGTTTGTCAGAATACTATACCACTAAATGTCCCAACAGTTACCTCTAGTGATTATAAACAGGGGTGACTTTTTACAGCCCCATAAATCTTCAATGTCGTTGACAATGTTATCATCATCTTAATATACTTTAATTACAACGCAAGCTGAGTAGACGGTGCGTTCTTGCCTTGGGCGGGGGCTTCTTGAGCAGCACCAGCAATGCCTGAAGCACCAGGTTGGAGAAGCGCGGGCCGATGGGGACGTAGTCAAGGAGACGCTCAATGTCATCCACCACCACACAACTAAGCTGTGACTTATAGGCGTCATCAAAGACCTATACGGAAGATGGATGAGAAAAAACATGCAGTTAGAAACATCAAACCAGAATGTGGGAAAGTGCGCTGAATGTTAATGCGTTTAGACGCACTAACCTTTTTGATTGCCTGGCACTTGGAGATCTCAGAGTGTCCAATCATCTTGTCTGGAGAGCAGATCTTAATGAAGGGGAACTGGGAGTCCTCTGCAATCTTTGCTGCCAAAGCTGTTTTGCCGCTGTGAGGTGGACCTGGTCATGTGTGTGTCAACAGAGAGGATATTAATTAGTGTCATCAAATGTTGATTCTATAGGTGCAGCCTCTCATACCTATACTTCCTAGTTGATTTGCACAGTGTTTATTCAAGTGTCTATAAATGAAGGCATATGTAATGACTAATACAAAGTACCAAAAATAAGTTTACTACCAGTAGCCATAGAAGTAGCAATTTCTGTATAAATAACAGCATATAAAGCTAGTATGGCAGCTACATAAATGCATAAAACACCTTACAATAACAGCATTTATTCAGGCTGAATTTGTCATAAATATAGTTTCAACACAGCTACTATTGAGAGGTAAGAAGGTAACTACAAAGTTACACACATGTGGATTTGCATCAGTTCTTTCAGTTAAACAGGTGTATGTGATTAATTGACAGGAGTGAGGCTCACCCTCTAACAGCACAGCGACCAGTGGAGTACGGTCACTATTCTTGGTCTGCTGCACCAGTAGCTCTCCGTCATCCAGGACATGGGTGACTGGGTCGCCCCATTTAATGATACCGTTCATAACGTAGCTGGAGTAGTCCTCCTGGTTGGTTCCGAATGCCTGGAGACGACCAACATAATGATTACTGGTTGCTTTCTGGTTTTCAGAGAGCTAACAGTGGGTACGCACAGGTTTGATGTCATTGTTGAGTGATCCAAAGAAGTCGGATCGAGTCACTTGCAGCTTCTCTGCCTTCTCCATATCCACTTCCACAGTGGCTGTGGCCTACAGCAAAATTACAAATAAATAAGACATAACTTAGTGTATGGTATTGCAGTTGAATGTAAATGCAAGTGAACTTTTCTGATGATGATCTAAAAATGTAGGTCATTTTATATTGTCCTAAAATACTTAAGAGGTCAGTAAGGTCTTATACCCCGCTAGAGAATTAAGAGGATTAAGTTACGTGATTCGTGATTACTAAACCCTTACCAGTCCTTGAAAATTGTCCCCACAATATGTTTATCACAATAAAACAGAATAATAATAAACAAAAAATATTATAACAACATAAATTCTCAGTCATCCAGAAGGTTAATTAAATACATTTTCTAGTCAAACTTGTAAGACAAGATTTGTGTGAAAAGATACATATTGTTATGTATTCCAAAAATGCTGTTTATTTGAATTGGATATGTTTTCTTGTCCAACACATTCTAACAATGGGCCCGATCTTGTGACTCAAAGCGTAGACTATAGCGTAACATTTTGCGCTGAGTCGGAGCGCACTTTGTGATCTTGCCACTCCAGACTTAGCGCATTTAACTGGGGTGGAGACACCTTTTTCCTCCAACCAGATCGACTCCACGGCCGGGAAGGGGGAGGGAGAGGGTTGTGGGGGAGTGGGGGGTGAACATATGCATTTGTTTTGTTTCACGTTTACGCCAAGCACGGGCCGGTCCGCGCCACAGTGGACGGCTGTAGCTCTTTCTCACTCAAGACATGAACATGGTTTAGCTCACGATGGGATTAATAAATATTTTAGTTTGACCTGTGAGAGCCTAAGGCTTAAGGAAGAACACAAGGCAGCGCGATGTAAACGAGGAAATGAATGTCAGCGGTGCTCCCATCAGAGCAGTCACATCCTCTTGTGACGCCCTCTCGCAAGTGGCAGAGGCGAATAACAAATATCTGCCACTCGGAAGATCTCAGTTCGCTAAAGCACAAGATCTGGCCCATAAACTTTTGGCCCTGGAGAAGTGATTTGGTTAATCACTGAATATTGGCTGTCTTCATCAAGAAATATTTCACTGTCTCGATTGATCAGACTTTGTCTATTATGCTGCTGAGTTTATCAGAGGGATATTATAAGGGCGCTGTATATTCGGAGCCTGCAGACCTTGATATGCCGGTTCATTGCAGTAGACTGGGCCGCTCTGACCAGCCCCTCCAGCTCAGCACCACTGTAGTTCTTGGTCTCTGCTGCCAGCTCCTTGACGTCAACATCTCCGGCCAGCAGGTTATAGCCCCTCATCTTATTTGTGTGGATGGTCAAGATCTGCACACGGCCCTTTTCATCAGGCAGACCTGAGCAACAAAGCAATCCAACATTCATTTTGAAAGTGTATTTGAATTAAAGAAGTGTTATTCTTGCAATATAATTTTTTTTCTCCACCGTTTAATTTTTGCAAATTTCCCATTGTAGAACCAATTCATTCTTTATGATTAAACTGTAATTTCTTTGACAGTATGTGCTCAGCTGCCATATCCAAGGTGACTTTCGGTGAACTCTGCAGCTTAACTGCTCGGACTGCTTGTGTAGGCAGCCCAAGGACAACTCAGCTTCAGCAAAACTCAGCATTTTTTTTTTCAACTAATCTGTCCAACTGTGGTATGAAATAGATTTCTCCAGGCCGTAAATTATGTATTTTGTCCATGTTGGGTATATTCTGACTTTATCCTTTTTAAGAAACAAGTGTATTTTTTTGAAAGGGCGCATTGTTGCGACAGCATATTCACAAGGGACTACAGGGAAGGATCTCTAGTGGCAACTGACCAATGAAAATATGATGTGAATGTAATGGTAAAGGTTGGATGTAATAAATGCGGGCTGACATTTTTTGTTAATCCACTGAAATGTCACCATGGGCGTTTGTTTGCATTAGTTATTGTGTTCTTGGCTGTTCTATGAAGTCAATGCTGTGGATTTAAGATCGGATTCAAAGTAAATGACCTGTTCAAGAAAGTGTTGCAAAACTCACCGATTTCCATTTTGACTTCAAACCTGCCAGGCCTCATAAGAGCGTCGTCAATCAGGTCTGGTCTGTTGGTCATACCTTCACAGATACAAACACATGCATTTACAACAGGGAACACAGGAAACAATCACCGGAGATTCACTCAAAACATTTTCATTGAACATTAGCAAAAAAAACTGTATAAAAAGTGGAGGATAAAGCTGGGAATTAACTGGGAAATACATCTAGCACACAGTAGTGTCCAAGTGCTTTGATGTGAACAATAGCTCCAGTATTTTATCTTTTAGAACCTCCATTAGTTTAGTATTCAAGATTCAAGATTTTGTATTTGTTAAACCATGTGGATGATTTGAAATTATATTTCTCTCATCCTTGATTGTGGAGCGGGGGGAGGGGCATGTCCTTAATGGTGGGGAGAGGAGCTCCACAGATCTTCTCCGCTGCTCTCACGATGCACTGAAGGCTAGGGTTAGGGTTGCACGTGCCTCAAAGCAACCACCATCATTCCGGTGCCAAAGAAGTCACCAGGAGAACAGACTTGATATGTCCCATGATGAGCCGCTTCATAAGAATTGGAGTGAGTGCTACTGGGCGGTAGTCATTAAAGCAGGAGGGTGGTGACTTCTTTGGCACCGGAATGATGGTGGTCGCTTTGAGGCACGTTGGGACCACAGCCTGCTGCAGAGATGTGTTAAACATGTCTGTGAAGACCTCAGTGAGTTCATCAGCGCAACCTTTTAGTACACGACCTGGTATGTTGTCTGGACCCGGTGCTTTGTGTATGTTGATCCTGCTCAGAGATCTTCTCACACTCTCTAGAGATAGCTTCAGCACTTGGTCTTCAGGAGGTGGTGTTGACTTTTGTGCCGGGGTTCTGTTGAGTGCCTCGTAGCGAGCAAAGAATTCATTTAGAGCGTTCAACAGAGAGGTGTCACAGGTTTGTCGAGGAGGTTTATAGTCTGTGATGGTCTTTATCCCCCCCCACAGACTCCGAGTGTCTCTGCTGTCTCTGAAGTGATCAGTTCTGCTTCTTGGCTTTTTTAATGCCGCGTGACAGGTTGGCCCAAGCTGTCCGCAGTTTCTCCTTGTCACCAGATTTGAAGGCAGCATTCCGGACCCTCATGAGCCTGAGGACTTCACTTGTAATCCAAGGTTTCTGGTTGGACCTGATAATGATGGTCTTAGAGTCTGTAACATCCTCAGTGCACTTGGTGATGTAGGCAGTGACAGTCTCTGTATACTCCTGGAGATCAGTGATATTGTTGTGAATGGCAGCCTGCTTGAACATATTCCAATCCGTTGTGTGAAAGCAGTCCTTAAGTTTCTCCAAAGAGTCTTTACTCCACACTTGAATCTGTTTCTGAACCGGTTTAGTGACTCTAACCAGTGGCCTGTATGCTGGCAGTAACATAATAGTTATGTGGTCCGAGGCACCAAGATGGGGGAGGGGGTGTGCCTTGTACGCTCCTTTTTTGGTGGTGTAAACCAGATCCAGGATGTTGTTTCCCCTTGTTGGAAAGTCAATGTGTTGATAGATTTTGGGGAAAACGCTCTTTGCGTGGTTAAAATCCCCAGCTAAGATGAGAAAGGCATCTGGGTGGGCTGTCTGTTGGTCAATTGCTATTGCTGCAAATCCCATTATGCTTAGTAATATGACATCACGATCATGAGTCACACTTCATGAAGGACTCTACACCTGTACATATCAAGTTCCTCTATATATTTTTTTTTATATATATTTTTTTATTTCGTTTTATTTTACACAAAAAACATAAAACCAACAGAGCTAACGACTCTGCTAAACAGGGTAAAACAAGACGACAGTTGAAGGAAGGGGACGTGCATACATTAATGGATGGGGAGACCAAGACAACAAGAATGGACACGAATTTGCTTTTACATTATATAGATATTTTGCTGTGTTTTTCCATTAGAGAGAGAAAGAGAGGGTAGATTAGGGTGTGTGGGTGTGTTTGTGTGTTTGTGTGCGCGCGTGTGTGTGCATTTCAATAATATTAATTATGGGAATTGCCATGGTGGATGACAGAGCTGGCGTTTAAGGAAAGGAGAATAAGCAATTAAAATAATAATAATAATAATAATAATAATAATAGTAAAAAAAAATAATAATAACAATGTGTGAAAATCGGTGATTATCAGTCGAGTTGTCGACAAATTGTCTGTGGTTTACCTCAAGGTTCTATTCTGGGCCCAAAATTGTTTAATATGTATATTAACGACATTTGTAAAACGTCTGAAATACTTAAATTTATCTTGTTTGCTGACGATACAAATATTTTTGCATCAGGAGACGACTTGCAACAGCTGTGTCGGATTGTTAACTTGGAACTCAAAAGTGTCAATAAGTGGTTCAAACAAAATAAATTATCTTTAAATCTGAGTAAAAGCAAAATGATGATATTTGGCAACTGTAATTGCAATGCTCAGGAAGCAATTCAGATAGAGGGTGTTGTTATCGAGCAAGTGCATGAAATCAAATTCCTTGGTGTGATTATTGATGACAGAATTACTTGGAAATCTCACATTAAATATATATCTACGAAAATTTCTAGAAGCATTTCAGTAATAGCAAAAGCAAAGCACATTTTAAACATCAAAGCTCTACATACCTTATACTGTTCTCTGATTTTGCCCTACTTATATTATTGTACTGTGGTTTGGGGTAGTACTTATAAAAACACAGTTAAACCAATAATATTGTTGCAAAAAAGAGCTCTCCGAGTAATTCATAAAGTTGGGTTTTTGGACCACACAAACTCATTATTTTTCAAATCAAAGATCATGAAGTTTTGTGACATTGTTGAGTTCCAAACTGTACAAATGTTATACAAAGCAAGGTATAAATTGTTACCAAACCAAATACAAAGAAGGTTCCAAGAACGTACTGGTCGTTATGAATTACGTGATGAATTAAACTTTAGGATTCAGAAACATAGCACAACTTTGAAAAGTTTTAGTCCAACAGTTAATGGTGTACAATTGTGGAATAAACTGGAGATGGATTTGAAACGATGTCCAAACATCAACCTGTTCAAATTTAAATACAAACAAAAGACTTTTGAAATATACAGACAAGAAGAAATGTGTTGCCACTAGGGGGAGCAGTAGGATGGATTATGTGTATTTTTCCTCTATAATCAAGGAAGAGTGTTGCTGCTTGGAACGGTTGTCATTCTATTGCTCAAATTCACAAACGGAGAATTAGGGTTGGCAGGTTATGGATCTGTTGAGAGGAATCCTCCCAACGGGCTCTAAACCTTGTCTTTTAATGCACCACTCAGCATAGGAACATCATCTACAAATCAGCTGTTAGGGGGTTTGTTGAAGGGGAGTTACTGCCCTCTTCAACTGGCTCACTCTCTGGCTTTTTAATGCACCACACTATGCAGGGCTACAGCATACTTCACATATAACTCAATTAAATAAATATATAATAATGATGATGATAATTAAACCCAAATTAAAATTATACTGAGAATGGTAATGACAACTGGAAAGTATCAAGATCTCAGATTATAATATCTATTAATGTACCTTTATACCATAAAAGTAACTATGTAATCACGGGTAAAAATATGCAAGCAATATATTAAGTAACACATTTTTTTTTTTTTTTTACTTGCTTTGTTCTAGACATCGTATATGAAACTAGATTGTTGTTGTAGCTGTGCGTTGTTTCAATTAATTATATAAAGAGTTAATATATTTTTGTTGTTTGTTGTAAGTTGGTCTGTATGAATGTAGCTGCTTGAAATGTTTTGAAATGTTCTTTTTTTTATTTTATTGCACTTGGGGGTGGGGGCTCATAAGCTTTTTGCTTCAGCCCACTCCTTTTGAGCACAATGTGTATTGCTCAAATAAACAAATAAACAGATAAAAAAAAAAATAATAATAATCCACGTAATAATAATATTAATGATAATAATTTTAAATAGATCAAATCAAAGAGAGGGGGACCAATAATTGGATGATTTGAAGAGCAGAAGAAGAGGAAAGGAAGAGGCAAACAAACAAGAGATAAACCAACACACATACATATACATATAAACACATACACACACATATACATATATACATATAAACTTATTCCCGTCTCTTAGCCATTCTTCTTTCTCTTTCCTTTCCCCCTTTTTATTTATTTATTTTATTATTATTATTTATTTATCCTTTTCTCATCCTTCCCCTTCCCTTCTTCGCCCCCGTCCTTTTCCCCTGTTCTCCTTCCTCCCCTTCTCCTCTCAGTTGGTAGTGACCGTGTGGGCCATGATTCCTAGTCGCACTCTAACCCGGACCGGTTCAGCTCCGTAGACTTCGAGGGGACTTTTGATGTGATAGTTTCTCTATATTCTAGGGCTGCTGAATTTGAAGAACAAGAATGCGTCTACGTGGTATACTTTGATATCATGCCAAACTTGCCACAGTATTTGATTTTTGTATTCAATGGTGGGTACAGATTCAAAGGCCACTGTCATTCTTAACCCAGATGGTTGATGCCAGGTCAAGCTGTCATTTTGTCTTGTTATTCTAGATCAGCGATCTCCCACCAGTAGCTACTGCGAGCTACCAGTAGTTCTACAGCACTTTCTTCTTGGTGGCTCGCCAAAGGTTTTGAACCTTTTAAACAGAATCTGTTAACATTTAGGTAAATGAAGTAACATATACGAATACGGCCAAAATTAGATGTAAACATAATTTTTCCTCAATTATGTTTACATCTTAGACAAATGCTCACGGGGTCAGAAAGGTTGGAGACTCCTGTTCTAGGTATTATTGGATTATCTAGGTATGTGGAGAGGGTACTCACCAATGACCAGGATGTTGTTAAGCTGCTCCACTCCATCGATTTTGGACAGGAGCTGGTTGACTACAGTGTCGTGGACCCCTGTACTGCTCGCTCCAGTGCCTCTCTGTTTGCAGATGGCGTCCAACTCATCAAAGATAATAATGTGGAGGCCGCTATTGGCTCCCAGCTGCAAACAGGACATGATCACCTATGTTCTCTTTATGTTTATAACTGACAGACGGTGGCAATGGTACTCACCCTCTTCTGCTCCTCCTCAGCGTCTGCGAAGAGTTTGCGGATGTTGGCTTCAGACTCTCCCACGTATTTGTTGAGGATTTCTGGACCGTTGACCACCTTGGGTTCTCGGGCATTGAGCATCTTTCCGATCTGCCTGGCCATCAGCGTTTTACCACAACCAGGAGGCCCGAAGAGCATGATACCCTTTACGTGCTTACAACCTGTCATACACAGGAAAAAATAAATAATAATAATAATTAACAGTTTCATCTTGGCTTGCTTTAAGTGCCATTTATTTTCCTTATGTGGTAACTTCATCATATTTTGCCTTCCTCAGGTGCAATACACGGATTAAGAGTTTGCAATACATCTGTTACACATAATAAATGTCTTACTGCAACAATAGCTGAGATTCGTATAATATATTGTATAATATAACGCAAAACAGTCTAATTGCATCCTGAATAATTCTGAATAAAACTTAAAATGCTGGCCGTTGCAGCACAGACTTATGTGCGGGGTGAAAATCTATAGTGGAGATTGAACAATTTCTAAAAGTCGTCTGGAGCCTAGGGAAAGACCCTGAAAAAGTAAGCAGCAGTACAGCAGCGTTATACCCATCTGTTCCACTATGTCCGGGGGGAAGACTCGAGATGCAAAGGCTCGGCGAAAAATGTCAGAGAACTCCTTATCGAGACCACCAATACCCATCTTCTCAAAGTTCCACTCTGGGTTGATGATTGTCTGTCGGGACTCTTTAGTCTTGGCTTTCCCTGTGAAACACATGCAATATAATTGGATAAACTATACAGCATGAAGCAGAGCAGAATTTGATGTAAAGCACTGGATTGCCACTAAAGATAAAAACAAAAAAGATTATTGTTAAGTGTGCTATTGACTGACAGAAGTATGCAGTTCACACTCCAATATTTAGTTACTTGGTTGGATACAGTGTACAGGATTTCTTAGACATTTTGTGGAAGGACACTGCCACCTGGTGGAGAAATGTCCTCTTATGAAAGTGAACTGCACTTGGTCATAGTTCTATTTAAGTTTAATAAATTGTTGAAAGAACAGAGAACAGTACAAATTTAAGCCAGACATACCGACTAGTGTTAGCGATGAGCTTTCTGCTTTCTCGAATATCACCTGACTGTTGCCAATCATCAGTCCCACATCGATCTAGAGGGAAAAATGCAGAGACAATTGGATTAGCAAAGCACACCCAATGCAATTAATACATGAGAGCGTAATCTGCCTTGAGAATATTTGTACGGGTTTAGCAAAACATTCAGGAAATGTGACTCATCAAGCTTATGTAGAAATGTAGGGCCTTTGGAGAGCTGCTTGGAAAAGGGTGGAGAGTCACTATAGAAGCTACGGAGCAACACGTTAGACACTCCAATTCTTATCCATTATAGCCTCATCATGAAGACATCTATCGTGGCATGGATTAGGATCATATTCAATACATTTTAGCGATTAAAACTTTGGAAAAATCCGCCCCTAAGATGCTTCCATGCGGCCCAAGTTAGAAACGGCCATTGCGTCCCTTCCACTACACCACTGCTTTAGTTCAGCGTACAACCTTCTGCGGTTTCTTGCCCTTGGCTGGCTCTCCCTGCAGGATGCTGGAGTCCATGGCCTCAATGTCCTTCACCATCAGACCGAACAGCTTATCGCAGAAACTGAATACCAACTGGCAACAAAAAGAAACAGTTAGTTGCATTAGCAAAGTAGAACAGGAGAATTTCAGGCCTACTTTAAGTTATGCATAAGATCTAACCAGCTAAAGTGGCTTTTTAACTGGGTTACAAAAATCTACGGTATCAGCATTCTCGACTTGTCAGCTTGTATCCATATCAAGCGTTATGAATAGGAAACTGAGTCCAGGGACCTGCTGGGTGACGGAGAAGGCCTGGCTGTTGAACTGCTGGATGAACTCGGCCGCCATCTTGTCAGAGTCGTATGGAGACGAGTCCATGCTCTTCTTCTGCAGGAAGTCAATCTCGATGGTCATGGCACCAATGCACTGCTTGGCTTTGTCGAAGTTGTAATTGGCCACTAATGGGACAAAACAGGAGAGATAGGAGGAGTTATTAGAGGTCTGACTGAAACATAGATTTTTTTTTTATCTATTTATTTATTTATTTATCATCATACAGTGTTACTTTTTACACATTTCCATAAAGGCCAAAGTAGCATTTTTTTATAATACTGATAGACGTTGTTGAATACCTTCCACCTCCTGACCGATGGACAGACCGGCCCATTTTCTCTGTTTGAGACAACACAAACACTTATGAGCCAAGCTGCCATAACAAACAATTGCAGATCTGTGGAAGTGTGACTGTACCTGTGGCAAACTGAAGGCTACGGTCCCCGGCGACACCGTGTGGTGAGTTTTGACGGTGAACACAAACTTGTGGTTAGGCGTGGTCTTCACTGACACGTGTCTGGGAGAGAGGGGACAAATGGACAGTTTGTATAAACTTTGCAACGTTCATTGTGTCTACTTATGTTGCAGGAAGGCTGAGAGGAGATGGAGGAAATTCAAAATAACAATGCATTTTCAAATATTCCGTGCTCAACAAAAGACCTACAATACAGCAATGAGAAATGCAAGAAATTAATTATTTTCCATAATAATCAACAACTACAAAAAAAATCAAAAAGTCCTATTCTTAACAATAGAAAATGTTTTAAATCCTGATTTCAACAGACCTCCTTTAAACCCACAGACGCTCTCTGTGAGGCGTTTGCAGACCACTTCAGGGGAAAGATAGACACTATCAGATGTAATATTTTATGTAACCAAAGTAACACAGCTTTAAATACATCTGGTTGTCTACTTGTTCCAGAGGAAACACTGCACAGTTTTGTCCAGGTTAATGCTGAGATGCTTGATAAACATCAATGATGATACATATGATGAATTGCTCTCTTCAGACGGGGGTCTTTCCTGCTGCCTTTAAGGGGGCGGTAGTGAGGCCCCTGCTGAAGAAGAGCAATTTGGACTGTAATGATTTGAACAATTTTAGACCGGTATCCAACTTACCATTTTTAAGCAAAATCTTAGAAAAACATTTCTTTATCCAACTTAATGATTTTATTAGGTTGGACATTATTGTTATGTCCTTGAGAAATTCCAGTCTGCCTTTAGGGTAAACCACAGCACCAAGACAGCCCTTTTAAAGATTTTAAATTATTTTAGATTAAATTATGACTCTCAGAAGGTCACAGTGTTGGTTCTGACCTGAGCGCTGCCTTTGATACAGTCGACCACACGTCGTTTAAAACACATCGGCCTCTCTGGTGCTGTCCACAAATGGTTTACATCCTACCTCACAGACAGGACATTCATGGTAAGTGTGGATACTTTCTCCTGTAAGGTCCATAAAATTACATGTGGTGTGCCCCAGGGTTCGATTTTATGGACAGTGCTTTTTAACCTGTATGCTCCCTCTTGGTGATGTCATCAGGAGACATGGAGTCAACTTTCACAGATACGCTGATGATACACAGTTGTACATCTCCATGTCTCCTGATGACACCAGGCCAATGGATGCACTTTTTAACTGCATTTTAGATCTTTTAGATTTTAGATCAAATCCTGGATGGCAGAAAACTTTCTCCAGCTTAACCAGGACAAAACAGTTTTAGTCATTGGTCCTAAGGCCCAGAGAGAGAAACTTTTACCCAAACTACAGCAACTATATAGCCTTTAACTTAAAGATGATCTACATAAGAAATGCCCATTTTATATTGTAATTGACTGGGCATAACTTTAAATCATAACAACGCCGCCCAAGAGGTGACTTCTTGTTTCGATCCAGCACACCAAAATAAAAGCACACAGCTCATCTCATTGATTAGTTCAACAGGTACTTGCAACATTACAAGAATATAATTAAATACAGACATTTGCCAAATATATGTAGCAAAAAACAATCCCATTTCAGCATATATTCTTCTCCCTTGCCTAGTTATAAGATATGTGCACGTATGCTGCTACTGTGGACAGTGAGTTGTACCAGTCTGCAACATACTGTGACTTCCATTGTTGAGCTAAGAGTTTCCATCAGTGCAGTCTAAACAAATTCTATACAGTTCTTAGGAATTAGTCCTCTTACAGTTAATGAATCACCCAAAATAACAGTTATCTCAGAGAGCGAGATAACTAAGATTACCGCATTATTTTAGGAGCAGCCACTTTACTTCGATTAGGCTTATTACCATGAGATATTGTACAGTCACATAATAGACATTTCTCCATGTGGAAGTTACTGTTTCCTAAATATTGCTGTTGATCTGCCTGATGCAGATGAGTGGGCCTTGATGAGCACTCACTGTCCAGACTGAAGATCCTTCTCATGGACAACGGCACAGTTAGTCAGCGACAGCTCGTCTGTGGGGCAGCGCGCCGCTTGCATCGTCTGCAAGAGAGAGACACGAGAGGATGGTTGAAATAAAAGTCACTCGTCAGAACAACAAGGGACACTCCAGAGGTTTCTTTTATTTGGATTTCAAATGTAAAAGAGCAAGACCTACGCGGTTTTCTTTCTGACCTAATTTGAAGAAAGATTTATATTTTATGAACCCAAATATGTTTCTCGAGTTCTTTTATTTTATTTTTTAACAACTTCAGGCACCAAAGATGAAAAATGACTTGGTCCTTTCAATAGAAGAAGCATGACGTTACTAGACACCACTTTAATGCCCATAATCATCATACTGCATGTCAACTTAAATGTCTTTATGGAAGCATCATCTAATGCCAAACGTACAAATGATTTTCATACAATCACGTAAAGATTAATGCCATGGCCGCCTGGAACTTGTCAGTAGTGATACTATTGTTCAAATCATTCAAACAATCATCAAAGAATATATATAATTGACAAAGCAGCAATGGATATAAAAATGTAAGTAAATTGATTGACTTTATTTGGAAATCTTGACTGAAGAGGAGCAGACAATATTTTATGGATAAACTGAAAATATTAAAATTATTAAAGAATACTTAACAAATTGAGAAACATCCAACTGCAGACAGCAATGGGATTATGAAGGGATTATGACAACTTCAGACTGCCCTTTTCAATTACTGCTGCAGATTTACATACTATCGCTGTTACCTGGGATTCAACGAGCTGCACTCGCTCACTAAGACTGTTTCAGAACAATGCTCTCATTCCACACTAATCTAAAGCCAAAGTACAAAAGACCGTGCAGCACATCGGACTCAGGGGTGTGGTAACCTTGGTAACTGTGTAACAGCGGTTGAGAGAACAGGGCTGTCTGTTGTTTGTTTTACACGCGAGAAGTGATAGTGATTGATGTATACCATGTTTACCAGTTACCATTTGTTGTGTCCTTGAGCAAGACACATTTCCTTCAGTGTCTAGTGTATGAGTGTGTATGGGTGAAGAGCTCCTTGGTGTAATGTGCTTAGATAAGCCATAAATGTGAAAATTTAAATGTCTGAACACAATTCTGTGATATTTGTCATTAACAGCTTATATACTGTATCAGAAGAACAGGCACAGCCATCGTTAGTGCCGTTGTTAAGCAGGAGAAAAAAGCTCAAGTTCAGGCCTTTTGTATTTTGGGCACAAAACAAAAAACTAAATGTATTATTAATTATCCGAATATGTAATAATAATAAATAATGCCTTACACTTGTATTACCAAGTTTTTCTCAAAGCGCTACACTGTCGTCATTATTCATTCACTCCACACTCGGTGGTGGTAAGATACTGTTGTAGCCACAGCTGCCCTGGGGTAGACTGACGGAAGCGAGGCAGCCCCTCCGACCACCACCAACCACTCACTCACATCATTCATCCCGGCCTATTGTACATGTTTTTGGTGGTAGGGGAAACCGGAGTACCCGGAGGAAACCTACGCAGACACGGGGAGAACATGCAAACTCCACACAGAAAGGCCCCCGTCCAGGTGGGAATCGAACCCGGGACCTTCTAGATGTGAACCGCTGTGCTACCGTGCCGCCCAATATGTCTGTGTATCTGTAAAATGTGTTTATTATTCACCAACACCAGGTGGCAGAGAAGGCACATATTGCATTACACTATGAGTCACAATGTTGTAAGGTAGAAAAAACACTACTTAATTCATCTCTCTCCCAGGAGTGTGATCTTAAAATTTTACTTGCAAAGATGGGGTGCCCCAAATCTCACAAAAAACCTCCAAAAGGTAAACATCACAGCACATGTTTTGAAAGGTATTTACTGTCTGCATGAGTTGCATAATGTCTATTTAAAGCCAAACAGAGTTTGCATCAAAGAGAACGATATGAGAGGATTCATACAGATGGAGTTTGTGTTGAGAAGGAAAAGTAGAACACAAAGAGCAATACTGGTTCACAGCGGCTGGTCTGTGGAATAATAAAAACCCAGACATAGCGCAGCCAACGTCACCATCGCTGTCAGCACTTTAGACTTTAATGGACAAGCAAAATATGATGCGAAAAAAATGCAGTGCTTTGCCAAAACTGATTATATAATGCGTTCAGATTTCAAAATATGGCTTGTGGTAATGTTGTTCAACAGGCTTCAACTATAGACGCAAGCACAGCAACAAACAAATAGCATGACAGAAAAAAATATGTCAATCAAATGTATACATTTGTTTATATTTCCATTGTACAAATTCATAAGTATATCAATTTTCTCCCACTTGTCCGTTGCCGGGTCGTGGGGGCAGCTGTTGGAGCTATAGGCTGGTCACATAGCACCAGCCTATGGCTCCTCCTGCAGGTGGTGGGTCCACAGAAGGACGGTTCCAAACGGGCCTGTTGGTCTCTCATAGGGGCTTCACCCATTCACACTCGCATTCATACACCAGTGTACGCAGACACTGGAGGCAAGGAGGGTGAAGTGTCTTGCCCAAGGACACAACGACAATGTGCACCTTCAGGAGGCGGGATTCGAACCCCTGACCTTCCGATCATGAGACGACCCGCTTTACCATCTGCGCCACCGTCGCCCCCAATCATAAGTATAATCAAATGTAATCCTCAGGACCCCATAGGCACTTTTGGCAATTTCTCTCGTCTGGATTTTTGTGCTATTCTTTCAATGTACCCCAAGATTTTTTTTTCAGGAAAGCTAAGGCTTTCCTATTGTATGCTGAAGTGGGTTCATATGTACCAAATGGTATTGTGCCTAAAGTAATTAGGCACAATAATATAACATATAATGCTAAAATGTAGTAAACATTAATGAACAATTGTATGGGCAATAAAAAATACTCCTATGAACAAGGAGCCAGAGAATTAGAGCAATAACTTTTATTCAATTTATTCTAAATATTGGTCAGGCCACTACACCCCCCAGTCCTTCACACTGTTAGCAACTGTTCTCTATTATAATCACACCATCCTAACTGTGGCCTTTTGGGTAAATATTAGCCTGGTTTTACCATACCCTCGTACTTGTTTCGTACAGAGGGTCTGGACTTTCTCAATTGAGCTCCGTTTACAAGTGGGAGGGGTGAACTCTGTTTAAAGTTTGAAACTATTGGGTCTGATTTTACCCAATCGCTAGCGTTTGGTTGTGAAGTAATGCGCCCGGCCGAGTCAAGCTATGCTTGACGTCACCTACAACACCCGCCTCCCCCGCTCGCTGAATGGTAGGATGAAATTCAACCGATTGAATCGCAGCCATTGATATCAAACCCAGACGTACATGCAGGGAAAAATATTTGACCGGAGTTTACGGATGGCAAAGGCCAGGCTAGGTCAAAACCATAAGGGAGCTGTTAAACAATGTGAAGCAGAAAAATCCCAATAACGACCTTATTGGTTATATACTGTGGAATATAACAGCAATGGAGGAAAAACTGCAGAAAATCTATAGATGATTGATTGCTACGATCGATACCACTCATAGGACAGTAATTACTGATGTCGTTACCTCAAAAGCGTGAGACTAACCCAGATAACTGTGGGCCGTAAGTCAAGAACACTTATGAGGATACGTGCTTGTGTGGATGTTCGTGTTCTAGATACTAACCTAGTTCTGCACATCAGAGCTTTTAAAACCATCTCAAACTACCATGGGAGGATTTCTTATGTATGCATACGCTAAAGGTCAAAGTTTACCATTTATTCCTAATGTCAAAAAAAGGCACTAATTCATCCTGGCCTGTTGTACCCGGAGAAAACCTACGCAGACACGTGGAGAACATGCAAACTCCACACAAACTGCCCCGTCCAGGTGGGAATCGAACCTTGGACCTTCTAGCTGTGAAGCACGAGCGCCACCGTGCACTATAAAAGGTTCTTTATACTAAACTTATTTACTAAGCAGTTCATACAAGTGATTATACAACATATTCCAATATTTTCATTCTAAACTAAATCAATGAACAAACTTCATAACTAACCAGTGTCACTCAAACAGGTTTTCCCACTCACTGCTGAACATCAGGATCATGTGCACATCCTTTGTTTCTTTTCCGAAAGCACCTTAGCAACTGTGGAGAACCTGATCACACTGATGGAATTTAAATGGTACCGATCCATGTGCCTGACTGACACAGCACTGGGAATGTGTTGCGTTGCGACAGGGAGCCGATTAATGCTGATGTGAAAGCGTTTTCATTCATCCACACGTGTCACGGCTGACAGTGCAGCTTATGTCATTGATTTGCAAAAGGCGCCACAGCCTCTTAGCCAGCTCTGTAACGAAAATATCATCTGCTTTGGCCGTTTACAAGTAAAGCCACTTGAAACAGATGATTTATATGGCATGTTAACAGATAAAAGTGAATGTTCACCATAGCCATACATACCTTGAAAAATATAACCACCTTCTTGATGCCAGCAAGCAAAAAGGAGATACAGAACAGTGTTTGAGACATGAGGGCCTCGATAAGACTATGCACATGCTGAAACATGGATGTGAGGGAAATGACATCATGCACACCAAAGCAAAAAGTGTCCAAAATTAAGAGCTGAGCCATGATCAAAAATAGCCATGCTTTTCTAATGAGACAACAGATTTAGCATGCACGAAACCATGCAGCAGCTCACATGCAAATAAAACTACAGTAGGGTGACCAGATGAGTTGCCCTAAAATTCTGGACGGGACTGGGGGGTTCATGTTTATTTTATTAATTTTTTTTATCATATGCCACATTCACAATTACGCACAATATGCCCAACTGCAAATCTAACTAGGAAATTATTTATAAACGACCTCATTGTCCTATTTATCTTTGGCCTGTCTACACGCCAATAAGCTCATCAATAGATATATAATGGAACTTCTGACTGAAAGTAGCCCTAGTAGTCCTTTGGAGTCGAGTTCATATGGTTTTATTACAGACAGTTCAGTGCAGCCTCGTGCTGCTCAATGCGTTGCGCGCAGCTCTGTCACAGAGCATCTCTCTCCCTTTTGCTTTCCTTCTCAGCTCATCACAACTTGTCCTCACAACCTTTCACGCTTTCACAGGACAGAGAGTTGCATTTGTCCCGCTGTTAAGTGAACAGTAGAGTAGTGCCGCTCCATGCTTTAAAAAACGTGAGCCATTTACCCCCTAAGCGCGATCCCCCCGGTCCCGAGCAGGAAAAAGGTTGGGGACCTCTACTTTAGAACATTCTTCAGAGCGCAGTTTTTGTTGTAGAGCTCGTCCAGATCACGCCCCTCTTCCATATTAAGAGCGCACACAGCACTTTCGACATTTTCAAAATATTTTTCGGTAGCCTGGCTAACGCCAGTCTAAAATCACAAATGATATTTAGTCTGGGGACCACCAATTCATTTTCTCGTAGGAGAGGTGTGATTTACGATTGTCCATAGCCGTTTATTGGGCGCTACGAATGTCTATCATGCGTCTGCACGTAGCCATAGCCAATCGTATCTGATGACGTATGACGTACCAGCTGTAAACTTTCGAGCTAAATTATTTAGAACACGGGCTGATTCCGAAACCCTTAAATGATAGCCTCTAAGTACAAACATTAGCAACGAATCCTTAACCTTTCATGGGGTCGACTGTTAGATCCTCGGCTCGCCCGTTGCATAATGGGTAAAAAGGCCAATACTATTATATGGAGGAAACATTATTTTGTTTTTGAGGACATTTTTGGTCTTGTACAGAGAGATCATGGACCCAGTGATTGATATTAATGATATTTTTTGTAATTCATACATTTTCTTTTGAACGTCGCATTCGGCCCACAGGAGCGCGCCATTGTGGAGGTTGAGTGATTGTTTACGTCAGCTACCACTAAACCAAAGAGTTAGAACAAAAACGATGCAGTAGTAAGTTGCTGTAGCAATTCGGGCAAAAAAAATACACCAAAACATACGTTTCTATAGGTTTCCTAGGTGGAAAAGATGGAGGTCAGGTTAAGCAAATTAGCAGAGGACGCCAATCAGCCGTGGGGCTCAAGGATTTCCTTCTCCTTGTGCTGCAGACCAATCAACAAAAGGATTGACAGGTGTCATGTGACACGCAGCCGCAATGGCGTCCTCCAGCGTACTCGTTGGTCACGTGTCTTCATTTAACCGATTGTGACCAGAGAGATCCACATACACATATAGGCTATGCCATCTAAATTAACTTTATTTGTATTTTTTTTTTTACGAGTGCTGGTGTACAACATACCTAATCGGTCACTAATTTGACAGACGGAAATTTACCCACAATATTTAACATCAACACCGTTTTGAAACTTTTCCCTGTGATTCCAAGACGAATTCAAATGTCCTGACTGTTCCCTCGCTTTCAAGATATTGACAACATAAATATTTGCAAGAAATGTCACTTGAGACTTAAAGTCTTTAAACCAGTGCCCGTAAGCCTTTACGGTTCTCGGTTATGGCTCAATATACTTCAGTGTTCACGCTCCGCTACCTGAACTCGCTCACACATTTCAATGGCGGTGTGGTTTGTTTGGTAGCCGAAATTAGGAGCCTGATTGACCCACGCATGCGCAGAAGAGATGGGCATTCGGCTTATTCGACTGTCCTTACCCAGGGGAAGTGACATCACCAACAGCTGCTGTTCTTCTTCTTCTTTAAGGATATTGGCAGGCAAACAAAAGTGCATGCCGCCACCTATTGTATTGCATATGCAACAACATAGTGTCCAAATAAAGACATTTCAGGAGGGAAAAAAAAAATCCATCACATTTTCCTTTAGCCTTATTTTATCTCAACAGTGGCTTCATAAAGCTACAGTATGCAAATTAGCCATGTGGCTTAGGTTTCTACTAAATGAAAGCAAAAGCACAAACTGCCTTCATTTAGGCCATTTACTGAGGCAGCTCTTTAAAACACTGACATGTGACTGTGCTGTGATAAATCTAACATGTATTTCGTCACTTTTATAAAGTTTGGCTTGTGCAGAATCTCTTATATATGTTTTGATTAATTGTGCACCTGTCAATCAACACTGGTTGCGCATGAAGAATCACTAGTCGCCAGTGAGGTAGCGTCAGAAATCCCTATGCTAAAGTGGCTATGATAGCTAACATGGAGGCTCCTTTTCCTCACTCCTTCCTAACCGACAGCCCAATTCGGAGGCTTCTTGTCATGGCGGACGCTGACGCACATCCGGTTTGGCGTAAGACCTCTTACCAATTTAACAGTTTCGGAATCAGCCGTCTAAAGCTTGGTCGAAAGATGGCGTCGCGTCTGCTGCTGTCATGTTGGATCCGTAAATACATTTTTTTTTTATCCGTAAACAATTTATTTTATTTTATTTTTTTATTCAACATTTACAAACTGTAAGGCACTTAACAGTTCACAGCATGTCAAGGCACATTCAGTTGAGTAGAAGAAAATTGCGTAAAACAGTGCAATATTAAGGCAAGTGTATAAAATAAACAAATAATATAAATCGGCACAACATCAACTTAAAGAAATAATAATATAATAAATAACATGTATATACATCTTCAGGTTTAAGGGTCAGTTAATTTATAATGTTGCATTTGACTTAGAAGCTCTATTGCTTTTTTAAAATCATAACTTTTAAAGATTTGCAGTACAGATTAAATCCATTAATGAAACCTCTAAATACAGGTGGAGATTTGAAAAATGTTGATCTATGTATATAGTATTTTGCCAATACGAGGATTACGTTTACCATTAAGTTATATATTTGCTTTCCAAAACCATTGCATATAAAATATCTGCATGCGAGGTCAATGTAACCGATACATTCTGTGTCTCCAACCACTCTTGGATCTGAGACAAAAAAACTTTAACAAAAGTGGTTTCCACTTCAGTTTTACAGAAGGAACATTCATTACTATCAAAGTTAAATCTTGGTCTTAAAAATGGGCTTGACGGATATATGTTGTCGAGATGTTTAAAATGAATTTCCTTGGATTTTGGAAGAATAGGATTTTTCCGATATTCTGTTCTTAATTTCTTAACCTTAATTGGCTCATATTTTTTTAGATCTTGAATTCGGCTATATTGTTTAGAATAAAGCTCGCTATTTAGTACTTGTCTAACATTGTCTTAAATGTTTTGTCAAAAAATTAAATTTCACCTATGAAAAAATTGGGTAGTCTAGATATTGAGTTGGAATGAATTACCACCTCTCTAGCTAACAGCAAGAATGGTTTTGGAATTGCATTAACAAGACAGAAAAACTGTTTTGGGTGACAACAAAATGTCCACTTCATCCTGAAGTCATTGTATGAGAGCAGGTTTCCATTTAAGTCCAACAAATCCATAATGCACCAAATATTTTTGTCCATCCAGTCCTTGTAATATATAGACCTTTCCTGTGAAGAATGTATCTGTTGTTCCAAAGTGAAGTAGTATGAGGAGTGAAGTTATGTTTGTACAACATCTTCCAGTAAAAGAGAACTTGCTGGTTGATAAAGTTGTTTAACCTCAAAATCACATTTTAATAGAATAATATAAACTGTAATCCTCCACAAGATGTAAAAATATTATTGGGGAATATATGACAAATGTTTGCTGGATTAAAAAAAAAACGATTTTAACCAATTATTTTTTATTGTACCATTCATACACTCATAATCAATAGCTTTTAGGCCACCATGTTCATAATCCTGAAGAAATCCTTTTTTTTAAATAGTGGGTTTAGTTATTCCAAATAAAGTTGAAATTGAGTTGATTTACAGCTTTGACAAAGGATGGCTCTAATGCTAAAGAGTATGTGGGGTGAAGAATAGAAAGAATAGAAAAGACCATCAACCTGTGTGAGAAAAATGCAACCAAAAATTGTAAGATCTCTTTGCAACCAAAGATTAAAAATACTCTTACATTTGACCAGTTTATTGTCTAAATTTTCCAAATGTCTCTCTTTTGAATTTTTTGTTATATTTATTCCCAAATATTGTATACTTTGTTTAACTGTAATATTATGTATGGAATTATTGGGGAAATTGTTTGAGTGCTAAAAGTTCACATTTATCTAAATTAAGAAATAAACCTGAGGCTCTGGAGAAAAAGCTGTGGGTATTTGCTTGTGGTAGAGTGGTATCATCTGCGTACTGGACTAATAATGAGTTCTTGACCAAAAATTTCCATTCCGTTCAGAGTCTGGATATTTTTAAGGTGGATTGCAAACAATTCTGCAGCTAAATCCGTAAACAAACTACAAGCTTCCGTATAATAGCGCGTCATCGTCTTACCGTCCCTCCTCGTTCTGTGACTGGTCCCCAAATCCATGCGAAGATTTTGGCCATGGTCCCCAGGCTGCTGTGAAGTTTGAAAGGATTCGAGCGCACACAGCAGTCCGGCGTTAGCCAGGGCAATTTTTAGGGGACAATTTGGGTCAGATTTGAGATTCGGGACGAGAGTCTGGATTTTGGGACTGTCCCGAATTTTTCGGGACGTATGGTCACCCTACTACAACAAAATAAGCAGATACATGTGAAGAAACAAATTGTCACAAAAAAGACGATCAACAACATTGATCCATGAACACAGTGAGTAGACAAAAACAGAATTTGCTTGTAACAATCAAACCTTTGTAATGAACCCTAAAGCTGTGGTAGACATGGGGGAGCTACAGAAAATTCTCGTTCGCTGTTATTACTTTCATTTCCACAAGCATCATTAAGGGCAGCAAAAAAACAACCTCTAATTTATTAATAACCAAATTATGAGCCAACATTCCAATCACATTCAAATTATAATCCCTTCTGTGGCCATTTTCAACCAGCGGAAATAAATCAAGTGGGTAAAAGGGCCTAGACTAACAGTCTTACCAAACGAGGAAAACAATAATTACGTGAGAATTGCTATGTTGTAACTTGTATGGATAGATTCTTGTCAATACAACTATAGCATTGGAAGAGCAGCCTTCCATTCTTACAATGTAAAATTAAAGTAAAAAGCATAAGATGCATCTTTTGTGTCTTTCTGGACATCTACGCTGCCAATTGAACCTTTCAAATCTGACTTTTCAGCAGCCTAACATCCTGACGCAACCATCTAAAACAATCAACAATCGATCACTAAACAGAGCGGTCAGAAACATCAAATACAACGGATCAACATGAAATGTCGTGACCTAGTGACGCAGTTCTAACCAAACCTTACTGATGGGTTAGCTTAGCTGGATCATATTTCCCAAACATTTGACATTATTCTCATGCTTAAACATTGAAATTGATGAGGCCATTTGGAAGCTTTCTTGTAGTAAGCTTCTCTACCTGCTGCCTCTCTCATCAGGAAACTATTGCCAGCAGGACTCTAGCGTCGTTCTTAAAGCGGGCACTCCCTGCTCCAAGTGCACCAAATATTTTCTATTCCTGGCATGTAGTTAAATTATTCATCTGCCTGTGGGCTCGAGGGTGTATCCAGCCAAACGTCTGCACTGCCGATCGATGGCAGAAGTATCAGGGTCAACACGGCAGGACACTCAAGCCTCTGGTAATGTACTTGTATCAAACATGTGCGGCGATGTACTGTGTCAGACTCCAACCAGCCATCGCACAGACAGAGCATTGCATCATATTATAATAATAATAATGCATCGGTTTTATATAGCGCTTTTCTGGACACTCAAAGACGCTTTACATTGCACTATTCATTCACTCCATACTTGGTGGTGGTAAGCTACTATTGTAGCCACAGCTGCCCTGGGGTAGACTGACGGAAGCGAGGCAGCCAATCTGCGCCATCGGCCCCTCCGACCACCACCAACCACTCACTCACATCATTCATCCTGGCCTATTGTACATGTTTTTGGTTGTAGGGGAAACCGGAGTACCCGGAGGAAACCTACGCAGACACGGGGAGAACATGCAAACTCCACACAGAAAGGCCCTGTCCAGGTGGGAATCGAACCCGGACCTTCTAGCTGTGAAGCACAAGCGCTAACTTCTTTTCCTACCGTGCCGCCATGTATTAATAAGTAATCATGTATTAATCACACATGATGCTATATATAGATCAATGCAAAGGAGATTTAACAGTATACCCACACTATACGCTGACTTTTCAGAGCTGTTACTCCTGTTATCATAGTAATATTGGTCCCAAACCAGACTTTGTTCATTTCAGCACAGAAATGGCCTCTATTGTAAATCTTGTCTTGCTAGTAACTAACAGCTGTTGTTTCAAGTAAATTACTTAACTACTTACCCAAGTATTGTTACTGCTACATGTTTTATGAGGAATTTATGTTTTAAAGTTTTTGAGAGAACTCCATATGAACTACTAAACTAATACAATGCTTGCCGAGATCCATGGAGACGGGAGGCTTTGACATTTGCAAAGTGCTGCCTAAATAATTGCAGCTGTTAATTTGGTTAAAAAAAATACCTGGAACACTAAACGTACTTAACCTGAAAAATAAAATGATTTCCTGGAGCTGAAGTGTTGAATTTATTCGATCTGTTTGACTCAAATCCTCTCACAACAATATTTGGTGAGTGAGAATTGTTTTGTTGGTGCTGACATAACACAGACAAACTCTTATTTATCTTGTTCCTTCATAAATCAATGTCAACTCGATTGTTTTCTAATTCTATTTGTGCCCGCTGCAGTTTGCCTTGCTTTAATGACGAAAACATTCAAAAACCCATTGTCTAAAATGAGTTAAGTTCCAAGCAAAAATAGGTAAAGTATTAATATCACCTGAGATGTGCACCAAATTTTGTTGTTGTTGCAATTACTTCAATTCTCTATTGAATAAGTGCCAGCCAGACGTACATCTATAACTTATTGAATCATAAAGCTTTCAGGGTAAAAGTGGTGAAAAACAGAATAATATTACTGTGAAGTGGAGATTGGAAACCACTTTATTACCATCATTATAAAAGGCAGAAAAGTACTTTTGAGTGTTAAAAACTGTGAAATCAAGATGACAATATGCAGCATAGCTATCGGCTAAACGCTAGCAGGCTGTGCGATGTGCAGTAAGAAACATGAAACAGAATGTCAGTCAGTCCTGCGATCCAACACAGGAGTGTAATGATCGTCCTCAGCAAAGGTCACCACAAGCAAATAGCAGCAGCTCTTCAAAGTCAAACAACATACATGACACATACTGTGACAAAATCTAATGTCAGGGATGTGTGTCAAGCAAATGACACTAAATCCAAATAGGAAGAAAAAATAATACATTTACCCTTTAAGAAACATTTATTTCCTGTGGCGACTCACACTCCAACATCCAACAATCGAACACAAAACAACAATTTGACATAAATTGCGAGAATAATTGTAACTTTCCCTCTTTTTTTTTACACTAACTTCGGATACTTTTATAAAGTCTTTATTTTAATTATGTGTTATCTAGCTGTATCCTGTAAACCTGCTGTGGCCGGTAATCAGCTCCAAAAAGCCCTTTGATGTTTGGGAACTGAACCATCTCAGGGCTCACAGAGGAGGGCCGGCCCTACAGCTACCAATGCACTTTGACCTCCACACAGCACTTCCCCCACACTCTCTGCAGCAGCGGGATGCAAACCAGAGTGTTCAGGCAAACCTGCATTACACTATTTCATTACACAAACAGCCGAAGTGTTTCAAACAGTCAGGTTAGGTACGCATGACGAAGACAAGCATCATCGTGGAAATTATGCTAAAACAGCACTCAAAACATGCTAAATGCAATCAGTATGAACAATGTTATCATTTCATTTGATAGAGATGCAGAAGAATTTTGAGATTCTTTCACGGATTTTGTTGTTTTGGGATTCACGTGAAAAGCCATTCATTACCATTGCAGACAATTTGCTGTGGAGGACGACCATTTCTATTTCATAAATCAAACAACAAGGCAACCAATACAGGTGGGGAAAAAAATGCTACTCAAGCTCAGGAGGAAGAGGCTGGCGGTGTTGCATTCTGATGACCTCATCCTTTACCAGGTCTGACCGGCCTCAGAATTTGCTCGGAGCGCTCCACTTGACCGTATCCCTGCAGAGGTACAGTATGAATGAGAACGCTAAAGAATAAAAGCTGAAGGACCACACACTGATCCGACCGTGGCATTTTTAGAACGTAAAGCAACTAACTGTGAGGAGCGCTTGGCTGGGACTGGACTTGTTGGATACTTCACCAGCAGGAATCTTTAAGATCAAAACAAAACAAGCCACTAATCGCATGACTAATCCGTGACATCACGCAAGTAAAAATAATATTTTAGTTCAAGAAATGACCAAATGCCATGCAACTGTTTGTGAACCGGTTTCACCACAAGCCTTCAAGCTGTATATATTACAAACCAATCCACATATATAGCGTGCATTTCTCTATTGCCTGATGCAAAGGAAAATCTTGTCCCATCGTCAATCTTCTCTATTAGAACAGATGGCAATATGCACATACAGGGATGACAGCCCCAGCACGCAATACCCTTACTCTTATATTATGATAAACCTTTATATTATTGAATACTGGGCTACCACCAAGTAAAAGCATAACAACAAGGAAAGCTTTGAAAAGTGTGAGCTGTGAGCTTCAATAAACATAATCAAGTTAATTATCGATCAGGTTTCTTTCTTTCTTTTTTAAAGCTACCATCACATTATGATTGAAGCCGCCCTCTTTTGTTGCCAACCAAAATCAGATGTGTAGTGTACACAGTTTTAGTACAAAGTAAGATGCTTGTACTAAGGGGGTTAAAAAGCCTCTCTTTAAAGACTATTGCAGGCATCCCAAAGTCCAACTCTCTCCCTGTTGTACGAGAGAGCGAATTGTATACAGAGAGTGTGACCCAGACAGCTCTTTCTGCCTCATGTAAAAAGCAAGTGCCATACTGCGAAAGAAATATGACACAAATAGGCCCGGGACGCTGTGAAGGCAATACACAAGGAAACAGCGGAAAACAAGAGCTCAGCTAGAAGGAGAAGCAGACAGTGGGAGAGGTGCCATCTTGAACAGCCCACTCACTTCCCCCACAAGACGCGAGGAGGTACTGCTTTGTGCCACTGTGCAGGGCTCTGCGCTGTGATACAGTTCAATTTGCATGTAACAAAGCACTGTAATGAATAGAAACAGTGGCAGCAGATGAAATTATGTAATATGGGATGCGTCTCGTGGGATACGTTGGCTGTCATCTCTCAGAATCGATAATATATAAGATATAAGTTGTGCTATAGCTGTAAAATCAATACTCAGGGATTCTAGGGCAACACATCTTTACTGAACTGAGACAATTAGCAACAAAACAATTGGACAGCCATACACTAAAGAAGGCGTTCAGGACATTTACTATTGACGTACAATAAGTCTGAAATACAACACTTCAGCGTGTAATGAGAAATCGTGAATGTGTTCGAATGAAACTTGCAGTCAGGGTCTAATAAGCAATCACACTGACAGCATGAGCATTGTCCGCATGTACAATACACTCAATGTAACATGAACAATTTAGGGAAATACTACAGTATATATAATTATGTCAATAGTGCAATTAGATCATGATTCAACATGATAATCACCACTATTCAAATTGAACTTTTTGTAGCCCTACGATCCCATGTTTTAAGTAAACCAGGATTGTCAGGCAAAGTAGCTTTTTATTTACAGTGATCCTGTGTGTACCAGAGTTGGCATGCACTAATCCCTTGTTTATCACACGCGCAGATGGCATGGTCAGCACAGGTTAACAGTTTCCCCTTTGAAAGTGTGGAGTCTGGCCAAGTGACCCACACAGCTTCCCTTCGCTCCACCATTTTCTTTAATCAGAAGCAGCGGGTATTTGCACAGACAAGGTGGGATCACAGTGGGCAAGTCAATGGTCAAATAATACGTGTGTTGCAAACTATTTATAAAATGTTATTAGACTTTAAGGGCACGCTGCAGTCATATCTCATGCTGAGGGATTTTCATAACTCCCAGGGATGTTGAAAGTTTTCCGCTGATTATTTAAGGTACTAACTTTACCTTAAATGATCAGCAGAAAACTTTCATTGTTCACAATAGGAAACTGTCATGACCAGTTTGTTAATATTATGTGCAATAGCTGTTTGACCTTTTATGTTTTATGGCATGCTACGTGCTCTTAATGTCCATAATTTCTGGGGCACTCTGTTCCGGTGGTTTGTAGGTTTTCGGTCTTCATTTTTGATTTGTCATGCCGGGATGATCAGCTCGCACACATTTACTGATATGCATCTATCATCACCTCCATGACCAGCAAGCCAGATGAACAACAAGCTACACATCAAGCTGCAACATGACACGTCTATAATGAGTGCAAATTCAGATAGCTACAATCTTTGTGTACAATCTTTCCTGATAGTATGAAAGTAGCAAAAGTGATTCCTCTGTTCAAAGCAGGAGATAAACATCTCTTTACAAACTACAGGCCTGTTTCCCTTTTACCGCAATTCTCTAAAATCTTAGAAAAGGTTTTTAACTCTAGACTTGACAGCTTTATCGAAAAGTGTAATTTACTCTCGGACAATCAGTTTGGTTTTAGGAACAATCACTCAACCTCACACGCGCTCTTTGATATAACTGAAGAAATAACTAATGCTGTAGATAACAAGAAATGTGCAATAGGGTTATTTATTGACCTGAGTAAAGCGTTTGATACAATAAACTATGATATATTAATTAATAAACTAGAACTTTATGGGATTAGGGGGGTAGCTCTACAGTGGGTCACCAGTTACTTAAAAAATAGAAAACAATGTGTGAAAATCGGTGACTATCAGTCGAGTTGTCGACAAATTGTCTGTGGTTTACCTCAAGGTTCTATTCTGGGCCCAAAATTGTTTAATATGTATATTAATGATATTTGTAAAACGTCTGAAGTACTTAAATTTATCTTGTTTGCTGACGATACAAATATTTTTGCATCAGGAGACGACTTACAACAGCTGTGTCGGATTGTTAACTTGGAACTCAAAAGTGTCAACAAGTGGTTCAAACAAAATAAATTATCTCTAAACCTGAGTAAAAGCAAAATGATGATATTTGGCAACTGTAATTCCAATGCTCAGGAAGCGATTCAGATAGAGGGTGTTGTTATCGAGGAAGTGCATGAAATCAAATTCCTTGGGGTGATTATTGATGACAGAATTACTTGGAAATCTCACATTAAATATATATCTACGAAAATTTCTAGAAGCATTTCAGTAATTGCAAAAGCAAAGCACATTTTAAACATCAAAGCTCTACATACCTTATACTGTTCTCTGATTTTGCCCTACTTATATTATTGTACTGTGGTTTGGGGTAGTACTTATAAAAACACAGTTAAACCAATAATATTGTTGCAAAAAAGAGCTATCCGAGTAATTCATAAAGTTGGGTTTTTGGACCACACAAACTCATTATTTCTAAAATCAAAGATCATGAAGTTTTGTGACATTGTTGAGTTCCAAACTGTTCAAATGTTATTCAAAGCAAGGTATAAATTGTTACCAAACCAAATACAAAGAAGGTTCCAAGAACGTACTGGTCGTTATGAATTACGTGATGAATTAAACTTTAGGATTCAGAAACATAGCACAACTTTGAAAAGTTTTAGCCCAACAGTTAATGGTGTACAATTGTGGAATAAACTGGAGATGGAATTGAAACGATGTCCAAACATCAACCTGTTCAAATATAAATACAAACAAAAGACTTTTGAAATATACAGACAAGAAGAAATGTGTTGCCACTAGGGGGAGCAGTAGAATCAATTATGTGTATTTTTCCTCTATATTCTGGAAGAGTGTTGCTGCTTGGAACGGTTGTCATTCTATTGCTCAAATTCACAAACGGAGAATTAGGGTTGGCAGGTTATGGATCTGTTGAGAGGGATCCTCCCAACGGGCTCTAAACCTTGTCTTTTAATGCACCACTCAGCATAGGAACATATTCTACAAAATCAGCTGTTAGGGCAGCTGTGTGGGGGTTTGTTGAAGGGGAGTTACTGCCCTCTTCAACTGGCTCACTCTCTGGCTTTTTAATGCACCACACTGTGCAGGGCTTTCATCATACTTCACATATAAATCAATTAAATAAATTATATAATAATGATGATGATAATTAAACCCAAATTAAAATTATACTGAGAATGGTAATGACAACTGGAAAGTATCAAGATCTCAGATTATAATATCTATTAATGTACCTTTATACCATAAAAGTAACTCTGTAATCACGGGTAAAAATCTGCAAGCAATATATTAAGTAACACATTTTTTTGACTTGCTTTGTATTAGACATCGTATATGAAACTAGATTGTTGTTGTAGCTGTGCGTTGTTCCAATTAATTATATAAACAGTTAATATATTTTTGTTGTTTGTTGTAAGTTGGTCTGTACGAATGTAGCTGCTTGAAATGTTTTGAAATGTTCTTTTTTTATTTATTGCACTTGGGGGTGGGGGCTCATAAGCTTTTTGCTTCAGCCCACTCCTTTTGAGCACAATGTGTATTGCTCAAATAAACAAATAAACTAAACTAAACTAAGCTCTCACAAGGTCATCACGATTCATGAAAAAATATATGCTAGCACCGACTGTGGCAATCTCACTCAGAGGCAAGAATTCAATTGTCAGATTCACTTGCGTCATAGAATAAAAACAAAAAAATTCCCAAATGTCGGAAATGATTTAATGTTAGCATACCATGAAGACTTCACTAGCGCCATTTTCCAGTTATCCACAACAAGATGGCGTGATATTGAATGAAATAACCCTACAGCGGGTGTCACTTCCTCAAGAAAAAATAATGAGATAACTCACTGTCCGCCTATACGTTGTACAGTTAATCAAATCCACAATATATTATATAAATGTTGCTTTATTAAGCAATGAAACATGTGGAATTATTTTAAGATGATCATTGCATTTTGGGTTTGATAATTGAATTCCCTGTATACACGCTTTTCAGTCATGTGACTTTGGTTGTTATGGCGGCCATTTTGAATACCTAAGTAGAATTATGCAGTACTACAACATGTAACAATATCTCAACTCAGGATGAAAATGAAAGACAACTGATTAACAGTGGCATTTTTTATGTCCTCGTAATCATTGCTCAAGAAGATAACAGTTAAAACAAGGCCCCAGGGATGCACATTTATGTGAAGAAACCAGTGAGTCAGTGTTTAAGATGCAACGTCTGTGCCACATTTGCTGGTTATATCATATAAACGTGTGCTCTCTGGTTCAGTGTTTTAACTGTTATCTTCTTGAGCAATGATTACGAGGACATAAAAATACCACTGTCAATCAGTTGCCTTTTATTTTCATCCTGAGTTGAGATAGTTACATGTTGTAGTACTGCATAATTCTACTTTGGTGCTCAAAATGTAATTGGAAATGCATGTATATATTGATATCGGTGTTTTGTTTTGTTATTTCTAAAAGCTTAAATTTACAGACAATAAGATGATATAAAACGTCTATGTGTTGAGACTAGGGCTGGGCGATATGGCCTAAAATCTATATCATGATATGAAAAAATAAATATCACGATAACGATATATTTGACGATATAATTAACAATGGACAAATTACTTCAAAATCCCAGCCTTACGCCTATTGGGAAGATTCATTCAGTGATTTTTTTTTTTTTACGGCATAATTGTCTTCCAAATATGATCTACTCAAGCAGTTTACATCCTTCATTTCATTTTACTTTCTCAGCACGTGTCCCCGTGTTCTACAGTCACCGTTTATGCTGCTCTGATGGAGCAGAGCGTAACATAAATTATATTGTGTCCACAACGATATAAAAAATGACAACGATATCAAAACATTATATCACGATAACGATATGCGATACGATATGGCCCAGCCCTAGTTGAGACATCAATCATCTATTCCTACAGTATATAGCATACTATAAATCAATGCTGGTTAATAAAATGAAGATAAGGAGCCCTTACTCGAATTGTGTAAAAATGCTGGTTAATAGTATATTATATTGTATTGAGTTTTTCTCTGTTTTTCTTCACAATAACAAAACAAAACAGTGAACACCCTGACATGGGCAGGAGCCAGCCCAGCAACAGTCACAGTCTGCTGGTAAAATGTCATGTGAGCGCAGCAGCTCCAGGAGTGCGCCACTGGACACGAGTGACTCATGTTCATGACAGGGGAAGGGGACATCCTCTGTGCAAATGTGTTCATTACAATGTCAAATGTCTCTTCAATGTCACGGCCACTCTCGCTATTGGGGGGTGATTAGCTCTTCATTTCTTTCATTAGCGCTGTGCTGAATTCAAATAGAAACATCATTGGCGTAAGTGGGGCTGTATCATGCACAGCCACAACACAAATGTAATGGTGCCTTGGGATATGCTTTATTTTGCAAAAAAGATTCCTGACTGAGGACATGGCATGAATACAACAGCTGTCACACTGATTCAAATCACAGGAGAAGACACGGGGGAGACAACTATAACTAGGTTAGTCTTTAAAACAGGATGGATGGATAGTTTGGGTTTTCTATAACCCTGCCTCACAGCAGCTTTTCTGTATAGAGTTTGCCTCCCTAGGCTGTGTCTAGGTGGGTTTTCTCTGAGCAGGCTCTAGTTTCTCTTACCACTAAAAAAAAAGGACAGTATCGGTTAAAAACCTCCACCCAGACCATCCTGTTCAGGATCCCAGCTCAAGATCTGGAGATGGCAGTTTACCCTGAGGCACTGGTTCCACCATGGATCAAAATGTGGAAGACAAATTTCCCTACACCAATACCAATAAGTAGCGGGTACCTACAGCAATTACCAACTGCCTTGCACAACAATCACCTGTAACCTGGCACTGTAAACTGTTTCAATGGTGTTGTAAGTGCAGAGATTAAAGATGCCTTTGGTCACACTTTGAAAGCCTTTGTAACACAATAATTGACCCACCTAGTTGATCAACATCAACAGTAGAACAGTCACTAGTCACTACACAGAAATCCAGTTAATTCTTCTTATATAAACACAAAATTCTGAGTTTTGGTTACCAGAACTTGGGTCACATGGACTATGCAAATCTTACAAAGCTTCGAGAGCGAGTATCGTGTTTTATAGAAAATGTATAATGAGGCTAGAGCCAGTAGTTGGTCTGCCCTGAAGTTCATTGGAACGGCTGCTGTCAAGGCTGTAACTGTATGTGCTCCCTCTAATACAGTAGTCTAAACTGGTGGTAGTCATGTTGTAGAATTTGATACCATATGTTAGGCGGAGGGCAGGTATATCTCTTTTGGCAATTTACTGTTTCTGAAATAAACAGAAAAGCCATATAATTTTTGGGGTCAAAAATAAAAATGGATGGACTCAGTAATTACAGAGATATAAACCAGATCAAAACATTTCCATCCTGATTGAAGGCATGTCTGCCATAGACGTCGGCCTGTCCTCCACCTCAATCTGACACTTTAAACAGGCTGTTTAAAGTGGGCTATTATGTCACGTGAATGTGACCCATGAAATGCAAATACCATAACAGCGGGTTGCACAATTGAGTTTAGCCGCATTTGATAGCATCAGTTTATTCATTTTGGTGAGAGGAGTACTATATAACTGAGGCTGCTCTGCAAGCTGCATGAATGTTGAGTTGCTCGTCACAGATATAAAAATGCTTTTATGGTTTATGTCTGCATAAGTGCAGCGCTTGCCATGATTTCAGTGGAGGGTTGTGTTGTCATGACAATGTAATATAAATAGTGAGAGTAAAAGTAAAGCTGATGTTGGCTTTGATTTGACAAATTAATTTGATGTCAATGTTGAGAGAAAAATATTGTCTTTTTATCATAATACATTAATATCTTTATAACAGGGGTCCTTTTATCCTTTATGTTGGGATTGGGATAACCCGGAAAAGGATACTGAACTTATCCTGCATTAACCACATAGGCAACCAAAGGCAAGGGAGGTGAAATGTCTTGCTATTATGACTCTATGCAAAGTAATGGCAAATGTAGCTTCACCAGGGACAACTGGAGCCCAATGAACAAGCGATCATTGTTATGAGACATCAAAACCGAGCACGTAATACCACTAAAACTAAAAACCACTCATGCTCCAACTTAATCCACTAGATATTATGGTTCATTTGTTGTAACTATTTGTTCTCTCTAAACTGCCCTCACTACCCTTCATGTGACAGCTTTCCAGAGTGAAAAACAATCCCAGCCTATCTGATAAAAAACAGAGGAGACGCATCAGCTTTAGTGTAACCAAATTGCTACAACAGAGGTGCTACTGCAGACTGGAGCTCACGGAGATGCTGAGTAATGCGTCAGCAGTGGGCACCGTGACACAGCAGGACACCGATGGAGGGAGTACTGTGTCTCCCGGGCTCTTTGTTTACGATATTTCACGTAGCATTATTTTGCAAGTTCCACCCTCAGCACTGCATTTAAAGGTGTTTATGCCAGGGAAACGCCCTAGTCTGCAACAATCTGAATACTGGCGAAACATTACTGAGCTGACCATCACTGTATCTGAATTAAAAAGGGCACTTAATTTAACAGAACATAACCAAATAAAAGAACACTAACTGACCGAAGAGTCAGTTAGTTAGTCTTCTAAGTGAAAGAAAATGGCATGTTAAACGCTTCCATCTTTGTCTTCTTCTGAGTCACCGAATACTTTGAGACATTAGAATTACAGTAAAGCCAAATATAAGCCTATACATAGAATATAAAATAGAAGTCAAAATGCACATAGCCTTTAAAAGGCTTTCTTAGATTATGTCATATTGTCATTGTATATACTAGTGTACTGTCTGGGACCAATGGGAATAAGGCTGGCAGCTGTTCATTTGTTGTATAAATGTCATGGCACAATATAATCAAAACAATAGGTGCTTTTAAGCTGAAAAGAGTATACTGGTTATAATGGCACTGCTATCCGATCTTCTTCACACAGGAGGAGCAGGTGTTGGCCACCACTACATTACCACTCACCAGAATCCACCAGCACACACCAGGCTGCTCCCACAAGAAGAGAGCAGCACATTGGAGCCAAACGCAGTGCTAAGATGTTATGTTGATTGCATTTAGCATAATACATTGGTAGTACACGCATTCGTTCTAGACCATTATTGTTTCGGATACATCGCAGAGGCTCAAGGACAAGCTGAGCCCGGGATTAAGAGCCACTGGCAGCCATCGAGCAGCGCAATACAGCCAGAGTCAGGGTCCTTCTACAATTACGCAATCCTGCTGGAAAATTATGTATTTTGACATGCCAAGCTTGGAAAGCTCACACACGGTGCAAAAACAGCTGGTTTTGTGGAGCCGCGGTGACATTCAGGCGCTGGTACAACAGTCACTGCTGTAGCTACTGTTTTATTGACACATAACGCCCGACATTTTGTGTCGAGGTTTCGTAAATCTTCCTACACTTACGACAAACACAATGCTAATTCGTAATCAACAATTAAAGGCATTATTTTCTTACTCGGGTCGCCATCTTCACGGTTGGGAGCTCGTCAATGCGGCTGGGGTCAGTGTTTCACAGGACAGCGAGGACAGCAGAAAGGCTCGTGCTGTTGGCTTTATAAGCTGCGGCGCATCGGCCTCTGATTGGCTGCTCCGAGCGGAAACGTGCGGCTGAAAGATGTGGCCGTAGCTCGCGTGTGCTGCAGAGGCTGGAGAGGCTGACTCCACTTTACATTTCCTCATCTCCTGGGCACGCGTGGCCACGTGCTCACGGAAGTACCGGAGCTGCTGTTGGTTCACGACAGCTGACACAACAACAGATTCAGGACAGTCGTTCTTCGAGTCAGAAAACAGAAAGCTCATCTTAAATGGCATAAAGTAAGCCTAATAGGACAGCAGTAATCAATCCGTAATGCAACGGTTTTATAGCTTAGCGCTTTTCTGACAAAGAAGCGCTTTACTGCTTGTAGAGCGTTCAGTGAGTGACGTGACACACACTCAGGGGTGCCGCCAGAAATTCTGGGCCCTATGGAAACAAAAATTTCTGGGCCCCCTACATTTTTTACAGATAAAATGTAACCCAATAAACATGCCCTGTATACTTTAAAAAAGATACTTAGCACATTGCATAGTTAAAATGTCTGATGAGTAAAAGCCTACACAAACAAGAAAAAGCTATGGAAATATGTACTTGTTTACATAAAAGGAGAATATTTATTATCTCAATTGCAATTGCAAACACAACAGAACATAATGTACACATAAAGTATATGTCAATATTATTGACATATACTTTACGTGAACAAGCTTTAACTGGGTCCAACTGCTCAATCAGGAAACATCAGCTACAACTAACCCATAATTAAATCAGTCCAAGACTAAACTAGGCCAAGGGCTCAAAATCAAGACACACCAGGAGTAATGCCAGGCCTAAACCAGTCCAGGACTAAACAAGTACTGAACCAGACATAAACTGTTTGTTATCCAGGTATAACAAAGTTATGTTCAACATCACTTTATAATGGCCCAGCGGCGTGCCTTTCTGCTGGCAAAATCATGTATCAAATCATCAAAGTTCAGCTTTCTTGCCAGTTTGCTTTCAATGGATAGTATGGCAAGGTGACAAAGTCTGTCCTGCAACATAGCAGACCTAAGATAATTTTTAATCAGTTTCAGCTTATTGAATGCTCTCTCGCCACCAGCAACGGTCACAGGCAATGTGCAAAATATTCGCAAAACTATGCAGACCTGCCCAAAAATACTCTGCAGCTGCATCTTGTAAATGCTGTTGAGCAGATCAATTGGTGACAGACACCCTGGGAAAGTGGCCCTATATACAGAGTTGAGGTGTCTGACTTCATCTTCAAATTCACAAGTCAGATCAGTGTTGTATTTTGAAATCAATGGCTGGCATACAGAATGGATTTGATCATCATGTTGAATAATATTGTATGAAATAGATAACTATACAACACAAGAAAAAAATTAGACAATCCAAAACTGTATTCGTTTTTACTGCCTTGGTAGCTGACCATGTTCACATCACCTGACACTGAGAGGACTGGGTCATTAGTAGGAGGACGAGGTGCGGACAATAAAGCTGACTCTCCATCTGTATAAGTCACACACACACACACGCGCACGCACACACGCACACGCACGCACACACAGTGTATTGGCCGATTTAGTTTTCTTAATATAAAATATTAAAATATCTATTCTGTAAACTAATTATAGCCAATGGTTACCACAGACACATTTTTTATTCCACTTTATATTATTTTTTCAAGGGGCATTATTTATATTAAGAACGTCAAGTTTGACAGCATCGATCGTAGCAGCAGCACTGTCACTTCACAGAACACACGGCAAACTGATTTTTGTAATTTTTGAAGCGTGTAGGTTACTTTTTGTTTAGTAAAGTTATCATCATGTGGAGAACACAGTAGATAAGACGTGCTTAGAGCTTTCAATCTTCGTGAAGTTTTGCGCTCAGGCTCACCTTGTTTGGCTGAGACGGGGACGGGGGGCGCGGGGGAAGGGAGACGTGGGTGTGCAGCGGCCGCTGAATCTGTGTCTACGAGACATGATAACCCGGAGACAGCAGAGATGTTGTTATTGTTGGATGTAAATCATAATTCAGTAATTATTTTACTAAGCTAGCTAGATAAAAGCAGGTCATGTAGCAACAAAAAGAAGTAAGTGAAAGTTTTGGAATACAGGAATAGGGCAAGCTACCTTTGTTTTTGAAAAACTGTGTGACATACTGTCGACTTCGGCGTTCTCAGTCTTCTCTTTCCCTCTTTTCTTTCCGTTTTTGATGCCCTGACTTTTGATGTGACATGCCTGCGTGTGTCACTATCTGCACTGCATCATAACAAATGCAATAAGCAAGAGACGCTAGGCTAGCGAGCGTAGCTCGGACAGCGCAGGTGGAATGAACCATTGTGAGGGGGAGGGGTGTGACTTAAACAGTAAATACATTATTTGTTTGTTAAATATTAAATCTATGGTCAAAACGGACAAAATACACATTAAGTGTATGAGGGGCCCTAGCACATTTAACGTATGTATAAAAAAGAGAAAATAAATAAGAAAAGAAAAAGAGGGTCTGCTCTTCTGGGCCCTTCATCAGCCTGGGCCCTTAGAATCGTCCTAACCTTCCACCCCTTTACGGCGCCCATGCACACACTAGCACCACAGACAGCGACATTGCCGATACAGACTGCACAAACCAAGATGACAGTTTGCCCTTGGAATTAGCCTAACTAGGCTAGTGCAATAAATGTGTGCATTTGAATTGTATTAATATTAGTAATTAAAAAAACAAGTAAATAACAAATGTACATTTTTACAAAGTTACTGTAGGCTATATCAGGGGAGGGAGGACTCAAATCAGCCAGAAAGAAAACACGTCGCCATTGCAGAGGGTGCCGATATAATTTGATGAGTTCCCACATCATACTGTTGGGAAAAAAAGTACATTAAAAAAAAAAACTCTTGGTTGCTGTCATCTAACCAGACAGAATCATTGTCTGTAGGCTGTTAAATGGTGCATTCCAGGCAACTGGTAACTAGTATGTTTCCCACTTGTAAATTACGACCAAAAGTAACGTTCACTGGTGCAATGGTTTTGTTAAAGACTTATCATTGGCTACCCTCTCCACTGGGGGCGCCATTGCTGTCTTCATCTCGTATCTGAACTGTCACCACTAAAACCTTCAGCTCAAGGTCCTGCTCAGGAGCCTTCGGAGTTTGAACCTAAAGATCACTGTAATAATTGCAGGCGACAACATTGAACCAGAGAAATACAAGGAGGGCACATACAGCAGTACTTCATGCCGCCTGCTCAGGTAACTTGGTAACTGTTTGTCAAATTAAAGCAAATGGATGGATGGATGGATGGATGGATGGATGGATGGAAAAACAATGCAAATAGAATTATGTCCACGTAATGTAGCTGTTCTTAAACTCATTCAAAGTATTATAGAGAACACACATAAAACTGCACTATTCCTACTCAATATTTAAAGTTGTAAATCAACATAACGTTATCACTGGCAACAGGACAGAAGCAGGTTTTATTCAATAGGACATCAGTGTGTGAAGGGGGTGAGGAGCAAGGGCAGACATTAAACAAATTGCAATGGAGATTTTGTTGACTGGACTGGATTGGTTTTGTTAAGGATACTCCACTTCTGTCTTCAGAAGCTTCTTCTTGTAGTCAAAATGTAAGACTGGAAAACATGTGAGCGGGATGTCAATTTAAAAGTGTGGCCTGCCTAAACCCCACCTACTGAATAGGCAGTCATGTGCTTAAAATGGGGTTGACAGCTTTGGAGCAACAGTGTGCAACAGAAAAAGAGTAAAAAGCTTTGGTCATGCTCTTACGTTACATTGTTTGTGTCTTCTTCGGAGCTAGTTTGTCAGTAGGAACTTGGCTGTCTCTTCTGATTAGGTTGGCGGTTCAGTACAAGGAAAACAGTTCAACTTCTCACTTGAGTATGACAAAGGTGAAGGGACAGACGGAGAGCCTTCAGAGGAATTCTTGAGGGAGGTTTCTGTTCTTGCCTGGTTACCCACAATGCTCTCTGGTCAGTGGAGTGGTCAATTTCGTCTTGTCGTGTATCAACATCCAGAGAGTGAGATTTGACCCTCAACTAAAAAGAGTAGCACATTCAGGTATTCACACTTCATACTGTTTTGTTTATTTCTTTGGATATTGTTATAGTTCTGCATAGATCTGGTTTAGAGCTGATGGTTTATGGGAAAGGAAGAATTTCTAAAAAGTTACTTGCGGATGAACTGGTTTGTCTGTTTGTTTTTAGCTTTTTCTTTAGAGCGGGTGTTCTCTTGTCAACCCAGTGAAATGTTTTCTTATTAATAGATTAATACAGTATAACATAGGTACATGTCACATATGCATTACCTTACTCTGACCACATGGGGGCTGCTGGATTCCACTTCATTCAGACAGTGTCTGTAAATGTTATGCATGAAACCGATTTTTTTTTTCTCAATAACATTTTTTTATAAGAGCAATTGCAACAACTTCATGGCCCTATTTTCATTTTGTCATTGCAGGTATTTTGTTGTGTAAAATATCTCCCCCTCTCCCTCTCCCTAAAAAACCCTGAAAACAATTGATCCTGGTGCATCATAGAGTCAATAAAGGCGCAATGCTAACCACCCATAGAGTCAATAAAAGGTAAAATGTGCACTAATATCAACTATAATGTCAGATAATGCACCTTTATGGGGAACGTGACTTTGTTGCTATAAGACGTGTATTTGCAAATCTATATTAGAAGCGGCAACATGAACTAGTCTTCAATAAGATATTTAACATCAGGGGTTCAACCCGATGTGCAAAGAGACCAATACGGTTCGTCGGTTCAGTCACAGCCGCGCTGTAACTTCAGCACCTCGGATAGTTCCCATTGGCTGCTGTGCGCGTGAACAGCGCCAGCAGCAGAGCGCGGCTGTAGAGCGGGCATCTGTGCAGCAGCCAATCAGAAAGCCCTGTTTTCCTCCAACATCCAACCCGAATAACTGCAGATGCCCGCATCAAAGCCCCTCTCACAGCAGAGGGCATAAGCTGTTATCTATTTTTAGAAGCTGAAGTCGCCATTTTTTTTACACCATTTTTGCAAGACTTTCATTACGCTATTGCATTTGGCTCCAATCTTTTTAGGGTTCCAATCTTTTGCAGCAGAGGTTGTTCAGCTTCGGTTTTCACTTCTCAATGGAAGACGTCTTTCCTCTCGAGGCGACCGAAGGAGAACGACATATTTCTCATATGCTTTGTATTATTCTTGTCTCCAGCGACAAGCCAGAAACTTCGTTAGGGCGTGTTCATTACACCCGCACGGTAGTCATCGAGGCGGGCATCCCGTGCGCCAGCTATCACCCATAGCGGTATTTTGGGGGACAGAGGGCTTCTCTGAATCTTTGAATCGGTAAAGGAACACAAGCCGTCGCACTACCGTCACATCAATGCAGCAACGGGTGGGCGGTGAAGGTGTGATTCATGGCGTTAAGAAGAGCTGGTTAACCAAGGTAAGACAACACGACAAATCCACCACATTTTATTCTATGCATTTTAAAATAGCGAAGAAACTTGGAATAAGCGAGCCGTGGACTTTAATAGCTAGGCTAAATTTAGACACGTCAACAAATTGTCCTTGAACCCTTTTTGTCTCTTAGTTTGGGTATAATATTCGATATCCAATCAAATAGTCCTTATCAGTGGCGCTGTGGTTCCCGGGACACACTGTGCGGGCCTCAAGCCCCTGTAAAGCGGTTGTAGGGGGGTGTTTTCAACGCTTCCATTTTGAAGCTAAGATGGATGCTTGCACACATCTCTTTCTCTTGCCTCCATGGCCCGAGCTGTTTACTTATATAATCTCAGTGAACACTCCAGTGGCCTGCTAGCACGACGTGACCCCTGTTTAGTCTGCTAAATACTGCGTGCCTGTAGCACAGTGACGATAATAAATAAATACAAAATCTGTAAAAGTCTGGCCCCGTTTTTCCAGTGTTCATATTTGAGCATCAGTAGACCTAAGTAGGACAGATAAAGTAAAGGTGACAAGGAGTGACCTGTTAAAATACTGTACCCATTATCAAGCTGCTTTTCGCTATTGAAAAGATTTTTTTTTTATGTTGCTGAAATGACTGGTTCAAGATTCATACATTTTTGTCTTTTAATGATCAATAGATAAACATTGGATCCTGCCTTTATTTGAAAACAAGCAACTCTTTTTTGTGCTGTCTGTTCTCACAGGTTCACCATCAGTGCTAAGACTGAAGTCTTTTTCTCTGGACTCTTTTCACTGCATTATTGCTCTAACCCAAGTGAGACATCATGGGAACGGTCCTTTCACTGTCCCCCAGCTACCGTAAGGCTGCCCTGTTTGAGGATGGCCCTGCTTCTGTGGGCCACTACACAGCCGTCCAGAACAGCAAAAATTCCAAGGACGCTGCTGCAGCTAAATCCCTCAAACGCCCCTCCATCATAAACGTGTTACCATGGAAACGCATCGTGGCAGTGTCGGCTAAGAGGAAGGGCTCGAAAAAGCTTCAGTCTGAAGATGCTGGGAAATGTAGTCCCCCCGAAGGCCATGCAGCGGGCACAGTTAACTCAGATTCCAACAGTTCGAAGCTGAAGAAGTCGCAGTCATGTGCTAACCTATCCTCATACACATCAGCCCAGGACCCCTCAGCCACTACCACTACCTCCTCCCACCTGCCCACTTCTAAAACCCTCGCCAATGTCACTACAGTCGTGGCCAAGAAGAACTCGCTCACAGGCTCAGCACTCCAGCCGCCTACGGGCACCGGCACGCCCAAACGAGTCATCGTTCAGGTCAGGATCACATTTTCTGAGATTTATTTAAAAAATAAATAAATAAATCATAAATATTGTTTGTATAAGGTAACATGTGTGTTTCTCTATTAAAGCTATTAAGCTTTCTCAGGATAAACTCATACTGATACAGAACCTTTTCTGTCATGGTTAAAATAAAGCTGGATGGAGACCAAAGCTTAGTTATGAAACAAAATATAAAGTTGGTTTCTTTAAGTTTAGCTAAATTTTGATCTGTTTCTGAAAAGTAGCTTGCAATCATAAACCAGTTTTACTGCCATGAGCAGGATAACCCTTGCTTCACATTTAAACTTCTCACATTTTGCTTTACATGCAGATTGCCCTACACTGACAAAATTCCTCTGGTTATGGTGTACCATTGCAGGCCTCCACCAGTGAGCTGATGCGTAGTTTAGGTGAGTTCCTTTGCCGCCGGTGCTACCGCCTGAAGCGTCTCTCTCCCACTGACCCAGTGCTGTGGTTGCGCTCTGTGGACCGCTCCCTGCTGCTTCAGGGCTGGCAGGACCAGGGCTTCATCACCCCCGCCAACGTGGTCTTCCTCTATATGCTCTGCCGCGATGTGGTGTCTCCGGAGGTGGGCTCGGAGCGCGAGCTTCAGGCCTCACTGCTCACCTGTCTCTACCTGTCCTACTCCTACATGGGCAATGAGATCTCCTACCCTCTCAAGCCCTTCCTGGTGGAGGCTGAGAAGGAGGCCTTCTGGGATCGCTGCCTGGATATCATCAACCGAATGAGTGGCAAGATGCTGCAGATCAACACTGACCCCCACTTCTTCACCCAGGTGTTTGCCGATCTGAAGAACGAGAGCAAGAAGGAGGAAGAGAAGACTAAGCTGCTGATAGGCCTGGACCGATAAAAGGGTTTTGTAGGGCGTTGGTGAGTGGGCAGCCTGGAGATATATCTTTTTCCACTGAGCTGTTGTATGGTGGGGTCACTACGCTGGTTTTTAAAAAATGCAAATATTGTATATTACATTTAAGTCATGATTTTTGCCTAAAATGTACTGTATGTAGCACAGTCTAAAATGTAGAAACAGTCAAAATTGCTTGATAGATTTATTTATTTCCAAAACAGGCCCTGTTTGTTGTGATGAAACAGGTAGATTTGGAAACCGAATGACGCAAGCGCCCCCAAACACACGCGGCTCTATTACTATTTTCTTAATTTCTGGCAAATATTAGTGACCCATTATGTACCACAGCAATCAGTGGAAACTAGGCCGTTTTTTTTTTCAGCCAATGTTTAACCAAATTATTTGTTTGTAACCATGAAAACACAGCTTCTGCACGCCCTACAAACGGTTTCCATTAGTAAAAATTGGCTAATGGTGCAGATAAATCTCCACAATACCTGAAAAGGTGGGTATGGTGGCTTCAGTTGTATGTAAGATAATTGTCAAGGTGTAACTGTTGCTCAGTGGAAATAATTACAAATACAGAAGTGCCAAACTATTTCCCTTCAAATATTTTTATGGTAGTACAAAAAAAAATCAAACATCTTCACCCGTAGTACAGTATCAACTCTCACAGGCCTAAAGCAGCTGAATCACTGGGGTCATTGGATGTTAAATCCAATTGATTGTCACTGTGTGTTCCCAGCTAACTGACTGGTTTCCACTATTGATGCAAACTCTCAGAATGCAAATGTATGTGCCACATTCACAAACGTGAGTTGCTGAATAGATCTGCCATTATTCAGGCAAAGTTCCTTCCTCCAAAAAACTAAAGTACTTAGCATGAAGTCAAATATTTGCACATGGCCTCTTATTTATCGCCATTTAACTACTTCATGTATTGTATTGAACCATATTGCACTCTCCAACACCAGCTGCAGAGAGGAACATTGTATAAGCTTGAATAATAGAAAATATGACACAAAGGAACACTGAACCCAAATAATGTCATTAAAGAATAGTTTACATCCACTTGTTGGAGAGTATTTCAGCAACATTCTACAAATCCATATTAATAATGATGATTCATAATATTAAACAATCCCTACAAGTTGATTCACATAGAACATGGGGAATGGCAATACTAACCGACTTGAAATACATATACATATAAATACATGTTCTTTTGTTTTACACAAACCAAAACCGATTACATTGTGTATAATAGAAATATATAAATGCAAGTGGCCTAAAACCATGTTCAGTGTCATTTGGACATTTACAAAAGGCACGATGAAAAGATCTAAATGAAAAACTCAAACAACGCGCACAAACACAGTTATTTAATGATATTGTCGATCATGAAATGCGGCTTTGAGATTTGCAGAATTTCTATTTTACACGATGCCTTAATTTTGGTTTGTCATCTTCCTGCACTTTTTTCCTCATGCTGTATATTTGTTTGAAAGACTTGCTGTGAACCTATTTGCTGAATGAGAAATGGACATGGGAAAGATGTCTAACAGAGACTGCGCACATCCAGATTTATGACAGGGCTGTCGCGGAGACAAATGTGTGTTGAAGTGTGGTCTCGGGGATTCCTTCTGCTGTTTCTTTCTCCTGTTGCCAACGGTTACCCCACTATGGTACAAGCAAAACTGTGACCTCCTCTGGTGTGGAGGGAAACCACACAAACGCTGCACAGTGGGTTTCCTCTGTCACTGCGTCGCTTTGTGCATGTGTGCTTCTCTAGATTCCCCAGCATGCTGCTTACTCAAGAAATTGAGCAGTTACGCCCAACTGCTGAAGGACAATGTTTGTGTGTGAAATGATCTCTATCAACTCTGCAAGCGGCTCTCTCACCTCCAGAGGAGTGCCGTGTGTTTAGGGAATATTTCACATTTGGTTTGAACAACTCTAAGTGGACTTTTTAAGAGCTGTGGTATTATTATATTGATCTGATGATATAGTCTAAAAGACTTTTGTAAAGCTCTACCCTCCGAGGACAGAGATCCTGTGCCATATCATTTTAAAGACTGATATTCATATATGAGACCAGAGATAGTGTCTGCACTGAACAACAACTTTGAGAACACTATGATTGAACTCTTCCAGTGTTGTTTTGTTACACAAAGACAAGACTCTCAAATGTAACATGAAAAGCTTGTGAATTTATGTGTAATCACAAAGCAAATTTATCAACCAAAGCTGAAAAGGTCAGCCGTCTCTTTTTATTTCCTTAGCCCATATGATATAGACTATAATGCCTAGTAAAACTTCAAAACATGTTTTGTTTTTCCAAGAAAGCTTAGCAGAATTAAACAAGTATGTGCAAGTTGATCTTTCTGACCATTTAAGTCAATTTGTCCTTTGATTTGATCACAGGTTTAAGTGAGGTGATAAACAGGAAGTTGTAAAGAGGAGTGGATACCATGCTGTTATACTAAATGTAGCCTTGATGCAAAATGACACCTCATAAGTTTACATATGCATTATGACTAGGTTTAATGAGGTAATGAGTTTGCCTGCAGTAGCAACAACAGTGATGTTTTTTTGTTTTGTTCTTTCAGAACGAGCAGAAACTAAACCTCACTTATCTAGGTTTTTGAATATGCTTTAATTTCATGTTAACAGTGGATAATTCTGGACACTACTTTGATATGTTGGAGCTCTGTAGAACAATTTGGTGAACTACAAGTGAGACACATTGTCTTTTGCTTCACTTTCATGATTTGTTTCTTTGTTTTCCGGACACTACATGTGACAGTGGGGCCTAGTTTATCTAACCAGGGGTACTGTTTGAGAACTAATTTTCACCCAATAAATCACAGTTAGTTTACCATATTGTTTGGCTGAATTACACACTTCTGTCATAACCTCAAACCCTACAGTAATGCAATGCAAAAACTTGACCTGTAACCTATAACATGTGAAAAAAGATACTATTCCAGTATGACTGAATCAAGTTGTGTTTCTGAAGAGCAATTCAACTATATAAACATAATTGAAAATAATGTTACTTGATGGAAAATCTCAAGGTTCAGTTCTGCTACCTGTTTTTGCAGACACCTTGATGCCCCTCACACGCCATAATATTTTTGCATTTTTCACTACCACCGCTGAGAGGACACGTTTGATATGAGAGACAAAAGAACTGAAGACAAGCCAACTCCGCTGCTTCCTACAGGAGGTTAGAAGGAAAAGAACCGGGTAGACGGGACCCCGCCGTCATCCCTCCCGAACTATGTGCCATATTTGACATTTTGCAACTCAAGTTAACTATTGTGTAACATACAAAACCTGTGATGAAGAGGTTGTTCTTCTTTTTCATGTGTGAATCATCTGTAAACAGGAATTGCTGAACAAACAACATGGCAATTAGTGTCACTGGAGTGCTAATGCTGCAGTCTATGTGGATGTATGAATATGTATGTGAAGTATAAGAACTATTGATCTTCTGTTACAATAACTTTATATAAAATCTGAACAAGTACCGTGTCCTGTCTGGTCATTTAAGGTTCTGAAGGCAAACGTAGTAGCTGAGTAATGGTGATCTGCTAGAGAGATGCAGTGTTGGACTGAATACTTTAAAATGGTATTTAGTTACAGAATACTGAATACTTGCCTTAAAATGTATTTAGTAACCTATTCCATTACTTTGTCCAATCAGAGTTCTGAATTCGGAATACTTAGAATACTGTCACGTTGATTTGCATAATATGCATGCATAAAAACGGCATATGATTAAAAACACGCAGCTACACTTGTTACGCCGAACTTATTTGCCACTTATTCAGAATGCATGAAAGCACTTTGCAAATGCCCACAGCCCCAAATATCATAGAGCTATGAATATACTTATAAAACTGAAATGTAATGATGAATTAACTGCAATGTATCCCTTTGATACATTGCATTTTGATGATTATGGCTTACAGTCCATTTTCAAAATATTCTAATTTCCTGAGATTTTTGATTTAGGGTTTTTACAAGATGAGCCGTAATAATCAAATGTATTATTATGTAATAATAATATCAATAAATGAACTTTTGAACGATATCCTAATTTTCAGAGTTTCACTTGTGTTTCAAATGTGGAGGGAAATGTACTACGGTGACGCAAGAGGGCGCTGCTGAAGAAAACATATCACCTGCTACCACTGGCTCATTTCCTCACAGCAGGTAAGGACATAACAATAAAATTAGCAACGTGTTCGCGTGTGTCTCGTATTTTTTCTGACGCATATGTAGACGAAACACCAACGTCCACTCACTGCTGTTTTGCGCATTAGCTAAACAATTGAACAGTACATGGGTTTTATTTTTAGAAGCTTGCCTTGTCCCCGGAAGTTGTATTTCATCATCGTAACTCCGCCTTTACTCCTGCCCAGCTCGCCGCAGCATCACACGCCGGTGCCCGCGGTGCCTGGAGGAGCTGCTGCATGGTCCTGTCACTTCCGAACAGGACCGGAGCGCGCCGACGCGGGGACAAACATGGCATCTGGTTTCGTCGTTTAGTAGCGCCGGTTGTTAGGTCGAATTTTGCCCAGATTTGCGTTTCCCCACAGTTTTGTTGCTGCAGAGGATGAGGAGACAGCCGGAGACAGCTGGTGCGACTGAGAGGCTGCCTCAGGACACTCTGCGGTGCGTGATGCTTGTTGTAGCCCGAGACTTGAGAGGAAAAGGTGACGGTGGCGGTCTGTCCTCCTGAGCTTTCCTGCTCCAAACTTCAATGTGGAAAAAAAAAAACCAAAATACATTACCTGGAATGCTGAGCTCCTGCACTGGTTCTTCTGGCTTCTGTGATTGAACAAGAGAAGGATTTCTGCCCAAGTTTGAGAGATGGTCTGACAGCTCCAAAGGGACACTGGGGAGAGTTTGTTACTACTGCTGCAGCACGTGTGATGATGGCTAATAACAGCGGTATACAGGTCAGTTGGTCTTTTATTACTTGAGCTGCACAGGTATCCAGCCAACACCGACATAGGCTCTTACTGTGGGTCATCCTTATTGTACCTTTCTCTCCAATTAGTTACTTTTCACTTTTGCTTATGCTTTGAAGAGACATGTGATGGGACTTGGGAAGTGTCAGTGTAGAAAGCCTTTGACGAGCTCCATGAAAAGCTCCATGAAAAGGTCACTGAAGAGATAAATTATGACTTTATTGATGTCACTGTAGAGAAGTTCACTTGTTGCAGCCGCTTTTAAAACACACACAGTAAAGTGCAGATAGTTCGAAAATGTGCAAATTAAAGAAAAAACAAGGTAAATGTGCAATCAGGTTAATAGAATCAAGAGATCTTATCAACGATGACTAATATCTGTAAGAAGGAAGCAATGATACAATAAATCAAATCAAGAATTAGCCGTGCAAAGAGTATATATTTACAATGATATGAATTTGACATTAATGGCTGTTTTTTTGCAGGTATAAAAAGCAACAGGGTAATGTTAAACTGATCACATGGAATGAAACAATTGCCCTTTAATGACAATAGATGCCGGCATGTTTTCCAGAGATAATGGTGACTAGGGCTGCTGTGTCAAAGCAGCAAGTCTAGCTCTAAAAGCTTGGGTTACCCTCTCTTGTATAAGGCCATCTCTGGACACGGCTTAGTGCATGGTTAAAAATTTAAAGCAGTGAGTGCAGGCCGCTGCAGCTTTACTCCAGGCCATCCCTCTAAATAAAACTATAGGGCACTTTCACAAAACCTAAACCAGACCTTGACAACAATTCAAACGTGGAGCTGGAGGTTGGTCAAGTAACAGTGACAGTGTCCTCTCATATTTTCCTGTAATTCTTCTGAACACTTGATACACTTAACGCTCCGTCTTTTGTTGTGAGTGAAATTGTCTCTGTAACATTCAAACCTTTGCTCTGGACTGTGAAGATACTCCTAAGTTTTCTTGGAAAGCTTCAGACATAGCTGATGTGTTTGGCACACAGTGTATGTTTTTGAAATACATTATTTGCCTGATTTACAAATATTGAGGCCACAAGTTGAATTTCTACTGGTCCCTGGTTCATATAATGTATTTTATTTTATTTTTTAAAGTGGCTGTTGTATTTTCTGGTGCAGTTGTCTCCAGCACTTCTGTGATGCCTGCACTGATGGTTCTTTCTGTGATAAGTGTCATTACTTGGGTTGTTGATGTGCAAGGAGAGTCTGATTGAGATCAGGGACCACCATTTTTGGACTGAGGGTCAAACACTTCACCAACACCCTGCTCAAGTAGTGAGCTATTATAGTATCTGGGACTGGGAGTGTAATCGAAACTCAATTATAGTATTAGTGTCCAGCTTATGTCTTTGTCTGCACCATTTTAGATGTTTATAATCAGATTAACAACAGTTCTCGGTTATATTGTGTTTATTTGTCATTCAACACTTTGCCAGAAAAGTAAGTGTTTAGTGACCACACAAAAGATCATTATCCGTGAATTTAAGATGGCACAGGGTGAAGAGAGAATGGACATTACCATGGCAGCTGTTGTATGTGTGTCTTCAAGTGTCAATCATTTCATTTAGTGGCCACTGAAATTCAGCCACCAATGTTCTCAACTCTGATTTAATTTGAATGGAAAATTTCGATCCGTATAGTCTCATTGTCATTTTCTCATTCTGGACAAAAATATTGTACACTTATGTTTTCACAAATTATACTTATATATTATAGTATAACAGTATGTCTTAGCTCAAACATGTTACCATATTCAAATAGTATTTTCGCCCTAGGCTGTTGCACTGGTTGGAAAACGCTGATGCAAACTATAGTAATGCCTTACCCATCCTGTTCTTGAAGTAAAACTGTTCAGGTTTATCTTTGTTATTGCCTCCCTGTTTCTAAAACTAATGCATACGTTTGTTGCTCTGAGGTTTGTATCTTGCTTAATCGATTCACACTTGTTTATTTCTTCTCTTCACTCTCAAGCATGTAAATCAAGCTGCTGCAGTTGATAAGCGAGCACACTCTGAGGAAGCCCTGTGTGGCTGCCCGTTCATCAATGCTTTATTCCACTGGTTTCCTGTAGTTACTGTCTAAGAGAGACGTTTCTCTCACCCCAGAGGTTTCTGACCAAATGGCCTTTTATTGATCAGAGCATAGAAGGCTATGTCCATTTCTTTAATGGCTTCTGGAGACTTTTGAGAGCACTCCTCCTGGCCTGTGTTGATTCCACAAGTCCAATAGACTTGCTGTATTACTGTTGGACCTGAATTCAATATGTCATCTCGTGGCTTGGTCTCCTTGCATTGTTATAAAACACATCATTTCTGTTAGGGACTAATAATATGATATATACAAATGTGCAATTGAGTCGCAAAGGTTGCTGTTGTTTATATTACAAACAGAGACTGAGGTCTCCAAAGACCTCAGTCTTTAGAGACACGCACATGGAATCTGTGTAAGCTAATATGTTTCATTTTTCAATCTTCTCTCAAATGTTAATATTCCTAGACATGTTTAAAATGTGCGCCATGAAGTTTAAAATCACAGTTATGTGATAATGTCATCAGAAAATTGCAATTTGATATTTTTGAAAACATTTGGCTCTTTTTTTGTAATTGTTCAGTCCGTGTCAATGAAGAATGTTTAAGTTATTGATGGAAGTTCATCATTAAGCCATGAGTGCTCATGGGCCCTCTTATATGGGCCTCTTTTCATGAACTCAGCCAGTATAACACCTGCTGCTGCTTCAGTAAATCAAAAAGTCATTCTGAGGCTTTGAAAAGATGAGTATCTGTCATACCATAGAGAAAAAACAAACATGTAAGTATTATCTGTACCTGCTGTTTGAGTTCAGAGCATGACAAAACTCTTGACATGAGAGGATTGTATAACCCTATGGCATATTAATCTACCAGATTCAAAGGTCACAATGAAAGGGAGACATTTAGCAGACATATGTTTAGTGACAGGTCTATTTTTGTTATGCCAAAGAGCTTTTTTGACTGCAAAAAAAGATTTTAAAAAAGAACACAGCTTTTGACTCGGCAGTCAGAGACAAAGCGTTTTTTTTGTGCCAAATGATGTTATTTATCAAGATATTAAAAAGTTTGCGTTCACTGATTTTGAATGTGTTATATTTTTCATGAAGACATTTAGAAGGGAACTCTACAAAAACATTGATAACCCTTTCACGGATGCACTGCAGTCACAATGTTTTTGTGTTCAGTGTTTAATTAACAGTTTTTTCTCGCTTTTACAATAAATACTGAATAAAGCTGTAAACCCACTTTTTACCAAAACCGTATTTCATAAACAACAAAATGATACGTTTGTGTCACACGTCGACTTTATCCCGGGTCCATTTCCTCCATAAATCCTGTTAGAGATGGTATCTTAGAGCAGTGTGTTGACTCGGCACTGTCATAATGTTGGTCTGAAACTTGATGATGATGGAATGCCGTGTGCAGTACGGCTGGCTGTGGTTACACCTGGGTCATTTGAGATGTGCTGTCCCTCCACCATAAGGGCATGTGATATTCGTATCACACAACCGGAGTGGTGTTTAGGGAACTTGTATGTCAAATTGTATTGACAAAACAAAGCATTTTTTAAATAAAGACACTCTCCTATTGTTTGTTACCTGTTTGAGACTGAGGCAGCTCACAGACAGTCCACCCACTCCACATGTAACCCGAACTCACACTTTTGTTGCCGCAAACACTTGTGGTTTAGTTGTTAAAAAGGACAATTACAAAGAGTTGTTCAGCTTGTTACCTTGGACAATAAGACATGCAAAGTAGACTAAACCTGCAGCTCTGACCAAACCTATATCAGTATGTGATGTGTCCCCCGGCACTGCAAAGTAGTCCCCCCACTGCTCCTGACGAGTTTCCCCCATGGGGAAAGTAAAGTATACCTTACTTTATGAGCAGCTTATAACAGCTCCTATGTTTTCTCTGTTGTTTCCTAGTGCCAGTCTAACCTAATCGAAGCCATCGGTGAGGGGGATAATCGTCCACATCATAAAATGGGCCTCTGATCCTCCTCAGCCCTTCTGCCATAATCATTTTTAATCTGCTTTTCATGTCCATTACCATCAGGCAGCATGACCATCCCACACCGCCATGTACCTTTTTCCCCTCTTCTTGTGCGCTCTCTGGATGCTGTGGACTAGGAAGCAACAAAGTACAGCATTGTAAAACCGACAGCAAGGGCCAGTTTGGTTATGTATTTTCAGGATTATTAATCGAGTGACCAGGGCAGGTCACTTTACAAAATGCCATTGAACATCATCCATCCAAAGTTTCTATAAAAGTTTCTAAAATGCTTAAAATAATGCTTGAATGTTTATGCACCTTCTAAGTTTGAATATAATATATATATATATATATATATATATATATATATATATATATATATATATATTACATACAGTATATAGTATCGGGATAAGATACTTTTTAACACATTAAACCATCCATCCATCCATCCATCCAAGAATCAATTATGTTTTTAGAGGTCCTTTCCAATTCTAGAGGTAAAGCAAAAAAAGTGGACTGATAAAATCTTCACGCATTAAAATAATCTTTCCTCCCCTTCCCCCTTAAATTCAGCTACATATAAGTTGTATAAAAATCATCAATACGCTCATCTTAGGATAACAAACAAAAGATACTTCAGCGATCACTTTTAGAAATCAATTAACAATATTAAAGGCACATGGAAAGCAATAAAAACTTCTTCAAAGAAAGAGAGCTCCTTTAAACTATCCTTCAACTTTTACTGATGGAAGTAAAAGTTGATATTGCATGTAAGTTCAATAATTAATTCTCAAATGTTGGCGCTACACATATCAATCCATCAGACTAAATTTTCTTCTTTTAGTGATTTCAAACCGCCTAATTCCAGTGAGGTTAAGGCCATGATCGAATAAGTTCTTCTATTATTAAAGACGTTACATTTATTATTTCTGAACCACTTACTTATATTTTGAATGAAACCCTGAAAACTGGCTTAGAACCTTCTGAATTAGAAATAGTTAATAATTACTGATTAATATGTGTATACAAAGTTGTACCTTTGTATAAAAATGCTGAAAATACATCCTTCTCAAGTTATCGTCCTATTTCAGTATTGCCGGGTTTTTCAAAGATTTTGGAAAAAACTTCATCAAGTTCATTTTATAGAACAATATTTTATATAATTACCAGTTTGGATTTTGCAAATATCATTCATCACACATGGCTCTTATTTAATAAATGGATAGAAATCACACGGCTTTCGATAAAAAGGAATTTGCAATTGGTGTATTTTTTGCTTTCGACACCGATAATTGACCACGATATTCTGCTTCAAAACTGCATAAATACGGATTCAGGGACAACGTGTATATCTGGCTCTATAATTATTTATCTAACAGAAGAGAACAGTATGTTAATGTCAATTTTATTAATAAAGCACATTTAAAAAAACAACCTCAGTTGACCAAAGTGCTGTACAGTAACAAAAAAAAAAAGCACAAACTGTGACAACTGCATGTCAGTATAAAACAATTATGAATCTAAAAAGAATTTGGTGGATGGTTATGCTAATGTTCAATTGTGGGACCATTATTATTGATTATTTATATGAATGACTTTCCTTCTGTCTCTACAACCACCTTTTACCAGTTCTTTTTGCTGATCTGCTTATTTCTGACAGGGATTGAAAGGCTCTGATTAAAAAAATATTATTATTATTCAGAATGGTTCAGAGCTAGTAAAAATATTGAGATCATATTAAAATTTACATTAATAATGAAGAGATATACAGTGTCATCTGCATGTTTTTTAGGAGTTGTGATTGATGATAAACTGTGCTGGAAGGAACAGGTCGAAAAAGTTTGTAAAAAGATATCTAAGTCTTTTGGAATTATAAGAAAGATTAGAAACCTAGTAATTCATAACTGTCTCTTAACACTTTTACCACAGTGTCTGTCTCGAACGTTTCGAAACGTTCTGGACTTCAACTAAGTACAGAAGATGACTCAAGTACCTTCATTGACGACTTTACTACAGTCTTATTTATTTAAATAATGGTAATATTCTTTGGGGAAATAACTTCACTACTTAGTACTTACCTAAAGCAGGTTGCACAACGGCACCTGCATCTGCTATTGTATAATACATTTTATACAATTTTATATCATGGAGTTAAAGTATGAAACAGACATATCCATCTTCTGGATTCATCAACAACATTATTCATGTATAAAACCAAATTAAAACATGAATTAATGGCTGAGTATTTGCACTGACTAAAGAGAAAGGCTCATAAAGAAATTATTATGTGAGTATTGTATATTTGATACTTTGTATTTTGACTGTGTATTCTGACTGTGTTGTAGTGACTTGGCATGGCTTAAAGTTACTAATTTCTTATTTAATTGTTTCCTTGGGAGTGGTGTTGTTATAACCCTGTTTGGCTTCTCCCATGCACATGCTATCATTATCATTATATTTTTTTTGTATATTCATAGTATACATCTGAATATATGTTTTTTTATGTTCATTTTTCCTTTAATGGCTACTCTAAAGTGCTAAATAAATAAAATAAAGCGTCCCTGTTCATGTGGAATATGGGGGAACTCATTTATGCCTCAGCCTAAGACATTTGAGGCCTGAAGATGCTAAATGATGAAATATGCACACGAGAGTAAAGCACAGGCTATGTTTAGAGCGCCACATTAGTCTACAAACCAAGCTGGGGTGTGGTGGAATCTGGCGCTGTCGGGTTTTGCATATCATTTGTATGGCAGATATTTAAATCAAGGGAACTAGTTTTACACGCATATCTCAGCCTCCTGCTTTTCCCGCCACATGCTTTGTATTATGGAAATGTCCGCCCAGCTATTTCTTTACAAAACTTTGCACTGTCCCAGTCCAGGTCTAGACATTTCAAGCGCCTAGTATGAGTGTTTCAGAGTTTTGTGCTATTACATCTTAAAGCTACAGCCTTAAGATGTACTATAGTGCCTCAGCTCATTAAAATATGACCTGTCTGTGCTGTGGTCTGACCCCTGTGCTGGTGTTAGTTTGGTGCCACTATAACTTTAACACCTTTATTGATCCATTTGGGCCATAACTCCAAAGTGATGAGGACTGTTTCCCTATCAATTGAGAATAAAAAATGAAATTATTCTCTTTTGAAAGGTGAAGAGTTCACTTAATGGCACCCAGTACAGGAAAAAGTGACAACAAACCATGCATAGTGAGAAATAATAATATACTTGCACATACCTGTGCTAGTAAAAGAGCAAATTCCCTGGAATTGTTTCTGACAAACAGTTGTGTCGCTGCCTTATGCAGGTTGACTGTTATGGGTCAACAGCTTGATATGCAGGTGATGCTCATTGGAGCTTATGAGGAAAGTGGGCTCTGTACTTTCAGTTGAATTTAGCTGAAAACAATGTTTACCTCGAAGTAAAATCTCAGCACCGTTACTGTTTAAGATTGTGTCTAATAGAGATTTCTTCCATTTGGCCTAATGAGAAACATAAGGGTTTTTTCAATGCTTTAAGGCTGTAGTGGACGTCTAAAATCACTGCTGTTATTTTTCCCCTTGTGTATTTCTAACCTGAAGCAAAGTATTGAGTTTGTAATAAGTTAAATATCACTCCAAGATGATTAAACTTGGCCCTACATATCAGCCTTAAAACAAATATTGATTGGCCTCCATTGGCTAAATATTCTTTGCTATGTTTGTATATATCTGGTGATTCATTACCCTGTCTGACTGTTTTATTGTCTAACATTTTATTTTTCTCACGACAGATAAGACGTTTTGAATGCCATCTAAAAACACAGTCTTTGAAAGAATTGCCGTGTACACTTTGGTTTACATGCCCTTTCTTTGGTTCACAATCCCAGACAGTCAGTGACTGTTGCTGCAGAGTTCACAATGGACAAAGGGCACAAACACATTAGCATTTAGTGGAGTGAGTCTCTTGAGAAGGCAGACTCTCACAAAGTCTCCATTCATGCTGCTGCGCTCCTCCCAGCTGTGGAGAGGACACTACTGAGACAGACTGGGTCACTACTCGACAGATGTGTGTGCACACCCCAAAAACAGTCGCAGCTCATACGCAGCCACATACAAACACGTTTCCCTGTGAAGCAGTAAAGGGGATTTAGCTGCAGAATTTCTTTTGGAATATGAGGGATTTTAGGGATTACATAGTCCAAGGTACATTCTGTATAAGCTGCTAACATTCACAGTGACCCAAGAGAAATCCAGCTAAAGTTATACAGAGTGCACTGGTCTTTTACAACAACGTTTTGAAATGAGGGAAAACGTACAGGCTGTTTTGCACTTAATCCATAACTAATTTCATTTCTTTTAATTCCAATGTAAATTCTATGAAGACACAAAAGTAATATGTAAATAAGCTTGATTGCCAAAAAAAATCAAGCAATCATGAAATATTGCTTGACTATAGCTTCAAGGGATTGTGTTACATTAGTTACTTTCCACATCCTAAAAATGCAGTACTGACAAATAATCTCAATTGTCTTGTGACCTATCACTGTTTGAACCGAGAGACGGAGACTATAAGATCTATTAATATTTACATGAATGTGTTGTTTGCAATAATGTGAATAGACCAAGAGCTGAGGTCCTGTCAGAATGATGTCTATCATGTGTCTTCTTGACCTAAACCCCAGCCTGTTCCACTTCCCTCACTCCAATGTGCTGTGTTGACACATCGAGCAGCTACATTTCCTCTTAGTGCAAATGCTGCAGGCTCTTAAACTGCTTTCTGATTTATCCCCCGTCATATCTTCCTGGTTATGAGTCCTGATTGTATTTTGTCTAAATATTTTGAGGTGGTGACGGTATAAGATTAATGAGATCTTATTTTTGAATCCCTGATAAAAGCCTAATCTATTTAGTTTAACACTGTATTTGTGATGTTAGCTCTGCTCTATACTATCAAAGTGAAATAGCTCTTGATAAAACTGTCTGTCACTCGAGGCTTTTAGTAAATGATTTTGTCTCCAATCCGGTCAAAAGGGCACAGCGTTTTCATTTATCAAATGGGTGAAATGCGGTTAGGGTGGGAGCAGAGCGTGTGGAGCGTGTCTTACGTTCACACCAAACAAAATGCTCACTATTTTTAGAGACAAGCGACCCATAGCGAGCTGGTGGCCATTAAAACATTTTCACAGCCACAAAGTAGGTTTACCTCAGTGATTCTCTTTCTAGAAGTTGTGTTTTCTTTATTCAATGTTCAAGGGAGGGGAGGTTAGATTGATGAAAGGATAAAAACTCTGCACCGCTGTTGCGCTCCCAAAGAATGTATTTAGGCCCCACAAGGTAACGCTTCGGGCGCCACTTAGCCCTATTGAGCTCTTGCACGCCACTCAACTGACCTGGGATGTGCGTGTCTGTCTAACCCTGTTAGATTGTCAGGTGTGCCTTGAAAAAATTGTAATCAGCTGCTTCACAGAGTCGTTTTTGCCCATTTTTATTTGCTAAACATTTGAACCATAATCAAAAGCACCATCCCTGCCTAATCCAATGAGGCAGGAACCACACCAATGTATTGTTTTGTTTACATGGCGTCATTTGTTCAAGGAAACGCTGGCTGAGAAGTAACATTTTTATGGCAAAGTGGGGTCTTTTGGTTAGCTCAAGGCATATAATATCACTCTTAAACCTATACGAAAGTGTCCTGGAAATACAGATCAATGCACAGCTAATATCTGGATGAGTAAAACCGAGCAGTTGTAAATTATCCAAAGTTATTGTAACTTTTGTGGCTTGTATGTGCACATTAAGTCTGTTTAAAGTTGTATGCACACAACACACACATTGGCTTTGAAAAGTGGTGGTAACCGTGATTTAAGAATGAAAAATGAGAACTCTGCAGCTCTTGACTTTTGGCAGGATGTACAGCAGTTGCTTGTTGTCATAGTAACATTTTGGATAAAAGAGAGATAATAAAAGAGAGAAAAGTAATATGTACATAAAGAAGCCTTCATTTGTAGAGTTTATTTGTTGTGATCGTAAAAGGATACTTAGTCATTTTGTTAAATTGGAATATTTGTTTTCAATAACAATTCAGTGTGACTTTGTGCGATGCAGTTGTTTTATCCTTGATAATCAGTGGTGGAATTTCCCATCTATAATTTGTGGTTTGGAGGAGCTGCATAAATAATTGTGTTAAAATTAGTGACTACATTTGTTAAACGGATAGGGTGCTTTAACTTTAAGAAAGATAGTTATGAATATCAGTGAGTTCCTGATAGTGCGGTCAGTACAGCACTGGTGCTGTTAAGGTTTAGATGCTGTCCTCCTTTTGTAGATTTCACTGCGTCTATAAAGAGGACAGACACTATGGAAGCGTGGGGGCAGGTGTCTGGACAGGCACTGCTCCCTGCCATAGAGGGGACAACCACAGCAGCTCGGTAAGGACACCATCAACATATGTAAGCTTGTATGCATGCAGACATATTAGCGTGCCAGGTCACTTCCTATTATGGAGCGGCAGCGTAAGCAGAAGTGGACGCGCTGTGTTGTTTGTGCAGAATCCAGATGGCAGCGGGTGAGGGTCAGTGGCCCCTGTTCTGCTCACTGTCTGACTCTGATAATCCATGGACCTGTTTCGGACCCGGGCTGTCAGAGAGGAAAGTGACGGCTCAGCAGACTCAGCTTTTATCTGAATTCACAAAAACTGCCCTGACTTAAGTCTGCAATCGGCCTCTTACCGCTGTTTGTTTTTGCATTTAATAATTTTCATGATGGTAATACGGCAGTAGGACAGTGGTAATTATTAATATAAAATGCATTTAAGGTGCTACTGATCATATTGGTGGCCCTTGGTGCCTCGAGTTTGAATCCTGTATGAGAAGGTTTTCCAAATGTCTCTCAAGTTCTCTTCCACCTGTTTTCTATACTCTGTAGAAAATATGAAATATCCCATATTTAAGTATTGGACATTATGACCTGATCCGCAGTCTGCAGACAGTATTTGGTATTTTGGTATATTTTGTATTGGACTATGATATAATAATTTTAGCTTACTACTGTGTCACTAGTATTATCTCACGACACGATGACATACGTATTATAGGCTGCCATCTTATTTAAGGCGTACTTGCATAACCAAATAAAAAAAATTAAAAAATTCACCTCTGTGGGCCAAAATTAGTGTTTGCATTTAGTATCCCCTTCCTCATGCACAACTACAGTATTAAGTCCGATACCCGCTGATACAAATAGATTTAATCTGGCGATAGAGCAAGATGACAGCCAGTCTCAGTCCTTGGTAGCAGCCCGGAAGCACAGTGGCTTTCTCACTTACAAAGCCACACAATGCAGTGTGTGTGTGTGTGTGTGTGTGTGTGTGTGTGTGCGTGTACGGAGTGCATGACGCTGTGTCTCTATCTGGCACTGAGCAGAACAGGAAGCTGTGAGGTGGGGCTCGGGTCCGGGGCCAACTTCTCCTTTTTCCCTCCACGCTGCTTCGTTCACTTGCTCCCAATTTAGACTGGCTCTAAAGACTGGATCCTGGATTTGGAGGAGGAGGAGGTAATAGCGGGAGCGTCTGCGGCCTTGGCAAGGCTGGTGTGTGCTGGCAGTGATGGCCAGTGAAGATGTGCAGGAAGACTTACAAGTGGATCAGCCTGTCGATGACCATGTAAACACTGAATATGGGGACACAGAACCCTCGGTAGGCACTTCCAGTCTCGCCATCTCTGCATTCACCTGCTGCTTAGAAACGTATTTGTTTTATTGTTAAACTTTGGTAGACAATACTAAAGGCACAGGAATACTACAACTAACAATATAGTCGCAATTAACCGACATAGACTTCAAGTAGACAGTATGTTATATTTGGGGCCAGATATGCATCTTCTCAAACAAACTCGTCTTAGTTGGGCCTTCTAACTTCCTGGTCTACTTCCTGTAAAATGTCTCTTTCAACACAGTCACTTCGTTCTCCTTGTTGTGATTTCAATGCGCTTTTACCATCACTGAAATGTTTAATCTATGGCGGCAAATTATCTCACATTTTAGGGTTCCATTTGTCTCTTCCTCTAAATTCAATGTAACAGAAGTCATGTTGTATTGCCTTTGTGATTATGTTGTACCTTGTTGTCCCCTAAAGCAGTTTGACAGCTTTAATAGTTTCATAGAACCTTTTACAAAACCTATGCTTACAGACCTATAGCTATACAGTAAGTACGTTGTCATTGGTTGAATCTCTTATTGTCCTCAAAGTGTAATCTGTTCCATTTGGGCCTCTAGGGATTTTGAAGTATATTGTGTTAAGGAGTGCGTCATGGCATAAACTCTCCCTTCCTGTCGTTCATGGTGCCTCGACTCAACTCTGAGCATTGGCCCTCTGTGGCGCCTCAATGCTGAGGGCCTGCCATGTTCACAATAGTGTTCATAACGTTTCTACAGTAATACTTTGCAAGTCAATCACACCGAGTGCGTGCATAAGTGTCGTACTCTGTCACACTGTTAAAGACACAATTCTCAATCAACTTTGAATCAATTGAAAGTATGGTTATATCACAGAAAAAGTCTAATTCAGTACTAATATTTACAAAATTATAATGTAAAATGCTTATGAAAACGTGATTTTCTTTATGCAGATGTCGTGTTCAAACATGCTCTAACAAGAAAATCCCCCGGTGTGATTTTACCAAACAACACAAAGCAGTCGATTCCTAGAGCCTGCTCGAGTTGATGTTTATAAACTCCTTTAGAGGAGGTGGCGCTTGCTCTTGGCTCATACAGTATCCACTTGACCTTTTCTGGCCTGTGTTGGCACCAGGAATTTGCCAGAGTAAAAGTTGTTGACGCTCATGCTCATTTAGCCCTCATCGTCCTCAAAGTCAAGACGCTGGACATGTTGGCTAATCTGTCTTCCTGGTGTTGAGCAGTGACATAACGCTGCATTAGCATTTTCAAATCCAGCAGCCTCTCTGGGCTCTGTGTCTGTGCCATGTGGCCCGGTTCTGACTGCTGTATTGTGCTGTGCAGTTGGATTAGGGCCTTAATGAGAGCATGGCTGGAGCCCTCGCCTGCATGTAGCTGCTAAGTAGTGGTAATCGGAGCTGCTAAGCTGGAGGGCCGGCTGTGTGCTGCAGTCAGGGAGCCCGTGCACCGTGTACTCCAAATATCTGATGTTGATTATTGCAATGTAGGTTTTTAAATCAAGGTGCAGTTCACAGTGTACAGTTTAAATATGTCCATGAGCATCAACATTTGTGAGACGACTGAAATGTGAAATGCTAGTCGACAGAACTAACTGTTATATGTGAACTAACTAGCTATATGTGCTCCAAACAAGTGACCTTTGTGTTCTAACTTCTGTATCCGATCACATGATGATTGCTGATCTATTGCTGTATTTTACATAATTGTCTTTTGTGGATGGGCTTAAAATGATTTTATTTTTTATAACTGGCTTCTAGCCCTTTTAGCTGTGCACAGATGTCACTCATATCTGTTCTACTGTATGTTGGTCTGTATCTGTGTGTGGCGCTGTCTCACTCTACCAACCACCTTTTGGTCCAAATAAGGTTACCTTCACCTTGATCTTAAACTAATACAAGAATCTGTCACAATCACTAGAACTTATTTTTTTACTTCATGCCAACTTTTACCACAAAGCATGTAGCCTCTTCAAAGACTGGATTTGTGGCTTGTGGCTTAAATTCAAGAACATCCAGCGGGTTCTATTGACTGGGCTTATATTTTTTGGATGTTTTATGTCTCTATTTTTTGGTATTGACACTACAAGAACCATATGCATTTCAGATTGTAGGAGCCTAGACTACACAGATAGCAGGTTTTATACACAGCAAAAACTTTTTTGTTGTTACAGTAAATGTTGCTTTCTGGAATGTGTGCTCTTGTAATTACGATATTGTGAGGACCAGTTTGAGTTTTTAAGAGAGTGAGGACATTTTTGGAAAGTGAGGACATTTTGGGTGGTCCTCACTTATTTGAAGGACTGTTTGAGGGTCAAGATGTGGTTTTAGGGTTAGGGTTAGAATTGGGTTTAGATTAGGGTTAGGATTAGGGGTTTAGGGTTCACGGCTAGTGTCTGGGTAATACATTATGTCTCACTAAGATAGAATTACAAGGATGTGTGTGTGTGTGTGTGTGTGTGGGGGGGGGTGCTTGAATTACTTCAATATGAATTCCAAATTGTACAATAATTTATTTTTCTTTGTTTTCTTTTCTTTTTTTACTGAATAGATGTTACATAATTTCCACCAGGCAGAGCAAATGGTCTCTTGAATTTACATCCAGCAAAATGCAGGTGTCTAAACAGAGGCCGACAGGAACGAGTTTGGCCCGTGCAAATGCTCCTCTGTAATCTGTTTAGTGTTGATTGGTGCACAGCTGATGTGAGCACTCTTCAAACCTCTGCTCTGTGTGTCATAAACACACAGCAGGAAGTAGACAAATCATGGCCTGTGTTTGGTGCTCTAACGTTATTATGTATTATATATAACTGTTCTGTAAATCATTATCTTGACATTCAGTAAAAAGGAGAGGCAGAGAGTGCTCAGTGGATCGCCAAAATTGAAGCATGGTCAATGATGTCAGCACGGATGCTCTTCAGGATTATAAGACAAACAGCATGATTTTAAAACAAAAAGTAAGCCGAGAGAAAGAGTATCTATTGTAGGGTCTCTTATTACATTATGTTCAAAAGATTTAAGACAAATTGCAAACATACACTATTTATAAAAAGGTAATGTGCCTGATTCTGTTTCATGTAACTCCATTAAATGACAAATGTCTCATCACATACCTCTGTGTCCCCTCAGAGTGACCCGGGTGGGCTGTCGGTCCTGCAGCAGCTCGGCCTGGACCAGAGCTCAGACTTCTCCGACTGCAGCATCCAGCAGCGGCTGGACGAGCAGCGCGAGAAGATCCGCAGAGAGATCCGCAAAGAGCTGAAGATCAAGGAGGGTGTGGAGAACCTGCGACGGGCAACCACCGACAAGAGGATCGCGCAGCAAGTGGAATCTCAGCTCCGCAGCTCCAAACGCAAAGTGGAGACTCTGCAGGCGCAACTGCAGGAGCTGGACGCACACATTGTGGTCAAAGGGCGGGATGACAACAAAGGTATGGCTTTAATAAATTACAACGGCACTAATAAAAAGTAATACCTGTGTCTATCAATCACTTGTTATGTCAGTAAGAAAACACAATGCCAGTCAAAGTATGTGCATATGTGCATACTGAACAGAGTTTATGTAAGTTTGCACGTGACACTTTAGAGCTCAGTCCACAGTAAGGTTAAAATGTTCGTCAGATTTATAGTTATATAATTAAGTGAACTCTCTGTGTTTTCCAGACGCCCCTCAGTCGCCCGGGTCGGTCAGTCGGCCGTCAGCCACTGAACACAGAATCGCAGCGCTGGAGCGGCAGCTGAACATCGAGCTTAAGGTCAAACAGGGAGCAGAGAACATGAGCCCCATCTATGCCAGCGGAGCCACCAAGGTATGGCAACTCCACTCTTATGTGGCAATGTGTGAGAACGGCTTACTCTAGACTTATTACTTAGTAGTATTCAGACTTAAACTGTATGGGGGTCATTTATCAAGGCAGGTGCTAAATTACGGGTGCTACTTTAAAAATCAAATATTCTATTTTGTTGCCATGTTGCACTTAATTTACCATTTGATGTTGCTTCTATTACAGTTTTAGGGCCCCAAATCTGCTATGTAAATGAGAGAATGCTACGTGAGTAAAAAAATGCATAAATGACTCTGCGGCTGATCCACTTTTGCATGTGCTACTCACTTTGCACATGAGCAAACGCTTGGTAAATTACCCCCTATGTGTTGTAATTCAGTGGAAGAACTACTTTTACCAACAGCAACAGTGCAACCCACGGAAATAGTTTGAGAAGCACTTCAGAAAGTGTTTTATGATTATAAAATGAGAGATGTTTCTACAGTGGATTGGATTTATTTCTGGTTTACTTCTAGGACTTCTAGTAAACTCAAACTTCCAAAACTTCTCTGTAGGATTAAATGTTTCAGTATCAATATTTGGCAGTTATTAGTGGTTAGTTAAGCTTCCCTTCCTTGAACAGCTTTTTATTATTGTCTTCTTCAGATAAAACAAATAATTAATAATACAGTAATTTTTGGTCTGCTTTTAAATTTGTACCTTAAGTAAATCCTTCTACTGTAACCAATTTGAACGGTAATGTCTTTCTTGCAGGACAAGAAGCTTCATCAGGCGACTCAGCAGATGCTGCAGGACAGCAAGACCAAGATCGACATCATCCGCATGCAGATCCGAAAGGCCATGCAGGCCACGGAGCAGTCTGAGGACAACCAGAGTAACTGACCCTCTCTTTCAACTGCTCTTTCATCCCACCTGCGCCTCTCTCACACTCACACACACTGCATATTTAATGACAGAAGTGGTGATGGATCAATGCGCCTTCAGAACACACACACTGTCCATTACAGGTTAGAGCCTATTGACGTTCCTTGATGTTGGGCTGAATCTAAAAGCCCCGGTTCATTTAGTGGAGGTTAGAGAGGAGCGGGACCGAGCGGGACTGAGCGGCAGGAGGCCGGAAGCAGCAGAGACTAAAGGTCTGAGTCAGGGATGATGGTAGAGCCAACTGAGGGAAGTCCACAGAGAGGAGCAGATGAAAGGGAGCAGGCAGGAAGTCAAAACAAAGCAAGGAGCTGCTGAGATCTAAAGGCACACTCTGTGACCCATGTGACACCACCGACTGCCTTATACACAGCCACCTTTGTTACATCATCCTAAAAACAGATGCCCAGGGTTTCACATTAACATCAACCAACCAGCTAAATGCTGGAACAATTTTACTCTCATTCTTTTGGTCAGTTGGACTGTCTGCACTGAGGATTTCGTTATGTCGTGTTTTTTAGGCCCATTTACTCATTTTGTTATGATCAGAAGTAGGGATGTCAAGATTATCCGGTTTTACGATTACCACGATTATAAAAGGACGCGGTAGGTTATCCGTAAGAATTTCAGAAGCCACGGTTTACCGCGGAAATTTTTCGCGCTGACGCACGAGCCGCTGCACGCCATAAACGGTGCGTAAACTCAAGGCAGAAGGACGCTCTCCTCCAGTGTTGTATCCACCCAAAAACGATTGAAGTCAGCAGAGTGGGACGTCTTTAGGATCCAAAAGATGACCAAGGCGTTGTTGTTGTCGATGGACGTCCGTTATGCAAACCCTGTCGTCAGAAAGTTTCAGCAAAAGGCGCCGATATCGGCTACGTCGAATATAAACAACATCTTGGAGATAATCCTTCGCTGTAAATCTCCAGGTCAAGGTAACGAACTGCATACGTCCTAAAAAAGTTGTCCTATTGTTCGGAAATGGCCGCCACAACTGGCTCAGGATGTAACAAAAAGCTAACGCGCTCCACTCTGCTTCAGCGACAGAAAGGAAAGTGAAACTGTGCACTTGTGGAAATCAGCTGTTCAAAAGTCATTTTGTAAACACGTTTCATTCTCTGTTCATCAAAACATCGGACAAATAATTAAACAGCAGCATAACTTTTGAGAACATAAAACCTAGCCTAGACTGTGGCCTAATAATATGTAGTAAAATAATTATGATAATTATGGTCATTATAAAGAAGTAAAGTTGACATTGTTTTGTATTATTCAATGTAGGCCTATTTATTTTAATGCAAAACAATCTTAAAGCATTTTTCATTAAAAATCTTTTTAAAGACAAAAACAAAAAATATCAGTTCTTTCCTTTCATTCGGTCGATAATCGTAAATAATCGTAAAATCGCAATATTTTCTTTCACAATAATCGTGACTCAAAAAATTGAAATCGTGACACCCCTAATCAGAAGTTGAAAAAAATAAATACTATATTAGAAAAAAACATTACAACTCATAGGATGTACCTGTGAGCTGGTATTAATGTCAAGGCTTACATATAACCTTTTATACTGTATATGCCCACAGTAGGGCAGGAGTTTTTTTTTAGCGAGCTGTATTTCAGTCATTTCAGAACCGTTTCTAAAAATGTAAAAAGTATCATAGAGCTCAGATGTAGACTTTCTCTTTCTGTTCATCTGGGCTGTAGTTATACCGGTCTGCAGTCAGAGACGGAGGGAGAGAAAGAGCACACGCAGCCACTCATCTGAGGGGATTCAGGGTCGGTTCCAAAGTTCGTACATTCAATGAGAACGACGAGAAAGAAGTTATGTGTGCCAATGCGACCGATGATACAACGCACGGCCCGCACGTACAAACGTACTAAAGTTGCTGCAAACTTAAGTTCAGATGTCCTGATAAAACATTTGCGTCATGTAGTGTTCTCTGGAGCCTGTGCACACAGTGAGAAAGGAAAGAGGGAAAGACACAGGGAGGGAAGACACGTCTAAGCTGAAGTTTGCTGTGGCTGCAGGGGCGGAGCAGAGAATCTCAGGTTCTGGGGTGAGGGGGCATCAATTATTAAACTATTACATCTAAACTCAGCCATTTTAATTTAACTATTATTGGTGTAATTTCGAGCATGAGTTAAATTTTAATGAGCCACCCTTCCTCCCCATTTCTCTTTTTTTTAGGGCACCAAAATAGAGCGGCCTTGTGTGCCCAAATATGTAATTGCCATTTGCCAATGTTTGATTTAAAGATAAAAAATGATAATCAGTAGTACTGGAAGTGAAATACCAGAAAACAAGAATGATATGAAGAATAAAGATAACATTTCACAAATAGCTTTTTGTGAGTTAGCTGTGTATAATTGCTGCAGGTGAAAAAATGTTCTTACTTGCAACGTTTTTCCAAGCAAGTCACTTCAGTGTCTAGCTTTTGCCCTTGTAACACAGGTAATGTATATGTGCAGGTAAAACCGACCTGTGTGGGGTTGAGCTGCGTGTGGAGGAGCTATGGCATCACTACAGAGTGGAACACGCCATGGCTGAGGGCGCCAAGAACATGCTGCGTCTGCTGGGAGCCGGGAAAGTCCAGGACAAGAAGGCCATCGCTGAGGTGAGACAAGAAGAAGACAAGAAGTCGAATTTTTATAATTATAAGATACATCCAAGATGTTTTAATATTGAAAACAACTTACCCAATAAGTACAGCCTTGGGGGTAGTTTATTCTATTATTTTGACCAGTTATTTTTAGCTGAAATTTCGGCCAATTTAGCGCACCTTACTAAAAGCCGCGCCAGCTAAATTTGCGGCCTTGTACACATACAGGCCGCACTCGAATAAGCCGCAGGTTTTCATAGCATGCGCTCAGAGCGGCCTCAGAGCGGCCCATGGCAAATGAGGAGGAAGAGACACCTCATCCCGGAGAAAGGTGCAGTTGCGGGCAGAGGGAGGGCGGCAGGGACGGCAGTGATAAACGCGTAAAAAAGACAGAAATGTCCAGTGTGGAAGTGTAGAGGCCAACGCACACCAGAACGCAGCGCGCCGCGTCGCGGCTCTTCAGAGGCTTTTCTCAAACCGTGGGGGGCTTTACACACGTGATTTATACATTTATCATAAATAAAAGAAGACACGTATGTCAGTGTTGAGAGAGAGAGAACAAACGTGGCTCTTTTTAGTAGCTTAATAGCGAGTTGGCGACAGACACGAGTTTAACATGCTTCCCCTGATGCCTGAGCCCTGACGATGGTTTCTCTGTCTCCGCGGCTTCTCTCGTCCCTCCAAACAAAGTTCACGGCGGTGTCTCTGTCTGTCATGGCCAAACTCGCCTCTGTGCCTCTGTAGGATGGTTAAAAGCCTGTGTTTTTCAGCAGATCTGAATCGTGGCGCGGGGTCCAGTGCGTCACTGCAGCCTTGGTGTGCGTTCTCTCATAGAAAATAAAGGAGGCGGCTCTTTTGCCGCACGTCAAGGCGTGTGCGTTGGGGCGAGCAAAGCCCTTCGACATTTAGGCTAAAGTGAGCCTTCATCTACCGTTCCTCAGCCAAGAGCAGTGTTGATTAGAAGTCCCGTCTCACTTTTGCGTTTACTGCTAGAGACGCCTCTAGTGCCTGTTGGTGGCTCTATATTGGCCGCACCGTCATGTTGGCCGCAGGGTTCAAAGCGTGGGAAAAAGTAGCGGCCGGTAATTACGGTAATATCATTTGTATCACTGTTAATTTGTTTTTTATCTTTTTTGGAAGTTCTTTTAGAATAAGCTATGTCTTGCCGTGCTGTGACCTCATTTCACCCCGGGGGTTTTAGGTTTTGCATGATAATGATTTGTAATAATGTGTCACTCTCAACAGGCTCAGTGCGGTCTGAGCGAGTCCACCCAGCGTCTGGACCTCCTGAAGTGTTCTTTAGAGCAGCGACTACAGGAACTGCCCGAGGACCACCCCAAGGCTTGTCTCATCAAAGAGGAGCTCGTCCTGGCCACTTCCACCGCCTTCAGCTCAAGACATAGCGCCCCCTATGTTCACAACCAGTACAGCACACTCAGCAAACCCTCCCCTCTCACAGGTACACAGGCAGACACTCTTAAGCAAGAATCAATCAAAAAGAGCCAAATCATGCATGTGTTCATTGCAACTTTTGGAAAAAAAATTGCAACGATCACAAATATTGTGCGCAAAAAGGATGGAATAAGCATACATTTTCCCAAGATCCACTGTATAAAAAGCCTCTATATAGGCCCTATATGGAGGGCTTCAAATTATTAACTTTTTGCCATAAAAAACAGGTTAGTCATACCGGGAATTGTTTTTCAAAGCACAAAGTTCATGTATAATATACATTGTACTGAAAGCACTGTTCTTTTATTACTTGGATATATATTACTTCAGTACAGTTCATGTTTCAATCAATAATGACTATATCTTTATGTGCAGGTAAATTAATACAATGATTTAAGTCAAAAGGCCAGCACGACCGTAGCAAGTTTGCACATGCTTGTGCATGTCTGAATATTGATATTAAGATACTGAAAAAATAAATCAATATGTCGCCCACCCCTCGTTTGAGGGTGATCTAATGCATGTGCTATTCCCTGTTCTGTGTGTAGGTACTCTGCAGGTGCATCTGCTGGGCTGTGTGGGGCTCCTGGAGGTGATCCCAGGACGCAGCAGGGCGACACCTGTGTCTCTCCCCTCCTTTTCTGTGGGAGATGGACGCTCCTCCTTCAAACTGAGTGGCCTTTACAGCCGCTCCACCAGCAGCATGAGCCTGAAGATCCCCAGTAAAAACGAAGAGCTCTCATGTAAGCAGCAACTTTATCGACTAATCCAAGCGGTCCCAGTTCAATAAAACACTGTTTATTTGTGTGTGACAGCGGAGGTGAGTGCAGTGCTGAAGCTGGAGAACTCAGTGGTGGGACAGACCGGATGGAGGACTGTGGGTGAACAGGCCTGGGACCAGACCTTCACTGTGGATCTTGAGAGGGTAAGATGCACGTTTTAAAGTATCTTTTATGTAGTTACATCACTCTGCCTTGCTAAAGTAATGATATCTAGTACATTATTGTCCTTTTTGGATCATGTGCAGACATTAAGAAGATTCCCTATGACCCCCTTCAGTCGACCAAAGTTATTTCAAGTTCTGTTTAAGCATCAATCAGAACAATACGTCTGCCGTCATTTCAGCTTCATTTCAGCCTGGGAATTATAGGTTTACAGAGTTACAGAGTAACTTACAATTCCTCCATATGCCACTGGAATTGTGTCTGTCTATACTCATAAGCAGAAAGGAGTGAGAGCATTCAAAAATGCTTCATTCTTACCTGTCTTGGTAAGTATGAATAGTTTTTGTGGCAAACGCCTGTGACCCACTGAGAAATGTTCCACGACCCACATTTGGTTCCCGATTCACCAGTTGAGAATGACTTGTTTTAAAATCAGATTTAAACTTTCCCAAGTTGAGTAAGAAATTATTGTGATGCTATTGCTAACAAGTAACTTCTTATTATGAACAAATGTTAATTGACTCCTCGAATCCTCTTTTTCTGTTATTCTTTGTGTTCAGTCCAGGGAGATGGAGATGGCGGTTTACTGGCGAGACTATCGCTCCCTGTGTGCGCTCAAGTACCTGAAGCTGGAGGAGTTCCTGGACAATCAGAGACACAGAGTCCAGCTGGAGCTGGAGCCACAGGGCCTGTTGCTGGCCGAGGTACTGCATATATCGTTTCTGTTGCCACTTTGTGCAATCAATGAAAAAACACTTACCAGATGTTGACTGATTTTTGTCAGGTGACGTTCTTCAATCCAGTGATAGAAAGAGGCCGCCGACTTCAAAGGCAAAAGAAGGTCTTCTCAAAACAACATGGTAATCAACACCGAATTAGTCACTTTATAAGAATGCCCATTAATAAAACATAAAGATGAATTTACATTCATCCGAGGGTCAGATGGTACAACAGTTTTACTGTGAATCATTTGTTTTGCTCTCAGCCTTCTGTCTTTGTGTCTGTGAGACGGTTTCATGGCCTTGCTGCATTCAGTATGCATTATAGGCTATATAAACAGGTGACTTTAACATGTAAGCTTAAAGATAACCAAATATGTGCCGCTCTTTACAGCACAATAATAGCATGTTAATAGAATGAAAATAGCATGGTTTCATATCTAGATAATGACTAGCCATGTTTCATGGTAATATACCGGCGTATTTATACTTTGTTAGGGTAGGAGTTATGATAAATAAACAATAAAATAAATTACGTGTATGTCCGGTTTCCATATAACTTTATTACCATGTTATTTCCATGCTATTCCTGTGCTGTAAAGTGCTACCAAATTATGTATATGATCTTTAGTTTAATCCAGTTCATCCAGACGAAACTTACAAAGAATTCTATTATATTACTCAAACTCTTGGTGCAAAATGAATGAAATCGCAAAATATGTGCACAATATGAGTCATACTTTAAGGTAAACTGCATTAAAGGATAGTAACAATTTGTCAGCATAGGTGTGTATAACAAGTAGCAGATCCAAAAAATACTAACAACTAAAGTCCCTTTGCTGTTCATGTCCTATGTGGACCCACACTTTGAAACCGAGTCACTTCAGTCACTGATGACTATTCATTATGCTGTATTATTTTATGGATTTTTTCTCTCTCATTTCAGGTAAAGCCTTCTTGCGTGCTCGTCAAATGAATGTGGACATTGCTACTTGGGTGCGGTTGCTCAGGAACGCAATCCCCAGTGGAAGCAACGCCCCCGCATACACCCCCAGCTTCAGCCACAGCACACTGCCAAACAACACAGGGTACAAAAACTGATCTGGAGCTTTAGTTTCATTTTTCGGAGTATTTCTACTAATTTCCCTTGTGTGTTGCAGAGAAATCTCAGTGGAGAAGCTCAATTTGGACGGCGACTCTCCTCAAAAAGCAGAGATCAGGAGAGACGTGGTGGACAGTCCTGCTGCGGTGAGTCCAGACTGACAGAAGACTTCAGTCAGAGAGCGAGATGGCCATCTTTACACTATCATGTTACTATTTCACCTACTTCCTACCTGAAACCTTTGGCTCAAGAACAGAGCCCCAGTCATATGCAGCAAGCCATCGTGAAACTCAACCCAGGAGGAGAAGAGGGGAGCAGGGAAAGAGAAAGGATGAAGGCAGTAATTAGAGAAATGGAGAGGTTATCGAGACTGGTTTAATGAGGCAGAATTTGTTGGAAGCTGGTGAAATTCCAAATCCATGAAAGTAAAGAAACCCTGTCCAGTGGGAATTAAGATGCATATTTAGGCAGAAAATATTGTGTGGCATTTTACATTACTGCATAGTCACAGCACGGTAATAGGCTGCATATAGCTTTGCAGGGCTCATATTTGTATTTGTATTTTATAAAACAAAAAAATGCAGCTTTCACTCATATGCTTTATAAAGATTGCAGATGTTAGTTTTTATAAACGTAGACATCTACAAATGACAAAATAACTTTTAACTGAGCTTGACCGTAGTTGATATGATTTGTTTAAAATGTAATTAAATTCAAAGCCCTATATCATGGCACCTACATATGTTATAACATTGTAATTATTAATCATAACCCTTGTTTTTTGTGATATTACAGTAACAGGACTGATAAAGCCATATACCATGCCATTTCCATCTTATTGACTTGTTATTACTGTGCTGTAAAGTAAAGTGCTACAAAATATTGTTTTAGTTCTATACAAAGAGAGTGTGATACAAAGCTGTGCTCACTGAATTTGGAGATGGAGAGTAGTTTCAGACATGGTCAAGGCTGTGGCAGATGGGATTCTGGGATTAATTACGTTGATGTTTTTGAAGGACTAATTGAGTGGAGGGAGGGATAAATGTGTGTTTGTTTATGTCTGCAGTAGTAGCACTACTGCATGTGATAAAACTCCTCCACTACTTCATCTCGGACTGCCATAACCCCATCTATTTCTTATTCACCCTAAAAGCTCAGAACAGCTTGATTGGTATTTTTAGTTTAAAAACTAAAAAAACACAAAATAGGTGTGGTTATGGCTCATCTGACCCCTCTCCTCAGCAGTAGGAAGAATTCAAATAGGTGTCGAGCTTTTGTGGTTAACCAGCATTTGAATACAAGAGCAGGAAGAAGTTTCTGATGATAGAAGCTAAATATGCTCTGCTTAAGCAACCCAATCTAGTGCATGCACTTGAGTAAATGTAACTGAGTACTACACTCCTGCATGTGACTGTCCTGAGCTGATAATGCTAACTTCCTCTGTTGAACCTTTTAATCGCGAACCTGTGTTTCTCTCTATGGTGGGACACAGGAGACCCCTTTGGCGCCTGAATCCACAGCAAACTTCCCCGAGTCACCGGTCAACGCACTATCCCGCAACTCCTCACGCAGGTGCAGTAGTTCATGTCTGGCTTTGTGAACTAAAACATTACTAAACAGGTCAATATGTTTTCCACATAGCTTTATAGCCAGTCCACAAAACCTCACTATACAAATGAATTATAGTCTATTGTTATTGTTTTCAGAAAACCATTATAGACATACTTCCTCAAAATAGATAAATAGTTAGATCACCATCTTGAACAATATGGCGCACACAGCTTGACATCCAAAGCACATTGGGCTCACAACATGTCTCTGCCTTTTTTACACCAGTTCATATTGCCCACTCATCATTAATGCACCATATGACGCCCACAATAGAACAAACAGTGTGACCTCACCGGTGGTCACACAAGCTGAGCTCATGTGGTGGTGCTATTGTGAAGCTCATCACTATGTGTTTCTCCAGAACCAGCAGTCGCCCTCTGTGTCTGCAGGACTTCCAGCTGATGGCTGTACTCGGCAGGGGACACTTTGGCAAAGTAGGCAAACATATACACCTGTCCTGTAATTACAATCAGATCATGAAAGGTGGCAAATAGACATTATTTTTAGAACGTTTGCATTTTGCTGAAATCAAAATATCAGGTATCCAAAAGGTCTCCAGAAGGTTCGGTTTTCAATCAAATGTAATTTTCCTGAATGTATCAACTGAATCAAAAAAAAATTAAATACATTTTTATGTGTCATTGTCATCAAAATATCTATTTCTTTCTACATTCCTGAAGGTTATTGTTTTCTATACCAGTCAGTTCTGAGGGTATGCACATGCGTTATTTTAATCTTAAACAGAAGCCTCAACATTATGTGTGTCCAATGAAATAATAACAATACCTCTTTTTATGTGTGGGTGGATCAGTTTTGAACTACAACCTTGCAAACAGCATATGCCCCGCACTACAAGTCAGTCTGGGAGATGACACTGTCACATGCTGAGTAAGCAACTAAGTAAAAGTAAGAAAGAAGTGCTTTATTGTCATTGTACAAGCGTACAATGAAATAGTGTTCAGGTGTTAGTCCTGAGCTGCTGCGGCTGAGCCACTGTGTGTCAACCTGACCCGCATGACCTTTGAGGTCGGGGAAACTGTAGCACCATAAAACCTGGCTGGCTGCCCTCTGTCTCCTCTGATCCTCTGAAACAGCGCAGCGCTTCCTGGGCTTGTCCCCGTCCCAGAGCGTGGTGTCCTGCACTGGTCAGCTTCGCCATCTCCTTCCTCTTCCTTCAGCAACTCCACAACAGTCTTTCACCATCTCCTTGTTTGTCCCTTTTTTGTTTCCTGCGTCTTGTGACGCCTCCACTATGCTGCAGGTGTGGGGGCGCTTGGTGCCTCTTCAGCATCTCAGAAGAAATTTGTGGGTCTCAAACTGTTTTAGCTAGCATTTTGTTTACCTTTAAAAAGCTGCTTTCTTCAGGACCATTTTGGACTCTCAAAGTAAACATATCCACCAAACCTCCACAAAAACTTGGCAAAGACGTACAAAAGTATCCAGAAAAACAATGTGGAACACAGAAACCACAAATGCAGTTCGCAGAAAAAGGCAAAAAACTCAGCTGCACCAGGCGAGAGGGAGGTCGCCTCCTGTTTCACGTCGCCATTAAAATATTGTCAAAAAAAACTATTCCAGAGAAAAGAACCAGGTGGCCACTGGAGCTCCGCCTGGTTGTCACTAGGGCTGAAACAACTAATCGATTAATTGACAACTAATGAATAATTGAAATAGTTGTCAACTATTTTAGTAATCGATTAAGATTTTGTATTTTTGATGAAAAAACTACTTTGTTTTCAAACTTTGGGTGTGTAGAGTGTTTTATACATTATACATTTAATAAATGATCTGTCTGTGCTTCAGGATAATTATCCAATCAGAAACCAGAATTAACTCCACTCTTGTTGTTGCCAGATCCTATTATTTATCATGTCATGTCAGTGGCAGCGCGGCTCAGCCGCAGCAGCTCAGGACTAACACCTGAACACTATTTCGTTGTACACTTGTACAATGACAATAAAGCACTTACTTACTTACTTATTTTAAACCAATTTTGGAAATAAACTTTCTCAATTCCAACTCTGTCCCCGATACAGTCCCAGTCAGTGCCAGTGCTGCCTCCTGTCGTTACAGTTTTAAATTCTGGAGGTTCTTAGCTTTCAAATGAGGAATGTCCTGTTCACAGAAACTTGTGCTTGTGTTCATGTGCAACTTTAAGCAAACTTTGAGCTAACCCTGCTCAAAAGCAGGGACTTTTGAGCGCAGGGACTTTTTCAAAGAACAAAGAACCTCCTACAAATATTCAATGTAATTTTACAACACGTCCTCAAATCGTTGAAAATAACATGCACCTTTTACAGCCAAGCGAATTAATCGATTAATCGTAAAAATAATCGGCAGATTAATCAAGTACCAAAATAATCGTTAGTTGCAGCCCTAGTTGTCACCTGGTTGAGTTGAAACTAAAATGTTTATTTATCCTCTATTGTGGATTTCTAGGTGCTGCTGTCAGAGTATAAAGGAACAGGCAGCCTTTACGCCATCAAAGCGCTGAAGAAAGGTGACATTGTTGCGCGGGATGAAGTGGAAAGGTACTGTTCAACTCTGTCCAGTGTTTATTTGAAACAGTTCAGATTCAGATAGAAACAAGGAGAAGCATTAGGGGAGCTATTGCACATTATGTATCGGGGTGGAGGTGGTGGTCTGATCTGAGGTGGAGGTGAGGCTTGTGATGAGGACTATGATTGGATGATGATACGAGAGGTGAATTTATGTCCAAGCTTCATGAGTCAACAACACTGACACCCACTCTGCCTGTCCCCAGCCTCATGTGTGAAAAACGCATCTTTGAGGTTGTGAACAGCTCGCGGCACCCCTTCCTGGTGAACCTGTTCGCATGTTTCCAGACCCCTGAGCATGTGTGTTTTGTCATGGAGTACACGGCCGGAGGAGATCTCATGATGCACATCCACGCAGATGTCTTCTCTGAGCCACGCGCTATGTGAGTGCCACCTCCTCTCTGTCTAAATGGAGGAAGATACATCATGATGTACTGTTTGTTATAATACACATATTTTCCATATTTAAGGTTCTACTCAGCCTGTGTTGTGTTAGGTCTTCAGTATCTTCATGACCACATGATTGTTTATCGGTAGGTCTTTGAATTTTCTATTGAATACATCGGACAGTAGTGTGTGCTGATGTGAATGGTGATCTTAAAATAGTTTTTGCACAGACTCCATAATTATTTAAATGCATACATTTTGCAGGGATCTTAAACTTGACAATCTGCTGCTGGACACTGATGGTTTTGTGAAGATAGCGGATTTTGGACTTTGTAAAGAAGGTTGTTGCATTTGTTACAGTCTTCTATACTTCATGTATTTGCTTACGGCATGTCTAAAATGTGTTCTTTTTTCATGTGTACTCAAAAGGCATGGGTTATGGCGATAGGACCAGTACTTTCTGTGGGACCCCTGAGTTCCTGGCTCCAGAGGTGCTCACAGACACGTCCTACACCAGAGCAGTGGACTGGTGGGGGCTGGGGGTGCTCATCTATGAGATGCTGGTGGGAGAGGTAAGTGGAAACTTATTGACTGCCAATTAGTAGCTTATGTTACATATAGAGAAAATTCTCTTCAAAAACTGTCACAATTTAAAAGCTGTTTCTAGAGTGATCTATTTTGGTAAATACAGTGCCTTGCGAAAGTACTAATACACCTTGAACTTTTGCACATTTTGTCATGTTTACAACCCTAAATGTAAAAATTGTATTTTTAATGTTTTACTGAAAGTTCACACACAAGTAACAGACAACTGTGAAGTGAAAGCAAAATGATACATGATTCTGTTATTTTTCAAAAAATAGAAAAGTGTGTGCATAAGTATTCATACAGCATGAATTAATACTTTGTGGAACCCCCTTTTGCTGCAATAACAGCAGAAAGTCTTTTGGGTTATGACTCTACAAGGTTTGCACATCTAGAGACTGACATTTTAGTCCATTCCTCTTTACAAAACAACTCAAGCTCTGTCAAATTAGAAGGAGAGCGTTTGTGAACAGCAGTTTTCAGGTCTTTCCACAGATTTAGGTCAGGACTTTGACTGGGCCATTCTAACACATTAATATGTTTGTTTTTTTAACCATTCCATTGTAGATTTAGCTTTGTGTTTAGGGTCATTGTCCTGCTGGAAGGTGAATCTCCGCCCCAGCCTCAATTCTCTTGCGGACTCCAGCAGGTTTTCCTCCAAAATGTCCCTGTATTTGGCTCCATCCATCTTCCCAACTATTCTTACAATCTTCCCAGTCCCCGCTGAGGAAAAGCAGCCCCATAGCATGATGCTCCCCCCACCTTTCAATAATGGCTTTCTTCTTGCCACTCGTCCATGAAGGCCAGATTTGTGTAGAGTACGACTCTATTTGTCCCATGTACAGACTCCCCCAGCTCAGCGGCAGTACGTCTCAGCTCCTCCAGAGTTATCTTGGGGCACTTGGTTGCATTTCTCTCCTTAGTCTGTTAGTTTAGGTGGACGCCCGTGTCTTGGTAAGTTCGTAGTGGTGCTATACTCTTTCCATTTCCGAATGATGGATTGAACAGTGCTCCGTGAGATGTTTGTATAATTTAACGCTGCTTTAAACTTCTCCACAGCTTTATCCCTGACCTCTCTGGTGAGCTCCTTGGCCTTCATGATGTTGTTTAGTGACCAATACACTCTGACCATAGCTCTGAGGCCCTCACAGAACATCTGGAATTATACTGAGAGTAGATTACACACAGGTAGACTCTATTTAATGGTTAGGGAAAGGTGTGAACTTTCTGCAGTCATTAGGAATGTTATAAAGGCAATTTAATACACTCCGAAAATGCTGTATGAATACTTATGCACGCCACACTTTTCACTTTTCTATTTTTTGTAAAATAACAGAATCATGTATCATTTTGCTTTCACTTCACAGTTGTCTGTTACTTGTGTGTGAACTTTCAGTAAAACATTCAAAATAAATCTTTACGTTTAGGGTTGTAAACATGACAAAATGTGCAAAAGTTCAAGCTGTATTAGTACTTTTGCAAGGCACTGTATTGAAATGATAGTAATTCCATTCTTTAACAGAAGTTGCTCTATCTGTATCTGTAGTTGCTCTATCTTTGCATAGGGCAGGATTGTCAAGTATCTGCTGCCAAACCACAGCCACAAAAAGCCACAAAAGTTTCTGAATAACCGGTCAAAACCCGCGGACATACACCGCGGCTGGAATTTCCACTGCATTTTACTAGTTTACAGCGCCACTGCATTCCTCTGATAAAGCAGGACAGCTCTAAGCGCAGTGGATTTTACGTTTACACAAAATTGTGATATTTTACGAATGAATAAGCCACATATTACCTGTTTTACATTAGAAAACACGGCCAAGAAAGGCTTTAAAAAACACCCAAGTCCGTGGGATTACCACAGACCTGGCAACCCTGAACTCGGAAGATATACCAATGCATCCCCAGCATAATCTGGTCTTGTCCAGTCTGTACAGTTGCATATCTCAGTAAAATATTTCAGTACATGTAGCTGTGCTGCTGCTTTTACAAAACCAAGTACACCGCTACACATGATGCATATAAATGAAGTGTGTCTCTGCCAGTCTCCGTTCCCAGGTGATGATGAGGAAGAGGTGTTTGACAGCATAGTGAACGATGAAGTGCGCTACCCACGGTTTCTTTCCACTGAGGCCATCGGCGTCATGAGGCGGGTAAGACATGTTTTTTTTTTTTTTTTAATATTTATTTATCCAGTTTTCTTCCAAAATAAACAAGACAAAATCAAATACACATACACATCACCACAGTACCAAACCTATAATCAAAACGATAAAGGCACCTGTGTAGACGTCTTAGGTTAGTAGCCAAGCTATTACATCAAATTTAAGGTAAGAAAACACAGGAGCGATGAAGTAAACAAATATATATAAATATATATACACGTACATACATACATACACGCATAGACACTCATACACATACATATATATACACATACATGCATACATATATACACATATCCATACATACATACATACATATACACATATAAACAAACCTGTACATACACGTACATATACCTACACATAAATAAAAAAGTATAAAATAAAAAAGATAAAGTTGCTAGTAACCAGATCCGCATGTACAGAAGATGTTATAAATACATAGTCCAAATCTCACAAGTTGTTTTATCGTCCTTGGTTGCTCAAAAAATGAACAAATGGGGACCACATGGTGTTATAATCTTCTAATACTTCATTTTGCTCATAGCGAACGCGTTCGAGCTTGGCCACTAAAGTCATTTCGTTGAACCACTCGTTTACTGATGGAGAAGCTGGTGATTTCCAATTGCAGAGGATTAGTTTTTTTGCTGCAACCATGCCAATCATTAGAATACATTTTACATGGTGAGGAAATGATCCGAAGCCGTTGACGCAGCCCAATACTGCTATGAGGGGATCAGGGACTATCTCCACCCTGTAGTTTGTTTGAAACCACTGGAATATATCTGACCAAAATGATCGTAAGACAGGGCAATACCAAAACAGGTGAGCTAGTGAACCAACAGACACATTGCATCGGTCACACATCACTGACAAAGAGCTAAACATTTTGTTCAATTTGACCTTGGAATAATGCAACCTATGGATTACCTTAAATTGAATTAGCCTATATCTTGAGTTAATGGAACAGCGCGATATATTTTTGAGTGCCTCCATCCATAAGTCTTCGGTTATAGGTATACCAAGGTCTTCGGACCAGGCCTCTCTGATGTGGTCAGCCAGCGCTGGCTCAGTAAACACCTTTACAAAACGTGTTATCAGTTGTTTAGAGATTGGGTTAGATTGAAGAAGATCAAAGAAAATTTGGTTATTTGGTCTAGTGGTATGATTTGGAATATTTTGTTGTAAAAAATGTCGAACTTACCTAAAGAAATGGGAGTGTGGAAGATGATATTTTGACTGCAATTGAAAAAAAGAGGCTAATTTATTATCTATATAAAAATTGTCAATGCAGCCCAGTCCTTTCCTTCTCCAATCTTGAAAGGTCTGGTCAGTAAGGGAGGGCGTAAAAAAATGATTATTGACCAGAGGGGTATAAATTGATATATTGGTCAGTCCTAGTTTTTTCTTTATTTGATTTAAAATTCTAAAGGACTGGTTGAGTAGGTAGTTTTTAGGTAATTTGATTGACTCTTGATGCCCAGAGTGGAGCAGGGTAGAAAGATTAGATTGGGCAATTACCGATTCAATTTTCACCCAATTTGGAACAGTAGCAGACTGAATATCATCAGGGGGACCTAGTTGCCAAAAAACAAGTGCTCTTGCGTTAGCAGCCCAATAATAGTGCCTAAAAACAGGCAAACCAAGTCCTCCCATGCACGCTGGTTTACAAATGTGTGCTTTTGAGATACGTGCGGGCTTATTACACCAAACAAATGGAAAAATTATGGAGTCCAACTGTTTAAAGAAAGAGTTGGGTACATATATGGGTAGATTTTGAAACAAATATAGAAGCCTCGGCAGTACCACCATTTTTATTGCATTGACGCGACCCACCATTGAAAGAGGCAGTAAAGACCAGTTCCTAATGTTGGTTTTAATCTTTTCTATCATGTCTAGGAAATTAAGACTCAGTAGTTGTTTAGGACTTCTAGCTATTTTTAAACCAAGGTAAGTAAAATAAGAGGTAATAATTTTAAAAGGGAGGGAATTCAGAAATGTCGAACTTAAGTTATTTGACAATGCCATAAATTCACTCTTGTCCCAGTTAATTGAATATCCTGATATTGCACTGAATGAATCAATATATGTCAGAAGTACAGGAATTGAGGTTATTGGATCTGATAGGCAGAGCAGCAAGTCATCCGCGTACAAGTTAACAAGACTTTCCGTTTTGCCAAATTGTACCCCACAAATCTTAGGATGGGCCCTGATCCCTATTGCTAACGGTTCCATAGCCAAATTGAACAATAAAGGCGAAAGTGAATCTCCTTGTCGAACTCCACGTTGTAGTTTAATTGGATCAGATTTGTCGGAATTACTAAGAATATTGGACACAGGGTGTGAGTAGATTATCTTGACCCACTTGATAAAATGGTCACCAAATCCAAAACGTTTCAAAGTGTAAAACAGGTACGACCATTCGATTTGGTCGAACGCTTTTTGAGCGTCAAGAGACAGTACTGCCGCTTGGTTATTTTTCCCCTGATCTGAATATATTGTATTTAGAAGCAAGCGGGTGTTACCAAAAGATAGTCTACTAGGAACAAACCCAGTTTGGTCTGGGTGTACAATCTTAGCAATATGACGGCTAAGTCTCATTGCTAAAACCTTAGATATAATTTTTTGGTCACAGTTCAGAAGTGCAATAGGCCGATAGCTTGCAGGGTTTGTTTCTTCCTTATCTTTTTTCAATAATAAACAGATATTAGCTTCGTAAAGTGAGTTTGGAAGTTCCCCCTTATCAAATGAGTTTTTAATCATTCTGTGCATTATAGGTAGTAATTTATGTTGAAAAGCTTTGTAGAACTCACAGCTGAATCCATCTGGGCCTGCAGCTTTACCGGAAGGAAACATTTTAAGTGCTTGAAGTAAATCGGCTTCTAGGATCGGACTGTCAAGGTCGGTTTTGGATTCAATATTCAATTGTGGGATTATGAGCTCTGAAAAAAACGCCTTTAGCATGTTTGATCTTCAAATGACAGCCATGTCTGTTTGTGTTATCCCAAACTTTGTAGGTCATGTAACACTCTACAAAATTCTGTTCCAATAAACACAAAAGTTTACTTTTACCAAAACAAAAACGGAATTGTTTATAAAGCTATAAATCCATACATTTGTCTTCTACTTCAGATTTTGACTTCACAATATTCAACTTATTTTAACAGTTGCTGAGAAGAAATCCAGAGAGGCGTCTGGGCTCTGGAGAAAAGGATGCAGAAGATGTCAAAAAACAGCCATTCTTCAAGGTGAGCATCTACTTGCTTGTGTAATAAGAAGGAAACGGCCATAAGAACCCAACAATACGCTGTCATTAGGCATTTTTTACCTTTGCAATACATGGGAATGCATCAAGTTTTGGCCGGTCACTTTCTTCTGTATATTGAAACATTGGATCAATATGACTTTTTTCTTTTTGTTACTTGTTTCACTTTTGGTATATGCATTCTGACTATGTTTTAGGGTATGGACTGGGAAGTGCTTCTTCAGAGAAAAATGCCACCCCCGTTTGTTCCAACTATAAAAGGAAAAGAAGACGTGAGTAACTTTGACCTGGAGTTTACAGCAGAGGCTCCCACGTTGACCCCTCCTCGAGAGCGGCGCACACTTTCTCACAAAGAACAGGACTATTTCAAGGATTTTGACTATACCTCCGACCTCTGCTAGTGTCAGACAGTTACCCACAACTAGCCATAGACTGCGGAATCACGGGCTGGAACCTGGTCATGGGATATGTAATTTGACACGTTATGGGCTGACCTCCAGACAGCAGTGCTCTAAGAGGAGGAAGGTGAATATCGGGCCGTAATCCAGATTATGTAACAAGTGGCAGATGTTGTGGTATGTTCTGCCAGGCGACACCGTGACCAGTGTCCGAGTTCTGTCTCTTATTTTCCCTTTAAGTGTCAGTGATGCTTGTGTGCCTGTCTGAGCTGTACGTACATCCTACTCCTGTCTCAAAGTGTTCAGCACACCTCCCGCACATCGCCACACGGTGGAGCCGAGCACACGGCTAGAGTAACGGGACTCAAGACAGCCAATTGCTTCACCACCACCACCATCATTGTTTATCCGTCTTTTGGTACCAACTGCACAGACTTTTAATCAATCATTCCTAATATTCACTTTCCGTTGTGATCTACAATCTTATCGTTTTTGTTTTATCATGTCTTCGTCGCTGTTGAATGTGTTTCGAAAGCTGTGACTCAGTAAAAAAATGTGAAGCCCATCCAGATCTCATTAATCTGATTTACATTGAGTGACAGTAATGTATGGGTGTAAAGTTTGTTCCCTTCAATGTTACTGGGAATTATTTGATGATACTCATTTCAGAGGCCAAGACAGTAGTCAGTTTATATAAGTAGAAGGCATTATAATCCTGCAGGTTCAGAGTTCTCAAGAGAGACACATGTTTGGGAATGTTTTGGTAATGCTGGGTTTTATAATAACAAGTATTGATTGGTCTGACATTGCCCAGTTCAAACGTAATTACTTTCCAAAATGATGTCCTCGCTTTTTCAGCATATACAGTGTTTGTAAACGTCGTAGATCCAAGCCTAGATAAATCTTAGAAAAGTCGGGTCTCAGCTGTTAGTACTAATGGACAAATCTAAATGAGCATTCTTTAAATGATTGCTAAAGAAGAATAGGATCGACCCACTACAAATTCTAAGCCTTGAGTTCTGAGAAACTGTCTTTAAAGCTCAGGATTATCTCACAAAACCATGCAAACGGCTCTTGTGCACTGATGGTTTCTAGAAGCACAATGGTTTTTACATTTCCATGGTCAAATGTGGAAAAAAAAAACATAGTTCCCCCAAGAGAATGTCTGCCACTCAAAGGTAGCCAGTGAGAGAAAGTAGGCAGTGATTACCAAGAAAAAGCAAGGTTCATCACCAGATCTACAGAAAGTCTGTAACAGCATTCAAGGTCAAAACTAAAGTGGGGGAAAACCTGGTCTCAAATGGTCCCAGTCCATGACATCAATTGTTCTAAATCAAGACGTTTGTCTCTGAACAAAACGTAACATCAACATGCCATAGGAAAACAGATGAGCCTTTGCTACTGAAGCTAAATATGGCATATTTACATGCACATTTTTATGGGCTATTTTTAATGAATATCCATTACTTTGTCCCATTTCAAATGAAGAGCAAAAACCACAACTGAGAGGGGCAGAGTAGACTTTCACCTGATGTACAGTATGCTGGCCAAGGGAAGAAAAACAAAGAGAAAAAGGAAAAACCAAGGCACTCCTCCCACATCATAATGCTCTATTTACATTTTCTAAAAAGCCTTCATTGTGCTGGGCTGATATATATTAAAATCTTTTGAAACATATTGTTGGTTTCTTCCACTCATATCAGCTCCAACAAGCCTTTGTCAAGAAGTGGTGCTGGCCAAGTTTGACCAGAGTCATTAACACATTTTTAACCCAAACCCTTCCAACCAGGGCTGTTACCGGGTTCTATCTATTACAGTAATGGTCATAATTCTCGAGGGGCCAAAGGGGACTTGACCCCATGTTATATCTCATTCACAATCAGGCACAATTGGGACATGGTGATACGAACTTGAAAAATTAAATAAGATAGATAAAGAGTGTTCCAGAGCCATTTCAATTGTGCTAGAAAAGCAATCCCCCTCACACGAGGACAGCAATGGGTCCCACCCAGAAAGCCAATATTCAAAATTTTGAGCAAGCTTTGCTATAATGTCCTTCAATGTGTAACTAACTATACCTTACTTTACAATTCACAATTAAAAAATAGGGTGACAAAAGCAGCACAGGACAATCGAATGAGTGACAAACTCAACTGTAATGGTTCATTTTTTTCATTCATTGGTCACTATTAATAATGTTTATTTTTTTTTTAACTATGGCCAGTTCCATGTTTTGGTGTTTCAACTTTGTTGAAATCGTTTTCGATTTAGTGCATTTAAGAATTTTCCACCCGTTTCTCAGAACCCTCCCCCTGAAGCTGTGGGTCTACGTATCTTTTCTTCGTCTCCCCGGCTTCTCTCTCGCCACAGTATCACCCCATCCCGCTGTCCCTCCCACTGCCCTTTCTTAGCTTCAAACGAGACACTGAGGGACAGTTAAGTTTCTTCGGGAAATAATATTGTAAATGGAACAGAGACACGTGTAAGGAGATGTTTTGGTTCGTCACTGTGTGAGTGGGAGCGGTGTGTTTTAGTCCAGTGAAGCGCCAGCTGGAGCCGCGGCAGTGCTCTCGTGCGTGACCCACAGCTGCAGGTGAGTCTCACGCTTTCTATCACTAACTTTAAAAAGCAAGCAAGAAAAAACATATCACATATGCTATGTTTGTGTGAAATGCAACATTTAGATTGTGAATCTAAAAACAGCTCGAAATTTTAGCACCATTTTCAAAGCTTAGAAAAACTGATTGAATGACCTTTTTTTTTTGCATGTAGCACAGGCTGCTTGATTGGCATATTGGACAACCGAGTTCATCTCTTTGCAAGGTGCATTCCTGTCGTTTAAATTACATTTATTTTATAATTAGGCTACTTTCAAGTCTTAATATCCACTTGGAAACAAACCAAAGGAACTTTTACACATGTAAGCTATGTGTAGAAAGAAGTTGGAATACATATACTAATTATAGTTTAACTTTATTCTTTATTTTTTTATTATTGGCATTAATTGTAAGATAATTGATTGCTGTCTTTTTCTTTAGAGCTGATTTAACAAGTGAATTTCTCCATTGTGAGATCAATAAGGATTATCTTATCTCTATTCCTGCTATCCTATATGCATGCATTATATCTGTGCTTATTTGGTGCAGTTTTCTCCTCTTTGTTTTTTTGTTTGTTTGTTTGTTTGTGTGTTTGATGAGATCATATTAAGTTAAATTAAACTGAGCAGGTCACTGCACTACACTGCTGCAGCCCCTCTGAGTGAGGTGGCACATGAGATGGCCAATTAAATTGTATTACAAAATCAATGTAGTTAGTCCCCTACTACCAACACGAAAACCAGAACAATCCACTTAGCGGTTGCTATTGAATTATATACTACATTCTATATGAATGAACCTTTGTCATGACTAACCATTATGTTTAGGTTGAAAAAACAAACATCCAAATATAGTGTTACTGTACATAAACAGATCCAGTGATGTCTCCACTCTCACTGGATGGATGGATTCTTCTCTTTACCATCACTGGGAAAGTAGTCGGTAAGAATATTAATTACTGTGTTATGATTGTTTCTCAGAATCAGAATAGGTTTGAGAACAGGTTCACAAACTAGGAATTGTTCTCGGTGCAAACGTGCGACATAAAACATATAACACAGAGTTAAGATAAAAATAAGCTAAAGAACTTTAAACTATAAGGCTATAGGGGCATGCATAAAAAATATTAAATAAATAAGATAAAATAAAAGTGACGTGTGGTAGGACAACAACAATTTGACATTGAACAACAGCGGGATGGTATTTACAGATGTGTAGGCGTATAAAGTGATATTAAGTGATAAGTGATAGCAGCGGGTCTAAGTGTGGACACACCACACAGTTTCTCATTGTGTGACTCAGAGAAAAGGCAGCACAGTACATCGTGAAATTATTGCCATCACAATATTCAAGGACGCAACATCCATGTTTTACAAAATCGCTGACCAAACGCAGCCTAAAATAAAAATGCATGGTAACTTAAAATTGTCGAGATTTTTTTATATTTTTCTAGTCTGGGTTTGACTCAATTTGCTGAAAAAGAAACAAACAAATTGCCTAAAATATTTGTTGGCACATACTACTGTGTAGAAATAGTTTAGTAAGTATCCTAATATTCAATACGGTTTATTGTGCAGCCCTAGTTCTAGCATATTACCATGATTCTTTTTGAGAAGTTTAATGTTGACCAAAAACCGAAAACATTTTACAGATAGTGTTGTGTAGAATAGCCTACAAACGTGAATTTTCTGTTGCCTGTTTTCAATCACTTCGAGGCATCAACGCACTTTCCTTCCACAAATAACTTTCAGAATGCTGTCTTTTTATGGCACTGCTGGCACATGTAACTATGTCTCTCTTCTATCTGGAGATGACATTGTGTCTCTCCACAGCTCAGATGGAGGGAGCCCGATGTATAGTAGAACCGGTGCAGCGCTCGCACCCAGTCCAAGGTCTGCTTGAGCGCTTTGAGGCTGGTCCGGGCTGCTCTGCCAGAGAAAATGGGCCTACAGAGACACACGTGATCGCAGTGGGGCGAGCGTCAAACAGCCCTGAAAACAAAGTAATCGCCTTTTGACTTCATAACAAGGGCTGCTGGAATGTGTTTATTGTAATGCCAACGATTTCAGTGCTGCGTGTCTGTTTTGCGCATGATCAGGTGACGGTGCTGCTGACTCCCCTGTCTCTCCCTCCCGGACCTCTCCAAGTGGTCCATCTTCTACTCAGCTCCAAACAGTCTGTGTCCTGGTACTTAGAAGGGGACAGGCTGCCTCCTCAACTCACAGTTATGGTGCAGGTCAGAGGATATTTCTTTGTGTAAACGTAATTTTGTCACGCCACGTCAAATACTCTTTATGGAAATTGCTGTTGGCTATAAAAAAAAACTCCACAATATATTAAGCATAAATACTTTTTCTTGTGCAATAAATGGTTAATTATAGAGTTTCTACAAGCACTTGATAGTCACTACTTTTTTATGCTTTCAAATACAAAAAAACAGTCTTCACAAAAGTAGCGATCAGGTGGTAAGAAAATCCCTGTTTCTGAAAAGACGTTTCTTCCTTTAGTTGTAGAAGTGCCTCTTGAGCTTCTCTGTTCAATATGAATAAACGTATTCTTATTTCGCAGGTGTGGTCTCAGTCCAGAGTGCAGTCAGACTCGCTGGAAGTGCAGGTCCAGACGATAAATTCACTGCCCTTTCGGCCCCGGGCCCTTCACCGCTGGGCTCTGAGGCACCACGGGAACATCTCATCCCTGACACACGCCGCTCACAGCAATCGCGTCTATATCAAACTGGGACAAGGTGAGGGAAGGATTTTTATTCCACAGATACTCATGACTGTATCGAGATAAACAGCATGAGGACAGCTTGGAATGTGCGCTTCAACTGCAAGGTCTGACTATATATGTTTCGCCCACAATTCCTTGAATATTACTGTGATTAGAGCTCATAATCAACAGTTTGACCTCCAGGACACACGTTGTGATGTTTTTTGACAGAAGACGCAAGGTTACTATGATGGAAATTATCAATATGTTTTCTGTTGCATAGAAGTCAATGGCATATTAACCACAACATCAATGTATATTGTATAGGGAAGAGGTGACACATCCGGACGGCTGGTGGAGGGGACACAATCAGTTGCTTAATGTTGACAAAACAAAGGAACTGATTATGGATTTTAGAATTTCTCAACAAGAGCAGGCGCTTCTCAGTGTCGGTGGTGCCCCAGAATAACGACGACAAACTCCTTGGAGCACTCAAGACTTAAGCTAAGCAAAAGGAAAAAGAGGTTTTACTGACGCCTCATTTCCCACCAACATCCTCTGATCATTCTACAAGATGGTGGAGAGCGTAGTACGTCTGGTTCTTAATTTGCACAGGGGTCGAAAAAAATGGCCCTGCAAAGAGTGAGTGAGCGGGTAACTAACATCTCATTCTGGAGCAGGTGTCTGAATAGGGATTTGGAACTGCTGCCTCTGGTACCAAAGCTTTACAAGCAGGGCCAATAAACAGCTTCGTCCCACAAGCTGTTAGGCCATTGATCTGTAAGAACTTATGGAAAGCACTTTATTTCTTTTGTATATATGACCACTCACCTTTTATAAGAATTAAATCGAGAAAGAAAACAAAATTCTGTCGTACCCGGTGCATGGGGCAGGCACTTAAGTGGGAGTGGATTGGATCTGAACGTTCTCAGGTTATAACTTGATTCAATTGTATCGCTGCTTTTTCAGATCAGAACCAGACCACGGACTGCCAGCTGCAGCCGGTGTTCCTCTCTCACAACTACATGACCTCTGACCTGCAGCCACAGGAAGTACAGGGCTGTTCACTCACGACTGCAGGGGCTGTAGAGGTGCACGTCATTAAACTCCATTCTGCCGGCTCAGGCCTCTGTGGGTGAGACAAAACTTCCCTACAGCGGGTTCAGAAAGTTGCAGAAAAGTACAGTCAGTATATATATGACAGTGTGTAGGTTATTCTAAGAAGGAAAACGAATAATTTGAATATTTTCAGTAAAGGGTATGTTTATTTCCTGAACCCATTGTAGATATATCTAAATGAACAGACACAAATGGTAATAAAAAGCATAACATTGGCCTTTGTGGCATTCCCAGCTCTCTGCAGGTGGAGGTGGAAGTTTCCCTCATTCCTTCAGTAAAGTCCAGGGTTCATGAGATTGTCCTCGTCCTCAGCAGCTCTGTGCCTGTCAACTGGGCCATCGTGGCGAGAGGGATTCAAGGCCGCATTAATATTTTTGTAAGCTCTACATTCTACAACAGACACCAACCACACAGTCCCGAAAAACATGACCAGACATAAGATTTAGTAACATTCAAGTTTCGAGATTGAAGTGAAATCTCAACTTTTATCTCGCATGTTTTTGATCATTTGATCATTTATTTTATATTTTTGACTCAGATTTAAACTAACTGCTGATAGTTTTCATAAATTAACGCTTATGATGACTTACTGCGTGTATTGTGTGTGTTTTGATTCCCTCAGTCTTCACACAGTGTGTCCCCTCCCTTTCCCCCTGAGCCAAACCTGGCGGTGTCCAGCCGACTGTCCTCTGATCTGTCCACTGAGTCTGACCTGCTGCTCTGGGCCCGGGACAGAGGCTACTCCACTGTCACCTCCTACACAGAGGCAGACCTGGCCAATCGATTTAGGATTCACCTCACACAGTCCAAGACAGGTTGGCAACTGTCTCTTCTCATTTCAAAAGTCACACACATTGCGCCATTGTGAGCTCATAATGCAGCTGTCATCCTGGCACAGGTCACCATGAGCTGCATTCACTCAATTACATTTATTCAAGCACTTTCATAAAATTGTTTTCTATATTTGTTTCATAATGATACTTTTCAGTTGTATTTTGGTAATATTACTTTGAAAGGCTCTTGAGATAGTACTACCTTGGCTACAATCCGGTGTGGCGTGTTCATTGACATGCACTGTCCCGACCAAATAGACCAATAAATTAAAAATACAAAAACATAAATCACACCTTTACGCTCTGTTACTCAATACTCAGCAAAATAAGGAAATACTTTGCTTATTTGTTTGCGTCAGTAGTTTTCACTTATGCTTAATTCAAATTATATCAAAGGCACACTCAACAACATTTTGGAATATACTGTTGCCAGCAATTTAAAACATGCTCCTGATAACTAGCAGTGGCTAATCAAAGAATTGATTTGGATGAGGACTTAACCTATTTAAATTTCAAAATAAATAAAAAATAAAAATAAGTGATTTTATTTATATTGTATTTATTGGATAAAATGTTACATGGTGTGGCTTTAAAGTAATGAAACTCAAATTTACGTCATTGTTTTCAGCTACCCTTCTCACCTCTGGTTAAAATGTAAATAAAAATGAATTTTAGAAAAAGTATTAGTGAATGTCTGTGCACAGATGTGTCTCACCAGGGGGGGAGGCCTCAGTGGGCAGAGGAGCAGCGACTCCGTCACTGGCTCAGAGACGCTGCAGCAACTGATGGACAGAGTTTCTCAGTGCAGTGTGAAGACGGACGGCTGAGGGTGACAGTGGACCAGAGCGTCCTGCAGGTTTGCATACGTCTGTTACTGATCAGACACAGATGTGCTTATATACAGTATGTATATGATGTTTATACATTGCTTATTAGTCATATTTACTCAGAATAGCTCATTGATAAGTTTGGACTACGGCTTAGTCAGGTCATATTTGTGTGTGAAATTGCTCTGTATTTGTGTTACTCTCTCCCAGAGCTCCTCCGTACCGGTAGCCACAGTAACGTTGAGAGACCCTACATGCCAGGCCCAATCCAACGGGAGCCATTTCCTGTTAGTGTTCCCGGTCATTTCCTGTCAGACAGAGGGAGTCCTCCTGGGGCACTCAGGAGGGGTGCAGTACAAAAACACGGTCAGAACATGCTAATATGGGATTTTGTGTCCTCTCCTCTTGCATTCTCAAAACATACTTTCAGATTAACTTAAAAGATTGTTTAAATTGAACACAACCAAGAAGTAGCTGTAACAGAAGTCAATACGGGGGTCTTTTTTATAGCTAGATACAGTGTCTCAATGGACTGTGCCTTTCATGTATGTTTCATGTAAATTATAGCACTCAGAGGGACTCTGAAAATGAAATGTAACTGAATTGCACACCAACTCTCAAACCAATTCTACCTACGGGTATTAATAAAGTTACCTTATGAGAGACCAACAGGCCCAGTCATAACCTTGAGGCCGTCCTTCTGTGGACCCACCACCTGCATTCTCTTTAAGTGAGAGATGTAATTTGAGCTCCTCTGAGCAGTTATTCCACCCCTTAATAGAAATACAAAATCTCATTAGGTGAAGGACAGGGCAATGCATTTTAACCTTGGTTGTAATGTTCACCAGGGTGTGGGTATAGAAACATAATGCACAGAAGGCACCTTTTTACTATAATGTCTAAAACGTCAGCTCCTGCACTGATTGTTGTTGTTTATTGTTTGTTATTAGGATCTCCGTTTAATGGCAGCTAGTCTTCCTGGGGTCCTTCAAAAGACTACAATTACATACTGTACACTATAAAATAAATTTGCACAACATGCTTTAAAGTGCCTACAAAAATATAGTGAAACACAGTGTCAGTAAATAAATAACACTGTAGGAAAAGTCACATTTTCATATCAATCAATCAATCAATCAATCAAATTGTATTTATAAAGCGCTTTTAGTTTAATTTGTTTATTTGAGCAGCAAACACTCTGCTCAAAAGGAGTAAGCTGAAGCAAGAGCTGTCAGGATTCGTCCTGTGTCCCCGTTTTTGTATTCGTCTTTGGTTTGGTCCTGTGTTTTATTTTGACATGTCTGTTCTGTCCTTGTGATTTTGCTTTGCTTCCCTGTGTTGATTACCTGCCCCGCCCTGATGTGTTTCACCTGTGCCCTGTTTCCCTGTGTATTTATACCCCTGTGTTCTCCCCTGTCCTTGTCGGTTCATTGATTGTAGGTATGTGGTCGTTCTTGTTACGGTTTGTGTGTGTGTCTTGCCCTGCTTTCCTGTTTTTGGCCTGTAAGCTGGTTCAGTCCTGTCTGTTCTTGGAGTTATCCATTAAATTTGATTTTTCCCCTGCATTTTGGCTGCCTGCAATTGGGTCTCTTCTTCACTCCACCATAACCACGACAAGAGCTTATAAGCGCCCACCCCCAAAATCAATACAATAAAAATCATAATTTCACAAGAACATAGTGGAACAACAAGGATCAAAATAGAAACAAGGAAACAACAGCAAAACAAAATAGACCCTACACACCCGCAGCATCCGACCATACCCCAAAAACGGAGCAATACTGATTACGTAACAACTAATGATAATGCTACATACTTACAAACTATTTACAAAGAACTAACGTAACGTATAAAACACTGTTTGAAGTGTTCATACATCAACAGAAAAGAAGCACAATTACAACAACGGTCAAGTTTCAAGAAGTCTAGTACAAAGCAAGTAGCAAAAGTCGATCATTACATTTCTTTCAGACGGTTACCATGCCTAACATTGTTAGTGTAAGATGATTTATTTTTCTTTTATTTAAGACATGAGCATCCATATCCCTCCGCCAAGGATGAAATAGTACCCAACAAGTAGTACCACAGGTGCAAAGGAAATGCGCACAACATATTAAGGCCTGATGAATAAAAGAAAAAGGTGGCTGGGTTCTCTGGAGTGTGAGGAGCTGATGGGCATTCATGGCGGCAGTAGTGTGTATTCAGACCCTGGGCGAGGGACAGGTCGTTCAGAGCCCAGGGGGCCTTGGGCTTATAGTTCGTGATGGCCTTAAGCCCCCTCCACACTGCTCCCGGGTCGTTTGAGGAGAATTGCTGTTGGAGACGGGCTGAATATACAGACCCACTTCCCTTCTAAAGTGGTATTTTGCCTGTCTGTATCGTTCTTTGTCCCCGTTACTGTATGCCACTTCTTTCTCCTTGCGAAGCTGCCGGAGTTTGGGTGTGAACCAGGGCTTATCATTCTCATAACAAATCCTGGTGCGCGTTGGTATGATGCGCTCCTCATTGAACTGGACATATGAGGTCATGATGTCCGTGTATTCATCCAGGTTGATGGAAGCAGCCTCAAATGCCTCCCAGTCTGTTGTCTCCATACATGAGCGCAGCTCCTCTACAGCTTCAGCAGTGTACCTCTTTGATGTGCTCACTACAGGTTTAGTGAGCTTCAGTCTTTGTCTGTATGAGGGGATTAAGTGGACCATCACGTGATCTGAGAGTCCGAGTGCAGCGCGGGCGACAGCGTGGTATGCGTTGCTTAGGGTGGTGTAACAGTGATCCAGCGTGTTCTCCTCTCTGGTGGGGCATTTAATAAACTGTCTGTATTTGGGTAATTCCTGGCTGAGGTTCCCTTTGTTAAAGTCACCGAGCACAATGACGAGAGACTCTGGGAAAGTCCGCTCTACGTTCAGAATCTGCTCCACGAGTGTGTGCTGAGCTAGGTGCACTTCCGCCCCCGGCGGTAAATAGCAACCAGGATGAATGAGACTATCTCCCACGGTGAATAAAAAGGTTTACAGTTAATGATATTCCAGAGCAGGGGAGCAATGTTGGGATATCACAGTCACATCAGCGCACCAGCTGTTGTTGATATAGAAACAGACTCCACCGCCTTTTGCCTTCCCGGACAGCCCCGGGTCCTGGTCCGCGCGGAGCAGCTGGAAGCCCTCCAGTTGAACAGCGGCCTCCGGGACCTTCGCGCTGAGCCACGTCTCCGTGAAGCACAAAACACATGATGTGGAGAAATCCCTGTTTCTTCTCATTAGCAGCGCTAGCTCGTCCATCTTGTTGTGAAGTGAGCGAACGTTTACGAGAAAAATGCCAGGTGTGCGCTCCTCGCCTTCTTAGACGCACGAGAGCTCCCGCTCGCTTTCCCCTCCGGCGGAGTTTCCCCCTTTTGGTCAAAATGGTGACCAAATCCGCAGCTGACGCTAAAAAAAAGTGGTAGTAAGTCCGTATGGGTGATTGATCTGATGTTCAGTAGCTGTGTACGAGCACGCGGACACACGATTAACGCACAAAAACAAAAACAATAGAACGCACGTAAACTCCATGGCAACCATCTTGATAACAGCAATTCTTGGGTAGATATGTTTCTAAATGTGTATTTATTATAGAGCTGATCCCAGGTAAATATTGCTCTGTAAAGCACTGTGGACTTCAGAGAATTTGTTTTGGCACGAGGAAGTTTTAAGTCACCCCCCAGTGCCCGTCTAGTGGCATATCAGTGGCTGCTTTCTACAAACACAAGCTGCTCAGAAAATAACATTGGCTGTTTTTTTAAATACTGAATACCACATTAGTAAAGTTAGTCTTAGTTTCATTTTGTTGTTAACTGTAAGCCAAGACAGGCGTGAATGTGCCACATTGTCCAGCGACATTGGTCCTAGATTGGTTGAGTGTGATGCCTATGGATCCCAGTGAAACAACGCTGGTACTTATTTACGTTGGACTTTGTTAAACATCACATGGCTTTCAACCACACTCATTAAGGAGATGCACCTGGTAACTCTGATGACCCAGGTCATCTTAACCAGAACAGCACTACATTTATGTCTAAAATGGGAAGCGGTACCGAGGCAAGGAAATGAGCAAGGAAATTGGACGCTGCTAGGATTGACAGTAATTTCACGGAGTAAAGAGAGGAGCGCAGTGGGCGGTAAAAATGTATTACAACACAGAGTACAAACACAGAGTACAACACAGATGAGGCCCTTGTTGACTTTTAAAGCCTGTGACTGTTTCAAAATAACTTTTGGTAACACCAAAGGTAACCAGGTAACACAAAGGTGCTTGTTAAGTGCTTGTTAAGTGTATTAATATGCATTAGTAATTCATTGGCCATAAATAATATGCTTGTAGAGATATTAATAAGCTGCTCATTATACTATTAATAACTAACATGTTAATAGACCATAAATAATATGTTAATATTCATTGCCTACCCTATCCTTAACCCTATCCCGTAATCCTAAACAGATTACTAATGCTTATGCTTCTTAAGCAATACCAAATATTTAACAATGTAATTCTTCTTCAATATGTCAAGGTTTTCTTGTGGAAAGACGAGCCTCAGGCAATTCTGGATTTAAATGAGACTGAGCGGAAGTCCAGAGCTCCTCTCAGCATCAGCGTGAGTGACTTTGATTATCCCTAACACTGATGATAGTATATTAATGCTACCTGTCTACATCACTGGACAACACTATGTATATTGAATACTACTGAATCAACTCCTACTTTTTTTAATTTGTACTTTTATTCTAATGTTCTCCCATGGCTTCTAATCATCTTCTGTAATCATCTGGTCAAGGTTTTTTTTAGTAGAAGATGTTGCACCTCTCATTGAATATTCTGAATCATTATCATTCTGAAGTTGCTGGATAAGTATGATACCAGCATGTAATTTGTCTCTGAGCCACCTAGATGCATGACTCCAGGGGACACTTTTGTCTGTGTTGTTTTCATGTGGGTATGTGTAGGCTTTCCTAACCCTTTCATGCACGAATTATGATCGGTTGCTTCAGGATTTTTTCACTAAGTGTTTTTATTACTCTTTAGGCATGAAAAGAAAATAATCATTTACATTTTTTTTCCAACATGCATTCTTCAAGGAGTTGGTGACATGTCCACTACGTGGAAAACGCGCAATTGAACAACTGATAAAATATGTTAAGAAAAAAATTATTACGAATAAATATTGTGAACACTATCAAATCAAATTCCAACATTTAACAAAAGAAAAATAAACTTTTTTGAAACTGAAGCTATGGCCCTTAACAAAAAATCATAAAAATAATTGCCCACTGGACCCTCTGACCAGACATAGCTCTGCCCCCTGGAGGAGACCAAACCCCTATGTTATGAACCACTGGTGTAGATGGCTCTGCAGGCAGAGTTATGGCATCTGTTTAATTTTTATTTTGTCTGTGAGCTGAGGCCAGTGTCTCCAGGACCATTTGGACCATTATTGCAGATGAAGTATTTTCAAAAAACAAAACGTTTTTTCACGTTTTGTGAAAAAACTCAGTGAATTAAGCTCTTATGAGGTGGCGCGCTCGTGTTTGTATCCTCATTTATTCAGATTCAGCCACACCCGTTAACTCCTGCCATTGCAAAGAAACATCTCAACGCTTGTATCTTCACATTTTCCACAAACGCAGATAAAATTGAGTCAAGGGGTAAAGGAAGAAAACATTTATCCGTCAAATGAATAATTCAGATATTATTTGGTTAAGTTAGACTCCAGACAGTGAGGTTTAACAGGCGTATTTTTTCAGCGGTTTACAGAGACATGTTTACATTTCAGCCGCTCTGAGATGATGGTATCGGACCTGCATAAACACAGCTACGCAAAGCGGAGCGTATGCGCCGCGGAGCGACGCGATACTGGCGCGGATAATGCCAAAAAATATATTAAAAAAATATGGAAAATAAGACGCGGGTCATATTTAATTGTTTGGCCTCGGGGAGCCTATTGAAAAGGTCCAGTCTAAACTAGTAAATGTAAAGTCAATGAAAATTCACATTGTGAAAGTGGAGGGGACCAAACAACCACTTTTCAAAAGTGGGGGGGACACGTCACCCTCACAATGAATGGTTCCGACGCCCATGCATTCGGCCCACAGGAGCGCGCCATTGTGGAGGTTGAGGGATTGTTTACGTCAGCTACCACTAAACCGAAGAGTTAGAGTTAAAAACGATGCAGTAGTAAGTTGCTGTAGCAATTCGGACAAAAAAATACACCAAAACATACGTTTCTATAGGTTTCCTAGGTGGAAAAGATGGAGGTCAGGTTAAGCAAATTAACAGAGGACGCCAATCAGCCGTGGGGCTCAATAATTTCCTTCTCCTTGTGCTGCAGACCAATCAACAAAAGGATTGACAGGTGTCATATGACACGCAGCCGAAATGGCGTCCTCCAGCGTACTCGTTGGTCACGTGTCTTCATTTAACCGATTAAATGAACCGACACATATAGGCTATGCCATCTAAATTTTTATTTTTTTTACAAGTGATCTGATGGTGTACAACATACCTAATTGGTCACTAATTTGACAGATGGAAATTTACCCACAATATTTAACATCAACACCGGATTGAAACTTTTCCCTGTGATTCCAAGACGAATTCAAATGATTTAAAAAGTGACGGTGACTGTGTCAGGCTGATCCCAGGTCCTGTCATTCCCCTGTCCGTTATGGTCCGCTCCTGCCTACGGAGCCGCCGTCCTGACTGTTCCCTCGCTTTCAAGATATTGACAACATAAATATTTGCAAGAAATGTCACTTGAGACTTAAAGTCTTTAAACCAGTGCCCGTAAGCCTTACGGTTCTCGGTTATGGCTCAATATACTTCAGTGTTCACGCTCCGCTACCTGAACTCGCTCACACATTTTAATGGCGGTGTGGTTTGTTTGGTAGCCAAAATTAGGAGCCTGATTGACTGCATGTGCAGTCGAGATGGGCATTCGGCTTATACTGTAAACTGTAGTCAAAATGTAGCTTACGATGCACGACATCCAATTTAGTGGACACATGATTAATCACAATTTCCTCTGATCACAAAAGCAATACTTAGGTATTTTAACAATTATATTTGTCCTTGTGTTGCTTGATGTCCCCATATATTTTTTTTACTTGCAAGGGTCTCCTAGAATAGAAGGGCTGGACAGAAATTCCTCCCCTTTGAGGCACACTTGGTTTTCTGTCAGCCATCTTGTTTTTGAGGGGAAATAATGCACTTGCAAAAGCAGACCAGAGAGTGGCAGTGTTTGGTACAACACACAAGAGTCCACTATGGTGACTGATGCGCAACTGTGACATTCAAATAGGATAAAACAACAATTGAATAGCTGTCCACTGTAGTGACCACTGTCCCTGAAATGGCTAAATTTGAGGCAGGTTGAATCCCAAGTTTCATTTCGGTTTTTTCTTGGGTCTGACCTCACTAGTTCGGATGAAAGCTTGTAAAAGCTCTGATACAATGGAACATGCCTTCACTCATTTAAACTGTGTATTTCCCTCAGTTTACCTGTTTGGCCCCAGCTCCTGTTCACTCCCCTGATGGCAATCTTGATGATGAGAGCCCCCCTCCGGTCATGGTTCCCTGGGGTCCTGGGGGCTCAAATGCTGAAGACCAAATGATACAGCCCTTGCACCGACACAGGCCGGGTCCTGAGCTTGCCATGAGACTGTTTGTGTCCGACACATTTGCGGAAAGGAGAATCGGCCCGTGTGTGATCACTGCAGAGCATCGGGTTTACACTGAGGTCGGTGTACATTAGTGCTGTCAGAGAATCATTTTTGTTTTTTAATTATCTTGTTTGTATTTCGCAGATTGCAGCCAAAGGACCCTTGGTCGATGTGATTGAGGTAAAGTCGTGTATCATTTCACCTCAGTCGGATCCTAAAAAGTCCCCATATTGGAGCGTCATTTGGGACGGCTGCTCCTCGGACGACTCCCTTATTGTCAACCCAATTGATAAGGATGAGCGCAGAGCTGGGAAGAGGGAGGCAGGGTGGACACAGAAGAGCGCTGTGGCTGCAGAGGAGCAGGCGCTGAGGTTCAGTTTCACCATGAGAGCGCTCTATAATGAGTCCATGCAGTTTCTCCACTGCAGCCTGCTACTGTGTAGCTCCAACAGGACAGCAGGCGTGTCCCGTGGCCTGAAGAGGAACTGTCACAGCGGGACACGGATCCCTCCTCTGGTGTTCACCACAGATACACATCAGGTTTGTGCTCCATTAATAAGACACTAAGACAGTATGTCGCCCCTCAATTTTGCAGTGTGTTTTTGTTGTAAGTAAAAGACTGTTATCTTCCTAAATGATCCATTTGTTTTGTATTTGCTACAATACTCTCAAATTCTGCATTTTCAAGACCACATAATTTGTCTCAATCACATGAACGCTACACCTGAAGCATTGCATTTTAAATGTGTTTATTACTACTACTACTTGAAATTTATTGAAAGAAATAATTGTTTTTTGCTTAATTTTTAGTCATTTTATTCATGCTTTTGTCTTTCTCATTTAGACACTGATTTAGACCAGTATAGTCTTGTTGTTATAGACCTGGTTTAGAACTGGTGGAACTTTGGAAAGACAAATATTTTTGGTGGGACTTGGTGGGTAATTTTGGTGTAAATAAGGAATTTGTACACCCATTTCAGTGTGAGATTCGAAACCTGTCCAGGCCCATGGTGGTCACCCGGCCCATCAGCTCTCTGGCTACCAAACAGAGGTTGCCCTCTTCTGGACAAAGATTTAAGAGGCTGAGCGTGTCCCCGCTCAGCAGCCCAGACCCAGACCCCATGAGTGAGTGGATTTTGGTGCTGTTTCACCAGCATAGACTTTGTTGAAGTGACTGTGTCCAATGTGTGCGGCATGTGCAGGCTCTGTGGTGCAGATAGGACCTCTCTTGGCCATCGTGTTCGCAGCCTTTGTGATGGGCATCGGTCTGATGGGAGGACTCTGGTTTATCTATAGCCACACAGGTGAGGGCCCTACATTAGGGATGGATATTTATCATTTAAAGTGTTAATATAAGGCAGTCTGTGTAGAACACTTGCTCAGTCATATTTAAGAAATGCATTTGATTTTAGCGTCAGATTGCTACATAATAATTGCTACACAAATGTAAATAATGATACAGCTTTCTGAACCCACAGCTGCGATCTTAATATAAAACAATGCTGCATTTTTATGAATCCACTAAGTCTGATATTGTTTTGAATATGTGTTTCATGTGCATGTGCAGGTCCATATCACACACCACTGAGAGAGGGTCAGACAGACGACACACTGGGAGCTCACAGTTTCCTGAACCCTTCTTCTCTGTCCATCCAGTCCAACAGCTCTGTGTAAAACGTGAGTGCGCTGTCTGACCCAAGTAGAGGCAGAAATTGGTTGAGTATCTGATGGCGTTATAGGGTAAAAGCTCAGTCATTATTCGATTATTCACCAGAAAGTACAAGCATATAACTTACTAACTATAAACATGATAAAAGTTAGCAAGCACATTTATTTGATCTCGTTTTAGTTGATAAAAAAAAAAAGAGAGAGGCAATAATTCACTATCAAGACATTTGCCATAGTTTGCGCTGTACAGGGCGGTTAGTTCAGCTGGATATCACACTTTGACACACTTTGCTGAAGCAGTGTATTGAAAATAAACTTTGGTGGTTTGGAGAAATGCCAGGCCCAGAAAATGTACTTGCATTAGCACCTGCGCATACTACATCGAACTGAACTGTTTTCATTGTTATCGTGTCCTCAAGGTTTCCTCCTCAAATCTGAGAAAAGCAGCGGGACACAGCCAAACGGGACGGGCGCCACTGTTTGTCACTTTGCTTGTCATTATTTTGTATATTTTGTAGATTAGACAAACCACTGCAGTAGCTTTTTTTTTTTTTTTTTTTTTTTTTTTTTTTATTGTCAGTAAATGAAAAGATAGTGACATGCCGTGGGGGCAATGACAGAACAACAAACAAAAACAATCACAACAGAAAGACAAACAATTAATACAAAAATAAACAAAAGACAAAACAAGGAAGGACTTAAAAGACAGCGAGGGGTTCACCAATACACAAGAGACAAAGAACACGTATCCACGAAGGAGCTAAAGCAACACAAACAATCAATCAGGGAGGCCAGAAAAAGACATGAAAGAAAAAAACAAAACAGAAATAGATAAACATGTAAGCAACCGTTTTTGCTTTTGTTGTTGTTTTTTCCTTTTTGTCCTTACAGGCAGAGGACGTTCCAACGTAACCCTTTTCTGGGCGGTTTCATTTCAACAAACTAAAGGGGATGCAAGCCGGTCACTCTACGCTCAGGGGCGAAAAAGGGCGGTCCTATTACACAGTTCTGGTTTATTACTTAATATCATACTTTTGGCAGACCATTATTGCTTTTACTGCCTTTTTATGCAGTAGCTTGCAGCAGCACTTAAGATTCAAAATGACACGTGCTCTTGTTTGAAGCTGTAGATACAATGAGACTGCAAAACAATTGAGATCACAGGCTTTTTTCATACTGTGGTTTGTACTAGTTATATTCCTTGCAACTAATTGTCAGGGGAAAAAAGCCATTTGCAGAATGAGGTTTATGTGTGGCAAAAGTTTAACTTATGGTGCAATGCTTTTAAATGTGTTGTTAATAAATGTGATGTAATATTGCTACACTTCTTATGTACATAGTAAACACTGAATGATCATGTGTTGTTGTTTTTTTACAGTTATATAATGAGTTTATTCACATGTGACGTTGAAGATGGTGTGGAAGTTTTAAGTAAGAAGTCCATATTAGTTCCTAATGTGTATTCAAAACTTTATTTTCATATTTTACAGGTCATTTTACCAAATATAATAGGGCCAAAGACACATCACTTTTTGTCATTACCCATCATATACATGATTAAGATTACTTAATTACTTAGCTGTTTTCACATGAACCTATTACGATTCAGTTCACAGATTTACATCTCAAAATTGGCTTCATCTTATAAAAATGGTACAGTTTCTAATTTTGCCACTGTAGAAGCACACTGGTTCCATCGCCTAAGTGCATGCTGTGAGTAGTTTACTTTGGATTATCACAGCTGGAAGCCCACTGTGATAATAAGCAGGGTATCATTATTTTCTGTCATAAGAGGGGGCCATTTTCTTTGGTCTATGTAAAAAAAACACACACACATTTGGGGATTTATTTACAACACTGAGTGCGTGTCCGGCTGTCCCATGTTTGTGGTGTTGAGGTCAGTTTGGAGTGTACAAGCTGCTGTAGCCACAGTGCATCTCCTGGTGGCGCTGTAGGTCCACTCTGCGCTGGAAGCTGAGCTGACAGTGAGGGCAGTGGAAGGGCCGGTAGCTGCCGTGTTTTCGGCTGTGGGTGATGAGGTTGGAGCTCTGGCTGAATCCTTTACCGCACACTTTGCACACGTGTGGCTTCTCACCTGGACAAGGACAAGGGGCGCGTCATAAGAAGCTGGGTTTGTAGTGTGAACCCCAGGGGAAAAAAACAAATGGAATGGAAGCTTACTATAGACTCTGATAAGATAAATAAGAAGAAGTTTTATTAACATCAAATTGTCAATTTATTTAAAGTCAACTTCATTTTTTTGGTATGCAATAGGTTGCGTTCACGTGACATCACAACTTTCTAAAGAGTCTATAGTTTAAAATTGAGGCGGAGCAGCTGAAAATTCCATGGTGGTAACTATGGTAACTGTCAAAATTCACATTTCTAGTCTTAGTTTATCCCTGGGCCAATTCACATGAAACAAAATCTGTCACAAAGTTCAAAGTCCTGTCTTCCAGCTCATATACGAACTATATGGTCTAATTATTTCCTGTATTTTCCTGTATATGGCCTGTAGAAAGGACTTTCAGCCATAACAATAATATGACAGGTTTAAAAAGTCACTGTCAAATAAAGATCAGGAATAACATTTGGTCATTTTCTTTTGGAAATTTCTTTCAAAAACTGTTTCTGTCCCATAGAGCTGTATTGACACCTGTCCTCCAACTGAAATAGTAATAGTATAAAACATTAACATAACCTATAAGAATCCTATTGAACAACCAAAGTGATTTTTGTGCCCTACTAGATTAGGGCAAAAAATATATATATATATGTATATCCCACTATAGCTGCTTTTTGCTTTGCTAAGGCAGCGCTACTCATATTTCATCCTTTGGACTATATTTGGACCCATTATTGTGTATATGATTTATAAACGGCACTGAAATCTAATTTATTTTTTATTTTTACATATGTCGCAATAAAATTAGGCCACTGATTGAATTTGAGTAGTTTAGTTTAGCTTATTTATTTAAAAGGGACCATGTACAATTGTAACATAAATGTTGCCATTTGATGCATTGTACTAGAGTTAGCCTGAGTCTAATTTACATCTGCAGTCCCTGGCAGGGAACGGACAACCAGTGTTGCCACAGATTACTTGAAAAAGTAATATATTACTGATTACTCCTTTGAAAAGTAACTTAGTTAATTTACTGATTACTTAATTTTAAAAGTAACTAAGTTACATTACAAGTTACTTTATTAGTTACATTCAGCTTCGGCTGACAACATCTCCAGCGCCTCAACACACTAATGACAAACCCTTTTACCAACACTCACTTTATTGGAAGTGTGTTTTAACAGTAACATCAACAAAGCTGATACAGACTCAGAAAAGTATTTCCATTTCTCTCCCCGAGTGTTGGTGTTTTAGGCTGAAAATGTTACGTCACTCGTCGAGATGCAAAAATAAATGTATTTTTTTCCAAAGGAAAATGACAAAATCATACAGATACGTAACTCGTAGTGATTTGGAAAAGTAACTTAAATCTGATTACTTGTTTGGAAATAGTAACGCGTTAGATTACTAGTTACTGAAAAAAGTACACAGTAATCTGTTACTAAGTAATTAGTTACTGGCATCACTGCGGACAACCCAAAACAAAATACGGTTATGTGCGTAGCGTGTACAAGTTCATTGAAAAGCAAATACAGGCGGAGGCGCACCTGTGTGAATGAACGTGTGCTTCTTCATGTCGGATTTCTGGTGGAAGCGCTTGCCGCAGTACTGGCAGGGGTAGGGCCGAGTGTCGGAGTGGATCAGCAGGTGAGTGGACAGCGTGGACGACCGCTTGAACACCTTCCCACACACTTTACAGCCAAAGTGACGCTCCTGCTCAGGGAAATACAAATGCAGAGTCAATACTATTCTCTCTCTTTTATTCCTGTGTCATTAGACTAAGTCTGATGCTGAAATGCTCTCCTTGTTGAAAGACGGAGCGTTCAAATGTGATATTATTATTTGTGATCCTAACTCTCCTAACTGATAAAAAGGCAGAGTTTTGTTTGTACCCCACAAATGTTTGCTTTGACAATGTACAGAAGGACAACACCAATTTTATCCCATTATTAGAAAAGTTTGGTATAAGGCCTTTAAATCTTAAACATTTACACCCAGGCCAGAGGCTGGACCTTTCGTATGTCATGGGCAATAGGTAGAATTGGACCCAAACGTCTCCCCCTCGCTCCCTCCCTCCCTCTGCAGCCCTCAATGTGTACTTTTAATATTTCTCTACACATATAGTATTTTGCCCCAATGGTTTGTAAGTAACGTGGCTTCAATTCTCTGTATGTGTGTATGTACATGATGCAATAATGCTAACTCAACTGAACAGCAAACAACTTTTATAACTGTCCGGGAATAATACAACTAAATAAAGAATACTTCAGTTTTGACTGTACCTTCGCTCGTAGCCCGTAGTTTTCTAGTACTCCGAAGGTGAACGGGTCTGTGGGGGGTGGATTGGATGCACAGAGGCTGTGGAGGAGGTGGGCCTGGAGTCCGCCAGCTGAAATGAGCACGTCTGAAACGGACTGAAGGAGGCACAGAAGTTCAAATCAGATCATGGAAAAGACATTTGAGCGTAACAGGAAGCCGCAGTACTTTGACTTGGCAGATGCCTCACTCCTCTGGCCAAGGGAATTTGCCTTTACTGGTTGTTTTCAATAATAAATTATATTTGTGTGCGATATCGCCCTGTAATTCAGTCACGTTCGAGGAGGTGGTTCTCAGTTACATTTACTCCAGTGACTTTTTGAAGCAACGACTTCCTAGGGCAGTTTTGTCACACAGAACTTTATACTTCTGCTTGTTCTGCTTATCTTTATTTTTATTAAAAATGCTCTTTGATGAGTAAATTAACTTTTTTGTTTGCTTTTTTGTATTCCACTTAAGAGTATTTTTTCTTTAAAGTTGTTTTTATGAAGCGTTTATGAAGTGTTCTTTGCAAATATCAATGTTGGTGAAAATGTATTCATTATCAGAACATAATACCTTAAGTCAAACTTTTGCATTTAAACCGTTTTATTTAAAATTTTTCTCTATGTACTTTTCGTTTTTCTTTATATATATATATATATATATATATATATATATATATATCTTGTTAATCTTACTTGAGTAAATATTTTTGATTCTCAGCCTACCTCTGTCATTTGCTCTGTATGGGATTTTCATAAATAATATCCAAAGAGAAAATTCATCATGATCATTTATACTAATTTGCAATCCCCCTTCTCAAATGAACTGTATAGGCCTATTATGCTCTGAAACACAGATTGAAAATATTGAGCACTGAATGTACCTTTTGACAGAGGGGACACTTGCTCAGCGGGGGCTGGATTCTGGTGTGGGACGTGTGGCTCAGGAGCATAAAAACCAGCCTCTCCAGCTCCTTCTCGCGCTCAGACGGGTGCTGCCTGTCATCCAACAAACTTTCTCGTTTCTCCATCGCGTTCTCTGAGTTAGTTTGAAAAGCTGGCGCAGGCACTGAATAGATTTTTAAAAAGTTAGCACAATTATGTTTACGTAATGCAATTTAATATATCAAGTCAGAGGTTATTTCCTTGGTCTCCTTTGTATTGTGATTAATACAAAGGATGGTCAAAATAACTCAAAAGACAATAATAACTCGAACAAAAGATTGAATATTGTAATTCTGAAACAATGTTTGTCTTTTGCAATAGAAGGTATACATTTTGTGTTACATATTGAACTTTAGATACATTTTTAAATACATATAAAAAACTCTTGGCGTCAACCTGATATTACCGTAACTCTTTGACTGCTTTTCTCAATAAAAAATAAAACGCTGGGATTGCGTGTGAAACTTACCGGGGCTGGCATTATGTGTTGACCTCCCATGACTTGTGTCCTGCTTATCCTTGGACCGTCTCCTCCACAGACCCGCCTCATGAGGCCTCTTGCTCTTGACCAGGAAAGATCTGGGCATTATAGACGACACAAGTCTAAACTTGTTCTTGTTCAGTGTCAGAAGAAGAACTGCACCTGTTTGTGTATGTTCAGTTACAAAGCTTTATGCTTGAGGTTTCTTCTGAAAGCCAGCCCACACCTGCAGAAAGATTCAGAATAACCCTTAGGAACAAGAACAGATAAGCACAAAACTCATGTTGCCCTTTACATTTTGATACAATCATATGTCTAAAGCTGCAGACAGTTTAAATGTACTATTGCACCGGAGCTGATTAACCTCTTAACCCCCGCACTGAACCGAGCACATTTTCTACAGTTTGGCATTAACCAGATTGAAAAGCTTGTGTCAAAACAGAAATAATAAAAAAAACAGCCACAAAATAGCAACAGAAGAGTGACAAAACTGCAGCAAAAAAGCTACAACAGTGCAACAGAAAAGTGACAAAAAGAGATGAAAATGTGGCAAAAATGTGACAAAAAAGCGAATAAAAAAGTCTGTAACCTTTTAGAGTTGGCTGAACTGAAAGCTGAACTGGCGAAAATGCACTTGCTTAATTAAGTAAGAGGTTAAACATTTTGAAAATGCGGCCTCCTGGTCCTACCTTTATGCTTTGTAGCAGATGAATATCTCTCAAACTATGAGACGTCCTCTTTTCTCACACCCATCAACTAATGACAAAGCAAAAACGGGTGTGAAGAAAGCCGTACATTTATAAAATCGTGCACACTAACAATAACAAACGTATGTCGCCCTGATCATTTGTGATTTGATCCCTCTGTAAATCAGACCTGCCACATGCCGCACACTTTCGTTTCTGTGGTGCAGTGGGTGGTCACATGAGTACGGAAAGTCTGATGAGGGAGATTTGACTCTAAATCTCACAGTGCTGCCATTTTGCTTTTGATTATGTTTATGGTTATGTAGGTGGGTAGAGTAGCCAAGATAATTACTCAAGTAGGAGTAAGGTTACTTTAAAATACGTTTACTCAAGTACAAGTAAAAAGTAGTGACCCAAATAACAGTAAAAAAGTACTTTTACTTGAGTACTGTGAGTACTGAGTCACTGTAAGAGCGTAAAAGTCGGATTTATGGTCCAGTAGTGACATAAATTATGAGAAACAAATGTTTATCATTACCATATACCAAATGCCATAAAAACATATCAACAGAAATCATTATGAAGTTTTTAGTGAACAAAATACATGTATTTTATGCATCAAAATAAAGATTTGTCATTTAACATTTACTCACAGTGGCATGAGTTACTATTTTACTAAAATTACTAAAGTAAAAGTAAAATGTACCGTACGAAAAAAAAGTTACTGAGTACTAACCACCTCTGTAAATCACTAATACAGAAACAGCACAGACAGGATAAGATACGTTTTCTTGTGTTCTGGGAATCAGCAATACAGCAGTTGCTTTAGAGCAGATTTCTGATTACTATGAAGCCTATCTACCTATCTATGAGAAACAATGTAGACTTTTTTCTGTTGATTGTATTAGGTAGATTGAAATTAAATTGCAAAGGCTGCAAAATGCAACCGAATGGCATTATTTTTGATGTTTCTGATTTGAAGGCAGCGTGAACAGTGCTGCTGGATGTGCAGGCAGTTGGCAGCTGTGTGGTTGATGTGGCAGGGGGCTTGTATCTCTCTCCAGGGGCTGCAGCAGCGCAGAGAGAGGGGAGCGGTGCTGAGACGAGAGGGGAGCTCAGGCTGGCTTTGGTGGGTTTGATTCTGAGGGTTTGGTTCGCAACATGGTGGTACTGCGCTGCCTTTCTAGGAACATGAAAGTTACAAAGGAGCTGGTGAAGAGAGAAGCTCCAAAGGTTTATCTGCTGCTTTGTGTAGATGTTCACTTTGTGTTGAACTTAAGATGAACAAATTCCACTTCTAGGAAACTATAGACAATACAAGATATTTATATAAAGGCATTCGAGGCAACGATTGAACTCATCTTACATTTGGAAATGTATTTGACGTTACAGTTATTCTGCATTATTGAGCGAAGATCAACCAAACAATGTTGCTAGTAAAATATATACAGGTCAAACTCGTAAAATTTGAATATCGTTCAAAAGTTCATTTATTTTTGCAATTCAACTTAAACTGCGAAACTAATACATGATAGACTCATTACATGCAAAGTGAAGTATGTATATGTAACCTGGTAGAGCCGTATCCCCCAGCCCTTTGTGTGTGTGTGTCTTGTGGGTGTGGTGACACAGGTGCAGGGAATCAGCTCTAGGAAACACTCACTCTATTTAAGCAGCAGACTCACACCACTCTGTCTCTGGTCTATTCCTGTGCAGGTGTGCTGGAAGGGGGATCTACGGGCGTGGCCCTGGGAGGAGAAATTGCGTGGGTCTCAGACAAAATTCCAAGTCGGATAAGGAACCACAGCCCAAGCTCCGCATCGCGTCAGCGCTGCACGGCCATGCCGGTATCAGACTGAAGAAATTGACCCGAACTCCTCCACTGACTTCACCCCCCTCTTGCCTGACAATACAGCACACCTGCACTTCTGGATAAACCCCCATTGTAATTCCCTTTTAATATTTTTAAGCCTCTTGTAATAAAACTGAATCTTTTAATACCAGAACCTGGCTCTGCATTTCTGTCCACACTACACTGGTTGGTCAGACAGAACTCTGGGCGTTACATATAGCCTTTATTTGTTATAATTTTGATGATTATGGCTTACGTTTATGATTGTATTTTTGTAAATTAAATTGTATTAAGGTTTAATCCAGCCCCTAAGGCAATTCTCACTTTATAAATATTTTTTTTCCAACTAATACAGTGCCTTGCGAAAGTATTCGGCCCCCTTGAACTTTTCGACCGTTTGCCACATTTCAGGCTTCAAACAAAGATATAAAACTGTCATTTTTTGTGAAGAACCAACAACAAGTGGGACACAATCATGAAGTGAAACGAAGCGCCACCTTTTGCTGCGATTACTGCTGTAAGTCGCTTGGGGTATGTCTCTATCAGTTTTGCACATTGAGAGACTGAAATATTTGCCCATTCCTCCTTGCAAAACAGCTGGAGCTCAGTGAAGTTGGATGGACAGCGTTTGTGAACAGCAGTTTTCAGTTCTTTCCACAGATTCTCGATTGGATTCAGGTCTGGACTTTGACTTGGCCATTCTAACACCTGGATATGTTTATTTGTGAACCACTGTAGATTTTGCTTTATGTTTTGGATCATTGTCTTGTTGGAAGACAAATCTCCATCCCAGTCTCAGGTCTTTTGCAGACTCCATCAGGTTTTCTTCCAGAATGGTCCTGTATTTGGCTCCATCCATCTTCCCATCAATTTTAACCATCTTCCCTGTCCCAAACCATGATGCTGCCACCACCATGTTTGACAGTGGGGATGGTGAGTTCAGGGTGATGAGCTGTGTTACAGGTGGATTCTATTTATCATCATTAGTCATTTAGGTCAACATTGGATCATTCAAGGATCCTCACTGAACTTCTGGAGAGAGTTTGCTGCTTTGAAAGTAAGGGGGCTGAATAATTTTGCACGCCCAATTTTTCAGTTGTTTATTTGTTAAAAATGTTTGAAATATCCAATACATTTCGTTTCACTTCATGATTGTGTCCCACTTGTTGTTGGTTCTTCACAAAAAATTACAGTTTTATATCTTTATGTTTGAAGCCTGAAATGTGGCAAAAGGTCGAAAAGTTCAAGGGGGCCGAATACTTTCGCAAGGCACTGTACATTGTGATCACTAGAAGTCAAGTCCCATCCGGGACACATTTTAATTTAGTTTTAGTCTTTTGATGAAACTGTCCTTTAATCTTAGTCGAGATTTAGTTGACTAAAATTGCATGTGCAAAATTAAGACATTTAGTTGACTTTCCATTTATAATTATTATTGTCAGTCATAGTTTTAGTCTCATAAACATTTAATTTTGTTTTAATCCAATTTTTACTCGGCAAAAATATAACTCACTAAAATTATTACAAAATCAACACTGGGCCCCTGCAGCGGCACTTGGGACAAAAAGGAAAATCTAGTTTTTTTTTAAACCGACAATGTTTAAACTCTAAAAAAGTAAAATAATTTAAAAAAATACATTTTGTAGCACAAGTCTATAGAGAGCTCTGCTGCATAAGACACTTTTAAGTTTTTGATTAGTTCTACTGCTCTGGCCTCATATAAATATCTGAATCCTATTGTACCACATCTTAATCAACTCGCCAATTGCTGTGTTGAAACAGCAGTGCCTTTATATTACTATTATCTTATATGTTTGTTTTGATGTGAACAAGGTATTCGACTCAAGACACGCCTGACAACAAACATGTGCCCCAAACAAGAATGAGTTTAGCACCACTGAAGGAAATTATTTCTATTAGCACCTTGTGCTGAAAACATGACACTGGTTGAACACTTTGCAACCACAGGTTTCAGCTTTGACAGCTCTGAGCTGTGCCACTTTCTCACGGCCAAAAGCTTCTATCTGTCACCACATAACCCCCGCCCACCTAGCACTTCACAGTGTGGCAATTTTGATATGTTTAGGACTGGCAGAGAGGTCACGGACAGAGCCGGGCTTTTCCTGTACCAATAAAATGGCTTATTATAGTATCAGGAGTAGGGCTGGTGCTCGGGGCTAAACTTCAAGGTTTACCGAAACTGTTTATGTTTGTTTGTTTATTTGTTTATTTGAGCAGTACACATAGTGCTCAAAAGGAGTGGGCTGAAGCAAAAGCTTATGATTGCCCACCCCCAAGTGCAATAAAATAAATAAAAAAAGAACATTTCAAGCAGCTACATTCATACAGACCAACTTACAAACTTACCAAAAAAAAAAATAATATATGAACTGTTTATACAATTAATTGAAGCAACGCACAGCTACAACAACAATCCCGTTTCATGTACGATGTCTAGAACAAAGCAGTCAAAAAAAAAAAAAAATGTGATCCTTAATATATTTCTTCCAGATTTTTACCCTTGATAACCGAGAGTTACTTTTATGTTATGAAGGTACATTAATAGATATTAAATCTGAGATCTTGATACTTTCCAGTTGTCATTACCATTCTCAGTATAATTTTAATTTGGGTGTAATTTCCATAATCATTATTATTATATATTTATTTAATTGAGTTATATGTGAAGTATGCTGCAAGCCCTGCATAGTGTGGTGCATTAAAAAGCCAAAGTGTAGAGCGGGCCAGATGAAGAGGGCAGTAACTCCCAATCAACAAACCCCCACATGGCTGCCCTAACAGCTGATTTTGTAGAATATGTTCCTATGCTGAGTGGTGCATTAAAAGACAAGGTTTAGAGCCCGTTGGGAGGATTCCTCTCAACAGATCCATAACCTGCCAACCCTAATTCTCCATTTGTGAATTTGAGCAATAGAATGACAACCGTTCCAAGCAGCAACACTCTTCCAGATTATAGAGGAACAATACACATAATCCATCCTACTGCTCCCCCTAGTGGCAACACATTTCTTCTTGTCTGTATATTTCAAAAGTCTTTTGTTTGTATTTATATTTGAACAGGTTGATGGTTGGACATCGTTTCAATTCCATCTCCAGTTTATTCCACAATTGAACACCATTAACTGTTGGACTAAAACTTTTCAAAGTTGTGCTATGTTTCTGAATCCTAAAGTTTAATTCATCACGTAATTCATAACGACCAGTACGTTCTTGGAACCTTCTTTGTAATTGGTTTGGTAACAATTTATACCTTGCTTTGAATAACATTTGAACAGTTTGGAACTCAACAATGTCACAAAACTTCATGATCTTTGATTTTAAAAATAATGAGTTTGTGTGGTCCAAAAACCCAACTTTATGAATTACTCGGATAGCTCTTTTTTGCAACAATATTATTGGTTTAACTGTGTTTTTATAAGTACTACCCCAAACCACAGTACAATAATATAAGTAGGGCAAAATCAGAGAACAGTATAAGGTATGTAGAGCTTTGATGTTTAAAATGTGCTTTGCTTTTGCAATTACTGTTTAGACAACAGATGCATTGTTTCTTCCTGGTAGTGGTCTGTTGGTGTATCTTTAGTCTGTGTTCATTTGCAGTCTAGTGTACAGAGACTGTGGGAACATTGGCAGATACATGGCCACACATCTACTCTGTGTCAAAGGCTTTACAAAGTAATGACACAAGGCCTGTGCCCTTCTGAACAAGAAAACTAACCTTTGATGAGGTTTCTTTTTGTCATTCCACTCAATCTGAATACAGGGCATCACAGATTGAAACCTTTATATTTTCCATGTGACACCATCCTGTTAAAATGTTATTTTTACATTTCTTGGCTTCAAGTCATCCTGATCTGAACTGAAGGTAATATAGATTATGTCACCTGTCACATTCACCCACACGACTCTGACTGTAGTAATGAAGTGACATGGCAGGGGTTATCGAAAGGTAAGAGGGTGTGAGAACAACACAATATTACAGACCTAGTCACGCAATGACAGCGCTGCCCTTGCTAAAAGGTGCATGGCTTTTGTTCTGCCTTCTCATAAAGGACGGCTATGCTGCATTGTGCTGACCAAAATAAGAATAATTTAAAAAATGGCCTACAATTAAAAATAAAGGGTTAGACGTTTGTAAAGTATCTTTGGTTCATGTCACCAAATTGTTTTTAAGTAACTTTTTTTCATTGATTTGGTCTGTCATATTTTATCTGAATAGGAGGACCATAGTTGAGTTTTGTAGCTTCTTATTATGATACAGAAGCCATGCTATCATTGGATGTGTGAATTTAAACAGTTCTTCAAGTTTTCACGAGGACCTAAAAAAAGGATACGTGTTGCCAGTGCATGTGTGAATTCTATCATATCACGCAGTCACGCCCGACATCACTCCATCATGACTGCGGCCAGTTTGTGTATGTTGTCACTGTGGAGGTGTGAAGCCACAGGCAGAACTCAGGCCAAAGGCGTTGCATGTGCCAGGAACAAAGGCTAATTCTAGATTTCGAGACATGATGCTTCCAGAAAGTCACACCAGCAGTAATAAGTTTTACAGGCTTTTACTATGCACTGCTAATCATGCACAAGGGATGCAATCATAAAAGACTCATTTGAGCTATGGTGCTAAATATCAATTGTCTGGAAAACTACATTTTGCCACAACAGCAGAAAATGCTCCCACCTGCAAACTGGATCAGTTTTGTGTGGTTCACTGTCAGTTTGACTCTTTGCTCCAGATTGCTTTTTTGGTATGAATGCAGTAGACGCACCTGTTCTTTTTAGGAAAGATTTTTCTTAAATGAATATGCACAAAACCTTTTGGATAGTGTTGTGTTTCTGAGCACCACCAGCTGATTATCCTCACAAGCTATATGTCTAAGCTAATCCACCTCCACTTTGTATGTATAGCACATATATAGTGAACCATATATGTGCTATATATATGATATGCTTTTTTCAAGAAACTTTTAGATTCGGGTAAAGGTGGGGGTTAAGAGGTTAACAAAGAAAGTGTTATAATAAATACAAAAAGACAAGATGTTGTGAAAGCTTTCACTGCAATATAGATGATAGCTGTATTATCACACACATACATTTTGTGTTTTTAAGGGTCTAATATTATTTAAAGAGTGCGTTTTATTTAACTAGACCAGGCGTTGATAGTCCATGTTAGCTCTGAAGGAGTTAAATGGTTCCAGAGCAGGCCTCAAAGGGTGAAGCAGGATTTTCAGCCTCACATAGTTGGCTGTCATGGTAACGACTGAGAGCATTGTGGGAGCCCAGCGTGTAAGGTCGCAGTGAGTTGGGTGAGTTTTCTCCACCTCAGAACTGGACCGTGCTGGAACTAAGATTGTTTCAAAGCAAATCAGAGACAGTTCTTCAATCAGGAACATCGTCAACATCGGTAGGTAAATGTCGGTGCTACAATGAATGTACAACTCAAAAGGTGTCTGCTTGTTTGCTATAATATTTGTTATACTATATACAAGATAAGGAGGCCATGTTTTCTCTGTCTGAACTGGCCCCACTGAACCAACACCAGGACCAGTGCAAGTTGCTGAAGCCCTGGTGGGAGGTCTTCATGGATTACCTGGGAGTCCTGATGCTCATGACCTCCGTCCTGGCCTGCACCGAGCAGCTTTCCCGGGACAAGCTTCTGTGCATTCCGCTGGATCCTCTTCCCAGCACGACCAGAAGCCCTACAGACAACATGGGACATATTACATCGCAGCAACCAGCAGTCCCTACTCCAACCATCACCTCCCCGCCACAGGGGCGACGCACTCATCTGGTTTATCAGCAGTATGTGTACATTAGCCAGGTAAAACCGTTTCTAAAATAACAGGTTCATTACTGAAAAGCAGTGAGTGTGTGGTTTATGAACAAACACATATTTATCATTGAATTTTGGATATATCAGAGCAGGACAGTTCTCTGTTGCACTTTCAACAATGTTCTGATAAGAACATGTACAGGAAATATTAACCCTAACCCTAATATACAGATTTATATTGATGGTGAGTGACTAAGATTGGTTAAGGAACGTATACCCCCTCTCTCCCATCCCTTTAATCTCTTAAGCCCCGCCTTAACAAGCCCATTTTCCCCAGTTTGGCTTTACCCATATTTTAAAGATTCTTGACTGGAGTTTACAGCCTCTTACAGGCCAGTGTAACAGGCCTCATTTGAAAGCTAAGACCTACAAAACTCAAAGATTTTTCCTCTCGTTGTTGCTGCATTGTCAATATATGGACATATTTTTGACGCTTGTTTTGTCTTTTTTTGTGTTTTTGTTTTGTTGCGTTTTTATCATTTTTTGCGTTTTGATGCGTTGGGTGCTTTTTTTTAATGCTTTTTGTCTTTGTTTAATGATTTTGTCACTCTTTTGTTACGTTTCTGTAACATTTGTCGCTTCTTTTGCTTTTTAGTTGCTTTTTTAACACTTTTAGGTTTTATGTTGTGTTTTCAGTCTTGTTTGTGTCCTGTTTTTGTAGCGATTTTGACGCTTTTTTCAAGAAGCGTTCAGACTTGGATAATGCCAAACTGGAGAAAATGTGCTCGGTTCAAGCGGGGGTTAAGAGGTTATGTACTGCACACTGTAGGAAACAATGATTGCTGTGTACATAATGTACCCAAGACTTTTCCGTGTACATTTTGTTACCTTAAACATTAATACATTATTGTCTAACGTTATTATTTGTCTTACTAGGTGTGCTACCACAATGCTCTGCCCTTCTGCTCTCGTTTCTTCCCCTACATGGCTCTGATGCAGACCCTGGTCCTAGTGGCCAGTGGCTCCTTCTGGCTCCACTTCCCCCACACCTCGGCCCGCATCGAGCACTTCCTCACTATCCTCAGCAAGTGCTGCGAGTCACCCTGGACATCCCAGGTCCTGTCCCACACTGCACAGCAAGAGACTGCCCTAGACAAAAATGTGTCCAGTCAGAAAGCTCCGTCACATCCCTTGTTATATCTACCCTCTATGAACTTTATAAGGCATGTCAGTGTAGACTCAGGCACTGGTAGTCCACTGTTAAAAAGAGCAGAGAGCATTTCGACTACCGCTCCCCCATCACCATGCCCCTCCACCATGCCTTCCTGTTTTTTGAACACCCAGGCGCACCCATCCAACAGGGCAGAACTTGAAAATGACCCTCAACAGGACATTAGCCTAGATAAGAACGACGGGGAGCAGGCCAGGGCACTGTTTGAGAAAGTCCACAAATTTCGATCCCACAGTGAAAGCTCTTCAGTAATATACAAGGTGAGATGAAAGAATACACTAATAGATAATAATTACTGCAGGTTGTGTTCATCTGACATCATAACATTCCCAAGAGCCAAAAGATTAATACTGAAGTGGAGTACAGCTACAGACATAGGAAATGATAGACCTCTATTGACTAAGTGATAGAATCCATGATGGCAGCTCAATCTACTCCTACAGAGCATGTTCCAGCTCTGCCCTTGTGGATCAGGCAGAGCGACAAGGAGTCTCCACAATTCTCCAGGAGCTTCAATCAAGGCCCAAAAGTCAATTTTTTTAATTCTACAAAACAAAAACCAGCCTGCAAAAAAAAAACTATCCTCAGAGTTGTCACAAGTTGTTCTGCCTTCTTTTTAACAGTCTATGGTTTTACCTTTAGAAACAGTAACAATCTTTGGAGCCAGGCTTTTATGCTGTTTTTGGGTCTTAGGATTCCATTCAATTGTGTACAGCTAAAAAAAACAATATCTATAATTAATGGGCCTGTTAGTTAGTTGTTAGTAGAATATTATTTTCCAATAGTGTTAAAAAAAATCACAAAGGTATGATTGCTGTTAGTTAAAGAGTTTGAGTCTAGATTGTTGAGAACACAACCCCAATTACTTGATTAGGAAAGGTAGCAGAGCTTTAATTTTAAAAAGAACTTAATTCTTTTTTTCAGACTTAAAACAACCTTTTAGAATTGAATTGTTTCATATCATGAATAACATTGTATGTAGGAAGGACCTTGTATGTATAGGTGGGTATAAAGTATGATTAAAAATGTTAGAATTCAAACTAACTTGCGTACACTACTAATTCAACAATCCCTGTCATTAACCCTGATGTGTTTTAGGTGTACCTGGCTCAGACTGTGTTCAAGCTATTGTTGGTTGTGCTCATTGGAAGCTACACAATCCCTCTGCTGAGCTCCTTCTCCTTCACCCACAGCTGTGAGGTGGAGGAGCAGGCTCTGGTGGGCTACTCTTCCTTTCAGTGTGTTCACGTTCTTTCCTCTCTACTGCGTAAACTGCTGCTGGCCTACATGAGCCTGCTAGGAGTCTATGGCCTCCTCAATCTCTACACACTCGGCTGGATCTTACACAGGTTAGTATTTCAAGGTTGGACTCACGAGGGGGAACCATTATTAAACTCCTTCTGGCAAACAATCAGATGTGTAAAATGTAAAATGCAAACAAGATAATTATATCATTATTTTTTCATACGTACAAACATATGTATAGTTTGTCAAAAGAACGCTGCTATCTGTGCTGGGTTTAGGACTACATCTAAATGGGGCCTTCTTAAATTATATTTTCAGATTTAAGTGACAAATTGTATTGTATAGTTACGTCGTTAGGTAGTCTTTAGTTTTAATTAGGGCTACATTGTCATGGTTAGACACAAAAAAGTAGTCCGGCAATGCGATTACAGGACAAATAAAAAATGAGTGTGTTTTTTGTGTGCCCCCAGTGCTCTGCGCCAGTACTCCTTCCACTCATTAAAGGACATAAGTTCGTTGAAAGATGTCCCGGACCTGAGGAACGACCTGGCCTTTCTCCTTCACATGCTGGACCAGTATGACCCCCTGCTGGTGGAACGGCTCTCTGTGTTCCTATCCCCCCCGAGTGAGAGCTGCCCGGGGGAGGAGTGCCTGGGGGAGGAGGACCTGGGGCGTTGCTGGGGGGAGGAGCAGCTGCGGCACCTGGTCACAGTGGACACAGAGGGCTGCTCTAGACTGGCACTGGTGGCACTGCCCAGGATACCTCCAGCTCTGTACAAACTCAGCCATCTACATGTGCTTAGACTGGAGTTCATCACTGACGCTCGCTTTACTGGACAGCTGTCTAACATGGCCTCCCTCAGGTGATGATCTCTAGAAACTAACCAAACATTAGTATCTGAAAGATCTGATGTGTCATAGTAAGACATACACTATTTCTTACCATTCAGAAACACGGCCCCTTTATAATACACTAAAGTTGGGTGGTTCACACACTAGATGTAGATATAATTTTAATAATCTGCTTTTCATTCATGTTTTAGTGTAATTTACTCATGTTGAACTCACCTGGCTAATAAGTGCAGTGAAGTGACAGCACACATGTCATATTGTCCACAGAGAGCTGCACCTGTACCACTGCTCAGCTGCTATAGCCCCTGATGCTCTGAGCATCCTACAGGATCGTCTGGAGGTGCTTCACCTTACCTTCGCCCAGCCCTCACAGCTCTCTGACTGGGTGCTCTCACTCCGGAGCCTCCGGCAGCTCCACCTGAGTGGCCGTCTCCACAGTGAGGGAGTGGTTCCCCGCAGCTGGCCTCTGGGAAGTTTCCGTCAGCTCCATCACCTGCGTGTGTTGGTGATCCGGGGCATGTTGCAGCGTGTTCCCGGAGAACTATGTGACTTGGTAGGAAGTTTGGTGAGGCTGGAGATCCACAATGAAGGCACAAGGCTTTTGGCTCAAACAGGATTGAAATGCTTGGTTGGTCTCACAGAGCTGCTTCTGCAGAACTGTCAGCTGGAACGCCTTCCCTCTGCACTCACAGCACTCAGTAACTTGCACTCTCTTGATCTGCAACACAACAAACTGAGATCTCTGGAAGAACTTATTGGACTGACTCAACTACGCCATCTTTCAAACCTTAGACTAGCTTATAACCATATTGTAGCAATACCACCTTGCATCAGTCTACTCCAAAGTCTGGAGGTGTTAGATCTATCCAACAATCAGCTGCGCAGCCTTTCCCCATCCCTCTTCAGTCTGCATGGCCTTCATAAACTGATCCTGTCTGGTAACCTTTTGCAGCAGATGCCTGTAGAGGTGAGGGCACTACAGTTGCTCACAAAGCTGGATATCAGTGGGAACAGATTGGAGAGCCTTCCCAGTGAGCTGTTCAATGGTTGTTTAGAGTTACGTGAGTTTAATGCATCTCATAACTACCTCCGCTCTTTACCAAAGGAGGTGGGGGCTTTGACTCAGGTATGTAGACTAGACCTGCGCAGCAACAGTCTGGAGGAGTTGCCCTGTGAGCTGGTCCAATGCTCTGGCCTCTATGGAGGGGGGCTGCTGGTGGAAGACTGGCTCTTCTTCTCTTTGCCTCCTCAAGTCAGAGACCTTCTCAGTCAATCTTCCTCTCCACCACAGCCTGACACTTTCCCATACTTTTCTCCAACGCAGTGGAGCTTCCACTCAGCCCTGGAATCAGAGATTTAATGTATTGCTTTGTTTATTTGTTAATAAGCAAGGCTGTATATGCTTTGAGTACTCACACTGAGTGGTGGTGTATGAACAGTGTTAACAGTGTATTTTCTTTTCAATATTTCCCATTTAAAAAGTAAAATTGATCCTGTCCCACTGAGTGTCTGTTCTTCCGGCTGCTACTCTGAACAGAAAATTTGAAAACCTGTGTAAAATATTTGCCAATATATAAAATATCCATTGAGACTGAGTTTTTGAGGATGTCCCAGTCAAACAAAAAGATCAAGAGGAGTTCAAAGACAGTCCTGAAAAGAAAAATAGCCTAACAAAAGTCCAACAGAACAAATAATACAGCAACAGCCACGTCTCTTTGGATTTTGTTAAAAGTATCATTTAGTTTAAGAGTTTCTTTTTTTTTTTATTATGTGTGTCTGTAATCAAGAACGGACATTGTCCTGTAGTTCTGATCACTGGTTTGGAATATTTTATCCTCCGACCGAGAAATAGTCCTTTTTTCACATACACACTAATGCAATTTTTGACTCTCGGTTCCCCCAAAAGGGGGCGTTGCCCAGTAAAAGTTCCCGTATGTTGTTACCATAAAGGGTGCGGGGTCCAGTGCTGCTGAAGGGCAGAAGGAGGAAAAGCTGTTTTTGCGCACAAAAATATAGTAATATATCAGAAAATACATACATATTAATTTAAATGAAAGTATCAATATTTGAGTTTGAGGATCGATACTTTAAACAGAGCCACCTGGATCGAAATATCGATATTTTGGTATCAAAAAGAAGAAGGGAAAAGCGCTTCCTGGACGTCCACAGTAATACAAACCAGAGGTGCTCTTTGGAGCAGGGAAAGTAGTTCAAAAAACAGAAAAACCAAGGCACTCTCTGATGAAGTTAAAATGCCTTTATTGTTATGGCATGTCTAAATGGACAAACATAGCCCCAACGCGTTTCAGCCTCAAGGCCTTCTTCAGGGGGGTCAAACAGACTTAAAAGAACAACATGTGGGCTAAATACATGTAACCCACCAATAAGGGTTCTCCACCTGTACCAGGAAGAGTGACCAGGTAGGAAGTAACCTGTGCTTGCACAACCTCAGAATCAACACCAGGTGGTAGTGAGAGTACCCACCCATGTGTACACCAAATAATGATACACTGTAGAAAACACATTTTAAATAAACATATATATGATAAAATATATACATATATAGACCTATATACATTTTACAAAAACACAGTGTAATCAATGTCTTCATTAAGTCCAGGATGTTTTGTAGCTTGCAACGTATAGATCCAATAGGTCTCCCGTTGTTTGAGTTTTTTTAAACGATTACCTTTTTGTATAGTGTCCGGTATATGATCTATTCCATGTGCTTGAAGACTTGTTGGGTTACTGTTATGGAAGTCCAAAAAATGTCTGGCCATTGGGTAGTTGAGGTTAGCCGTGCGAATGGCATACTTGTGCTCTGCCAACCTGTCCTGTAGGCGTCTCTTTGTCATCCCAATGTAAAACACTTTACAGCTATAGCACACCAGCCTGTAGATGACAAATCGATATTTTGGTATCGATCCGCCCATCCACCCAATATTGAGCCATAACCGAGAACCGTAAGGCTTACGGGCACTGGTGTAAAGACTTTAAGTCTCAAGTGACATTTCTTGCAAATATTTATGTTGTCAATATCTTGAAAGCGATGGAACAGTCAGGACGGCGGCTCCGTAGGCAGGACCATAGCGGACAGGGGAACGACAGGACCTGGGATCAGCCTGACACAGTCACTTTTTAAATCATTTGAATTCGTCTTGGAATCACAGGGAAAAGTTTCAAAACGGTGATGTTAAATATTGTGGGTAAATTTCCGTCTGTCAAATTAGCGACCGATTAGCTATGTTGTACACCATCAGATCACTCGTTAAAAAAAAATACAAATAAAGTTAATTTAGATGGCATAGCCTATATGTGTATGTGGATCTCTCTGGTCACAATCGGTTAAATGAAGACACGTGGTCCTTGTGTTGATTGGTCTGCAGCACAGGGAGAAGGAAATCCTTGAGCCCCACGGCTGATTGGCGTCCTCTGTTAATTTGCTCAACATGCCCTCCAGGGCATCTTTTCCACCTAGGAAACCTATAGAAACGTATGTTTTGGTGTGTGTTTTTTTGTCCGAATTGCTACAGCAACTTTTTCACGCAACAACTGCATCATTTTCGTACAGCAAACTTCTGTTTAGCGATAGCTAATGTAAATAAACACTCAACCTCCACAATGGCGCGCTCCTGTGGGCCGAATGCGACGTCACAGTTTTTTGACGGAAAAAAAAACCTCCTTATTGACAAAAAAGAAAGAAAAGAAAGAGGGATTCTATGTTTTTATTTCTCATTCCAGTTTAAATGTTGTGAATATCGGCGACATAAGGCCACAGTTTCAGACCCTGGACTTCCACTTATGTCGTCCAACACTCACCTTTGACAGCATCTCTTTGTATGAACGGCGCCACCAGGTTAGACATGTGCTCCATCTGCTGGCAAACTTTATGTATAGCATTTAGTTCTCGACACCAACAGCACAAACTAGTCTTTCAGGTAATATTTGAGTGCGCAAACGTTACAGTGAATTATTTTATTTTGACTTTTCGTGAGGTCAGATATTGGACTCATAATTTAATAAACATTCAAAAACCCGAGAATCCCTTAAAACTATATCTCCCTAGACCTCCTTTTAGATGTTTTTTTCATATTCAGTGATTTATTTAGCATATTTTTTCCCCCACAGTTGACTGCGGTATTGTCTTGTCCAATCATGTGTTCACGTTGGTGTTGGGCATATGCAATGACCAATCGTGTCGGACTATTCAAACAAAGGTGGGACTTCCGGAGTCTCGTGTACACCAAGCCGAGGCCTGTCCATGCGGTGTTGATCTGTCGCTCGACTTGTACCCTACACGGAAAAAGGTAAGAATGCATTTAGATGAAATTAAATTACTCAATAGTTTAGATTTATTCAGTTTAAATTATTTGGTGGATTTTCAAACTAGTCATGTGAGACTAGCGAAGTCACTTATTACCGTGTTGTTTGAGTTTAGCCCAGACGCAGCGCATAGCATCTGCAAGCTCACTCAACGCACCGGTCTTTTGTTGCATTATCCAGGAGCGAGACCGATTATCTCTGTATACACTTCTGCAAATGTAGCTGCTTTTTGCCTTCAGCTGCCTGTGTTTTTTGTTAGCATTCGGCCCAGGGATGGGACTTTTTGTTTTGTTTTGCACATCTTAGCTTAGCATTCAAGTTAGCATGGGTTATGCAACAATAGCCATTCATTCTAGTCTAGCTTGGGTCGTCGTTATGTGTATTGTCGTCGTGGACCACAGGAACACAGAGCTCATCTCTACTCTGTATGTTGTTTATATCGTGTAGCACTAGTTTAAACGTTTCGCTTGAGTGTTATATATATATTATTATTATTTATTTTTTTGTTAGCTCGTAGCCCGTACGCTCCGTGATGCTAAGGAACGCGCTTTTCCGTAATGGATAGTGAAGTGCGTAGGCAGAATTAATTCATGTCAAAGGGGTGTGTTTCTCTTTATTTTGAATGTATGTACATGTTTTCAAACAAACGGCATATATCCTGTTCAAAGTTATGTTGCATTTTGTGATACATTTATCTTAAATTGGGAAAAACGCAGACTGGGAGATTCACATCTCTGTGTGGTCTCCTGTAAATCCAGACAAACACAATGGCCGAGAACGACGTCGATAATGAGCTGCTGGATTACGAGGAAGACGAAGAGCCTCAGGGAGCCCCCGAGAGCGCCACCCCCGCCGGTAAGAAGGAGGTCAAAGGCTCGTACGTGTCCATCCACAGCTCCGGCTTCAGAGATTTCCTACTCAAACCAGAGCTTCTCCGGGCCATCATTGACTGTGGTTTTGAGCATCCATCAGAAGGTAAGATTCTTTAATTCTGTTTGTGCAGTATTTGTTTATGGTTTCTGTAAGCGTGTATTTACCTGCTCTTGTTTTTTTTCCCCTTTCAAGTTCAACATGAATGCATCCCACAAGCCATCCTGGGTATGGACATCCTCTGCCAAGCCAAGTCTGGCATGGGCAAGACGGCGGTGTTTGTCTTGGCTACTCTGCAACAGATTGAACCTGTTGATGGCCAGGTGAGTGCTGTACTGTATATTAGCCTATAATACATTCATAGCTTTTCAAAGTGGGAGGGTTTTGGTGACAAACTCGGGCGTTGTGGCATTCAACTGTTGAGCTATGTGTTCATGTAAAACAGGGGTGGGGCTTGGTGGTGTTGTTGTATGGATGCCTTGGGTGATACTGGTGTGGCCGATTAATCGATCACCTGTCTGTATACAGTATAAATAAAGTTATGCTGTCTTTGTTAATGTTACACCTTATGCTGTTCATGGAGGAGTGTTAGCTATACTAAATAACACTGGGTTTTGCAACAATGTTTCGAGTGTTATAACTGCATACAATAAACTCTTGTTCATTGCACTCTTAACATTGTCTTCTTACAGGTCTCTGTCTTGGTCATGTGCCACACTCGGGAGTTGGCATTCCAAATAAGCAAAGAGTACGAGCGTTTCTCCAAATACATGCCCACGGTAAAGGCAGCAGTGTTCTTTGGAGGCCTGTCCATCAAAAACGACGAGGATGCTATCAAAAAGAACTGCCCCCACATCGTCGTCGGGACGCCTGGACGGACCCTGGCTCTGATCCGCAGCAAGGCCCTGATTTTGAAGAACGTCAAGCACTTTGTTCTGGATGAGTGTGACAAGATGTTGGAACAGCTTGGTGAGGAGATATGACACTTTCTGAATTATTTGAGATAAAAGTTCGATATAATGCTGAATTGTTTTTGTTTGACTTTTCAGACATGAGACGAGATGTTCAGGACATCTTCAGGCTCACCCCTCACGAGAAGCAGGTCATGATGTTCAGTGCCACGCTCAGTAAAGAGATCAGGCCAGTCTGTCGCAAGTTCATGCAGGATGTAAGTACTATGCTTAGTAACCCTAACCCCCTAACCTTACCCGTTGCTCATTCAATAAATTAATATAATCAGTAGGGTTGTCCCCGACTAAAGATTTTCTTGGTTGACAAAAACCATGACCCAAACTGCACTCATAAGACATAAAATTACACAAGCTCTTGTTGTAACCAGGGCTGTAGCCATGATAACAAAAATATCGAGGTCCGGATAATTCTTTAACCTGGGGCTCCTCCCCTAGGAGTTTTTGAAAGATTCTGATGTAATTTCCTGTATTTTGAGTGATAAAGAACTTTCATATCATCCTTTTCAGCGGTTTTCACAAGTTGCTTTTTGTTGCACTTTTGGAGACTGTTTGGTAACACCAGGACGCCTGGGTGAATGTAGTGAGTGGTGGTGGTGGTGCAGATTGGCAACCTCTCTTCCGTCAGTCTACCCCAGAGCAGCTTTGGCTACAATAAATAGTAGCTTACCACCACCAAGTATGGAGGGAATGAATAATGCATGAAATTTTAAAGCGACTTTGAGCGTCTGAAAAAGCACTATATAAGACTAATGCATTACTATTATTTTCCTGTATATTACAGCTTTATTGACCAACAGCACTTCTCAGTTTTGGAACAGTTTGGTCAAACAACAAACCATAGCAAAACGTGACACACTTCTTTACTCCAACAGCTTCATCAACCCTCACCTCTCAAGCTCACTCATTCTCAGATAAAATAAAATGCTATTTAACTTTAATATTAAGCTTTAGACAGCCATTTCAAAACCAACAACAAATTCTTGTCTAGACCTGGACTGATTGACACTAGGACTAAACCAGAATAAGAATCAGAATAGGTTTTATTGCTATTGTTATGAAAGGGTTCACAACTAGGAATTTTACTCGGACTATACCAGGACTATGTACAAGACTGGACTGAGTGAGACTATAGGACTAAACCAGGACTATTGAGGACTAGACCTTGACTGAATGAGACTAGACGGGATTAATGTCAAAACATTAATCCTGTTTTGACATTAGAGTGGTAAAGATTAACTGTTTTTACGATTATAAAAGGACGCGGTAGGTTACCGGTAAGAATTTCAGAAGCCACGGTTTACCGCGGACATTTTTCACGCTGGCGTAGGAGCCACTGCGCGCCATAAACTGCGTGTAAACTCACCAGTAGTTGAGCAAGGCAGAAGGACGCTCTCCTCCAGTGTTGTATCCACCCAAAAACGATTCAAGTCATCCTCTTTAGGATCCAAAAGATGACTAATGCGTTACTGTTGTCAATGGACATCTGTTATGCAAATCCTGTTGTCAGAAAGTTGCCGCTGATATCGGCTACGTTGAATATAAACATCTTGTAGATGTGAATGTCCAGGTCAAGGTAACAAACTGCATAATTCCCCAAAAAGTTGTCCAAATGTTGGGAAATAGCCGCCACAACTGGCTCAGGATGTAAACGCGTTTCATTCTCTGTTCATCAAAACATCTGACAAATAATTAAGCAGCAGCTTAACTTTTGAGAACATAAAACCTAGCCTAGACTGTGGCCTAATAATTATGGTCATTATAAAGAAGTAAAGTTGACATTGTTTTGTATTATTCAATGTAGGCATATTTTAATGCAAAACGATCTTAAAGCATTTTTCATTTTTAGAAACTGTCAATGTTTACAAGTTTAAGTATTAAAAAGCGCTCTAAAGACAAAAACTAAAAATATCATTTCTTTCCCGTCATTCGGTCGATAATATTTTCTCACAATAATCGTGACTCAAAAAATGGAAATCGTGACACCCCAATTTGACATTAATCCAAATGTCAAGCCAGAAAAAAGAGAACTTTGAAATAAACTTTAGAGAGACGTGACCCGCACTTTCTCTTTCCCGATGGTCTTTGTGATTCTCTCACTTTTTTGCTGTCGCCCTGAGGCGGGGCATCTGCATCGTGACCCCGAAGACTAACTTGCTTTGCTTGGACCTCTTCATCTCCTTCTCTGTTTCAGTGAGGAGGAAATGTTAGGACCAGATAGACTGTGTCACAGAAATAGCCTAGGCCAGTGGTTCCCATACGCTTTGGATCATTACGCATTTTTGCTCGCCTGAGTGATGGGCTATTAAGAATGTCTTGTCCTAAATAAATACAAAAATATTAAATGAAAATGTCAGACTTTAATTGTTTTTGAAAACGAGGCTGTAAGTGTGAATGGGTAAAGCTAAGTGTTTTGCTTTGTCCCAGTGACCAGCTCATTCTGAACATCAGACACTTGTTGGGACTCTGCGCTCTGGCCCCGCCCCCCTCAGTTGTACTGTCAAACCACTGGTAGCTACAACAGTGAATGCGCTGGTTTAAGCTCTCTTTAAAGCAAAGATAATTTATACGTAGGACATTACAATCTTTGCATGTGACGGATGCAAAGCCACAGATTTAGCAGCAGAGAAGGGGGATGATGCGGTCAGAAACTTCTCCTTCCTCTTGCTCCTCTGATCAGAATGAGAGGAAAACTTCTGTTGCAAATCGAAGTCACATCAGTCTGACGGCGCACGCACTGGCTCCTCTCTCTCGTTATGACAGATGGTAAAGAAATTGCAACTCGATCAAGCTTTGGCGCTGTTCATGTTAAAGGATTTTGCTGCAGGGCTGACGCACCGCCTCAGCAGCGCTCCCGACCTTGCAGAGTTTTACACACTTTGGTACAAACCGGCTCTTGATGTTCGGTTTTAGAGTGGACACATTTAGGTCCAGAACAAGCTCATCCACATCTGAATTAGAAGGCTCTTCCGCCTGTAGCGCATGCTCACAACATTCATGTGCACAGTAAAGGATAATGATGTTATTTATGTACTTTTGTAATTCTAATATTTACTCCATTGTGTGATTTTATTTATTTGTTTCACTTTTCTTCTTAGCCCATGGAAGTGTTTGTGGATGATGAGACCAAGCTGACTCTCCACGGTCTGCAACAGTACTACTGCAAACTAAAGGACAGTGAAAAGAACCGCAAACTCTTTGACCTCCTCGACGTGCTCGAGTTCAACCAGGTAATGACTGATTTTTTTTTTTAAAATAATCTTTGTTTTGTATGGATTAGCCACATTAGCTGAACTATGTGTTTATTCTGAAAAACAGTTACATTATGGTTGTATCTCCATTTGAGAAGCATGTCAAGTTGGGTGTTCACTTCCCTTTGTCCTGTAGGTGGTGATCTTCGTGAAGTCGGTGCAGCGCTGTATTGCCCTGTCCCAGCTGTTGGTGGAACAGAACTTCCCTGCCATCGCCATTCACCGAGGCATGGCTCAGGAGGAGAGGTGAGTTCCTCTGCATAGTTTTACATATTCAACATATGAGGACTGAGTGATTTCTCAAAGATGTCTATAACCCTGTGATTTCCCCTCTTCAGGCTGTCCCGATACCAGCAGTTCAAGGATTTCCAGAGGCGCATTTTAGTGGCTACTAACCTGTTTGGTCGAGGGATGGATATTGAACGGGTCAACATCGTTTTCAACTACGACATGCCAGAAGACTCCGACACCTATCTCCACAGGGTGAGCATGTATACCTCTGGCACAAATGCGTTGCTGGGCGATATGACTATATAAGACCATCTTGCGATCTCCAGAGCTGACGATCTGTCATTTTTGAGGGATCGTTTTATCACGGTTCTAAGCACTTCTGCACAGTTGACTCTTTTCACCATCAGTGAAGTAAACCCAAGCCGCACTTTCTGCTACGCAATGTCGGACGCTAATGCGAGCGTTTGGCAGCGAGCCGCTCCTCCACAGTCGCATACACGACCAGGTTCCTAAACCCAGCGTTCTGTCTCTATTTCAGCAGTATTTATGTCTGTCTTTCCCCCGTAACGCCGCTGCTCTGCTCAGCGTGTGTTTATTTATTTACCTGGCGACACATGTGTGAAGAATCGAGAGTGTCCTTGCGTCAGGCGCCGCATCCTTCTCATTTGTTTAATTTAAATCCTGGGCCGTGTTCACAAATGCTCTGTTTATCCAAGTCTTTGAAAATATAAGACTTGTCCAACTTTGGTGAATTACTTAGTCAAGTAATAACTTATGGTAACTATCTGCTTCCGGTTAGCATTTTACACAATAAAAGACACTGTTATCGCTTTAGTAAGACTCTTATTGTGAAAGGGTCAGACAGCAACAGAGCGCTGTATCAAAGCAGCTTGACGTCATGAGAGAGACGTCTCAGAGAAGATGCCAAACAGCAACAGACACGAACAACAAGCCTTTACCAAACTTAGTGTTACTATTTTACTTTTATTGTCTGGAGTTTTATTTTAATTTTTTTAATGTATAGTTAGTTTGCTGTAGTTCTAAGTTTTAAGTCTATTTTTGCTGTGTTTATCACAAAGTTGAATAAATTAGTGTATTAATTAATAAATGATCTTCAGTGTGCAATTAAGTTATTGTAGTTACTATTAAAAAAAAATCGTGATAAAATCGAAATCAGGAGTTTATAATTAAAAAATCGTGATATTCTATTGTCATATCGCCCACCCCTACCTGGAGCGCATTATTATGAATTTAACAATGATTACTGTCTGATCTGCAGAGCGAAAGCAAACTGGAAAGACACAAACTGAGAACTATATTCCTGATATAGAGGGTTTATCTAGTTTTAAAAAAAAATCTAACACGGTTCTAGCGCTATAAATGGTACTTGTAATAACCTCGAAGCGATCACCAATTAATTCATAGTTATAGAAGTTGCACTTTTGATATGGCTGTCTGTATTTTTTTTAAATATAAAAAAACACTGTTACACTTTTTTGAAACTATCAATGCTTTCTGAACTTATTAACACAGATAAAAAAAAAAAATCCCGTGATAATACCGAAAACCATGATAATTTGTCACAATAACTGTGGGGTCAATTTTCATACCGTGACATCCCTATCCAGGACATAAAGGGGGCGTATTAGGCTAAATTCACATTTTGAAACCATTACCAAACATGTACTGTGCAGTTTTGCACAGTACATGGCCAAATGGCGGTTATTTATAGTACGATCTACTTGTAGCTTATAATGAAGGCTTGTATTTTTCATTTAAAGCAGACAATTGCAGTCTGTGGTTGTTGTGTTCATTCTGTACTTGGAATGCTAATGTGCCCATAAGCCACAATTATGCATTATAGGTTCACTAACTTTTTGTTTTATTTCATTGAATCGCCAAAGACTCTCCAACATTATGCTGTTTATCTTTGGATATTCACTTTGTTATACATGTTATGACATTTTTGCCTACAATTTGTGTTAAGTTCTGCATAGATCTTCCTCTCATACTAGTGTATTCCCCTAACAGGTAGCCCGTGCTGGTAGGTTTGGGACCAAGGGTCTGGCCATAACCTTTGTGTCGGACGAGACCGACGCCAAGACCCTGAACGATGTCCAGGACCGTTTTGAAGTGAACGTTGCCGAGCTGCCAGATGAGATCGACATCTCCTCCTACAGTAAGTCTCCAGAGTGACTGCTTTGTGGATCAGAGGATTTAAAGTGCTTTACACTACAAACAAGTTGGCCTCATTGATGATTATGATTAGTTAAGCCGGGATTTTGATCAGCTTATGTTTGCCTCTTGCATGCTAAACAAATGTGTGTATCTTGGCAACAACAGCCCACAGTTGGTGCGCTCATAGCATCAAAGTGCCCTTTACGATTAACCTGACAATGCCAAGTCTGTATGCTCAGCTGTTGCACATGTCTCTGTTTCAAATGCCTAAACCGTGTTTCTTTCTTTCTAGTCGAGCAGTCCAGATGAGTGACCAGCCAGTCTCCTCCCCGTCAGTGTATTGTGTATTTGAAGTTGCTGTACTTCAGTTGAAAGTCTCTGCTTGATCCCTTGCTCACCAAACACTTTTATTGTTCATCTTTAGCGGCATTAGTAGTCGCTTTTAATTTGTCTTTTACTGTTTTGTTTTGCTCGGTGAAATTAAACCTTTTTATAAAATGCCCTGTTACTATTGTGGTCTCTTGTAAGACTATAATTTGTGCTCTTTTGTAGTAGAAGCAAATTTGAACCTAGTTTTGTACAGCATTTGTCCCCATCGCTAATTAAAGTTGGTAAAGTTGAATAGAAACACAAGCAATTATGGCTCAAGGCAGCTCTTCTGTGATATTTTTCCATAACATTAAGTCAAACGGATGTCAAGTTTTGATACATTTGTCATAACCTCGCTGTACTATTAAAACATACTCGATGTACTTTGTATCTTGTCTTTGAATTAAAAAAAATAGCATTTGAAGTTGGTGAAATGTATTAGAAATGTTATGGCAGAATTATGACAGAACAGTTAAATTACACCAATTGGCCTAAAACCTGGCTCTTTATATACACACACTGTACAATCTTAACTCTGATGCATAAAATTCAGCACTGAAGAGTATGAAACCAAACAGGTGTAACTTGAACTGCGGTTATACAGGGCTACTTTTGACAACGAAATACAGCAACAGAGGTCTTTTCGTATGTACTCACTACACAGTACAAAATGGTTTTAGAGAAATGCATTAGGTCATGAAAACAAACTAGTACTTTGCTAAAGCAATGCTGTGTAAACCAGCATATATGGTGTGTAAAGTTTTGAAATTCCATTTGCATTTATAGAATAGAGTACAGTAAAAGATGGTATCTGACACATGAATACATAAAAACAAGCTCGAGTGGCGGTTCATGCTCAGGGTGAACAGATTGCAGGCCCATAAGAGCTTTATCTCAAGAAATAACATGTTATCTCATTACAGTTTTCTGATTTTATTGCTATAACAAACACGGCTGCTTTCCTGACAAGTAATAATTTATTCAGAAATGGCCAGTGGACTTGTAGATGCCAAAATCCTCAGCTTGTCCTGCTAAATGTCTCAGTTTGTTGTGGATTTAAGGCAGTGCAGCTGTTTTAACCATTCATCTCCAGCTCTGTGTTACTGCACGTCTAGTCCCAACTTCACTCACTGTGCTCAGCTTCATCCTCCATCATTACAAAATCTCCTCTGACCTTTGACCCTGGGGTCAGACCTGTAGATCGTCTTGCGGCTGTCCGTCCCAGAGTTCAGCCACTGATGCTCCTATGTCCATGTCAGCCGGCCACAGTCACATCAATAAATAGCGAATAAATATCAAAAAGATGAGCTGAGCCAGAGCTTTTCCGTCCCAGACTCCACTCTGTTCGGTGTATCTCAGGAGGGCCCAGACCTGATCACTGTGGGTTCATTCTGACCCTGAAGCAGCATTTGAGCAGCTTCTGTGCTGCCCATCAGCATCAAGATTACACAAGACACATTTGTGCGTGTGCTTTAGTTTACCCCTCCATTAGAGTTCAGTCTCAAAGTTCTGTGTGTGACAGTGCACCTTCCAGTATCTCTGCATCTACACTACAGCCAGGACTGCCCAGTTCACTGTGTCCCAAACAGAGGCACCTGTTCCATTCTCTCCCCATTCTTCCCCTCAAAATTAAGTTCTAGAAAAGGTCTCTGTCGTGTGCGCCTTTCTTGCATTTACTCTTGAATACACTAGGGACAGCTACTCTCTACTGGGGACCTCTAAGGGGAGTGTCAGTTCTTGAGGAGGAGTGTTTTGGTGCTAATCACTGAACTTGTGCGTGTCTCCGTAGAGCCACCTCTGAGGGGGCATGGCCGCCTCATTCAGGTGGTTGCACTGGTCACTGCACTTACAGGACTGGATGAACATGACAGATTTGTGGAAGCGCTCTCCATCAGGGCAGGAGAAGGCCACAGAGGCAGTGCGAGTGCGGCGGGGGGAGCAGCAGCGGCCGTCCCGACACACACCACAGTAGTTTGGTCTGTAAAGACGGGTGCTCCTGCAGCCTGCATATGACAAGCGCTGAGGTTCTGGCGCCTTGTGAGTGCGCGAGCATTTACGGCCTTTCTGTGGAATGAGACAGAAATAAGATCAGAGAGCTGCAAGACATGGGCTGATACTTCACACTAAGAGTATGGTCAAAGAAATAGAGAGCAGGAATGAAGGGGTACTGATGAGAAAAACTTTGACTAGATTAAGAAAACACCAGTAAACAGAGCATGGGCGCCGTAAAGGGGTGGAAGGTTAGGACGATTCTAAGGGCCCAGGCTGATGAAGGGCCCAGAAGAGCAGACCCTCTTTTTCTTTTCTTATTTATTTTCTCTTTTTTATACATACGTTAAATGTGCTAGGGCCCCTCATACACTTAATGTGTATTTTGTCCGTTTTGACCATAGATTTAATATTTAACAAACAAATAATGTATTTACTGTTTAAGTCACACCCCTCCCCCTCACAATGGTTCATTCCACCTGCGCTGTCCGAGCTACGCTCGCTAGCCTAGCGTCTCTTGCTTATTGCATTTGTTATGATGCAGTGCAGATAGTGACACACGCAGGCATGTCACATCAAAAGTCAGGGCATCAAAAACGGAAAGAAAAGAGGGAAAGAGAAGACTGAGAACGCCGAAGTCGACAGTATGTCACACAGTTTTTCAAAAACAAAGGTAGCTTGCCCTATTCCTGTATTCCAAAACTTTCACTTACTTCTTTTTGTTGCTACATGACCTGCTTTTATCTAGCTAGCTTAGTAAAATAATTACTGAATTATGATTTACATCCAACAATAACAACATCTCTGCTGTCTCCGGGTTATCATGTCTCGTAGACACAGATTCAGCGGCCGCTGCACACCCACGTCTCCCTTCCCCCGCGCCCCCCGTCCCCGTCTCAGCCAAACAAGGTGAGCCTGAGCGCAAAACTTCACGAAGATTGAAAGCTCTAAGCACGTCTTATCTACTGTGTTCTCCACATGATGATAACTTTACTAAACAAAAAGTAACCTACACGCTTCAAAAATTACAAAAATCATTTTGCCGTGTGTTCTGTGAAGTGACAGTGCTGCTGCTACGATCGATGCTGTCAAACTTGACGTTCTTAATATAAATAATGCCCCTTGAAAAAATAATATAAAGTGGAATAAAAAATGTGTCTGTGGTAACCATTGGCTATAATTAGTTTACAGAATAGATATTTTAATATTTTATATTAAGAAAACTAAATCGGCCAATACACTGTGTGTGCGTGCGTGTGCGTGTGTGCGTGCGCGTGTGTGTGTGTGTGACTTATACAGATGGAGAGTCAGCTTTATTGTCCGCACCTCGTCCTCCTACTAATGACCCAGTCCTCTCAGTGTCAGGTGATGTGAACATGGTCAGCTACCAAGGCAGTAAAAACGAATACAGTTTTGGATTGTCTAATTTTTTTCTTGTGTTGTATAGTTATCTATTTCATACAATATTATTCAACATGATGATCAAATCCATTCTGTATGCCAGCCATTGATTTCAATATACAACACTGATCTGACTTGTGAATTTGAAGATGAAGTCAGACACCTCAACTCTGTATATAGGGCCACTTTCCCAGGGTGTCTGTCACCAATTGATCTGCTCAACAGCATTTACAAGATGCAGCTGCAGAGTATTTTTGGGCAGGTCTGCATAGTTTTGCGAATATTTTGCACATTGCCTGTGACCGTTGCTGGTGGCGAGAGAGCATTCAATAAGCTGAAACTGATTAAAAATTATCTTAGGTCTGCTATGTTGCAGGACAGACTTTGTCACCTTGCCATACTATCCATTGAAAGCAAACTGGCAAGAAAGCTGAACTTTGATGATTTGATACATGATTTTGCCAGCAGAAAGGCACGCCGCTGGGCCATTATAAAGTGATGTTGAACATAACTTTGTTATACCTGGATAACAAACAGTTTATGTCTGGTTCAGTACTTGTTTAGTCCTGGACTGGTTTAGGCCTGGCATTACTCCTGGTGTGTCTTGATTTTGAGCCCTTGGCCTAGTTTAGTCTTGGACTGATTTAATTATGGGTTAGTTGTAGCTGATGTTTCCTGATTGAGCAGTTGGACCCAGTTAAAGCTTGTTCACGTAAAGTATATGTCAATAATATTGACATATACTTTATGTGTACATTATGTTCTGTTGTGTTTGCAATTGCAATTGAGATAATAAATATTCTCCTTTTATGTAAACAAGTACATATTTCCATAGCTTTTTCTTGTTTGTGTAGGCTTTTACTCATCAGACATTTTAACTATGCAATGTGCTAAGTATCTTTTTTAAAGTATACAGGGCATGTTTATTGGGTTACATTTTATCTGTAAAAAATGTAGGGGGCCCAGAAATTTTTGTTTCCATAGGGCCCAGAATTTCTGGCGGCACCCCTGAAACAGAGCTCTTCACCTTGACGGGCATGGACCAGGAGTTGCAGGGACGGATGTTGCACAGCCGCGTCTCTTTGATCAGCTTGCACCGTGCGTTGTCATTGGTGACCCGAGATGACACGCCCATCCCGCAGCTTCTGGAGCATTGCGTCCATGAAGTAGTCTGCACCACGCACTGGTCTCCCGCCTGCCTCCACGCTGGACCAAACAGAACATAGAAATCGATGACGCATGTTTAGCAGCAGAAGTCAAACTGGGGCTAAGGGGCTAGTGGGAGCGAGTGGGTAAGGACAGGTTAGCACACTACTTCTATTGACTTCCACAGGCAGCACTGACGCACACAGGCCCATTAAACAGAGCTGTGTGCTGTGCCAGACTGAGCTCCTTGGGTGTGCAGGGAGCCAGTGGAAACCAAGCCTCACATAAATGCTGACATGTACACAAGGGCTGTTTGTGCACCTCAAACATAAACATGATGCTTTAGTGCGAGCAGGAAACAGACGACACTCTCAGGGAAAACACGCCAGTGCCCCAGCGTCTATGAAGCCATTGTGGCCAGATTAGCTCATAGAATCCTAAATGGAGACATCAGTCATTTATTCTTAACGTACAACCTGGTCAAACTCTGTAACTTCAGAGAGGCTGAGGTTATGTTGCATTTGTGTAGAATAGAGATGATGTGTGTGATGTCATTACATAGCAACAGCATGGCAGTTAGCATTTCATCACAGCAACAGCCGCAAATTGAGTGGCAAGTTTGCAGTGCTATTCTTTGATCAATTTCAATCTCTTTAGATTAATGTACCATGTGCTCTATATTTCATACAGCTGTTATACATTTTATCCCATGTTACCATGAAGTAAATCAAGTTAAAACGGGGTCCCTTCAAGAGCATGGAACTCACCCAACCTCAATTTCAAATTTAAGAAACATAATTTCTAAATATACTATGACAATAGGAATGAAGTTTTTTGTCCATACATGCACAACAAACTTTACAACTGTTTGGATAATGCTCTCTCCTCATCAGATGGTGTCATGACTTAGCCTCGAGTCAGATTTAGCCACTAATTTGACGACTTGAGGCTTGACTTGATAAAATCATTCAAGACTTGCGACTCAACTTGGACTTGAACACCAACAAATTGGGACTGTCTAGACATGGAGTCTGTGACTTGAGAAGGCTTTTTGTATTTCCTGAAATCTTGCAATGTAGAAATTGTCTTTACCCTTCACTTACATAAACAAGGCCTCCATTCTGTAGAGACTTGTCACCCGCACAAACTAAACTGTAGCATCACGAGCACTGTCAAAATGTCAAAATTGCATTTCCCATCTTTGACTTGTTGCCACTTATGTCCTTTAGTGCCTGTCAAGTTACTGACAACCTACAGGATAACCACATAAGCATCCCTTCTGCCTGTCAAGCACAGGTGGAATACTGTCTGTCTGACTGTAATGTTTATTGCATTTAGAAACCAAATTAGAATGAAAACACATTAAAAACAAGGTAAGATTTGATTAACTCTACCTAACTTTAATCTTGTGTCCTATGAATGCTTTATTTTATGTGGCAATAAAAACTAAAAATTTACCTGCCAGGTGATTATGTCCACGTGCTTTTTCCCACTTGCGTCCCACCTCCAGTAGCTCATTTCCGAATGACTCCTTATCCTTCTTGGGTTTGTAGGGGTACAGCTTGTGGTAGGGTTTGGGATAAGGCTTTGCATAAGAGTAGGACGGATATGGCATGAAGGGATATGGATGGAAGGCAGGAGGCTTTGGCCTCCTGTGAACTGGAGGTACCACTGTGGTTCCCTTGTGGCAGTCGATGCGAAGGCAGCACTGTCCTGGGACTTTGACCAGCTGTGGGGCAGGACAGGAGGGTGAAGCCAGGGGCACATGGCTGGGACAGAGAGGCACACAACCCACTGCTCCGTCTATACAGGTGCACTGGTGTTTGCATCCTGCACGGAAGTTCTCTCCATTTTGGTACATGCGTCCATTGTACTCACAGGAACGGCCATCTGCCTTTGCTAAAAAGAGAATAAAGACATTTTACTGTGCAATTTTATTGTGAACAGTATTTTTATCACAATGGCACTAACACAACTTAAAATTCAATTCAATCATTTATTGTTGTGTGGTACAGTTAATGCAATACAAAATGTTATTCCATAGAGCACAGGTCAGTCTTTCCTCTAGAAAGCCAGTTCTAAGGGGCAAACAGCACTGATGCAGTTTTTTTTATTATTAATTTATTTATTTTTATATACAAAATGTTACGGGACATGTTTAAAAATGTTAATACGTAAATATATTTTAATAAGCATTTATGTGGATAAAAAAAAGAGTTGAATTTGATTAATCAAACAAATCTGAATTTGTTTGAGTTAACTGAATCAAACAAAAATCAAGCTAGCAGCAGAGTAGACCAGCTCATCAAAACGTGTATTTTTGTGTTGTGTTTGTGCCATGAAGAAGAATAAGTCACCGAAACGACTCACTTTATATGAGATGCATTCCTTTATACATATTGTAATTAAAATTTAGAGACTTTAATTTAAATTAAATCAGAACATAAAATAGAAAAGCACGTTGATGTTTCTAGTAGCAAATCTAGTAAAGGGACTTTCCGATAACTGTAAGATGCTTGAAAGTTTGCCCACAGGGCAGCTATGTGTAGAATACCCACATACTGTTAAACCTACCACAGCCATCATGTTTACAATGTTTACACCATGTTTACAGCTTTAACCAAATGTTTTACGTATAACATTTAAAGTTTAGATTTCCTTGGCTTCTGTTTGAATGTTGTTTACTAGTTCATTATGGCTGTACAGTCGTTTGATTCATGGTTCTTCTATAAATAACAAACCATGCTGCTTTAAGTAAATGAATATGCGTGCAGAGTCTGTGAGCACAGCCAAGGGACTATTCATAGATAAGAAGGACATTTGACTTGCTAAAAATGTCTTTCCAACTGGTGCCCCAGTGGGACACCCCCTACTTAAAGGATCCCCCAGATAAACAGGCACATGACAATACCACTGTGTGTTTGTGTAATGTGTACATCTACTTCTTGTATAAATCCCTGAGCTGGCTCAGTCTCACTCACAGCTCATGAAGGTGCACTCTCTTCAAAACGTAGCACAGGAGGCTTTTGACATTCGGACCCTAAAGAGAGGATTTCTACTTCCACACCCTCAAGTTACACAACAATCGACCCCAGGATACTACCCAAAACAACCAAACCACAGGCAAACCCCAATGGGAACCAAGCTTTTGACTAAACACCATTTACAGTCAAAGTTTACTATTGTTGCTTTTATTGTTTTATTTTGTGAATCACCCATTTCAGGTCAAACATTTGTTCTTTCCTAAACTAAATCAGACGTTTTAAAGCACTGCTGTCAAAACTCACGATATTAGTGTTTGGTAAAAGTAAATATGCTTTTTATGGTGGTTATTTCATGTGTCCACTACGTACCCCTGCAGATGCCATGGGTGCTCCCCACGTCGTTGCCGTAGTTACACTCCAGGCCCTTGTGGTGGTCGCAAGGCTGCCCTTCATGGCAGTCTTGGTTGAGCTGTGCTGCACACACTTTACAGCAGCCACAGCTATCCGGGACCGAGCTGACCCCCGGGGGACAGGACGGGGGCCCCCCTGGACACTCACACACCACGGGACAGCCAGCCATCACCTGAGGAGTAGGCACAGAGCTAGCTTTGGTTAACCTGAACATAGCTTCATATGGGACATTTTCCACACAGCCATGGGACTGGGCAGGACAATACTTTTACTCATGTTTCACAGATCACAGAAATTCCTCAACGAGTGTGTGTGGCTTAAACACTCCCTGAATGCACGGCACTGTCCCAAAGCCCACAGGGATATCTATAACCCTTGCTCGCCTTCCGCTTGGCATTGGCTGGGCCAGCCCGGATGAAAGGGGCGTTCACTCACTTACCCCCTCCCACACTCCCCTACCTTTTGTTCCCACAGTTCCCAGCATCAGGTAGAAGGATGACAGAGCAGTGCTAAACTCACTCATTAGTGTCTACACTCAGATGAATCGATGCTGCTCGACCTTTATGCAAATCCACACACACACACACAAAAGCAATTTTTCCTTTTCAATTGTTGAAAAAAAAAATCTACGTAGTACAATAATTAGTAGTATAAAGACTCTATAATTCATAGTGAGCAGCTACAACATGGCACGCTACCATTCTTTGAGGGACATTGCAGTCTTTAAACCTACTGGTATTTATGGACAGTGGTCACCAAGTATTTACTTTCAAAGTATTTCTGTCTGCCATGGATAGAAAAAGTCATCTGCTGTTTATTTCTAACCTACAGTAGTGTTTCTGTAATCCTGTTTAAACAAAAGGTCTAAAGCGCACATGATCTCATAAACCTAACATTTATATTGAGCATTATTTAACCAGACTAGGCAATAATAATAATGGTACAGCTTGTTCAGAAACAAACAATGCTCTTCCTATGTAAAATAACCAATGTCACAAAATTGGCAGCATGGTAAAACCTGAAACTGCTATGCCCTTATGCTGTGTTTAGGTAAACTGTTGATCCTGTATAACATTTTTATGCCAGAGACCATATAACCTAATGATAGAGGTGCAATAAACCAATAGAAAACTACAGTTAACAAGAGTCTTAGTTTGCAAAATAAGCTGTGAGTAAACTAAACTATTCACATCCACTGGAGGTTCTATTACAACACACCCACGTGAGTTTACCCCCAATGTTTACACATACATTAGCACAGAAATCGTGCTTTATACATACCCAGCCGACGGTCGACACCTGCAACACTGCAAATAATAATAGTATTCCCATGTTGTCAGCAAATTCACAGAACAAGTATAGGCAATTAGCGTCAGGAGAAAATAAATCCTTTGAAACAATGTCCACAAAAGTAATATCCACCGTAGGTCAAGTGAACTCCATCACTGGTAAAGTTTTCAAGCGCACGAGTTTCAAGTTGCGTTTTATATGAGCATAAAGCCCCGCCCAATCCAGGCTCACTCTGACCAATGCGAAGACAGGCGCGCAGCACTGCTGACCAAAAAAGGACAGAGGGCGGGATTTACCGGACCAGACAACTGCCTGTGGGCGTGGCCAAACATGAATGCACTCATTCATAAAAATGGAGAATTACTACATTCCAAAGTGGATCTGGCTTTAGAGTTGTTTATTTATTTATGTAGGTATGAAGTGAGAATTTTTGTTTTAATATTCAAGGATTTAACGTGTCATTCGCAAAGGTTCCTCAAGTAAATAAAAAAATAAAAAATTACTAAAATTACTAAAATATTGTAACTTCTTGTTAACAACTGGGAATAACAGATTATCACAGTAGTGATAATAAATATTTGAGTGTGAGTGCTGTTTTTTTGTTTGTTTTTTAAATATTTTTTTTACATTAATCTAAATATTAGGTTTGTATTATATTGACTGTTATATAATGAATTTCAGCTGATCTCGTGATGGATTTGTTCCATATTCTGTAAAGTGCCACAGCCCACTCTAGAAGGAAAAGATTTTGCTGATTCACATCAATTCAGCATTCAGCAGTAAACATAGCAAGGTCATCTAATATTGCACTTTATTATTAGAATGTAGTGGTTATGACAGTATCCGCCTTTGACAGATATTTTGATTACACCCCATATTACGGTAATTTCACATGCAATTTAACTCATATTACCCTGTCTCTAGGCACCTGCATCACTGCATCCCAGCTCTCCTATAGACTAGAGCTGAGACAGGTGGAAGCAGTCAGTGACATTCTGGGTTTGTGGTTTTCACTGAGGAGAGCTTTGGGGAGGTGAGGGAGGATAATCTTCTTGTCATCCCCACAAAGTTGCACACAGGAAAGAAGTGATCCAGAGCTAAAGCACTGAACCCACGGAGCGTTTGGCCCTCTGGAATCATCACATGTTTTTGTTGGAGTGCCTCTGTGCCTCTTTAATCAGACATCCTAAGTAGGGCGACTAGTTAGAATAACACGTACAATTTATAACACCCGAGCTTGGAGTGAAGGAGGAGATGCGTAAAGGATGCATCAATTCCGCTGTATCAATTGTCAATCACAGATTTGTTAAACCTTAATAGGGATTTGTTGAGCCTTAATAGTAAAGAGCTATAAGTACCGAACAAAGACAAATGCACAAATTAATGTACATTTCAATTTCCCTCCTTCATTTTCATGCACTCACACAAATGCATAAGGCCTGCATGGAGTAAAAAGTCTTGCTTATGGGGTCCTTTGATTAAAACAAACAAACAAGTTAACTCTTATAACAGAATTTTGTTCATCAAGCTTATTGTTTCCATCCAGTCCATCTTTCTGTCATAATAAAGTCTACATATTGTCTCATTATTATAAGCTTAACCTGAATAATATTATGTATCCAAATAACTTTGTGGATACAACTTTGGCAATTTTATCCTTGTACCAGCAGCATACGACTTCTGAGCAATTCGCTCCATTTCCATTGACTCTGAATGTGTGGTAGGGTAGAAAGGGCCATAAGCAAGGTTATTCTGTGAGTCCATCAGAATCAAGTGGCTTTGAGATCCTTGAAAGGCTTTGCATATCAATATTAAGTAGAACACATTTTGTTTAGTAAAATGTGCCTTTCTGTTGTATCAGGCCTATTTGTTATCGCTAACAAGCTTTGGCAATATAAAGCTGCCCTCTGCACTGACCTTTACATTCTGAACTGACAGCAAGCGGCATCTCGTAATGGTTCAAGTGACAAATGTCTGAGACCCTCCCGGTTATTAAAATGTCATGGCTAACCGTCGTACAGCAGGAAAAGCTGAGCAGAGGCAGCTGAACTTCAAAGGCGCCCAGTGAAGGAAGGGGAGTGAGGTATGGAGAAATATTACCGCTAATGGAATAACAGTGCCGCCTTGCAAATGTGAGTTGTAAAGAACAGGGAGGAGCACTGGCAGGTGCAGAGAGTTTGTTTAGTAAATATCAGGCCGCACCTGTCCCAACACTCCCCGGAGGAACCTTCTTTAAACAATCCAGAGTCAGAATAGTAACTATAATGTTGTTGCCATCAAATGATCTTTATATAGCACTTTTCCACCTACATTAGGAACCACTCACCCATTCAAAGCAAGGCCAGGCAACGTTATTTATGCACAAGGCAACTCAATGCGCATTCACTCTCTCATACACCTATGTACGCTGACACCTGAGGCAAGGTGGGGGAAGTCTCTTGCCCAAGGACACGACAGAAGGGACTCGAACCGCCAACCTCTTGGTAGGATGTAAGTCATTCGCAACTGTATGCATAGTAGCCCATGAGCAGGCATCTAAAAAGCACAATAAAAACAAGCAATGATTAAGAAAGTTAAAAAATAATCATAATTATGAGAGCAGGGGGCAAGGATTTTGCTCAAAGCTATTTTAAAATTCGGAACAGGAAATCCTCAGTTGGTTGTCCAAACACCAGGGCATATGTGGCTTCAAGAGGAGCAGAGAGAGGGATATGGAGGGGTTATACGCACACACGATACATCAGAGTTCTGCAGAGCGGTGTACATGTGCCATCTGCCTCACCGCTGTCAGCACCATTCAGTCGTTTCAAATCTTGAGGCACATCAGTCAGAGAGAGAGAAAGCAGTAATTTTGGTTTGATATGCTCCTACATCATTCACTATGGTGTACCACTTATACCTGTGAGAGGTGACATCTTATGGTCACAGGGGGCACTTTTAGACCCATTAATCATTTATCTTTCTGGTTTAAAACAACAAAACAAAGGAAACTCATGGTGACAAAGAGATGACATGTAGACTCCAATATACACTAGAGCTAACCACTGCAGCATTCGGGGACGTAATGAAATATGCACACATGTAAGTCCTATTGCCCATGCAACAAACTAATACATTTCTGGTGTACTTATGCATTGTACACCAGTAAACCTTCTTTTTTATCGCAGTATCCAAGTCAGAGAGGGAAACAAATGTTAGATTACAAATCATTAAGGAACACCCCTCCACAAGACCTGATCATTTCCACACTTCTGCTGAGACGTTTTGCTCTTCACTGTTATAAGTGGTTGTCATATATTTCAAGGGTGTTCTCTGCAATACCATCGTAGTTCCCAAAAAGATTCTTTCATATTATGTCATTTAAAAAACTTTAAAAGCCCGAAAAAGACATAAATGCGAAGGACCTCTATTGTCCAGCGTGTAAATCTATAGGCATACCATGTAAAATATGACTTTACAAGCTAATAGTTAAACTAGTTAGCTCAGAGAGTGTAGGCCCACCACTCTAAAGATGATCAGTTCAATCCCACTGCACCCTGTTGTTGTGGGCAACACGGTAGCAAAGCGGTTAGTGGTAGCACTTGTGCTTGTGTTTCACAGCTAGAACGGGTTCGATCCCCCACCTGGACGGTTTGCATGTTTTCCCGAAGACCATAATAGGTTTCCTCCGGGTACTCCGGTTTCCCCTACCACTAGAAACATGTACAATAGGCCAGGATGCATGATAGTGTGAGTAAGTGGTTGGTGGTGTAATGTATGAACAAGACTGTGCTTGAGAGCATGATGGATGAAATTAGCCCATGGCTACAGTTCAAAGTGGCATGTTTAAAAGCTTGAGTTTCATGAATGTTCATCAAAAAAACTAAATAATGCTTACTGTACTTTATTATGCATCATAATGTTCCTTCGTATTTCCTCAAAATAGTGTTCAAGTTAAAGACCAACAAATGTAGGTATAAAAGAAAAGCCAAATCATAGCAATGTGTTTACTAACAACCTACACTGTGCCTCTAGTTTTGCATGTATCAACACATACCGTAAATGTACATATTTGGCACAAACTAAACACTGGGTGAGACGTGAGCTCTCCCTGAAGTGTTTTGATTACAGCTTGGATCCACATATTTTCACTCCCAGCATCCCGCTCAGTCATCTTCATTTGCTTCTCCATGTTTATACCTCAAACTTCTGATGAAAGATGTGCAAGGCTCTCATTTTTATTTCTATTTTAACACTTTGGCTGCATCCATGTATCTTCTGCATTACTGTAATCATAATGTATTGAGACAGCCAGAATGATGTCAATTATAGGCCAGCACTAAAATTAGACATATAAAACCAGATGACAGGCGAGAGAACAGAGACACACAGGATATAGTTTCAAGTAAAATAAAAATAATCAACCATCATCATGTTCCAAGTGCATTCTGCTGCAGTTTCTGTCTTGTTTAACTTCAGCTTACTGTCATTAAAGGTTTACACCTATGGGACACAATTCAAAGCTGTCATTCTCATGCAACTATTTGTTTGTCCTGCTATTTTGAAACATTAGCCTCTTGATTTAGCGACTGCTGATTCTCAAAGACTGTGTTGTGTTTGCGATGGTACTTGTGGGAGTTAAATACCCCTGCAGGACAAGTGGTGCTGGGACAACAACAGTGATATTGTTACCAATAATGGTACAATACAATACAACACAATACAATATAAACCTTTATAGACAGGTTCTATTGGACTGGGCACCGTGTGACGTGCGGGAGAGGCATTCAACTGTTTGTGCAGAGCAACACACAACACCGACACAGCCCAGCATATGTGCTGCAGCTTTAATGACTGGGCCAAGGGTCTATGTTGGGGTTGGGATCTGGGGGGATATTTTACACTACAAGATTAAACAAATTATTATCATCAGAGCTATGAAATTATATCTCTAGCAGAGGTAAAAACACAAACATTTTTCATACCAAATTAAAGTTGGGGATCTCAGGTAGATTTCGCATACACTGTATTTGAAGGGTTATTGCTAGTTTAAAAGTTATAAGCTATTATGGTAAGCTACATTTGGAGCCGGTAATAACTTAACACTGACATTTATTCTATACTTCAAGTACGTTGACTGCATTGTAACATTCGGTGCTGGAAAAGCATCACAGCAGTGCGTAGGAGTCGACATGTAGCAAACTTTTTTACAAGGCATGGCTTCCTTGATATCAGACATGTAGGTGGCTCAGGTTTAACAGTGACAGCAGGTCTATGAGGTATGCTAAAACCTCAGAAGGTGAGAGTGTTTATATGGAGAAGACACACTTCAGCAGCACTTCCTCCTGACCTTTTCTCCACTCACGGCAGTCTCACATGCAGCTCCGGGCTCCTTACCGGCTCAAAGGGCACTGGGTCACCTGTACCTGTCCATCATTTCATACACTAATGCTGCTTGCTGCACCCACCACCTAAGGCAAGGTCACACCCACCCCTAGGCCCCAGCCTTCTTCTTCTGCATCTGCCCTCCCCTCACCTCCTGGATATCACAGAACTCACCTTGTTCCAGGCATCGCCTCCTTTCCACCAGAAGCCCTCAAACATCCCAGGTATCCTATCAATTTCCGGTGCTGTGTTTATTTGGGGGGAGGTAGGCTAGGGGCTGAGGGGGCTTGAAAAGAGGAGCCTCACTCACAAACAGTTTGGGCTGCGTCTGAGAGTAAACATGCGCTGGAGGTGTAGCCAGGCGAGCGGTAAGCAGTACTGAGACCGGAGTGTTCTGGTGCATGGGACACAGAGAGGGGCACTGTTAGACCCCAACGGCCACAGGCTAATAAACACCCCACCCCTCACCTGTGCTGTCCACTGCACACTGCCCACTAGTGGGGAAAAGATGCCTGGTATAGGGCTAAAAACCTTCCTATAAAACAAAACAAAGTTTACAGCTGTAGATTACTGATGTCTGTAGACAACCCAAAATGTTTCCTCCCCCATCACTGACAGCACCCACATAAATAATTTCCTGCTTTGTTGCAACTCTTGCACAGGTTACTGGAGCCATTATATTATTATGTTGAATATAAAGGGGAGTTCTTTCTCTGGCAGCAGGTGAAGAACATATTTGAGAGTTGGACGGACTGCCACAACCTGAAATGCACCACCAGAAATAATTTCTGGTGGTGCATGAAGTGAGGGAATCAGTTTTTAAGTCAATAAACAAACTTTGGCATATTTTATAATATCACCCAATATTGACATTGAGGGTGGAGACACAGTTCTTTGCCTATCTCTAATTCCAGCTTTTGTATTGAAGAAGTCTCACTATAGACCAAATCACAGTACATAAAGTTCCAAAACATATTGATATAATCGTTTTAATGCTTATCTAATGGAGGTCTGTGCAAGGAAATCGAGACAAAGCATTAAAACGGGCTTATGTGAGAAACTAATTTAAATACAACTATGATAAGTTCAGCCCCATGGGGCTCCCATGGCAGTGGATCGCTCCTTCTGTGGTTAACTCCAAGGTTTCTCTTTTCTCCCCCTGGGTTTTTGAGTTTTTTGGCTGTGCTCGAGAGTCTAAGGACAGGGGACACCCACGCTGCTGCTGACATTTAATTGGACATTACGTTTTTGTTTGCCTGGATACTTTACTTGCCTGAACTTTACATTGTCTTTTTTACTGTTTTGTTTTATTGCCTCAATGTTTAGTGCACCCCTGTGAGGCGATTCCTGTTGTGATATTGGGCTATACAAAACCATTGATTGATTGATTGATTGATTGATTGATTGATTGATTTAGACAGCCTAAGATAAACAAAGTAAACCAGCAGATAAACATTATAAACACCATAAAGGCCTGAAATTATATAAATGTAATATATGTTTCATAACTAATAAAAATAAGACCTAAACATAAAACTATTATATGAATAGGTCTTTTATATTTCGGTTAATACAGTATAAAACACTACAGCGCCTTAATAAAAAAAAAAAAGAAGACAAAAAAAAAAGAAATAGCTTCTATCAATAACTGTAATTCTAAATTGTTTAATTGTTTTGTGCTTGATAATAAATACACATGAGACACATGCATGTGTCTGGAATATAGCCACTGACACATTTTTAGGCTCTGTTGCATTCACACTCACAAACACACTCTCATTCAAACCCCATACCCTGAAGGAAAGGAGGGTGAAGGTGTGCCTTGCCCAAGGATACCACAAATCAAAACTGGTAACCTTTTGGTGGGCGAATGCTCTGCCACTAAGCCACTGCCACCTTGTCATCAACATCTGAGCAGATTATTGAGGAGTAGGGCCACAAACGGACATTATGTGGAACCAAAACTGCCAAAATAACAAATAAATGAAATTAATAAATATATTGACGAATAATTATTAAAATATCATTGCAAACACTGCTTAAATGCTGAAGTAAAAATATGTATAATAGTTATTAAACGTCTCTATTTTGGTTAAAATTAAAATAATAAAGGCATATCATCAAATGAAGGGGGCGGGCTTGAGATAGTTAGACCTGTGCCAATGGCCACTGGTTGCACTGCTTTATGACCACGACGCAAGGGGCCGCCATTGCCCACCATTGCTGTAGTGCCTCCATATAGGGGCGGCAAAACAATGCTTTCCATTAGAAAGCATTGCACTTTACTCACGTAACCAACTGTAAAGCCTGGTGCCTAATTTTTTAAAACTTTATACAGCTAGATATTGCTCCTGTAATAACGCTGGGTTCGTTACAATTAAAGGGACCAGGCAGGTAGGGAACATTTTAGAAATCTCGTATACTAATGAGGGCCAGACTTTGATTGACATTCCGCACGGGCGTGTTTATGACCAAACTACGCGCCCCGAAGGCCGAGTCTACAGTGAAGATCCCGCGCTTTTTAGGAACATGCTCTGTCAGAGCTGGGAGGCCACTTATTTTTAACAGTCTATGATCTGTGCACTGCGATCATGACTGCGATCACTTCTAGGATTAACCAATGACACTAGCGAGCCTGCCCCCTCATTTGCATGAGGTGAGAGAAATCAAGAATCGACTACAAATGAATGTGGAAATAAATAAATAGGTTTCATGTATAAATAAATGAAGGAATAAATAAATGCAGACTGAATATAATGAAGTCTTATTATTTTTAGTTTAACAAAGAAAAGAGACGTGTAATAACTATTATATATACTACTATACTTTTACTTCAGCCTTTAGGCAGCCAAAAAATAATGATGGACTTTATATAATTTTACCTTTTTTTATATAGATATTTACATTAATATAAAAAATAGCACGTTAAGACTAATATTTTTATTTCAGCGTTCGCAGTAATATTTTCATAATAATAATAATAATAATAATAATTATCGCCAATATGTTTATTTATTTATTTATTATTTTGGCCGTTTCGGTCGGTTTCGGTCCATCGTAGTACAGGTCATTGCACTTCCCACACGCCCCTGGAGATGGCGCTCGTTACGCTGTATAGACAGAAAGCTGCTCTGGCCCTTTTTGTTTCTGAGTACAGCTCTCAGGCGGAAGTGCTACAGTAGTCCGCGAGGCCGAGAGCAGCGGCGACTTTACTCCAAGGTAAACACTTTCAAGCTTAACGCTACCGACTACATTACGGTCAAATCATTTGGAGCTTAAAACTCTGCTGCAACTCGGCGTGTTTCACTAAATTACACGAATGTGCGGCTGCGGGTGGAGGAGGACGTAGAGGGCAAAGTGAGACGTAACGTAGGTTAATGGAGGAGAGGAGAATGGGGGCGACTCTGACCCAGATGGCACACATCGGACAAGTTGTGACATAATATTGCATTTCATAAGCAACATAATGTAGAATGATGTCGTGCTATGGCCGTGGCAGAGCCAATAAACGTGCCTTTCTCGCAATACAACATGGTGGCTTTCTGCTCCTATCTTGACCTCATGTAACTTTTGGCAGTACAAACGGTTGACAAACCAGTGAAGGAGTAATTAAAATACCAGCCTGTGATCAAAGAACGTAACTGCAGTCGGTACAAACCACTGCCATCTTCAACACCAAGGCTGTACAGATGCCATGTACAATGTTTATGTTTATCTTTGCCTGGAATATGATATGAAAGAATATGCTACTCCCCACTATCCGACTACCACCAATCTACCAGACAGTGTTCTTTGAAATAGCTTTTTCAGACCTAGTGTTACTTTTCTAAGCTCTAGTAGCCTGTGGACTGTACAGAACAGTCTGTACAGTCAGTGTTGACTAGTTTAGGTTAGTCTTCTTTACACACAAGTTCACAGCCCTACAGGAAGCACACGGCTTCCCTGCCAGTAAACATGTTCTTACATAAGTGACCTGCTCACTGACAGTACACTGAAGAATTTGTGTGGCCCCCTGCTTTGACTTTGGCTAGTGCTGTAGATGGTCTTCTTATGTGACTGGTCTTCCCAAAATAGTTTCTTGTTAACCCTTTAACAGAACATTTTATACAATTGTCATTACCACGAAGGAATGAATACTATATGGAATAATGTTGTTATAGAGTATCTTGTAAATGTAACTGTAATTTTCTTTGTTTTATGTTTCTTTGTTTTTGTTTCTATACATTTTCTAATGTCTTTTTGTTGTCGTGTAAAATCTCCTCCTCTCACAGATGGCTCAGAGACTACTGTTCCGAAGGGTTTGGACGGCTGCTACAAAAGAACTCCGTCAGAGTCCAGCCCCCACAGCCGCTGTGGCTTCATCATCTTTCTGCACTTCAGTTCAGCCCTCCTCAAAGCGGGGCCCCTTTTTGAAACCTTCTCGCACTCTAGCTGGTTCCCTTCATCTCACCCCACACAGACTAGTGTCCTTCAATGTCCAGGACCATGACGACTTCACAGACCGAGTTATCAACAGCGAACTGCCCGTTTTAGTTGACTTTCATGCACAGTAAGTGTAATAGCACGTTAGGAACAAGAATATTAAATGTAGAGCAGATTACACGGTAGAATTGCTTGGCGAGTGGTCGATTGAAGACGATGTTTTATGAACAAATGAGCAATACCGGTAAATGTTTTTCTGGGTTATAAAACCTACTTTGTTATTGACTAGAGGAACTGCATTTATTTAAAACATTAAACCTTGCTTTTCTCCGTACTGTATGCATAAATAACGTATTGTACGATAATGTTTGTCTCATGTAAACCAAATAACCCTCTTTATAAAGCTAACATTTTCTTGCCGTTCCGTTTAGGTGGTGTGGTCCTTGTAAAATCCTTGGTCCAAGGTTGGAGAAAGCGATTGCGAAACAGAAAGGCAAGGTTACCATGGCTAAAGTTGACATCGATGACCACACAGACCTAGCTATCGAATATGGCGTAAGTACTTGTATTGTATGTGAAAGAGATCATGTATTTTATCAAATGCCCTAAAAAACTCTTCCTGTCTGTGTCCAGGTTTCTGCTGTCCCGACGGTAATCGCGATGCGAGGCGGTGATGTTGTTGCCCAGTTTGTAGGAATCAAAGATGACGACCAACTAGACTCCTTTGTCAGCACAGTCATTGGACAGTAAACATGCAGCAAAGTAATACGTTCTTTCACAGTTCGATTATTGTGGGCCTACAAAGTATTTTTATTAGGATTTGTGTGTATGCATACGTGTAGAAATATAAATGTGTATTTTAAGGGCACACTACGTAACATTTTGGATTATACTGTAGCCAGAAATGCACAAGATGCTCCTAATGACAATCTAGACACAGAAAATGCTAATTTTGCTGTGGGTAATTAAAGATGGATTCATCTTGCAGTATATTTGGCCGCCTTCAGTCAACGTCTCCATGGAGATGAGCTGGAGACGTCCCGCTCCCAGTAAAGTTAGAGTCAGGTCTTAGGTCTTGGGAAAGGTGAGCCGTTCACAGCAAACACATGTTTGTTTGTTAATTTCTTTAGGTATTTATTAACAATACAAATATGTAATAAAATAAATGATTGTATTTTATTGTATTTATTGGGTGAAATGTTACGTGGTGTGGCTTTAACAATTGTAAAATGGTAAAAGTTTATCAAAGCTCTCACATGTTTAAATGTGTTTATTTTAATATTCAAGTTGAAACTGAAGAAGGAACTCTTTGTTTTTCTTGCCGATTTTGGCAGTGATATATTTTGCTCTTTTACACACAAATCTTAGTAGATATGCTTTAGTACATCAAAGTATGCATATAATTTTGCCACAATAGCTGTCCCTTTTAGGATTCAGCATTATCACTGCTGTTGTGCTCATTCCCCTTCCCGCCATTTTTAGCCTGTTCTATTCGTAGAAATAATTGCTGCAACTTTATTGGCGATATCAACACACACCCACCCCTTGACACAAGGCTTCATCTGTTTACAATGTGTCGTTTTGTCCAATGATGGATGTGTTCCATTTGTACATCTTTATTTTCATAAAAACTGTGAGCTGCTGATGCCTGTGTGCTGTAATAGTCTGTATGACCGCAGCTTCTATGTCATGAGGGATATAGTTTTAGAAAGGTGAACTGACTATTGAATGACGCGTTACATGTAGTACCTGTTTCTTACACACGGTGGTGGCGTCTTTCCATCATGTAGAGCCATTCTTTGACATTTGTGTACACCAATATGCCTGCTAATGTGAGAGTGCGTGTATGCTTGTATGTGTGTGACTCTGTAAGCGTGGGACTAGAGTGTGAAAAGCTTACGTCAAAGTTTAATTTAGTTTAATAATTCATTCTCTATGTAAAAAAACATTACCAAGTAAAGTAATAAAGTGTGGGGAAATAACACAAAAAAATACAGAAACAAATTATTTTTTTCACTTCCTTTACTTTAGATCATCAGATGAAATATAGGTTTTAGAAAATATATTTTGTTGAGGGGAATGTGTCTTGAACTTCTAAACACTGCTTCCATGTTTCAGACATTAAAAGTCACTACCCACTCATTACTCAGAAGTTGTTAAACGCCCACTAAACCACACTTTACCCTGTCATTTACTGCTCTTTTGTCATCTCTTTGGCTCGAATATCACCACCTCAGTGTCCCTGAAGCTCCAATCTCAGATCTTCAGCCAGAAATGCATGTCACAGCTGGTTATGTAGATACATTTAAAACTCATGGTAGTTTGTAAAAAAAAAAAATATATATATATATAACTGACAGGTCAAAGGGCACGAAAGCCTCTCAAAATGACACCTGCGCGCGCACTGAAAGACAGAATGTGTAAAAAACCTCCAGAGAACCACTGGGCAACAATATGATTTACCCAAGGATCAATGAGACAGAATACAAAATAGGATTACATTTCAAACCATTCATTTTTGTGTGCGACTTCAAAAAATTTTACCAAATAGAGGTTATGCCAGTGATGTCACAACATGGCAACAATAGCAAAATGTGTGGCAATTCTACATTGTTACTGTTTGTTTCGACACTCAATTCCGACTTCACTGGGTGTATTTAGATCAGAATGAAAACAATGTTCTCAAGCAGAGCTGCAGTCGACGGCTCAACAGTTATGTTACCAGTAACTATACCATCTAAAACAGTTTCACAATATATTATTTTTGGAGGATTATGGAATGCAAATGAGAAGACTTTTAACTTGTAAGACAAAAGCATCAGGGTTTTGATATATCACAAAGCCGTCATTCTTGTTCATGTGTCAATGCACTTATGAGTTCAGATGGGGCTGACATGTTTAACTGTCGTCATTCGGTCTGTCGTGTTCTCTTCTCTCTCATTGTAAAAGCATTCCCAGTCGTCTGCCCCCTTCACAACATGCCCTCACCCATCCCACTTCTGACGGAATTACAGTGAGCGCATACCTGCTTATCAGACATAACCTCACATGTCCCATCTGAGCTCCCGTAGGGCTGCGATGAGTGCTCAGTAGCAATGTACATTATAGGGGGGAATTCCATTGGCATTACATAATCAGGTCAGGTGTGAGTGAAACAAGTGGGTCGATTGGGTAACTGGCGCAAATGTCCAAATGCTGGGGATCAGAGGAATTCCTGCATAGTTCAGTGATGTCTGGGGCCTTGACGAAAGCACATTTTTATAATGATCAGCTTTTGTTAACTGCCAACTCAAGGGATGTTTGTAAAAGCAGTGTGGACAATGGGTGCAGGCCATTAAAAACAGCTTGTCCTTAGGGGGAAAACATAGGTGCTATGAAACCAAAAGAGTACAAAGGCACAATACAAAGTGTATTCCTCCATTGTGAGATCAATAAAGTCCTATCTTATCTTAACAATACGAGCACAACACTCAGCAGCATCAGCATACATTACGCAATAAGTCCTCTTTATTGCGTAAGACTGCACTTAAATAAATAATAGAATGCTGTATTATAATTTATTCGTGGTGAATCTCATGTCGAGAGCAGGGCCCAGGGGTCAAATGTGACCCTATAATCATTGTTGGCCCTCTCTTGCTACATTGGCTCAAATTACCAAATTATCCTTTTTACAATATCGCGTGATATCGCAATGTTGCTGAGGTTTTCCATCTGACATAGTGTTATGTTATTAAATATTACCGTGTTTTCTTGCAGCCCCAATGTTATCGATGTGTTGCTATGGGTTCCCTTTCAAACATAATCTAAAAACATGGATATTATGAAAGAGATCCGCAGACTCTTATTTGAGCTGGTGCATGTCAGTGTGTACCAATGAGTGTAATTACTCAGGGACAATATAGCCTAGGGGTCATAGTTAGCCTTGACTAACCAGCTCTGACCCATTGCACAAAAGAGATGCACAAAAAGAAGAGATGTCATGTGCCAGGTTATAGCAAATGCAAATTTACACCGGTAGTCCCTGGACAGGTTCATAAAATGTATGCTGAAGCTGTTTAATGTATTCTTGATGTAACAAGAATAAGCATAACAACTAACTTATACATTCTTTTATACTGGAGCTCATAATCTTGCCTCACAGCTCAATTTCTCTTTGTTTACAGGTTTTGTTCATGTGACATCATTTTCTAAAGAGCCTATAGTTTAATTTTAAAATTGAAGTGGTTAAAGCAAAACTTTCCATATTGGGCTTATCCACATGAAACAAAGAATGGCCCAAAGTTCAACATCTCTGTCAGCTCGTATGAAGTGAAGTCCAATTATGGTAAATGGTCTCAACTTATATAGTGCTTTTCCACCTACATTAGGCACTCAAAGCGCTTTACAGCAGGGAACCTCTCACCCATTCATACACCAATGTACGCAGACACTGGAGGCAAGGTGGGTGAAGTCTTGCCCACGGACACAACGACAGCGTGCACCTTCAGAGGCGGGATTCGAACCCCCGACCTTCTGATCATGAGACGACCCGCTCTACCATCTGTGCCACCGTCGCCCAACGCTCACAGTGATGACAATAAGCAATTGAAAGGACTTTCATCCATAGGATTAATTTAGCAAATATGTGGATTTTCGGTTTTGAGATTTCTTTTGAAAACTATGACTCTCCCATAGCGCTGTACTGAACTGCCCTCCGTCTGAGTTTATGACATCATCACATTCAAGAATGTGAACACAACCTATTAGGACCAGTGCCTTAACTATACTCTTCACTCTTCCTGGGATACCTGTCATAAAACCCTCGATTTTAAACAAACAGTTTAATCAATTTAAACAATAGACAAATGATGGAAAGCAATGAAAACTTTATACGCCAGTTTCTATGCCTGGGGAGTTGACCGGCCCACTCCCCTCCATGACCCTTTGTCATCCAGCCTATTCACTGCCATTCTTTCACCCGCTCTGTCTGTGCTCAGCCCAGACGCAGCACAGAGGTGACTAAAAGCATGACGACAAGCTCAAAGGTTCAAGCGAAACATGAAACCCTACACCTCTTCCGCCAAAAACAACAGGCCACACCCCTCGTTCTGGCGCAGGCAGCTGCTCGCTCTTACCCAACCAGCCTCGTGTCCATATAAGGCAAAAAACACACTGGGGAAGCCAAGGCTGTGAGCACAACAGGAGAAAGAGGCAGAGTTGTAGAATTTTTTCGTATCCAAAACTGCCACTTTTTTTAAATTTAAGTATGACACAAGCAGTTTGGGAAATGTTTGTCAATGGGCCAGGTATTTTAATACATTGATTTATATAAACATGTGACGAAGTTTCAAATCAGATCTTGCTTTAAGACGATTTGATGTTTACTGGGTTCAAATGCAGTAAACATATATATATATATATATATATATATCATGATATATATATATATATATATATATATATATATATATATATATATCTCATGATATATATATATATATATATATATATATATATATATATCATGAGAGCTGAGATAATATATATATATATATATATATATATATTATTTAAATATATATATATATATATATATATATATATATATATATATATATATATATATATATATATATATATATATATAAATAAAATGGGCTATTGTCTCCAAACCAAAACATGTAACCCTGAAGTGTCCTCGGATGCAGCATTTCTACACCTTTGCTCCACAGCTTTTTTCCTTGTTTACCTTCTTTATTTGTCCAATTTAATTGTATTAGTTTACTACATTGCTGGTGCAATGTGATTTGGGCAGCTCCAACAGCTGCCCCCACCACCCGGCAACGGACAAGTGGAAGAAAATGGATGGATGGATGGATAGTTTACTTCACTTCATATAAACCGGCCTTGTTCAAACCTTTGAACCCACAGTTTAAACATTAACAAACCAAATCATCCCCGCTTGCAACTATTACTGGTCTCGCCCAATCAACTATAAACTTTAATCAATAACAATTGACCATAAAGATCTTTTTGTTTACCAACCAAATAGTGTTAACATGACAACAAGGACTTATATATCTCTAAGTATTCATCCATTCATTTTTTGTGTCCCTATATAAGCGTACCAATCATAATGCAATTTTTCAGACCACTGAAATGAGTGCAGGGAGAAAACAATTGAAGAGGCACCAGTCTGGCACCACCTCAGGATATTCTATTTACTGTAAATACACATCTCTATTTACATTTCAAATACGCTCCATCCTTCACAACTTCATCATATAACCACTGTAGCGTATCAGTTGAAACATTAGTGATTGTGTAATGTCCGCCCCAAATTGGACTTCTTCAGGAGGGGAAAAGCATTGTGTCCACATTCCAGGCCTTTGTGAGTCAATATGCTCTTATCAGCTCTTCCTGTGTCCCGACCACGGACAAAGACAAAGGGAGGCAAGACGGAGAGAGAAAAATGTCAGTATGAAAATTGTGTCCTATAGTCATCATGTTCATGTTTTAGTGATCATACACAACAAATATGTTATTAATGTCAGATAAAAGTCCCTAATTGAACATTTCATTACAGAGGAAAGGAAGTCTGTGTAAGTTCTCAGTCATACAGGAGTCCATCTTCAATGAAAGTACTTCATTCATTTCTGTCTCTCTTTGGACCTTCTGTGTTAATCAATTTGAGCCACTTGTGTGAAATTACAAATCTTGAGGAAGGCCTCTTCGGTCACGCATGACTCTACCTTCTGTTGGATAGTTAAGGCCTCAGCATTTAGCTTGTAGATTCCTTGATTGAGTCGTCTAATCCATAAATTAAGAATCTTCATAACGTGGTTTATTCTATTCGATGCAAAGAAGAAGAATGCAAACAACATTATATTGGAGAAACTAAACAAATTTTACAGAAAAGACTTTCTCAACACCGAAGAGAAAGCACAAGTGGCCCTCAGTCTGCGGTGCACCTCCATCTCAAAGCCTCCAACCACTCCGTTGAGGACGGGGAGGTCAACATTTTAGCTAAAGAAGAACGTTGGTTTGAAAGAGGAGAAAAAGAAGCTATTTTTGTCAGGAAAGAAAATCCATCCATGAACCGGAATGGTGGCCTCAGATTTAATCTTCCGTCACTTTACTCCAATCTCCTTCGGGAGAAACCGAAAGGGCATGGCCAGTCCAAGGAGACGGCACCTCAGCCAACAAAAGAACAATAGGCAGGTAATAAGCAGTGATCAGCCATGAATAGGACAGATACTGGGTAGTGATTATCTATGAATAGGACAGGACTGACCGATACTGAGGTGAGCAGATCATTAGAGACACTCTACGTCAAAGGGGTTTACCCACGGGTGAGAGTAGCTGTGATTAGAGAGGAGGAGCCGGGCCAACCCTAACTTCTCCCCGTTGGTCTATATATTCAGCTGCGTCCAGAGTCGGACCTTTGTCGCTGACAAAGCCTTTTGGATGAGAGGCGAAACGTTCGAGGACTTCAACTACTGAGTACAGAAGAATCAAGTACCTTTATTGAATAAACACATATTTGTATACACAACAAAAAGGATAAAAAGGATGGTTGGTTTCGCACAGTGGCCTCAGGGTTAGGTCAAAGTACATATGCAGGGATCTATGCCTTAGCATCATGAGATAGACCTTTTTTGGTAAATAACTATCTATGTATAGTTTTCTGCAAGTGTAGCACCCTTTTGTAACCATTAAGAATTGTACTCGCCTGCATTTCTATAAACTTAAAAAAACAAGACATCTAAGAACAACAGCACTATTTGACCTATGGGTAAATTAATGCCTACGCGCTTGAATTTAGAAATTAAATGGCAAAAAGCTGGCCGGAGAGTTCTCTTGGCATCCTTTCAACGTGCTGTCACTGAATGGGTCCCTTTCACTTCAGCTGCATGATATAATGGCCGTTACACACCCTGAACTGCAGACACACCCTGCTGCTATTACGACAGGAGAGAGAGTAGTCACAGAGAAAATAAGAGCGGGAGGAGGAGGGTCAGAGGTGTCCATATTTGGTCATTCATGCCTACTTTTAATCCAACATTTGTTTTTGTGCTCCGTTGTTTGTTTTCCATCTAGTATTTTACAAGACAGCCAATAAAAACACAGTTAACTTAGCTTGAGCTTGAACCTTCGCATGTATATGTATGATCAGATATGAAATGTGGCCTATATTTAATTAAGATAGGAAACATATACATCAAGATAACAGTCCGCATTTTGAAGATTAAACATAGTGAAAAATGTCAAGTAGTACAAATATAATCCAATCTCAGCATAGCAGGTAAAGTAAATGAGCCGGATACTAACTCAAGCTTAACACCTTTGAGATGGCATTTGAAGATCACATGAAGGTTAACGATTTGTTTAAAATAGTTTGAACCACTAACCGTCCATTACTGCACAATTAATTGAAATTAAATAAAATAGCAATTTCAATGGTTGCAATTATTTAGGAAAGTATATTTTCTTTCACAAACAATGAAATATCTCGTCTCTACAATGAGGTCTCTTTTTTAGAACTTGCTAATCCAGTAGTTTATCCACGTCTCGTCTGATACATTTGAGCTGTCAGCAAAGAAATAAAGGTTTCTGGAGATGCTATGAGGGATTGGCAAGATGCAGGAAATGCATTTTTCACATCTGCATCGAGCTGCATGTACGCAAATGTTTTTTTGTGTGTGTCAAATCTTAGTGTGCAAGTGAGTGTAAACATTGACAACAGCTACTTCTTCTTTTACGTCTTCACATTGGTCACTCCTGGGACTATGTTTCCCTACCTCGACATGCTGCTTTGACCTTGCACCTCTGTTCTTTGCCGAAACTTCACATATTTCCCATCCAGCGAACAGGGACGGGAGATTTATTGATTTTTCCTGCCGGTGTTGTCCTTTTACATACGTGTGAGGCCCAGCTGTTGAACCAATAGGAAAACAGAGGGCTGCATTCCTCTCATAGTGACACATGGTGAGCATAAATCACACATTGTACCAAAATTTGCTTTTCTGAGGTTACTCACTGGATGCCACTCATTTCACCAGGGCATAATATAATATATGATGTTGTAAACACCACAGATCTGCTGAACGGAGTGGCTGCCATTGTGAGCCATTAGTCTACACTTGCAACAATGGCATCCAGTTGTTTACCGATTAGCGCTAGTGCTCCACTATTGGTTTAGAGACACAATTGTTTTACTACAAAACTTCACTTTAATTCAAACTTATTGGAGTTCAGTAAAACACAAATAATTACAGTGAGTATGCTGCCACTTCCAACGATGATACTGTTGTGCAACCGTTTTCCATCATTATTATTAACCTTCCTCTACTCCTACTTTTACCTTGGAGCCCTCTTCTGAAGTCAAAATACCTATACTCCTCTCCAAATTCCAAAGTGAGTTTTCTGCAAAGTTAACTAGTCAAAAACATCTACAATAGCACACAATGTAAAAGTATTAGGTTACTTTCCATTGCTGATTAGATCTACACATTTCTCACTTGCTTCAGGCTGATAATTTGAATAATATTTTGGTTCCATTTGCTAATATCTCTCATGATGTTCTTTGGCCCGGGGCCCTGTGCAGCATTCAGCCAATCCCATGAAAAACAGGTACTGTTCCATGAGGGCTTTGGCAGTCGCACATCACAACATTGAGCTTTCCCTATTCTCATTTGTTCAATATGATTTCTACCCCTCCTGGAACCGCCACCTTAATGTGGTGGAGGGGTTTGAGCATTCGAATGATCCTAGGAGCTAAGTTGTCGGGGGCTTTATGCCCCTGGTAGGGTCTCCCATGGCCAACAGGTCCTGGGTGACGGGTCAGACAAAGAGCGGTTCAGAAGCCCCTTATGAGAGACCAACAGGCCCGGTTAGAATAATGAGGCCGTCCTTCTGCGGACCCACCACCTGCAAGAGGAGCCATAGGGGCTGGTGCAATGTGATTTGGGCAGCTCCAACAGCTGCCCCCACGACCCGGCAACGAACAAGTGGAAGAAGATGGATGGATGGATGATTTCTATCTAAAAGTGTTTATAATACTCTACTTTTCACTATCATGTGAAAAGCGCTATACAAATAAGATTCGCTTCCCTTCCCTACTATTATTTTCCGTATCGCTAAGAATGTACTTCACCGTTATCGCCAGAAGCACCTCTGCAACAGGTCTAGCCAAAACAATTAATCTCTTTATCTCCTTTCACTATTTTTACAAGTCAGATATTTTCCCTGAGCAAAAGTCAACACATGTCAGGACTGATGCGAGTTATGATCAGGTGAATGCGCTTTCCCACCTGCGGCAGTTCCCAGGATGTGCAGTGCGGGCAGGCCCAGTCATGAATCCAGATGAACCTGTTCGGATAATAGGAGCTTGCAAAGCATAACTCACACAACAATGATAGAAGAGAACATAATATATATTTAGATAGTGGCCTCCAAAAAAAGGTAAACATGAATCAAGTATTTGTAGGCGGAGAACAATGGGAATAGGGGTTTAAAGTGTATGGTCTATTTCGATGCAATCAAGACAAAACAAAACACCAAAACCTTAACCTTAGAGCAGTAGTATAATAAATACAAATAAAATAAAATCACACAAGCCACTGACAAATAGCCTATCCAAACAGAAGTTAGTTCAACATGATACAGTCTATTTACCTTTGTAGGTAATAGTAGTTTATGCTTGACAGGAGTCAGGCATTTTAGTATCCTCGGTTTATGTGGGCTGTAAATGGGGGCTGTTGACACATTGGGAAGACCCTGTGTGATGCGGGAGAAGGACTGCTGGACTACTTATATGGTCATAAAAATCCTTAGTATGCACATACCTCACTCATTATACACAACCTTAGCTGTTCCCCCGTGCCCTCCCTCCACCTCTTTCAAGTTCACCCTCAGCCCTGCCCACTGACCGTCATCCCCCGCCTGCCCCGCGGCCTGATTGGGTCAAAGTGTGCAGATTATTAACCTGGCTTTGTGATTGGTCATCAGTCATATTGAAGCGGACCGGAACCCGCCCTGCTCTGGACCGCACCCGGCTCGAGGTGGCGGCCCGCACTGAGTAAAATTACGCGAACCAGTCAGCAGCCGAAGGAAGAGGGAGGGCAGAGAGAGAGAAAAAAAAGTGAGTGAAGCGGAGAAAGACACGGAGGAAGCTTGCACTGTAGTTTAGCCTTAACTCCACAGAGCTGCTGTCGACCAGAGGAGACGCTGAAAGAGCCGCCCCACTGTCGATTACCACCTTCCGACGGCGTCCTGCACACGCGTAGCAGGTAATCTTTTCATCTTCACCAGTATCGCTGCCATGCTTGTCCTCGTTCGCCTCCATGTCCCATTCAAACTCCCGGCGCCCAGCCCAGCAAGTGCACTGTACCAGGAAAGCGGCGCTGCTAGCTCACGCTGCAACTTCAGCAGCTAAGTGGGGCGAGGGCTTTGAGGGACATCTCTTTCCATTTTAACATCAACTTACACTCTTTCACCATACTTTTGGTGTTTGTGAAGACGTAAAGCAGCGCCACGCGTCTAACAAACACCTACTTCGAGGCGGTGCGTTGGTGGCAGCTGGTCAAGAGCTAAAAGCCGTAACGGAGCCAGGAAGTGATACGCTTGAATGAGTTGCAAAAAAAGGCCTAGACGAGTCTGATCGGGATGGGGACAGCGGAAACCAGCGTTTAGCTCTACCGTGTGTTCGACAAATAGGCCAGCCAAGAGTGGAGGTGTATTATTAGAGTGTGGTCGAACTTTTCGGGGTGTAGTGGTTGGAGCAGACGCTGTGTGTGGCCGGAGAGGACGTCTGTCTGGCGGCGTGACGTCACATGCTTACCGGTAAACTGGAAAAGGCGCCCGTGCGCTCCCGTAGCGATCTGAGCTCTGAGCCATGGATCTATTAGCTCTGAGCTCACTCGGAGACTAAACCAGGGTGCGCAGGATACCGGTTCACTATAACACCACTCTGTGTGTGACGGAGATATTGTGTGTGACACTACTATTGTGTCCCAAGTGATTGCTCTGCAGCTAAAAGTGTCAGCCATAGACCAATTTGGCATTTTGACATGTTGTGATGCACCCTCATGCATATTGGAAGTCGAATTATTGTTTTGTTTCCATCCATCAATCCATGTTATGCGACTCATGCTCAAAACACGTGCCCCCACCTGTTGTCATGAGGTGGTGTTCCTGTTTAAGACTGTTTCACGAGAGTCGCATATTTGTTCTGATTATTTCAGCTCTCAAATTGCCAACTAATGAAGTGCAAATAATACGTGCCCCCCCCCCCCCCCTTTTTATTTTTTTATATACAACTGATGCACTCTTGCCTGTGCCAGCAGAGGTGTTTTTATGCTCAGAAATTAATGTTGCATCTGTTTTTCCAGATATAGTCTAAGCTATAAAATGCCACTGACCAAAGCTAAGGTCGTTTTCAAAAGCCACAGAATTTTTTTATATTGGCTGCCATTATAGTTTCCTTGACTTTTCGGTTTCCCATCAGTGTTCCTATGTGAGTGTCGGTGCTTTGTCAGTGCAGTTTGTGTTTGCTTTGCTGCATGGCTCATCATTGTGTGTTGGTCTGCACTAGGGGAAGCAAATGGTCTGGTATGTTCGCACACCCTTCTGGTCTGAAGTAGACTGTCTTTGCTGTCTCTGGCAACTTTTTAAGCGGCACAAATCTGGCATCTGTCCAGCTAAACCTGCTTCTTCTTGAACACGGTGTAGGTGGTTTTAAAGCTTTTCACTGGAAATAATAGGGAAACACACTTTTATTTACTGCCAAGAAGAATTCTCGGCATACAGCATTCATAAGGCCCATGATAAATTAGATTACAGTAGCCGAATTATGTAAATATTTTAATGGGTGTGTTCTTGTTTCATACACTGCTTGAGTAAGCAAAACACATGCGGTACATCGAAGAACTACACAATTGACCTCCAGTGAACTAAAGATTATAGTTTAAATGGTTGCAAATAAGCATATCACATAGACTGCAATTATTTGGGCAAACAACTAAATGTCCTGTCTCCTTGTGGTCTTTGTGTTAAAACTGCTAACCCTATAGTTAAGACTTCAACAGTATGTACTGTATATGTCTTGTATTAGTCTAGCAGTCGGTGTTCTTTCAAATGTTAATGTTCCAGGACCTCTTTTAAAATGTACACAGTGAGTTTAATCTCTAAAAACAAATAAATTGCAAGCCTAATTGCATTACTATTGCAATTTGACTATTTACAAAGTCAGGCAGCCCTAGTACATTGTCATATTGTGTAATGTCAGCCTTTTGAACCCCCTGCTTCTTTCTTTTGCCGGTTTAACATTGGAGCCCCCTGCAGAGATCATTCCTTCGTGTGTGTGTGTCAGCGACGTGCACTCGCAAAGCCCTGTGGTAGCTCATGTACCATAAAGCATGAGCCAGGAGGTGATGTGAGAGGCCGTTCAATCTCCTGTTCTGGGTTACGGGCCACGAGAAAGTGCCTGTGGATGTTTAGCTTTCATTGTCCTGACTTGGAGATTACAGGAGGCCTCTCGCTGAAGTTCGGAAGTGCACTAACAAGGAAAGGACAGAGTGACAGTGCCTTTTGAAGTATAACCGTGTATTAGTCTTGTTTTATAAGCCTCACTTATTATTGTTTAGGGGGGCGCGATGTTATGTTACTGTTATTGAGGCCATCGTGCACTGTGCCAACTTGTAGAGCCAGATGTGTCTGTGAAAAGTTAACTTAATAATTTTTAAAGCTTTTTAATGTGACTAGATATTAGATTAAAACCTCCATCCAGTTATTTATGTCCCATTTTGGCTACATTTGAACGATGTCCATTTGAGTTTTGAAATTAAAGTGTAGTTTTTCTGTCTTCCGTCTAAGACTGCCTCTGCCACGGTGTTTTCCTATAACCAGAAACAGCTGACATTCGGGGTTTGGTGTCGCCTAAAAGCACTTTCCACTCTTTTGCAGAAGTTTTTTGTGAATTCAACAGTTTCCAATCTCTAAACGGTTTCTAAGTATCAACTTCTTTATCACCCAATCTTTTCTAACAACAAGCAGCTTTTATAAGCCACATCACTCTTGCTTGCAACTCCAGAAGGAAATGCATCATTTGTCCGCGTTGCATGTTATTGCTGCGAGTAAAATCAAATTGCCAATTTCCTTGGATATAAAGCTCCTTCTGGTAAAGATAATGGATTTATTGCTTGTAATATTAACCATGCAGAGATGACATGAGGCTTTTTTTGTACGTCTGTTTTCCATGTGTTCTCTTGCAGAACGTCTCGTGTATCAATCTTGGGCTTCTGACTTGGCCTGGTCAGCTGAGATTCATTCATGTGGCAAAACATTCCAGTCACTCAGAGGGGGATTGTTTGGATGCTCCATTAACCAAAGAAGAGTGGGTCAGGCCTCAGTGCAGCCATAGCCCCAGCTTGCTTTTTATACTTGCAGTGCGTACTAATGCAGAGTACAAGGAACAAATGATGATCAATAACAATGGTAGATGATCCTTTTCCTTGGAACACATATCTATGTGCACGTATCGACACAAGTCCGCAACTTCCGTGAACTTAGCCCCTCATCATGCTCCAATTTAAATAAAAAATGTCAATCGTGCTGTAAAAAGCTTCGTTTGTGCCGTTATCGTTTTTGAGATATTAATGAGGAAGCGCTTGACACCATTTTTACCCGTTTTGAAGCTTTATAACGAGCAGGGTGACCTCAGATCAGACCAATAAAACAATTATTAATATTTCAAAAATGATAACGGCACAAACGAAGATTTTTGTAGCACAAACGATTGACATATTTTTATTTATTTAAAATTTGAGCATGATGAGGGGCCAAGTTCACGGAAGTTACCCTGCAGACCTTTCTGTTTCCATCACACGCATACATTTGTTGTGGGCGGCACCCACACAGAGGAGCACGCTGTACAGACCGTCATTAAAAGCGCGACGAGAACAAATGGACAAATGCTGTCACCTGGTGGGAGTTATGGAATCATTCAGAGGAGCAAAGCTGTATTAAGCTACATGCAAATGTTATGCTAACAGCGGCTAAATGCTAATATCAGCAAAATCCCCTTTTAGCACAGCGGTATGCTGTTGTGAAATATGAAATCCGTATGACCTGCGTGTCAATAGTCAGGGCTGTCCGCTCTCTCGTTGCCAATCAGAGGCAGCAGTCTGTTCACGTCACATCAGACACGGGTAAGCGCGCTTTGGTCGGTTCCAAAACCTATACCTGGTCAGACCGGTTTGGCACTGGCTTTGTTATGGAAAAGCTCGGCAAAGCGGGTGAAGGAGCCATTCGGCTGACACGCGCCTGCATGTGGAAAAGCGCCTATAGCGACTCTTATTTTGAAAGAGACGTCCTTACTTTTTCTCATCTGCCCTGACCTGAGAGAGGCCAATTACTTCACTGCAAGTCTAGCATTAGTCGTATGTTGTGGTTCTCCATTTCCTTTAAGTGCTCCTCAAACATTTCCTTGTCTTCACTTTACTTGTTGCAACCTTTTCCTCTGTGCATAATACCCCGCCAGTGCTGCATCCTTTCCCCCCCCAGTGTGCACCTGTAGGTTCTCTGTTCAAGCAGACAATAGCAGGAAATGGCTGTGCTCCGACCTGGGATTCCACTAACTGAGGTCCACTCCCTACGGATGCACTTCTTTGACCACGCAGAGTCTTGGGGCTCTTGCTTGTAGTTCAGGAGAGGTAGATATTTTCTATTTGCTGTGGAAGATGAGGTAATGGTGGTTTTTAGATAAGTCCTGACCTCTGAGGAATGCAGGTTTAATGATTTTTCCAAAGTTGGATTAATCAAATGGCTTCGAACAGGACGACTTGTGTTTGCTCTCGCGCTGTGGTACGGCACCACACTTGTACTTGACATATATTAAAGATAAAGCTGTCATCGGGATATTGCAAAGGGTGTGTCTCTAACATTATTTTTGGCACTGGGCTCTGTTTCTGCACTACTTGGAAGTTCTATTTATACAAATGGCCTGCACAATTTCTGGTTAGTATTTGCTCGGAAAGTTTCATACACCAATACATGCCTGTACGAGTTCAGTTATTCCTTTTTAAGATCAGAAAATTGGTTTCACTTACTACTTTAATGCCAAGCTTTAAGTATATAAAAGCGTGTATAGTTGGGGATGTGTGTGAAGTGTGCACCTGGCGCTGACTGAAGCTACAGCTAGTTAATACTTGAGAGATTACGCAACACGTGCCCCATCCACAGACTTTGACAGTTTGAACCCACTTTGCGTTCAGTGAACTTTGCTTCATGTCTACTGTCTGGATCCTCCATTTTAAATCCATTATCAATCCCAAAACTACTGCAGACCAGATGCTCAGGTTATCCCACGCATACATGCACCTTTGACTCCATTGTTTAGCGCCGGACCTGCCGCTCTGAAGGCGTGCCCCAGTAGCAATAAGGAGACATAAAATAATCCAGTGAGTACATTCTAGCGCCTTGGCGGTAAAAAAATAATACAGTGGAAGTACAAGTGGTTTGCTGTAAATGATGGCATTCGTCTGTCGGCGCACATTCCACAGTATTTAATTGTAAAGAGTTATTGAGCACCAGATCTACTCCCCTCTGCTTTCTTTGTCTGTTTATTAGGCTTACATAATCACACGGCCATTTAGTACGTTTAGTTTTTATGCTCTGTGTTGGAATCTGGTCTTTGCCCCGGCGATGCACTGATCAGGTCATCGTCACCTTTTGGATCATCTTCGTTTCCTGGTTGGACCAGAGGGGAAATGCACCAAAGATCTGTGGTAAACGTCACTTCCCAAATCCCTTTATTTTTTTGTGAAGTGCAATGTTTTTCTGATACATTGCTTTTGTTTTCCATTTCTGCTAAGAGTATTTTCTACCTGATTGATTCTCACAATACATCAGAGCCCAGTAAATGGAACTAGAACTATTTTGGGCATCAGTTTGTCCCGTTCAACTCCGACTTCGTTGTCTTCCTAGGTCATGCTGTTGTGATCTGCATTATGTGGGTTTATTTTGTAGTGACATTTTATAAGCTGCATACCTCAAACATTGTGTCCTCACCACCTGAATAGATCCCATTGTTTGCGGAAGGCCCTTGCCCCGTGTTAAAGTCTTTATTAGCCCCTGGCAGAGAGGCCTGCCGTCGCTAAAGGCAGATGGTATTGGCTGGCTCACATTTTAAAGTGAAACAAGATCCAGGTTTGGTCAGGAATGTGAAAAGTAATGTGGAAAGTGATGTAGATCTGTCATGCAGTGTGGTTATTTTCCAGCCAGACTTTAAGTTACTTCCCAGTGGTCCAAGCCACACAGCATGTGCCCACAAAAGCGGCACCGTCCTCCTTCCTTCAAATCTTGCGCACAACAAGGTCCACAAATGGCAAAATACTTTACCCACTTGGTCATTTCCTCTCCGCTCCCGTCTCTCCCTTGAACCACCCCTCAGCTTCCAGAGACGAGAGGCGGCCATGTTGGTTAGACCTGTACATTTTTTTTTTTATCCAAGGCTGTTGTCTGTTTAGGTTTCAATTATTGTTGAAACACAATTGTTAAATTCTCTTTTTAGGCAACACTGCATGTACAACTTATTAACACACCCTGTCCCCATTTGAATTATTTGGATTAGTTCAGCAGTACATATCGGTTCATATTGCCTAAGATTAAGAATAACTTTACCAGTTAAGGCTCAGGACATGGTCAAACATATAACACATTTGATGAGGACATCTGAGGCTACGATGCTTCCAAAGTATGTGGGACGTGATGGGAGGCAGTTGGGAGAACGACGTTCTGCTGTTGACTTTACTGTTGCTTTATTAATATTTCTGTCGACGGCGAGGTCAACGTGCTGCAGCTGGACTTGCTCTGCTCCAGCACAAAGGCCTCACTCTGTATAAATGAACACATCCTCTTTACAGTAATACACGGAGGGCGCTGAGGTGGAATGGAATGATGGGATGGCCCTGGTTTGTTAAAAGGCTGAGGATGGCCCGCTTTCAGCACCCTTCTCCTCCACCTCCGTCACACAGGGCGGATGCACTTCCTCTGTGCTCTCGACTCACTTCTGCCCTGTTTGTATCATGGTTCCTTTTTCATATAGGTCACTATGGGACACTGCTTGTGCTGCAGCAAACACTTGCAGGTGTTTGCTGCAGTTGAGACCATTTGAGACTTTTCAATTTTATTTTGTGGCATTTTATTTGGTGTCTATTATGACACTACTTTCTTCTAAGCAGGTCTAGCTAATGCAAATGGGTCGCTCTAGTCTAGAGTAGGTCTACGTGTGTTTTCACAGCTGTGCAGTGTGTCAAAGTGACAAGAGAAAAGGTCTTGACAGAATTATGTTGGTTTGATGTGAGCAGGAGCTACCAGCCTGATCTGAATGTCTGTTCAGTAAATGCCCAGGCTGGTTCAATAGCAGTGACGCTGAAGTCCTTGTAATGTGGAGCAGAGCGCAGTAAAATTAGACTTTTTCTTTCCTCTGGAGAATTGAGAAGCTAAGCGTGTCACCAAAGAAAGGCATCGACTGCTTCCTATCATAGACATGAGTAACCGTAACATGGACACTTGTTACTGCAGACGCCATGACCACTTTATGGTTCTGCCTAATCCTTGGCTCTACAGCTATAATGACTCTGATATTTGGACTATCAGGGAAGTAGATAATGAGACTCGTTTTAATTGTACCTTTTAAAGGAGCTATGTGGAGTTTGTCGGTTTTGCACGCTCCATTGCCCCCTCAGGACATACGCGTAACGGCAGCAACAATGATTAGCTCATGCATGAGGCGCACAGGCTGTACGGGCACCAGAAATAACGGGCCCGTCCTGGTCAATATACAGATTTGCAAGCATGACCTTAACTAAGGTAATAAACGTTACTGTTTTTGTAAGATATTTAGACCAAATCAATTTGAGTGTATATTTTCCAAGATGCGATACTTGAGCAAATGCATCGCAACGTGAATCGAGTGAAGAAGCCAAATAATACGGAGAAATTAATGACGTTTTGAAGGAGGAAAAAAAATAGTCTTTGTATTCATAAACGTAGGCCTAATTGTAATTAAATAATTCCACTGGTAGAAATGCTACTAGGGGAATCCAAAATCATCTCTTCTATTCCCTGTGCCCAATAAACTATGCTTGTAAACGGCACATGTCCAGTGTTTACTTTTTGTAGTTTCACTACTTATAAATCCGTGAACAGTCTTATTTTGCGGCCAAGAAAAGCTAACATTGGCAACATTATTTTTGCATTGAAAATACAGCACCATTACTACTCAAATGTTTTGATGGTTCAGCACAATTACTGTTATTACTGAAACTACTACTAGCCTGCTACTAATACTACCCAACTTGTCTTAGGTATACAACTATTAGATCAACTAGTGTAACTTCAATGATTTATTTTTATGGCTTGTTTCAGTGACGTTTGTACATTTTGAAAGCATCAACAACACTTTTTCCCCACGTATTTTAATAATAATTTCTTGCCTTTCAAGCGAAAATACGCCAGCTGCAGGTCTTTTGTCATTGAGATTCTCAACATTTTTCAATCTTTACTCTGGTTCTTTGCCTACGGCGATCAGAGTCCACTTTCGCCCTTTTTGTCTCACTTGAAATAAGCTCTTCGTTTCTTTTTGTTAGTTGGGATCTGGAGTTTTGCCGGTGCTCTTCTTATTCTCCGCTAAATCCATCCTTCCAAAGTTACCTCCCGCTTGGCAGCTTCAGTATGGAGAAGATGGCTAACGCTACACCTGAGCATAGACTAGAGGTTAGATCGGGCCCAAAAAATCAAGCCCGACCCGGCCCGAGCAATTAACTTGAATTATCGTCCCGAGCCCGAAACAAACCCGACGTAAATTATTTATTTATGGCTCGGATAGGAGCATCTGCGCAGTGCATTCAGCAGCAGCACCGTGTGTGAGGTACAGCAGTAGCGCACCTGGGCAGGCCGAGAGGTGTAGCGGCGTGGGGGCAGGTTACGTGCCCGAGACGCAGCTCAATGTCTCCGTCTCCTCTTTGCCTTCTCCTCTTTTTCGTCTCTCTCTCCTCCTCCTCCGCCTCGTTGTTCATAAACAACGCGCTGCATTTACAAAAGCTACTTTTTACGCAGTAACAGGAACCAAACTGCTTATTTATCCACTGTAAATTAAACGGTGTCCTGAGAGATAGTTTTGGAGCCAATGCAATGGCCAAGGGAATTTCTAAGCATGGGAACAGTGTAGAAGCATCAGAGGCTTCTGCACTCTGATGAGTGCAATGAATCTGAGGATGGGCCGTAGTAGCCCTGATGCAATGGGACACAAAACTGGGGAACAGGTCAGAGAGGGGAGGCCTGGTCGATCCAGGAACCAAATATGTGGAATTCCTCTGCTTCTGTCTCCGTGATAGAGAGCGAGTATGGTAGGAATGTGACCCTGAGAGCACTTGGATAAACACAAGGCCAGAGGAGGGAAGGGAGGCAGGGAACACGGCGAGACGTACGCTGTGTCTAATTTGACCCACGTTCGGTTGTGGGACGGGGTCGGCGTGCACCAGGGATGAGTTTAAGGGCCATGATGGATGTGGGCTCTCGTGCACACAGGGGGAGAGCTGATGTACGCTGGAGCCAGGCTGGGGTCATGAGAAAAATGACATTCACTGCGCTGGTTTCTCACAGATCAAGGTTAATGTGCTCACAAATGCTGCAGTTTCTGTGGCTGGATCATTACTGTTCAGATTTATGAGGTCTAGGAAAGGGCCACATTTGATATGAAGAATATGCTCTTGTGGCTGCTGAATGTCTAATGTCAGCCAATTACTGTCCCATAGGGATTGTTTATAAAAGCTTGTCTTGTGCAGTTTGGTCAATGGCCCATTGCTAAATTTACCATAATTGTAGTACTTAGTCTTTCTTGTCAATACGAGTAAAAAAGTATATTGGCATTTCGTTTGCTATACTGATATCGGATTTATTTAAAAATTTTTGTGAGAAGTTGATATTTTGATTTAACCCATTTATTACGGCCTATCCTGAGCCTCTTAAGCCACTTTGGACTTTAGGTGGGGGTACACCTTTGACTAAAATCCACTAGGTTGAACACATTTTAGCCTACTCTACAGTCCATAAATTAGTCTTCAGAATGATGTCTGACCATGTTGTCCATGTTTCAACGCACAATTCCCTGAGCACTTTCACAGCCGGTTGTAATTTTCCGAATGTTTGCATAGAAACCCAACATGTATAAATACAGTAAAAGCTGCCTGTGTCACGCTGTATTCCCTGGAGGGATGAAGCCCAGAGGCCAGTGACCTGCGCTGTGGAGGGAAACCGTGTCATGCTCCAGCTGTGATGGAATGATAATTGCGATGTGAGGTCTGGGTTGCAAAAGGCTCTCCATGTTCAGCTAATTGACTCTTGGGGCCGTGTGCCGCTCCAGCTCCGTATGCCTCAGTACTGGTTCGACTGGTCCCGTCACTTTGTGCGTTAAACACCAGCACTCCCTTTTGCAGCGTATGATTTATGAGCGTTCAAAAGCGCCATGTGGAGCGTGTTTAATCATGTGGTGGTGTGATATAGTTCTGCTGAAGTATTTTTCAATTATTTTTTTTAAGAGCTAAGAACTCTATTACAAAATATTTACAGCAAAACTCAAGACGATGGTAATTTAGTCAAACTGACAGTTGTCAAGCCCTGCCCTTAACATTTACTTAAAAGCTAAACTTCTGGAGTGATGGGACTCCTTCTATGGTTTAATGCAACATCTTAATGTTGTCTTTGTCAATGGTTTTGTAATTTTTTTATATATATATATATATATATATATATATATATATATATATATATATATATAATTATAATTTTTTTTTTTTTTAAGGGGACAACAAAAGAGACTTGTATCTCTGAAGTCAGGTGAAACTTGTTTGTTAAGGTCGAGTCACGCAGCCAGTCACTCTTTATCAAGGGTTAGGGGTCAGGGATGGAGGCCAGGAGAAAGACCAGTGCTTTAAGCCGGTTATAATGCACTGACCCTCTGACGTGAGCTCGTCATCCATCAGAGTTGACCCTTGCATTCCTTTAGAGTGTACACAGCGATGGACTGATATCAAATGTCATGTCTTTGTTTTTGTCAGAAGTTGAATCGGTCTGGTGGGTTTGTGGACTTTTAAAGCAAATGATCATGTTTTAGGATAAACGTGGATAATGAAGCAATCAGATATTATTATGGGTTAATTATCTATGTGAACCAATCATCTTTCAACAAAGCAAAGGTTAATTAGCTGAGACAGTGAGTGCCTTCTGTTTGACACAATTGTTTGTGCACTCGTTTGCATTCCTTCTAGTTAATGTTATTAAAACACTCTTTAGCTTTTCCTATTTATTTACATATTGTCCTAGTTACTTAATCACTCTTTAGCTGCTTGATTATTTAGCTGGATGGCTTGTTCTTAAATTATTTGCAGTGTTTTGTTGGATATACTGTAATAATATATTGTTTCTTTGCAGCCACCATGTCAGACGCGGACAAGTTCCTGTACGTGGATCGTAACCTGATCAACAACCCCCTGGCACAGGCCGACTGGGCCTCTAAGAAACTTGTGTGGGTGCCATCAGAGCGACTGGGCTTTGAGCCTGGCTCCGTGAAGGAGGAGCGCGGAGATGAGTGTGTGGTGGAACTGATGGACTCTGGGAAGAAGGTGCGGGTGAACAAAGATGACATCCAGAAGATGAACCCGCCCAAGTTCAGCAAAGTGGAGGACATGGCTGAGCTGACCTGTCTGAACGAAGCTTCTGTACTGCACAACCTGAAGGAGCGATACTACTCTGGACTCATCTATGTGAGTACACTCACTCTGACACATGGAACAGATGCAGGTTATGCAGATTAAACCCCATCATGACACCAGCGCAGCAACAGAAGCCAAATGAGTGTCATCTTTGAGTTGTTAGTATTTGACACTCAGTCCAGAATGTTGAGGGTTCAGTCTTCGAATGAAAAGAGCACATGCACATCCCCTCAGTTGTGAAATAGTGATACGATGCACTGTTATGACACGTGAACCAAACCTGCCTTCCATATCTTCAGTGGTGCACAAATTAAGTAATGAATATTAGTGTTTCCTGGATCATTTTTCAAGCTGCAATAACGGCAGACACAACTCAGGCCAAATAAAGAGGTTTTGAATTACTTTTAGCTGTAAACTATTATCCAGTCCAGAGATGTTTTGAATCCTCTATCCATATACAGTTGAGCGGCTCACATCAGAGTTCATGTGGGATCATTGGTGGGGCCTGAAAGTGCCTGCCATGCTTTGTCCCATTTGGCTTGTAGAAAAGATCTGTCGTGGCTGTGCTCCAGAATTGCTGTCCCTGCCCATCCTCCTGATGATCCAGTTAAGCTCCATTGTTTCTGGTGGCTCATTATGTCCTTATTTACACCACGGTGATGAGTACAAGCTGTTACTATTGACACACAGTTTTCTTCCAGTTTTCATAGCCTTGTTTGCTCTCATATTACTATGGCTTTCTCTGCCCATGTTTGGATTTTTCTTGTAAACGGGAAGCCTAGCACAGGAACATTGTTACCCAGAGTAGGAGATGTTAAACAAAACTAGTGAAACAGTTGAGGAATGTAAATGTGTTTTAATCTGCACTCGAGTGGCCTTTCATGTTTATCACATCTGATGACTCTACTCTCAATAGGCTCAGCTGTGGGCCAACCATGTTTCACCAGAGCATGTCTTTTTATGATTAGATGCTCAACAGATGCTCATTGTGTCAAGTTATTGCTGTTGCAGAATCATCAATTGCACAATCTGTAAAAGAACAAGTATTTGGCAATTCCTGCCTCTCCTAACGGACAAACAGTTTAGCTTTTGAACACGAAGAGCTGAATTCAGCTTGCTTTGACTGACTCCTGATCTAACCCAGGTCCATTCTAGATCTACAGTACACTGTTAGGTCTAGCTGCTCATTTGCATATTATTGTGATGGCCATATCCCCAAAACAGGCCAATCCTTTTGTAATCGTGAAGGATAATTCAAGGACTCCTGATAAAGATACATAAGACACGATTTTTGCTGAAACATAGTTAACTCAATTATATTTAAGAATGATTTTTTTTTTTTTTAAAGAAAAATCTTCTTTCAGTTTGATTGGTTTTTGTGATGTTTATAGTTTCACTTCCTTATTGGACACTGACAGGAAGTGACGGAGACGCAACATTTTACACTTTTGCCATGTTATGTCAATATGGAACTGTTACCTCGGTGTCACTTCCTGTCATTCGCTTAAACTCTAACTTTTTTTCCTCCAATTTCTTCATTCATTTGCTGCTTCACTGAAATTAAATGATTATTACTTGCAACAGATGTTATGCGTCTAAATGAGTCATATTTTCAAAGGCATTAAAACCCGTCATATGCACTTTAATTTCTCTTACATTCTCATTTCTACTTGGAGGCAGAAGTTGCTTAGTTAGAAGTTGCAGTAAATCACATAATTTCAGAGGCACAGTAATATATAGACCATTGCTTTAAATACGGGCAAAGGAGGTGGAGTTGCGCTCACTTAGTGTGCGTGTGTGTGTGTGTGTGTGTGTTTTTAATTAAAAAAACTTGAGTTTAACTGCACTTTTACAACAGAGATCGCACAGTAGTTCAAAGTGTTGCAGGGTGGAGTCAGGCTTGCATAATGGAGGAGACTAGAGGCCATGAGAAACGCTGTGTCAAAGGGGGATGGGCAAAACTCACGGCACTACAGTTCACATCCTTATTGATTTAACTTCCATCGACCTGTTACTGCATCACATTCTAGGCCTTTCCTTTTTTATTTTTGCTAATTGTGCATGCGCAATATTCTTGTCAAGCATCTTCCTTAACTCACCGTCAATGCTGTTGTCTTGTCTCCACACAGACGTACTCCGGTCTCTTCTGTGTCGTCATAAACCCCTACAAGAACCTGCCTATTTACTCAGAGGAGATCGTCGACATGTACAAAGGCAAAAAGAGACACGAGATGCCCCCTCACATCTACGCCATCACTGACACGGCGTACAGGAGCATGATGCAGGGTATGTCTGTCCACATGACGACTGTCAGATGCACTTCAGGTCAACAATCAAGTTACGAAAAGCTTAGTTTTTCAATTGCTGTCAGAACATCTACATCTGACGCTTCTAAAAGGATTATGCTCCACAGGAAACGTCATCCACATATAAAATGGTATAAATAAAATGTGAACATTAAAATGACAGATCCTTTTCTATTGAGCTAATCCTGTGTTTTTATTGCGTTCTCCCGCTGGGCTCAGAAAACACACAAACGCATGTCTCGCATAAACCTGCCTGCAGTAACGCGTATATCTCCAAACCCGCGATGCAGACTTGTGTGTGAAAGTCTAGATGATAAATATTAGCGTTGTGTTTAGGTCCGGCTTATTTTATGCATTTGAGTGCAGGGCAAAATGGCAAGTTGTGCTCAAACGCATACACTTTTTCTCCTGGATAGAGTTGTCAAAATATTTTACTTCAAAGTCATTTACTCCAGTAGAAGTAAATGAGTTAAAATACTAGAGTACTAAGTGACAGTGTATATAAAAGTATAATTTCTCACTTAGGATTTATTCTGTGGAAAGTGTGTGTGTGTGTACTCCCAAGCTTCTAAAAGCAACGCGAGGCCATGTAATTAAGTGTCATTAGTATTTCTTGGATTCTGCTCTGTATAAATGGTTTGTTGAATCCACTGAACAGACCCTTCACTGTAGTTTCCTATTGTGCTGTAGTGTAAGTAAGCCTTCCTTCCTCCTGAACATGGGACCGCTCTAATGTCTCAGGCTCCATTAGTCTATGCAATTGGTAATTAGCTCCACAGCACCTTCCCTCAAACAGGAAGCCGGAAATTGACTTCCTGTCTGTGGCTTTTGTATTTCCTGTTGAATATAATGACTGTATGTGCCTTGGCGATAACATTTATGCACTTAATGCAACAGCACAGGCGTCTTGATCAAAATGTATTTTGTTCTCTGCAGATCGTGAAGACCAGTCGATTCTTTGCACGTAAGTCAACAACACTCTAAGGATGTTGACTTGATTTCAATATCCAACATTAAATGCCAAAATCATGGGTAAAGGCCTCTGTGACCTATTGAAATATTATGTTTTATGCATTAAAAAAATACGCTGCAATCTTTATTTGCCAATTGTGACCAATGAAAGTTTGATTTTGTAATTTTAATTGTGTATTCCTAATTGTGACTAATATTTTTCCTTTTTGTCCGAACAGAGGAGAGTCCGGTGCTGGTAAAACAGAAAACACCAAGAAGGTGATCCAGTATCTGGCTCATGTGGCCTCCTCTCACAAGACCAAGAAAGATCAGGTATGTGCTGCTTTTGTTTTCCGTTTGTTTTAAACCTGTTTTTATTGCACTATTCACATGACTATATACATTCATTCATTCATTCATTCATTCATTCATTCATTCATTCATTCATTCATTCAATCTTTATTAAGGACACATGATCCATATTTCTGTTAAAAAATAAAAGAAGGTAGACAAATATTAAAGTACTGCAAATAATTGCAGCAACAAAACAAGGTACCAGCAATACTTTAGCTGCCACTCGCATAAAGACATGAGCGCCAATGATTCCAGTTTTGACGTGAATCTCATTGAGCTGATCTCAGGACACACCAGAGTCTGTATAACGGCATTCTGAAAGTAGCTCACTCTACACATACATTTAAAATAATGACGAAGTGCAGCAGGAAAAGCGCGTACTCCACAGGCAGCAAACATCTGACTGGCACTACAGTGTCTAGGCATCTTTAACAGCAGCCTCATTGAGTCATTATGCAACTGTGAGCCTCTGGAAGCTGGACTTTTTAAAACTTCGCCACAGCTGTGCAGTGTACAGAGGACAACAAAAGGCTTTAAACAAATTTAAGTTTGACATCTACAAAAGACACGCTGGATAAAATCACGTAAGATGGCATTGAAAAATGTAACTTTTTTATTTTTTTTGCCAAATCCAGTGAATAAAAAAAGAAAACGATGCCTTATGGGTTTTCAAATACTGTTTTTTTAGACCATTCTTTAGTTCAAACCAAACACTTTCACTAGAACTGCTACTTTGCGTGACTCCACGGTGAGCTGGATTTGATGCAAATAGAGCTCTGAGGTGCATCGGCATTTTGAGTTAATAAAACTGTAACATTTCTCAGAGTCGGATTAGGAAAAAGTTCACTAGTCTTATCTGGACTGTCAGAGTGATGGATTGCCCAGCTGGACTTGATAAAACCCAAACCAGTGTCTATTTTTGAGGCTGTATTTTTCTCTCATCTACAGAACAGCTTGGTCCTGTCACATGTGAGTTGAGTCTACATTAAGCTTCACCTCTGTTCATCCCCTCTATCTCTGACCACTTTCTGTCGCTCGCCGCTCTGTGTCGTCGGACTGCATCGTTTCGGGAGTCTTTGTGTGCAGGACAGGGGTCACATGTCAAACCAGCCAATAGGAAGCAGGGAGGATGTTAGATTGCAGACCAGTGGCATCTCTATGCATTTCTTCACAAATTCAGCCAGACAACAGAGAAATGCTGAAGAATATGATCAAAATCTTTGTCTGGTTGAATTTTTCATGTGCTAATCTACTATTCAGCTTGATGCAGAAACGCTTTTGTTTTGAAAAATGAATACTGTACAGTTTGGTGAGAAAAGCATCATATTTTTGCTGCATAATTGGTCTCTCCCACTGTTTTGTTTGAGGAAACTCTTGAGGGGCCAACTTCCTAAAAAAAAAAAATACTACGCCAAACTTGTAGAGAATATTTTAATTTTGTATATTAAAGCTGGAAACTATTGGGAACATGCTTCAAAGCTTTCACAAGGTTGTATGACACTGGACTGTGTTTTACTTGTGCACAAGGGGTTCACGGGTGACTGTTGGAAACCGGTGATGGGTTCCTGGTGTGAGGGCACTAACCAGTTAAATGTTGGGACTTGCTTGAACCGTGTTGTTCGTCTTGTGGTATTGTTTTGAGCTTGTGTTTTAAGTTTGTTACATGTGATTTGCATTGTGTTTTTTCCCAATGTGTTTTTCAGAGTAAATAAAAGCACACACGTGTTTTAACATGTTGGTTAAAACTGGGAAAATGTTTTAACATTCCACATAGTGAGCGGCCCAACTAAAGAATCTGATTTATTCAAATGTTTAAATGAATAACATTGTTTTATGAAGGTAAAGTCTTAAAAAAGTAAGATGCAGTGAACTGTAACCTGTTGTTTTTATCAGGGCGAGCTGGAGAAGCAGCTGCTGCAGGCTAACCCTATTCTGGAAGCCTTTGGAAATGCAAAGACGGTCAAAAATGACAACTCATCTAGATTTGTAAGACTTCAGAGGAAAATAAAAAAATAAGCTGAACTATGGATGTTTGTCGTAATGAAGTTTGTTTTTCTGCTCAGGGAAAATTCATCAGGATCAACTTTGATGTCAACGGTTACATTGTGGGCGCCAACATTGAAACTTGTATCCTTAACCACCATGGACGGCCGTTTGCCTCTGGAAAGTAACGTGTTCTTGTACACTTGTAATTTACACAGCCGGCACAAGTGCACACACGTGATCGATACCAACTAAACAAATAGGCTTTAGTATTAAATCCTAGAGGGGTTTCTTTAATGAATGCCTGTGTCTCGGCTTGTTCCATGTACTGTGTAAAAATGTGTTTCCTCAATGAAGTGGCTAGATTTGTTGGAAAAGTCCAGAGCTATTCGCCAGGCGAAGGAGGAGAGGGCGTTCCATGTCTTTTACTACATGCTGACGGGGGCTGGAGACAAACTGCGGCGTAAGTGTTGGATGTTTAAAGAATAAATCTTGTTTGGAAGACTTGAGTAACTGTAGGGTTTCGTCGTACTTTCAGAGGAGCTCCTGCTGGAAAACTACAACAACTACCGTTTCCTCTCCAATGGCAATGTGACCATTCCTGGACAGAATGACAAGGACCTCTTTGTTGAGACCATGGAGGCTTTCAAAATCATGGGTATCCCAGAGGACGAACAGATTGGTAAAGATGGCCACAGCTACAGTGTTTTAAGTGTATAGTTCAGAAGCGCCTAACGGTGTTAATATAACTATTGCAGGCATGCTGAAGGTGGTGTCCGCTGTGCTGCAGCTCGGAAACATGAACTTTAAAAAGGAGCGTCACACAGACCAGGCCTCCATGCCTGACAATACCGGTGAGGAAAGCCTGTCCAGATGATGGTCACATACAGCATTTTGCAATTGTTTGCTGATCATAAGGTCCAAGAAGACGATATGAAAGTATGCACATCTTTTAATATTTGGGACTAATTTGGCAATGGATAAAGTCCTCTGCAAAATGTGTATTGATAATGCTCATCCAGGTGGTTGTTTACTTTTGAAGTGTTGCCTCAATCCAATAAATTTGACCAATCACCAGGGTTGAAGAGGCTTTGGAAGCTTTTTCTCAGCTCTTGTATCAATAGATGGCACAACATTATGATGTCAGACAAGTGACTCAATTAGACACAAATTATGTTAAACGCGTGAACCATCAAATCCTAGTTTTTCACATTAACTCTAGAACTATGTAGCCAATTCCTCCTTTTTTAACCGCAGCTGCCCAGAAGGTGTGTCATCTCACGGGCATGAACGTGACGGACTTCACCAGGGCCATCCTCAGCCCCAGGATCAAGGTGGGCCGAGACTACGTGCAGAAGGCGCAGACGCAGGAGCAGGCCGAGTTTGCAGTGGAGGCTCTGGCCAAAGCCACGTACGAGAGAATGTTCCGCTGGCTCGTCATGAGGATCAATAAAGCGCTCGACAAAACCAAGAGACAAGGAGCGTCTTTCATCGGCATCCTGGACATCGCTGGGTTTGAGATCTTTGATGTGCGTTTTTGAAAAGTGCACTGATGATCGATGTTTTGGGACACTAAATGGACTGACAAATTAATCATATTCCTTATGTTCTTCCAGCTTAATTCCTTTGAGCAGCTGTGCATCAACTACACGAATGAGAAGCTGCAGCAGCTGTTCAACCACACCATGTTCATCCTGGAGCAGGAGGAGTACCAGCGCGAGGGCATCGAGTGGAGCTTCATCGACTTCGGCCTGGACCTGCAGCCTTGCATCGAACTCATTGAGAAGCCTGTGCGTTTATCTCCAACTCATCTACTCTTATGTATTTACTGTATTCCCGTTGGCAAACCTTTTAAAAACAAGCATAAAAGGCCTCCATTCCTTTGAAAATTATGGAAATAAGCCTTTTGCTCTTAGATTTTTCCTCACCAACCTCAACTTAACTATATGTGGTTTCCAAGACATGTTTTATTTGCTTGTCAGGTCTGTGGGGCTGATGTCAACATGAAGCTACAGTTCAGCTAAGTGGTGACTCTAGTCTAAATGTGAAAAATCTCTGTGCAGGCAAGCCCACCTGGTATCCTGGCGCTTCTGGACGAGGAGTGCTGGTTCCCCAAAGCCACTGACAAGAGCTTCGTGGAGAAAGTCCAACAGGAACAGGGCACACACCCCAAGTTCCTGAAACCCAAGAAACTGAAGGATGAGGCTGACTTCTGTATCATCCATTACGCCGGCAAGGTACTCCTAATTAACTTTCTGTTTATAAATGGTGAAAGAATATGTGACAGCATTACACTTTGGTTTCCTTAGGTGGACTACAAAGCGGATGAGTGGCTGATGAAGAACATGGACCCTCTGAATGACAATGTGGCTACGCTGCTGAACGCGTCCACGGATAGATTTGTGGCTGAGCTGTGGAAAGATGGTAGGCTAAGCATTGTGACTTTAAAAGTCCCTTTTTAACATTCATTTGTGAATTTTTATTTCTTTGGATTTCTGTTCATATTGTTCTTTGGTGTGTGTTGGGGTGGACCTCTGTTCTCGCCTTTTCTTTCTTCCGTGAATTCCTTTGTTTGCCCCCATTTTGTCTGTCATTCTTTATTTGACTGGGTCTCAGAGGTACAAAATTGTCAGAGAGCCTATTTTTATCAGCGCTTTCCTATCCTCCACTCAGACTCAGGTGACATGGCTTCTTTTTTCATTTGATCTTTAAGCCTACACACATCCTCTTTGTTTTCTCCTATTCAGTTGAGCAAAGCTGTCGACCCTCCTCAGCTCTTTGTCATGAACTCTCCTTTCTCCTTCTGTGATAGTGTTGTGTGGGACCCCTGGTGTTGCTCATGGGTACTGCAGAAATGGGTATAAACTGCATGGGTTTGGTGTGGTTTCCCACAAAATACATGCCCACTGCAAGTTTGACACACAAAGAAAAGATAAATCACAAAACATTACAAGCCATTCACAAACCACTTCCTGCATCAAGTTTGTTTTGGTTTTGGGTGTGTCTTATTCCTCTTGTAACCAAATTTGAAGAGGAGAGGGTCTAAACGTTAAGGAAAGATCACTGTGTTGAGGGGCTTGGTTTAAGAATAAAGGCGTACAATTGCTTCCTCATTGTCGCCTCCAAATTGCATAACCATGTCTTGAGCTTGACAGGCCTGATTTGTGGCTTTGCTTTCCTTTGGGGAGAATTTTCAAGGCATGCTTATTACACAAGTGTTGCTTAATGCTTTAGTCACACACAACCAGGCATGATTTAATCAAAATGGGAACAGGAAACATTTGCTGTATACAAAACTACGTTGTTCACACGAGGTAAAATGCGGCAATTGTATCAAAGCAACAGAATATTGTTGAATTTGACTTGCTGCAAACTGATTTGTACCTGGGGGTGGGATAAGTGACGTAGGAGCGATGTACCTATCATAAGAGAAATGAGACGTACCCATCATTGTGCCTCTCCACGCTTCACTTGCATTCGCTCCATGATTTGTTTTTGCCCTTTTCACTTGTTGGTTTACATTTACCAGAGCCTCTAGTACATGCAGAAATACTGTGAGCTAGTACATTTTTAATATGCATTTGGTTTGATGTTGCATGGACACATGGTAAGAAACTCCTCACACGGCCTAAAAAGTCCTCTTCCTCTCTCAGTGGACCGCATCGTCGGTTTGGATAAAGTGTCCGGCATGTCCGAGATGCCCGGCGCCTTCAAGACCCGCAAGGGCATGTTCCGTACTGTGGGCCAGCTGTACAAGGAGCAGCTGTCTAAACTCATGGCCACCCTGAGGAACACCAACCCCAACTTTGTGCGCTGCATCATCCCCAACCACGAGAAAAAGGTAAGAGTGGGCTGTCAAGTAAATATAGCTCAATAAACAACCATTGCTGATCCGGTTTGTCTCATGTTAGGCTGGTAAACTGGACCCTCATCTTGTGCTGGACCAGCTGAGGTGTAACGGCGTGTTGGAAGGCATTCGTATCTGCAGACAGGGCTTCCCCAACCGCATTGTCTTCCAGGAGTTCAGACAGAGGTAAAAGTGTTGGTGTATGGATTCCTCATTGCATTAATAGCGTTTACTTAAGAAAAACAATGCTCACTTGCAGGTATGAGATCCTCACTCCCAATGCAATCCCTAAGGGCTTCATGGATGGAAAGCAGGCCTGTGTGCTAATGGTAAGCGGGCTAATGAACACATTGTTAAATGCAAGTATTGTCACGTGATTACAGCCTATACATGGAAAACGGCAAGTGCCATGGTAACGTTCCTGCTTCGTTTTATTCACGTTAACTAAAATCTAGGCTGTGTTTTTACATATTGTCATCACAAAAATCATTTTGTTTTATGTTAAACAAAGAACCGGGCCTTGTGTGGATCAGTTCTCACAATATTTGGTCAAAGATGTGCAGTTTGGCTATACTTGTGTATATTGGGTTTTAGTGATGAGGAGAAAACTGCATTGAACAAGTGTGATTCATGTTTAGATCAAAAGCCTGGAGTTGGACCCAAACCTGTACCGGATCGGTCAGAGTAAAGTGTTCTTCAGAGCTGGGGTCCTGGCTCACCTCGAGGAGGAGAGGGACATGAAGATCACGGACATCATCATTAGCTTCCAGGCTTGGTGCAGGGGATACGTGGCCCGCAAGTAAGATCACAGCCAATGTTGCACCAGCGATCGTGTTTGGAGAACTGTTTACTTTATATGTTCCTGTTTTACAGAGCCTTTGCCAGGAGACAGCAGCAGCTCACTGCAATGAAGGTGATCCAGAGGAACTGTGCTGCATACCTTAAACTAAGGAACTGGCAGTGGTGGAGGCTCTTTACAAAGGTGAGTAAAGGACGGCAAATGAATGTTGACCCGTCTGATTGGAATACAGTCTAGTGTGTGTTTTGAATATTTGTAATGATGCATATTCTTATTCAACTGTGACGTTTAAATATTGAATATTATGAGACTTGCTCCATAATGGCAAATGTCTTAAGATGCATGTTTTCATAAATATGGATTATTCATGCGCGTTGTGCAGGTGAAACCTCTGCTCCAAGTGAGTCGTCAAGAGGAAGAGATGCAAGCCAAGGATGAGGCGCTGAACAAGGTCCACGAGAAGTTCGTCTATGCAGAGCAGCAACTTAAAGAGATGGAAGAGAAGCAGAAGCAGGTAATTATTTTGCAAGTCTGCAGTTTTTTCATATTGTTGCATAATCTTTTAGTGAGATTTTACATTGTTTTCCAGGTAAATGCTGAGAAGATGGCTCTTCAAGAGCAGCTGCAAGCGGAGACGGAGCTGTGTGCTGAGGCTGAGGAGATGAGAGCACGACTGGCTGCAAAGAAACAGGAGTTGGAGGAGATCCTACATGATCTGGAGGCCCGTGTGGAAGAGGAAGAAGAGAGGGCTTCTCATTTAACTGCAGAAAAGAAGAAAATGCAACAGAACATCGCTGTGAGTACTTGGCATTTATCACCTCTAACAATGTATTCCCCAAACTAAAGCGTGTCACTGTGCCTTTAGGACTTGGAGCAGCAGTTGGATGAAGAGGAAGCAGCCAGGCAGAAGCTGCAGCTGGACAAAGTCACACTGGAGGCCAAGATGAAGAAGATTGAAGAAGATGTGATGGTTCTAGAAGACCAAAACAACAAGCTCATCAAGGTAAGAATGAACTAACATCATTACATCCAGCTCGACATGGTTATTGTATGCATAAACTTAAAATAATAAATCCTCTTTACATTGCAGGAGAAGAAAATGTTAGATGAGAGAGTTTCCGAGTTCACCACAAACCTGACAGAAGAGGAGGAGAAGTCAAAGAGTCTGCAGAAACTCAAGACCAAACATGAGGCCATGATCACTGACCTGGAGGGTGAGATGATTGTCAAATTGGATGCAACAGTTCTCTGTGTACAGTATTGAACAAGTAATTCCTGGGGCCTGACCGTTTGGTTTCTACACATAATTCGACCAAGTTAACTATCAAGTGTAATCAAGCTATTATTATGCGTCGCTAACTTGAACCTAATTTTCTTTTTCTTTTGTTAGACCGCCTGCGACGAGAGGAGAAGCAGCGTCAGGAGCTGGAGAAGAACAGGCGTAAACTGGAGGGAGACTTCACTGAGACCCATGACCAGATCTCTGAGCTGCAGGCCCAGATCGCTGAGCTCAGAGCGCAGCTGGCCAAGAAGGAGGAGGAGCTGCAGGCTGCTCTGGCCAGGCATGTTTCCTCAAGAGCAGCTAGTAGCATATTGAGACTATACTAAGCTTGTTTTTCATGTTCAGGATTGAGGAGGAGGCAGCTCAGAAGAACTTGGCCCAGAAGAAGATCCGTGAGATGGAGGCACAGCTGAGTGAGCTGCAGGAGGACCTAGAGCTGGAGAGACAGGCTCGAGCCAAAGCAGAGAAGCACCGCAGAGACCTGGGAGAGGAGCTCGAGGCCCTGAAGACTGAGCTGGAGGACACGCTGGACTCAACCGCTGCCCAGCAAGAGCTCAGGTACAGGACTCTACGTCAACACAATGGATTACAGACTCGCGTCAATTTAACCTCATGTAGAGTTTCGTTTAAACTGGTAAACTATTAGTACAACAGTCATTCTTAATTTACAAAATCACATCATTGCATAGTAATGACAACTCAAAAGGGGCAATCTGAAGCAAGAACGTTTGTAAGGACCAATTCAAAGTCTATGACTTGCTGTTAATGCCTTTTGTGGGCTTTTTTCTATTCAGTGAAAATGTACATGACTGAAAACGCATGTGTACAGCTGCCTGGTAACAAGAGAAGTTTTATATGTTCCTGTTTATGAATTACGTTTAATCATATTGCTAATATCAATTGATGCTATGATTAGCAGCAGTGACAATGGAAGAGCTCTTACATATTAACTGATTTGACTTGCAGAACATCTTCAACTATTCATAGAATGAACAAAAGCACAAGTTATATAAATTGTCCTATTCCATAGGATACAAGAAAACATTTACACTATACCATTTACACCACATAAGTCACTGACATATTTTTTGTTTTTTTGCATTCCCTAGGAGCAAGCGTGAGACAGAGGTGGCTCATCTCAAAAAGACTCTGGATGACGAGGCCAGGGTTCATGAACAGCTTTTGGGTGAGATGAGACAGAAACATGCTCAGGCTTTTGACGAACTCAACGAACAGCTGGAGCAGGCGAAGAGGGTAAGAGGTTTTTTGCAAAGTAAATGTTTACACATCTTCGCCCTAAAATAATTGGTTAATTTTGTTGACCTTTTATAGAACAAAGTGTCAGTGGATAAAGCCAAGCAGGCTCTGGAATCTGAGAGGAATGAATTGGCCATTGAGCTGCAGACACTGATGCAGGGGAAGGGAGATTCTGAGCATCGCAGAAAGAAAGCAGAGGCACAAGTGCAAGAACTGCAGTTGAAACACTCAGAGAGTGAGCGCCAGAGAGTGGAGCTGGCTGAGAAAGCGGCCAAATTGCAGGTAACGCATCATGTTTAAAAAAAAAAAAAAAGTACTGTAGTGTGTGTGTTGAGTCCAATTGATTTCTATGTCCTTGGGGTGTCCATAGGCAGAGCTAGAGAATGTCAACACTGTGCTGAGTGACGTGGAGGGAAAGTCCATCAAAGCCACCAAAGACTGCTCTGCTGTGGAGTCGCAGCTGCAGGACGTCCAGGTACAGAGGACAATTTCATGTTATGGAACGGCATTAGAATATCGCACACCACACATTTATTCACTGTGTACTAAAACAATATTATTGGTCAAGTGTTTAGACCCAAACATCAGTACACTCTGTATCATGAATATTTGAACAGGAAGTGCTGCAGGAGGAGACTCGCCAGAAGTTGTCAATGGGAACTCGCCTGCGACAGTTGGAGGACGAGCAGAACAACCTCAAGGAGCAGTTGGAGGAGGAAGAAGAGGCCAAAAGGAATGTTGAGAAACAGCTGCTGACTGCACAGGCTCAGGTACACGTGTCATATCAATAATAAGGTACTCGTGCTTTATGAGAATGTTCTCTAATGACACTGCTTATCAATAATAGCTGGTCGAGATCAAGAAAAAGCTGGAACAGGATGCATGTAATCTGGAGTCTACCGAGGAGTCAAAGAAGAAGTACCAGAGAGACCTGGAGTCTGCAATTCAGCGTCTGGAGGAGAAATGTGCCGCTTATGACAAACTGGATAAAACAAAGAACCGTCTTCAGGGAGAGCTGGACGACATGGTGGTGGATCAGGACCACTTGAGGCAGATTGTCTCCAACCTGGAGAAGAAACAGAAGAAGTTTGACCAGGTATAATGTTTAATCATGAATTGGTATAATAAATGAGATTTTTAGTTCTTCCTTCAAAGTAAGATTTGTCTTGTTAGATGCTTGCGGAGGAAAAGACCATCTCAGCCCGTTATGCAGAGGAACGTGACCGCGCTGAAGCAGAGGCCCGAGAGAAAGAGACCAGAGCTCTGGCTTTAACGCGAGAACTGGAGTCTCTGATGGACCTGAAGGACGAAGTTGACCGCAGCAACAAACAGCTGAAAGCAGAGATGGAGGATCTGATGTCCTCAAAGGATGATGTTGGCAAAAATGTAAGACTTTGGTTAATTTGATTGTCTGTCTGCTCTATTTCAAAAGCTCTCCACATGCTTACAGTAGACATTAAAATTGGCCTGGGCATGGTTTTCAGTAGTTCAAACCTTCCTGCTGTACATTTATATTGAGACAAACATGACTCGGAGCTAAACTGTAACTAACGCAGCTTTCTTGTATATAATGTTGCATATTGTATATAATGTAGTAGCTTTTCTTGCATATTCTCAGGTGCATGAGCTGGAGAAGTCAAAGCGCACGCTGGATCAGCAGCTGGAGGAAATGAGAACTCAGCTGGAGGAGCTGGAGGATGAGCTCCAGGCCACAGAAGATGCCAAACTGAGACTGGAGGTCAACATGCAGGCCATGAAAGCCCAGTATGAGCGCGACCTGGCAGGACGCGACGAGATGGGAGAGGAGAAGAAGAGGGCCCTGGTTAAACAGGTGACGCTTTACTGTTTGTCTCCTCTTAATAGAGGTGTAATATCCAGTAATCATAATTATTCAGTCCTGTTGTGTTTATGTGCCAGAATGCTAAATAATTAAATTAATCCGATTAAAATGAATGTGTGATCCAGGTGAGAGAGATGGAGCTGGAGCTGGAGGATGAGAGGAAACAACGCTCTGCTGCTGTGGCCGCTCGTAAGAAAATGGAGCTTGATCTGAAGGAGCTTGAAGCGGCCATCGACACAGCCAACAAAAACAGAGACGATGCGCTGAAACAGCTCAAGAAACTGCAGGTCAGCACAGAAGGCCAAGAATAAACTTAGAAAATCAAGATGTTGCAGTTGTTTATTTGGCTTTCTATGATCAGGCCCAAATGAAAGATCTGATGAGAGAACTGGAAGACACTCGCATGTCCAGAGAAGAAATCCTGGCCCAGAGCAAAGAGAGTGAGAAGAAGCTGAAGAGCATGGAAGCTGACATGCTCCAGATGCAGGAGGTCAGTAAGCACCACTTGCATGCATTGTAGTTGTAACTTACTAAAGCGTGTCTGATCTTGCTCTGTGCCTGTTATAGGAGGTGGCAGCAGCAGAGAGGGTGAAGAGGCAGGCCCAACAGGAAAGAGATGAGCTCCAAGATGAGATCAACAACCAGGCCGCTAAGAAGTATGTTCTTTGCAATACAAAAAATGCAATAGTGGACCATTAAGTGCATTCCTTTTGATTTTGATATATTTAGGGAAATTGTTCGGTTCTATATGATTCTCCCCACCGAACGGGGCGTCAGGAGAGGACACGTTGTTTTAACTCTTTGTGATTTTATTTTCTTTGTTTGATTTTCCTTATACAGTTGTTATTCCACAAATTGCAGGTTATAAACCTGCAGAATAGAAACCTAAAATGTAACATCAATATTGATAGCCACATACATTATCCTATAAATTCTAATTAATATAAACATACATATACAACCATAAAATACATTATAGTTTAGTGTTATAAAACCATGGTATAATATATTTACTGTTTTAATCTGAATATACAAGCATTGCACACACGCCACATTTCAATTACTTAAATAAAACGTGCTTTAAATGTAAACAGTGTGTAGTTTAAGAATAATAACGCTGAGTATAGCAAACCATTGCCGGTTTTAAATGTTAGACTACATTACCCAGCCTGCACTGCAACAGGAAATGTACACGTGACTATGTCAATGAAAACAGTAGTGTAAACATTTACCGCGATATAGCCTTGGATACCATCAAACCTTTATCAAGCTTACAAACGTTACAGTTATCGAGTCCTGCCCGTACATACACAGCGTTTAGCACACGTTAATGTAAACACACAAACAACTTAAACCGCGGCTCGCTTAATGGACAGACAACAGCTGCTTACCGGTGGCGCATCTCTCCTGACGAGACAACATGCAACCTAGTGCTAGCTCCCGCTTATATCCGTGCTTATTCACCACTAGATTCAAACTAATTGGGTGCACGCTCCAATCAAGGTAAGTGAATCTCCCACTTTCACCACACCTGTGTCTGCTGTGACGTTGACCCACCCGTGACTTTTGGAACGTAACGTAGTGCGCTTAACAGAAATGGTCAAAGGAGATGTGTATTATATTAATGGCCTTCGAAGTAACTTTATGTATTTACTGTATTCTGTGCATTTGCTCATCTTGTGGTCCATTTGCCCTCAGTGCTCAGGCTGCTGAAGAGAGGAGGCGTCTGGATGCTCGTATTGCTCAACTTGAGGAAGAGCTGGAGGAGGAGCAGTGCAACACTGAGTTGGTCAACGACAGGCTCAAAAAAGCTGTGCTCCAGGTTTGAGCTTTGCCCTTTAAAAAGTCCCAATTTGTGTTCATGAGATTGGACGAACATTATTGCTTTTTGCGCCTGTGTAGACGGACCAGATGACTGTGGAGTTGACAGCAGAGCGCAGCACCTGTCAGCGTGTGGAAGGGGCCCGTTCCCAACTTGAACGTCAGAACAAGGAGCTGAAACTGAAGCTGCAGGAGCTGGAGGGAACTGTCAAGTCAAAGTACAAGGCCAACATGACTGCTCTGGAAGCCAAGATCGCCCAGCTCGAGGAGCAACTGGACATGGAAACCAGGTACTATATTTTAATTTGATAAATGAGGAGGTTTTTCTCTAGTTTTTAAGATAAAAATAGTTTGAACACAAATGGAACAATTTATAAATCTGTAAAGAAAAAGAAAAAAAGTGTGCTAATATCTGATTTTTGCTCAGGGAGAGACAGGGTGCCACCAAGCTTGTGAGACGCACAGAGAAGAAATTAAAGGAGATCATCCTGCAGGTGGATGACGAGAGGCGTAACACAGAGCAGTATAAGGACCAGGTAAGACATTTGACTGTCAAATCAGAAGTCAAACGCTGTGTCGCATTACGTTTTCTGGTCCAATACCAATATTGTATGGTTGCATTCCGACTTTTTAAAGACAATTGAGTAAAAGACCTTTTGTGGTTCCATTTGTCATTTCCCCTCAGTCTAAACCAAGCCCTTGTTGTTTTTTTTTGTTTTTTTTTCTCAAGGCCGACAAGTTGAACTCTCGCATGAAGCAGCTGAAGCGTCAGCTGGAGGAGGCCGAGGAGGAGGCCCAGAGAGCCAACGCAAACCGAAGGAAACTGCAGAGAGATTTGGAGGACGCCACTGAGTCAGCAGACGCCATGAACCGAGAAGTGACTACCCTCAAAAACAAGCTCAGGTGAACCTCCCATTAAGTCGGGATTTTTTTATTTTTTCAAGTGGTATACTATGACAAATAGCTGTCATTTCTCATGTCAGTGGGAGTCCCTGCAATATTATCAAATCAAAATGGCGGTTAGCAAAGGTGAATTCTCGGCTTTAGAATCAGAATTGTTTTTTATTTGCCATGGTTATGAACAGGACTATAAACTATAAGGCTTTAAAGAGCGAATAAACACCCCTTCCAGAGTTTACTCCACCCACTCCCAAAGTTCAAAAACTCAGCGAAAGAGGCGTGGCGGGAGGCTTTGGGGGGGCGCGGGGAGGGGGAGTGTGTGGGCGGTCTCTGCTCTGTTGACAGTCTCAGACCATGTGTGACCGGGACTGACTGACTCCCGTTATGCCGCATTTAGACAATGTTTGCGCCACTGCAGCCACCCGGACACTGCAGCCTCTCGTACCGGCTAGCTTCTCCGGACATGTGGCGCCACTTTCCCGGACTCTCGGGATAATGATAAGGACATGTAGATAACTGTGTTAGTGACCCATATAGATAGTTTATCAGCAAAAAAAAGTTGATTAGGTGTTTAGTTGCTCTTTAAGACTATGCATGTGTAAGAAGATAAAATTTAAACTGTTAAAGACAACATTTGGGTCGTGGGCCAAAATCCAGCTTCCTCATCCCATATTTCAACAGGCAAATACTATTGAGAACATTTTTTTCCAATAAATGAGTGATAATGAACTGATTTTAAAATTGTGCTGTTATAAATAACGGCTTACACTTGTATTGCGCTTTACAAGCCTGTGTCACAAGTTTCTTAAAGTACACTGTCATTATACTGTAGTCATTACTCAGTCACTCCACTCTGTGGCGGTAAGCTGCTATTGTAGCCACAGCGGCCCTGGGGCAGACTGACCATTTACCATGTGGCTTTAATGTGGTGTTTATATCCTGATTATGTCTGTGCCCTCTGCTGGACACGTGTGGAATTCTTTCTTTTTTTTTTTTTTTAAATACAAGTTTCCCCCTAGAGGCTGGAATGAGCATTTTGGTTATGTCCTTTTTATTTACATACTAAGGAATGTATGCTCTACAAGTCAGGGGCCGGATTAAATCATCTCGGGGCCACCTGTTTGACACCCCGATCTAGTTTGTACAAACTGCGAAGAGGTACTTCGAGCAAAGACCCAACTAACTAGATGTTCATATTTGGAGTACACGACCTCTAGATCTTTGTCACACCAGGTCATTTTCTCATCAGTTTTATGAAGTTTAAGATCTTAATGTTTAACGGCAATGACTTCTGAGTTTGGACAATTGCACCTTTTTTCTAGTATGAAGTAAGTTGGCATAAGAAACGTACCATTCACTAATCCATCTAACATTGTGCTGAATTTCACATTTTATGTTCGCATTTCTGGAAATAATCATGATCCAAATTAAACGTAATGCTAACTAGAAAATGTTTTTAGAAGCTTTTAGGTGACGTTCTTTCTACTTTATTTAGATTTAGCTAAAGCATGCTTTTGGCTAACGTGTGTCATGACATTAAACATTTCATTTTATGGTATAAATCGTAGAATTTGGAGCCTGATGTGTCCGGCACAGTTGCGTTAACCTTTAAAACATAATCCACACACTGTTTAGATCTGCAGACATCGATTCTGATCAGTAACTTGCTCAGTTTTCAAGATTGAAGCTGTAGTTCTGACTAAATGAAACATCCAACAGCTTTTAGGCAGGATTTACTGAAAAAGATAACATTTTTGTCATTCACAGGCAAAAGCACAATCTAATATGGCGATTGTTTTCCTCTACACATCCGGGAATCTTGGACATTTCCCGGGTGTTCGTAGAGCCCTATAGACGAGCGCTCTGTCGTATGCACTATTAAAAAGTCTCAGTATATGTACCTGTATATAGAAATATTTAGGTTTAAACAATATCCCTTTTAATATTGTTCAAAAGTTCATTTATTTCTGTAATTCAACTTAAAATGTGAAAGTAATATATGATATAGACTCATTACATGCAAAGTAACATGTCGAGCCTTTATTTGTTATAATTTTGAGTATGGCTTACAGTCCATTTTCAAAATATGCTAATTTTCTGAGATTTTTTATTTGAGGTTTTTACATAATCAAAATTATAACAAAGACTATACATATCTCACTTTGCGTGTAAGGATCTCTCATATTAGTTTCACAGTTTAAGTTGAATAACATAAGTGAATGCGCTTTTTAAACGAGATTCTAATTTTCCGAGTTTCACCTGTACATATGAGTAAGCAAGAAATCATATTTGCTTTTCAGGCGCGGAGACCTCCCAACCTTCGGTGTGCGTCGTGCCATTCGCACTGGCATCGAGAGTGACGAGGAGGGCGAATCCAAGGTCCAGACCCCAGAGCCCAAACCGGAGTGAATCGACACAAGCTCGAATCCACCTACCGGAAATGCATCATGAATATACATTACAAGCTCATAAAACCAGTACTATCAAACTAATGGCTGGGTCTTTCCCCCCCAAAATCTAGACTTTGAGCATCAGCTATCTTTGACAATCTATGCATTATTCATTACACAGAGAAGCCAATACAATGGGACAATTATCATGCAACATTATACCAATAATCACAATACTTTAGCCTGTTCATTTGCTTGACTTTACATTCTCTGGGAAAAGAAAAAAATAATAGTGCTATTTTTATAAGGAACAATACAATTATGAGCAGTCCTAATTAAGGATCTATTTTTCTAATTGAAGAAGGTTAAATAAACAAACGGATATACTGGAAGGGGACCAAAGTAATATCTCAATAAAATATAGATTTGTATTAAGTTTTTATAATGGTTAAAAATGGAAGAGCTATGTTTTTCTCGCTCCTGCTAATCTCGCCTCAGATTATTATGAAGGTTTATATGCTGAAATGTATTAACTTAGCTGCACTCGCTTTTCAGCCTATTTTATGCACATATGGAAACAGACATTTGAGGCAGATAAAGACTATTGACTGTGCTGAATTTGATAATTTTGCACTGTGTAAAATTATTCCATTCTAAACCACTGCCTGTTGCGTGTTTCCCTATGTCGACTCTCACTATGGCCTTAACGTGTAGCTAAATTCCAATGGGTTTTAACGTTTAGGTGATGGGAGGTATTGGGGGCAGACTGACTCGCTGCACACTGTATTCCCCGGGCGCAGCTTGATAAATGCAATGTTGTCGTAGACCAAAGGCACATTCAAACAACCTGTTCACTGTAACTCGTTTTTTTTTTTTTATGAATGGAGGGGGGGGGGAATCGCAAGCTGTCTACCCCCCCTCTCCCCCTACCCCATTGAAGCTTTTGGCTCACACTGCTGGGAAGTGAGAGGAAACGTGTTGTTCAAAACGGCTCACTCTTTCTTACTTAATATATGGAAAAATATGCATCTTCTTTCTTGTCTCTGTCTGCTCTTGGAGTTCAAATCATATTGTGAAATGTTGTAACAATTAAAGGCTTTCGTAAATGCTATATGTGGTGTCTTTTGTTTTGTATTGCGTGTTTGTGTGGTTTAATGTTTTGGCTGTAGAGGGCGGTGGTGAATTTGGGCCTCAGCTAGTCCAAACCAGTTTCACAATGTTGGAGTAAAACTGTAAACAAGGATGGGGACACTCGGGTAAGAAGAACTCTTTACGTCACTGTCAAAACTGGCATTCTGAGAATCAAATAGGTGTCCCAACTATATGACTCATAATAAAATAGTATGTTTTTTGGGAGGAATTTATTGCCAGTAAAGTTGTGTGGATCGTTTGTATATTTGCTTTGAGCAGAGTTTTATATGCAAGCAAAATGATCGTTCTATACGCTTATTCTGAAAGTGACTGACAAGCTAGTAAATTAAAACATAATGCAATGGTGGTGAAAGTGCAGATACAGGACCAACAATACTTGGGTAAAAAATGTATGATACTTGAGTAAAAGTATGCATTGTAAAAAGTACTTTATAAAGTTAGGAGTTTAATATGCAGGATCATTTGAATCAAACCAGATCTAAAGGAGTAAACCACTAAATTGAGTAACTTTGGGTTAAAAGTATTTGAGTAGAAGGCTCTAAAATGTAAAAAAAGTACAACGCACTTTTACTTTTCACCACTGTATATTTGGTTAATTTTAACACAGCCTCTCTGTAGTGGGCGTGTCTAGTACTTTGAGCCAATCAGAAGTGTCAAAGTGCGGACTGGGCGGGGTCTCCAGTGTTACGTCCATTAAAAACAGGAACCGGTGTGTCCCGTCAGTGGATCCATGGTCAGTCCAGGACAGTCCCATCAGCTCATTCATGGATAAAGTGGATCGTTGACCTTCGCTCGTCTTGGTGTTCCTTTCCCGCTAAGGGTTTCTCTTACCTTGACTACTGTTGGATTTGGAGCAGCCTGCTTTCACAAGAAGAGGACTTCAGCAAAAAAAGAAAAGAGAATTATTACTGAAATACTGTAAAACAACTGGCCTGCATCAACTAGACCTACAAGATGCGTTTGTGTTCTGTGTTATTACAGAGCTAGTTCCAATCGGAAAAGGTGAGGTCATCTGATTTTTACATCTCCTACCTTCCAATTACAAACGTATCCTGCAATAGTTGGGACGAACCATTTGCTTACTTGTGTAAACCAAAATGACCGTTGCCATACAATGGTTAGGCAAATTTCCGTATGGATTTTTCTTGGGAAAATGGTACAGCATCACTTTCCTAATCTGCAGCAGAACGTGAGAGGTTAGAGCTGTGTCTGCTGCTGACTGAGGCTCACTAATAAATAACATACACTTGATCAGATGACCAACAATTTAGCCTGCCTCGGCCTTTGCAGGGGGCTTGTTGCCACCATCCGTCATTTTCTGTGCAAGGTTTTTTATTTTTAAATCTGTGCTTTTTTAATTGTGTTGTAGGGTTTTCACTTTGACTCCTTTACAGTGATCTTTTCCTGCAGAGCTATGGAACTTTCATTGGTAAGTTTGACTTTTATTCTTCTTACTCGCAATATCTCAGCTGTAATTAAATGCAACTGGAGATTACGTGGCACTCTAGATGGTGCCTGGTCTGATTATCTACTTTAGCCTCCTCCTTTTCATTCATAATACTGGTAACAACTGGAAGTCGAAAAGTCAAAGTATAAATGCGCGGTTAATCATAATGCAGCCTTATGTAATACACATTTCTTGGAACAATATCTTAGTGGTAGACTCTTAAGGCACTGCAGTGGACTGGTACATTTTATATATATATATATATATATATATATATATATATATATATATATATAATATTGGCTATACCCACCCAGATTCAAGATTGCATGTTGAGCTCTGGATGTAAAACAGTTACCATGATGGGGTTTGGGGGTTTGAAAAGCACTTTGTAAATACAGTTTGTTTGTTTGATTATTTCAGTCAATAACATATTAATGCTTTCGATGACCGTCTCGTCTGGTTGTGATTAACCTTGTCTGAGTACGTCTAATGTTTTTTCTGTGACGTATCTCTGTGTGCAGATTCACCCTGCTCTCAAAGCCTTCATGTGTGGCTCCCTGAGTGGGACCTGCACCACACTGCTGTTCCAGCCTCTTGACCTGGTGAAGACACGGCTACAGACTCTGCAGAACACGGTGCAGCCAGGGTCAGTCTGCACGTCCTCACACCTCACATTTAGGCCTGTCACAACAACAAAAGTTCGATATATATTAAGGCAGGAACATACTGCGATAAACGAGATTACTGAAGACCTTTTTAATGCCACAGAAGCTACCTCTAAAGTTTAAAAATGACAGTAACGCTTGTTTGAGAAGTACTTAATCTTAAAATATCCCATAATAAACAACATGAAACACAATTGCACATTTCCTTTCCTAAAGCCTGATATATTGCTTTACTGGGAGTGGGGATGTCTCCAGCTCGTCTCCATGGAGATGTTGACTAAACGCAGCCAAATATGAGATTTAAATAGGTTAGGTCCTGACCCAATACAAAAATAGCATTTTCTGTGTCTAGCTGGTCATTAGGAGCATGTTTGCATTGCTGGAAACAGTGTAATCCAAAATGTTATGAGTGCGCCTTGAACGATAAGTTAATATAGTAATTGTCGTAATGGCCCTACTCGATCATCAGTCGTAACAAACATAACACACGGCGTCATTGTGGGCCTGTGAATTCATTGAAACGACACATGACTGGAGGACGTAGATCTATTGATTAACATTGATTGTGTTTGTCTTGCAGTTCTGTCAGAGTGGGCATGGTGACGGTGTTTCTGAACGTTGTGCGCACAGAGAAGCTACTCGGCCTGTGGAAAGGGGTGTCTCCGGTTAGTTTATTTTTGTCATCATATTACTGTGATTACCAGCCATGGGGCTTTTGTTGTTGTTGTGAATATGTGATCTGTGCCCAAATCTGCACACAAATCAGTTATTGTAAAAATCCATCCATCCATCCATCCATTTTCTTCCGCTTTATCCGGGGCCGGGTCGCGGGGGCAGCAGTCTCAGCAGAGATGCCCAGACTTCCCGATCCACGCAAAAATAATTAATAAAAAAAAAAAGGCCATGTAATTTGTTTTAATGTATAAAAAATTCTTATTTTTCAGTCCTGTGTGCGGACCATTCCTGGTGTGGGCATTTACTTCAGCACATACTTCACCCTGAAGCAGCACTTTTTCCAGGAGAGAAGTCCGAGGGCCATGGAGGCAGTGCTCCTGGGAGGAGGGGCCCGCACTGTGGCTGGGGTCCTCCTGCTGCCTGTGACCGTCATCAAGACGCGCTTCGAAGTTAGGATTGTTTTCATTAATGTTATTTGCCAAAGTGTCTTTGGTCTTTATCTAAAGCTGTTGTCATTGCTGTGTAGTGTGGCAGGTACAGTTACGGAAGTGTTGCAGGCGCTCTCCGAAGTGTCTGTCGGACAGAAGGCCCTGGTGCGCTCTACTCTGGATTGTGCGCCACTCTCATTAGAGATGTTCCTTTCTCTGGAATTTACGTCATGTTCTACAGCCAGGCCAAGGCTGCACTGCCTACAGGTGAGCGCTGGATTGTGAATTTGTCTGAGGAAGCCACTAAATATTATGCACCGGTATTAACAGTGCCTGATATACAGTATATTGGGTTCCTTAGAGAGCACTGCTCCAATGTTGCTGTAAAATCATGAACCACTCGCCCTCTACTGAAAAAGCAGTAGATTCATGCAGGTTATGTCGAGTAGTTTGAATTTGTCCTGCAACTCGGTTTTTACTCATACAAATAATATATATTTTTAATTCATCATACTTTGGATTTAATGACTTCTACTTCTACTACCATAACCATCCATTACTACTCTCCAATATGTTGGTGTGTGCTGACTGTCTGTTCTCTTTCCAGAAATCAGCCTGTCTGCGGCCGCTCCTCTGGCCAACTTCAGCTGTGGCGTACTAGCTGGGGTGTTGGCCTGCCTGATCACTCAGCCTGCAGATGTGGTCAAAACACAAGTGCAAGTCAATCCACTGCTCTGGACAAGACAGGCCATATCAAACATCTATTTGGTAACTAATGCATATAAAATTCAAACTTTGTCAATTGAATGTGTCTCCAATGAGGGCAAACTATGTACCGGTACTAACATGTACTTTTTCCGTTTGTGTGTTGTGTTATGTAGGAGCATGGTGCACAAGGCTTCTTCAGAGGGGCAGTGCCACGGCTGCTCAGGAGGACTATGATGGCTGCCATGGCCTGGACTGTGTTTGAGCAGATGATGGCACGTCTTGGACTTAAATCTTGAAGTAAAACTGTAAAAAAATCACTGAAGAAAGTCAAGACACTGAAAATAGATAAAACAAAACAAGAACTTTCCTGCAAGTTACATGGAGCTAACCCCACTGTGCTGGGTCACCGGAACAATAAAACATTCCCTGGCTTAGTGTGAAACTGAAAAAATCCAGCATTTGAATGAATGAGCTTGTTTTCTGAGAGTGTGATCTCTTGCCAATTGACAGTGAAGTTTGTTTGTTTATTAATGGATCCCTATTAGTCTTTACCTTAATAAAGACTATTCTTCCTGGGGTCCATGAAAATGCTAGTTGCCTTGTGGTTAAATGTTTTCACTGTGACCACTATGAAACTGTGCCTTTGTTTGTCACACGGACACTGCAGGACTTTCTCTTTGTAGTGTCCCGGTCATTGTTGCCACAGATTACTTGAAAAAGTAATATATTACTGATTACTCCTTTGAAAAGTAACTTAGTTACTTTACTGATTACTTAATTTTAAAAGTAACTAAGTTACATTACAAGTTACTTTATTAGTTACATTCAGCTATGGCCAACAACATCTCCATCGCCTCAACACACATGACCTATGGCCTAGAAGTTTGGGGAAACACAAAACCAATCTTAATCCAATAAGTATCATTCAAAAAAGAGCGATCCGCATTGTGAATAAAGTGGCTTACAAGGCACATACAAATGAGCTTTTCCTTAAACTAAAAGCGCTAAAATTGAAGGATTTGGTTGAGTTTAAAACAGCACAATTTATGTATAACATAAGCTATAAGAAGTTACCTGTGCATATCCAGTGATTGTTCCAAAAACGGGACTGCGTTTATAATTTTCGAAAGGAAGAAATGTTTCAAAAAACATATGTGAGAACGAGTGCAAAGCAGCATTGTGTTTCTTTTGTTGGGATTAATGTGTGGAGTGAGTTGGACCAAGAGCTAAAAGACTGTAAAACACTAATTCAATTTAAAATTCTTTTGAAGAAATCAATTATAAAAAATACCATGAGAATGGATGCTAAGGATGCAAAATTAAGATGATAGATCACACATGTTCTTTGTGACGATCTAAACACAAACAAATGGTATAACTGTATGCATAAGACATTGGCAGCTTTTACTGTTTGTTTTGTACTTACACTGCGATAGGCGCAATAAGCTTTAGCTTCTGCCTATTCCATTTCAGACTTTATGTTTATTTATGTCGTTATCTGTTAAATGTTTAAATGTCTGAATAAAAGAATCAATCTGAATCTGTATGACAAACCCTTTTACCAACACTCACTTTATTGGAAGTGTGTTTTAATATCAACAAAGCTGACACAGACTCAGAAAAGTGACGTATTTCCATCTCTCTCCCCGACCAATGTTAGTGTTTTAGGCTGAAAACGTGACATTATGTTACGTCACTCGTCGAGATGCAAAACTAAATCTATTTTTTTCCAAAGGAAAATGACAAAATAGTAACTCACAGTGATTTGGAAAAGTAACTTCAATCTGATCACTTGTTTGGAAATTGTAACGCGTTAGATTACTAGTTACTGAAAAAAGTAATCTGATTACAGTAATCCGTTACTAAGTAATTAGTTACTGTCATCACTGGTCCCGGTATCAGGGGTGCCGCCAGAAATTCTGGGCCCTATGGAAACAAAAATTTCTGGGCCCCCTACATTTTTTACAGATAAAATGTAACCCAATAAACATGCCCTGTATACTTTAAAAAAGATACTTAGCACATTGCATAGTTAAAATGTCTGATGAGTAAAAGCCTACACAAACAAGAAAAAGCTATGGAAATATGTACTTGTTTACATAAAAGGAGAATATTTATTATCTCAATTGCAATTGCAAACACAACAGAACATAATGTACACATAAAGTATATGTCAATATTATTGACATATACTTTACGTGAACAAGCTTTAACTGGGTCCAACTGCTCAATCAGGAAACATCAGCTACAACTAACCCATAATTAAATCAGTCCAAGACTAAACTAGGCCAAGGGCTCAAAATCAAGACACACCAGGAGTAATGCCAGGCCTAAACCAGTCCAGGACTAAACAAGTACTGAACCAGACATAAACTGTTTGTTATCCAGGTATAACAAAGTTATGTTCAACATCACTTTATAATGGCCCAGCGGCGTGCCTTTCTGCTGGCAAAATCATGTATCAAATCATCAAAGTTCAGCTTTCTTGCCAGTTTGCTTTCAATGGATAGTATGGCAAGGTGACAAAGTCTGTCCTGCAACATAGCAGACCTAAGATAATTTTTAATCAGTTTCAGCTTATTGAATGCTCTCTCGCCACCAGCAACGGTCACAGGCAATGTGCAAAATATTCGCAAAACTATGCAGACCTGCCCAAAAATACTCTGCAGCTGCATCTTGTAAATGCTGTTGAGCAGATCAATTGGTGACAGACACCCTGGGAAAGTGGCCCTATATACAGAGTTGAGGTGTCTGACTTCATCTTCAAATTCACAAGTCAGATCAGTGTTGTATTTTGAAATCAATGGCTGGCATACAGAATGGATTTGATCATCATGTTGAATAATATTGTATGAAATAGATAACTATACAACACAAGAAAAAAATTAGACAATCCAAAACTGTATTCGTTTTTACTGCCTTGGTAGCTGACCATGTTCACATCACCTGACACTGAGAGGACTGGGTCATTAGTAGGAGGACGAGGTGCGGACAATAAAGCTGACTCTCCATCTGTATAAGTCACACACACACACACGCGCACGCACACACGCACACGCACGCACACACAGTGTATTGGCCGATTTAGTTTTCTTAATATAAAATATTAAAATATCTATTCTGTAAACTAATTATAGCCAATGGTTACCACAGACACATTTTTTATTCCACTTTATATTATTTTTTCAAGGGGCATTATTTATATTAAGAACGTCAAGTTTGACAGCATCGATCGTAGCAGCAGCACTGTCACTTCACAGAACACACGGCAAACTGATTTTTGTAATTTTTGAAGCGTGTAGGTTACTTTTTGTTTAGTAAAGTTATCATCATGTGGAGAACACAGTAGATAAGACGTGCTTAGAGCTTTCAATCTTCGTGAAGTTTTGCGCTCAGGCTCACCTTGTTTGGCTGAGACGGGGACGGGGGGCGCGGGGGAAGGGAGACGTGGGTGTGCAGCGGCCGCTGAATCTGTGTCTACGAGACATGATAACCCGGAGACAGCAGAGATGTTGTTATTGTTGGATGTAAATCATAATTCAGTAATTATTTTACTAAGCTAGCTAGATAAAAGCAGGTCATGTAGCAACAAAAAGAAGTAAGTGAAAGTTTTGGAATACAGGAATAGGGCAAGCTACCTTTGTTTTTGAAAAACTGTGTGACATACTGTCGACTTCGGCGTTCTCAGTCTTCTCTTTCCCTCTTTTCTTTCCGTTTTTGATGCCCTGACTTTTGATGTGACATGCCTGCGTGTGTCACTATCTGCACTGCATCATAACAAATGCAATAAGCAAGAGACGCTAGGCTAGCGAGCGTAGCTCGGACAGCGCAGGTGGAATGAACCATTGTGAGGGGGAGGGGTGTGACTTAAACAGTAAATACATTATTTGTTTGTTAAATATTAAATCTATGGTCAAAACGGACAAAATACACATTAAGTGTATGAGGGGCCCTAGCACATTTAACGTATGTATAAAAAAGAGAAAATAAATAAGAAAAGAAAAAGAGGGTCTGCTCTTCTGGGCCCTTCATCAGCCTGGGCCCTTAGAATCGTCCTAACCTTCCACCCCTTTACGGCGCCCATGCCCGGTATCACTTTATTTATTTTTTATATTGTCTAGCTAGTACCTAACTGACTAATGCCTAATAGTTTAGGTATTGTACATGTATTGTTATACTTTAATATAAAACATATATCCTGTGCTTCCTAAGTGTGCGGTCAATGATTGAACCAGCAGGTTATCTTAACTATGTGAACCAGAAAGGCAGGTTGTAGAGATCAAACAGACACACACTGATGTGACCCAGACCTAGAGCAATATGACACAATTTTTCAGAAGCAATGACTTTGTGCCGAATGTTAATGAGTGCAAAAAGCAGAAAGTGGGGGGGTGATGTTTGTTGTAACGTCGGTGTGCTGAACATGTTATCTTTGGTAAATATGTTACAGCACCAGTCTTTCACCGAGAAGTCAACGTCTCGGGATTGTCTTAATATGGTCTTGTCATCTTAATATGGAATACTCATCCGACTCTAACAGAGCTGACCGCTGGTAACCCGTCCCATGGACCCGTCCCCGCCGCGTGCATATGGTTTAAGCGCCTCCTGGAGGACAAATGTAAAACTACTCCCACATTTCCAACGGAATGGAAAACCGCGAATGTTGACACAATTAAGGGATTTATTTGTAAGAACTGTAGAAATATTTTATTTTTTTTGCATTATGATCTCTTAACCCCCGACTGAACCGAGCGCACTGTCTCCAGTTTGACTTTACCCAAATCTAAAAGTTTCTCAACGGGAAAGGTAAGACCTGTCACATTTTTTAAGCGTTTTTGGCAGGTTTTTGTCGGTTTTTGTTGCTTTTTTCATTGCTTTTCCCCCCTTCATTTGTGTCGTGTTTTTGTCACGTTTCGTCGCATTTTTAATTGCTTTTTTGTCGTGTTTTTGTCACAATTTTGTTTTCCTCCTTGTTTTCGTTGCTATTTCGGCGCTTCTTTTTTTTTTTTAAGCTTTTAGATTTGGGTAAAGCCAAACTGGACAAAATGTGCTCTGTTCAGGTGGGGGTTAAGCACATTTTACATTGACATTTTATAGTGATTGTTTCTTCCTGTTGAAAGTGCTCTGACCAATCATGACCTCGGACATGGCGGTATAAAAGATACGTCATTTCCTCTTTTCGGCCTCTTTTTCACCGTGTGGTCAGATTTCCATACGGCGTTGTTTCGTGGTGAGTTTTAAAGGCTTTTATTTTCAGTTGAACGTTTAAGTTACGAGGATTTAAAGTTGTGTTCATACATACTAGTAGTTAAACACACACTATGCCAATTCACATGCGCTAATGGGGATCATTTTGGCGCTAGCCTTTGACATATTACTTGTAGCTAATTTGAAGCTAACATGCTAACCGGAGACACGCGGACAGAGTTCTACCTCGGGTTAGCATGCGCTAAGTGCCTAATGTCTCGGTGGGACACAAATCATATGAACGGTTAACTTCTTGTATCCCTTTCAGGTTTTTAACTAGAAATGTGTAAAGGGGGGAGTCTAACAGTTGAATTAAGTGTATCCCTCTTGTATTTTGCTGTGACGCTAATATTCAAATTTGGCACCAGAAAGTTGGATTTTTTTTTTACATATATATTTTTGTTCCTGCAGCTCTCCCAATTACTCGTTGCTCACGGGAAAGCGGTCACGATGTCCGGAGGTCTGGATGTCCTTCAAATGAAGGAGGAAGATGTGCTGAAGTTCCTGGCCGCAGGAACCCATCTGGGAGGTACCAACCTCGACTTCCAGATGGAACAGTACGTCTACAAAAGAAAAAGTGACGGTAAGTGGAAAGGATTAGACAGTGAGTGAACTGAGTCTTGGCCAATGTTACAAACCGTGATTTTGCAGGTGTGTACATCATTAACCTGAAGAAGACTTGGGAAAAGCTGTTGCTCGCTGCCAGAGCCATTGTTGCCATTGAGAACCCAGCTGATGTGTGCGTCATCTCTTCTAGGAACACTGGACAGGTGAAGCATTCACACGAACTATCATGTTTATGCACTCTGTTAAAGCCAGACATTGTGGTCGGTGTTCTGGTGTCGGAAGTGTGCTAGAGTGAGTTGGTTGGTTTTTCAATGGCGCCATGAGGACTTTAGTCTGCGAGTGGCGCCTAGATAATCAGCCACACATTTTTACAAACTTGAAGTGAAATGAGATTAAATGATCTTGTTGTGTTCTGGTAGAGGGCAGTGCTGAAATTTGCCTCCGCTACTGGTGCCACCACTTTCCACGGTCGCTTCACCCCAGGAACCTTCACTAATCAGATCCAGGCTGCATTCAGAGAGCCACGTCTGCTGCTTGTGACGGATCCACGTGCCGACCACCAGCCCCTCACTGAAGCTTCCTATGTGAACATCCCAACAATCGCTCTGTGCAACACGGATTCTCCCCTGGGATACGTTGATATTTCCATTCCCTGCAACAACAAGGTGAACATTTCTAATGTTTAAATCCTGGATGCACACGGCTGAAGCCTGCACTATCCTGTTTGTGCTGGTGTATTTGTGCTATAAAAATGCCTCACCTTGGTCTGCCTTTCTTTCATATTATGAAAAGGAGGGTTAAATGTTGTGGCAACATGTAAACGTATATTATGATGCATTAAATTTCTCTATTGTGAAACTGACTTTCTTTGTACACAGGGTCACCACTCTGTGGGTCTGATGTGGTGGATGTTGGCTAGAGAGGTTCTGAGGATGAGGGGCACAATCTCTCGGGAACACCCATGGGAGGTCATGCCTGATTTGTACTTCTACAGGGATCCTGAAGAGGTATTTATAATTGGACAAATGGAGTGACTGCAGTAATTTCACTGCAAAACATCACTCTTGAATTTGCTTTTATGACAGATTGAGAAGGAGGAGCAGGCTGCAGCAGAGAAGGCTGTTGGGAAAGAGGAGTTCCAGGGTGAATGGAGCGCTCCTGCTGCTGAGTTTGCCCAGCCCGAGGTGGCTGACTGGTCTGAGGGTGTTGCTGTGCCATCTGTGCCCATCCAGCAGTTCCCAGCAGGTAATTATTTAACATCTTTTTGTATTGTATGTATATGGGCCAAATCTCATTTATTTCTCTTAGTAGCTGCTACTGCTCCGGCCACCGCTGCCGCCGCTGCTGCAGCACCGGTCAAGACTGGTGAAGTCTTCTCTGGTGAGTTGCTCTTTAAAAATGAAGAGTACTAAGAACTGCTCAACACTTTATGCTAATCCTTAATTGTTTTGCAGAGGACTGGAGCACTCAGCCTGCCACAGAGGACTGGTCCACTGCTCCCACTGCCCAGGCATCTGACTGGGGTGGTGCCACTTCTGACTGGTCTTAAAATACAGATGGCAACAATAAAAGTGTTTTTTACACGCTGACTTTGCTGTGTTGTCTTGTATGGCTTGTGGGTACTTCAATTTAACATTAATGCAGTAAAATAAAATAACGCTTCAATGTGAAGTATGGAACAAGAAGGCACAGTGTACCAAAAAGTAATGCCCGCTATACTACTGCAAACTGCAGGTTGGAGCTGGATTAGTAGTGTTGTATTTAAGGGATTCTTGAAACGTGTTCAATTGTGATTACCGGCTATACAAATACAAAGGGAGACCGTGATCCACACGGAAAGCATGTGCTGAGCTGACCTCCCGCCTGTGCAGTGTGCGGAACAATCCCGTGCGCTCTATTCGCGCGTGTGGGTCAGGTGGGCGTCCCCCTGCGCTGCTATTGGACAAAGACTGATCCTTTTCCTCCTCGCCTTCCGCTTTCTTTTCATACGCGCACCCAGCCACTGAATAATGATAATAATGATCAAGATGGCTACTACAGAATCCTCCTTGCGGTAGCTGACCAATTTGATGGGAAGACTTTGGACGACTTCTGTTTACAGTTGAAGTCCCTCTTAGGCGGCGGGACCGCTCCAGGAATCGGACTTTATGGATTAAAAGGGGCAGCAGAGCTAGAAAAGTCATTGTGTTGCCTGCAGCACTCATTCTAGTGAAGCTAGCTAGCAGAGCAACGAGCTAGTTGTACTTGTCGACCACCTCTGGTGTAGCTTCCAGGGGAGGTTGCCATTGCCTGTATTGTGGCCTGTAGTTGGACGGGGAGTGTCAGATGGCAGAGCCAAGGAAAGTGCCCTTTGTCACCATCTCATCCTTCAGCACCGTACCGCAAACCCCCGAACCCGGCAAGAAGCGCCGCCGCGAAGAGGACGGTGCGGACGTCACTTTTGGGAAAGATGGAGGTGGAAGTGCTGCGGCCAAAGGGTCAGGAGGTGGTGCTCAGTTTGGAGATACTAAAGGAGGCGAGTCCGACGAGAGTAAGCCCACTCTCCGCCTGAGCCTCTCTCTGAGCGAGCCCAGCGAGAGAGGCTCTGCGGAGTTCAACTACAGCGAGCTGACCCACTCCACTCACTCTCAGGTTAGTCCAGAAACAGCACCATGATGCATGTGTGCACGAGCGGCCCCAGGGCACACAGAAGCCTCGACAACACTTCGTTAGCTGTGCCAATATTCATTTCATTAATACCACCGGTGCAAATATGTGTATAACGTGGCATTTAACTTGAAGCTGTGCACATTCATGTCGGCTATTATGGCTTATATATCTTGTCTGAATGAAGAGAGCAATTACTATTTGGCGCTATGTACAGACAGATTTGATTATAGTTAAGTAAGTTTTCTTTGGCTAAACCATTATATCTGATTCAATCAACCAATAAAACATTTCACTCAATTGTAAGCCATTTTCTAGGAATAGCATAGTACACATTTCACTGGAGCTGCACTTCCAGCAGGGTTTATGTTGTACAATACAACAGGGACTCTTACAGCATTAAATTGTTCCACTTAATATTTGTAGGAAAAGGCAGCATGTTCAACAGTACCCAAAGGACTTGCACCTTCCCTCGACCCCAGTGACCCATTTGCTGACGATGACAAGGAAAGGCGTGAAGTAGAAGAGCTGGCCAAGAAGTTTGAGAGCAAATATGTAAGTTTTGCTTTCAATACATTAAGTTATTTTTATTCAACATGGCTGGTGATTTCTTGTTCTGATGTTTTGTTTTCTCTGTGCAGGGAAATGGAGGAGCCAAAAAGAAGAAAAAAGACCGCATGCAGGATCTCATAGATATTGGCTTTGGCTACGATGAGACCGACCCTTTTATTGACAATTCAGAAGCTGTGAGTAGTGAACTGTTTATAGTAAAACTGCATTTCAACACTGACACATTTTTCGGCTGTACACCAATCTCAAATTCATCAAATAGATTTTGTGTGCTTACCCAGATCACTCCAAGTCTTTAAAAAAACAGGTGCTCATCAGGTTCCAAAGGGGAAAACACTTTAGTTTTTCCTTTGTGTGTATTTACATTTTATGTAGCCAGTGTTGGGGAGTAACTAAATGCATTTATTTAGAATAGAATAGAATGTGTGTCACATGATGCGCTGTGATCTGCTGCTCCTGTGCATTTACCGAGAGAGTTTTAATGGTAAGTGAGTTTATAACAGGTGTTCATTTTTTTAATTATACGCCATATTTATACATAAATATAATGATAATCAATGTGAAAGTATTTTCAAAGTATTCAGAATACAGTACTCTGATTAGACAAAGTAACGGAATACGTTACAAAATACATTTTATGGCTAGTATTCATTATTTAGTAACTAAATACAATTTCAAAGTATTCTCCCCAACACTGTCTGTAGCAAACACAACATTCTGACCAACGACATTTTCCACAATAGCAGAACTAAAGGAACACTTGTATGTTGATAGTATGACGAGCTGGTCCCAGCCTCCCTCACCACTAAACATGGAGGCTTCTACATCAACACGGGAACACTGCAGTTCAGAGCTGCCTCCGACTCCGATGGAGAGGAAACCAGTACAGCCGAAAACCACTTTAAGGTAACTTTGGCTCTGACGCCTGTGTTTGTAATATAGTAAATGTAAGAAACCCCCTGTCAATGAGGTTTCATGATATAGCTCTGGTGGTAATGTATAGCACAAGTCTATGCATTACCAGTCTTTCCTTTCTTTCTCCATTATCTCTGGAAACACACAAACTCAACATTGCGTACTCATCCTGGAAACATGCATAGTTATTTTAAGAATATGGTATAGTCAGTGACGGGGTTTCAAAGTGTACACTTTTTTTTTACAAGCCTTTCACATCTTAAGTCTGTTTTGTTTGTGCAGAAAATGAAAGATGGAGAAGAACGGGTAATTAAAAAGCGCAGAAAGAAGCAAGATGCTGGCGTCCTGGAGGAGAAGAAACCCAGGAAGAATAAAGTACCAAAGTCGGGGTGAGCGTCTTCTTTTTTATAATCATCTTTGTAAATGTTGTGCATTCAGCTGTTCTTCCATCAAGTTGTCAAGTTTTTGCTTCATGTGTCTACCTACGAGACACTAAAAACATGAAGTGTGTCATTTGTAAACTGTCAGAGACCCCTGTACTTCCTGTGTGGGTGTCTACCGTGTTGATTGTACTGTACAACGCTGCTGACAGATATATTTAGACACACTCATTGTTTAAATTATACAATAAGCAAAAACTGTTTAGATGGAGCTTGCACAGACTCTTCAATTGTCACATGCTGACAGTTTCATCTCCAGGACTGAGTAGGGATATTTAGCAGCTGTCATTTCTGTATTGCATGGAAGTTGATGTAAATACTAGTTTATTCTCTAGTTTATTCTCTCTCTCTGCTTCTCTTGTAGAGTGTCTGCTCTGAATGCTCACCGTCCAGAGAAAAAGAAGAGGAAGAAGTTGATGAAGGACTCGCTGCACTTGGCTAACATGCTGCGGCGCTTCAACCGGGAGAAGGAGGAGATGCGCAAGAAGAACCCAGCTGGAGGCCTGCAGCAAAGACCCAACACTAAACTGCCTGCTCCCAACAGCTCCCTGGTCACCAACCAATCAAAACCCAACAATGACTGCAGCATGGCCGACCTCACCGCTGACCCTGTGGTGATGTCGCTGCTCGGGACGGCCAACAACGACATCCTGCAAGACATGATGGGGGACCTGGACTTTGGGCTGCTGGACTCCCCTCACAGTCCAGGACAAGGGGAGAATGGCTCATTTGGGCACAAGGGCAGAGTGTCCCAGGGCAACACCACCACCCCTCCTCTGCCCAATGGACTCCCTGCACCGCTCGCAAAGCGCATCGAGGACCTGAGAGCGGTACGAATACGCTTTTTATCATCGTGCTTTATTTTAGGCAAAATGCAGAGTGTTTTCTTGGACATTTTACATATTATTTACAGCGTTGTTCGCATTTGTAAATAATTTTTTGGATGTAAAAATTAAATAATGCATCCTCCGACCTTCTCCCACTTACTAAAAAAGGTAATTAACCTCAAGAGACATGAAGGTTATTACACATTTGAATCTTGCTCAGAAATGCCACCAACAAAAAAGGTAAAAATGAAGACAAACAAGGCATGACATTTTTCTTACAGAGGGATGAGCTGTAATTGCTCCACATTTTTAACGCTTTTAATGTTTTATGGATATTCTGAACTGTTTTTGTTGGTTACAGGCATCCAGGCAGTTTGATGAAGAGGGTCGCAAGAAGTTTTTCACCCTGGATATGAACAACATCTTATTGGAGTAAGTCGACACTGGCTCACGTGGAGCATGTGCAGAAACGCAAACTTATGTTTGTCCTGGCTCTTGTGTCTTTGTCCAGTATCGAGCTGCAGGTTCAAGAGCAGCCAACAGATGTACGCGCAGCAATTTACTCTCACCTCGAGGCCTTTGTGCCCTGCAACAAAGAGGCTCTGCTCAAACGACTCAAGAAACTCAACCTCAACATTCAGGTGAGGGGAGGAGTGCTTAATTCTTTCAAACAACTAAATGTTGCAACTCCAGATTTGTCCCAGTACAAGCTCAGACACGTAGGTGGTGAAATCATTGACTCCATAAAAGCACAAATGGGGCTTTCGATGCAATTTTTATGTAATTGTTGAGGCCCCACTTAAATGACCATTGCACTTGAAATTTGACCCGTATGGAGGGTCTCTCTCTTCCTGGGCCATGAAGTTCCGGTCTATATTTTCAGTCTAGCGCATAACAAGTAGGTTTTATAGTAATGTAGCGTGTAAGAGTATGCTGCTGGGATCGTTGCAGGTGTACCTCAACAGTGCCGTAGTTGTGCTGACATCCTTTTCTCTGCGTGCCCTATTTTCTATTTTTATCTGTTGGTGCATCCTGAGTCTTGTCTCATGTCTCCCAGGACGACCGTCTCAGAACTCCTCTGCTCAAACTCAAACTGGCTGTGTGCAGCGTGATGCCTGAGCAGATCTCGCGCTACAATATGGACTGCATGGCTAAAGTGGCAAAGTAAGTATCGCACAGGTCCTGGTACTGCAGTTGGAATATCTGAACACAACCAGCACATCACACAGCGTTACTCCGAGAAAAGAGACTTGTGAAATGTCCTTTTACAGAAGCAGTTCACCTTATTCTAGCCTAAATGTCATCTGTTCTTTCCAAAAACAACAAACTACACCATCACGTTGGTCCCAGAGACACTCGGAGCCTGTGGCAGGTCATACAGACCCCACCACAACACCACCTGCTCTCTGCGGAACGAGCTGATTGTCTTGAAGCTGACCTCTCACTCCCTTCCCTGTTCTCCCTCCCTCCCTCTGCTTCCACCTGCATTTACAAAATGTGGTCCACTCCAGGCCTTCACTGTGTAAAGGTCACTGACTGTGTGGAGATTTCTATTCTTCGTTAACGGTTTTCAGTTAGTGGTGACATCTACAGTGATGAAAATCCAGATTCTTCACGGTCCAATTTACAACAAATTTCAAAATAATTAAGTCAGATTTCAAAGTGCAATGTTTGCTACATTTGATACTATGTTTATTATTATTTTTGACTATGTCTTCCAGGCAGCAGGAGGAGGGGGAGAAGAATGGCTCAGATGATGATGATGAGGAGAAACCAGGAAAAAGGGTCATGGGACCACGGAAGAAGTTTGTCTGGGACGATAAACTCAGGTCAGCTTTCTGAGATGGTCCTAAAGCTCCAGTGCTTTTTAGTGGTGACATTAACTGCTGATATTGTTCCTTCAGAACGCTGCTCTGTAATCTAGTGCGCATTAAGCTGAACTGTTACGAGCTGGAAGGGAAGAACTCCATGTCTCTGGAGGACTACCTCAAGGCCTTCATGGAGAACGAGGTCAAGCCCCTGTGGCCCAAAGGCTGGATGCAGGCCAGGTGCATACACTATGACCTTCTAACATGATTTAATTAGAGTGTCATTTGACTCTTTATTTGTATGACTGTATTTTCCAGGATGCTGTTTAAAGAAAGCACTTTGGTACATGGTCATCTCACAGGCTACACGTATGTTATTTTTCACATCATTATTCACCAGTAATGCAAATGGCTGACATAAAAACAAGTCACAGAACAGACAAATGAGTGATACCTGTAAGACTGTCTGCACTCTTTCTCCTCAGAGCAAAGAAAAAGATTGTTCCTACTCCCAAGGCCAAGGCTAAGGTTAGTCTCCTCTCCTGGGGTCTGATCTTTAGCAACTGCTATTATCGAGAGACGTAAATGTTCCGTAACATAAATCATGAAACGTCAAACAATAACTTTTGCCTTTTTTATTGTGTATGCATTAACACAATTGCACAACATACACATACTATTAAATGTAAACCTATTCAATTCAGTTTTACCTTGCTGCACATCATTTATGTGAAAGTCTATTATGGTAATAATCAATTTGTGATTTATTTTACATTAAAAAGTTGATTTGAAACGAGTACATGTGCACCCTTGAAATTGTTTTATTTGAACTGTTTTGTAGTATGTCTTTGACACTGTGTTGTGTTTATCACAGGAGCCAGTGATATGGACACCACGGTCGACTTCCTCAGCAGCCCCAACCCCGTCACCGGTTGCTAGGAGACTACCCCAATCCCCAGCAGAACCCATCTGTTTGGACTCTCTAGATGACGACCTGGCAGCCCCCTCCCTGGATTCGATCTCCCACGCCTTAGCCATCTTGGGCAATGCTGCTAAAGGCCTGGCCCAGGGAGAGAGCCCGCCGTCCCCTGAGGCGCCCAAACCTCCTCCCAGCCTCCACTCCTCTCCTGTGCTCCAGCAGCAAAAAAAGAACTCTGTCAACTCCACTTCCATCAGCACACCTCACTATCTGTCTACCTCTACGTCCAGCCCTCTGTCCCGGCCCGCCTCAATCAGCACCTCCCCCTTGGCCACGGGACGGGTGCCTGGAGTGGACATGTTAAGTAAAAACTCACCACAGGTTCATAGACATTCGGTGCTGAACTCTCAAAGACCTATGAGTGTGGGTGTGGCCAAAGCCAACATGTCGGCCACAGTCTCTTCTCCTAAGCCCCGCCCCCCAGCCACTGCCTCCCCCCTCATGGTGCCCTCAGGCCTCCTCAAGGGCAGCAGCTCCAAAGGCAGTGACACTGTCCTGCTGTCGTCCCCTCAGACCCGACCACACATGCTCCAGTCCGGCTCTCCACACATCACGCCCAAGCCCTACATTCCCCCTCGGCTCCCCCACACGCCCTCCCCTACCCCGTCACAGCCACAATCCAACTTCATCACGCCCATGCACGCCACTCTCACCAAACCGTCCCACAGCAGCATAGCCCCCATTATCAAACTGTCCTCCAGAGCCCCCAGCCCCGCAGTTAGTGGCTCTTCCTCCCCCGCCCTTCCACAGCCCCCCCGGTCTCAGGTCGCCCCGTCCATACACCAGTACTCTCCCAAAAGTCCTGCCTCCTTCCGCCCGTCGTTCTCAGGTTCCTCTGGAGCTGCAGCCAAACCAGGCCCAGGCAGTTTTATGGTCCCGGGACAGAAGACCCCCAGCAGCACCACCACCTCTAGCCTTATCAACAGCTCGCCTATGAACAAGCACACCGCCGCCTCCATCACAGCAGCCTCAGTCAGCCATAGGCCACGGCCAGGGATATCTCAGGGGGTCAAGCCGATTCTTCAGGGGGTCAAGCCGATTCTTCAGGGGGTCAAGCCGATTCTTCAGGGAGTCAAGCCGATTCCTCAGGGGGTGAAGCCAGTCCCACAAGGGGCCAAACCTGTCCCATCAACCACCAGTTCACCTCAAATAACACAGGTTTGTGTTCCACATTCAATTTAACTCACTGTTTAAAAGCCAACATAAGGGACCCATTCCTAGTTTAGCAAAATGTATGTTGTGTCATATCTGTACATGGAAGGGATGTGTTGAACTCATAGACTGTATAAAGAATAGACAGCTCCTCCTCACTCTTCCCCATTTACCAAAATGACCACGTTCGTGGGGGAAATCATGGCGGATTTACAGGCTCCTCCTCTCCAGCTCTGACGAAGCATGTTCCTAAAAAGGGTACAAGGGAGGGATCTTGACTGTAGACCCGGCCCTGCTTGGCCCTCGCGGGGTGTGTAATGGGCGTGTATTTCTGTTGTAATCACGCCCATGGCCAGGCAGCAACGTAAACTGCCTGTCAATCAAAGCCAGGCTCTCATTAATTACGCAAGATTTCTAAAATTCTTATCTACGATAAAAACCCTGGTGCCCCATATTGTTTTTAACCCAGCGTAATCACAGGAGGAATATCTAGCTCTAGCCACTTCTAAACCATTAAGCACCAGGCATTAACATTGTTTTTAACGTGTCTAAAGTCCAATGCATTCCAATGGGGGGATAGCGGTCATATGGAGGTACTACAGCAAAGGTGGAGCAATGGCGGCCTCCAGTGTCGTAGTCAGAAAGCAGAGCAGTCAGCGGCCATTGGTTGAACTGGACCAGAGAGGCGGTTCCTAATTAAACTATCATTTTAATTTGTCAGGGTAGACAGGATTCAAGTGATGTGGACAAGAATCTAAGCCTTAGCGAAGCCACAGGCGAGCTCAGGCATATCCGACCTTTAACTCGAGTGCTACCAGTAGTTTTTCAGCCCTTATAGCTCCCAGAAAGACTTTCTACATTTAATTAAATGTACGCTGTAAATCTAATGTTAATAAATATCCATCTCTTTAAGTTGTAAAATGTGACTCATGTTTACTTCCTGTTTGTGTCCAGGTTTCTACATCAGGTAGCAGCTCTCTGCTGGGCTCACCCTCCTCTCTGCCTCTGGGCTTTGGGATGCTGGGGGGTCTGGTGCCTGTGTCTTTGCCCTTCCAGTTCCCCTCTCTGCTCAGCCTCAGCTCCCTCGGGACAGCAGGCTCCAGTACTACCGCCAGCGGCTCCACGGCCAGTAGCAACACTCCCTTTTCTACACTGACACAGAGTGAGTGCCCATTGCACAAACAAGCACATAACAAGTGGGCTCAACCAGACGTATGACGCATTAGTTTTAGTTTTCAGGTGGCACAGCGGTTAGTGCTTGTGCTTCTCAGCAAGAAGGTCTCGGGTTCGAACCCCAGGCCAAACGGGGTCTTTCTGTGTGGAGTTTGCATGTTCTCCCCGTGTCTCTGTAGGGTTCCTCTAGGTACTCTGGTGTCCTATACAGCGGCATCAGAGGATGCATCAAATGCAGAAGACAAATCAATAAATCACACCTTAACCATAACCTTTCATGTCACTCTTCCAGACACTCAAAGTTGCTTTGTTTTTATCTGGATGTTTTGTGTAAATTCTGTGTCCTGTTTTTGCTGCACCCTTGTTTTGCCTCTTATGGTGTCTACATGTAGCTTCTGTCTGACGTTGTCCATTTTGTTTGCCCACTTCCCTGTGTTTCCTTCCTAATCTCCTGTCTTTCCCCCACCCCCGTCCCATCTGTTTAGATGTGTATAAGAGTCTCCAGTCAGGCTCTCAGACTACTCTGCCTCCACATTTGCAGCTCGCTTTCTCAGGTAAACTCGCCCCTATGTCCTGTGTCCTGTTGTGTCCCACCTCGGGATATTCCTGTCTGTCTGTCCTGTCCTGTCCTGTCCTCAGATTTGTAACTTAACTTTTTCCTTATGCTGATGCGTTTACTACTCATCAGAGTAAGTCCCTTAGTGGCAGAATATTGGCCGTTTTTACAACTTTCAGCCGTTGTGGCTTCATATTTGAAGTTTCTCTATATGACTCTACAGAAGCTGTAGCCAATAATGAAATAAGCAAACCCTTGTTTTACAGATGTCGGTCAAGGCCAAGCAGATGTGAAGAGGAAGACTTTATGATACAACAGGACCAAAACTGGTTCAGGAGACTCACAAAGAGCTGGAAACACTTCTCAGATCAACTCATGGCATCACCACAATGAACTGTCAACTATTTGATCTTTTTAAAGACTTTTTTTTTATATATATATATAAAATATGATAAATGAGAAGACAAACAAGTCTGTCAATGTTTACAACAGACCTTTAACACTGTGATCAGTGAAGGAGAATGGGTGAAAGTTCAGGTGTGGGTTTGCCTGAACCTTTTCAATTATGTTTGGAAGTGTGCCTTTGTACGTGTTCCTCTCTGATGCATGGTCATTGTGTCTACTCGGTGCTGTTTTTACTATGTAATTATTGATACTGTAAAATATCTGTAAGCTGCAAATTTGTTGAATTTGAACTTTTTTAATTAAGAGCTGTACACTTTTTCTTGAATTGGAATTACATAACTGTACAGAAGCCCATCTTTTAATTAAAATGAAATGTTAGTTTGTGGGGATTGTCATTTATGAAAACTGCTGTCTGAACCAAACTTCACTGTACATGTATTTCTACCTTTTCGTGGCTGATCATTTTGAACCTGCCACTGATTTTATTGGTTTATTTGGTTGGGACAGTGCATGTTATTGAATAAGCCACTCCAGATTGTAGCCATGGGCTTATTTGCGTCCGTTGTCCCACACTCGCATTTGTCCTGGCCTATTGTACATGGTTTTTAGTAGTAGGGGAAACCGGTACATGCACTCAAAGGCTCCATCCAGGTGGGAATTGAACCTGGGACCTTCAAGTTAAGTAATCTTTGTGTAAATACAACATGATTTGAATATGCTGAAGGTTTGTTGGATTTACACTTTGCACTGAAGAAAGTGGAAAAGGAGGCAGATGTCTTTAATGTAGATTAATGTAGCTTTTTAGACAGCATAACAATCTACGTGCGTAATTCAAAGTACTCCCTGAGCAGTTTGGCCAGAGATGCCCGCTATTGGACAACAATTCTAAGCTTTCAATCACAAATTGGAAATACATGCACAGACATGAACACTACAGGGCAGTGTTGGTTTAATTTCAAAAAGCGAGTAAATCAGTCAAAACTAACCTAGCCATTGAAACAAAATAATCTGACACAAGAGCAAAGTCCAACATGACTAGACAAAATTATACAAAAATTCAAATTTAAGCAGATAACAAAAACAATGTGAAGGATAGTTGTCAATAGGCCCATCGAGGCAGTCTTCCTCAAAGGTTTCTCCAGCAGAAGTTCACTTTACAAGTGGTCTGGTCTTGTCGTCGTCGCCACACTGATGCGCTTTGTACTTTTTCACCTCTGCCATGTACTTTGACCAAGCATCGCTCTTGCCAGGCTCCGTCTGTGGAAGACAAGACATGGGCGCTTTAGTTCAGATATAAATAAGCAAACCTAAGCCTACAAAAACACTTACTTCTGAGTCCTGTTTCTGTTTCTTCGCAACTACGCCGGTTTTTAGGAACACACCGCCTCTGCGCTTCCCCACCTGGGTTAAGGCATAGAAGACTGACACCGTTATAGGAGCCCTTGCAGATGGTTTGCCAATGAAGGAGACTACACCAGAACAGAAGATCTATTTCAGTCTTCTGTCACCACCAAGTAACCAGTACAAGATTCAGCCAAACCCACTTTGTTTATATTATAATACATATAAGTATGTATGTGTGTTAAATACTGTAATGGATCTTTTATCGCAAGTGTGTAACTCATTAATTGTTGCTTGGCTTGGAAAAGGCACTATAGTATGACATCTTACAACTGCTAAACCCCTTACAAAAGTGGCCACAGGCGGGGGCTTCTTGTCCTCTGACGCATGTTCGGTCGTTGTCCCGACTCCACTTGTTGGTGCTTCTTTTTTTCGCTTCTCCTCCTCCATCTTCTTCTTGAACATCTCCATGAAGCTTCCGTCGTTTGCAAACGCGTTGGCTCCGGTGCCCGGGGCTGGAGAGGGGCTCACCGCTGGAGCGGGGCTGGATGAGGGCGACCCAGGGCTGCCACAGCTCGAGTCACTACTGCTACTGTCGCTCCCATCATACCTTTCATAGGAGCGTTTGGACTCCATGTTTGGAATACAATGTTTATCAACAGTTAATCCAAAAATAATGTCCCTTCGTCAGCAGAAGGTAGCCTCGTTTCCTACTAACACAGGCCTTTTAAAAAACAGGCTCCGAGTCAATCAGGCAGCACCCGAAATAAAAACTCAAGGTTTATCCAAAACCGTAAATACTGCTCCAAATGAAGAACAAAAACAATCTCACACGCCAGTCTTGAAATGGCAACTTCTTGAAAACGCAACCAAGAAAACTCGTCTAGCGGGCTCCGTTGCTACTTAGCTAATTCGGCTAACGCTTCGGGCTTCCGCCCGTATTAACGTCTTCATGCACAAAATCAACGATATTATACAAAAAACAATTACAAATGAAATCTACAATACTCGTCTCACAACAAACTTGGACTCATTCTAGAAGACGCTCTTTAAAGAGCAATGGTTTCGGTGAGTTCGCTAAAGACACTCCTCACTCGTCTACCATGTTTTCTTTTCTGAAAGCTGTGCCTCCAGCGCCCTCTGCCGAACCGGAAGCGCAACTGAAGCTTAATTATCAACTTTAGGCCCCCCATTTTTAGTGGTTATTGCCATTGACAGTCAGTGCTACAGATGCAGGTGTAAATCTGTTAAAAGTGTGAAGTAGAAAGTATAGAAACGCCTGCAAACTATATAGTGTTACTTCGCTATACTACGGTTAGAGCTCGTGCTTCACAGCTAGAAGGTCCGGGGTTCGATTCCCACCTGGACGGGGCCTTTCTGTGTGGAGTTTGCATGTTCTCCCCGTGTCTGCGTAGGTTTTCTCCGGGTACTCCGGTTTCCCCACCACTAAAAACATGTACAATAGGCCAGGAAGAATGAGAGTGCGCATGGTGGACGACGGACGCAAATTAGCCCAAGGCTACAATCCGGTGTGGCTTATTTACATGCATGAGACCCATGTATGTTCATTAACATGCACTGTCCCGACCAAATAAATAAAATAAATAATACCTACAATTTTACTTTACACCGCAGCCAGACAATATGAAAAAAAAAAAAATCACATTAACAAACCTTTTTCAAAGTCATTTATTTGCAGAGCAAATATAAAACTACAAATATTTAATTAGTCTCAAAACATGATCCACAATGTACAAATCCATAATGTACCATAATCTACAAGACAATCTATAAACTTACAGTGTAAAGAAAAATCTGCTACAAACATAATTTAAAAAAATATGCACACAGTGTTTTGGGTCTATGTAGATTAAAGCACACAAGGATAAAAGTACAAGTTACTGAAGCATAAATGTTAATGACAGCTTGCCATAAAATATAAAAAAAAATCCAGCGATTTCCTTCAGATTCTGCTACATTGAATGCGTAGATTTGTTAAGAGCTTCCCCCCGCCCACAGACGATTAAAGCAGTTGTTCCAGTTTGGGGACTTTTAAACTTTTCAGTAGTCCGTTTTTTATTACATATTACTAAAGTGACTTAAGATTCAAAAGTTGTGAGTGCAATTAGGCCCATTAGTATCAACACCGTTCATTCTTTGGGAAAAGATAAACACATACATTTCCAGGTGCAATATTAGGTTATATAAAGTTTTGCTATTTGAGACAGTAGGGCAGCATTGCAAGAATTGTATTCAATAAATTGGGATTACTGTGAAGCGCAGGATAAACCCATCATCCCAGAAAATACTTTGGTGAATATTCTACATAAAGTGATTACACATCCTTGTGCGTTGTACATTAATAAAATTAAATAGAAAACACACATAAAACCGTCAAAACACGAGACAAAATAAGACACAGCAAACTAAATGTACCAACGACACCAGATGTGCCATCACCTTAAAGTGTGTTAAGAGCTGTACAGCATGATTCATATTCTATCTCCCTCCAGAATCCTGTTTACCAATCTTGAGCAATGCCACTAAATGTACCCACGAACTCCTCAGCTCTACAATAGTTTTATACAAACCTTGTCATTTCCACATGGGAGACTAAAAACATAAAATAAAAAACATGACAAAAAGCTACCTTAAAAAGGTAACATATGGCTGTTTCTAGTGAACAGAAAACAGCAGCTCTTCTGAGACCAGAGAGAAAAATGTTCACATGTGTGCCCGTAGGGGGCAGTAGCAGCGTTTCCCAAGTCCGTGCGTTGCATTGATGCAAAAGGCAGAGACAGAAGGCATTCAGGTGAGGTCACATGACTTAAAGTTACTCTTTTGCGTTTCTCCCCAGAGTCAGGAGGTTTATCTGGGCGGCTGGCGGATTAGGCCTCTCCTGGTGTTTGTGGACTGCCTCTGTTGGGCCAGGAACGACATGCTTTGATTGGGCGAGGTGATCCGCTCTCCAGCCACTCGCTGGTGCAATGCCATTCCCTGTGACACAGATCAAATAGTCATGTGACAAATACAGAAAAGTAGTTCACCACACGCAATTTATTTAGAATGAGATCCTAACACCATTGTTTTTATGTGCGTTAGAAGTAACACTATGTCCAGCATCTCCGGTCTACCTAAAGAATGATTTGACTTTTACATCTTCAATGAAGGTACTTGATTCATCTTCTGTACTCAGTAGTTAAAGTCTTCAAACGTTTCGCCTCTCATCCAAAAGGCTTAGTCAGCGACAAAAGTAGGAGGAGGAGCCGGGCCAACCCCAACTCCTCCCTGTTGGTCTAGATCTTCAGCTAAGGGCTGAGTGGGACTTTTGGCACTGACGAAGCCTATTGGATGAGAGGCGAAACATTCGAAGACTTCAACTACTGAGCACAGAAGATGAATCAAGTAGCTTCATTGAAGATGGACACCTCCTGTACGACTGAGAACTTACTTGACTTTTACATACTTCTTACCCTAACGCCAAATCAGGATCATGCTCTAACTATGCCCAGAGGTTTAAATTCAACTCCTTTAAAACCAAAACCAAACCCACCAAGTGAAAAATGTCAGAAAATGTTGGAAGACAATAAAACAGGATCAAGGCAGTCCTGTTTTTGCATGCGACTGTACTGACCATGTTGTACCAGGCGGAGATAATGAGCTTTTCTTCCTGGTCATATCTGGCTCTGCTCTTCTCATAGTCGTGCTGCAATAGAACAACGTCATTAGGCTCATGTCAGGAGGGTCTCAGCGACCATTGAAAAAGGGACTTACCTCGAGGTGCTGGATCTTCCTCTCACGCTCCGAGAGCTGGCTCTTTAGAGCTTGGACATCAGGCCCTACTGGCTGTTTTTTTGGATCCAGAGTTTTTATCACCTGTACATAAATCGGAAGGCTTCAGTCCAGTCCAGTAGGGTTTACAGTATACAGATCGACACTCAGAATCATAAAACTAGACCATCCTTGTTGACAATACACATACTGTATATGAATGGAACGTTATTGTGAAAAAGCGTTAATACTCATAATGATGAGTATTAATAAATAATACTCATTCTTTAATACTCATTTATAGGGAATATAGAGAAACACTAAAGTCAGAATAAAGAGCTATAATGTTAATGAATACCTACCGTTCTCGCCTTCTCCATGTATTTCTTGTACCGCTCCTCCATCTGCTTCATGTCCTCATCTTTTTTGCGCAGGATCTCTTGGAGTTCATCAATTTTTTTTGCCACTGAAATGAAAAGTGTGCATTACTTGGATATTTCTAGAGTCACAATTTCCATGTTTGTGTAATTGTAAAAGGATTCAACTTAAAAAGGCACTCACTACTGTTGTCCACTTTTGGCTCCAGATCGTCAATGACCTCCCTCTTCTTCTGCAGATCAGAGTGGGCCTCATGAAGCTTCTCTCTAGAGTATATTGTTTCAAGTCAGTAAATGTAGATGATGCTCTGAGCCTTATTTAACCACCACTGAACTTCTCTTCTGAAGTTTCTTTTTATAAGCCACACTGGGTAACATTTCAAGTTATTTGTTGCCGCGTCACAAGAGCAACTAAATTAACGTAAACATAATGCAGACATGCCAGCGATACCAAACATACAGTATTCCTATAATCAGCCAGATTCTGGACACTGCCGTATTTGCTGTGGGTAATCAGGGGAAAAAAAGCATTTGGAAGAGGACCTAATGAATTCAAACCTTACGTTAAGCTTCCTAGCAAGTCAATCCTAGCATTGAATCTTTGTCACTTTTTACAGCAATGCCAACCTCCGAGGTGAATGATTATTCTATTGCTATAAATATCGAACCCTCCCGATGTACAGTAAAGTACTTACAAATGCTCCTCAAGCTTTTTCTTCAAAAGGGAGGACTGGGGAGAAAAGCAGAACAGACGATAAACCATTCGCAGCACGACAAAACTACACTAAGCTTTCACACAGAAAATATAAAATTCAGTGCAGAGTTTAATCAAGTTCCAGTCGGGACTGAGGGTGGCCGTACTTACGATGGCCTGATTTTGGCAGAGTTGGTCAATGGGGCAGGTGCAGGCAGGTAGACAGACAGACAGACGAGCAGCGGTTAGCAAGAGTCACCACAGCAAACACAGGCTACTTTCCCCACACCAGACAAGGGCAAAAAACAAACAACCCAGAACCAGGCTGGCTACTTAAATGTGCATGCAAACTTAATGATAACGAAACTAATGCAATGTTATAGTAGATATATATTAAAAAAATAATAATAATAATTTCCATGTTTAGTATAAATACTCACATCCTCGTTCTTGCTGTCCTGCGCGTGGAGTGCTCTCTGAAGCTCCTCAATTTGAGATCGCAGTTCTGCAATCTGCTGCTGATCCAACCTAAAGACACACAGCATGTGCCCTTGGTCAAAAAAAGCTCTTATAGGCTGGCTTTACATTTTAGAATTCGTGCAAATTTTAAGAATGGCACATTTCATTTTTAAAGAAATGTCCAAACACAACCAAAGTTATCACACCTGTGTAACAGCCGGAGGGTGACCAGCAAACAAAGCTATCAAACTAGCAAAATGCAGTCAAGAATTCCAAGGCACTCTGTGGTGAAAAAAATATTTAAAAGTTCTTTATTTTAGTCCTTTAGTTTATCAGTGAACTGCCCTGATGAAGACACACTGGTTATTTTAGATATTTTACTAGTTGAATCACTTGTTTGCAAGTCACCCTCTTGCCGTCAGGTTCTAATGCCCTTTACATGCGGACCCATCTTTAACAATAACAACAACTTACACTTGTATTGCGCTTTACAAGCCTGTATTACCAAGTTTCTCAAGGGCCACCAGTTTATTTTAATAATGTCTCCACTTTTTAAGACTGAAAGAACCAGTAATTAGAGATATTTATAACACTAAAGACAATCTGCCCGTTTTGTACTAAACATTCCAAACTTTCATGTACTGTATTATTTCAAAGATGGAAGAGCAAGAGCTCTGACTGGTTTCTGTAGGGCCCTGCTGAGCACGCTCACTGGCCTCCTCCCGTTACTGTTGCCGAGAGTCTTCCCACACCCTGGCCCTGGTGTTGCATAGATATCCACCCACATCTCCACATGCCCACAGCCTGTAAACACCAACACACACGCACCAGCCAAGGGACAATCTGGCTTTTCTGCTGTCTGTCCTGCGGTCGGCCCACACAGAACACAGTCCAGAGGGCCGCTTGACATTTAGGCAGATATCACTCCCACCAGCAGCCAAACAAGCCGCTCTGGCCAAGAACACACAATATGGTCCACGCGGGGAATGCTCATCTGAAGCACGAGCTCTCTTCAGACCGGCTCACATAACACGTACCTGTTCTGAGTCTCCAGAGCGTTGTTCGTGCGCTGAGCCTCCTCCAGCTCGGACTGTACCTGTGCCAGCCTCTGTCTGTACGTCTCCTCCTGAGTGCACAGCATCTTGTTTTCACTCTGTAGCCGGACCATGGTCTCCCTGTCCAAAACAACACCACATTAGGCACAAGGACAGGTATCATGCAGGTCTGCATGGTTTTCTGAAAAATACCTAGTTTCGATTAGGTTTGTAACTTGTTTAAAACCCTTTAAAATGTGCACTAAGAAAAAAGAAAACCGAAATATAAACTGCTAAACTAATACAATGTCACATGTTTATGGAGGTCTAAACAGTTGGATTTTATACATGAAAAAATGCCACACAATACTGTAGTTTTGATTCAACTGAAACCACTCTAGTTCATGAGACATTTACAGCCTCTCCATCAGACAGCGCCAAGGCCAAGTGTGCCATTGATCACTGAAATGGGGTTCAAATGCGCAGCCAGGCTAAAAATGAACTCTTCCTGGTTTTGTGGGTACAGACGATGAACGTATAGGCTACGAATGGGCTCCCGATAGTGACACCAGAAAACCTGTGAAAGGTTTAGAGTGAAATCGCGTCTGTTACGGTTAGTCACATGAACCCCCACGCCACAGCTCAGCGCTCACTACGGCTCAGAGGAATAATAAAGCATCATCATCACGCAAGAGTCCTCGTACTTGAGCTCTGTGGGCATGATTTCTGAGGCCAGGCTGCCGGTGCCTCCACTGTTACTGAGGGATCCTGCACACACAAAACAAACATCGAATCAGAACACTGTCGAGAGAGGCTGCAGAATATTCCAACATGCACTTAAAATTGGCAGGGAGACCAAACCCACCTCTTCCAAATTATAATTAATCATAGATTACATTTGAATATGGTCTCTTTACCACCCTTGACCCGATAATGCATTTTAGTTTTTGCCTTTCAAGGAAAAAAGAAATTTGGCATTCCTCTAGAGCAACATTACTTGCAAATACACGCAAGATAAAAGTGTTACTTTGTCAATTACAGCGGTGCAACTATAGGGCAACACAACTTAATCCATTCTCAAACTGGCATTTTAAGCACTGGCGGTACTTAGTCTTTAGAGTATTCATACTTTAGTAACACATGGCTTTGGCATGGTTTACACCCAATTTATACGTATTTTAGTCCAAGTTAGGTCTTTTTAATGACCTTTTTAAACATTTCAGTCCTGATTTGATCTTGACCTGGAGGCATTGTTGTTGAGAATCAACACCGTGACTAGATATTTCAACTGAATGCCTTTTAGACCCAGCCTTCTTCACCTCTAAACTAGCACAAAACATACCAACATCTGACCTCTTGCCGCTGGATAATGCAAAACAAATTTTCAAACTCCATGATGTCGACACACAAAATTAATGGAAACTACATGGCAAACGATACTGATTGACAACTCACCAGCTTCGCTCAGACACCGCTGCTGGACCTGCGCACACCGGAGATCATCGTTTGTCTCCCGCAGCGTGTCTCTCTCTGAGATGAGACGCTGAAACAGAAAAGCACAATTTTTTTCTTTTTCTAATCTACCAATACTAGGTGCTTTTACCTAGACCAGCTGAGTTCATAATGTCAGTACAGTATGTGTTCATTGAAGTATCTGTGAGCATGAATCACTGGTGTCAGAAACACAGGAGGTGACAGAATTGACACAGGACGTGGGAAGTTCACAGACAAACTGCCACAACATTTTGTTTTCAAAAGTTTACCGTGGCCAATTAGATGCAATCGTTTTGCATTTCGATCAGGGCCTGGTGCTGAATATAGAGAACATTGTGCAGGCATTGTTTGGGAAAGTTTTGGTGCAACTCACTTCTTTCTCCTTGAGCAGTGCGTCATACTTGTCGTAGAGGTTCTTGTACTCAAACTGCCACTTCTCAGCTTTCATGGCCTCAGCGGAGTGCCTGGTGTGAAGGTCGAGAGCCTACAAAGTCACAGAGCAACAATCTGAGCTGGCGCAGACTTCAGAAACGGCAGGGATTTTTTTCAAACAAGTGCACGGGCCAGCCAGTGTTTAGCTCCACTTCAATCGCACAAATACGGCTCCGCTCCACTCCCCGGCTCACAGCGTGCCTTGCCAGTAAAATAAACTGCCTGGTGACTTGAGATAAAGTATCAATATTGAAGTTTGGAGGTCAAAAAGACAGGTCATTTAGTAGTAGTTGGTACTAGGTTTAACTACCCGGGCTAAAGCCCCTATATCAGATTTTGTCGTTTACAAATAAAGAGGAACCACATACATTTTAAATTGTTGGTCAGGGTCCAAACTAATTGCCAACTTTTCAAATACATTTATAACATCCACATTCTGCACTGGAATGACTTTATACACATTTCACAACTTATAGGGAGCTACACAACCTATGGTCACAGGGCTCGAAATTAACTTTTTTTCTTGGTAGCGCTTGTGCTCCTAATTCTGAAATTTAGGAGCACATGGGAATTTAAACATATCACAAGCCACTTCCAGCCTTCTGTTGCATTTTAGATGTATTATTTTAGCTGTTTGCAATGATTCAGCAAGCAACAAAACTCATTAGGCTAAATTTTAACATCATAAATGGGAAACCAGATTTTGTGCCTCCCAACCGCCCCCGCTTTACCGCATTTCATCGTCTCCACACTCTGTGCTGTGGGGGACAGCTTCATAGATCGCAAACTACTTTGCCAGAACCTTTGAAGACGTGTTAAACATTGCGTTTGTGATTTTACGTTTTGTATTTTGCGAGAGCTGCGATGATTCGCTTTCAGCCCTGCACGAGGTGGCGAGCGGGTTGGATGGAAGTTTGCGCTGCTTTTCCGCCCGACATTATACTTTTTTTATATATATATATTTCATAACACACACACATCCGGCCACTTGCCTGTCTCTTGTAGGTGTCGAGCTGGTTGCGGACAGCGTTGGCCCTCCTCAGCTCGTCCTCCAGCTCACAGGTGCGCTGCATGTAGACGGTGTTGCGCTCCTCCAGGAGGCGCACCTGTCTGCGCAGGTCGCCCAGATCCTCCAGCTTCCTCTTGTAGGTCTCCACTAGAGCCTCCAGCTGGCTCACCCGGTCTGACGAGTGCCTGAAGGATAAGGGACAGTGTACTTTCAGAGTACTCCACTTGTACTTGTATCTTTAAAGAGGGGGTATTAATCAGAGGTGGGAGACTCGAGTCGCAATTTTCAGGACTTGAGACTTACTTGACCAAAGCTTCAAAAAGACTTGGACTTGCCATACTTGGTTTTCACCTAACCCAGTTATATCGTAATCGAGATATCTGGCATGAATATCGAGATATGACATTTTGTCGATATCGTTCAGCCCTACTTTATAGTTATTTATTTGAGTGAAACTGTTGAAAGACAGTATTCATTGCGCAAAAGTGGTGCATCTATGTTTACATATGGTATTTAGCCACACGCTTTTTCGCCTTCCCCACTTTGCGTGACTAATCAATACAGCACAAACAGGCTGGAGGAAATACGACGCGTTTCTTTGGATGCATTAAAAGTTTTCTACAGTGCGTGAAGATTCAGACATTTATTAAGGACAGGAAAACGTTTGAGCTGGATTAATGACAGAAATCTTGGGGGCTTTTCGGTGTTTTGAGGTGTTCTCACAAAAGTTATAGCATTTAGAGGCTATGTTCCGCAGCCACACAGAGCCCAGTGACAGCGGGACTGAAGGCTGTGCGGTATCTACTTTGAGCAGGGGCGAATCAGAGTATACAGGGGAATTACGGGAGAACCACTGACAGAAAAACTGCCAGAAACGAACAAAAAATATATTATTTTATATTTCAGACCGCGGGAAAAAGCAGCTCATATTTAAAAGACTGTTTCCATTTTATTTTTTAAGTAGGCACCCCCCGGGCGCCCTTCCTTAAAATGCTGTACCAGAATTTTTTTGGAGCAATTAAAATATATAATTTAAAATTTTGTAGCGATTTAAATATTAGACTTTAAATCCAAATCCATTAGATTTGAAAAAGTTTGATTTTAGCCAAAATTTTCTAAATCGCTAAATCTTGAGAAAGCACTTTACATTTTACACAAGTAAATTAAACACATTTTGAAAAGAAGAATTAGGCTCAACACTGACGTGGTTTGCCGGCTAAAGAAAGACTTGACAAAAGCAATGACTCGACTTGACCCCATGACCAATTGACTTGGACCTACACGACTTGGACTTGACTCGAAACTTGCATTAAGTGACTTACTCCCACCTCTGGTATTAATCACAAATGCATCTTTACCGCCATCTTACACTTTGTGCCGTTTTTAGATACATTTTGCGTTGTCTAACCAACATCACTTCCGGGTTCTCATACGATCTCCCCACAAGATCTCTCCCACCCCGTGCAGCTTGTGTGGCAGAAGCTATGGTGAGTGCGTTCACAAAAGCGCTTAGCAAGGGATCGAGAGGTTAGGAAAGCATTTACTGGATAAGTAGGACCTCAGAGCTACTAGCTGTAAATTCAGTCTTTGGATCTGAAATCCCCGTTATTCACTCAGCCTCCCAGTTTACTAATTCTCTCTTTGCTCTTCCAACATATTATTTTTCACTTTGAGTAATTATGTAGCATAGTTTCTAGATTGGCTGAAAAATGCCATGTATAATACTTTAGAAGAAGAAGATCTTTATTTATATAGCGCCTTTCACAGACATGGTCACAAAGCGCTTTACATGAGAGCAATTGCATTCACACCAAACTCGGTGATGGTAAACTACGTTAGTAGCTTCAGTTTCCCCTGGGGGAGACTGACAGAAGCGCGTCGCAACTACACACGTCTGCGCCAACGGTCCCTCTGACCACCACCATACATTCACACACACCATTCATCCTGGCCTATTGTACATGTTTTTGGTGGTAGGGGAAACCGGAGTACCCGGAGGAAACCTACGCAGACACGGGGAGAACATGCAAACTCCACACAGAAAGGCCCCGTCCAGGTGGGAATCGAACCTGGGACCTTCTAGCTGTGAAGCGAGAGCACTAACCGCTACGCTACCGTGCCGCCCAACCACAACCTCTTGACATAAGCTTACACTATTTAGACTCAGTTTGTCGCTCGTCTTATGAAGCAGTTAGAGCTAAAGATAAGGCAGAAAATAAATGAGTCAGGCTTGGGGTAGTACAGTTTTAAGCTGAGTGGCCTGTGTCAGCGCTGCAGAAATGGGCGCACAGATGTCAGCACTGAATGGACGTCTGTGTGTGGGCACTCGCCTCGGAAAGTGTAAACAGACAATCACAGAGATAATAGATAATGCTTTGTTTGGAACTGTGCTGTTATAATGAGAGTCAGCACACTCATCATATTTTAGATGCATCTGTTCAAATTATAGATTCAGACAAGAATACACAGGCATAAAAAAATAAAATAAAAAGTTTAATAAAATTAAGGGCGTCTCATCTGTGAAAAGATGTGCTCTTGTTCTTGTTTAACATTGGCTGTGTACTTCGCGTGTCTGACCTGAGGATGTCCATCTCATCTTTGAGGGACTGGGCCTCCTGAGCCAGGCTGGTCAGCTCATCGTTCCTCTGCTGCAGATCCAGGACCTCCCTCTCCAGGAGGTCACCGCGCACCCGCAGGTCATCTCTGCTGCCCTCCAGTCTGCAACGGATAAAGAACAGCATCTCTTTCTACCGTGCAAAACAAGCACTACCAATGTGAGCCGGCTCTTTTTTTCCTCTTTGAAACAACTGCTTATTTTGACTATAAATAAAAAAACAACAACATTACACCAATTAGCCAAGACCATTGTGCAATATTGAACCACATTTGGTTTCTCCTTAAGGGACAGAAATCCGTTTCTCGCCGCTGTGTACCTGTAGTTCTCTTCTTGCAGCTGCTCCATCTGGCTCTGTAGCAGCAGGAGTTTCTTGCCTGTGATGGCTGTTGTGGTGGCATCCACCGAGTCGGAGCGGCTCAGCTTCTCTTTGAGCGAGCGCGCCTCTGCCTGAAGCAACGACTTCTCCTCAAGAACCATGGACAACTGTGAACGTAAAACAGATATATAAAACTGCAAGGATACACGTGTGGAATAAAAATGAGAGACAACAGGCCGATAGTTGAACGAGGAAGCGGTGTTTATATTCTATTCCCCCATGCAAATGTAAAAAGGAGGTCAGGCGGTATGCTGTGGTCTGAGGCAGATGAACTTCATGAATAGCAGTTGTTTGCATTACCCTCAAGGACAAAACACAGAAGAAGAAATCGTCCATGTATAAATAGTTGCATATGAGAACATTGAGTTCAAATCTGATCATTACAAACATGTCTGCTCGTCCAATACTAATTTTCAATTAATTACGGGACATTTCTCACAAAGCTTTTTTGATGGATACCACCCTTAGTAACTTGAGATCGAGGCGTGTTAAAAAGGACTGCAGCGCTTGTTTATGGGGGTGCTTGATTTTGTAGCAGAATGTCCATCTTTAAATGTATCGTGTTCTGAATATGGCCCTACTTTTACAAATGTACGAGTCGGGATAAAACAAAAATAAGAAGGAACAACAACCTGCTGTACATGTCGGCACATCTCCAGCCAAAACTCTACACCGATCTTTATGGACAGCTTGCACGCTTTAGCACAAGACCGGCACCAGTAATTAGCAATCAAAACAACACAAATGACTAATTCTTAATGCGTGGGCTACGGCAGTAAACAAACAGGTGGGAGGGAGCGGTACAAATTATTGTTGGCCATGGCTCCATCCCCAGGCAATGTGTCAGTTTTTATCTTCTTATGCAACTGAAACATGGCTCCAAATCTCCAAAAAAAACAAAAAAAAAAGTCTTTTATGTTGGAAAAACAAGAGCGGGAGGCGTGCACTCAGCAAGCTAATCAATATGGACTGGTGGACAAAAGAAGAGATAAAGACTTTAAAATACAAGCCGCCACATACAGAAAAAAAAAAGGATCATTTTGAAACTACAAAAACTCTGCCTCGAGATTATACCTCACTTTTGTTTGAGAAATAATAACTTAAAAAAGGGTGGTACTGAAATGTATGTTAAGTAGAATATGCGACCCTCTTCCATGTAAACACGCTTAAACTGCAAATACACCAAGGTTTCATCAGGACAAACGTGAAAGGAAAGAGTTTTGGCCCAAGCGTTGCTACTTTCCAATAAACTTCAAACTAAATCTATGAGACGCGAGTGTGACGCGAGTGTGACGCTTTCTGACACCAGCCCAGTGACACATCAGGAGTTAGTTCTGCAGTGAAAAAATCTTGCAGCATTTGTTGCGGAGCGTCAGCCTTCTCCCAGACTAATGCAGTGAGAGGATGAGAAACTTTAATATTTAATCAAATGTTTAGCAACATCATCGCAGCTGTACAACTCAAGACTTGATTTTTGGATGTTACAAGCAAACCAGTGTCACCCACAGAAGGCACGTGAACCAACATTCGATACAAAGAAAACTTTGAGCAGTAAAAACAAAACAAGAACTTGCAAGCGTGTAACTAGAGGATAGGCCCACAGTTAAATTTAATTGGTTCGTCTGTCACTTAGTAAACTCATGACACAAGCGGTAAACATGATGAATGGGTGTTACAAAGCAAACGGCACCAATGTTTGTCAGTGTGTGTCTGAGCAAAAATACTGTACTTCAAAAAAAAAGAAGGGAACTATGCGCACGGCAGCAATAACAGCACATAAAGTGTCAAATCGTCAGCACAGTTGAAGAGTAAACTACGGGTGTAATAATATCTTCCCCTGGGATTACAGTGAAAAGTTCAAATATTTTAAATTGGTGGCACACACCTGATGCTGCAGGTCTCTACAGCGCTGGCTCAGGTCTTCCTTCTCACCCGCCTCCTCGCTCAGAAAATAATACTTTCTGGACTGTAGGGAGACAAGGCAGGAAATTGAAGCACATGTCACAGTGGGAGGGAGCAAGCTTTAATAAAAGACGGAGTACAAAGGGCAATACAGCCGAGTCTGTGGTTAAAGAGAGTCGTTTCTGATGAAAAATTAAGTGGCTTTTACCTGGTAGTCAAAGTCTTCGTACGTGTCAGGGCTTCCGGGTACTGACAAGGGCTCTTTTGATAACAGCTGAATAAAAAATGCAAATTCAAGCTATTAAAACGCTGCTATTTTATGGTAGCAAACATTGTCATAAGGCAGTCATTTGGACTAGGTTGGTCCAAGTTGAAAAAGGCTCAGTTTTCATACACTCTAAACCATGTGCTGCTATTAGCTCAGAATTAGCTGTTGACCTGTAGACTCATAGTGTAAGCCCCATAATTAAGATCGGTTCAAATTTGATCAATTGCACAGCCCTAAACAGGGCACTTTTACAGTTTACAGACGATTGGTAGAGTGAATTAATGGATATTGTTGAAAATCAAGGCAGCATTTATGGATTCGGTTCAGTCCGATGCTCCGTGGATTTATAGGATTTTGAATGAAGCGTGACTAAGAGCAGGATTAATGCAGCGCGCATAAGCAACCGGCTCGCTCACCTCCTGAATGGCAGTCATCACAACATGCTGTACAGACTCCTCCAGTGTCATTATCTGCTGGATTTGCTCTGAAAAAAGGAGAAAGAAAACACAACCAGCTTAGGTGTAGCCACATTCAGATTCATGCAAATCTCCTCATAAATAAATCTGTAAATATTCCAAAAGCATGAGGGAAAAGTTTACTGTGAAATTAGGTTAGAAAACCTTAAAAAGTCCATTACCTTGTTAAATAAATGTAGCACTTATTAGAAAGATGACAGAAACTATGCAGAACTTTAGACGCCCACAACATAATGCTAAATCGAATGACAATGGCACTAAATGGATGGTTGGTAATGAGGGGTTTTAAATAAATGTTACAATTATAATTGGCTGGTTGCACAACGTGACTTTTCACCCATCCAATTAATTATCAATGGGGATTAGTTTAAGACGTTACCAACTGTGTGTCAAGAACTTGATGCAAGACGTAAATGCGTCGCTCGAAGAGACGAGTATTATTTGTCGAAAATTCATCCATCTATTTTCAGCACTCAATCCTCTCTGAATGCATTATAAGAATAACCATTACAATTTGTCAAACAAGCCCTTAGGCAGGCAAGTAAAATACAGTCACATGCTTTGAATTATTCTTTTACAGATGGCTGCATGAGCGCCACAGTTAAGTCCACTCACCTTCCTTCTTCTCACAGCTTATTGCGCAGCCCAGTACGAGCTGCACCAGTTTCCCCAGTTCGGTCACATCTCCCATCTCTCCGATGAGGGCCACATCTGGAAGATGCTCTTCCGAGATCTGGTGACTCAGTATCTGCACATGAAAACACGTGTTCGCAATAACAATATGGAAGAGTTGCCATTCCCTGCAGTCTATGCGTTAGTTTGGAGGTGTTGAATCTCGTTTTTCCTCAATTATCTAAATACTTTGTATGTTGGAATGCATATGTTCAAATAATCTGAACTGTAACACTATTCTATTAGTAATCGTGGATTTTTGCAGATACAATTGGACCACCATACAGTAAAAATATCTCAACTTACATCATGGTAATATTCCAAGATGCTCTTCAAAATCTTTTTTAAGTTGCTGACCTAGAAAAGAAAATCACACATCTCTCAATCTGGTCCAGACAGCTCAACTCTTCTCCACAGCGCAGGCATATTCTGTCATCCCCCGCCGCTTCTCTAATTACCTTGAGACGCCAGTTAGCCCCACTCTCCTCCTTGATCCTGGCCAGCCAGGTCTCATTAAACCAAGAGGGGTCACTGATAATGAGAGGCAAAAAGAACAGTGGTGGGGACAAGCATAACATGCTATGTTAATGAGAATTCACAGGAAGCTCCAGGGCTTCTGAGGACAAACACCTTTATAAAAGTTACCAAGGTTACAGAGAGCACATAGTTAATGCAAGTAGCAAGACTTGAAGAATCTCGTTTGAGAGATTTTATTTAAATGCCTAATTTAGTTGTAACCACCATAAGCATACTGTGGTGATGTTGGTCAAACACAGTTGTTTGTATACATCCCATCGTTGAGATATAAATAACAAACCAAAATCTAATTAAAAAAAATAAATATATATATATATATATATACACACACACATTATATATACATTAGGGCTGGGACTTTTTTCGATTAATTGCGATTAATTAATTACATGAGGTTTAGTGCGATTAAAAATATTAATTGAAATTAATCACACTTTGCTTTCCACACTTCAGTTTCCTCTTTCCTGCAGACGCACAATTAATGGCAATATTGCACTGGTCTGTTGGACTTGGTTGAACAAAAATAAACAATATTTTGTTGCTTAAGCTTATGTATTCAGTCATTATTCAATGGTATACTAAAAATCCTTATGATCCTTACTTCTCACTGTTCTCAGGTCAAATATTTATATGCGATTAATTTCGATTAATTAATTACAAAGCCTCTAATTAATTAGATTGATTTTTTTAATCGAGTCCCAGCCCTAATATATATATATATATATATAAAAATATAGTCTGCATAAAATTACTAGAGGAAATTCAATGCATCTATACAGAAGACACATAAACGAGAAAGGTATTCCTTTTGCATCGAGATGCCTTGTGTACAAAATATGCGGTATTAATAAAGTTGCCTTGCCTATTCTATAATGTGCTAAATAAAGGACTTGCTCTTACATTCTGTGCAGCACATGTGCGATGGCCACTCCACTGGTCAGCTCATACATGCTGTTGCATGATGGCACCTGAAACGTCTGTAACTGCAAAAAGGAGGGTATAGCACTAAATAAAAAGTTTAATTTTACAACACAGAGGCGCAGACAGGAGCAACAACATATTCATGTGTTGCGTGGGAATATGACAAGCAAATAATCAAATATGTCAATGATTCCAAATAACAACAATAGTTACAGACAAGTAGTGTTGGTAATAAGTATCCAAACCAATTGGATTCTAGTGACAAACAACGCTGCCATAAAAACATTTATTAGAGGAATGACGTGTAGCAGGTGCACAACAGGTGGACTTGTGCACACACGTTTGAGAGATTTTAGCCATCAACGTGATTTAGAATTTAGTTATAATTGTGTTTTTTCTTCATATATCTTATGAAGAAATACACCCCACTAGAAGTAGACCCGCTGACCCAACATGGCAGATAGTGAGGTGTCAAAACAAGCCACGTAAACTGCAGCAAACTCACCTAGCCAGTTAGCTTTAGTGGCTGGCTAATATTGGAAATAAAAGTCAGGCTTAGACCTGAAGTCATCAAACCTCATCGCCAAAATGGTTTTATATATTTGAGCTCGATTGTTGACAATAGACTAAAGCCGCATGTTGCCTCTATGTTCGCCGGTCGAAAGAGTTTACCTGGTGACGGCTAACGGAGCTAGTGCAACTTAGCAGTGACTAAACTTACCCAGGTCAAGAGCGAGTTACACAGCTCTGCTTTATCCAGACTCATTGTGTCGAGCCGGGAGGAGATCTAAGTGACAGCGAGCGGGGAAACGATGGAAGCAGCGGATACAGACTTTTACGCCAAGTTTGCCTCCAGCCCTGTCACTTTTCCACGTCAGTTGTTACCCAGCCATGGTCTACAGCGGCTGCGGACCGAGCGCGTTTCACCTGTTTTCTTTTTTATCTCCGCGAGCTTCCGTCGTTCCCATGGAGACGGATTAACGCCTGGGGGGGAGGGGAGTAATGATCGATCACCAGTTAGAAGGTGAAGATACCGATTACATCCTTTTGTTAACCCTCGTGTGGAATAACTAAGATTGAATAACCTTTTCCCCCTTTTTTTGCCATTTATTTGGTACATCGGACCTTTGGAAAACTATTATGTCCTCTAACCATGCCTCGAACATGCTTCACAAAATATGCATCTGTTGTTTGCCCATGGCGTCGGTCAGAACCACTCAAGGCTGCGTGGCACGCGTTTCATGAATTCCCTGTAGCACCGCTGGGTGGCTCTAGTTGACAATAACGCGGCAGAGGCAGAACTGTGGGCAGAACCAGCTCCTTTACAGTAGATGGATTAACCTTCTTACAGGGCTGTGAGGCAGCTTATGACAGGAGCGAATGCACTCAGGACACGGTGTCAGGATTAATATGAACTGCAGTATTCAGCTTTATCCTGAATTAAAAATGATCAGGTTAATTGCAGATCAAGTTACTGCCATTATAGTAGTACACCTGTAGGGTCTGCATTTAATTTTTAATTGTAAGTGAAAATGGCAAAAGTCATACAGGTATAACAAATAACTCAAACAGTGCCACAGATTATGCTAGCCACTGCTAGTATGGCATCATACTTGTGGAGTACATACTAAGCCTGTCTATAGGTTGTATTCCTGTTCTCCAAGTCATTATTTCAGATGGAAGACAGGGTCAGGGCCCTATATAACTCTATGGGAGAGACACATTTTTTTATGGAAATCTCAAAATAGAAAATGCACAAATGTTCAAATTGGTATTATTTGTTAGGCTGTTTGTTAGTGCGGTGTGTCTGTAATGACTGAAAGTCCTTTCAAATGACCAGCACATGTTAACACCATAGCACATCTGTTTTTGAATATTGGACACCTTTGTGAGAAAATAACTTGCGGCAACTCCTTCAACGTAAGGACAAGTTATTTTCAACGTAAGGACTGTTGTGATATTGGGCTATACAAAACCATTGATTGATTGATTGATTGATTGATTGATTGATTGAATTTTTTGCCAGATTTTGTTTAATGTGAAACGACTCAGTACTTAATGAGATAGCCTATTAGCCGTAAACCAGTCCAAAACATCTGCATGTTGGCAGTTCCCATAATTCTGAGCAACCCACCTTTGTTATGTTCCGTGAACGTAACCTATTCATTGCAGAAATCTTAATTAGCCTTGCTCTAATTGGAAGGCGCAGTATCACTGATCCAAAATGACTAATTTTGAAGAAATATTCTTCCATAATTATTTGACCGCACCAAAAAATCAACTCATTATTGTACCTTTATCTGCCCATATCTAAAACTTTACTTCCTGAAACATATGCACACATAGCACTTTTTTTTTTACTTAACAAGGCAATGAACACTAATCTACAAATAATAATTTAGAATGATCTCGTTTTGCTTTAATAGGGAAATACACCTATCACTATCACTAACCCTATTTTTTTCTATTTTTTTCTTACTATGTAAACTCTCAGATTTCACAAGACTTTCTCATATTGATAGAATTGTGCAATATTATGTCCACTCCCCTTTCTTCGGTAGTGTATCTGCAAACGCACACGTCCACATGATTCTGAACCCCTTCCCACGGCTTCCTGTGTAATCTATCTGGCCTAACCTGTTACAGGGCACCACGCCTGCTCTTCATGTCATTTATTTCCACGTGGCCACACACCTTTTTACATCTGCCCTAACTATATTTGGCTTTCCAGTTGATAATTACCTACATATCATACAAATTGCACTTCTTCAGGTTTGAATCCTTCAACTTGTCTTAATATGCACCAAATGCCATGGCAAATGTGTTCTATTGTAGAAAATACCAACCCAAAATTAAACAGCTATAGAGAATATTGGCATAGTTTTGAAACGCTAATATAAAGTTTTGTATTACGGATAATTAATAGAGGTTTGAAAAGACACAAAGGAAAATAAATAGTTTTAGGAGCAGAGCAAAGGCCCCGGCCGGAGGTGCGCCACAGCAAGGTGACTATTTCTGTTGATTCCTCTTTTCACCCCTTCTCTCTTTCCTTATTCCCCAGATGTGCTTCCTTCCTGAAAGTCCAAAAGCTCCACTTCCTCTGCTCCAGTGCTGCTCTGACGCACACGCAGCCCTCAGGGGGAACTAAAAGCCTGGAGTTAGGGGGGCTGCCCGCTAACATTGAGTAATTTTGAACCTTGTGGTTTTTGAGTTTGGAAAAAAACGAATAGTTCTGTTTTTTTGATTCTTTAAATACATTCACATAGACTGTTGAGGAACAGTTTGAAGAACATGCATTTGAGTTTCATAATGTGCAATACAACCCTGAAGTGCAAGTGTTATGGAAAACAAATAAACGCCTTGTTAACCGCTATATTGCCAGAAGCATTCTATATTTTTGGAAAAATGTGCTATGTACAGTATGGGGCTTATATTGCCATAATACTAGGTAGTTATAGCAGCATCTTTGAAAAGACTCATTTCTATAACGAGTGGAAGTGTTATCAATTGACTAAGAAAACAAATCCTAAATTTTTACTTTGTAACAGTTATTTCAACATTTTTCAAGTTTCATTTATTTTATTTATAACTCCATAACTTCATTGACGGAGAAACAAACACTTTCTTATGTTTCTTTTTTTTTTTTACTTTGTAGCATTGTGTAGTAACATTCCATTGAACAAACTTAAAACTAGGGCCTTTTGTAAACTCTGGAGATAAACAAGTTGATATGGAAAACTGGAAGCCTGTGAGTGATGTGGTTTGTGAGACAATGAGGGCCTGCACCTTTAAATGAAGGAATGCCAGCGATGTGCGGCTGTGCCCAGGCATTCCTATGTGGAATGTTCTGGAATGCTGGCAGCGCTCTGTTTCCCCTGCAGCTCTCCCAGGTGTTTCAGAAGAGCACAAAACAACGGCAGGCCGAGATGGACGTGGTCATGAATAAAAGTGTGGGCGTGCAGTAGGAGGTGAACAACAACATGAGTGTAATGAGAGTTCCACTGTAGACGTGAGGTCACTGCAGGTACAGGCTGTCGTGACATGTACCGGCCCAGGGCACAAACACTTTTATGGCCTGCCTAATCACCCGTCTCCTCCCTCCTCTTGCCTTCACATAGAGCCAGATTTATGCTGTTGTTTGGGCAGGTGGCCAAGAATAAGATCACCTCTGGAACATGCCAGGGGGTGTCCGCCTGGAGACATGTGTGGACAACAGGTGCCTTCTGTCTATAAACGACTACTGTAATTGGACAGTTTTCTGACGGGTGTGTCTAGTGTTTTAGCTCAATCTGACAAGATCAGTAAATGATGTCTGTGAGTAAGATACCACCTTTTGCGCAGTCTTTAGTGACATAAATATTCATTTACTATTAACCTCTTTGCCTTTTTGCTAAGTAGGCCTACTTAAAGTCCTATAATAAAAATACCAGGTACACTATGACTCTCTTTCGGCAGATTGAAAGGTAATTCAGCTTCATATTGGCCTCAGGGTTAGGTCACAGCACATAAGCAGATTGATAGCTCTGATAATTTGTTGAATGCCCATCCTCATTACATGCTTACTACTGTCCTGTCTACTTTTCAAAGGGAACATAACAATAAAGAAATAGGGTGTTACTCGTTTGATGAAATTTGTATTTATACTTGGGCTATGACCGTTATTACAGTATGCATTTATAAACATTATTGCTCGTACAATAGCTTCCCATCGAGTAAAAAAAATTAATATCAAGCCGCACATGAAGCTTTTTATCACACATTTTCTTCCACAGAGAAAAAGTACAAGAACACAAACATAGCAAACTGGGATGGCTTATTTTTTTCAAAAAGAGTTGAATTGAGACACTAATGCAGCCCATACAGTCTGATTTTACTTGAGTATTTCCACGGAGCTGGAGGGTGAGTCAGGATTACCCACTGTTTATGTCTGATCCACTCCAAACTCGAAAGCACTTGCTCTTATGCAACTGGCACAATGACCCTCCTAGATATCGATCTAAATCTGACTCATGACGCATACAGCCCCTGTTCTGTTCAGCTCTGACCCACTCTGAAGACCCAACTACAGTATGGGACGAGGAGGAGGGCAACTGTGGATTATTAGCATTTTCATTTCAAATACTTAACGTTATGGTTTAGGATTAATTGGCCATTTTCAGGCTAAAATGTCAATTTTTACAATGGGTTTTTCTGCTTTCACTTCAACACACAAGCTGGTGGTCGGAATAAGTTGTGTTGATGTTCTAGAATTTGATGGTTTCATAATCTCGGATGGAGCGCAGGCTCCTATGCAACAGTTTTGAAATGAAATATCTAAAAGAAAATTGACAAATGTTGAATGATTAGATCCATAATCCTGCCATATTCATCTTTTGGCTGAAAGTCAATTTTACTGGCCAACAAGCACATTTTTATGAATATTGTCAAAACCTTTCGACAGATTTATGAGAAAATAACTGGAGCTTCGTTAATACTCACTGACAGAGGAGATGTTGAACTTTGTGACGGTTTTGTTTTCATGTAGATTAAATACAGAGAGATTAGCCTTAAAAGGGACTAGATGCAAGTTGGTCATTTTTATACTCACTACTGTCTCCTCAGGTCTAACGTGTAACTGCAGTTTCTATATTAAGCTCGTGCATGATGGGACTTCGGATCTGAATTAACAATTTTTGAGGATTTTAGAGGCAGTTGTGGTGAATAGGTCTGGGCTCATTCTACACATTAGAACATGTAGGTGTACATTTGTAAACTCCGTATAGTCCCTTTAAAGCTAGGATACATTTTAGCTCTCACAATCCCTCCTGCATGACTGAATTGTTCAGCAAATTAATTGCATGCACGTTTCACAGCCCGAAAATAAATCACACTCATTCACTGATTCACGTGATATCACAACTTTTTAAAGAGCCTATAGAGATGAAGGGCAGTTGAAAATTCCATACAACTATGGTAACTGTCAAAATGCAGATGTCTCAATAATACATTTTATTTATATTGCACTTTACATTTTAAGGGAACCTCAATTGCAAAGTCCAAAGTCATCTCTTCCAGCACATATGAACTATGGTCTAATTTTTTCCTCATAAAGGCGTCCAAAAGTGGTGACAATATTCAAAAACATGAGTGTGATGTTGGTCAGTAGAAAGGACTTTCAGCCATAGGAATAACGTGGCAGGTTTGTGAATCCGATCACCGTCAAATAATGATCAGGGAAAACATTTGGACATTTTCTTTTTAGAAATTTCTCTCCCATAGCGTTGTGTTGACACCGGCCCTTCAATTAGGAATTCTATAACATGAACACAACTTATTCCTAAAGATGTTATATTTGAGGAAAACTAAGATTTCTCAGGATTGGCCGAGGTTATTATTTATTAGTTTTTGACAATAGTATCTAAATGTGGTAGTGTTGTTCAATCACACAGACACAACTGTTGTCAAAAAAAGCCATTTTAAGCCATGAGATTATTATGGCATGTTACTAACAATGAGAGTTTACACAATAATAATATGTCTAATGGGTTTTTTATTGTTAACTCACAGAGGCAGCACATGCAGTGACTCACATGACCAGTAGAAAAGGGAGAGTCCCAGTACAGTGTCCCTGTGATTAGGGCCAATCCTCTGGAGTGGATCAGGTGCTGCTCTCGCCCGGCAACGTGACACTGCTATCCTTTGTCCGAGAGAGAGAAAACCAGCATGGGCCAAATGTACGTAAAATGATCCCCGCTCCATATTATTATTAAGAGGGTTATCACTACAAAGACTTTGAAAACAGGGTATTTTGGTTTAGGACTGACTGCCTCTGTCTGTGACAACAGCACAACAGGCTTTTGTGATACTTTATTTTATATACTCAGCACGAATAGTGTTTTAACACAATATCGCAACCATTCCTAGACCATACGGTGCCTTGCGAAAGTATTCGGCCCCTTGAACTTTTCGACCTTTTGCCACATTTCAGGCTTCAAACATAAAGATATAAAACTGTAATTTTTGTGAAGAACCAACAACAAGTGGGACACAATCATGAAGTGAAACGAAATTTATTGGATATTTCAAACATTTGTAACAAACAAACAACTGAAAAATTGGGCGTGCAAAATTATTCAGCCCCTTTACTTTCAGTGCAGCAAACTCTCTCCAGAAGTTCAGCGAGGATCTCTGCATGATCCAATGTTGACCTAAATGACTACTGATGATAAATAGAATCCACCTGTGTGTAAACAAGTCTCCGTATAAATGCACCTGCTCTGTGATAGTCTCAGAGGTCAGTTTAAAGCGCAGAGAGCATCATGAAGAACAAGGAACACACCAGGCAGGTCAGAGATACTGTTGTGGAGAAGTTTAAAGCCGGATTTGGATACAAAAAGATTTCCCAAGCTTTAAACATCCCAAGGAGCACTGTGCAAGCGATAATATTGAAATGGAAGGAGTATCAGACTGCAAATACAAAGACCCGGCCGTCCCTCTAAACTTTCAGCTCATACAAGGAGAAAACTGATCAGAGATGCTGCCAAGAGGCCCATGATCACTCTGGATGAACTGCAGAAATGTACAGCTGAGGTGGGAGACTCTGTCCATAGGACAACAATCAGTCATATACTGCACAACTCTGGCCTTCATGGAAGAGTGGCAAGAAGAAAGCCATTTCTTAAAGATATCCATAAAAAGTGTCGTTTAAAGTTTGCCACAAGCCACCTGGGAGACACACCAAACATGTGGAAGAAGGTGCTCTGGTCAGATGAAACCAAAATCAAACTTTTTGGCAACAATGCAAAACGTTATGTTTGGCGTAAAAGCAACACAGCTCATCACCCTGAACACACCATCCCCACTGTCAAACATGGTGGTGGCAGCATCATGGTTTGGGCCTGCTTTTCTTCAGCAGGGACAGGGAAGATGGTTCAAATTGATGGGAAGATGTAGCTTGACTCGACATGTTTTTCAATCTTTCCAAGCTACAGTATCTGGCAGTCGACTAAATTATGCAGTATCAATCTTCCTGAGTTCTTCACTATGATAATAATTTATTTAATATCATAATTAAATTTGCCTGCATTGTCTGTTTTACTGTTGACTCCCATAACTGCTGTCAACAGTAAAGTATCTGCAAATATTAGCTTTTGAATTATGGCTAAAGAGTTTGGAATACACTGTTATTTTGTGGCCATGGATAAATGCTGTGATTAGTGCGCATCCCTAATAACCGGTTCTGTGTCGGTGCCTAAGTCTGCTCCTCCCTGCTCTTCCAAACACACCTGGCACACCCACGGTCAGCGGGAACAATAGGCTCCACCTCGGTAACAGCAGCAGCCAAGTCTGACCTCCACCCTATGTGGCAGGACGGGTGGACTGCACGGGACAAGACTGTGGAGCTGTGGTGATGTGGAGTGTCAATGAGGGTGTGTGGTTAACAAGGCTGGACATGCAAAGCCTCTTAAGCTAATCATATCACGCACACCATAATTAAAAATAGTCTAATAAAGCATTGCTATGTCCATACAATTGTCTGTTGAAGAGAATAACCCGGGGTTTCTTTCATCAGGAACAGCGAATCCCTCTCCAATTTTGAATAAAGATCCTGACTAACAATCCTTAAACCAGTTGACACATTCTGTATTCCTCTGATGCAACTGCAGCGCATTGCTATAAACGTTAACATACTATACCCTATTCAACAAAGCTCTGAAAGCAGGGTGTGTAACCAATTTCTAATAAGTCTTCCTCCACCACACCTTGTTCTTGCACAACTTCCCTACTCCCTGCGCGTGCACACCCATGCAACGGCACCCGTGTGTTGCGTAGCTCAACAGGACTTGGTTTCACGGACACCCTTTTCCAGCTGCCCTGCTGAACTGTGCGCTGAGGGCACATCTGAGGTCTGACCCACAGAGACACTTCTCCTGACGCTGCAGCTCCCGTTGACTCCTCCTGTCCCCCACGATCATCACGCTGCACTGTGACGCCTGCTCCGCCGCCTGGACAAGAGCATGGTGTGTCCCTCCACATCCACTTCACACACTACCACATACAGGCAAACAATATAGCTTATACAAAGCAAACTCTGCACTAGATATGCAAGTCCCACCACACTCCAATGGAGTTTTTTTATTTTTTTAATAATTTATTTATTTGTAGCTTCTTGCTGCAACCAGCCACACTAATGTGACTGGTGTGGGAAATGAGGATGGGGTGTCTTGCTTCTACAACCATCTGGAAAGAAGGCAAACACTTTCTAATGTCGTAACTGTCACTCTCCAGCTTGTTACAAATCAAATTCAAGCCTTGGTAAATAACAAGACTCAAACCTGTCATAATTCAATATGGGTATGCAAAAAAATATTCTAATTACATTCAGACTTTAAATACAAAAGCTTTTATCTGGGTTCACACTCGTCACATTGTTTCCAGAACTTGCTGTGAGGGTTATCTCATTTGCTCAGTGTGACGCTGCTTGATCTAAACCCTCCAAGACAGCAGTATCTCTGACTCCACTGTGCCCTGACAGAGAGAGTGAAAGCTGCTGACCCCATGAGTTTGTCTTTTTTCCACACATCCGTCACCTGCTGATCCCCGTCCGCGTTGTCACTTCTCTGATCTGCACTTAGCCAAACCAGGTCAGGAGATGAAAAGGCCTGACCCGCAGAGCAGCCTTTGAAGTGCTGATGGCTATCGCAGGTGCACCCAATGTAAACACTATAAAAGCTCTACCTACAAAGATGCCTGTAGGCACAGGGGCCGATAGCACCTGTGGACATAATTACAAAGTGTTTGAAAAGGGAGTTGTCGGGTGGGATTATCCACCTTATTCCTGGGGCGGCTCATGTAGAAACGAGGATGGGGGGAATTTCCGGTGAGATGCCGGAAGTCGCTCTGAGCCATTGGTTTACATTGGTTTCCAGGGCGAGTTTTCGTTTCACATAGAGGTTTATTTTCACATTATAAGATGATTGCCCAAACGATCAGCCTCCGTAACATTTGAAAAGACGTCCTCGCGCAGCTCTGGAACACGTTACGCTGTTCGTGGTTTAATTAAAAAAACAGAGAGAGTGACACTTGTGGCTCTGGAACAAGCCGTGTTTGGGACATGCTAAAACTGGCCTTAAACTGACATGTTTGAGGCGATTTTGAACATGCTAAATGCTACTGACTCACATACATGTATGAAGAAAGCCTCAGCCCACGGAGGTAAATAAACACTGTTAACACACGACTGACTGACCGGCTCACACTGTACGAGTGATATGAACCGAGCCCCGTGAGGCCACACAAGCTGAACTGGGTCCGAATACATGGCATTTTAAATACTTGGATATGCAAAGAGCATTCCAACTTTTTCTGCTCGTTTTTTGTGCAAAACCTCTGAGCTAATTAAACTACAGTCATGGCATTTTTCCACGTGGAGCGGCGTATGTAACGAGGTTTCGTAAACAGACTTTCGCTCAGTTTAATCTGAAAATGTGAAGATCTTCACGGACCAATCAAATATGCTGACAATCCATTCTCAAAGCCTAAAGTACCACATCTGAGTAAAGTCTTTGTGAAAGATCGCAGAATTAGAAGATATCCACAGAGGTTAACTGGAGACGACTTGGCCAACACGTCCACGGGTCAGAAAACTCTTCTACGGAGCGATTTTCAGTCATACGTTTATTGTGAGCAGTTAATCACGGCTCGTAGCTTTGTCTCAGCTGTGACAGCTCGTGTTTCCACATAGTCTGCGCCTCTAAAGCTCATACAAAGTGGATTCAAGCGAACGGTCTCCATGCAAACAAACAGCGACCCCGGTCTTACCGGAAATCGCCCACATCTTTCACACAAAGGCTCATGGGGCGTAGTAATAAGGTGGATAGCCTTGTTCAGATGATAACACCAGTGACCTTTGAACTTGACTGTGAGGGTCAGAGAGGATTCCTCCAGAGGAGGAGTTGACAGCTGCTAACCACAGAATGTTATGTGATTGCACACCCAGATCACTGTATCTGCCTCCAGGGACATGCTTTTCTATTCAAATACAATGCGAAGATGAGCGAAATTTGACAGGCTCCGCCCGTTTCTTCTTGAGCAAAGTGAAGGGTTTGAAATCTCTTCAAGCTGTCCCCCAATCTAATGTTCAACAACCAGTCATATTTAGTTTAATGAGCTAATTATAGAGCTGTTTATTCATGATTCTTGGGAAATAAATAAAAGAAGCACAGAGTAAAAGATATACATAGCAAAAAAATCATCACAATCTTAAGTTTGAAAGATCACCACAATCTTGAAATGGAAGTGTTCAAAATTCAATTCAAATTTAAAGACGTGGACAAAGCTACACATTTCTGTGTACAACAAAAGTGTCACTTCAATAAACACACATTGATAAACTATAAGGACCAATGTCATAGCAATTAAGAATGAAACAATAGATTCTCTTCATAATCGTGAAAGTTTTCAAAATGGTGTCCATATCAGGATAAAGTTACTTGTCCATAAACTGTCAAATATATTACAAATCATTAAGTGCCTCAGCCTATATCCTTCGTATATTACAAATCACTTCACCTGAATTGTTTTATCATAACATATATATGAAATTGTTTTATTCTAATATGTAAATTGTTGTATAGATGCTAACTTGTGCATTTAATTGTGATGCTCAGATTAAAGCCTTATCTGAAAGCTCTTCTATTTACAACAGTGCACTCTCTCCTAAACAACAATATCTCCTCTTATAAGATAACAATAATAATTGCAATAATAACATTAATGGGTAAGGTGCACTTAAGTTACATCTCCAGGGGGGGCAGCTCCTAACAGATCAATACACTTTTCCAGGTGATCCTCTGGTACCAGAGTAAAAGCAAGAATAAAACCATTACATAAGCCTATAAGAACCTCGGGGACCCCCCATAGGGAGAGCATGACATCAGCATGACATCACACACGACTATTCTCATCTGCTCAAAGAGACAAGTGGAGTAAATGCACTATTAGGAGAAGCCGCATTGAAAGAGCTTTGTCCCCATATGGGAACTATATGGTCAAAGGTCAATGCAAACACGATTACACGCAAAGCTTACTCAGAGCATTAAAATTCGAATTGTTTGTAAGACTGAACGTTTAATGAAATCATTCAGATTAACAGAAATAACTTATAACGCGAATGGACAACAAAACCTAATCTCTGCATTATGTCAGTCATTCTGTTTTTAATTTCAATGTTTTGTTTTTTTGTTTTTTACCTCGAAGTAAACCACCACACCAAATCATCTCCTATAGAGTGCACTGATTTACAATGTTCCTGAGACTCACTTGTTTCAAGTCTTGATTTATGTGTCAGCTAAACCCTAACATACAGGTGTGATATTAACAATAAAATACAAAGAAGATCCCCACAGGACTGCAGACAAGAACCATGTCAGTAATTAATTGCTTTATTATAGGTCTTGCATGTCATTATGCTTATTGTATTCAAGCAACACAATAAAAAGTCAAATGGCTTAATTGTAGCCCCGAGAAACTCCTGTGACTTTACTACTGTTGATTAAAAACTCATAGGAAACATTAAACTCTACTCTTATCTGATGGCCCTGTAATCCTTTTTAGATTAACTTTGAGCTACAACTTGGCAGTGGGTAAATCCCCGCCTCAACGCTGTAAATCAACAGAACAAAGACTATCTGTTCCACTGCCTCCAATTCATGTCCTCCCGCTCAGCGCTAACAAACTTTCAAACAGCCGCTCACATAATGAGAGCCGTTTGCCCCAGTGCGCCATCCCCCCAGACAAACATTAACCCGAGCCGTGACCCTACCACTTGTCAAGAAGATGAACATCTGAGACTGGGTTAGAAAAAAACAGCATTCCTATTCCCGTAAGCCAGGAAGGAGGAGGGAGGGGGATTTTGGGAACTTTCGTGAGTCATCACTTTCTTTTACACCGGCGAGGGCCCCGTGGCATTACACCATTGACTTGACCTCCACGGCAGATCGCCCAGTCATGTTTTCAATGGGCCCTGTTCACGTTGACAGACGCCTCACAGTGAGCAGCAGAGTTGGTGAGTTGCAGCTGTCCAGGCATCTGTCACCACTATCAACAGGCTTTGTGCAACCGGGAAATCTCAGAAGATAACCACATCCAAACCCCATCTGTAAACATGCACTGGCTCGAGCAGGCATGATTGTCTGTCACTCAGACAAGTGTGTGTTCATGAAGATCAAGATCGAGTTATAGATACGGAGGCAGACAGGGATATCTCTTTATCTTCGCCCTTATGTTACACTCATGTGGGACACTAAAGCTGTAGCAATCAGTGTTCAGGTCAGTGGAGATACAGTTTCAAGCCACCTTTATGTTGAAGTGCATTATTGTCAAGAGAATGGACCACAAGAAGAGTAGTCTTTGCTTTGGTAAAGACTAATGGGGATCCTTAAATAAAGAAATAAAGCGTGATTTGCACTTGAGGACCTTAATCTTCAGCAACACTCCAGATAAAGAGACAAGATTCCAAGAGAAATAAGCCAAAGATTAACACATTTTATTACAATTTGATGGTAGACTGAGCATTAAACCTGACTCACACTCCGCCGCTTTGTCGATGTGAACTTGCTTGTTTTTGTTTTTTGTTAATCGGTGGTGAGCCAAAAGACAATTCAGGTAGATTAGCAGCCACCCTCCTGTCAGTCAGCCCCGAGGCAGCCGGCTGTGTAAAGTAGAAGGCGTGAATGAGTAATGCGATGTAAAGTGCTTTGCATATCTTGAAAGGAGCTACATTTCTGTATTATTACATGCATTAGTGAGTATATAGGAGCTTTAAAACAACGGGGGAGATGACTGTGCTAAGATTTATGACTCCCTCTTCTGTGACACCGGCCTGCTGATGAATGCTTGTAAACCAGACCCAGCTCAAATTTAACACTTTTTACTACATCTTTTGAGCAGCTCGTAATGGAAAGTGCTTAAATACTCATTGACTCAACCACAACTTTTACTACTCTTCTGTCTTTTTCTAATCTGAGCTCTATATTGTCACCGCTCTCGGGCACTTATAGCCTGCTTGTTGTAGTAACTGACATAACATGAGCTTGTGGTTTAGGGACTCTCCACAGCGGGGGCCCAACAAGCTCCACAATAACACCCTTGACGCTTCCATTAGGGGGCCGTTTAGGCTGCTTTCCACTGTTAGGGCTGTTTATCGCACTAATGACAGACTCAACAAAGGGTGATGTCATCAGGCCGCGCCACAACTGCCCACTCTCCTCTGAACCACAAGTGATTGATAGGTCTCCGTCTTAGTGGCTTCATTGTGTGGCCGCGACTCAAATGCTGTGTGCTCGTGCGGCTACCCGGATGAGTAACAGTGACTAATGCAAACAGTGGATGAAAACAGGCACAAAGCACAAAGAGTGAATGTATAGGCTACTCTAGACCAATGGCCGCTGGCTGCTTTGCGATGACGACACAGGAGGCTGCCATTGCTTTAGTACCGCCATATAGCCGCTAGTCCCCCATTGGAATCCATTGCACTTTAGACATGTTAAAAACAACTTTAATGCCCGATGCCTAATTTTTTGGAACTGTCTACAGCTACATATTCCTCCTGTGATTACACTGGGTTAAGCACAATCAGAGGCACCGGGCTGGTTATCGTAGGATACATTTTTGAAATCTCGTACTTAATGAGGGTCGGCATTGGAGTTGCGCAAGCTACACGTCACAGAAGGGCGGAGTCTACAGTGAAGATCCCGCCCTTATGCCCTTATTAGGAACATGCTTCGTCAGAGCTGGGGAGGAGGAGTCTGTAAATCCGCCATGATTTCCCCCTCGAACGTGGTCATTGTGGTAAACGCGGAGGAGTGAGTAAGGACGGTCTATATGTCTATGATCTAGACATTTAACATTAAGACCACCAGGATGGTAAGGTCAAGGTCATAGTTTAGTGTGACCACTGTCTAACAGCCATTACCTTTAATTATAGGCTGAGACAATGGTTTCCAAAGTGGGGCTCGGGGCCTCACAAGCACTGCAGGGCCCCCCCCCCAAAACTTGTTTATAAAACAAATACATTGAACACAATTGATTTTGAAAGGAAATGTATTAAGTATTTGCTCAAATCTACTACTTCCCGGACTTTGGGAATGGCTGGTTTAGAAAACCAACCACCTTTCATCCACCTCGGCAGCACTTTGCATCGGGGCGTGGCTCGTCTCTGGCCACTCTCACTAAACCTGGGACGAGTCAAGAAGAGGAGCATAAAGCAACCAAAGTCCGCAATGGGAGAGGAAGAGTATCCTCAGGGCCTTGTCATTGGATGTGATCGTAGCGCTGGTGAGGAGGAGGAAATGGAGAGGTGGTGGAGGTAAATCATTCTGCTGCAGCAGTGGAAATGGAGCAGAGGAGAGCTGTATCTTACACTACAGGATAATGAAGATGATGAAGAAGATGAGGATGATGAGAATGATGATGATGAAGAAGATGATGATGACGAACAAGATGATGATGAGGATGACAATGATAAAGAAGATGATGACAATGAAGAAGATGATGATGATGATGAAGAAGGAGATGATGACGATGAAGAAGATGATGACGAGGATGATGATGATGAAGAAGAAGAAGAAGATGATGATGATGAAGAAGGAGATGATGATGATGAAGAAGTTGTTAATGAAGAGAGATTAGTCCAGAGGCAAAGGCAGCAGAGCATAATAACAGGAAATAGCAATAATCGTCTATTTGAATTTAAGATACAGCTTCATTAAAGGTTCATTATGAAACTTTTTTGCCAAAAAACATAGTGTTTGTGCAGATTTTTCCTTTCAGAGACTCAGCAGCAGCACCGTCTCTATAGATGGAATGTATCTGCAACCACAAAGATGGTTTGAGAAAACCAACCAGAAAACCCGACAAAACTATTGATCCTGCAGTGTCATAGAGGAGAACATTAAATCGTTATTTATCATACTGGGTCAAGCTGTACAGTCGTACTATCTCTGTCATAGCCTTGACTGTGGCGCTCAGGCGCCCACTCTCAGCCACTGAATGTTTTGCTTGCGTATCGGTATGACGCTCTTAGACGGTATTTATCCCTCTTCTGTGGAAGCATAGACAGACTTGAATGGTAGGACTAGAGCAATGTCTCGAGTTCATGTCTCCGGGTCCCGTAACGATGGTAAATAAACTTCTCCTGTGTAAGACATCCTGACTGCTGCCTATTCTTCATCCATCCTCTTGAGCATCATTGTTATTTCTCAAACAATAGAGGCCGTTGTGATGAAACGAAAAAAGCACCATGTTAACCACCCATACAGGCGCTAGGTCACTAAAAGGTCAAATATGCACTAATATCAAGTTTTGTTTGGGGTTTCTTTTCGAATAAAAACGTCCATACTTTAATAATAAAAGAAACATGTTGAATCTACAGTATGATTTCATATAATGAAGAATAAAACCTTTGGTAGCCGTCTAAGGGATCTGTGTTTTGCACAGAATGCACAGCCACTCTGCGGTGGTGCTGAAAGTGTTGGTGCTGCATATTAGTGAGTTAGAGACAGGTCTGATTGGCTCTGCGTCACTTGTCAGATCCATTTGTGAAAGTGCCAGTTGTTGTCAGGCGGCGTTTGTCCATCAGCACTCATAAACATGCATTATAGTCATAACAACAGCCTATGCACCACTGCTGCCTCTTCGCCTGCCTCTGTTCTACTTAGGCTTTTGTCTTTAAATCTAAATTCAATCGCACAAAAAGCTCCTTGTTCTCATCATTGTTTCTGTAAAAGTTAGCAGTGACATTAATATCACTGGGGTCTCATCTAAACCAGTGCATACTGATGCTGTGTCTTTGGACAAGACTCCTCATCCACCTTGCCAGTGAATAAATATGCCGCGTGAGTGATTGGTGCTGGTCAGAGGGGCTATAGGTGGAGAATAGCAACCATGAGCGTCATTGTTTGTCCCAGGACAGCTGAGGCTACCACGACGAACAGTGAGGAGTGACTCAATAATGCAACTTTGAGAGACAAAAATGCTCTGTAGCACAACAGGCCCCTCTTACTTCTGTAGAGCAGGATTACAAATACAGTGAACTGAACAAACATTTACTTAAGCATCTGTTTATCAAAAAGAAACTCCAGACAGAAGCTTTAATCCCCACTCACTTTGTTTATTGCACTTTCAGTTTCCAGTAAAGACAAATCATATCAACAACACTTCCGCATATGCCTCTTTTCTGCATCTAAACATTTAACTAATCCAGTCATCAAAGCACTCTAGATAAACCCCAACCAAGATGTGAGCAAAACAAAATCCATTACTTCTTCAAACTGCCGAACCGCGGCTTGCTTTTGAACGGTGGGTGACTCAGCAGCTTGAGCATTTCTATTTCCACTTTGGGCCGAGAGCGGAGGGGAGGAGGCGGAAGGGGAGATGGAGGTCTGGAAGACATTAGAGCTGGCAGATGGGCCCTGAAAGGCTGATTCAGAGTATAGGAGAGGAGCGGAGAGAGGCGACGAAGCACGATTGCCGTAATGAACGTAATAGCGGAGCATGTGTCGCTCGTTAATGGGGAAGAGCCTTGTGATTTAACAGCGGGGAAGAGCGAGAATGTAAAAGGAGATTCAGGCTTCACAACAGCTCCTCCGGAGAGCAGTAAAAGCCTGGCAGCTTGTTTGTTAGGCGCGTACATACTTCCTTCCACTCTCAGTGTAGTGTGCGCGTGCCATATACCCGTCCACTGATTATGGAAACTATACCCCTTATAGGCCATTAGCTATATCTCGATTCATTCATTTCTTCTTTTCAGTGACATCCATGGACATAAAGCAGGGCAGAGAGCGAGTTCACACCAAAAATTATAAGTTCAAGTCATAATAGAAACATGTAAACAAAATCCATATGCCAGTCTAACAGCACCATGAACATATAATAAATAATAATATGAAAAATGGCCTATGTACACTTGTATTGTGCTTTGTCCATCCATACTCATAGGTGGTATCTGCCCTGGGGTAGTATGACAGAAGTCAGAAGCGAGGCAGCCAGTGTCCCTATATCCGTCAATGCAGCCAGTAAACATTTTTGAAGCGTACTCATCGGATGTCCCAGGTTAAGTACATTAAGTTCATATGGTTTCCAAAGTCACCCCCATAGCCTTGAAATTATCCAACCAAGTCAATATTTTGTCAGCTCTGTTTATGACTACTAGCTTCAATCATTTTGTTTGACAAATCCACTCAAGAAGCCTAGTTTAGATATACTATTGTGAGAGTAAACACCACTAAATAGCTCAGAGGAAGTGGCCTGTCATAAACAGGGAGCAGACAGATTCCAATAACGTGATTCTACCCGAGAGGTCTGTGTGAGAGCTGAGGACTTACCTGTGAGTCATCGGGACCAATCGTTGCTGTGAGGTGAACACGACTCACCCATTCACACACAGTAATTAACCAGGCCCATAGTACATGGTGCAGTATACAATACTGTGCTGGAATAGTTGTATCCACTAGTTGTTAATTCAGCCACTGTATATACTGTTGGAATGAGGAACGGAAATCAAGTTCATATTGTTCTGTGATGGAGGGGGGAAATAATAACAAAACTGTGCGGCGTTCAGCTATAAGAGAACAATATGGATATGATTATTAATGGTTGGATTTGAGTGATAGCACTGTTTTGGGGCCTGGACAGAATCGCTGGGTGATTGGCAGAGGTGTGAAGGACACAATATGGCCTCCCCCGACACAAGAGCCCATGCTGTCACATTCAGTACGTCATACGCCAATGTTCTCATAATCTACCTGTCCAAAAGAACCTGAAGAAATCACAGCGTATCTCATCTACCACGAGCTGCCAGAACAGTGGCTTTTTCATTTGGTTAGTTAGAGAGAGGAGTGCGGATGTGGCAGGTCTTGGCTCAAGGGGAATATATTTAACTTTTGAAAAATCGATTAATCTCTATTTTTAGAACTGCATTGTGCATTTTTAAACCATTGGAAAAGTCGATCTTTGGAGCAACAGTGGCTCAGGTGGTTGGGTCGTCTCGGTGGTTTAATCTCATGTGGTGGCCTAAGGAGCGACTCAGTTCTCTGATTATGGAAGCTCAAAATAAGTAATATGATAATACATAGTGGATAGTAATGACAACAAGGAAGCAGCAAAATGACAGAATATAATGTCCAATGTGCATATAAAATCGGATATTCATTGACAATGACAAGAAGGATAATTGTTATGATCAATAACAATAAATATTAATTATAATTATTCATTTTCATTAGCATGCTGGGAAAATCCTGTTAAATGCAGCTAAAACCTCTTTGTTTGTAAAGCTAATTCTGCTGATTGAATGTGGATATTTGTAACTGCATTAGGATAAAAGTTAATTCATAAACATGTACATGTACAATGCCTCTCAAAAGTACTAATAAACCTTGAACTTTTGCACATTTTGTCATGTTTACAACCCTAATAAAGATTTAATTTTGAATTTTTTACTGAAAGTTCACACACAAGTATGTGTGTGAACTATTCTTACAATCTTCCCAGTCCCCGCTGAGGAAAAGCAGCCCCATAGCATGATGCTCCCCCATCATATTTGACACTGGGGATGGTGCACACGATGAGCAGTGTTAGGTTTGCTCCATACATAATGTTTTGTATTTGGGCCAAAAAGTTCAATTTTTGTCTCATCTGACCAAAGCACCTTCTTCCACATGGTAGCTGTGTCCTCCATATGACTTCTAGCAAACTTCAAACGGGATTTCTTATGACCTCCTTTCAATAATGGCTTTCTTCTTCCCACTCGTTCATGAAGGCCAGATTTGTGTAGAGTACGACTTATAGTTGTCCCATGTACAGATTCCCCCAGCTCAGCGGCAGAACGTTGCAGCTCCTCCAGAGTTATCTTGGGGCACTTGGTTGCATTTCTGACCTGTGCTCTCCTTGTTCGGTCTGTTAGTTTAGGTGGACGCCCGTGTCTTGGTAAGTTCGCAGTGGTGCTATACTCTTTCCATTTCTGAATGATGGATTGAACAGTGCTCCGTGAGATGTTCAAATCTTGGGAAATCTTTGTATAACTTAACCCCGCTTTAAACTTCTCCACAGCTTTATCCCTGACCTCTCTGGTGAGCTCCTTGGCCTTCATGATGTTGTTTAGTGACCAATACACTCTGACCATAGCTCTGAGGCCCTCACAAAACAGCTGTAATTATACTAGGAGTAGATTACACACAGGTGGCCTCTATTTAATGGTTAGGGCAAGGTGTGAACTTTCTGCAGTCATTAGGAATGTTATAAAGGCAATTTAATGCACTCCGAAAATGCTGTATGAATACTTATGCACGCCCCACTTTTCACTTTTCTATTTTTTGAAAAATAACAGAATCATGTATCATTTTGCTTTCACTTCACAGTTGTCTGTTACTTGTGTGTGAACTTTCAGTAAAACATTCAAAATAAAATCTTTATGTTTATGGTTGTACACATGACAAAATGTGCAAAAGTTCAAGCTGTATCAGTACTTTCAAGAGGCACTGTATACGTAGCTGTGTTTTGAAACTGATACAGTATACTCAGGAAGTGTTGTTTATATCAGTTGTAAATGTAAATGTATTGTCTAACTGTAAGATCATGAACTGCAGATGTAATTTAAATGAACAAGGGGGAGGCACTTATAAGCTTCTTGCTTCGGTCTACTCCCTTTGAGCTTCCTTAACTGTATAATTGGGAAATTTTGAGAGAAAAAAAGGAAAGAAATGTTAACTAGGACCTCAACTGATCTCAACTTTCAGTGTTAATGTTAAATTGGTTTAAAGAGATTTGAACTGCTGTAATTTTATTTATTGGTTTATTTGGTCGGGACAGTGCATGTTAATGAACGTACATGGGTCTCAAGCATGTAAACAAGCCACACCAGATTGTAGCCTTGGGCTAATTTGCATCCGTTGTCCCCCATGCACACTCTCATTCGTCCTGGCCTATTGTACATGTTTTTAGTGGTAGGGGAAACCGGAGTACCCAGAGGAAATCTACGCAGACATGGGGAGAACATGCAAACTCCACACAGAAAGGCCCCATCCAGGTGGGAATCGAACCCGGACCCTCTATGACTAGACCTGTCCCATTACTAGAGTCCATGTTTTCACTCAAACATGACACTACCCCCAGTTTACCTACTGTCTCTTCTCCCTCATCGTCCTGGTGGTCTGACTGTCTTGTACCTGTGTGGTCCAGGGGTCGGCCCGGGGTCACAGCAGAAGAGAGGGGCTTCACTTGACTGAGTCAGAGAGCAACAGAGCCCCTACTGTCTGCAGGCAACAAGGAGGAGATGGGGGCGCCTACCACATTTACAACAAGACACTGGATGTCGATGGAGGCGATCTTGAATAGGATTAAAGCTTTGTTAAGAAGAAGGCTCTTCTAACTGAGACTAAAGAAGAGGCATTGTTTCCAAATGATCGCAATCAAAGTAAAAACAATTTAAGGCTTTTGGTTTAAAAGTCACTCAAACATTTTCTGGCAGAGCTGATTGACTAAGAATACATTAAGGCTTTGTAAAAAAGAAAGGAAAAAAAGAAATTGAGAGCGCATGTAGAGTTTGACTGAATAATTATGGTTCAAACTTAATCCTAGCTAATGTATTTCTAACTTCATCATTGTTCGCGGGGATGAGTTTATATGCACATTTCACAGCATTCAGCGAGGAAAACGGAGCATCGCAAACACGGTGATGCAAATCATGAATACCGTAGTACGGTATATGTTTGTAAACAATCGAGAAACACAAGCACACACTTGTTTTTTTTTTTCCTGCAAACGTCCTCTTTTAAGTATACTGATGGAGGACAACATCAATTTCATTCCACTACAAACGGTGCAGGGCCTTTAACAAAATAATACAGTCGTGTGCTCCTTCAAAATATACTCCTTAACAAAACCAGTAGCATTCGATTGGCCAACATGCGCCTCACCCATTGATTCCCAGCAGAAATGACACAATGTTATTTTTTAGACTTGAGTCATACAGTATGTAAACCATTGACACGACACAACAACATGCTGATACAATTCCTAAGATATAAACATTATAACAAGGATCATGCATTACATGCTGCTGACATAGGCCTTCTAAGAAAAGGACTTCCTTATTTTATTTTAGTTTCTTACTTTTAGATACGTTTTTTTTTTTTTTTTCAAGTATATGTTGGCATTAAGCTGTCTAATTAAGGACTCATTAGAAATGCTTTTTTATTGTAGATCGTGCAGTTACAGATACATTGATTTTGTGTTGATGTGACTGGAGTGATGGTTTCAATTGCAATGTTTGGCGGTTAAAACAGAAGGCTATCACTTCCTTCTAACGTTATTTTGAGCAATTACTCATTAAAAATATCCATAAATAGCGTTGTTGTGGTCAGATCCTCCCTGATGTTGTGATAGTGTTGAGGACGTGGCAGAATGTCCAGGAAGAGGAGTGAATGACGAGGTGAGCGCATGAACCGTTAATGCCACTCAAAATGTCATCTCAAGACTCCTACACTTTCCACACTTTTCTTTTCAATAATTAGGGTATTTTAAAGGTTAAAAAATGTAGCTTACAGAAATCATTTCCTACACATTCATTCTGCAGTTGCATCATGTGGCACAATGTTGGCCAATAATTTAAGTCATAAATACAATAGGCCTACATAGCTTGTAATGCTCCCCTCTGGTTATTACAAACAATGAGAGGGGAGGAAGTAAATTCAATTGTTAGTTGTGGTCAAATCTCATTCTTAACTTTCCTCACACATTTTAAACATCCCAGGGATGAGTTTATATGAACATTTCACAATTTGCAGGGTCACTTTTCAGGGTCACCGTCACAGAAACTAATCTAATTTCATAATATTGATACAAATGCTTTATAATTTGATGCACAGTATTATATCCACAAACGTCTGAGATGACAATAAACTGAAAGCTGATGAAGCAAAATTTGTTCCATGACTTGAAGAAATATCAGGTATAAGGCCTTTAAGTTGTACAATTGTACAGGAAAATTGTCCAATTAAGTAAATGAATGACTGTGTATGGTGCCAAATTATTTCCCATCACATTCTGCAATGTCATTTGCTTGTTTGTCAAAATTACTAACTGTGTTTGGCTTGAGATCGCTAATCAGACATTTGCCATGTGTGGCCTATATCTTTATAATCAGAATTCTTAATAAGAATGAATTAAACAAAATAAATTGAGTGTTCATATGTTTTTCATCATGTCGGATTGACACAATTTACCCAGATTTCCGGGATGTGAGAGTACATTTTCCACATAGAGCCCAGCGATTTCAAATGTGGCGAAACAATTTACAGGAAACAAGCCAATCCGAATTTTAGGGTTGTTTTTTTTTTTCTCGAATGGAAACAGCCACATGACTAACCCTGTATTTTTTACATGGAAAATGTGCGCGTTGTCGCTCCTATACAGCTCCCTGACTTGCAGATTGCACAGAGCAGACTGCACTGAGCTCACGCCGGTCCTGGCTTGTGGTTTGGTGAGATGATTGAGCAATAGCGCTCATTGACGTACAACTAAAAAGTGATGACTGTGCTTCTGCAAACTCCTGTCCTGTCATGTGTCAAATTGCATGATGCCTGAAAGGAAAGTCAGTGGTTTATCTCAACTGCCTGATTGCAACAGGTACCATAGCCAAAAACAAGTGAAGATAACCCTTCAGTAAGTCATTAGCACTTAAAGATCATTTGTCTGCAGAGACTGGGATTGTGTCATCACACTGCCCAAATTTTTGTATAATTCTCAAGATTACCGCTATTTCTGGATCCATACACATTAGTCATAGGAGCAAAAACAGATCCTTCACTACGTTTTTGCAATCTTCTTTGTGCAGGTTTTGGTTGAGGGCTACCTCAGTGTGTCCTCTCTGTGACATTGACTCACATTGCCAGGTGTTGTATTTATGTGCAGGCCCAGTTCATTATTTAAAGTTATTTTGACCATGCCTCGAGCCGGCGGCTGCTCTCTAACTGCCTTTGCTCAGGGCGCAGTGAGAGTGGATTGGACTGGGCATGCTGCTGCAGAGGGGTCATCCCACTAAACTCAGACTGAAAGCTGCAGGGCCACTGACCAAGAGGGGAGCGAGAGTGCGACTGCAGCTGAGAAAGAGCAGGGGGAGGAAATACAGGCAGGAACTGGCCATTTCCCAAAAAATATGAAATAAATCATAAACCAAATTTATATTATTTCTAGTAAAAAAGAAGATTGATATTATAGGCCTCTTGGGATTAGCGGCACACATCATTTAACAATAAACCAATGGAGACTTAAAATATACTGGAGTTATCATTCACATAAAAGCATTTGGAAACTATAATGCCTGCAGAACAAGCTATATTGTGTACTTTATATGTAGGCCTTCTGTAGGCTGCTATACCATAATGTTAGTTCTAATATTTGAACCCAAACTCTATAAAAATAGCACTAAAGAGCGCTGCTAGAAAGTATTATTACTTCACCCCTGCCTCACAAGCTCCATGCTTAAAATTGTGGTTGTTGGGAAGAGCAATGCAAAAATATAGCTAGTGGGCATGTATAACCTATATTTGAAAATAAAATGGGGCATATAATTGTGTTATCTATTAATACTGGGCTTTCCTTACTGCTATAACATTCCCCATTTCACATCTAAAATACGGTACTTTTACACGGCTTTAAAGTTGCCCCTACTTCTCTTCGGATTCCTGTTTGTTTAGTCGGCACAAGATCAAAGTTAGGTGGCCTTAAAATTAGCTCTGAGGCTTTAGCATTGTATGTCAGCACGCAGCCAGCCAACACTTTCATGTTGAGCCAAAAACCCCAATATCCACTTTCCTCCGCACATTTCACAGGTGAGATCCGTGTCAAGCTGCGTGAAGCTAATTCCCCGCAGTGTCACATCGGCGACGTGAATACTAATGCCTTCCCTGGTGGTTTATCCTGTTAATTTGTATGGGGGAAAAAAATTGAGAAGCCCGTCAAGGGGAGATCGGAGCTATTCTCAGTGATGGAATCGGATTATGTGACGATCCGTACGCAATCTTTTTACACCGGGGGAGAAGACGACAAGCGTGGAGCTGGGGAGAGATGGCGGGAGGCAGGAGGTGTGGGAGTGTGGAGGGAGGACTAGCCGGATAAATGGTCCAATCGCGGCCAAAGCATGTCTGTCATTCCGTGCGTCAGTCAGCCTATTCCCAGACTCTCACGCAGGTACAGTAGCGTGCGCACATGCGAGTAGGCCTATATAGAGCATTATCACACTCCTGCTGCTCAAAAAAACTCCCCCCTTTTATCCTTCTGTCACAGCCTATAATGAGATGAGCACAGCGCTACATTTCGCTCTCTTGTCTCCCCTTTTTTTTTGTTACCTTTTACATCAGCTGCTCCGTACAGTAGCTCCAGCTGGTTTCCCTAGTAACAGCTGCTTCCTGTTTGGCCGCCGGTTGCCATGGAGGAAGAAGAAGGGGTCCTGATGATGCTGGTGGGGGCTGCAATGGACGTGTAATGGGTAGAGCTGTAACACTCAAAGTGGCTCCAAATAGCAGCAGGTCTAATTAAATAAATAAAAAGCTTGAAAAAATAAAATGCGGAAAGAAAAAGAAAATAATTATCAAAAGTGCTAATTTGGTAGAAATGGCACATTACGTAACGACAAACCAATGGAGACTTTAAAATATGTAAATAGGGATATTGTTTTAAAAGTATTACATTAACGTATTTGGGAACTATCCCAAACACTTTCTTTTCTCTAATACTTTTAAAACAATGTTTGGTGTATTTAGCAGGTGCAGGGCAGTCTCTCTACTTTTTACATCGTCATGGCTATACTCTACATTCTTGGACTGTACACAGCAAACATGGTGGATTTATGGCCTTCACATTCTTGACCTTGTGATTATCTGCTAATTTATAGAGAATCATGATTTCATGATTTCATGATTCTGGTCTTTTGTCTAATGCAGCTTGAGGCAGACACATGACATGTGTTTTTCTGCAGCCTCTCTCCTCTGTCATGAGAGTCACTCTGTGAGTTACTAATCATCTCCGACACAAACATTACTTTATCCTTCCTTTTGCCAGAACCACACAGAAGCGGATGGCTATCTCAGTGGCTGGAGTCAAGCTGTGGAACTCCATGAAATACAATTAAATTAAATGTTTTTCAGTTTAATTGACTATTTGAGGACACAATAATTAAATCACATGAACTGGAAATTAAATGAAAAATAACAAAGATTATTTGTTTTGATGTCCAAACCCTGCTTGTTTTTTTTTTTTTTTGTGTAGCTACTTCAGACCATCTTGAATATAGTGTTTTTTCATTTGGAGAAAGGGGCACATAATACAAGTTTGTCTTCTTTGTGCTTTTCAATTGTCTGAGGATGGAAGATTTTTTTTCTTCTTCTTATGAGTATTATTTTATGTAAAAGAATCATTATAATTGAAATAAAAAAATAAATACAAAATCGCAGCGTGAACTCTAAGAAGAAGCAGATAGCTTTAGTTACCCAATAATTCACTATGAAGCTTAGAATCGAGATAGAAATGAATTGTGATCTGGGCTCTCATATTGCCCACTCTACCATTTATGTAGCCCATGCTGTCATTGTGTTGTTGGTTTTTTGGGCAAGACAAGTATCACGATGACCCCATTCACTGCAGGCTACACAATGACAAAAAAAGAAACTTCCAAAATATGGTTATGAGGCACCAGGGAGATGCCTTAAGTGTGTCACTGTATGATGCATGCTAAATGTCCCGTTTACCTTTCGAGGCATATGTGTGTTTCACGCGTTTAAACACCATGTGGCATGAAATTTGGTTCACTGTCTGTTTGCCTACGTAGGAAACACTGCATAAAAATGCTCTTGAATCTATTCTATCCGTATCCCTTATTCAAATCTGTGGGCCAGAAAAAAAGGTGAAGACAGCACCTTTTTTTTCTTTAAAAGACTCTAGCGTAGTCTTTATTGAGGTGTATTCTTTCATGCCTGTTCTTTTTCAGCATGGTTTTCTGGATTGTCAGTGGTGCACGCTCATCTGTTTGAGGAGCCTCTGAGGCAACTGTGAGGTCAGGTCATACTAATGTCAGTGGATAAAATACAAGTGAAAAACTGGAGTAAGATCAGGTTCAAAGAGCAGGATGAGTATTTTTGCTGTGCGTTTTATCGGGAGAGTGTAGCCTGCGGCGTAACTACAGTAGGAAGAGCTGCTGTTAAACTGATTCTGTGAAGAACTAACAATCTATGGCAATCTTTAACCTTTGGCACATGATCCCAATCTCTGAACTTTATGACATCTACTGTAACAAAAGTGGATTGAAAGAAGGGATCTGCTTTGCAACTTCATACGCAACTTTGTCCATGTCGAGTAGCTCCATCTAAGATAAAAGGTATGTTTTCAATTTGACAGATTTTTAAATAGCCCACTTCATTCATCTTTTTGTGCCTTTGAGCAACACACACGTACATTTCATACATCTTTGAACTTAAATTGCATCCCATGTGACAGATCTATCTGTTATGATGATAATAATTATGCAGCTAAATAGCATTCTCTGTGCAGTCAAAAGTATTTTCTATGCATTACGTGGTTACAAACATAAAATATGATTGGAAAGGTTTCCATAAAGTTCAGAATCTGCCAGCCTGTAAATATAGTCTGGTTTATCTGTGAAACAGGTTTTAATTTTTTTAAACTTGCACCGTATTAGGAAGAAAATAGCTAATGTTTTTTTGATTCAAGTCAGACTGTGAGCTAAACAGTTACTGCAGCTGCGTACGGGCAATGAGAGAGTGATTAGTCATAATGAAGCCACAACATCTGTTACTGTGTTTAATGTGAATGTGCCCAAAGTGAGTGGTTTAACTTTCAACAACAGCCATCAGTGACGTTACAACAGAGCTAACTACTGATGTGCTTACTGTCCGGACCCAGCACATGGGAATCGAGCTCTACTTTAGGCCCTGAAACTGTTTTCTCTACATTTACTGTGACTAATAGGAGTAGTCCCTGTAAAGGATCTGAAGATGAAAATCCTTCATTATCGCCTGCGTCTATAACTGAAACCAATCTCAATCTTTTGGTTATGAAGCTATGGTGCACATTCAACCAGATCGTGATCTGATCTGATCGCAACCAGATCGCACGCTGACAGACTCTCCCACCCCCATTTCCATCGTGTACTCCTTCCTTTTCCTGGGCACCACCATCACCCAGGACCTCAAATGGGAGCCGACCATCAGCTCCCTCATCAAGAAGGCCCAGCAGAGGATGTTCTTCCTGCGGCAGCTGAAGAAACTTAAGCTGCCAACCAGGATGCTGGTGCAGTTCTACACGGCCATCATCGAGTCCATCCTCACCTCCTCCATCACCGTGTGGTTCCCGGGGCAGGCACCGACTGCAGTGCATTGTGCGTGCTGCAGAGAAGGTGATTGGCTGTGAGCTCCCATCTCTCCAGGACCTGTTCACCTCCAGGACCCGGAGGCGTGTGGGTCGGATCACAGCTGACCCTTCTCACCCTGGACACGGACTATTCACCCCTCTCCCCTCAGGCAGGAGGCTACGGTCTATCCAGACCCATACCTCCCGCCACTTGAACAGTTTTTTCCCTTCCGCCATCAGACCCAATAACTCAGTTATAACCCCCCCCTCACCCATTCCCACTACAGCAAAGGGCTTAGCTCCAATAAACTACTTCTCTGTCATTCCCAATTGTTATATTTGTTTTGCATTTTCTCAGAGACCTTCTCACTTGGCCGTGGTGGTGGTGGTGTGTGACAGCGCGGTGAGTGGGTGAGTGAACCTGCGGAGAACAACAGCTCTCGAGTCACTGTGTCGCTGTCTCTACAACCACCAGTCCCAAATACAATGGACAAAACTGCATCTTTGCCCAAGCAGGCATTCCAGGCCTAAATCGCCAGCAACGCCTTCAATACTGGAATGAGATCAAAACTCTGTGTGGGAGATCTACTAGGAAACAATAGCTCCTGCGCTCGCGGCAGCTCAAGTTCCCAGGTAGAACGCGGTGGTAAATAGCGTGCGTCGGGGCTAGTGTCTTGTTGCACGTAAAAAAAAAGATAAAAGACGAGCGATGGGGAGAAACAACGCGGAGCTACTTCAAAGCTGCTGAAGAATGTCTTTAAACATGGTTCTCCCAAGACCACATAAAAAAAAAGAGCAAGAGGAAGGGATTTGGTGTGCGAGACGCATGCACTTGAGGCTACGCTGCTGTGGACAAGTGCAGTGAGCAAAAACAGGCTGTCAGCTCCCATAAAGACTTGCATTATTTCATTGTTTTTTGCAGAGCAGCTGTGGTGAGGGTGGCCCCTGAGCCTACACACCCGCTCACACACTCGCTCGCCGTCAGAAGATGTTATTGATCGCTTTAAACACTGTGTTTACGGCATGAATGTTGTTCCTAGGGGCCGCGGAGGACGCCCACACATATTCCAATGCATCGAAAAGCTTGAGGTTTGTCTAGAAGCTCCTACGTGACCCGTGACCTGGCCTCCCCTGGTAACAATAGCGCAGATGGATAAAGAAGGTGGAAATCATGCCGTAGCTCTGGTTGTTCCTTTCTTTTCGTGGAGTTTTCCAATATTTTTTCTTTCCAGACAATGTATTGTGGTGCAGTATCCTTCCTGTCTGCGCGTCTGGGAGCCATGCCGTCTGCCTGTCCTCATCTGAGCTGGTGTGTGCTGGGGGCTTTCTGGTGCTCATGGTGATGTTCCAGTGAATATTACGTATAAGTGATTATACAGCTGTAGGAAATACTGGGAAAACTAAACTGTAGTTCTCAAATGCCTTCCTGCCCTGTGGCATACAATGGCAAAATAGTTCCCTATTCTTAGACCAGAAAATGCAAAGTTATATTTATAATCATGTCAGCCTCCCTTCTGTCCACTGTTGTCTTTTGTCAAGTACATACATGTCTAGAGCTATGTCCAGTTGTTATTTCAAAGACAAGACTGTATCTTATTTATGTGAGAAACCAAGCATTGGCCAGCCTCGGCAGGCCTGGAGACCAAATAAACCGGGCAAGTATTCACAAAAATTAAATGTAGCCATGTTTTTCACCATGCATGCGTATGTTTCCTTTAAGTGCTCCATTTTGCCCTATCTCTACAAACATGTACAATAGATTCCCCTCTGAGGCTGGGACAATGGAAAGAAATCGACCCATAGCAACTACAATCTGTGGTGGCGTGTTTGGATGTGTCTTATATGTGTGCAATTCCTTTCTCTTTATTTGGAGATTTTCCTTTAGAAAATTATGTTTGCACAACTTCACAGCGCACATCCTCTCTTTAATTTTACCAATGCACTTCTTTAGGTCGTCTTATGTAACTTCTGTCTGTTGCATCAGACAAACACTCCCACAACAACACCTAATCAGAAACGTTGACCTCTGCAGCGCCTTCGTAATAATCATAATGTGGGCTGTTTATCGCTGTTCACATCCCATTGGCCTGATCACTTCACACTTCTGAAGCCTGTATTTAACGACTTTTCTAGCGAACTGCGCTGAAACACCAGACAGGATGCTCTATCAGAACATCCTTTCTGCCCCCAAACATACCGAGTGTAGGAAAGGAAGTCGCGCGTTCGAGGAAGGACACACGGTACCGACCACTGAATGAGTGACGCGGAACGACACAAGTGCAATCAATGCTAAATGGCTTAAGCATTCAATAGCACTTCCTTCCTCGCTCCCATATGCCAGCCTGAAAGTGTGCATAAAACGTTGATGCCATTAAATCTGCAGATGATTTGCCTGGGGTAGCTTTGCCTTCTCTCTGATCTTAATTGATACATAGATGCATACAAGAAAGAAAATAGGTTGTGGTTATGTGTTTTGGCTGTTTTTAGTATGGGCACCTGCTGAGTCCACATGGCAATGAATGGTAACGTTAAAGTGCTTATAGTCACGCAGGCAGCCCCCCTGCTGGGCGCCAGTTTGCTTACAAATGGCTCTGATCAGGGACATAGGAGGAGACATGTTGGGAGTGGAGAGAGGAGAGAGAGATGGGCCACAGGTGCAGAGTGTGCGTGAGACAGGAGAGGGTAAGAAGAGGGAGAGAATAAACAGACTTCTTAGCAGATCACTTTGATAACTTTGAAGAAGATTGACAAATTAAAATGACCGTGTTAGGTGCTCTTCAGTTTCCAGCCAGACTTAGGACCATGTGTTTGTATCAGGATATGTATGGTTATGTAAGCAAGCCCATACAGTTCACAATCAGGCCTAATCTGCAAACACAAGATCGATATAGAAATGGGTAAATGCTGTACGATATTGCCTGTTCAGCAAGGCTAATTCATAATAATTTCTCTGTAAACAAAAAATTCTTCTTTGAAAGTAAACTTGCTAAAAACATTTAGCCAAACGGCTTCTTCACACAGCCTTTTGATTTATTTTCATCACGCTCTTCTAAGTAAACGTGTCGTCCTGATGGGCACATCACAGAATTCCCTTACAGATAACATGTGTACACTTTTATTTTGTTTTTATTTGAATAAATATTATTCAAACTCCAGCAGTAACATTTTTCCAGCCAAATCTGAACTTGGTAAATAAAATCTCGCTAAATTAAAAGCTGTTGAGAGTGCTCTTTGAGGAGCGCCGCCCAGTCATAGGCCGTCTCACACTCTGCCTGAGCTGAAGGCCACGATGATTCAGTGCTAGCTCTGAGCACGGCCAAGCGGCTGTCCCTCCACCTTAAACTTCACTTTTACAATCCTGACAGTTTGTTGTAAGAATCCACGTCTGAAATAGCCAGCTCAGCAGGTGGTGTCTGTCAGCGCACCACTTTTGTTTGTCTGACCTTTTTGGAGATGTAGGAGGACACCACACGTCCAATCTTCAGCAGTTCAACTAATTATGCGTACTGGACTTATTTTTTCTTTTCTTTTTTTACAAGATCGTTATTGTACATCATTTTACACAGTGAAAAGAATAAAATACAAGCAATTATTTTGTTTATATTGGAAACAAAGAGCATGTGTGAGCTTTTGCCTCATAACTTTGCTTGTAGCAGAGCATCACCTGCTCGTTTCCATGGAGATGTAGTTGTTGACTACAGTTTCACATAAGGTTTAGACACGCTTGGTTCTCATCCAAATGCTTTGATTTCCCGCAATAAAAAAATCACGTCTGTGTCTAGCTGATCATTAGGAGCATATTTTGCATTGCTGGCAAGCTTGTTGATTTATTAGGATGTTGCAACAGTTTAGCTGCTTTTATAACATAGCAACAGATTACCTGTAATGTTCCACAGTGTGGCTTTAATAATTAATCGTTTTGGCCCAACGAACACAAGAGACACCAATCACTAAGCCATTGGAATAGCAAAGAACATTATGTTAAAAATGAGAAGATAGCAGATATAATCTGTTTTCATGCTATATCCTGCAGTAATGAGGCTTGTGCAGCACTAGATTTGTGCTAAAACTGTGCTAACCCTTGAGTCCAAGACTGATTGCTGGCAAGGAATTACTATCTTTTCACAATTCTAAATGTATATAATTATACATTTAGACTCAGTCTATGCTGTGTTTTATTTAAGCCCCATAGTTTGGTACAGTGCAGTGTGGTGGAGGGCCGGGTGTGCGTGCGAGGTAATATTGTGCCACCAACAGAGATGTGATCCACCTGCAACTACTAAACTCCTGACCAGCTTAAGCTCAAAGGACTTCATCATCATTTTAACAGAGCCGCAGCGAACACACGGGAACCTCAGTCTGTCTCAGATCTGATCCCAGGTCAGGGCTGTGACTCACTTTCTGCTCTTATTACAGCTGATAACATCAAACACTGCCACCTCAGAAGAGGGTTGCCCGGGCAGAAGGCGGTTTGCAGGTGATTAGGTGAATGCATAGGCAAGAACTACTCACATATGCAGTATATAAAAGTTTCTAAAGTGTTTCATTTAGTTGGTCAGCAGATGTTAAGAGCAGCACATGAAAAAGTGAGCTCTTACTAAGCGCATAGGGGAAAGTTTATTAGAACTGGTCCTGGATCAAAGGGGAGCTGTTAAAAATGGTGGACTTTCAAAACCTACTGTGCACGCTGAGAGGCAACTGTAGTCTATGAATCACTGCTTATTCTTTTTTTTTTAACTCCATCAGTCAACTTCGCTGCTAATGTCAGTGCCTTTAGAACCGCATTTTGCTCTTTAGATACTAGCTGCAGGAATCTTAGGTGTACACATTTCATGCTGTGTTTTAGGACAAAACCAGGAATAATCAATGAACACACCACACGATCACTTTGAGTCTCTGGTTACACACTTGTGACAGGCCAGTTGATTGGAAAATCATTATGCTATTCTTTGTAGGATTAAATGACTTTTTATATTACGTTGGAGAATATTTTACAAACACAGTTTTAAAGCATTTAAGAAGAACAACATACAAGGTATTTTCTTAAATTTACAATGTTGGGATGAATTTTGTGATCTTGGCAGTAGATGGTGACTTACACAATGTACAGGTTTTCACTTGCTAGATTCCACTTGTGTTCTAATATAATTTTTTGCCATAGACTATATTTTGTAAGACAGAATAAAACAAAAATAGCTTGTGCGAGAGCTGTCTGAGGCTAAACGTTTGCGGCGATGTGCCATTTGAACTGGTGTGTTTATATCTGCTACATACGTGAGCGTGAGTAAGAGCGGAGTGAAGCACATGAGCGCAGCGAGAGTGCTGGGGGAGACCACCTACACTCCTACCTGCCCCGCTCAAACAGGGGCCTCTCACTCACTCAGGGCCAGGGTCATTACCAGCCTCTTGCCGCCAGCCATTGTTCTGCTATTTCGGTCTCTGTTGTGTTTTACAGTGCGGAGAGAGAAAGGCCTAAATAAAAATAAATAAAAAAACTCAACCATGGCACCACAGGAAATGGACGGCCTTGAAGATCAGAGTCTGCATTAGTGTATCCGGAAAGAGAAATGGTCATATGTAACAACACATTTGTTACTCAAAGGACTACTGCACTGTCAGAATCTCTAAAGAAAAAAAGAAAGGTTCATGAGGTTGAATAAACTAAAAGAAAATACATTTTTGTTTGGTAATTGTTTATGGACAGTGGGAGGAAAATGTATATGTGAAAGCTTTGGAATTTTCTGACTAAATTGGTCATAAAATGTGGTCTGATCTTTATCAAAAAAGAACGAGTAAACAGTGTCTGCTAAAACTAATACCACCCAAACAATTACATTTTATCATATGTTTAATGACCATAACATGTAAACATTCACAGGACAAGGCGGTTTAAGTAAGTGAACCCTTGTATTTAATAGCAGGCTGAACCTTCTTTGGCAGCAATAATTGCGTTTCCTGTAGTTAGACGTGCACAATGATCAGGATGAATCTTGGACCATAAAAAACTGTTGCAGTTCAGTGAGATTCCTGGGTTCACTTACTTATTCCACGCTGTCTTGTGAATGTTTACATGTTATTACCAATACAAATATGATAACATGTAAATGTATTAGTTTAAGCAGTCACTGTTAACTCATTCTTGTGATCTTCATAAAGATCAGACCACATTTTATGACCAATTTAGGCAGAAATGTGAGAAATTCCAAAGCTCTATTTCATTATTGGATGGTGTATTTTCATCAGGTTGAAAAGTATTTGTCACACACAAATTAACATTGCAGATTCGGAAGCAAATAATAATGTCAGTTCCAAGAACGTACACAATTTCTAAACTCACATCTACACATCTACAGAAAGTTTGTGGTCAGTTGAAGTGTCTGGGGAGAGGGCAGTCCGAGCTGTAAGACTTGCGTTACAAAAGTACGTTATGTGACTGATACACATGCATATATTCAGTGATTTTAAATAATCACATGTTGCAGCCTTTGATCTGATGTCAAAGCTGCTGTCTACTTTTCTCTGAGGTAAAGTGCAAATGGATGGGCACACATGGGCTGGCTGGCCTCACAGTGATGAACCATGACACACAGTGAACTGCTTATGAAGCACTGTGAAGATGACTAAGACTTTCAGAGCTGCAGATGAAGGAGAGAAGCTGCATGTTGTTGGATTTTGTTGAAATCTGAACACTTCTAAAGTTTGGGTTTCTCCTTAACTTCAAACTCTGCTTCGCTGTGATGAATTAATCCACATTTTCCATGTTAAATTTCACGTGGCCTCAACGTGCATGACCTGTTCTGAAAGTGCTGATGTTGCAGTTTCTTTCTGTTTAAAAGAGGGATCAAATATAATTTCTGTGGTTATCACGAGAATAATGCAGTTAATGCCAAAAGTATGACTTTGAATTTCATTTCAATTGGACATGAATATACAGCAGGTTTGCAAAAATGTCACAAGGAAACCTACATCTGTGAAATTGCAGTAACTGGGGAAAATTTTGATAGAATAGTGTTAACTGTAGAAAAAAACAATCCACCTTAGAGCACACACAACATGCGAGGCTAGTGTTATTCCATTCAAAGGAAATGCACACAACAATTCACTTCTAATAATCACATCTCATCATAGGACATAATTTAAAAAAAAAACATCACCTTGTCTCAACTAATGCTGTCAAAAATTAAAGACCAGAAAAGGCTGGTTTCGTTTGTTTGTTGTTTTATAAAATCGCAAAAGCTTTTCATGAATGATTACTGTTAGCATAAACATCTGTACATGCTTGGCGTTAGACAACTTCGCCATGTAAACAGTTACTGCTTGTGACTGAGCACGGACGCTTAATTGCTAACCGAGTCTAATTTTAACCGTGCGCCTCCTCAATGCACTCCTTAAGGTAAAGTGCGCTGAACATGAGGTAATTAGTGAACCGCAGGCCGACCGCAGAGAGCTGATTGTGCTGCCGAGTCTCCACCCCACAGTCCTGCACAGTCAGACAGACGCAGGTGAGGCAGAGGGGGGTACAGCACAGAGACAACACCGGGCAGCCACACGTTTGGTGTCCGGGCAAACAGACGTGTCAAAGAGCGTTCTTTAATATAACGCAGAACCATGTGAGCGCTTAAGAAACTGCTGCCACTGCACCTTCAGGAATGAATGGCCCTATATCGCCAGACACGCACCACAAAGCTACAGTGAGCTCCTTATGGCAGTAATCTCACACACCTCCTGGGGCCTTTCATTTGAGCAGTACCTCAGTAGTGATTGACTGAAACACTATGCATCAAAATGGTGCACTGTAATACCTCAACATTCATACTGTTACAGCAAATTTCAATTCATGGATGCCTTTTGCAAATAATCTCTAAATAGTAGTCAATTTCAAGTACACATCCTGCTCACAAAAGCTCACAATACTCTCGAGGTCCCACTCTTTCTTTATTTCTTTTTCAGACAAACTCCCCCCTAAAAAGTACAAAAACGTGTCTACCTGGTCTTGGAGTCAAACCCATGACCTACTTGTTGTTAACACCACCGTCTTTCCTCTGATCACATCGCCCTTTTGGCCTCCTCTAAGTGGGTACGTCATCTCCCATAGGGTCACCGCCTTCTCATAAATCATATCCCTGACTGACCCGTGTGATCCAGTGCAGACTTTCCACTGCTTTGATCCCAGAAACCGAGCCTGTGGACAAACCAGGAAGTGGCGCAGACACAAGAGAAAAACTGGGGATCAGACATAAACAAAAAAAGTTCACACAGACTTGATAGAAACATGACGAGGGGAAAAGATGATCAGGGAACACTTTTCTCATCGTTTGCACTATATACGCTGAAGTGGCTTTCAGTTATGTTTTACTCTTTGTTGGTAACTCCCAATATTAAATTCCTGCAATATCTAAGAGCCATTTTGGTTTTACAGACGCCAAATCATTCTTTAGTTCATGTGGTAGATACTTGAAGAACCAAATGGGAAAATCGGCGGCGTGTAACTGAGCCAAACCAGAACAGAGGAAGCCACTAACAGATCTCGCAGCAGTTTGGCACGGGCACATAGAACAGGATCCCACGAGGAGGGAGGAACTCATGCGCAGGGGAATGTCTTTGGTAACGCGCCAGGTTAAATGTCACCTCTCCTGCATTATGGGCCGAATGTAAGATGCACAGATGGAAACAGAGATGAATCTGGGAATGAGAAAGCTGTAGGAAATGTCCCTCTGTGCTACGGGCGTATTGGCTTTTTTGATGGGACGTTCTGCACATTGCTCACTCATTAACTCAGTAGTGGGTTAAAAATGTCGGGTCCTCCTTTTAATTTGGGAGTTGCCGCCATAAGGAATCACTCATGACAAGCTCCTTTTTTTAAGCCCAAATGCCCTTCATAAAACACCTTTCTTCACTTGTCCATGCTTCAGACCAGCACAATGTAAAGTTTATGTAACTAAAAATGTATTCCTAATATATGAGCTATCTAGTGCCTTTAAAGCCACACCGCGTAACATTTTACTCGAATACATCTTTTTACAGATGTTTTTATTGTTGAAAAATACCTAAAAAATGAATAAACTTGTGTTTGCTCAGACCTGACTTTAGCTCGTCTCCATGGAGATGTCGACAAAAGGCAGCCAAATATGAGATTTAAATATGGTAGGTCCTCACTCGCATTCACTCTTTGAAGCCCGCTGTGAAAATATCATTTTCTGTGTCTAGCTGGTCATTGAGCAAGCTTTATTGCAGGCAAAAGTAGACTTCACAATGTTACACAGTGTGCCTTTAAGTGCAACCTAATATATGCCACAGTTTGAAGGAGGAAAGAATAAAGCATCTCAGACATGTACCCGCTATACTGATGTATTTCTAACATTTAATTAAGTATCTAGTCACTCAAGTTTTAACAGTAACAGCAGTCACAAACCAACATGAAAAATACGAGCTGTGCACTTGGTTTGGCTGAGTGTGCAGCTCCAGTCTAATGTCAGTGCGTTGCCAGCTCTAAATTACAAATGTCAGCCTGATAATGACAGTGGCCAGGGGAAAAGTCATGGGTTCAAATGAGGACATGCCGCAGCACAACAGTGTTCTGCAGTTTCTTCTGTTTGGGCGAGAGCAAAGCCGCAAATCTCTCCCCACAGCCAAACAGCTAAAAATACAGCTCACATAATCCCATTTATAATCTGAATGTTGGGCCTCCAAAATCTTTCTCCGCAACTTTTTCTTATTAGGTCGACAAAGACTAGAGTTAAGAAATGCAGAGAATGAACCATATCTTGATAGGGATTCAAGGTTAGTGATAAAGAATCTGAATAAACTCCAACAAACTCAGAGTGAAATTGAAAGTATAGATGACCGCTCGAGATCTTTTATCTACTATCTGCTGTACGACTAAGAGCTTACACAAACATGAAAGCTAATCTATCCTGCAGTATGGAATTCATTTGTGTATTTTCAATAATATTTCCACATGTAACAAGTAATGTCGCTTAACAAATGTGGTCAGCACTTTCACTTCACAGCGAGAAGGTCTCTGGTTTGATTCCAGGACTGCGTGTGGCGTTTGCATGTTCTGTTTGTAGCGCCAGTGTTGGGTTGGTGTTCATGTCAGCACATGTTCAGTCCTGACTTAGCGCAGGACAGGATCTGGAAACGTGTACACTTCTTTTTCTTGAAAACACATACGCTGCTTTTCATTGATATTTTCCATTAGATTAGAAAGAGTCTGATTTATTGCTATTTTGATTAGTTGTAACCCTTAAACTCTGAACATATGTACATGCATAGATTCATTATATGTTTTGGAACAATGTCTTTGTTGTTGATGGCTTTATGCAGCACCTATTTATTATTGTACATCCCTCTGAGTACCTTCTTTGCCAAAGGGACAGCCAATTACTGATCAAGAGATCCACTAAAACTCCAGTTTATTCGTAAGATTTCAAAATGAAGCTAAATGGTAAATGGTCAGATTTATACAGAGACCTTTCTACCTGCTTTAGGCACTCCAAGCGCTTTACATCAAGGAGAACACTCACCCATTCATACGCTCATTCACACACCAGTGTACGCAGACACTGGAGGCAAGGTGGGTGAAGTGTCTTGCCCAAAGACACAACCACAGTGTGGACCTGCGGGACCCTCTGATCACAAGGCGACCTGCTCTACTATCTGAGTCACTGTCGCCCCAAATAACTACAGTATAAATAATAAAAAAGCTAAATAATTAGAAGTTTCATTCAAAGTACATCCATTTAACAATAGCTTTCAAATACTATGGAGTTTCTTTTTCTTGTTTTTAATTGGAAACATTTGGGAGTAGCCCCTGATAAGAGCTTCTGTGCCCCCCGTATCCCCCGTACCCTTGTTAAGAAACACTGAACTACACAACAGAGTCCCCAGAGACATGAATTGGTGTTTTGGACCAAGCCGGTTCACTTCAGCTCATCATGTGATGTTGACGAAGATGATGAAGATGATGGATCACTCTATTAATAGCTGTGGTCAGAAAGTGACCACAGTGAAGAAGAAAAAGAAGAAGAGAGCCCTCATTATGTCCAAGTGCCTCAGTCACACAGGCCTTGGCTCTGTTGCTGAGTGGGACTTTGCTGACTTCACGAGGGATCCGGACTGCGACTCTGGAGCGCCTGGACCCCAGGCTGTGACCCTTGCGTGACCTCTGTGTGACCCCTTCGTGACCCCTAACTGCCCAAACTGCTCTGACTCATAGTCCTCTGACCGAAGGGCCGAGGCGTGGTGCGCATGCAGAGGCAGAGGCTGCTGCGGGCGCAAACATAAGAGAGCTTATGCAGAGGAGGACTGACACAATGGGACAGTCCAAGAGGAGGAGGTTAGGACTGCCCTGTCCCGACAACAGCACCTTACACTGAAGAGGCTTTGTTCAGAAGACACACTGTTTGGCGGAGAACGAAGGAGACTTTCCCTCTGAGGAACTTAACATATGCTATTTTTCACTTTAGATAGATAATGTTTTGGACTTTGATGGTTATCTAAGCATCTACCATCAGTGTTGGGCCAGTTACTTAAAACAATTTATGTATTCTATATTAGTGATTACAGCTCTAAAATGTAATATGTTTGTATTACATATTACTGTTTCAAAAATGTAGCTGAGTTACACTACACTGAGTTATTTTTGAGTTACTTTTGGCAAAATATGAACTGAATATAGTAATAATGCCACGGAGCAAAAGTGCAGTCAGAGATTTCCTTTTCCGTCACTTTCCCCCATTCTCTCATGTCTTGTTTTGAGGACATTAACTACAACTGCAGATCTTATACACCAGTGTCCAACTTGATTTGGTGCTGCACTATTTGGGGGGAGTTTGGCATTTTTTCGTTCATGCATTTAAATACTCTTGTAACTCTAGTTACTTGAAATGTAATGACTAATATATTCCCGTATTTTGTGTAAGTAATATGTTATATTCCTTAAATTCCTTATATTCCTGCAACACTGTCTACCATTGACAATGTTTCGGCATATGAGGAACACATACTGGTGTCCAAATTGACCATAGCACTTCTTTCTAGAAAAGAAAATGAAATTGTAAAAAAGAAATCCCAATTTGACACAGTGTGGGCAAAGCCAGCATTCGGTCTGACCATCACTAGGTGCCAGTGATGGCACCTAGTGCCTCTCGAAAGTACTAATACACCTTGAACTTTAGCCCATTTTGTCACGTTTACAACCATAAACATAAATATTTTATTTTGAATTTTTTTACTGAAAGTTCGCACACAAGTAACTTTTTGTTTTTTTCTATTTTTTGAAAAATAACAGAATCATGTATCATTTTGCTTTACCTTCACAGTTGTCAGTTACTTGTGTGTGAACTTTCAGTAAAACGTTCAAAATAAAATCTTTATGTTTATGGTTGTAAACATGACAAAATGTGCAAGAGTTCAAGGTGTATTAGTACTTTTGAGAGGCCCTGCTTATTGACCTTTATTTAACCAGGATAGTCCCACTGAGATTAAGAATCTCTTTTTCAGGGGAGTCCTGGCCCCAGAGGGGAATAAATGTAAATGAGTAACATAACTCTACATAGCTGCTTTCCAGATGACCTCATGTGTCATGTGGTCACTCTGTTGTAACCTCCACTGGTTGTAATGAAGTAATCGCGGGTCACTCCCTTTTCTTCCTCTCTATTCCTCCCTTAGTGCAGATGTGCTACATTTTGCAAATCTTTCTCCTCCCCGTACGTGCGCACGCACACACACATGGCACACACTCACTCCAGCCTATAATCTGCTGGTAAACAGGCTGCTTCAACCCTGCGGCCTTGCCTTTCCCAAGCCCAGGTAACACGCAGTTGATTTTGGCACTATTCCACTAGATCTGCCTGTTGAGAGCTAAATCGCTGCCAAGTAGCTGCCCCTGGACTGCTTTGAAAATCTGCCCAAAAGAAATACACATTTTCTAAGTACAACGTCAACACAGAAAAAGCCAGCAGCATTTCCCGATGCTAAGTGAGGGAAAAAAGCAGAAGTCTTGGATTTTGTGTTCCGAATGTAAACAGACTAAACAGAGAGGTGACTAAGATGTGACTAAGACAGCCAGACAGTTTATTTTGCTCTCACAAACTGATAAGTGGTCCCCTTATCGCCACATGGTCTTGTTTTGGATAAAGACCAAAAAGAATGCTCAGACCGTCTGAAAATTGTATAAAGAGTATTAGCAGACATTAGTAACAGAGAAGGGTCTATCAATGATTCCCAACCGATAAAGCTACGAGACCCACTTATACCTTTCAAGACAAGCTGTAATGCAAATGAAAAACATAAAATACAGTATTTTATTGGATCATAACACCAACAAAAACTATCAACAAAAATGTGATATTTGGCATTGGTAACCATCTGAAAGAAATATATAATGGTCGCCTTTTGTTACCTGCTTTGTAAGGAGCTTACATGAAACCGTTCTTGTAATAGTGTTTTGTTCTGTTAATTATATGAACCATTCAAACAGTGGTTGTGAGTTTGATCTGTGTTAATAAGCTGTTTTGAAAGGTAACAAGTTCTTCTTTTAATCACTAATCACAAAATGATGCGGCTAAATGTATGACTGATAATATAATTGCTATAGGATAAAGTTACTTTATGAACAGTTGTATTTCTAAGTGTATGGGTTTGAAAAAACAAACATGTAAACTTATTTTCTTATTATTGCTGTGGAAAGTGAAGCATGCTTTAGGGGTCGAGAGTGATCACGATTTAATTACATAGAATTATCATTGTTATTGTTGTAATTACTATTACTTCTTTGGGGAATGTGTAGAGTACATGACAGACATGTAATTTCAGACATGTAATCTTCCTTAACGTAAATGCCATCTTGCCAACTATGACCAGATTATGCACTTTATCCTCTTTTGCTGTTGTTCCTTTGTTGTTGTTTTTGTTCCCTTTTACATTAATTGTACTATTGTGAAATGAAATGTTTTATCATATTGAGTTGGGGGTAGGCGCTCATAAGCTTCTTGCTTTGGCCCACTCCTTTTGAGCAAAATGTATGCTCAAATAAATAAATAAATAAATGTCTCAACATGGAAAATTATTATCGGCAATTATTTTTCATTGTCCTCCGACCTGCTGTAGGCTATATCTCAGTTTTGACCCACTGCTCTACATATTGGAACTGCAGTACATATAGATCCATCCATCCATCTTCTTCCCCTTGTCCGTTGCCGGGTTGTGGGGGCAGCTGTTGGAGCTGCCCAAATCACATTGCACCAGCCCCTATGGCTCCTCCTGCAGGCGGTGGGTCCACAGAGAGATTCATGGTTCTAACCGGGCCTGTTGGTCTCTCATAAGGGGCTTCTGAACCGCTCCTTGTCTGACCCGTCACCTAGGACCTGTTTGCCATGGGAGACCCTACCAGGGGCACGAAGCCCCCGACAACAGAGCTCCCAGGATCATTCGAGCGCTCAAACCCCTCCACCACGTTATGGTGGCAGTCCGAGGAGGGAAGTACATATAGAGTGTAAAATCATTAGCGCAATGCAATCCAACATGTGAAAACTTTGATATATTCAACGTGGCATCATAAAAACTAAACAGAAGAAATTATTCTAGACAAAGTACAATAAACGCAAGCATTACATTGTTGTCAACAGAAAGTTTTTGCCACTCATTTACTCTCATCTGGCTTCATTTAGTTTCTCATTTTTGAGTAACTTTACCTAAAAGTATTGATTCTTCAAAATAATATTAGTAAAGTTTTAAGTTGGAAAAAATACTGTAAGAGGTACAATTTCTTCAGAAAGTTACCTAAGTACAGAGAGATAGAGTATGCCCGCGTATGCCTACCCCCATAGCACCGAGCAGTGGTGTAATCATCAATAATCAGAATGGGGACTGGAGAAATGATTACAACATACCTAAAAACACTATGGTTTCCTCTATCTTCTATCTATACTACTGCCTCTGTTACCCTGATACTCTGATGTAAACATTTGACAGTAAACACTGTTGAGTATGGTCTCCACATTACAGTATGTGACAGTGTAAACCATTATTAATAAGTCAGTACTCCGATTTATGAGCCAATATCATGAGCAAAGTCCGGGACAGCGTGCACCTTGTTTACCCTCGAGCTCTCGGCTGTCAACACTCACCTTAAATAAAAAGCGCTCTGGTCTGTGCACTGTTTGAGCCTACAGCGAACACTCCTACTGTTACTCAACTGCCCGTAAAACTGTCAGGGAAAAAATTGATTGTCAATTGGCATGAGTTGATAAGTGCCTTAGAGGTGATAAGTGCCGGGATACTCAGGTCTGGAGACAACATGTGACCTCACTCTACAGGTTGTGTTTTCCAAATTCAATGCTACCTTGTTTAACGTGTCTTGAAGATTGGCTTTGCATGGCAACAGCTGTTTCTAGATTGACTTGACAGAGGATTTACATTTTTATTGTCACTTAAATTAATGTATCTTCTGTATTTGTACAGCAGATTTTGTCAATTAAAGAAAGGACACCGCAAATGTAAACTTTAGACCATCTGTTTATTCATCAGACATATGATATTTTCCCTTAGACATACAGTATTAAATGATTGCACTGAATTGTTGTATTGAACATGGTCATAATCCTGCTTTAGCACCATTTAAATCCTGCTCATATGGTTGTCGTTTCTCCATCACATATCTGTTATTGTTGTGCTGTAATGTTCTAGCTATTTTAAATGCCTTTTTATATAGTGTATATATATATATATCCCCTCCTGGAACCGCCACCTAAACATGGTGGAGGGGTTTGAGCACCCGAATGATCCTGGGAGCTCTGTTGTCGGGGGATTTGTGCCCCTGGTGGGGTCTCCCATGGCAAACAGGTCCTAGGTGTCGGGTCAGACAAAGAGCTGTTCAGAAGCCCCTTATGAGAGACCAACAGGCCCGGTTAGAATCATGAGGCCGTCCTTCTGTGGACCCACCACCTGCAGGGGGGGCCATAGGGGCTGGTGCAATGTGATTTATATAAGCCGCTATCAGTCTACCCTAATATCGGGTAATTGTATGGCAGTCACAGTATTCATTCCCGTCTATAGCGTTTTGTGTGTTTCCATAGAAATATGTCTAAACAGAGTAGAACAACAGTTCCTGGTACCTCCCATATAAATTCTGGTCTCCCTCTCCTCTTGTGGGCTGTACATGGGTTGTCGAAGGAGAGGGGAGGCTAGTGGTAGACCACAGGCCTGATGGTGCTGGCAGTGTCCCAGAGTATAGGGTCTGCAGCGGTGAGTGTTTTCGGGAAGGCTCGTGAGGTGGCACGGTGCCATACAGCCAAATGAGAGTGCAAAACAATGTGTTACGGCTGGGATCAGACGCAAAATGTGCTTTGGATCAAGCTCGAGAGTCTGCTACATTGATTCAATTAAATATTATGTGTCATGTCGGAATTGAGTAAGAGTCTGCTAATTCATGGCTCCTAATAAGATACATAAACACAAACAGCTGCGACAAACTTGTAGTACTAAGACACAGCCTGAACCGATTTTTGCAACTTTTTTGTTCTACTGCCACTAACCTTTTAAGGAGTTCTCTTATAAATGTTTGCTACAACTACCACTATTATGTCATTAACAGTAGTTCTACAGTTAAAACCATTAATAATCAAATGTTATATCACAGTGTGTATGATCTTATAGTCACTGCTCTCTCCTAAAGGCGTATGATCATTTTGAAAATGATCATGTCTATCATGAATAAATTGTTACATGAAAATAATACTGAGCCTCACACCACTTCAAATGTATTCAGGTTTAACCAACTAACCAAATGTTAGTTAATCGAACGCCCTTTAACCCAGTTCTTCCACATTACATATTCATTGTTATGTAGTTTCAAAGCCTGGCCTGGTATCTCATGTTACCACTGCGCTCCATCCTCCTGTCTCATATATTCATCTCCCAGGTGCAGCCAGGGGATTATATGCTCCTGCTGCAGCTCAGTATCCTACCTGACTTGTTTTCACCATGCACAGACAGATGTGAGATGCAGTGCAGGCATTTGTCGGCGTTGGCGTGGGCGGAGGGAGAATTACAAACAAGTTCTCTTCAGACAGGTGCACGCTCGAGGAGTCAGCTCTCTAACTCTGCCGCCTCCTACAGAAAAAACAGGTTGGAGTAGAATAGTCTCAAAAGTAAGTTCAGGTAGAAAGCGTTCTTGTTTAGTTGAAAGTGATATGCTTCATTTGAACATACAAGCTTCATTTGCGCTCTACAAGCATGACAAGCTTCACAAGGTGGTGCAATTATCCATTATGAAGTGAAACAGGGCCCGCCCAACTCAAGCCACGCTCTGGTTTGGAATAAAAAAAATGTTCTCTAATTTTTTCCATTGACTTTTCATGGGGAAAAAAGAATAACATAAACTAAGCAGCTTTGTGGTCATGACCACAAAACAGTCAATTTAGATAAGAACATGTATTATCAAAAACTATAAACCTGACAGTTACAAAATGATTTTGTCTTGTTTTTTTAAACTGATTCTTTGAGAAAGCGTATGGTAAAAATAAATGGAACCAGAGTGGGTTTCGAGATGCTCAGGATTGCTGAGCTCCATTCACTCCTGTCACAAACGGTGGAATTAAGCTGCTTCTGTGCTCCAGCTGCCCTGGGACAGAGATGTAGCCATTCTGAGCTTATGGCCTCACCAACTACCACCAATAACAAAGTCACAGCAAGACAAGCAGGCAAGGTGGGTGTGTCTTGCCACAGAGAGCAAGGCAGTCTCAGTCGTATGGTTTGAAATGCCAGCTTGAGCCTAACAACAGAGGTACTCCTGCTCCTGTCAGGAGGAAGTTGGACAAGAATACAGAGGGAAACAGTACAATAATGCGGTGTTGACACTTAACACAAAAAACACTTGTGTTAAGTGCATATACTAGAAACAGCAGAACTCGAACGACTATGACATATTATATATATTATATTATATATATTATACCCTATTGTAGCCAATGTACTTTTGATTTCTATTGTATTTACCAGTTACAAAAGTAATCATTTTCATTGTATACACCTCAATAAATATTTACTGAAAAAAGCTAGTTAGGCCTACGGTTAATCAATTAATGCTAAATCTGCAACACAAATTACACAATATTTGTAGGCGACTTGATCTTAAAACAACTGAAAACTGAATTGCTACAGTGAAAATAAATGCATCTCAATTATATAGTAAAATGTAGCAAATTAAGGCAAGATATTATAAGGATATAGTCCTAGCTCTATATTAGCTAGATCCTCCTGCCTGTGACAGAGCAGAGCTTATAAGGACCCTGCCTTCCCGCTGAGACAGAAAGTCCCTACATACCTAACACATGGATGCCGCTGAGAGTCAGGAATGCTGCTGGAACAATGCCCAACTGGGCGTGTCTTCCCGGTTCTCCCAGAGAGGAACTACGACGTCATCATGTCCATATAAGGTATGAGGACTTCCTCCACATGAAGACTTTCAAAAAAGACCAACATTTAGATGATCATACGGAGACAAGCAAGACGTCTGAAATTGATGATTATTACTGTTATGTATTATATAGCTAATGACAATAACACCCTACTATATGTAGCTATAGAAATGGTAGCCTTCAAAGAAGGCCTATTACACAGCACTCATTGGAATAAGTTTACATGATTCCTTATTTAACATTTCATATTAAGCCCAGAACACGCAAAAATAAAGCGTGCTCCCTTATTTCTAGCGGTGGTGTCGGTTGCTATCGCTCAGCGTCTCTCTTGCCTACAGGCTTGTTTACAGTCGCCTCTTCCCGGCATTAGCGTCACATCAGAGGGGCGTGGTGCACGAGCCGTTCAGCCAATCGCGCTGCGCACCGGTCCTTGGCAGCACGCGCGTGCGATTGCTGTATAAAAGCATTGACAGTCGCACGCCTAAACACACCTCAACAAGACCTCTAAGGAGAAGCACGGCGGCTCATGGGAAAGCCCAGTTTGAATACGCACTGACAGGAGCAGGACAACACTGGAAACGAGTTTATTTCACTTTCTATTGGACTTTGGACAGTCGCGTTAGCTTTTTGGAAAATTGTTTTGAACTCGGACAGTGTTAAAGACGACGGAGCCTAAACTGACCCATGCTTTCTGCTGACATTCGTTTACTATCCCGAGTGAGTTTCTAGAAACAGTCGGTAAGCTCCAGTTTTGATTTTTCTACGACTGTATGTCTACAAAGATGGAACAGCCTTTTTATCATGACGACTCGTTTCTGCCGGCTTACGGCCACTCAGACTCAACAATGCACGACTACAAAGTGCTAAAGCAGAATATGAATTTGAACTTGACAGAGCAATATCGCAATCTGAAGTCGCAGCTGAGAAGTGACGCGGACACCTACCATCCTCAGCAGCACCACCACCATCACCACCACCACCACCAAGGGGGGCAGCAGGATTCCCTGAAGCTGGCATCCCCAGAACTAGAGCGGCTAATCATCCAAAACAGCAACGGGGTCATTACCACTCCCACCCCGGGTCAGTACTTCTACAACAGGGGCATTACGGACGAGCAGGAAGGCTTCGCTGAGGGGTTTGTCAAAGCTTTGGATGAGCTGCACAAGATGAACCAAATGGCACCACCGAATGTCTCTCTCGGAACCGGCGGCGTAACAACGTGTTCTGCGGCGGCCTCTAGCGTCTTCGGCTCGACACTGCAGCCCGAGCCTCCCATTTACACCACGCTGAACGCCTACTGCCCCAACACCAGCCTCTCTTCCGCCTCGAGCTACCCCACCGCCACCATTAGCTACCTGCCCCCGCACCAGCAACACACAAACACGGCAACTTTCCAGCCGACCATCCCCGGCTCCGCGCTGCATCCACCGCGGCTCCTCGCGCTCAAAGAGGAGCCCCAAACCGTCCCGGACCTCTTGAGCAGCGACGGCTCCCCGCCAATGTCCCCGATCGATCTGGAGACGCAGGAGCGGATCAAAGCCGAGAGGAAGAGGTTGAGGAACCGGCTGGCTGCGACCAAATGCCGGCGACGCAAGCTCGAGCGCATCGCCCGGTTGGAGGAAAAAGTCAAAGGGCTGAAAAGTGACAACGCGGGGCTGTCCAACACGGCGTCAGTGCTGCGGGACCAGGTGGCGCAGCTCAAACAGAAGGTCCTGACGCACGTAAGCAGCGGCTGTCAGCTCATGCTCACCAGCAAAATGGAGGCATTTTAAACACGGACTACTAACAATATTAATAATAAGAGACTAAGACGAAGTAATAACACTGGAGTCATGTTGTACCGGCTCGTGTTTGGACTGTATTTGGGGGAAATGGGACTTCCGGATGCTGGACACCGATTGAGGGACCATTCAACCTGAAAATACTATGGCAGCATCCAGACTTGGCACAATTTTGTCTGGTTCAATAATGGTATAACATGAGAATTCTTTGTACTTTTACAAATGTTATTGTCTTGCAAAGCTGCATTTATTCAATGTGTAAATTATTTTTTGTTTGTCTGGTTGACCCAGACAAATTAATAACGTCAAATGTTTACAATGTCTTTTTTATTTGTGGTGTGTATTTAAGTAAAGTGTCTTTAAATCAATGCTTTCTTCTCCTGTTGTCTAATTACACAAGTTATAATAAGGAGTTGGGGATGGAAATAGGCCACATCAAGAACCCCTTACACAAGCAGATTCTTTTTCCGTGTTTTTACGCACCAAACGTAGCCTACGTTATAATTACGCACAAGGCTTTCCATAAAAGGGGGTGTTGGTGTGACTCCGTCACAGAGGAGGATTGTTGGGAACCCCCGCCCAGGTAAACAGATTTGGTTTGAAGGTCTGAGATTCGCTCACAGTGGAACTTCCTCCAGACATTGCATATAAAGGGCAAAGTCTAACTGTGTTATAACCAGGAGCTGACGAGAACAGGAAGTACAATAAAGTAATCTGGGTGCATAATGTCGTAACTTGGAAAACTTGAACATTTAAGGGTCAAGAGGTCTGGTTAATATTTGCAATGAATAGGCGATAACTGGAATTGACTTAAAGAAACAAGACCGCATAAAATTAGATCTTCATTTAAAACTAAGCCCTTGAAATATATGGCTACAAGTAATCAAAAGGTATAATGGTTATTAAATCTGACATATTTTAATTACAAAATAAGACATCTCTGGGTGGGGGAGAGAATGTAACAAAGTCACAACAATTAAATATATAAAACAGTGCAAAAACACTTTACTGTTGAAAATAGTAAAGTGGTACTAAGATAAAAGTAGAGAATAACTTGGACTAAAACAAAGGTTCAGCACTGTAAAGCTTCAACTGAACTGCTTATAAAATACCAGGACACATCCAGACCTATTGGGCGAAAGGCAAAAGTAGGACTTGTCTAAATAAAAGATTAATCTACAGACTTGCCTAAACTGTGGGAAACCAATCCAAAATCTGATATGAAATCTTGAATAAACTTGGAGGCATTTTATTGAGATATATATATATATATATATATATATATATATATATATATATATATATATATATATATATATATATATATATAAAGAAAGAAGTAAAATTACGGATGAACTAAGGCTCAGATTATTTATTTCTATCAAATAATTAGAATGATGTGGTTCTGGGTATCTGTGCTCATCACATGTTCCGCCATAATTGGCAGAATATGTGAGGGAAGTGACAGCGTCCCAAGGAATCCCGGGGGTGTGTGTTGGCGTGGGCGTCCTCAGGGTGCAGGCGGGATAGAAGGGTGCCAAGTATAACATATTGCATTGGACGCATCACTGGACAAGTATGTGTGTGTCTAAAAGACCAGAGAAAGGGGAAAGTCCCGGTTAGAGAGACCTGAGTGAGTCAGTAAAGTCTGGGTCACAATACAAGCCAGGGGTCAGCGAACGCTTTTGTGGTTTGGTGCCACTGAAGCTTAAAACGTACAGTTGAAATTGTAATAACAACAGCAGTACCACCAGTTAATATTAAACCAAGATAATATAGTAACTTTGTATATACAGTATATGTGTGGGTTACTCTTTACTCTTTAAAGACAAATGAATTAATTAGGTGTTGGATGTTCTTAACAAAATTGAACTTATCCAAAGTATAACGTATAACTATCAACCTTTTATTCACAAACAAAAACTGCGTCGGCTGCTGTCCCTATTCTCACAGCATCCGCATGTCAAAGATAACAGATACTTATCTTTGACTGCGTACATCCCCTTTGATGCAGCTGAGAGTCACTTGTGTGGGAGAGCCCGGTTCTGTTTCCACGTCCCTGGCACAGAAAAAGGAGAGGCAACCTTGTTATTGATGGAAACATGGCAAATGAAAGCAGCGTAGAGAGGCCATCCTCCAAAACAGGTTGAGGTGAGAGTGCTCAGACCACACGGCGCACAACAGGACTCCCTTGTAGTGGTTTTGGCGTGTCTTTAAGAAGTGCTTGTCACACACAGCTTTCTCATGTGCATGTTAACGTCAGGTGGAAATATTAATGAGCCCTATTTACTCAACTTCACAAGAAATGTAGGCTACTTACTGTCGTCATGGTTTAATATTTGAGTCTAACCACTGCTTCCTCTGAAGAAATAACATTTTCAGAAAAAAAATTATGCACAGTGTTTTCATACGTTTCACAACTTTGTGTATGAATTAGCTCTGCATATAAATAAACCTTGCGTGAATTGGGGTTTCATTATTGAACCTGTCCGGGTTATTGCAAGCTCAAAGGCCCTATACCTGATTTATTTTTTCTCTCTGTCAAGATATTTCTGAAAATAATACTGTACATCTAATTATAAAGTATTTGTATCAATTTCATGAGCTTGCAAGTTGCGAAACCTTCATGTGTTAAGACAGTAAATAAAAGTTTTCAACAACAACTAACAGTTTAATTCACTTGCTCCCTCTCGCATCGTTTGGAATGAAACAAAAACAAAAAATCTAGTACAGTGCCTTTAAGTCGTAGAACCAACCTATATTGGACAGATTAAGTCTCCAGGATGAACTGGCATACTGTATAATTTGTTTCTGTAAATAGCCTCTGAACACCTCTCTGCCACAGCAGGCCTACATAATATTCAAATGGGGCACAGCAAAACGCGTATGCTCTCCATTCCACTTGAGCTCGGCCTCACAGCCCAGAGCGTCCGTGGGAACAACAGTGCTGACGTACGCACGAGGACTGCTGCCGGGTGGGCTCGCTTGAGTTTCCTGCGAGCCCCCTCCTCTCCCACACACAAACGCGCACGGCTCTTCTTCTTGACAAGCATGAATATTCCTCCCACCAGCCTCGGCCATCTGAGGCGCTTACACAGTTTGGATTACCGAGGCTGTTATTAGAATACAAAGTGAGCTGGAATTGGGTCGGCTCATTATAAAAGGGGGATATAGAAAGTTTGGTCTATGCGCACAAGAAAAGTTTGTGCAACGAGGTTGTGGTGATTACTGATGGACTACTGCTAAGTAGTCTAAAAACCTTCGGTAGCTAGTGTGATTAATTCAAATTTAAAAAGTAGCCCACATAGGAGGTACATTTCCCAAAGGCAACCAACCTATGTTAATAAAAAATCCCATACAAGTTCCATATGAAAAAAGTCTCATAGGCTATAACTGGACATAACACAACCAAATGTAGCAGGTGTCATCACTTTAGCTAAAATAAATTAATAGATGGAATTAGTTTGTAGGCTGCCAGTGCCATCTAGTGGCCAAACATTCGAACAGCAAATGCCTGGAATTTGGAGCAGGGGAAAGCTGCAGACTCGGAGCCGAGACAGATCTACCGTGACGCGAATCCACCGTGATAGTGCGCCCTCTGCTGGTAAAGACGGATATACGACGGTATCTGCTCTTGCTCGTCATCAACTCAGCGAAGTTAATTTTTTATTGTGGCCGTAATCAGCACAGAAAAGGAGAGAAATCATTGGATTAATAATGTTAGTTATTAGCTTGTAGAGTATATTTATTTATATGTGCTTAATTTAGCTTTTGCCAGGTCAGACAAGAGCAAATGACTGTGGAGTTGTCATACTCATGGTAAAGTTTTAAATATCTAATTTCATTGTATGTATTTATTTCATTCAAAGTGACATCCAAAACACAGCAAACCACCAAGCCAAAACAGTATGAATGAAATGGAGAAGAGAATATTAAATCTTATAATATCTGCCCCTTTTGTTGATTTACAATCACTGGACATGTTTTCTTTTTTTTTGGACACCATGTCAATGGTGTGTGGAACAGGGTTTGAATTTGAGTAGGTTAGTTGTTTACATGATATTTTTGTGTTTCTGTGTTTTTGTATGGTACAGTATCAAGGGTGCTATTTGTCATAGCTCAAAAAGTAAAGCTGATGTACAGTAATGTGAAATTTATTTACATTTTATATTAAGTTACTACCTTACTGAATGTCTTCTTTCTCCTTTTAATATATCCAAGCATACTGAATGTCATCAAGTGAATCTAAATATTCCTTACAGATGGACATGCCATTAATCCGCAGATGGTGGTGCCTTCTGGTTATGGAGCGCTATCCAATTGATGGGTAAATGTGTTTGTAATTTGTTGCACTTATATATGTCAGGTAAATTTATCAAGTTAGTATTTAATAATATGCCAATGCATCGCTGTTGGTAAAGAAACATATCAAATATAATTCTCAAGCCACCGATTTTGCTCTTAATTATTGTGTATATTTCATTTATCTTTCTTGTGGAAAAAGTCATGGTCAGAGATTTGCCTTCTGGACCGAGGAGGTAAGTCATCTGATTGAGGGGAAGCTAACGCCACTCTTTCGGATAAAGAGAACAACAACGGCCACTCATCCTGCTCATCTTCAAGCAGTCAATAACAGGAGGAAAAAAGGCTTGTGGACTGCATTGTAACATCTAAAGAAACGGAGAGGCATTTGATGGTAATAAAACAAAAACAATTGTAGATGTAAAATTACATAATAAGAAAAAAATGCATGGCTGATTCATTAATATAATGTATTTAATTTGTGTACCACAGGACATGCTCAAAGGGGACAAATCTGAGTGGTATCCCTTAAAGCCACACTTTCAGGTACCTGTTTATTTAGATACGGAGAATCAGAACCCTGATAAAAAGTGCACATACTGTGCTGAAGGTCACCGATGAGGTGGAATTCATTTTTGGCTTCCTGTTTCCAAAAAGTGTCAATGTTACTGTTTTAGTTTTGATGTTTACTTTATTGTTACTTGTACAGGCAATCATTCATAGAATTTGCCAACTGAAAAACATATCCTGGAAGGAGGCAAAAGAGGCGTACCTCCAGGGAGCCATTTACAAACAAAGGTTATTTTATTTCAGATTTGCTTTTTTTTTTGCTGCTGAATTTAGGAAACAGGGAAGACCCTGAAGGTACAATTTTTATGTTTTACTTTGTTATGGCATCTGCAAGCTAACATTATTAACCTAATGAATTCTCTCCTTTTCTGTACTGATTACAGCAATGGCCTGTTACCACAGTAACCATTTTAATCTGTTCCAAAATATTGTCTCTGTCCCTTGTTCCTTATTATTATGAATAAAAGAAGGCACTGTCCTACAAAATACAATGAAATATTGGAGTAAAACATGCAATTTTTATTTTATAAAATAACCCAAATAATAGTACATTTAAAAGAAATTACAACACATTCTAAATTACACACAATAATCCTAACAATACAACTATATAACGTGAAATAAATACCGTCGTATATCCGACTTTACCAGCAGAGGGCGCACTATCCTAGTGAATTCGCTTCACGGTAGATCTGTCTCGGCTTCGGCTCTGCAGCTTTCCATTATTGGAAATTTGTGGCATTATGTGCACAGTTTTAGCCACCAGGAGGCGCACTATGCATTGTTATTCCTGCTACTTGTTCACATTCCTATTCAGACCATCAATTTTCAGGAGCTGAAATTGGTTTTCCAGAGTGAAAAAAAACAATTTCTGATACTACAGAAAACATTTGGTTGATTTTCATGCAACAATTATTAATTTAGACTGCTTTCTGACCACGGCCCTTATGTGAAATAATGGATAAATGGCAAAACAATTGAATTACCATTATGTTTGAGTAATTGACAAGGTAGTAGCTGGGCGATAGCAGTTGTGATTAGAAATGTTATATGCTTTAAAATCCAGACAGGGCCCAGTGCTCATTTGAAACATCTGCAGCAGCACTGACATTTGAGAGAAGACTGAAATGTAAACTGTATGAACTTTGTAGTGCCTGAAACTTCAGGGTTATCATGTTTTAAATATAATGATAAATATAATGCCTAAATACTGTATGTTCAGTCTTTGTACCCTAATTGCGACCATTCAAATTGTTATTGTGATATGATTGCAACTAATTGTGCAGCCCTATCTGCGACCATTATTTAAAAAAGGCTTCATTATATTTATTATATATTATTATTATTATTATTATTATTATATATATTTATATTTATTTCACCTGGAAAGTCCCACTAAGATTAAGAATCTTTTCAGGGGAGTCCTGGTAGTGGGGGAGTCCCCTACTACTAAAAAACAGTAGGGGAAACCGGAGCAAATCTAGACACAAGGAGAACAGGCAAACTCCACGCAGAAAGACCCCGTCCTTAATGCTGTGAAGCACGAGCACTAACCAATGTGCCACCGTTCCACCCAATTATTTAGATAGTGAGATCAATAACTGTCTGGCTGAATCATCTCAATGCCTAATGTCATCCCAGACACAACACATAAGAATAATGTGGGCACATTAGTGTGATTTACATCTGCAGTGAGAGTGGGTGTAAGGGTCTCTTGTCAGGATGTATCAGGAAAACATACGGTCATCTGAGTTGAAGACACATGTCAAAGGTTTCATCAGCCTGGTTCACTCCGTAATTCATTTAAAAACTTAATGGTCTGGTCAGGAAGATGGTCTCAGTGGCACAAATGATGAGTGATCAGGGTATACTTTTACAATTCATGGTTCAGTTTTCGTAAATCCAAATTATGTAAATGACACGTTTTTTCCAGCACATTTTCTTGAGGCAGACGCACAAACTGCAGTGTAGTCGCTCTGCTCAGCGGGTGGTCTGCTATTTCAAAACACAACAGTAGAGCTGCAATTCAAAACAGAATGCTCTTATAAATTCTGTCCTTTGAAAACTGCATCAATAAATTGTACGCACAAACTCTCTATCAGTAATTCACACCACGTCCTCCGTTTGTGTAAAAACAGGTACAAGGAAATGATTCATGTAACTTGGCATTTCTATTCCGTAAACTGGATCCTGAAGAAGTGTGGCATTCTGTGGTGACATTTAAAATGGTATTTATTGAGAGTAAAGACAAGCACAGGGACATCCTTTTGAACAAGAAACACATTCTAACTTTTATCACTTACTATTTTAAAGTAGTATCCATGTCTACAGTGTCATTACAGAAACACTCTGAGCACACGAATGATAGCGCAGCCTCATCTGGTGTGAATGCCACCCATGGCCAGTCACACAGACTGTTTCTGCATATGAATTCTTGCCCCGGGTTTTATTAGACTGTCAAAGCGCATCTTCTCTGCTCTTACCCAGCGTGACTCGTTAGAAAGACAAAAATACATTCATTATTACATCTCCACTGTTGCACTGCCTATGTAGGACAAGTAGACTGTACTCTTACGACATCACAATGGTAGAATGCACAAAAGGTTATAACCTATTAATAGACTCATGATAGGGAAAGGATGTACATGATATTTGTAGTAAGTGCTTAATCCTTATTTCCAAGACGTAATATAGGTATGGTTCCATGATAAAGTACAGAAGCAAATATTCACTTTCACAGCTGTCTGACTGTGCAATGTGTTTGTATACTTATCAAAGGATGTGCGTGTGTGGGTGTACCGTGCAATACTAATACGCAATAATAATAATAATTCATTATACGTCATTATCATCAAAGTGTAAACCCAAACTCCCCAGGAATCCCCACCTGTTCCAGGAAGCAACAGACAAGCCCTCTACATAGAGTACACATTAAAACCCCTGCATTTCGTTTTGCACCACTGTTCATGAGTTCTTTATCATGTTTTCCTTGTGCATAAACGGGCAATAATACTATGTGTAACTGTCATTGAATAAAACAGGAGTAAACCTCGAGCAGTACGGCAGGCCTCCATCACAAGTCCAGTCTTCAGAACGGACCGTCATCACCTGAAACTATATTACGTCTTGGGATGCAAACAATGTCCATACAGTGTAAATCAAATGACTGGCATTTTCCATTATCCCTTTCCCCAATAAATATTTGCAGTATCTCCAAAACCAATATGGCGGCTCAGTGATCTGAAGTTCTATAAACCTATTCCTCACAGCTTAGATATGGAATATGTCAAACAATTATCTAAAACATGATCATGACAGCTGTGGTGGTTAGTTACAGGAGAAGGTTACAACTCCAAACTGATATGAAGTCAGCTTTTTCTAACACATCACTATCTATAGTTGTGCCTACAAACCACTGCCACTGCCCTCCCCGTCATCAACCCCCACTGAGCGCTTCCTTAGCACGGAATTCCCCCTCCTCTGAGTGCGAGGGGGTGGCAGAGGCGTGTGGCAGGGGGCGCGGTACTGGGGCAGGCCGGTCTTGGTGGTGTCCAGCTCCTCTGGGTCGTCCTGCTGGGCTCTGAGTGCGGCCATCTTGTCTCTGTCAGAGGCACTGAGTGTGAGGCAGCCACAGGGGGCGCTCTCCGTCAGCTCCTCAGGTTCGTCCTCCACGGTCATGAAGGCATCGCCCCATAGACTCTCACACAGGTCCCGTCCATGTTGGTACATCTGAGGGGAAGACATACAGTAGTTATGTGGAAGTCTGAGATAGCCTACTGAAATGTTAAAATACTTTAGTATTCTTTAAAAAACACTCTACTTTGTGTATCATTGAATGTAATTTACAATAGATCTAAAACATAAAGTTCTAAAAAGCAGCAGAACTAAGACTGACAGCAATGGAATGGGTCTCTAGCAATGGGCAAGAATAGTACTTCTCTTTGGTCCTCATACCGTTGTGCAGCGATTTAGTCTGGTGATGACCATGGTATCAACTAGAGCATTTCTAGAGTGGAACATACCCAAGCTAACAGGAAACGGAGTAAACCAATCAGCGAGGCCGTGTGTCGTTGTTGAAGGGTTATTAGCGGTTCTGTGTTCATATTCAAACAGGCTTATGAATCACAAAGCGGACGTACTGTCAATGTGTTTTTGGTCATTTACTGCCGGGGACAGCGTCCCAAGAGTGACGCTGCTCACTAACAACACATGGCAGCCAATTGACAAATCTGATTGCACGGATCCCTTTGAGTTTGGCAGCAGCGTCAAACGAGGGCATGGGGCCCAGAATGATAGCCCTGTGTATTAAAAAAATACAGGGTGGTATCATTCTGGACTTGCCAGGCTACCTCATAGCGGCATGCTGATATTTCTGCAATATCACCCCCCAGTGGCTAGGAGAGACATCAAAAGGCTCGCTATAATATGGAATCTCCCAAAAACAAGTTAAAAGCCACGCTCTAAATATTTTTTTTTTCTTTTCCACACTAGTTTTTGTTCTGGCGAATTTTAAAGCTTTTCCCTTTGATTGACAGGCCCTGGAGAACGTGGAGGCTCGTTGCCTCCACAGTTGTGGAGAAGAAACACCGGCCTGCCTCACTGAAGCGGTTTCCCTCCTTTTTGCCCTTTCTAGGAACATGCTCTATAGGAGGAGACTGACCTGCCATCATGGATTCTTTCACAACTGTCGCCATTAATATTCAAGGTGCATTTTACGCGGGAAAAAAATTGTGACACTTTACATAAAAATGGTACCTAAAAGTGCAATAACATGGTCATTATGTTAATCACATAGAAACAGAACACAATTGATTTCATGGCAATATGTCTAATTGTAACCGTACCTCAAACCCTAAAACCTGCATGTATACGAATTTTCTTAGTATTTTTTTTATTTGCCTAGGTATTTCCATCGAAATACCATGTTAATGCTGTGCTCTAAAGCAAAGTAACCAGATTTTTACCAACAGAAAATAAATGTATGATTTTAGAATTACTGCAACACAAAAGTTATTGATGTTGATTTTCAGATGTCAAGAATTAATTTGTCAGTGTCATTACTTGATACAGCTAGAAGAAAAGGGGCCACTTCCCTTCTAGTGTAGTTCTTAGAAATAAACAGTGGATGAACATAAAAAGGGGGGATTGAATACAATACGAGTGTATTGTTTGAATGTAGTTGAGACATGCTCCTGCTTCCGAACTTATGCTAGTGAAATTTGTAACAGTATGACAACAAAACTATATGACTCTAACCATATGACTACTAATGGTCCTTATTGCATTGGCTGTATACTAACGGTGAAGCGGAGGCTTCTATTCTGGGGCATGTTTGAGAGCCAGACAGGCTGCCAGAGGTGACAGAGATGGATCTGACACACACATCTATTCAGGCTCTCCTCTATCTCAGAATAGTGATTGGATACAGATTCTTCCCCTGCAGACAGACAGGAAAATATAGATGTTTTTTTTTTTTGGGTGCTCTACAAAGCAAGCTTTGGATATAAACATGCAATATAAACTTTTGGTAAAATAGTGTATGGGAGTAGCATCATATGGTTGCATTAGTCACAAATATACCAAACAAATAAACAACAGAGCTATTTTGTTGTTTAAACTTCAGTCTTTTACCATTACACTTAATGAGAATTTGATGACACAATCTTCTCTTTCTAAATTAAAATAGAAATATGGAGACAAAAAAAGATTCAGCGATGCACCTTCACTGTAACACCAGATAATCACAGCTGCCATCTATTTTCTTTTCAGATGTCACATCTACTGACAGACAGTGTTTGAAAAAAAGATCCTGCTTATTAAAAAGTTTAAAAACATTCCTTCTTCATGACAGATGTCAAAATGAATGGGTTTATAAATCATGAATCATGTCAACATTGTTTGTTCCTTGGTCCAGGATGACATCTTGGTCGTATAACTTGTCACAATAAAATCACAAGGGTTCAGATAACAGACTTTTGATAAACTGTCAAAGCAATCAGAGTTCCAATCGCACAGCCAAACCACAAGCGTTAAAACAGTAATACTTCATGTTAAGCCAGCACCTATTGAAATTGCAAATGAATTCTTAAACCTCAGTAAGATTGTATACATCTTCTCATTCCAAAACACTGTATCTGTCTTTACTTCTTTACCTCTAAAATAATTAATACAAATTAACTCCCTCTCATCATCGTGCAGTTTGAATACAATCCTCCTCTGCTCCATCTTTCTATCTTTATATCATACTCTTCCTTCTGCTCTGAGTTCATCAAGAACCCATTCACCAATCTTCAAAATCCAAACTCAGAAATGCCATTAAGGTTGTGAAATCCATTTATACAGCTGACCAAGATTGCTTTAGAATGACTATGAAGTCTAATAATGAGATACAAACAAAGATACCAGTTTAAAAAGATAATATGTACCAGGTGTGATGGGGGTGGAGGAGGGGTATGTGGCCAGCTGGCAGCTGTGCCCACGCCAGAGCCCTCCTCACCCCCATCATCTGCTCCAGGCTGCAAAGCAAATTAGAGCCCCCACCAGAGCCCCGTCTCCACTGTCCAACAATTCTACAGCCACAAAGCACACATGTGAAGTTGTCAAAAAGGTCACCTTGCTTTTTGAAACACATTTATTATGGGGCTCTGCCTCCATGCACCTTTCTTTGAAAACTAATTCCAATTATTGCTGACATTCATTTAGTGCTTTCTGGAGCATGAAAAATCCTACCACACACATAAAACGCAAGACATATACGCGGATTAGGATGGCCAAAACAAGCAGACTTCTGTAGAGCAAGCTAATGCAGTTTCAGGGTCAAACACAGCAGAGATTTGGCGCAAACTGCCCCTGTCTTTCAGTTGGAGATTTAAGTGGCCATTAAAAAGAGCAGAATCATCATCCCTGTCTCCTACAGTAGCTTAATTTATATCCGGCATTTCTGTCCTTTTGGTGTAAGTGACGCTGTACAAGTGTTGTGTGGTGCCGACTTTTCAGGCTTGGCTGAACCCTTTGAAGTTGACACTTAAATACGGTCATTACTGTCCAGTCTAACGTCACTTTCAGAGGTGCAAAATTGTATTTCCTTATAAATGTAACCACTGTCCCAATTACAAATCTACTATTAATTTATCAGCTTACTATTTCTGTTGTATTGCAGTAAAGTTGTTGGGATTTTAGTCATGTTTGTATTGAAGTTGTCACGTATGCTTCATGAGTGGCACCAGGTTTGTGCATACATTTCCAGACTAACAACCAAAATAATCACTTAACAATTTCATAAAAATTGTATATAACAAAGTGATAAAGACATTTCTTATGCATGACGGTGAAAGCACTCACAATGTAGTCAGTTTTAATTTCTTCTCCATAAGTGTGCCATTAGGAAATAATCAATTTGCCTAACCACATTCGTACTGGAAATATAGGTTATTCATCAGATGCCCTTTCTGATACAGTTTTTTACTAATGGACATCTGTGGAAAACACACAGACACTTAGTTAGTCGGTCACTGTAAAAAGCCCTATATGAATCAATGAGTGCTCGAAAACCATCTTTAAAATTGCTTTATGAATTCTTGAGGAATCCGCCATTCTCTCATAGATGTTCAAAGACCTGGCCAGTGCACCACTTCCCACCAGTAGGGAGAGAGAGAGCACTGCTGCCGCTGAACAGATCTTGGCTGCAGTGATGTGACCAGAGCACAAAGACTCAGAGGGAGCCGTGCCAGCGGACTTTGCATGCACTGAACATCTTTGTGTGGATGTATGAGCTTGTTTCCATGCAAATTGCCATACACTGCAGTAAGCATATACAAATCCCTTCTATGGATTTCAATATATAGCACATCTTTATTTTTCTATTTGGCGGGGATTTTATAAGTGTGTGTGTGGTTGGGGGGGGGGTGTACGCTCTGCTGATAAACAATGGATTTAGAGGACTCCAAGGGAATTAGGGTGTTCGGTGTTATATTAAAAAGTGAGAGCACTGCCGAAGGGTCTGGGGACAACAAAATAAAATTCATATGCGCCTTTAAAACAGACATCTATTTTAATTGAAGGTTCTAAAAGAAGAGAATCTTTTTAATAATTTTTTTTTTAATGATTTGTACCCGAGGAAGATCTAGTTTGGATTTATTTATTTGATTACTAATAGGTCATTGGAGTAAGTGTGCAGACTTTTGAACCTTTCATGTTTACTCTAGGGGCTTAGCTTGTATGAAAAACAAAAACAGAAAAACACAAGTCGTTACGTTGCCGTGGCCATGGACATTGGCAACAAAAGAGGAACCTGTTGGAATTCATATGGCCAACACAGTGACTCATCTCTCACTAGAAAACTGTGTTCAGAGGTTTACTGGAATGTCTAAGCTAATAGCTGCGTGCCCTAGATAGAAGCAGGACAATGCCGACAAAAAACAAGGCAAACACAAAGACGTATTAGGCGCTCTACAAGGGGAATGTGTTTTTTGTTGTTTTGTTTTTTTCTAATTAGAACATTTTTATTTAATACATATAAAATGATAATAAAGAAGGAAAAAGAAAACAAACAAACAGGGGCAATGTTTCCATGATTAACTAAACATGCAAAAATATTAAATGACTGTATGGCCATAAGTAATGATACTGTTTAAACATTTTAGATAAACATATTATTCTAATAGTAATCTATATGATTATTGTTTGTACTGTGTTATTTATGATATGTATTTGTTTATGGTGCCAATTTATATTACATTATTTACATGCCATATGACAAGCCTTTTAATTGCCCCTATAGATGAGTCTATACATGTTTGTGTCATAAAATGAGTGCCGCAAATAAGGATAGATTTACAGCGCCACTCGAAAGTACTAATACACCTTGAACTTTTGCACATTTTGTCATGTTTACAACCCTAAACCCTATTTTGAATTTTTTACTGAAAGTTCACACACAAGTAACAGACAACTGTGAAGTGAAAGCAAAATGATACATGGGCAACAAAAGGAAAAAAATGGCCAAGGCACTCATCATGAAATATAAAAAGCCTTTATTGAATCACATGGCTAGAAAAGGTAAAAAAGTGCTCCAACGCGTTTTGGCTAGGGGCCTTCGTCAGGGAGTGTAACCTGAATGGTAAGAAAAACCAAGCAATTAAAATAACCTGTGAGACTAGGTACCAGATGTTGGCACCTAATTCATCAGCACACAGGGAAAAATAAAAATGATACATGATTCTGTTATTTTTCAAAAAATAACAGAATCATTCATTTTTCGGGCGTGCATAAGTATTCATACAGCATGACTTAATACTTTGTGGAACCCCCTTGTGCTGCAATAACAGTAGCAAGTCTTTTGGGATTTAACCACAAGGTTTGCACATCTAGAGACTTACATTTTAGCCCATTCCTCTTTACAAAACAACTCAAGCTCTGTCAAATTAGAAGGAGAGCGTTTGTGAACAGCAGTTTTCAGGTCTTTCCACAGATTTTCAATAGGATTTAGGTCAGGACTTTGACTGGGCCATTCTAACACATTAATATGTTTGTTTTTAAAACATTCCATTGTAGATTTAGCTTTGTGTTTAGGATCATTGTCCTGCTGGAAGGTGAATCTCCGCCCCAGCCTCAATTCTCTTGCTGACTCCAGCAGGTTTTCCTCCAAAATGTCTCTGTATTTGGCTCCATCCATCTTCCCAAGTATTCTTACAATCTTCCCAGTCCCCGCTGAGGAAAAGCAGGCCCATAGCATGATGCTCCCCCCACCATATTTGACACTGGGGATGGTGCACTCAGGACGATGAGCAGTGTTAGGTTTGCTCCATACATAACGTTTTGCATTTGGGCCAAAAAGTTCAATTTTTGTCTCATCTGAACAAAGCACCTTCTTCCACATGGTAGCTATGTCCTCCATATGACTTCTAGCAAACTTCAAACGGGATTTCTTATGGCCTCCTTTCAATAATGGCTTTCTTCTTGCCACTCGTCCATGAAGGCCAGATTTCTATAGAGTACGACTTATAGTTGTCCCATGAACAGATTCCCCCAGCTCAGCGGCAGTACGTCGCAGTTCCTCCAGAGTTATCTTACACATCTGACCAGTGCTCTCCTTGTTCGGTCTGTTAGTTTAGGTGGACGGCCGTGTCTTGGTAAGTTCGCAGCGGTGCTATACTCTTTCCATTTCCGAATGATGGATTGAACAGTGCTCCGTGAGATGTTCAAATCTTGGGAAATTTTTGTATAACTTACTTACTGTTGCTTTAAACTTCTCCACAACTTTATCCCTGACCTCTCTGGTGAGCTCCTTGGCCTTCATGATGTTGCTTAGTGACCAATACACTCCGACCATAGCTCTGAGGCCCTCACAGAACAGCTGGAATTATACTGAGAGTAGATTACGCACAGGTGGCCTCTCTTTATTGGTTAGGGCAACGTGTGAACTTTCTGCAGTCATTAGGAATGTTATAAAGGCAATTTAATGCACTTAGAAAATGCTGTATGAATACTTGTACACGCCCCATTTTTCACTTTTATATTTTTTGTAAAATAACAGAATCATGTATCATTTTGCTTTCACTTTACAGTTGTCGGTTACTTGTGTGTGAACTTTCAGTAAAAATGTAGGGTTGTAAACATGACAAAATGTGCAAAAGTTCAAGGTGTATTAGTACTTTCGCAAGGCACTGAATATCTAAATTAAATGTTGTGGAAAATAATAAAACATGCATAATTCATCCTCCTCTCAGTGCACTGCTCTGATACGGGGCAAAGCGGCAAAGGGAGATGGATAGGTGTGTTTGTTTGTCCCAGCTGCTCAGCCTCTAAGCCACCCATCCTCAGTGGCTGGCTGTGTCCTGTGTCCACTGAAGCAGGACCACTCTTTTCCCGCTCGAGTCCACAGCCACATTAACCCCTCACTCTCCAACTGACAGACCACTGCACTCATCTGCAGCACTGATCTGGGACCTGCCACAACAAGCTCACACTCACAGACCCAAGTCCAATGGCAGCTAAAGAGTCTGCCAGAACAATTACAGACAAAGACGTTTCCTGAGAAATCAATTCATATTTAGTTGAGTTAAAAAAAGGGAAGCCCGTGGCCTCATTTACCAACATGAACCTCCATTAACAGTAGACTAATGGAAACTGGACAGTAGCGTTCAGGGCTGTTGACTGACCTGTTGATATGAAACACAGGATCCAGTGCAGTTCTGTCCCCGGGGGTCTCTGGCCCAGTTCCGAGCACAGGTCATGTCCATCCTGCACGCCTCAAACCTAAAGAATAAAATAATAAAAGAAAAAATAATGCATATGTACAAAACACACTGCATACGTCCATGTTTAGAAAAAAAAAACATAACAAATGTTAACAAGAAAAACAAAACAAAAATTCACCCACTCTCTCCAAAACCAAAACATGATTACAACAACAACAGATATAGATATAGATACGTATATATTAGGGCCGGGACTTTTTTCGATTAATTGCGATTAATTAATTACATGAGGTTTAGTGCGATTAAAAATATTAATCGAAGTTAATCACACTTTGCTTTCCACACTTCAGTTTCCTCTTTCCTGCAGACGCACAATTAATGACAATATTGCACTGGTCTGTTGGACTTGGTTGAACAAAAATAAACAATATTTTGTTGCTTAAGCTTATGTATTCAGTCATCATTCAATGGTATACTAAAAATCCTTATGAAAAAACTTACTTCTCACTGTTCTCAGGTCAAATATTTATATGCGATTAATTTCGATTAATTAATTACAAAGCCTCTAATTAATTAGATTAATTTTTTTAATCGAGTCCCGGCCCTAGTATATATCCATCAGTCTACCCCAGGAGACCACAGCACTTTGAGAAACTTGGTAATACAGGCTTGTAAAGCCCAATGAAAGTCTAAGCCATTATTATTATTATTATTATAAAATGACTTTTAGTCCGTGGTTAAGTCCGCATTCTTTAATCTTTATTGCTTTATTGTTTGTTTTAATCTAGTCAAGGTCATGCCACAATGGACAGAGGTTAGTAAAGACATTTAGTTATTTATTATGAATAGCAGATTAAAGAAGGGTTTAGGCAGAATAATTCCATTTTGAAAACCCAAAATGCACAAAAGAAAAAAGAAAAAGGGAAAAGTATTTTAAGCTTGTGTTGCTCATGTTTTTGTCCAAATCACGAGTCATTGATTTTCTTCATTTACTGTGAGACATGACTGTGAGTCTTATGATTTTCCAATTTCTCAGATCTTATTTTCTCTTGAAGTAGATCAATTTAAAACAACTGTCTGACTAGACCGCTTTATGCCCAATTGATCAGTAATTACACGCACACGCGCGCACACACACGCACACACACACACGCACACACACACACACACACACACACACACACACACGTGCGCACTGTCCTTCAGGGCTGTTTGCAAAATTAAATATCATAACTTAAATTATTATTAGTAGCTTACTTAGGCTATTAATAGCCTAATTAAGTACAATATGAAACACTATTTCTATATGGTGGGTTATTGATGAAAATCAAGTGTGCACAGAGAAAGAGCTCAGATATATTATTAGTAGGTTTAATTGGTGGTTTGTTTTGTCAGTAGACCTATGGCAGCCTCACCAGTCCCGGCAGAAGCTGTGGCACAGGGGCACGGCCTGGATGTACGAGCGGCGCTGAGGGTGAGGCCAGCGCGCAGCGTCCGGGGAGCAGCGGTAAAAACACGACACTCTCTTCAGGAAGCCTTCACACCTGCAAACATCAACGACACACCGGTATTGTACAAATACACGCCAACATTTATAGATGTGTTTTACATGACCCGCATGTGATACTGCGGTTACGTTAGAGAAGATCACGTTATTGCGTTTGGTTTGGTTTGCTAGCATGACGCGATAGGAAAGACGGACGACCGTGTCCAGATGAATATATAAATTGTTTAGCTTATTGAACCCTTTAGTTTTGTTATAGCAGCCTTTTGTTGTTGTTGCTTTGTGTCTGTTGTTCACCAGCCTATATTAAGAGTAGGTGTTAGACTTACTCTGGACTCAGTGGTCCACACCTGTCCCAGGGCTCGTTCTTATTGCTGGCAGAAGGGACATGGGAGATGTCTTGAATGTGCTCTTCTGTGCAACAGCTGTCTTTTAACACAAATAAGAAGCCATTTCAGTCATGTGCTGTATCTTGAAACTGTAATCAATAAAAATGGTCATATTGTATAGGCTCCTGGAGGGAGAATACCCACTGTCAGCATAGAGAGAGCACTCCTGCAGGTGAGGCTCTGGGCTGGGTGTGGCCTTGTGTCTGCCATCTTGAAGACACACCCCATCGGCCTGGCATCCACCAATCAGCGCAGCCGCCAAACACAAGCAAAAGCGGAGCAGAAAGCGCCAGGTAACACCCATTTCCATGAAGTAATGTTCTGCAAAAGAATATTCAGCACAATAAAATATGTAATCCCAGGGCACACCATCTCCACAACCCCTTATCCAAATGAAAGATCCTCTCATGTGATCTACAACTGTTTCAACGTTTTAATATTGAATGTCTCAGAAATATGGACAGACGTAGTAGTAGTAAGGCAGTAGAAGATGTTGTCCATGTTGACATACTTATACCACTCTGGCTTGATGTCATTAGTCTCGGAGGATTGTAGCCAGTGTGCTCTGCGACCTCGTCTACAAGGTGAGCCTATTAGGTGAGACTGTGGCACCATCCTGAGACGAACAACAGGTGGGGTGTCTTAATCTGACAGAAGGCTGTCCGGAACGTATCCTGCAGAATTAAGCCTGTGCGTGAGGTCAGACCACAACAATCTGACCTCTTTTGGTTGAAACTCAGTCTGAACATCAACTATACCACATCATGTGATGATCAGTGGAAAATACAAAGAGTTAGTGCAATACATCAAAACCCCTGACACAGCAAATGTGCAAAATAAAGAAAATAATGTGGAACAGCTAGCTAATGTCCATAATGTGCTCCACCAATGCCCCAAAAATGAGTGAATGAAAAGTCATAACAGAGAGCAAGGTCTAAAACTGGACTACAATGCATTCTTGAATATAGTAATTCTGACTCACTACAAAAATGTGTGTGAAAACACTAGACCAGTATGTGTGACTAATTTCACAGACCACAGCCTTCACAGTTTTAATAACTTATCTACTTAATTATTTTTGACTATTATTGCTTAGCCAGAGTATGTAGTATACAATAATAAATAAATTCATAATTAGCCATAAAGTTTTAATGTGGAATTATTATTATTATTATTCAGTTCACCTTTATTATCGACTCAAGACAGAGGGACACAATAAAAACAACAACAACAATAATGAAAATAAATAATTACACTATCACTTAAAAAGATAGCTTTACCAGTGCCTCCACATTATTGATTTAAAAAAGATGTTTCAAATTTGTATCTAATACAAACTTCTGTGGTATAAATACAGAGTGAAAAAAAAAAGAATTAGTCTAATGCTTACTTTGAAAAATGAAGACACTGTTAACCTTCTGTTTGTTTTCACTAACTCACATTATTCTTAGTATTAGATTTTTAGATTGAATTACCTGTTAGTGTGAGAATAAAAGGCTTTGCCTGGATTGTGATCTCTTGTTAAGCTTCTCCCCGGTATTTCCGCTCTGTTGCTGTGGTGTGGCTGTGAATCCAATGCTCTTCTTTGCTCGCTCTCTCTCTACCTGTGTCTTTCCGTCTGTGAGTCAGTCCGGTGTGCTGTGATCGCCACTGCCCAGGGGCTCCTCACCACTTTGTCACAGTATTAAATGAAGGGCATGTCTGTCCTCTCCAGCGGGAGCCTCACCCCTCCCTTCACTGACCGGGCTGGGAAAACAGTCTCTCTCTCTCTCTCTCTCTCTCTCTCTCTCTCTCTCTCTCTCTCTCTCCCCACCGCTCCTCTTCTCTCTGTTCTTGTTAATCTCCAAATAAGATGTTTACCAAATTACAGTCTTCCTTCCAGCTGAGTTCTAATGGAAACATGTTAATGAGATTGGGATCAATTGATTTAAAGTAAAAACAAGCTCAGAATGTGTTGTCCTTGTTTGTTGTATAGTCATAGAGCATTCACAGGTGCTGCTGAGTCACACCTGTCCTTCTGGAGGTCAGAGCGGAGGGTCAGAGCTCGGTCCAATAGAGATTTAATACTGAGAGATGGATATACTGAGGACACAGAACTTACATCTGTGCAGAACAAAACACTGCAAAGCACAGCACCTTTGTGTCCTGAAACAAACACTCTCTGGATCAGCCGCCTGGGCTGGAAACACTGCCTCACAGCACTATTCTCTCCAGAGAACCCACAGTACAGTATGTTTAAAAAAAAATAGTCATAAGTCCTTTACAACTAGCTTACATAGGGATACATATATGTTCCGTCAAATCCCCTTAATGCCTTGTTTGAATATGGATGAATGTACAAGCCTGTGTTTTTCTACACTGTGTTGCCTTCTGCCTTTAATCTCAGTTCCCTTTGGACCTGACGCACCAGTCTAATCCCTCACTGCATGCCCTAATGAGACTTTTGACCAGAGAGGAGCAGATGGAGAGAGTCCTGTTGCACATATTCTGTCTAAAACATTAACTGGGAAGAAGTGATGGGGACTTGTGGCAAAACTATACAAGAAGGAAAGAGACAGATTCACGCAGTGGTGCTATACTCTTTCCATTTCCGAATGATGGATTGAACAGTGCTCCGTGAGATGTTTGTATAATTTAACGCTGCTTTAAACTTCTCCACAACTTTATCCCTGACCTCTCTGGTGAGCTCCTTGGCCTTCATGATGTTGTTTAGTGACCAATACACTCTGACCATAGCTCTGAGGCCCTCACAGAACATCTGTAATTATACTGAGAGTAGATTACACACAGGTGGCCTCTTTTTAATGGTTAGGGAAAGGTGTGAACATTCTGCAGTCATTAGGAATGTTATAAAGGCAATTTAATGCACTCAGAAAAATATTGTTTGAATACTTATGCATGCTCCACTTTTCACTTTTCTATTTTTTGTAAAATAACAGAATCATGTATCAAAATAAAATCTTTACGTTTAGGGTTGTAAACATGACAAAATGTGCAAAAGTTCAAGGTGTATTAGTACTTTTGCATGGAACTGTATGTCCACAAAGGAACCTTTAGCCAGCCAGTTAAAGCAAGAGACTTCCTTGCTTGCCAAGATTTATTATTTTTAGAACCATTTCAACAGCAATCACTCAGTTTGTTTGGGGTGAATCTGTCTCTTTCCTTTTTGAATAGTTTTGCCACAAATCACCATCACTTACTTCCCAGTCAACGTTGTAGGTGTATTAAGGTGTTTTAACGTGTATTTGTACTTTCGCAAGGCACTGTACTTCTGAAATATCCACTCTGTCAGAGAAATTAAGGGTGTTGGGTATAACATTTTGACTGTTGGGTCTTCTTTCCTTAGTTGTCCAGCTGCAATAAAATGGACAGAGAGTTTCCAGCTTCTCAATTACCTGATCATGCTGCTACCTGTCCCTCGGCTCTGGGACAGGACGGTTTTACAGTTGGTTCGGATTATGGGTTCCCTCAGCTGTCTCCAAAATGTACCAAACCGCTTTGTGTGACTAGGCTGGGCTGGAGTCATTAGTAACTCTTAAAAGAATCTCAATTTAAAATAAACTCTTGAGCCATCAGTGATATGTTTGAAATCATCTTGTGGTAAGATCATTGACACAGCACTAATCATAATACATTTGGTGGACTCCAGCCAACATCATTAGCTACTGTAATATCTAAATTTTTATAGTGTAGTGTTGGTGAGTTTGGTGAGTTACAGACAGTAATTGGACAACCCATGGCTCTTGCCTTTGTGTGAGAGTTATTCTGGGAACAGATGAGCTATGGGACAAAGCAGACCATGACTGCCCTTTCTGTCTCCTTGTTGTTGTTGTTGCCTCATTTAAAAGAATTAGGCTGGAGCCATGGTTGGCAGCTTAGACTTGCCTTTGACCACCTGTCCTTTATGTTGCCACAGCTATCCTAGGGTCATGAATTGGCGAGTTGGTTAAAATGACACAATGACAGGATGAAGCTGGATTTGATCCGGTGACCTACTGTCGCCCCAAGCTTGCAGAACCTGGTATTCCCACTCATACGGACTCCCATCCTAGCAATGGTATTATGGCTAATTCCTGGCTAAATAATTAGTAGTTTTTATGTCAGTTTTCATATCTTACTCTTCACTTTTGAACATGGCTCCTTCTATGCCCTGCATATTCGACAGAGATAGAGCCAGATTTGGAGATGTTTCTTGGTGCTGAGTTCTGCTTTTATTAACTTGCGAGTGTGAGTAGACTTAACCTGCATATGAACCTCACATTAACATTTATTCGAAACAACCTCAAACCCACAGTGTCTTACTTTAGTAAATGTAATAAGCAGTTGTCTCAGCGACTCTTGGTTTGTGTCACCGCTAATGACCAAGAGACAACCAGTGGTTTCGTAACAAACTACAGTTCACATTCACTGACCTTTTCTTGGCATAAATGTCACTGGCCAAATCACAGGTTTCTTTGTTGCTTATTGAGGTTTTTACAAATACAACATATTTTAAATGTCACTGTTGGAGAAGTAATAAACAAGAAAACCTTTTTTTTATTTTTTATTTTTTTTATTTTCTATATGCAGGATATATATAAATATGTTTTTACTTTAGGATTTTGTTTTTCAGATGAACTTTTGCGCAAGGTTTTTAGAATCAGAATCAGAATAGTTTTTATTGCCATTGTTCGGAACAGGTTCACAAACTAGGAATTTTTCTCAGTACAATCGTGCAACATAAAACATATAACACAGAATTAAGATAAAAAATAAGCTATAAAAACTATAAGGCTATAAGGGAATGCATGTAGAAGATTAAAATAAAAAATAAAAAATTGGAATAAAAAGCGTGTATGTGTAACATGAACCATTTATTTATCTTGAATGACAGTCTTGCTTTCACACACAAAAAAGTATGATTTGCAACAAAGAAATGTCCAATTATGTGGAATTAAAGTCCAAAACCTTTTGCAGGTTGAAATGCAGTGCGGTAGTCCTTGTGCTCCATCTTGTGGTGAGATGACAGCACTGCACATTGTCATAGAAAGTCCTCCATCACAATGCCTTTCAGATTGTCCATTAGTTCAACATTAACCGCATTCCATTAGGGACAATGACACTTGGAACATTTAATCTTAGCTTCATGGCATTAGCTCGTGCTCTCCACGCCATTACCAACCTTTAGACAGAAGGAAGTCCAGCTGCTTGTTGCTACAGACCATTTGCTCTTCTTTCTTGCAGATTTTTTCCCATGTTCATTGTCAGCGTAGTGAGTGCGTAAGTGGACAGGATCATTATTGTGCTTCCCACGAAATGCGAGGACGGTTCACGCTTAGCCACAATTTTCCAACTTGGCCTGTATGTTTGAACTTCCGCGGCTTCTCTCTTCTGCACTGTGCACTCCATGGTGTAGCTCTTTTACACTAAAGCAGCAGTCCCACAAGTCTTCTGGCAGTTGAGTGGTTATCTCCACTGTAACCTGTTCCTTTATCTAGTCGGGCCAGTTTTAGATCCATTAAGTCCTCTGGCTCAGCTGGAAGCCTAATCACGTCAGCAGCGCCTCAGAGAGACACAAGGTCCCCCGTTGATACAAGAGGTCACTGTCCAGAAGGCAAGTCAAAATAGAATTCACCAGTGCTCTAAGGGTATATCTCAAAATGTGTACTTTTAAGATTTGTGGAGAAAATCTATTCAACTGTAAAATTCTCTGCCAGCTTTTTAGTTCATCACGTTGCTTATCTGACCCCAGACTCTGACCCATGACAATAAATACATGCAATACAGACTTTTCGTACAATACGCCCTGGATTTAGCATAATGGGCCGACCTATTTTCAACATGATGACCCATACGCCCCACCTTTATGCGTTACTGTTTCTGTTGTAAGTTAGGGGCTTAATCACACCTTACATTTTCAGCTCAAAGTGTCTCTTATTGTCAGTGTACAGCGTTGATACTAAGTCGTACAAGTGACACCTCTGCTCCTTTACTATTTTGGCTGTTAGGGTGCGGCAGAGTTATGATTGTTTGGCTTTATATGAAAGAGTAAATGAGGAACAGCAGCTCTGGTGTCAGATTTGTGTTGGCCTGTTTTGGCTATTGACTTCACATAGGTAGAGATTGTGCTTTTTTTAATTTTAATATTTTTTTCTAATTTTTTATTTATTTATGAATTTTAAACATAGCAGTAACATTGGACAAACCAGATGCATTGTATAAAGTGTTATAGCACATGTACTAATTTTCAACAACTTTTCAGCTTTTAAGTTACAATAGATAAAACCCATTTAACAAGATAAGGCACATTTTACAAATGGGGACTACTCTGACCCGATTTAAGCCACTGTTTGAGCTTTCTGATAAAGATGTTAATATATTAGTCAAACTTAGTCTGCAGTTTGAGTCCAGTGAGGAGAGAGATACACAGTGCAGCCCCTTGAGGGAGAAGTCAGACTGTCTGAAAGACTTTATGAACTTTGGGAGCACACAGTCCACGCTGATTGATGCTCTGGTGGAAGATCTGAGAGAGCCTTGACCCCTCAACATGAGGCCAGAGAACAGCGGTGACACACAGTTGTTCAAACATTTCAAAGTAAAATTAAAAATGCTAAAATATACACAATTTTCTAATGTTAAAAAGCTTGTGTGTTTGTATGATATCACAATGATGCCCTCTCATAGGTAATTGTCAAATATCTTATTCGCCAGTTTCTACAGAGAAGTTTCTGAGCAGAAGCTGATGTTTGGTTGCCTGGCCTGCCAGACACTCCTCCTTTCTGTTCAAAAGAAGAACCATCTGGGCAGCTGCTCGCAGCCAATAATTTCACGATTTTCCCCACATCGGTCCAATCACACACCAAGAGACGGAAGCCGTCACCTGTCACCACCACGAACTCTTCCAAAACTTTAAAGATGGCGGCCGATACACTGTTTTCTTCTCTTTTGTCTGTTTTTAATCATTTGGAAAATATGAAATCCCTAAAACCGGAGCAAGAAACCGCGTTCGAGGCGTTCCTCGTAAAAAAGGATGCATTTGGAAAGACTTCCTGCCGCTTGTTACTGCCACGTATCTAGCGTTGCTCTAATTGGTTGATGCCGTCTGTCAATCACGCCCACCGGGAAATTGTTGAGATCATGCTCCCAGACTATATGTCTTTGAAATATCTATGAAAAGGCATGTCGTTTGGCAGGCCAGGCAAGATGTTTGTGACCATGCTGTGATGCAATATGACAGATGTGAAAAAAACATTGCATGCATTTGTCATTTGCAGATGATTCTTGTGTTCCTCATCACTGAGCTGACTGCCAAACAAATTCAGGGTTGAAAGCACAAAGCCCAGCTGTGTGCTACTTTCAAAATCTTGTCTACTCTTTGCGTCAGAGTAATAGGATTAGTGCGTGTGTGGTTAGGCCTTTTTTATCTGTCTGAAGGACTTCAAAAGTGCTCTTGCCAAAGCTGCTTTGAAACCTGATGTCACTGCCATTAGTTCCAAACACTAAAATACACTTTATCATTGACTGCAATCAGTTTGTTTGCTTCCAAAAGCTTTTAGAGAAATTTACCCTTTGTTCTTGGTCAATGCAAAAACTGCTCTTCATTGTAATACCTGTATCATTCTTTTATCTCACTGTTACTGTTGTTTTAACTGATTTTGTCTGCAAACTGATGGGAAGGATACCATTTTTTGTGTAGCAGTCAGTGGGAAAACTCATATTTTGTTGCAATAATAGTTGTAAAGATGTAAGAGAAGGTTGTTACTCCAATTTTAATGGGAAAGAAGGCCACTGCTATATATGGGGAACACAAGAGAAGGGTTACCTGAAAATGTAAATCTAGATGAAAGCTGAATATTTGCGCTTCAGCCTGTTTTTCTGTCGTTTGTTCAGTTGTGTGCCTTGGCTCGACTCAATGGGCCAATCCTCTTACAGTGCTCCATATGCAGTGCAGAGGAGGGCTTAGCCACGTCCCACCGGACCCAGCCTGCGTGCTGCCGGCAGGAGATGTGGCTCATTCACAATAAAGACTGGATTACACTGCCCACACCACTCCACATCGCTGACGTCAGAGTGAGAGCAAAGCGCACACAGGAAAATAAGAATGATTCTGTTGAGGACACAAATCATTAATCACTGACCACCATCACTGAAGCAAGCACATGTCAAAAATGTTTGTTGCGACTCTACACAGTTACATTGAACCAGAATTACAAGGTACACCTAAAACATATCCTTCTACCTGCTGTACAGGTTACAGGAAAAATTACCAAGAACAGAAAATCCAGTTGTTCAAATCAAACTGAAACCAGCAACATAAGGTACAATATTTCACACATTTCTCTAATTTGTTCCATTATCCATCCATCGATTTATCAATTTTCTTCCGCTTTATCTGGGCCCAGGTCGCGGAGGCATAGTCCCTGGAGCGTGTCCTGGGTCCGGCCGCTCATACTCGGCTGCAAACCGCCCCAGTGCAGCTGAAGGTCCTGATTTGATGAAGCCAACAGAACAACATCATCTGAGATCCTGAGGTTCCCAATCCGGTCACCCTCCGGCCCCTGGCTGCATCTAGAAATTCGGTCCATAAAAGTAATGAACAGAACCAGTGACAAAGGGATGCACCGGGAACAGGTCTGACTTACTGTAGGCAATGTGAACCAAGCTCCTGCTGCGGTCATACAGGGAACAGACAGCCCTTAGTAAAGGGCCCCGGACCCCATACTCCCGGAGCACCCGCCACAGGGCACCATGAGGTACACGGTCGAAGCTGAGGGGCGTGAGCCCTCTATAATTGAAGCACACCCTCCGATCCCCACCTCCCCGGTCTGCCATTTCAGAGGCACTGTGTCCTTATTCAATTATATACCAAAGTGTATGTGATACACTTTGGTTCAAAGAAGAAAAAAAGAAAGATCTGATGAAGGCTAATGCCGAAACGTGATCACCCATATTAAAAATGTGGACATCGGCTCATGAGTGTGCGATGTTGTTTTTTGATGTATGAAGCTTTTTCCCTACATCTGCACCTCAAAGACTATTTTTGGTGTGCGTTGCTCCCCTTTTTCTCTTATTCAATTATATATCACGAAAAGTATGACAATGTCAGCAATACAACTATTAAAATGCAATACAATATTTTAACGTGTGAGACGCTGTGTGAGACATTTAACTCGCAGGTCAGTCATAGATAACAAAACAACACTTTAGCCTTGAAGATAGGCTGACATGTATCCGTAGTACCGCCTTTAACCACAAGGGGTCATACTCTATTAGTCCCTCCTTGCCCTTTATATATTTGATACTTTGGGAGTTATGTTTTATATTCAAATGTAATATGAAGATGAGATTCATAAACAAGGTAAGAGAGTCAAACTTCACTCAAAGAGCACATGTCCTTGCTTGAAAAATCCACATTGTGAAAAGAAAGACAAGCAAAGCTGGAGCTGAAAAGAACTTGAACAGTCCTTGTGTCACTTTGTCTGCCACTTGTGTAGTTTCTAAAACTTTGTATTATTATTTATTTTCTGTATAAATTCATATTAATCTGTTCTTGTTGCAAAGTTGGGACACAGATAGGACAATGTCTCAGTGTAGGCATGCATTGGGCTTTTATGGCCCCATTCATATGCACATGTTATACACATTTACATTCTCCATCATGTAAGGAATACATTTAGCATGATATAAAATACATTATTTGCACTGCTGTAATCTGGGTACTTGCACTAATGCTGTTGCGTTTTTAAGTGCGCCATGGTTGTTGCCGTGTGGATGGACTTCTCAGGGTTAATGTTAAAACCAAAGATGAGTCTGTACAAATGTCCTCTCTTCACTTACAGTGTTGACTCGACAGCTGTGGATTTGCCTTCCTGTACAGCTCATTTGCTGTTGCATCTTTCAAAATAACCCCTTTGACCCTCTTTCCAAACCCACATGAGCCGCTGTGCCGTTCCAAACTGGGATTACCTGAAAATGACATAAAGGGTGTGAACAGTCTGTGGGATGAGTAATGTCCACGTCACGGTGGTCAATGGAGCAGGCTTCCACCTGCGCTTCACAGTTTCTGTTCAGCCACGCCTCCATTGATTGGCCTGTCTTCTGCAGAACGGGCTGAACCAGAGCCAGAACTCCTGTGTGGAAAATCTATACTGCAGTGTGTAAGTTTTCTTGAGGTGAGCACAAGTCTTGATAAAATGATTTTATCATTTTACCAAACTACAATGTGAAATCTAGTCATCACAATGCCATAATGCTGCATCTGGGAAGCTGCTAGATCTTACAATTAATAGACAGTTAATATTAATGTCAAAATCACTTGTTTTAGAGGATTGTGCAAATGAGCAAAGCAACAAACATCCCCTACATCTGGTTGTTGTGAATGTTTAATTGTCGATGTTTGATTTACAGGTCCTTATCTACTGTGGCTGTCCACATGCAGCAATGGGAGCGACAAGAATCTTCAAACATCTTTAAACGTTTTGACACACATTTGTCTATTTAGTTATCACAAAGATATGATTAATTTTCCTGGAACTTGGCTGTTTAATAGGGACAGCAGCAAACACTTGCAGATAATACTATCCATCATGCAACATAAAACCATCACCTAAACACAAGATTAAGATGCCCGCTCCACACAAGAGTACTTCAAGTAACGTGGCATGAGAAAGGCCAAACAAAGACGTAATTGTATGCACTTTCCAACTCCCATTCATGAACATCATGCACTGGGTTTTGTACTCATTTTATGCACGGTACACTCTTTACACACTTGCTTTTGCTGCAGTAACACCGGCTGCAGTGACGTCCAGAAGACAAGGCGTTGCAACTGGCCCAAAGTGATAAAGGTCTCTGTGTGAAACAGCTATGTGGGTCAACTATGACAGGGTGAAGTTAAATAAATTGCTATTTTCATGACGTCAGTAGTGCTACTCTAGTTTTGTCTTGGTATGCTGATACTCCTACTAAACTGAGAGCAAAAATCCTCCATCAGCACTGTCAGGGTTGGCCCGTCTGCCAGATCCGGTCCATCTAATCTCACGCAGCAGCTGCTTACCCACTCATTTGTGCATTTGGACAGCACAGCAGTAAAATCATTGGGACAATCTGCTCCTTATCCCTTGCCCTTTGTTAAATCAGATGCTTGTTTACCACTAAAATGATAAGTCAGTGTTTTGGAGCCACCGGCAGCGTCCCGTCTGGTCAGCCTAGACCTGGTTTGGTGAATCACTGATCTCTTGCTGTCATTGGCACTGAAGAGGTCATGCCTGTGTGGGCAGCTCGGCCCATATGTTACATAAAATCAGTGCGAATGTTCCAATCCACAACCGGTGTTACACAAGGCCCCAAAGCTGGTCAAATCAGGATTGATGCAGTCTTCCCAAAAGAGGTCAGGTGCCTTTAATTGTAATTAAAAGCCAGGTTGGTACTTGGATGGGAGTGTGCTGGGTAACAGGAAGCCTGGGTGAATGTAGTGGTGCAGATCGGCAGCCTCGCTTCTGTCAGTCTACCCCAGGGCAGCTGTGGCTATAATAGTAGCTTACCACCACCGAATATGGTGTAAATGAATACGACATCGTAATGCGACTTTGACTTTTGCACTATATAAGACTAATGCATTAATAATATTATTATTGTAAGTATTATAGGCTACAACATGTATCTATTAGTAAGAAATCCCTTCACTTAACAACGCACAGTGAGTTTTTATGAGATTTATGAGAGGGATCCACTCTGACCAATGGCCATGCATAACCCAGCAGCCTTAGACGTGTTGAACTGTACAGTTACATTCTGCCCTAATGAAGACACTTGAGTTGAAATGTGTTGGCGTAAATAAAATGTCTCTTCTTATTTACTGGAGTCCTTTGTATTTTTATTCACGTATTTGCTTTGCCCTCTTAAGACCTCGATGAGCACTGCTTGTCATCATACATTATTGCGCAAAAATAGGTTATTTTCCATCTTTTGAGGTGTTCTTTAAGTCTGGAAACCCCCGTGCCTGGTTTACCAAAAGTAGGAAAACACAAATTGACTTATAATCAAAGCTTGGGGGAAAAAAGGACAAGCACGTGCTACTAATATGTTTCTATTGGTAATGATAGTCAAATTTTCTAGTCTCTGTATTGACTAATTGTTATGTGTTATGTGCTAAAGGTGTCTGGCTGTAATGTAATTTGAAGACTTTATGAATCGGGTTTACTCCGCACTTGACCCCTTCAATCAGTGCCTCAACCTGTCTGGAACAGTGGGTGGGGCCCTTGGTCAGGGAGTACCAGCAGCTGGCTGAAGGATTAGCCTACTATTCTTGTTTTGGGTTGATGGGGAAACCGGTACAAACTCCACACAGACCGAGTGTCCAACTTAGGGCTTTCATGCTATGAGGTGACAGTGCCACCATAATGTAATACTGTAGTAGTGTCTGTAATGGTATTGTATTGTAGATCGACAGACAGACAGATATGGATGTTTAGAGAAACTTGCACCTTCTACATGTGACAATGTTGGTAAACAGCAAGAAAGAGGAAGCATGAGAGGAAAAGGAGAAGTTACAAACAGGAACAAGCCGAAAGTAAAACCAAAGGAGAAAAAGTTGTATTGATTAAAAACACAACTAATGCATATGAATGTAAAATGTTTAAACGTAACCATAGCAGGCATAAACAAGTCCATCTGGCAACAAACTTTCAACCTTTACAATTCTGGATAGATGATTCACGCTCTGCTGTAGAGCTATTCTCTTTTTTTTTCTATCTTGTATTTGCAAATTTTTTTATGAGATGTTTGAAAACTAATAATCTTGTCACTGGCAAAGAGTGGTTTGCTGGTGTGTGTGTCGCTGTCTGTGGTGCTGGACTTGCACTAAACCCATGGCACGTCCACAGTGTTGTGCTTGGCCGCACTTTTCAGTGGTCCTCGGGCAGCCACTGATCGCCCCGCTCGTTGGTTAGATGGTTCCCTCACGTCTCTCATGTCTCTCATGTGCGCTGCAGGGGGAGGGGCGACGGGGATTCCCAGGAAGGGGTTACAAATATCGCGTTGCTGCCGCTGCCCGGGTTCAGTCTGCAGTTTGAGGGAAGTAAAGGAAGGCAAACAACGGAACAACTAAGGATGAATGAGCGCGACCAGCTCTAATTTCGCTTAGGCATATGTTAGGACATAACACACGCTTTTATGTTCTGTTTACGGGACCATACAGATTGCGCTACTACCAGTCCAAATGCGGGCTATGAGACGAAGGGGGTCAACGAATCCAACCACAGCCCCGCTCTGAGTCCCGAACACCCCGTCCTTTGTGGCTCCAGACGCAGAAGAAGATCCCGTTTCTTTGCTTGATGAAGGCATCCTGCACAAGAGTGTGCTGAACTCCGCCATCGCGCGTTTTATCCACGAAAGGATGGCCGTCCCGCTCCCCCGACGTGTCACGGGACTTTCTGGAGCACTCTCTCGGCTCTGACTGAACTGGAGAAGGACTAAAGGACTTCGAGTAGTGTGTTGTTCGTCCCAGCCATGGATGACTCTGGGATAATAAGACGGCGTCGGCTGCAGGTGTGTGGTACAGCCCTATAGCTACACTACACATTAGCCAAGAGCTTGGTCATTGCGCTGCACTCGCTTGGTATTGCCCATAGAGACACCATTGTGCTATCTGATCCGTCCAAACGCAGTTGTTAGTACGGCTGTTTAAGGGGATATATATTTTTTAGTATGCTACTACACAAGCAGTAGTTGCTTATAACTGTTTCACTCTGATATAGCGTGAGAAATAGTGAGTATAACAGATTTTATTAATATTAAAACTAAAAAACATTGAGTTATGACTCAATGTTATCTTACGTTATGAGTTATGACTTAAAGGCAAATTCTATAGTGGAAGTCTGATCTGCCCAGCTCATGACTCAAGAATGTTAGATATCACATGTCATAGTACCTCTCTCATGGTGGGCTTTTAGTGAAGATACTCAGTCTTTCATACTCAATACCAAACCGCTAAATCACTGTGCATTAAAAAATGAAGTCAAAAGACAAAATGTTTCTTTTTGTTAGCCGTAATCTGAGTGTATAACGTATAGTGTGGTTAGTCATGTTAGTCAGGTCTGTTTAATAGCTTGTTAACTGCGCTGTAACTACAATCTGTCCTGTTTCTTTCCTAAACACTCCCGTACACGCACCATTTATCCTCTGCATGTCCCTGTAGCACTCCTTTTAGGGTCATTCACATTCACTAGCAACATACTGCACCTCTATGAACATTATTATGCTGCTATGTAACCTATGTTTTCCTTTTATACGCAGGATATATCAAATCAGAAAGTGCATAAAGCAGCCGATGTTAGTTTTCCCCCACCCACTGTATATGTTTTCCATCTTGGCGGGGGCATTCGGGTGAACTAAGCAGAGATGAGCGGCTGAGCGGAGTATGACCTCATTCCCCTAGCATTAGCAAGAGTGAAAATAAAATGTGTAAAAAAGATCAACTTGAGGCAGTTACGGAGTGCAGAGGGAGCAGAGGATCATGGGGGATTTAGTTATGAGGTGCGCTGTGATGTATGACAGCGGCTTCTGGAGAATGAATCAACAAAGGCACAAAGAACTGACAGTGGCTCAAAAATATAGGCGCAATATGTATTCCATTGGGTCAATAGTTACAGGAGTACATGAAGTGATAGTTCTCCAGCAAGGCATTGACTTTTATGGTAGTGCCTCTCGAAGCAGGGGTCATGATATACAGTTTGCCATAGCATTAAGGATTGTATGTTCTGATAAAAGTAAATTAATTATGTTCCGCCCAGTCCTTTATTGTCTTTGTCAAAGCAAAGTCAGAATACATCCTTTTTATTTCTTGAATTAGATTTGATAATAGGCTTTGTTTTAGTGTTAGCAAAAGCATCTTTACGCACTGTTGTTGATTCACCTAGTATCCCACAACAAAGTGTCAGTGGAAGTATATTTGGGAAAGTCCCACCGAGTGGTCCAAGCCTAATGTTTGTCTATAGGTAAACTGCGGCGTAAAAATGTCAATGAAATCACAAAAAAGTGGAGTTCTAATTTTAGTGATAAACATTTAGATCAATAACACAGCTATAGGCCACTTGCATGTAGCCTACTGTAACTTCCTGTTGGAGACATGAGCCGGCAGCTGTTTCCACATGAGGCGAGGTGCGCTGTGGATAATCTCCAGTTAATCTTAATTTAAGATAACACGAAGCAACCAACACTGATAAACCCTCATTCAGTTGGAGCAAATTGAACTCATCAGACCAGTTTAATCAGCATTTTGAATATAGATGTTTTTACCTTTTCATTTCATTTCATTTCATTTTTTATTTATTTCAATCGTTCTGAATATTCTTTCATGTTTACATAAAAAATAATGCTAGTGGTCAGACAATTAACCTTTTCGACCTCAAAACCGGGCTCATTTATTCAAAGAGAACATAATTATTTGTGAAATTGTATAAATAATGCAATTTTCTACTGTAAAAATACACTCACGGTCTGAAAGAATGAGAACAGGATTTAGACGGCCCGACGACTGTTTAGAGCAACATGAAATGGGCATAAGGCAAAAAAGTGCTATCAAGATAAACGTTTCCTTTCTCGGTTTGTCAGGGTGAGATGGAGTTTTCACAGATGTGTTCCTTCACAATATGCCCCTCTCTGTGATACCTGTCCCTGAATTGCAGCTGCCCCGGACAGACGGCCACTTTTTACGCTGCTCTCAAGTGGAATTTGTCAAGTTTTGTCTTCAGTAATACATTTTCTGGCATTAGATATTGAACAACAAAGCCAGTTTTATGTGTTGTAGCTGAGCGGTTTATTTACCGCAGCTTCACAGCTTGCATAGTCATTTGTCTTCATCTCCACGTGCCTGTGTTCAAAATGCGGTGTTAATGTGTGATTGGCTCGGGCCCTCCCATGGGTGCCATCAGCCCAACTGTCACTGCTGTGAGTCTCCCCCATTGCCATATGGTGACACACCCCTCTCCTGCGCTCAAGGCCAGGGGTACAGAAATATACATAAAGAACACTACTGATTTAAAGTAGATTTATGTACAAAGATGTATTTGTACATTTATGCACAGAAAATATGAAATGCCACAAAAACAGTCAAGCACATGTAAAACTTATATCCACCTTTAGTCAAACCCATGATGCTTTGCTACAGTATGACAAACACTGAAAGGACATCTTTGTATCATCCGTGTGACACAGCTTTTGGACATTTATAGAACAGAATGTACATCAGATAATAAACCCCATATTGCTCGGATTTCCTCAGACAGCACAACATTTATATGATCAATTCAAGTCAGAGTACTGTTTAATTTTATTGGATTACTTTTAGCTATTATCTCAAACCAAATGGGCAATCTGTCTCCTCCCATCAGCGAGGCAGAGCTCTGGATATTTGGAGTTTTGAGTGCAGTGGTCACTGTCTCTCGCGGACTGACCCTCTCAAATTGATGGTTAATTTGTCTCGAGGCCCCCCTTCCCCAGCTCCACTTTGTGTCTGTCTACAAAGAGAGAGCGCTACGTGTCCCCACAGAACAGCACAGAGCTTTTTGTGCATCAACTAATGCTATTTTATCACGGGGATATTTTTATTCTTATAGCAGAGCATTTGGAGGGTACAGCAGAGAAGAGAGTTTTAACAAGTCATACATTTTTTGCTGAAAGAGACGTTACAAGAGAAAAATAAGCCGACTGCATGCTGGAGGTTAGTCATAGAACAACAAAAAAGGACAGTTAGTTGAGGCACAGTCAGGGATGATCAGCAATGCATGACATACATTTGAAGTCCCATAAAGATTGACTTATTGCCATCTGTTATACTTGCATGAATTGCCTTGAAGGATTAGTTATGTATTTACCTTGTCTGGCCTTTGACCGGGGTTAGCTGATGCTGCACAGAGTATACAGTGCCTTGCAAAAGTACTAATACACCTTGAACTTTTGCACATTTTGTCATGATTACAACCCTAAATATAAAGATTTTATTTTTATTTTTTTTACTGAAAGTTCACACACAAGTAACAGATAACTGTGAAGTGAAAGCAAAATGATACATGATTCTGTTATTTTACAAAAAATTGAAAATTGAAAAGTGGGGCGTGCATAAGTATTCATACAGCATGACTTAATACTTTGTGGAACCCCCTTTTGCTGCAATAACAGCAGCAAGTCTTCTGGGTTATGACTCTACAAGGTTTGCACATCTAGAGACTGACATTTTAGTCCATTCCTCTTTACAAAACAACTCAAGCTCTGTCAAATTAGAAGGAGAGCGTTTGTGAACAGCAGTTTTCAGGTCTTTCCACAGATTTTCAATAGGATTTAGGTCAGGACTTTGACTGGGCCATTCTAACACATTAATATGTTTGTTTTTAAACCATTCCATTGTAGATTTAGCTTTGTGTTTAGGGTCATTGTCCTGCTGGAAGGTGAATCTCCGCCCCAGCCTCAATTCTCTTACTGGTTTTCCTCCAAAATGTCCCTGTATTTGGCTCCATCCATCTTCCCAACTATTCTTCCCAGTCTCCGCTGAGGAAAAGCAGCCCCATAGCATGATGTTCCCCCCACCATATTTGACACTGGGGATGGTGCACTCAACGCGATGAGCAGTGTTAGGTTTGCTCCATACATAAAATTTTGCATTTTGGCCAAAAAGTTCAATTTTTGTCTCATCTGACCAAAGCACCTTCTTCCACATGGTAGCTGTGTCCTCCATATGACTTCTAGCAAACTTCAAACAGGATTTCTTATGGCCTCCTTTCAATTATGGTTTTCTTCTTGCCACTCGTCCATGAAGGCCAGATTTGTGTAGAGTACGGCTTATAGTTGTCCCATGTACAGATTCTCCCAGCTCAGCGGCAGTACGTCGCAGCTCCTCCAGAGTTATCTTGGGGCACTTGGTTGCATTTCTGACCAGTGCTCTCCTTGTTCGGTCTGTTAGTTTAGGTGGGCGCCCGTGTCTTGGTAAGGTCGCAGTGGTGCTATACTCTTTCCATTTCTGAATGATGGGTTGAACAGTGCTCCGTGAGACGTTCAAATCTTGGGAAATCTTTGTATAACTTAACGCTGCTTTAAACTTCTCCACAGCTTTATCCCTGACCTCTCTGGTGAGCTCCTTGGCCTTCATGATGTTGCTTGGTGACCAATACACTCTGACCATAGCTCTGAGGCCCTCACAGAACAGCTGGAATTATACTGAGAGTAGATTACACACGGGTGGCCTCTCTTTAACCGTTAGGGCAAGGTGTGAACTTTCTGTAGTCATTAGGAATGTTATAAAGGCAATTTAATGCACTCCAAAAATGCTGTATAAATACTTGCGCACTTTTCACTTTTCTATTTTTGGAAAAATAACAGAATCATGTATCATTTTGCTTTCACTTCACAGTTATCTGTTACTTGTGTGTGAACTTTCAGTAAAACATTCAAAATAAAATCTTTATGTTTACCGTTGTAAACATGACAAAATGTGCAAAAATTCAAGGTGTATTAGGACTTTTGCAAGGCACTGTGTGTAGAGTGACAGTCATGGAGTGATACGGGATGAGAATAGTTACCAGCAATCTACCAATGCAAATGTGCTTTGACAGAAGTGGGCCACATAGAAGTTAAACATGTTCAAGCTGCATTATTCCTTTTTTGGTAGCTTTTAGGGCAAAACTATTATGACGTGATTTGCAATTGCAATTAAATATTAGTTACTTTTAAGCATTACTTAAATTAAATCACAATGTACACACTTACGGTAATTAATACTTTCTGCTCATATGTGGCTAAACATTCAGCCTTTGGTGGGCCCCTTTTCTGCAGTCTTTTGAATCGCAATGTAATTCATCCACATGCACATACGCAGACACCATCACCAGTGACATTCGCATTGTTTGCTTTCAAGCACAAACATCAAAATTTACACCATGCAAAGATTTTACCTGAAGCTCAATGATACTATACTAATGTCATACTGTGTGCAGCACTTATGACCGTATATAAAAGCAGTTTTTCCTACGTACATTTGAAATGCATTTTAAATTGATAAAAAGCACTGCCTAAAAGTGAGGAATGAGCCACCACATCTTCAATACAACGCTGTCAAAGAGAGAATGAACAATACAGCATCCCAACCTGCCAATCAAGCCTTTCACATTATGGCAGCAACTCAAAGCGCAAAGTTATCATTATCACAATATTAGCACAATGTCAAACATAGAATTGCAGTAACATTTAACAACCTCAATCTGACAGATATATAGCCTTAAACCAATCACAGGAAAACGTATATTATGGAATTATTTGTCCTATTTTCAACTTTTATCTTTGTTTGTTTTTTGACACAGTTTGACTAAGAAACAGTGAGAGGAAGGTAACGTCTGGGGACCTTGAGTTGTTCCCTTTGCCAGAACATGTCACTATCAACATGACAGTTATCAGATACTGCTTTTTTTTAATTTTTTTAATTCTCTTTTGTCACATGTCATTTTTGCGCCGGCGCCTCCCATCTACTGTCAGTCACCCCTCTCTAGACTTCATTAGCGCAGGTACACAGCATACAGCCCAGACAACAGCCCTTCATCTCAGGCCATAACATGTTAACGGTGCTAGATGTTGGGTATTCAGTCATGCAGTGAGCAATGAACAAGATTTGTGACTCACTAATTAAACCTCCTGGGACTTATAGAGAAAAACACACATCTTGGCTTTTTATATTTATACAGCACATACAGGGTTTTCGTGTGGGACTCTTGTCAGTCTACTGTGACTCACGTCGCAATAGTCCCCTCTTGATTCCATGCAAATGACCAATTACAAAGGCTAAGATTGAAGCGGAGGAATGAGCTCCCTTGTGACCTTTCGCTCAAATCCGTGCAGGCAGGAAAAGAAATGAGGAATACAGTATATCATTTTTTTTTTTTTACAGTGATTAATACGAAACATGACACCAATGTGAAGATGACTGAGCGCTCGAGATTGAATTTCCACCAGGTTGATAAAGGCTGGATGAGATAAGGATTTTGTGAAAGTGAAATGTGTAATAATGAGTATGCACTAGATAGATGTGTAGATTCACAGCTAATGAACGGTTGATACTGCCGTTTTTTCTGCTCATCTTCTCTCATTTTAGTGTACTTTACTTAAATTATATTATATTATTATCAAATAGATAGATTTACCTTTTTTTTTTTCAAACCATATGAATATAATGTAACAGATATTGTGTAATGTAAAGGCATTCATTTATGCACGGATGGAGTATGTTCACAGTATTTGGTATAATTCAGACTTACTGTATTTTTATTTTATTTTTTTTATTGTAAAACATCACATCACAAGGGCAGACTCATGTATCTAGTTCTTGGTTCATTACAGCATAATTAAAGGATAATAATCGATTGATCTAAATCTAGGATGGGTAGAGGAAACATTAACAAGTGTTATAGCTCAGAGCCACACGCTACAAGGCAGGTGAATGTTGAGCTTGAATTATGGCGGCCACACCGCCTTTGCTCTGCCCAATCCCGTCAGATCTTGGAAGCTAAGCAGGAAGGGCCTGGTCAGTCTACCCCAGGGCAGCTGTGGCTACAACAGTAGCTTACCACTACCGAGTATGGAGTGAATGAATAATGACGACAATGTAGCGCTTTGAGAAACTTTGTAATACAGGCTTGTAAAGTGTAAGGAATTATTATTATTATTATTATTATTATATGTAACCGCCACCTTAACGTGGTGGAGGGGTTTGAGCACCTGAATGATCCTGGAGCTCAGTTGTCGGGGGCTTCATGCCCCTGGTGGGGTCTCCCATGGCAAACAGGTCCTAGGTGACAGGTCAGACAAAAAGCGGTTCAAAAGCCCCTTATGGGTGAGACCAACAGGCCCGGTTAGAATCATGAGGCCGTCCTTCTGTGGACCCACCACCTGCAGGAGGAGCCATAGGGGCTGGTGCAATGTGATTTGGGCAGCTCCAACGGCTGCCCCCACGACCCGGCAACGGACAAGTGGAAGAAAATGGATGGATACTTTACTGAAGTGTTGCCCATTACCAAAAGCATCGCAACAAAACAGTAACCTTAAATAAAGTGAAACTTTATTAAAAAATGCAAATCAAGATCGAAGTTTAAGCTATTCCTCTCAGGCCGCAGCTTTTGCGGCCTGCACCAGCTGCAGATTTCATGTTCCTGTAGTGTCTGTACAGTAACATGCTTTCATCGCACAGAAGCCTGTTCGAATGGTTTGTAAGTCCTCCTCCCGGGGCCCCTACAGCTCCAGGTCAATTAACCTGATCAATGAAGGACAAAGTGAAAGGGATCATCGGATACGCACTTGTCCTTGTAATGTAGGGTTTTGCGCCTTTTCAGTCAGTGTCTCTGGCATGTTGAATAGCCAAATTAATGGTTATATATCCAAAGTCAAACACAACTTCAGGATTGAAATAAATAAACAACTGGAAGTTGCCTGTTCAGTGTGATGGTGGCGCACAGTCCCATCTGATATGAGTTTTATCTTCACTGCTCTTTTGCCCTATTCACCTTTTTCCTTTTTGGGTCACATCGTCCTGAAACTTGAATATTGTTTGCTCCAATGATTAGATTATGAAAAGTATTTCAGTCTAGTGTGGTTCATGCTAAAGCTATGCTAGGGCTAAACAGGGCTGATGCCTCATGACCATACTCTGGAATACTTTATTGTTCATGCTAACTCACTGTTCATAAATACAAGGGAAACGGCTATTGTTATTGTTGAAATGAACACTGGTAAGAAAGAATATGACACAACATTGTTTGTGCTGGATATTGACAAGAAATGCACTTCAGCTTTATCCTTGTAGCTTTAATGTGAGAGAAGAATGCTTGCAGCAGATTACGCTCCATGCTGCCTCCCACATGAGGGTGAAGGTTAACCTAATAATCACATTGATCGCAGTTAGCAGCCGGTCGATGGCGAGCTAGCAGCATCTTAACAGCGTTAGCCGGAGTGTGACTGAAAAAGGTGGGGAGCAGCTGATTGCATCTGTTACTATAGACTGGGCCCCTGAGGGAAGCTATACTGTTATGCACAGCAGAAAAAGGTGTCCCCTGGGGGACACTCAGGACTTGTTTACACTCATTGTGCTGTGTTTTGAAAGAGTGGTAGTAGAAAATGATGGACTTATGGCTGTTATCGCACATACAGTTGTCAGTAATGGATAGTTACTCCCATAATACACGAAGAACATGTTTTTTAAATGTCTAGAGACTATTATAATGCTGCAGTTTCATCAGAAGAACACTACAAAAATATTGACTCTAAATATGTTTTTTATTAAAAATTAAGGCTGGCAAATAATTTTTTTGTCAACTCAATTAACTGGTGCTTTTATATAGAAAGATTTAAAAGTTAGTTATAATAATAACTAATTTAAATTTGAAAGATTTTAAAAGTTTAAATTTGAATTATGGTTTATTTATTTATTTGGTTGCAGCTTTTTTGTTAGCAGTTGACGATGGGTGAGAACCACTGATGGACGTGTTTCTTTTCTTTGCATTTGTTGGTTTCCCTCTCTGATCTCTTTTTTGTCCTGTGTCTTTGTGCTTTCTTCCAGAAGGATTTGCCTCTGCCCCGCAAGAACAGCAGGTGAGTCTTATCTCTGCACCACCCCCATCTCCAAACTCCACCCTCCCCTCTGTGTCTCACTCCCTGGGGAACCACTCCAGGTCTTTCCATTGCTCCATGAAGAAGAAAAACAACACACATGACATAACTCATTGGCCGACTGTGTTTTGGAAAGAGCAGCACTGGTGTGAGTGGTTGCCGCGTGGATCGGCGTGAGGAGTGTGATTGAAGCCAGTGGGGAGCGCTGGCTGGGTGCTGTCCGTGGTGCTGAAAAATCTCGTCTCAAGCCTTTTCCAGCCGTCTCAGGCTCATCTCCCACTGCGGTGTGTCCTGAAATGCTTCTGCTTTCTCCTTGATTTACCTCACAAGGCTCTCGCTGACCCTTTTATTCAATGAATGCAACAGAGAAAAAGGATCAAATTAAAAATCTTACTGACAGAAATGCTGCTCTACATGTCAGGTTTCTTGTGGATAGATTTCAGCAAGAAAGTTGTAGCAAGAAATGTATAGGAGCAGAGCTGAAAATTTTGAAGTTCTCTGTTGTCAATGAGAAGGAACGGGACTCCCTAAATGAACGGCATATTGTTCAATCGGGAATGATCTAGCAATTAATAATATATGCTAACTATATGGTTAATATGAGCTTAATTGTCAAAACTGGTTAGGAACAGGGATGTGTTTAAAGTTATAACAGAAACATTTAATTCTGTTTCTGTTACGATGTGGAGGCGGAAAAAGACCCAAATGCAAAAACAGCCCTAAAGCTGAGGTGAAAATAAAAATGTATGGAAACAGGCAAAATCGCAAACAACAGGGCAAACGAAACTTACAGGCAGGCACGGAGATCAAAACAGGAGGCACACAAGGCTCAGACACACAATACACAGACGAACAGAAAATACAATGAACCAACAAGGACAAGGGAGAACACAGGGGTCTAAATACATGGGGAAACGGGGTGCAGGTGAAACACATCAGGGCGGGGCAGGCAATTAACACAAGGAAGAAAAGCAAAACCACAATGACAGAACAGAGATGTCAAAATAAAACACACAAGAACAAGAACACTAAACAAAACCAAGGGGGAACTAAACACAAACAGACCCCTAACACTTTCACAAACAGGGAACAGGTTTGGTATAGTTTTGTGTTATTTCTATGCAGTTCCTATGATAGCAGTAGCATTTGACTTCTAGCATTTGGCATCACGGGAAATTGCGTACATTCAGGGAGTCTAATGTAGGAGATATTGTTTGGCCTGTCACAATATCATATGTGATCAAATATTGCAAAGACCTATTATGGACTGATACTGTAACTGTTTTAAAATGGTATGTTTGAACAGCTCGTTTGTAGCTATAATGGGACATTGGTGTTAATGCTAGCGATGCACCGATTCGATACTGGATCAGATATCGGAGCCGATACTAGAAAAAATACGATATCGGTTATCGGCTACAAATATCTGATACTGAACCGATCCCAGTTTTGGCTCTCACCGCTTTAAAAACACAATTTTCACTGACTGAACCTAAGTGAATATGAACATGCTGTGTCTCATTTTGAAGCTGGAGAATTAAATCGCTGAGTTAGTTTTAATCTTCGCAAAACTGTTTTTGATTGCCGCGCTTAATACCGCGGTTAGCAGCAGTATGCTAAAGCTTGTGGGAGCTGCTAATGTTATCCGCAAATAATAAAGGCTAGGTCAGAAACTATGATAGAAATATCTAAAGTGGCCTAATAAAATAAAATTGGCCACTGCTAGAGCGGCAAGTGTTTGTATTTTAGTTTATAAAAAAGTATTTGTAATGCACAAGTTGTAACGATCAGATCACGTCATGTGAGCTGTTCATGTAAAATAGCCTTTTCCAAGATGGTGTCAAAAATCCAGTGATCCTTGTTAGGCAAGGCATGTTTGTTTATACCGCACATTTCGTACACAAGGCAACTCAATGCACCTTCTTAAATGTTTTTCTTAGTTTATTAATAGATATAGTTGATCGTAACATCATGACAAGTAAGTGCTTTATTGATCTCACAATGAAAATAACAGGAACATTCACTTTTTCACTCAGAGAAAGCCACTTTTAAGAATGGCTCTTGGTATCGGTTAATATTGGATATTGGATAATATTGGATACTCAAACCCCAGTATTGGTATCGGAAGCAAAAAAGCTGGATGTGTGCATCTCTAGTTAATGCTGACCGCACGTCTCTTTGGGTTGACTCTAATGAATAGCTATATAGACTTTAAAGCAGTATTAATCCACATTCTGTATTGCCAGGAAGTGTATCCTTAAGAATACTGAATATTGACCCCCCCAGTCAGACATCGTTCTGCACACCTAAAAAGATCTTATACTGTATTCAATCAGAGAAAAACGACGTGACTTTGAACAGACATGAACTCTTTTTGGAACATTTTGACTCGACTGGACTTGACCACATGCTCATATGAATTTGATTATATCTGTTATTGTAGCTCTAATCTTGTTTGTTTCTTCTTCTTTTTTTTGCTTGGTGGGTGGAAAGTGGGAGAGTTTTTTCTTTCTTTTTGTTTCATAAATAGATTTGTATATATCTATTTTACTGTGATAAAACTTCAGAGAAAGCATTTAAACAACCTCCAACCTCAGTTTTTGTCGTAAAAAGACAGGTGGAGTAGAGTGTGGTACATGTGAACAATGCCAAGTTGGGATTTGAGTTTCTTTGAACTTGCAGTAACTGAGCGCAGTGATGTCAAGTCGCTGTGTACTGACCCCCGTGGCTTTAAGAATTGTAATGCTGTTCTACTTTATACCATGTCTGCATTGTAGTTGTAAATATATGCTGATATATTCTCCGCTGTAGCAGTTTGGAAGGCTGTACTGGTGGGTCGGTCGCTCGACTGGGCACCCACTGGGAAAAACATAAATCTGTGCCCATGTGATTAATGACTACCAGCCCTGTGGTGATGTTATTGTCTGTCGGTCTCATCAGGATTGAATATGACATCTGTCTAGTTTCAGGCATTAAATGTACTTGGTATGTTTTGTGGTTTCACGTTGAAATCTTTGAATCCTACTACTCACTATATGAAAAGCAATAGTGAGTGGGAGTTTCCATGTGCGCAGGTGGGTACAGGCTGCTGCCCTTTGTCTGTCCTCATCTGTCGGCCCTATCTCCCCATCTCCCTGCCCCATCTATCAAAACACGCACACTGCTCCTCCCATCACCACGCCTAATCACACACCAAATGAAGCCAGCAGACAGCAGGCGTGCTCCATCTCAGTTTACCAAACCATTCCCCATTCCTTAGCCCTCACTGGGTCTTATTGTACTTTCACTCTCACAGAGGCAGGACACCATCATTGCTCGATCCATTATAGATGAGCCCAGTGGATCCAATCTGATGTACCCATCCATGGGTGCATCCATCCACACTGTGCACACATGTGGACGTACAGGCTGTTTGCATTCCCCATGTGCAATGTACCAAACTAGGTCACCGTATTCTTGCCAGAGGAGGGGAAAGGTCTGTAATGAAGCAAAAGTAGCTAAAGTCATTTGCAGAATCTTGAAGCAGTTTTTAAACATTGTTTTAGTTGTAGATCAGATTATGTTTTTGGATATTGAACAGTCTGTGAAGCAGACCTTGTTTGTTCTTTGCTGATGCCAAAAGCTCTACATGCAAGGTCTGACAATGATATATCAACCGTTCATCCTCCTTTGCTTCACTTCTCTGTGTCCTGACAGCAGAAATGCACGGCACACTTGAATAAAAAATGTACGCTTACCGGTGCAACCAACCCAACATGTCTGGAGCAGTTTCTCCCGGATTGAGCCAAGATCCTGGTTAGAAGTACCTAGCTGGAGTACATTATTGTGCAGGTATCAAGTCCCCCCCCACCCAAAGACAGGAAGAACATTCAAACTCCACAGAGAAAGGCCTCACATGACCCGGAAAACTAAGACACTTCTATATCTTATGTTCGACCCACCGTCCTAGCCACTATCCCCTAATTGAGTCTGTCTTCCATCAGCACAATTTAAGAGGGACTTGCGTATATCGCACTTGTCTGTGTTTTTTTGGCCCTTGGCTCCTTAAATGGCACTGCCTGCTCCGTTGCATTTCATTCAACATCTGCTTGGGCGTTATGCAACAGCACCACGTGACGTGTGTCCGTCTGGACCCCTCTGGAGACGGATGACTTAACCTCTCCTCTCTCCTTCTCATTCAACGCACCCATCCCCTCCAGGAACAAGCCTTTTACTCCGCACCATCCTCTTTCACACACACAACAACTTACACAATGACGATGCACTTTAGCGTTGACAAAATGCCCCGTAATCCCATGTTGCCTCTTCTTGTTTTGGACCCACCCACCTCTCTCTCACTCTCTATTTCAGTCGCTCCTTAGCTTCTTTGCCAGTATACCACTCCGCACATCTTCAAGGAAACGCCAAATGACAGTGCTTATTTTGACTTTTTCTTCGTCGACTGTTGCCTGGAGTCGCACCTGAACATGTTCCGGAGGACTAAAAGGTACGGAGAGGAGGATGTGGCGCTGCTGTGCACTTGTTTCACTCACCTGCATGGGATGGTGTTCATTTCAGATGGGACGACTGTGAGAGCAGAGTGTGAAGTCATCGAGTGGGGGTTTTAGATTTCAGTTTTGTTTAGCTGGACATCAGGAGATGGTGAAAAGATTGTGAGCTAAGGGTGTCAAGTATGAAAAGTAACGTTATGAGCTGCTGTACAGTCCAATCACAATCCTGCTAAAAGTCATAATACCAGTTTTTTTTATGTCTTCCATCTGTATATTTACTAGTGCTCTATTTAAAAGAAATGCATATCATTTTGGCATTTTTGTAAAGCTTTGTGATTGATTATGAAGTATCTGGCCTCCCACGTACCACCTGGCCTGTAACAAATTTGGACTAACAATGGTCTTAAAAGGGTTTAGAATAGACCTAAATTGGATTAAACTGGGTGTAAATGATCTCCCATTAAAATTAAGTCTCAAATTGCTGATGACCCTGAGTCTGAAGCCGCCCAAGTACTGCTGTCTTTGGGATTCAATCTTGTTTGTGACCGTTCAACAATTACGATTTTGATTCTATTTGCGGACCTCGTGCAAATAGACCTCGTCTCTCTGTTGATAATGTAAATAAATATATTCGTCATTACTCAAAAGCTTCACAATGAACAAAATAATTTCAAAGTAGTGAGAAAAGATCATTTGCACCAGGTCCTTCTGAGAGATTTTGTGACGGCAGTGAATTAAAGTACGAGGGGTAATTTATGACTCATTGCTGTTAACCTTGACTCAACCTTGCCTTAAGATTCTCTTCTTAGCCTCTCCAGGTCTCGACTCTCGCTGTGTGCTCGTCAACAACCGTTCTGATTAGTCTTTTTACATACTTCCGATCTCCTGCTGTGGATGTGCTGTGTTTGAATGAAGCCTGTAATCAAGTACATTAGTGGTGACTCAGTTTGTTTCCGGGAGACTTGGCTGCAGGTACCGACGGATTCACGCGCTCAAATGAGAGTGGGTCATATGAGTGCCAGGTCAATGAGGTCCAATCGAGACGTCTTTGTCAAAGAAAATAATTGATGGTAACTCGTACCTCTTTGATCTTTGACGCTGGTGTTGAGCCTCCTTTCACAGCTTGTAAAAAAAGGAGCACATGTGTTTTGGCAGCATGACTTTAGGGCGGAGCAAAAGTGACCATGGTCACCTATACAGCTACAGTATAATCGTGATATATTGTAGTAGGATGAAATATGAGGACAGTTTACGTGGAAATTAAGGATTCAAAACAAAATATTTTATCTTTGGAATGAAAAAAGTCCACAAAAATGGCTTCCATGACTGGACAAAGCCACGTGACTGAAACCCATGTATAGGTTTAATGGAATCTAAAGTTAACGATCTATTATTACTTCATACAGTTTCGGCTTCTACGATGGCCTCAGAGGTGTCAATTGGTGTTGCTGTGACGTGTCTGGTCAGCTGATTTAAACAGTTTTTTGCTGTTTTTTGACTATAAGAACATTTTGGCATCATTACGAGAAGAAATAATGAACCTAATTGGGAATTTAAAGCTATTTGTGCTGATACAGATTAGTGACATACGTTTTCCAGTGTTTTTCCATCGTCATGTCCGATGCTTAAAGGAACAGGCCACCGCTTTTCCATACTGAGATGTGTTCTTACCTGAGCTTAGACGAGTTGATGCGTACCTGTCTGGTCTTTACGCGTGTGCTCAAATTAAAAGACCAAAGATGTTGTTAGCATTTAGCCTCTCCCCCTCTGTTCTATGGAGCCAAACGTGTATTCAATTAGAAGCGACGAAGGTCTTCCACATTTTCTCTATTTAAATACGGTTACGTGAGCAGTTACACGATCCAAGTATAGCTGCACAAAATTAAACATGTCGATTATCTAAGCGAATAAAAAGGGGTACTATATTGTAAGGCGTAAGAACACCTTAGGAGCACGTCGACATCCGTGCAGTAATATCTTCACTTTACTGTTTGGAGAGGAGGAAAGGCTAAATGCTAACAACATCTTTAGAAACATGTTTAACAGTTGCGTATCAACTCATTTAAGCTCAGGTAAGAACATAATGTCAGTATGGAAAAACAGTGGCCTGTCCCTTTAAACGTTCTTTTCACTCCCGTAATTCATTTCACTGCTTATGCCTTATTTACATCTTATGGGCAGAAGAGACAGTGGTCAGAGATCCCTTTTTCTTTGTTCTCTTCCACACGATGATAATTGTTGTCATTTACTTGCTGTGAAGTGGTAATGTGACACTAGAGCTGCAGGAGTTTTCCTCTTGTGTCGAAGCAGTGGTCGTCCCGCTGCGCCTCTGCCTGGGACCTCTGACGTCCCGCTGGTAAAGGATTAAAGCTCTTTATTCTTCAGCACCTAGACTGGGGAGCACGTTTGAGACTTGAGCACAACTGCCACAAATTGTTCTGTAATATATATATATTTTTTCTATGTGTTTTTCTGCTAGGCCGGTCTTAGTTCTGAGTTATGTGTCGGTGAGCCAAATATGAATTTCTCGTTAGACAATATAATCTATAATATTTCCCCACTCCTCCTAACCCTGTCAAATTAATTATAGTCCTCCACATAGTCCCAAGGAGTGGAGGAGTGTTTAAGAGGATGAAAGTGAAGTAGGATGCTCAGGAGATGAAAGGGGAACAAGGAGGGGAAAGCGCTCGGCCCTGAAGCGCTCTATGTATCTGCACTTATGGTTACATGAGTCAACTACACGCACGCTCTCTGGCCTTACTTCAGTACAGACGTTTTAACCATGAGAGCGCACGATTTTTTCTTTCACTTGCTCTGGTTCAGAAAACATGAGCACACGCCCACTTAAGTGACTACCCTCACACTCACTGTCACACAATTGTCGTGCGTCCTTGCGCACAATAACCTCTCATATTCCCGTGAAGTAACTAAATATGGCATTAAACCTCTGAAACACAAAGAGAGCCGAGCCACCTTAACCAGACAATAGACCTGAGAAGTGCCACTGGATTTGCTCCAATTATACATGAATGAGGAGCAAGAAGCCATTTCAGGAGGTGTGTTTAGTGTCAACTCTGTTTTGCGCCGTATAATATCTGTGGAAATCATGTTTGTTTGGTACAGAAGAACTCGATTATCTCTGCTTTTTGTCTATTGGCTATTGCTTAGGTTGATGGGGTGAAAACAAAGCACAGAGGACAACACTATTCTTTATTCACAGTGATTGGTCCCAATTAGTGAATTACAAAGACAGTGATTATATAAGAATTTAGCCAACGATAAATATCCTGTTTCCATGTAATCTTCTTTCTGTATGTTAAAACCTGATAATCCTGGAGGTTACACTTCGACAAACAAGTTCTGAAATGAATGAATCTTGTCTTTGTTGAACAGTTCATTTTCCTCAAAGGTTAGATTTAAATAAAAATGTCACAAAACAAATCTCAGTCACGACAGACTTGGCAGAAAATGTGATAATTTTCCAAAATCGAGCTGCCGTACCACCATGCTGTGCTAACTTCTACACTGTATCATCCACATTCGATTGTCGTTTAGTCACAGACGTTAATGAGACCTCAAATATTCAAATAACGGTTTGTAGAAATGCAAGTATAACATTGATACTTAGATAGAAATCTTGAAATATTAATCTTCCCTTAGGGCTCACTCACTTAAACACCCCCCTCTTAAGACAAAGGCTTCTCCGCAGCACCATTTCCGAGAACGCACTTGACAGATATTGCTACTGTCAGCTGCTGTTTTCATCCTTTTACGGAGGGAAACGACTATAAAACAACTGCCGCTCTTTTGAAGGACTGTCGGGAGATCAGGACAGATAAAATAAAGGGCGTCTCGTCTGCACATGAGGCCAGACTTGACATTTAGCACAATAATTTAGCCGCGCGGAGATGACGAGAGCAGAGGGAGGACAGTGGTCTGCCTAAGGGCCCCAATGACCCGTTCGAGACCCTGTCCTCCATGTGAGATGCTCTGGAAGAGGTGTGTTGGGGTTAACGCGCACATCAATAAAGCTAACAAGGCTGGCTTCAATGTGGAGCCTGCTTAAGCTCATTACAGACACTTAGGAAAGAATGGATTAGACTACTTTCTGAGCAACTGTCTACAGTATATACAGTACTATAGGGTGATTACCGAGAGTTCATTTTCTATTGTTTCCTTTACATATTTTCTCCTACATCTTGCCCTATTAAGTGTTGTAGTTTTGCTTCTGTCCTCTCCGTGACTTACTTTCATTCATATTAAAATGTTCTACTTGCCCTTGAGCAGAAGTAGAGCAAGTCTGCATGCTGTCCTCCTTCCACTGACCCAAATGAAATCTCTTGTCACAGCCTGTTTCTTGGTCCAGCTGTTTGTTTGTACAACTTTACTCGCTGGCTTTTTTATTTTTTTTGATGGCTGCTCTGTGTGGCAACTTCATGACGCTTGCTATGTCCCTTAAGCTTTTAACCTACACTAATAATAAGATGTCCTTATAGCCTTTGTTTTGATGTTCAGACTGTGAGGGGCCAGGGTTAAGGTGACGGGCAGGGTATTAGGTGAGCTTAAAGAAAGGCGTTTGTCGAATGACATTTCGGTCAGACAATGCCACTCTGCTAACGGCCTACTTCCCCTTTGTGTTGCGCTCATTGTGTGAGAACCACCCACCCCGTCTCACACTGAACTTGAGTTTCTCCTGTAATAGCACTAGTCTCTTCCCCCCCGTGTGGTCCCTTGGTGCCATTGTCAAAGCCGCTCCCCACACCGTCTCCGTAGCAACGGCACATCACATGACCTCGCCGCACGCCTCTTTCACCCTCTTTTTCCTTTCCCTAAAATTTTCCTTTTAAAGGACCTCCAACAAAATAAAAGTATGACATCAGCCCAGAATAGTCTTAGATAAAAAAAAACATCTGCCCTGAAATCAACCTTTATTGCAGTTAAAAAGGATTTAAAGAAGAAAGCAATAATTAATTCTTAAACGAGTGGTAACCTGAACAAAAGATTATATCATAAAACAAGTAAATCAAAATGGTAACCTCTTAACCCCAGCCTGAACCAAGTACATTTTCTCCAAATTGGCATTACCCAAATCTAGCCAAAAGTGTCAAACAAAACCTCAAAAGACAAAAAAGTTACAAAAATCAAATAAAAAAAGCCACAAAAAAGAAATAAAAAATAGATGAAAAAAGAATGTGAAAAAAGTTACGTCAACGACGCAAGAATAAAGATTCGCTCAGATCGGTTTTCTAGGCCTTAGCTTTCAAATTAGCTGCTACACTAGGCTGTGAGCTCCAATCGAGAACCTTTTAGATTTGGGTAAAGCCAAACTGAAGAAAATAACACTTGGTTAAGGCGGGGGTTAAGAAGTTAAATAACTGTGTTTCTAGTGATTAGGATTATCCATCCCTCCATTTTTTCCCACTTTATCCGGAGGCGGCTCGCAGATTAGGATTACTTTGTGATAAAAAAATTGTTGTTGTGTACAAAATGATAATGTCAAACTAATAGAGCCCTTTTCTTCCGCCGCTGGGCACTCAAAGCTCTTTACCAGTGCCCAGAGACAAACGGGGAAAGTTGTGTGAAGAGTCTGGGATCAAATTGCCAGAGTTCGGATTAGTGATTAACACTCCACCAACTCAGCCACTCCCGCCCACAAAGTGTTCTTCTGATGAGAATTTCACTCAACCTTTCATCCATAAGTTTAATGCAGCTCCATCTTTTGTGTGTTACCCAGTATCCTCATAGATATGGATGTGAGGAAGAAGTCTACAATCCACAACACAACAAATGCTCCTAAATGCCCTTTAGACTAGAGTCCTATACAGTCGCCTCCCAGGTAACAACCTTTTAATGCGCCCCTTCGGTGCCCGGTCTATTAGCCCTGTGCTGTAGATCACCTCCTGCACACTGTTTTAGGTTTGAATCAATATTAATACTCTTTCATGGCAGAACATGCTGACGATAAAAGCTCCCATTTGTCTGGCTTTATGGGCGTACACACCCTCGTTCTGCCTCTCACAACTCGTCTCTGGGCTGTGCACGTGCAGAAGTGGGTCATGTTGACTTAGCGCACTCTCTGCCCTCCAGCATGTTGAAGTCTCTATCGCTTCCTTATCGCTTTTGCTGAATGTGGACTTCACAGCACCGACTGTCTCCTCAAAAGTAGACCTAACATAGAGCAAACTCAAACGTTCCTACTTAATAACAACATTGACTGCAAGCGCATGTTGTTGGTTGGTTCACATGTAAATTGTTAATTCATACCAAACCAGTGATATTGCAACATGTTGGCAACAGCGCCTGTGTGTGCGTGCATATTGCCCTTTCCACAAAGCCCCTTGCATATCCCGGCCGGGGTTTGTTGTAATCTTCATCTGGATTGACCGCTGAGCAAACATTTGGCCACAGGCATCGTGTTAAGAAACAGGTTTTGGGATGCATCTACATGTTTACATAGATAAAGGCAATGGCGGAGTGTTTTGGTGTTTACCGCGGGCTTGCATTGATTTCCCGCAGCAGTGAGGATCCATTAGCCCCGAATAGCACGGTTAGTGATGCTTCTATTTGACAGAATGTTCAGCTCTGCACTTGGAAAATATGCTTCATCTATCTGAGGTTGTGTAGATAGAAATGTGCACACAAAAAAATCGCCTCGTATCAACGTTTAACCATTATACAATTCCTCAACCTAAAACGTCAACACTTATCCTTCTCCTATGTAGCCATTGCCCAGTGCCCAGTGCTCCTGAGTCTGGACAGGTTGCCCCAGTGGCATTGAAAGATGGGCCAAATGGAGATTTACTGATAGGGACTCTGACGTATACTTTACCTGTAATTAGCCACATTTTATCAGATTGTATTTCTTCTATTACCAATGACAATTATTGGCTGATGACTTTTTATTTACAGCCAGTCCTGCAGCTGTAACAGCAGGTCTGGAAGAGTTCAGACTTTGGAAAAAAAACGTTTTTAACACGTTTTGTGTTAAATGATACCAGAATGGACTCAAGAGCTTCTGTCCATGTTTATGAACCACACAGGTAAAAAGCTTTTTTTTTTTTTTACAAAACATTTCCATGTAAGATTGACTAGAATTATAAGAGAACAGTCAACATGATGAAAAATAACTGTAAATATAATTAATTTTTTTCCATATTGTGAGCCCTAACTTGAATACTTTAAGATACAGTATAAGCCGCTGCTGAGTACTTTGCTTCCCTTTTAAAAGCCTGTGATTAAAGCCAGAAGAACAAAAATCTGTCAACAATAAACTAACAAACTGATTCTGTACTACCATTCCTCTCTGGTTTACTTGTCCACATAATTATTTCGTAAAAGCTTTAGACTCATGATTGAAGAATAAACAATGGCGTGTTTCATGTGTATTGGCCTCGCTCTTTGAACAAAGCCTCTTGGCTATTCAGATCAATATGCATAAGGCTGCTATAGATGGCATTGATCCTATTTCTTGTGCGCACTGTAATGAAAGCACTGTAGCACATCAGCTCAGTCACTGCGTTGTGATATTTTAGACACAGCAGCATATAACACTAAATCACTTGCTTGAATTAGCTTATTGTAAACCAGGTGCTAAATTCAATAGCATTAGCTTCAAGTGGCTGCCTGTCATGCTTCTGTTGATCACTTTTAAACAGTCTATATGATCATGGCATATTTTATCTCTACTGTATTTCAGGAACAAATAATTCATTTTATCATCAAGGTGAAATGAATAGTGTACCTACTGCAAATGTCTAGTATGGTCACACAGCACACATTGGCACATTTATACATCGTTTTTGTGTGTAAAGTGATTTGTAGACGGTGTTCTTTTTTGTTGGAGCTGAGGTTTATGTAAAACGCTTATCTAGATGTATTAATCTTAACTTAAGTAAAGTAAAATATGTATTTGTACTTTTAACGTTGTTACTTTCCACCACCTGGTTACAAACGCTGTGGGTCAAAAGAATCCCACTTTATGGCTTTATTGTGTAAAGTGGCTTCCCATTGGGGAGACACAGTGGGCTGGACATTCAGTGCAGTTATAATTAGGAGGTGGCGGTGACAGTTTGACAGGCTGCCCCTGTGCTGTCCCCGTGCTGTCTGAGCGCCTGTCCATCAGCGAAGAACAGGAAAGGGCCAGAAGCTGTGTCTTTGGTCTCTAATGTAATTGTGCCATTGTTGGTAAAGAATAAAAAGAACAGAATACACGCAAACCAATGTCATGACTCATCATCAGCCCTTTTCTCATGTTTGAGAACATTTCATTGTGTTGTTGTACTGTAGTCTTACCGTCCTTTAGTCATTTAGAGTGATTTGTGCGGGACAGTAATGAAGTGTGCGTGCATGAGCTGCATTCTCTCACATGTGCCCCCCATGTGATCACGCTGAGAGTGTCTCCTCACTGCAGATGAGATGGGCTCCTTTGCATAGCTCTATCCTCTGACCTGAAGTCCCGAAAGGTTTCATATTTACATTTAATGAAAGCCTGCATTGCTGGCTTTCACTGTGGGAGCTCTTTTTACTGCGAGGCTACTGCGTGACTAAACCGCCAGAGCCTCATCTCTGCCTGCCTTGTTTCTTCTACACTCTTGCTCTTATCTGGACAAGGATGGATGACTGAGGACATTGTGTCTTCATATGTTCCTGTTGCATTTGCATAGGTGTTTCCCTTAATACAGAATATTAGTTAGGCTTTTATTGATGATTGATGATGGTATGGTTTTACTGTGTATATATATAAAAAAAGAATATTATACACACTGGTTTGTAATTGTTGTACAATAGAATTTTATTTTCTATATACTGAATATTGGTTTGCTCAACAAAAACTGCTGAATTTAAAGACCCAGGTAAGCGTTAATCTTAATTGGACAAAGAAGCTTGTGGTAGTAACAGAGTTCCTAGCAATCTGCACAATTTGGCTTGCTGGGCGTCGACAGTTTCAGTAATGTCTGCCTCATGTACCTGTCCACCAGTTTTGAAAAACTTAAATCTTTCTTCTTTGTTTCCTCAGCTGTCGCTCGAGCAACAGGAAGAGTTTGATTCTGACCACCACGTCTCCCACTCTGCCGCGGCCCCACTCGCCCCTGCCCCTCCCGGGACACCTCGGTACGTACAAAATACGCCACACGCACACCAGCATACATCATCGTTTTCAGAACAGTAGATTGTGTCTTTAATAGGTCCAATTTGAAACGTATTGTTGTTTAAACCTGCTCATCTTTCACACTGTGGTTCATTTATCTCTCCAGGAAGCAGCCCCCTGGACAGCCCCCGAAACTTCTCCCCCAGTAACCCGGCCCACTTCTCCTTCACCTCGTCCAGAAGGTCAGAGCCGCTGATAACGCACTCATTCCACGTGTTGTTACTGATTCATGTCCTATGTCTTACATCAGAGCCACAATAAAAAAACATACAAATAAACATGACCCTACTCTAATATTTACACCAAAAATATAAAAATTACTTGCTAAACAACTAATGCACCAACATAACCTCTACAATGAGTGTCAAAGTGTAACAGAAACCTGATGTTTTGCAAGTCTTAAAATGTTATTGAACCATTTCTTGGGCCAGATCGATATATTGGTTTGCCAGTATTGTCGGCCGATATCTGAGCCGGACATGAAAGTTTAGATTCTTCATAATTCAATGGTATACTGTAGAAAGGAAAGAGCAAATCAACAGGATTATCGATTCTTGTTCCGATAATCGCATACAGCAGCATTAGTAACCGATGATTATTGTGTCATTTTAAAAATGCTTTGTGTGGAAATCTTGTATTTATGTCAATGTATATTGTGGACATAAAACTCAAGCAGAACTCTTGGCTATTACAACCTCCACGACTGCATTTATTGTCACCAATTACATATTTTCATGGTCAGTAAAGACACACCAATTTATATATCAGTGCTTAAAGTCCATGCGTTCAATAGGTGTACGAGGAAAAACAGCTTATTATGCCGTGATATACTGAGTCTGAAAGTGATCCCTTTTGTACAGTAATAAGAGTTAAGTGGTGTTTGTCACACTATTCAAATTATAGTATATTACCAACAATGTCATATTTACATTGCCAGACACTAAACGCAATCCAGTAGCATGATACTGCAACTGTATTTGTTATACATTTTCTTACATCTGACACTTTGCACATTTTGAGTATTTGACATATGCCAATTTCTGTACTTTTCTTGACCTCCAGTCGACTGCTACGTTGTGATGATTGCACTATGCTGAACTTCAGATTATGAGGTTCTAAACAAATAATGCATACATCATTTTGTCTTTCAGTGTGCTGTGACATCACATGCACACTCTCTATGCTTGTCCACGTGTCAAAGAAAAAGTTGGAAGTGGTGGAAATTGTGTATCCTCCAAATGATTTACAAAAAGAAAATTGAAATGTTAGAAATTGGAACATTATTATTTCCTACTTTGAGCTGATACTGTAGAAGAGCTGAGGTGCACGCTCTCCTGTAGCCCCCTCTCCATAGTATAATTTGGAGTGCTGCTGTATAAAGTGTTTCTGATGCTGAGTGATGTAACGTGTTCATAGAGCGGACGGCAGGAGGTGGTCTCTGGCGTCGCTGCCCTCATCCGGTTATGGAACCAACACTCCCAGCTCCACGGTAACTCTCCCTCTCTCTGTCCCCTAACCTTTATAACGTCACCGCTCCTTCGCTTGTGTCTTTGTTTGACTGGACTATTACATAAGAGCAGCGTCAGATGAATGGGACCACTTCGTTAATGGGGAAGACGGGTTGTGCTGCTGGACTATAGGAAGAAGTGACGCAGCAGAGCATGCAAAGTGGATTATATTTTGCAACAATATATTAGCAGTGATATTGGCAGATACAACAGCATGTTTTAGTTTGATTTAGTGCCTCAACAACTACTGAAGTAGGTACAGAAACCTTGATGTAAAAGTATATCAGATGAATATTTCACTAAACCTGTTCTTTGAAATAAGAAGAGTCCAACTGAAAGAGAGGAGAGAGGCCACAGTTAAGCAATAGCTTAAATGTAAAAGCAGCAGTGAGTAATGTAGTCCTTTGTTGAACTATGTGTTTAATCAGTGTCACTGTGACTGATCCGCGATTGATGGCAATTATGATAATGTTGGACGGTGCTGTCCAACATGGCCACTCTCAGATCGATTTACACCTATGGGACACATGTGTTTATGGTGTAAGATTATTATGAGGCCCTCAGAGATCTCAAATAAAGTCTAAAATGTATAAAACAACAGGCTGTTAATCACTCAGATGCCATGATGACACTTTGAATCTGGATGTGTTTTGTATCTTCATAACCTCGTACTCGTAGTAGTCTTCTCAGACCAACACCAGTCACACAATCACACTAACTTGGTAATGGCACTTGGGATTGCAGAGAGCAGTGATTAAACCTGCATCCAACCAGCCCAAGAATTGTGTGTGTTTCAAATGCATAACATGTGCTTTACGTTCTCTATTTCCTTCAGTCGTCCAGTTCGTCCCAGGAGCGTCTGCACCAGCTGCCCTTCCAGCCCACCATGGACGAGCTGCACTTCCTCTCCAAGCATTTCGGCAGCACCGAGAGCATCACGGACGACGATGGGGGGCGGTGTTCTCCCCACATGAGGCCACGCTCTCGCAGTCTCAGGTGCAGCACATCAAAGAGTATACTCTGCCAAAAGACCCTGTTGTTCCCTTGATAACCCTGTAGAGCAGATCTATGCCCATGCTTTAGATTACGCTCCCGGTCAGATTACTGTCAAGATGTTCAAGTAAAGGCTTAAAATGAACAAATACCATTTTATTATTTATAAAATATAATTCAAATACAAATATGAATAAAACAGTTGTGCTTTGATAGTGTAGCTCTAGTCTAAGTAAGGATTAAACCACTTTTTTACAGATGTAACACAGTTATACACAGTAGATGTAACAGTAGAGTCCTTTATTTTTTAAATATACTGTATTTTAATCAGTCTTTTATTTACAGCCCAGGACGGTCGTCTTCCTGCTACGACAATGAGATAGTGATGATGAACCATGTGTACAAAGAGCGCTTTCCAAAGGTGAGCGCGAAACACAGCATTAGGTTTCACAAAAAGCACAAAATGCCATGTCTAATCCCATAAAATCACAATAACAAACGGATTGAAAATCCTCTGAGATTTGGCATCTGGATGTAATACCTTTTACCATGCTAAAAGTATAAATTTGCTTGGGGGTTGTAAAATGCAGCAAATGGGATTAGGAGACACTGCTGAATGAAATGAAATGAAATGCTGAGCCTTGTGTTTGTTCAGTAGGTCATAAAGTTATTTCCTTCTTCTTATGAGATGAATTATGATGGGTTTAAAGAGATTTTCTCATTTTGGGAGCGTGCCATTTACTGAATTCTTAGTGATGCAGCAAAATGTTTAGTGTTGAGTTTTGGATCCGGTGTGATAGATAATGGATCTTGTCACTAATATAAATCAGATTAAACTTCAGAACACACACGCATGTACAAATACTTACTTAAAATAATTGTTTATTGGTTTATGGATAAGAACATCTTTTAAAACTTTCCGCTCTTTTTACCAGGCCACCACTCAGATGGAGGGGCGTCTGGCTGAGTTCATCCACGCCTACTCTCCAGAGAACACTCTCCCTCTGGCAGATGGAGCCCTGAGCTTCATCCACCACCAGATTGCCGAACTGGCCCGGGACTGCCTCGCCAAAGCACAGGAAGGCCTTATCACCTCAGTCTACTTCTTTGAACTGCAGGAGAATCTGGAGAAACTCATCCATGAAGTGAGTGTGACAGTGAAGTAAAATACTGTACATTAACCAATGTAGGTTATTGTTCTATGCTGCAAAGAGATGTGTTAGAAATAGGAAAGTATCGCTAAGACTGAAAAAGCCATTGACTTGTAGGATAAAGTTTTGAATCAGTAATGTATGGGTTGAAAAGGTTACTTCAAATGAGCGTGGGGAATGTGGCATAAAGGCCACTGTGATTTGGCTAGGTGGATAACGGGTATCTCTCTGTCTGTGTCTGCTTGACTATCTGATCGCAATAGAATGTACTTCCTGCCATCTTGTTCTTGTTGCGCCTTTTGTAATCAGCAAAGCCGCGTCTGTTGCATAACACCTTATCTTTTCTCTGTCACCAGGCCATTGAGCGATCAGAGAGTGCAGAGGTCACATTCATCACAGAAATGGTGAAGAAACTGCTCATCATCATCTCCAGACCAGCTCGGCTCTTGGAATGTCTGGTGAGAAGATGAACAAAAATACACGGGACCTTTCTGTGTGGAGTCTGCGAAGGTTTCCTTTGGGTGCTCCGGGTTCATCTACTACTAAAAATGTACACTGGAGTCCCTTCTTGGGCCAGGACTCCCATGAAAAATAGATTCTGAGGACTCTCCTGGTGAAGGCATTTTCACCAAATCAATTCTTACTTGATAAAAGACATGTTATATACAGTTGACAGAGGTACAGTCTAGTTTAACCTCTTAACCCCCACCTGAACTGAGCACATTTTCTCCAGTTTGGCTTTACCCAAATCTAAAAGGTTCTTGGAAAAAAGTGTCAAAATTGCAACATAAACGAAAGGAAAACGAGGATGAAAAAGTAACAAAAAAGCTATGAAAAAAGTGTCAAAAATCATATTTAAAAAAGCCACAAAAAATTGGTCGAAAATTCTATAAAAATGCCCCAAAAAAGCAACAAAAGATTAACTAAAAAGCGATGGAAAAAGTGGCAAAAATCCGATTAACTTTCAAATGAATATAGGCTGTAACCCTTGTAGATTTGGGTAACTGGAGAACTGGAGAAAATGCCCTTAATTCAGTCGGGGGGGGGGGGGGGGTAAGAGGGGAAGTTACCAGAAATAAAGTAAACCACGTAACGAGGCAAAACAATCACATTTACATTGCCTTGTGTAAAGCATTACCCAGAGAAGTCCCCTCACTTCGCAGCCCACACGTCTCATTTTCAAATTCAGGCCAGATTAAGAGTAGCTCTTCCACCGTGACACAGCTCCACGGTTCACCTCCTCTTAAATCTTTTTGACAAATTGATTTTCTTTAAATAAACATGAGCCCATGTCTCATTTGTCAGCCTATTATAAGTATTTAAGCGCTGATATATTACGCCACGAGGGGGATGTACGGAAACCCAGCCAGGCTCGCACAAAGAACCCCTGTACACGCTGTCTGGACGGCATTAGCATTTAGATGAAAATTTGCCTTGCTACAGTCTGCTAATGACACCCCCCTCCACCCCCTGCGCTGCTGGTGACGATGGCCAAGTTTCTGTATTGTGCAGATCTTCGAGCTTGACCCAATATGGCCCTGTTCCATCCGCTCACGTCTCCACGAATGAGTCAGACGGGCTGTGACGCACCGATTATTGTGATTGACAGGACAAATGGGGAATGATCGGAGCAATCTCAATCATACAGCTTTGATTGGGGAATGAATAGCAAAATGACAGTCCCATAGTTGTGTAGTAATTGCTGTGTTACTTTGTGTGAGATCAGAGTTGAGTGTGGATTAAGTGGACTAGAATTAAAGTTTGCATCTATACATTATGTCAAGTAGTAAGTGTTTCAAATGGTGTATGTACTTTTTATATATTGTTGTGAACTATTGTATCTTGGTAGTTTTCTGTGCATTAGCTTTGTTGTGTTTTACAGGAGTTTAACCCAGAGGAGTTTTACCATCTGTTGGAAGCAGCGGAGGATCATGCCAAAGAGGGCCATCTCATGAAGACTGACATCCCTCGCTACATCATCAGCCAGCTGGGCCTGACCCGGGACCCCATTGAAGGTGAGAGCGACCTTTATATTTAATTTATATGACAGTACAAACAAAATGCTTCATTGTACCATAGGGTCATTTACAGCCTATTCCACTTACCTACTTTTATTGTTATAATTAAAACTCCTAAATTTTCTTTTTTCATATATTGTTTGCCTTCACTACAAAGCATCTTCTTTTTAGCATTATGTTGTAAATAGCTATGCTGCAATGTAGTGATTTCCACATGCTATATTCACCTCTCTGACCAGCAGAGTTCCTATCCAAGCACTGTAATTGAATGCGGAAGTACTGCGGTAAAATCCTTTGTGCACCATAGAATATGTATATTAAGAAAGCATAACACCACCATTAGACAGTTTGTGCAGCCTACATTGTATTATGATCCATTTGTGTTGTAAATCCAAAATTATGCACTGATGCACTGGGATTTGTTTGTTTTGCAAATTCACAAAACTTCTCTCCGCAGTCTGAAAGTTTTAAATGTGCATATAAATGAATGCAGATTAGGGATTGTGATGGGCAAAAAAGAAAAGATAATGTTTAAATTCAACTTAATAATGGGGGGAAAATTGGTGCAAGACCCTAAAGTGAAAAAAGTATTGTGGGACCAAACATTTTACTTTGATATCCTTTCGACATTAAGTGTCAGTTTTGTTTTGACAGAAATGGTGAACCTGGACAGTTACGACAGCGAGGGCCTTGTGACGCCAGAAACTGATGACTCCGCTGAGGTGAGACATCAGATCATTATTATTATTTACTAATCTATTTTGCTCATTAACTGCACACTCACCCGTCTGACGGGGCCTGGTTCCTCTGACTGAAAGAGCCTTCCATCTGCTGATCACTCAGCATATGTTATCCATCTCATTTAGCTAATTTATGCTCCAGCACTAAAACAGCACTGCTCGCTCCAGGCACCGCTCCAGCTGCCTGGATTGTACTACGTCGACAAAAATGTAATGAAACTTTAAAATTCACCTGTTAATGATGTGATCTTTAGGGAAAAATAAAAACGATGAAGCCTCCAGGAGAAGCCGACTTCCAGACCATCAAACTCATCAGTAATGGAGCGTACGGGTAGGTGGCTAATTAGGAGGAATAGAACAACCAATCACAAAACACGCAACATTTTCCATAATGATAAAAAAAGACGTTATTGTTTTTTTGTTTTTTTTAAGTGCAACTTGTGTTTGTGCAGGGCTGTGTATCTGGTACGACACCTGGAGACACGGCAACGCTTTGCAATGAAGAAGATCAACAAACAGAACCTGATCTTGAGGAACCAGATTCAGCAGGCGTTCGTGGAGCGGGACATCCTGACCTTTGCTGAGAATCCCTTTGTCGTTTCCATGTTCTGCTCCTTCGAGACCAGGAGACACCTCTGTATGGTCATGGAGTACGTGGAAGGTACAACACTGATATTATTCCTTTTTTCACTTTAATTTACAACTCAATAATTGTGTGTTGACGGGATTATTAACAAAAAGAAAGCAGGTTATGATGGCGGGTATGTGGATGTAGGGAGGAGGTGGGAAAACACAATAGTTTATTATAGTGAAACTGTACAAACCATAACAATATCTCAGAAGCGTACAACTATGAATGTCTGGCTTTTGTTTTGGCCACAGGTGGAGACTGTGCCACTCTCTTGAAGAACATCGGTGCTCTCCCGGTGGAAATGGCTCGACTTTACTTTGCAGAGACCGTCCTGGCTTTAGAATATCTGCACAACTATGGCATTGTGCACCGCGACCTCAAACCTGACAAGTAAGGACAGTCAGCACTGCATAAGCTGATGGCTACTTAAAGTTTACGAAGTGCTCATGTTATGAATGTTATGTCCAACTAAACAACTCTAAATATGTTTTTCTGCACTTCTTCAGTTAATGATTGAATACATTTTTGCAGCCTACTGATTACATCTATGGGACACATCAAGCTGACCGACTTTGGCCTGTCTAAAATCGGCCTGATGAACCTCACCACAAATCTGTATGAAGGGCACATCGAGAAGGATACCCGGGAGTTCCTGGATAAACAGGTAAGAATAATTCATTGAGACTAATCCTTCAAGACACTCTCTCTAGGACTGTAGTGATGCGTGATGGTGTGATCCAAGCTGCGTTTAAATATAAATTGGTCTTTGATGTCTTAATTTCTATGCAAACATATTCCTTGTCATTGTGCAATTGGAATAACAATTGGCAGAACAACGAGCCACTATTCTCCTCTCATTAGTACAGTCAGGTGAGATATTTCAGTCTCCTGAGTTTCTCATTATGGCCTGTCCAACATGGCTGCCACAATTCCGTTCATTTCCACATGAAAACCTCAGACGTCCTTTCATCTCAGCATCCGAGAGGTGGGCTGCTCTGCCAGAGGAATATGAACTAGCATCCATATTGGCAAGCTGTTCTTTCGGTAAATCTATAGTGAAAAGGTGTAAAAGCCTCATTGAAATCGGTTGTAACATCAGTTTATCTGCTTATTTGGGTGTTAAGTACAACGTGTAAGCCCAATATCAGGGATAGGCAACACTTAGCTTGCAGGCCAAATTTACTCCAAGAAGGTTTTTATAAATACACATCAGACATCCAATATCTGTTAAAATACGCTATAAAGATGTTCCCCAAAGCTCCTTTTAGGACAGATGATGTACAACACCGGCTTTTGTATAAATCACTGCTTTCCTTTGGGCCACAATTGGGAGGCTTGGGTTCTGATCTTTTTATTCCATATTATTACGTGATTCACTGTGACGGAACATTAAACAGCATATATTTGCTGAAGAGTTGTGCTTATGAAAAGGAGACTTTATTTAACGTTGTTGGTGTGTTGTCAGGTGTGTGGGACTCCAGAGTACATTGCCCCAGAGGTGATCCTGTGCCGGGGCTATGGTAAACCTGTGGACTGGTGGGCCATGGGCATCATCCTCTACGAGTTCTTAGTGGGCTGTGTGCCTTTCTTTGGGGACACGCCTGAAGAGCTGTTTGGACAAGTCATCACCGGTGAGACGACTTTTACTTTCACTTAAAGTAACTCTTTCACTCTAGCAGTAACCAAAACAGACTACATTTATTTACAGCAACTCTATACAAAATAAACTTAAAAGTCTCATATTTACGCTTTCTTTTCTTGTAGATGATATAGAATGGCCTGAAGGGGATGAAGCTCTGCCTGTAGAAGCGCAGGACATGATCTCGTCTCTGCTACAGACAAACCCTCTCATTCGACTGGGCACAGGTCTGTAACGCTTGGTTCGTTTTCCTCTTGAACCCTGTGCCACTCTTCTTTTTTACTTTTTTTACTCGGGTGCAGGTGGCGCGTACGAGGTGAAGCAGCACCCGTTCTTCTTGGAGGTGGACTGGAACAGCCTGCTCAGACAGAAGGCAGAGTTCATCCCTCACCTAGAGTCTGAGGAGGACACCAGCTATTTTGACAGTAAGTTCACAGCGCCATCTCTGGAGAGTCAGGGTATCGCAAGACAGAGAAGCCACTGAACTTTTGCCAGTTTTTTACATCTAAGCCTATATAGTTTTCCCCCCTCAGTACTATTTGCCATAAATCAAGTCAAAATACTTGCCCTGTCCTCCACCTCAATTGTAAAGTTTATTTGGAAATCACTGGTGTCCTCTCTGATGTCTTGTTGCTCTTTCCTCAGCCCGCTCCGAGCGCTACCACCACATTCACTCGTACGATGAGGATGACACTAATGACGATGAACCTGTGGAAATTCACCGCTTCCAGTCCTGCTCCCCGCGCTTCAGCAAGGTACAAAAAAAAATCTGTTCATGGCATTAAAGATTCATGTGTGAAGAGCAGGTGTGGAGTGAGCGTGCGCTGCCCGCAGGTCTACAGCAGCATGGAGCATCTGTCTCAGCTGGAACACAAGCCCCACGGCGTTACCCTCAGAGAGCACAAGGGCCCGCGGGAGGACCGGGTGGAGAGGATGGCCAAGAGAGAGAGTCTGGGCAGCCTGACGCTCCGGGACAAGAGCTGGAGGGCTGGGTCACCCGAACTGTGAGTGCGATAAGAAATAACAGACATTTCCATGCAGTGGTGCAAAGAATGTATGAAAGTATAAATGGCGTGAGATATGATTTGGTGATCGGCAGCGGGCTGTGATTGTCAAAAAAAAAAATGGTATCCTTAATATCCTTTATTTTAATCCAGTATCCAGTAGTAGTTTAAATAACATTCACAACACTTAACCATTGTTACTGAATGCTATGCACAAATGTTTGTTGATGCGTCTTTCTCTTGTAGAAATGTTCACGTTGTTTTATTAACCTCTTACCTAATTTAGATTTGGGTAAAACCAAACAGGAGAAAATGTGCTCGGTTCAGGTGGGGGGTACTCAAGACGTTAAAGCCACGCTGACTTTCTCTGCACACTGTAATGTTTTTTTCATATTATCATTTTAAAAGAAAACGTTTGCGTAAAACATGCGAAGCTGCTGTCGTAGTTTGTTGTTTTTTGTTTATTTTGAGTTTTAGTCTTTCACAAAGGATCCCACCATTCAGTTTTAAACACAGTCCTGTATTTTTATGATTTATTTATTATTAGTTTAAATTAACAACAATATGCCCTGTAAAGTAATCCTCCTGCTAGTTAATCCGTACCAGGATCCTTGCTCAAAAGAAGGAAATGTTGCCCATGAACTTGCATTGCGGGCGCCCACCGCTACTCACAGGTTGTCCTGAGACACTGGTTGAATAACCAGGGTTTGGGATGTTTTTTTGATGTGGCATAAAAGTCGTTTGCATCTCTCATAAATGTTAATGTCTCTGCAGGAAACGTCTGTCCTGTTCAGAGTCATCGTTCACAGAAAGCGACTCCAGCCCTCCCTCTGGAGTCAGGAGGAGGTTCTCTGCTCTGATGGAGCCACACAGACTAGCCTCGGACTCAGAGCAGATCAGGCAGAGCGCCGCGAAGACCAGGGGATCATCCCTAGAGGGCGCTACGGGAGCTGGGAGCAGCCAGGGAGATCTGCGGGCTTTTCTGAAAGAGAGTGCTTCTATCACATCGGGAGGTAAACATATTATTAGTGGCTTTGAACTTTCCGATGAAGTTAAGGGAGATGAGGTTTTGTTTTTTCACGGTTCATTTTAACAAAAACATTAGATACATTTGCTGTATTCATTCTTTCAGAGAAGCTACTCAGACCCGATACTTCAGTGTCTCTTCCTCTCAGCGCCACAATTTTGGGGCTTCCAGATGCTCAGGGGCCTCGAGGGGCGATCACTGACTTGGTCCTGCGCAGGGCCCACCACCACCAGCTCACCTCAGAGGGTGAAAAGCGTAAAGTCATCAAATCCGCCTCCGCCACTGCTTTGTCTGTCATCATTCCTGCTGGTACATTTTTTTTGTAATATGCTTCTACAGTAAAATAGGATCAAACATATTCAGTGCCAAGACAAAGCCTTGTGGCACACTACAGCTGAGGATTTCTATCATTGTGTTTAGTTGAGCAACATGGAGCGTCCCCTCTCGCCAGCCCCATGTCCCCCCGCTCACTTTCATCCAACGCTTCGTCCAGGGACTCCTCCCCCAGCAGGGACTACTCCCCCATGGTCAGCGTCTTGCACTCCCCCATCACCATCCACCGCTCAGGGAAGAAGTACGGCTTCACGCTTCGAGCCATCAGGGTCTATATGGGGGACAGCGACGTGTACAGTGTGCATCACATGGTCTGGGTAAGACCTGTGCATCTATTTTGTTTGATAAAGGCTGTTTGAGAGAGGCCTTCAGAAACTTTGACTTTGTGTAACGGATGTAAAGGATCGTTTTACAGAGTTGTAGATCAAATAATCTGTATCTAGTAATAATCCAAATGAAGGATGTACACAAATGTCATCTTTGATTGTATTTGTTTTTCAGCATGTAGAGGAGGGCGGTCCTGCTCAGGAGGCGGGGCTCAGTGCAGGTGACCTCATCACACATGTGAATGGAGAGTCTGTCCATGGGCTTGTCCACACGGAGGTGGTGGAGCTCATTCTCAAGGTGAGAAAAGTAAACAATTATTATTGTATAAAAAATTCACAGCAAGTGTACAAAAGAGTCTTCTAATGCAAATAAAACGAATACAAAATTGTGTTAAAATGTAAAAATGTACTTGTTATTAATATGCAGAGCGGAAGCAAGGTGACCGTTACAACAACTCCATTTGAGAACACCTCTATTAAAGTTGGTCCAGCCCGCAAAACCAGCTATAAATCCAAAATGGCTCGCCGCAGTAAGAGGAGCGGCGCCAAGGAGGGACAAGAGTGAGTCACCACATAATACCATCATCGCTTTTGCAGGGTTTCAGATGACTTCAACAGCTCTTTGTCCTGTAACTGAGATGAGGGCAGGAGAATGTCTATTGAGGATATGCTGATTTTGGATTAATGTTTTTTTTTTTTTGTGTAATATGATTTATAGATTTTCCTTTTGGGTATTCCTGTCCAAAAATTCACTTATTTTCTTGTGTTCATAAGTATATATGATTTTTTTCTATATTACAGTAAGAAGCGCAACTCCCTCTTCCGTAAAATCACCAAGCAGTCGAACTTGCTCCACACCAGCCGGAGTCTGTCCTCTCTGAACCGCTCTCTGTCGTCAGGAGACAGTCTGCCGGGCTCCCCTACACATGGCCTGTCCGCCCGCTCTCCCACTCAGAGCTACCGCACCAACATCGAATCACCCTATCTGGGTACGTTTTGAGCCTTTCATATATACAGTACTGAACAAATAATGCTCATGTATTTGAGGTATAATTTTGGATTCAGTATTTATTTTTTATAATTTAAATTATTTAAATTTCAATTATGTATGTATTCACAGAGCTGCTACATTATTGTTAAGCAAAAAATAATGTTGAAAAATGCTAGTAAAAACGGTGTTGCTTGGACACGATTGTCGCTGATACGTACAGTATATTACCATACCATACCAATTTTATTTATAAAACTCTTTAAAAACTTTACAGCTTTGCCAAAGTGCTATACACAAAACACAGAATATATAGGCAATATATACAAAATCAATGAAATATTTTCCAAGGCACGTAGAAAAAGTTTTGTTTTAAGAAGTGACTTGAAAACTGAGACTGAGCCTGTCTTATTTCGATAGACAACTGATTCCAAAGGCGTGGGGCCGCTGCGGAAAAGGCACGGCCATATTAAAATCTGAATATACGTCATATTTTCAATTTGAAAAGCTGATTGAGGACCCAGGTGTTGAAACATAATCTCTGTCTGTCTCTCCTTCAGGCAACTCATCACAGAGCAGCTCCCCAGCCTCCAGCACTCCCAACTCCCCCGCCACCTCCCACCACATGAGGCCCAGCTCCCTCCACGGTCTCTCCCCCAAACTGCACCGCCAGTACCGCTCGGCCCGCTGCAAGTCTGCCGGCAACATTCCTCTATCGCCGCTGGCCCACACCCCCTCCCCCACCACCTCATCCCCCCCACCCCTCACGGGACATACTGTGGGCAGCTCCAACACCACGCAGACCTTCCCCGCTAAGCTCCACTCCTCGCCCCCAGTCTCCCGGCCCCGCCCCAAAAGCGCAGAGCCACCCAGGTCCCCTTTACTGCAGCGGGTGCAATCGGCAGAGAAGTTAGGTGCTCCGGTCCTGCCATCTTCCTCATCCTCCTCATCCTCGCCCTCTCCTCTAACTGGCGGGGTGTCCCTACGCAAACACAGCCTGGAGGTGGCCCATGGTGACTACAGGAGAGAGTCTTTCCACTGTGAACACAGCTTACAGAGTTTGTTAGAAATTGAGGGGGAAAACGGACCAGCCCCTCCCTCCCCATCATCTTCATCGTCCCCCTCGCCACCGTTGGGTGGAGAAATCACAGGGTTAAAGCCTTCAAGGAAAATGGGTCGGCAAGAATCCCCACTAAGCCGCGAATCAATACTCACAACTAAAGAGAAAGATAGTCAAACAGTAGAATTCATAGCGCCCAAAATAAGCAATAAAGATGCCAATGTTGAGGCTAAAACGGTTGAAAAAAGTGCAACTCCAATGGAAGTGGTAAAGCTAAGGGAAGAAGCCGCTGCGGAAACAAAAAATAGCTATGTGGATAAAGGCAATATTCTTAGTGGCTCACATTCTGAGTCAGTAACTGCAAAGAGTAAAGAGAAAAGTGATAGGCTGCCAAGTACACAAACAGACAGCACTGCTAAAGCTAAACATCTAGATGCCAAACAGGCTAATATGGCAACAGACAGCGGGGCTAAAGAGAAGAAACAAAGTGTCCTAACGGATAGCATGGCTAAAGGTAAGCAGTCAGATGGGAAACAAAACACACTAATAGATCACACAACTAAAAGTAAGCAACAAGACAGTAAGCAGCAAAGTATAGTAGTGGAAAACACTGCTAAGGCTAAGCAACAAGATGGCAAACAGCACAGCCTTACAGACTCTCTATCTAAGGGCAAAGTGTGCAACCATCAAGGAACCCAAGAGGGTAAACAGCAGCGTATAACTACTGAAGGAGAACCTAAAGCTAAGCAACCAGACAGCAAGCCACAAAGTACAGTTGACAATGCTAGTAAAGCAAAGGATAAGGTTGAAGATAAAACAAAAGTTACACCAGTGCCTGACAAAGCAAATTTGCAGAAAAACACAGAGCCAAATCAGGCCAAGTTGCGCAAAGGTTCAGAGATGACAGAAAAGGCAGGAAGCTCTAATATGGTTATGAAACCTAAAGGACAGGCTCCGCCAGCACCAACGCAGGTTCATTATGGCACCACACAGGCGCCTGTTAAGGCCAAGTCTGAAAAGCTGTCAGGTCCGACAAGCGGTTATCGCACTGGGAAAGAGGAGAGAGCTCACTTAGAGGCGCTGGAAGAAAACCCAATGTCGCCATGTTCTTGTACACCCTCACCATCTTCAAGCAAGACAAGGCCTATGTCTCCTGGAGATAAAACCAGCTTTGTTTCTCAGCTTACAACTGTTGCCAAAACTGTACTGGGACCAATGAAGGGGGGGTCACAAGAAGGAGTCAAAATCAAAGACGGTACAAAAATGAGTGAGGAGAAAAGGGTAAACACAACAGCAAAATCTGACACAGGGGGCGGTGGACGTAGAGGCGGTCAGGCAGCTCAGCCTGACAAAGCAAACAGTCGAAGCTCCAAGCATCACTAGTGACAAAGACTTTTCCAAGAGACTTTTCCCATGTAATGCCTTTTACTGTAGCGTCATACTGACATATCATTATTTATCAAAAGGGACAAAATCTGGAGAGAAAAAAAATAGCTTGAAAGACCAAAAACATTTACTAAAAGTTGTGAACAAGCAGCATCAGCTCCTGTGTGCTAACTTAACTGGCCTGTGTATGTACTGTGCACTACTTTGTGTATAGATGCAGAGTAAAGCGTGTATGTCTTAATGCATGTTTGACATCGCACATGAATAACAATGAAAAGGGAAAGTACAAAGCAACAGACTTTAAAGGAGTAAACACTGTGAACATTTTAATCTACATACAACCATTTAAGGAACAGGCCACAGTTTTTCCATACTGAGCTATGTTCTTACCTGAGCTTAGTCAGGTTTATACGTACCTGTCTGGTCTCTGTGCGTTTCCGTGGAAGAGCGTGGTCACTTCTAACTTAACCCCGTTTGGAGCTATAAGAATATACTGGGAGAGGCCAAATGCTAACACCATCTTTGGTCTTTTTGCGTGACTGAGGGCACACCGTTTTTCCATACTGAGAAATGTTCTTACCTGAGCTTCGACAAGTTGATATGTAACTGTCTAGTCTTTGTGCGTGCCTGTGGAAGAGCGTGGTAGCTTCCAACTTCACTCACATTTGGAGCTATAGGAATATGCTGGGAGAGGCCAAATGCTAACAACATCGTTGGTCTTTTTGCATGAATAAGTGCACGCACAAAGACCTGACGGGTACACATCAACTCGTCTAAGCTCAGGTAAGAACATGTCTCAGTATGGAAAAAACGGTGGCCTGTTCCGTTAAGAAGTATATGAAAACTGGTTTCTGTTACCAGGATGAAGAAATTATTCATCGTCTCTATTTTTTTCCCTGCATATATATACAGTAGGTTTGTACTGGCCATTTCCCTGTAAACATTTGGTCACGCAGTATATCATAGTTCAAATCGGACTGATTTGGCCTCTTACCTAGACACATGCCTGTTACATCCTGTTCCCACAAATACAAATATCAAAATTAAATAAAGACTTAAAATGATCAGATGCCAAATGATTTGAGCTCATAAAAAAATGCATAATGGAAACCAATTTTCATACGGGCAAATCCTGTGCCATGTTTCGTCTGTTCAAACTGCTCCAGTATAAGTCATTTTCAAAAATCTTTCAAGCGTCTTATCATACAGTGAAGATGACTTGGCACCAGGACCAAGGCACCAAATTGTTACTAATGACGTTTGTTTGGGATCTGTCGAAAGAGCTGTATCTCTGTGGCGGATGAGATGATCTTGCACAGGGGCACCATGCAAATTTACTAACAGTTTTGGTGTCCCCAGTTTTACGTTTACATTATGGACACTGAGAGGCGGTACATGAGAAGGAAAAGGGTTGCAATAATCCGAGCAAATACACATCCATCATGATATGTGCAATTTTATATCAAAGCCTGGTGTGTGAATACATAGCAAAATGTTAATATGGATTTTAAAGTTATTTTTAATCCAGATAGTGCGCAAAAACATAATCATTATCGGCTAATAGGCTACAAATGACCACTCACTCTTTTTCTATTCATTCTAAAATGTTGTACTTTTTATTGCTATCTGTAAAAAAAAAAAAAAAAAAAGTGCCAGTGTTTTTATTTCGGAATCTTGTGATATTTTTGTTTACAATATAATGTAGAATAATATGCAATCCAACAGTGCCCGGTTCTACTAAACTGAGCACCTTGGTCAGTTGTGGATTCATAAAATAACTGGATTAGACATTTAGTGGTAAGCTAGTGTTTGTCTATAGTACTGTCGACTGTAGGTGGCTCAGAGCTGTGTGAGACTATATGAGATGAGACCAAAAGACGTACATAAATGTAAAAGATGTCTTCTGCCTGTGGATTTCTCAGTCTTTTCGTAAAAATATATGACCACACACTCCATATTTTTTCCATAGTGTAATAATGCAATGGTTTAAATCAAACCATCATTAAGGCACTGATTCATTTTGTGTGACGTGATTAAAATTGCACTTTATTTTTTGCTTTGGAACCTATATACAGGTTACTATTTTCTATATGTTATTTATTAAATTGTATTTATTCTTTTCCACATATGTATTCATTTTGTGTTGTGGTGTTTTCATATCCAAGGACTAACAAATCCACCCAACTTGTGCAAGTTTTTATTTCATGAAGCTAAAAGTTGTGTTTTGTGTTTAGTACATCAACAACTACAGTGCCTCTCGAAAGTACTAATACATCTTGAACTTTAGCACATCTTGTTATGTTTACAACCATAAACATAAAGATTTTATTTTTAATTTTTTACTGAAAGTTCACACACGAGTAACAGACAACTGTGAAGTGAAAGCAAAATGATGCGTGATTCTGTTATTTTTCAAAAAATTTAAAAGTGGGGCGTGCATAAGTACATACAGCATTTTACTGAGCATTAAATTGCCTTTATAACATTCCTAATGACTGCAGAATGTTCTCACCTTCATAATGAAATAAACCCTGAATAAAAAAAAAGGGGAGCGCTTATCACTTAATCACCTATTGTTTTTATTTTATTTTTTTATTTACCTTTGTATTTCTTTACACATATTTTTGTGGGCATACAACACTGATACAAGATACATTATTTCAAATAACTTTAAAGTATAAAACTCAAAATTAAATTAAATATTGTAAAAATATGGTTGACAGTGGAGTATTCCCACAGGAAATGTACAGATGTAAGAAAGGTAAATAAATGTGAACTGGGAGCCATGCACTGCACATTTTGCATGTACTGCATGGGCCCCAAGTTCACACTACAACATATCTATATTGTGATATATATATATATATATAAGAAAGTTCACACCTTGCCCTAACCATTAAATAGAGGCCACCTGTGCGTAATCTACTCTCAGTATAATTGCAGCTGTTCTGTGAGGGCCTCAGAGCTATGGTCAGAGTGTATTGGTCACTAAACAACATCATGAAGGCCAAGGAGCTCACCAGAGAGGTCAGGGATAAAGCTGTGGAGAAGTTTAAAGCAGCGTTAAGTTATACAAAGATTTCCCAATATTTGAACATCTCACGGAGCACTGTTCAACCCATCATTCAGAAATGGAAAGAGTATAGCACCACTGCGAACTTACCAAGACACGGGCGTCCACCTAAACTAACAGACCGAACAAGGAGAGCACAGGTCAGAAATGCAACCAAGTGCCCCAAGATAACTCTGGAGGAGCTGCGACGTACTGCCGCTGAGCTGGGGGAATCCGTACATGGGACAACTATAAGTCGTACTCTACACAAATCTGGCCTTCATGGACAAGTGGCAAGAAGAAAGCCATTATTGAAAGGAGGTCATAAGAAATCCCGTTTGAAGTTTGCTAGAAGTCATATGGAGGACACAGCTACCATGTGGAAGAAGGTGCTTTGGTCAGATGAGAGAAAAATTTAACTTTTTGGCCCAAATGCAAAACGTTATGTATGGAGCAAACCTAACACTGCTCATCGTCCTGAGTGCACCATCCCCAGTGTCAAATATGGTGGGGGGAGCATCATGCTATGGGGCTGCTTTTCCTCAGCGGGGACTGGGAAGATTGTAAGAATAGTTGGAAGATGGATGGAGCCAAATACAGAGACATTTTGGAGGAAAACCTGCTGAAGTCAGCAAGAAAATTGAGGCTGGGGCGGAGATTCACCTTCCAGCAGGACAATGACCCTAAACACAAAGCTAAATCTACAATGGAATGGTTTAAAAACAAACATATTAATGTGTTAGAATGGCCCACTCAAAGTCCTGACCTAAATCCTATTGAAAATCTGTGGAAAGACCTGAAAACTGCTGTTCACAAACGCTCTCCTTCTAATTTGACAGAGCTTGAGTTGTTTTGTAAAGAGGAATGGGCTAAAATGTCACTCTCTAGATGTGTAAATCGTATAGAGGCATAACCCAGAAGATTTGCTGCTGTTATTGCAGCAATAAAGGTTCCACAAAGTATTAAGTCATGCTGTATGAATACTAATGCACGTCCCACTTTTCACTTTTATATTTTTTGAAAAATAACAGAATCATGTATTATTTTGCTTCACAGTTGTCTGTTACTTGTGTGTGAACTTTCAGTAAAAATTGTAAAGTAAAATCTTTCTGTTTATGATTGTAAACATGACAAAATGTGCAAAAGTTCAAGGTGTATTAGTACTTTCGAGAGGCACTGTATCTCCGACTGCTCTTTTTCATGCATTGCTGCATAATGACTAGCCATTATTGTGAAAAATACAATGCAAAAATAAAACTTTAGGAGAAATTAAATAAAATGATTTCAAAATTGTACTTGACTTATTTATAATTGCATGCATTTAAAAAATACATTCTGTTCACATATAGAACTGCTGAGTATCTAGTATTATAGTAATTGTTAAAGGTTTATTCGTATAGCAGAACTGTCGTTTTAAGATAATATTTCTCAAATAGAGGTATAAGTAGTCATCCAAATAAGAGCTCAAATAAGAGTAGAATAGTATATGGTGAAAATACCAAAGTACTGGGTAGACGTGATTGCAGGGTGAGCTCCTGTCCCTCTTTTGGTTGTATTGCACAGCCCTTTAGGCCTTTGTCCCACGAAACCTTTTAGATGGTGACACACTTTTTTTTTATTGGGTTACAATTGCAGTTGTAAAATATCAATATTATTTGTGTAAAGTACATTGACACGAACTGGTTTGGATTATGTTGTGGTATTTGCTCTATCTCTCTCACATACCGTTTTTGTGTGTGTGGGACAATCAGCAATTGAAATGATTTGCAGGCCAGGCGTAATTGACTCTGAAAGTATGATAATTAAAGATGTATTTTGTAACGTCCATCCCTCCATATCCTACCAAACTGGTTATACTCCCATTTTTTTCTTCCTCTGTGTGAACGTGCAATATCTGATATTTCCACAGTCCATTTAAATTTGTCCTAATAACATTAAAAGTAAGCAATAAGAAACAGAAAGTATTTGCATCCCCTTTTTTTATGCCTTTAGGCAAAATAAGGCCCGGGGGCCAGATGCAACCCACCTAGCCTTTCCAGCTGCCCCGCAAAAATTGATAAAGCCCAATATATATTGCCTAAAATAGGGGAAAGTCTCCAATGTTTCCATTGACACGAAAAAAGACATTGCAAAAACTGCGGCTTTTTTTTTTGCTTTTGTGTGTTTAGGCAATAGGTTGCATTCACGTGACATAATATTCTAAAGAGCCTATTGCTGGGTTGCAGGTGACATCACAGCATTCTAAAGTCCAATACTATTATATAGAGGAAAATGTATTTTGTTTTTGAGGAAATGTTTGGTTTTGTACAGAGAGATCATGGACCCAGTGACTGATATTAATGATAATTTTTGTAATTCATACATTTTCTTTTGAGCTACGACTTGTTAAAGTGTAATGCTGTTAATAGGAAAAACTGGCTCCTGCCCCCGCTGGGTCCGGTGACATCACAACATTCTAAAGATCCTGTAGTTTAACATTGAGGTGGAGCAACTGAAAAATTCAATGGCTGTAACTATAGTAACGTTCAAAATGCAGATTTCTAGTCTTAAATCATTGCTAATTTCTCTGTAATTCCTGAGGCCAATTCACATGAAACAAAAACTGTCACAAAGTTCAAAGTCATATCTTTCAGCAGATATGAACATTATGTCTAATTATTTCTTCACAAAGGCGTCCAGAAGTGGAGACAATATTCAATAACATGTGCTTGATGTTGGCCAGTAGAAAGGACTTTCAGCCATAAAATTCACATGTCAGGTTTGTGAATCCAATCACTGTCACATGATGATCAGAGAAAACATTTGGACATTTTCTTTTTGGAAATTTCTTTCAAAAACTGTTTCTCTCCCATAGAGTTGTATTGGCACCTGCCCTCCAACTCAAATAGAATTATATAACGTGAACACAACCTATTGCTAATTTATCTGTAATTCCTGGGCCAATTTACATGAAACAAAAACGGTCACAACGTTCAGAGCCCTCTCTTCCAGCTCATATAAACTATGGTCTAATTATTTCCTCATAAAGGTATCCACAAGTGGAGACAATATTCAAAAATATGTGTGTGATGTTGGTCAGAAGAAAGGACTTTCAGCCATAAGAATAATGTAGCAGGTTGGTGAATCAAATCACTGTCAAATAATGACCATGTAAAACATTTGGACATTTTATTTTTGGAAATTTCTTTCAAAACCTGTTTCTCTTCCATAGAGTTTTATTGGCACCTGCTCCAACTCAAATAACGTGAACATTATTTGACTATTACAGTCTATTGAAATAACCCAATTATAGCCATGGTCTGGCCCTCTTGACAAATTAAAAAATGTGGTCTCTGCATCAAAAGGTTTGCCCACATCTGGATTAGACAAGGGAATAATAATCCAAACTGCGCTCCTTTTATTTACAACCTGATTCCTATTGGCCCCTCGTGACCAATTGCGGTCGAGCAGACACGTGACGGCTATAAACAGGAAGTGAGTATGGACCACTGACACAACTCATTTTATTGTACGAGTAAAGATCAAAAACACTCTTTTGTTTTGGACATTAGCTCGAAAAAAACAACTTTCTCGATATCTTCTCATACAAGGGCAGAAGGAAGATGAAACGATGAAGGTACCAATAAAAAGGAGCAAAATGCGTGAGTGCTGAAGCTGAGGAGCGACTACTCGGGAATACAATAGTAACTATGCCACTGCAAGTTTCCTTTTTTGAGCACAGGATAACCCGTTTGACAGAAATGATTACTTATTACTTATGGTGGCCTCGTGCAAAATCTCAGCAATATTTCTCATGCCTTATTTAAGAACTGAAGCTTTACAAAAAAAGATAACGTAAAGTGTGTTGCTTTTTTTCAGTAGTTGGTGCTAGTTGTTGTGGTTGGACAGCTGCAGTGTGGTTATGACCTTGTGACTGTTTGGTTACAGAGGTGTTACGTGTTTTTTCAAATACTCATCTTTTCTCAAGGGCTGGTTTATATGGTGCTGAAGTAAGCGTCCATTGTCATAAGATCAATGTGTGTGACCCCCTTCTTTTTTCCAGAGGGAGGATAAAATCAGTTATGACTGTGGTAAAACTAGACTCGCGTGGTCTTTTTCTCCACAGTCATGCTTACTTCACGGTTGTTGCTAGATCGTCGGCTCAGGAGGGACAGTCTGCTGTGATTTTGTATAGATCTATGCTACTTTTGTAAAGATCTTTGTTACTTTGTTGAAAAATACAAATAATCCCAACCTTAAGGTTAATCATATCCCTGGCCCTAACCTTAATTTGTGTCATGAAATGTCACATTTTCACAGCGGACCGTCCCTCCCGAGCCGACGATCTAGCAACAACCTTACTTTACTGTGGTTAATTACATTTGTCACTTGGAGCAATTGCCCTCCCTGCTAGGATGTACTTCAGCCCACAAATTCAACAAAAGAGAAAGTTTCTATTTGTTTTTAGGCTCTGGAACTATGGGAATGCAGATCCAGTTTTTAAGCACTCAACATGATTAAGAGTATGTCCGCTGCAGCGGAGTTTGAAGGACAGTCGCTGACAGAGGACCCTATGGAGGACTGGCTCTTCCTCTCCTCAGAGTCTGCTTCACCTTCCAGCCTGAGCGTGAACCCAGCAGAGGAGCGAGAGGACACAGGAAAACTCAAGTCCAAACTGCTCTCAGCGTGGAACAGCCTCAGATATGGTCTGCTCGATTGTCCTGTCTATATTTGGGCTTCCAATTATAGTTTCATAAGTGTTACAAAAAACATTACCATTCTGTTTTGTTCCTCAGTTTCAGCATGGTCACTGAAGAAGAAGTCTACATTCAGCAAAAGTTCACCGCTGATTATGCTTGGCAAGACATATGAGCTGACAGATCCAAGTGAGTTTGATTCTTTTTATCAAAGCCCAAATTGGAGGACTATTGTTCTCTTGGCGCAAAAGGGTTATTTTATTTAGTTGGTTTAGTAAATTTGATTTACTTTACATGTGAACTGTGTATTTATTCCATATTAAACATTAAAATGAACCCCACATACATTAGAAATTATTACTGTTTGTAACCAGTATTTTTGACAGTATATAAGCTCATTGAATAAAATATAGTCTCAAGCAACGTCTTTAAAGTTTTTAAAATGTATATAAAATTATTATCTGTCTTAGGTGACAGAGAGATGTTTCGGCGCTCGTTCTCCTCTATGCTGTGGCTCACCTACAGAAGGGGCTTCTCTCCTCTCCCCGGCTGCTCTCTCACCACTGACAGTGGCTGGGGCTGTATGCTCAGGACTGGACAAATGTTACTGGCACAGGGTCTGCTGCTTCACCTCATGCCTCCAGGTCAAATATTAAAAATAAGGAGAGAATACACTTCATCATCATTAAGATCCGATACTAGTTCAGACCGCTTACAGACTATTATTAATCTGTTTCCTGCCATCTCAGTGTAAGAGTTAGAGTTTGGGTTAGCAATTATTGGGCGGCACGGTAGCGCAGCGGTTAGTGCTCTCGCTTCATAGCTAGAAGGTCCCACGTCCGATTCCCACCTGGACGGGGCCTTTCTGTGTGGAGTTTGCATGTTCTCCCCGTGTCTGTGTAGGTTTCCTCCGGGTACTCCGGTTCCCCTACCACTAAAAACATGTACAATAGGCGTGTGCGTGTGTGTGTGTGTGTGTGTGTGTGTACGCGCTTCTGTCAGTCTCCCCCAGAGAAGACTGAAGCTACTAACGTAGTTTACCACCATCGAGTATGGAGTGAATGTAAAATGCTCTTGTGACCATGTCTGTGAAAGGCGCTATATAAATAAAGATCTTCTTATGCATATCCAAGTCTCAAAGCGTATTGACAGGAGAGCTTTCATCACATTTGCCGTTCCTAACCGTAATGGTAACCCCCAGCTGCCTAATTACTGTATCTCAGTATTTTAGAGTCTGCTCTTCCCTAGAATGGTCTCTTGGGTGTAGAACTAGAACATAGAATGGAATAATTTGTCTGCGTACATTGGTGTATGAATGGGTGAGAGGTTCCTTGCTGTAAAGCGCTTTGAGTGCCTAATGTAGGTGGAAAAGCGCTATATAAGTAGAAGCCATTTACCATTTACCAATAATTTACTAAGAATGTAAAAAAAAATATGACCTTGATTAGTAATATATGAAAGTTGTTTTTTTATTTGCAGACTGGTCTTGGACTCCCAACCTCCACTCAGTCAAAGACGACATGGACCTTCAGGACAGCCACACCTCTGCCAGCTCAGACCCCAGGCAGAGGAACAGTAAACTGGGCAGACATTTGAGCTTGGGGTCCCTACTAGACAGACCCATGGAGGGTACTCACAGGAGGGTGGTGTCCTGGTTTGCAGACAACCCCTCAGCTCCATTCGGGATACACAAACTGGTGGATCTGGGGGAGAGCTCAGGGAAGAGGGCAGGGGACTGGTACGGACCCTCCATAGTGGCACATATTCTCAGGTAATGAATAATAATGATGATGATGATGATAATGAGAGTATAAAATTGTGTAGTTAAAGCTGCTGTAGATCTGAACTAGTATAGAACCCTCTGAAGACTAATGCAACAGTCTTGACACCTAACATAAAATATTTTATTTTTCTCTGAAGCAAATATACAGGTATTTGATAATCCACTATTTTGCACAAACAAGTAAAATCAAATATATATATATATATATATATATATATATATATATATATATATATATATAGCTGTGGTTTATAATATTTTATTCATTTCTGTTACAGGAAAGCTGTGAATAAATCCCCTGATCTTCCCAGGCTCTCTGTGTATGTTGCACAAGATTGCACTGGTGAGTAATGTCCCAAATTGCCATGTACTCATCTTTTTAACCAAAGTAGTCTAATTTAAAAGGAGGTTGTGTACTTTCACTTTACAAGAGTTAATCATGTGAGAGAGAACGATGTGTTTTGTCATTTTGTTGGTTAGTGTACAAAGATGACGTGAGCAGCTTGTGTGCGTCGCCTGACTGTGACAGCGCCACCTTCTGGAAGTCTGTCATCATCCTCGTTCCTGTGCGACTAGGTGGACAAGAGCTCAACCCCAACTACATCCCCTCTGTCAAAGTATGCACTAAACAATATATTCAGGATATTATTTGCAATATTGTGAGTTACATTTAAAAGCAGAGAATATAGCGGGCTTCTCATAATTTAAACCACCAGAGAAATGTCACGACATCAAGAGGAGATGTAAATTACAGTTACGGATATATGACATTAGACTACACGTTTTTGAGTACACTGGGTTATAAAATATACTTTGATGATTTACTGATTTATAAAAAAATGTAAACACAGAATTTGAAAATTACATACATTTTTCTGTATCGGGTAAATTTTTTGTGCCAATTGGACTTTCCTATCTCTGTATTCCATGAGGCACATGATTTTTACTCTCTCTATAGTATTGTGAAAACCAACCCCGAGGGAGGTCACATATGTTGTCGTCATATTTTTTGTAATTTCTAAGAAGTGAGCTTGCGTATCAAATAATAAAGGTGCCTCTATATTAGCTCTCATAAATTGTCACCAACACACGCGAGTTTGTAAGCACAGCTGCTGCAAAATATATTCACAAATTCAAATTATGTTACAAACAACCCCAGTCTCCTTCTAATTGTGGACAGACCGGCACCGGACGAAAGACATTATAAAGAATATACCCTTTGGAACGAGGGGTAAAAAATTTACCTGAGCAAAGCCAATGTGATTTTTGGATTCAGCACATTGATACTGTCCTACATCAGCTCACAAAACATAGACACCACATTTGTTGGAAACCAGTGTTAGTGTAGTAAATTATGTAGTAAATACATAATAAGTGTATTTTTTCATCATAAATAGAAACTGCTTGGCTTGAAATGCTGCATTGGAATCATTGGAGGAAAACCAAAGCACTCACTGTTTTTTGTTGGCTATCAAGGTATCATTGTCATTATTCAGTGTCACTGATATAAATTCTATACTATCTAATCTTTTGCTAATTGATAGACAATAATTTGCTGTATCTGGACCCTCACTACTGCCAGCTCACTGTGAATATGAGAAAGAGGAACTTCCCCTTGGAGGTATGAGGAAGTCACTTTATGCTTTCTAGCTAGACTAGATTAACTTTTTTTGCTTTTAAAATAATATTTTTTCCTTGTTTTCAGTCTTTTCACTGTAAACACCCAAAGAAGATGCCCTTCTCTCGGATGGACCCGAGCTGTACAGTTGGATTCTACGCCAAAAATCCAAATGACTTTGAAACTCTCTGTACAGTTGTCACTGAGGTAAATGATTAAAGTGTTACACAATGAACCTCTGACACAATTCAAATTCAAATGAATCAACACGGGATCAACAGCAAATATTGTGAATCAAGAACAACAAACAGCAACATTTTTGTTTATTAAAAAATCACATACCTCCTTAGTTTTAGTTTAGTTTATTTGAGCAGTTGGTCTGCTCAAAAGGAGTGGGCCGAAGCAAAAGGCCTATAAGCGGCCACCCCCAAAATAAAAAGAATATTTTCATTTAACAATCAAAGCAAGGAACGTAGTGCAAGGTAACAAATCATAAACAAGGGAACATGGGGCAAGGTAACAACAAATAATAAAGAACAATAATAAAGAAACAACAGCAAAAGAATGTACTACAATATCAATATCCAGTCAATTACAATACATCACACCAAATCGGCTATTTTAACACAGACCAAACTTACAGGGCCCTATTTTAACTCATCCAGTAATAAACAGAAACGAATAGATGCAAAACACAACAGCTGTTTAATTTCTTGTACAATGTCTAGTACAGAGCAAGTAACAAATGATGATCATAAATATATTTCTTACAAAGTGTTACCAATGCCAAACATTAGTACATTACTAAAATCACTAGTGTAAATTACCGGAAGTCACAATATTTATGTCATAAAGGCATGTTACTATGCAGTACATATTATACTTCATGATCTTGCTACTTCCCATTTGTCATTACCAACCTCAGTATAATATCAATTTGTGTACAATTTCCTCTTTTTTCATGTATAATGTATTATGAAAGCCCTACATGGTGTAATGCATTAAAAACATTAATACTTATTATACTCCGAGATCTTGCTATTTCCCAGCTGTCATTACCATCCTCAATATAATTTTAATTTGAGTTTAATTATTATGAATTTATGTATTTAATTAATTAATTGAGTTATGTGTGAAGTATGACGTAAGCCCTGCATAGTGTGGTGCATTAAAAAGCCAGGGTGTAGAGCGGGCCAGTTGAAGAGGGCAATAAGCTCCCCACCAACAAACCCCCACCCAGCTGCCCTAACAGCTGATTTCGTAGATAGTGTTCCTATGCTGAGTGGTGCATTAAAAGACGAGGTTTTGAGCCCGTTGGGAGGGTCCCTCTCAACAGAGCCATAACTTGCCTACCCTAATTCTCATTTTGTAAATTTGAGCAATAGAATGACAACTGTTCCAAACAGCAACAGTCTTCCTTGATTCTAGAGGAAAAATACACATAATTGATCCCACTGCTCCCCCTAGTGGCAACGCATTTCTTCCTCGCTATATATTTCAAAAGTCTTTTGTTTGTATTTATATTTGGACATCGTTTTAACTCAATCTCCAGTTTATTCCACAATTGTACACCATTAACTGTTGGACTAAAACTTTTCAAAGTTGGCATAGGCATATAAAATAAATATACTTTAAATAATTTTTCATATGTGTTCATTCTTGTTGCTGTCCACTTCCACAGGCTCTGTCCACGTCCACAGACAATTATCCCATGTTTATTTTTGAGGAGGGCCCCGGTCCCCTGAAGGAGGTGAGCAGCATGTCCACAAACCTCACTTGCATCCAGAGAAAGAGCCAGAGGAAGAGAATGGTCTCCTGCAGCAGCATGGACGAGTTTGTTCTGTTGTGACCATACATGTTTATGCTAAACCAAAGACACTACTATTTTTAAACTTTTTTCTGTTTTATTTATTGTTTTATAACGGGCTTATTGTAAACAGCAGAGCAACACTACAGAGCACATGTAGCAACAGAAAACGCAATTATGGTCAATAATGTCAAGACTTAAATACTACAAAATACTGTAGTACATTTAGTTTTACATGTTTGGTGTAATGCACCATTTAATAGGCTTCTTGGACACAAAAATCAGAAAAGTGGCAGATATTTTGGCATTAAATTTAAAGTGTTGTTTTGCACTAAAGCCAAGTATTCCATATAAAGTGAGCCAAACAGTAAATAACAAGAACTAGCAAATAAGTGTGAGCCAATAACTCAGTTCAATTTGGCCTTGAATGGTGTTATCATTTTCATCCATTTTGTCTCTCATGCAGGTACAGTATGTTAGTTATTTATTGTACATTTATGTACAATAAATGTACCCCGTCATTGTCAGGCACAGTATTATTGGCCATTATTCCATTATCAGTTGCTACGGTCCCAGATGCACACTGCAGTCATGTGACACAATTTGCTCTCACATGAGCTCAATCTGTGTGGATTAGAAGATTGGATTTTCTGTAACATGTGACTTACTCTTGGAAAAACACGAACACAATTCAAAACAGTTACAGTACAACCATTTCATACCTCTGGTTGTCCAATGTTTAGTTTAGAGAAACTTTAACATCTGTTCTGCCTGGAAATCGAGTGGCTTTGGCAAATGATTTAATGTTTTGACTAAATGAAGGGTTTTCAGGGACAAGCCTGTATATAACTATATTATTCTGTTAAGATTTTAAATGTATTGTATCCGATTATAATATACCAGTAGAAAGCATTAATCATAGTCATCTCATTTAAATCCAGAGATCCCATAGAAGGAACTTTGTGGTTTTGATTATAACTCCACTTTTTTTTTTGTGTGGATATATTTATATATATATATATATATATATATAAGTTGTAACATTAGAAAGAGCCTGTTACCACTATTAAATAAATTAATACTTGCTATGTTTGGCAGCACATAAAAAGATAATGTATTGTGCTTAAATGTTATTGTTGGCCGCAAGGTCTAGTTCTTAAATTTGTAGTTTATGTTTCAAGACCTGCATCTCCCAATACACATCTTCAAGCTTTTTCCGGCAAATTGAATGTTTCAATTATATTCCATAATTGAAGTACCTATTTCACACTTAGGCCTTTGTTTTTTGGGACCAGGGACTCCACATTCTGTGAGCATTACGAGCACACCGTGTGATATATTTGTATCCTCAAACCTAGTCCTGCTCCTTCTAGCCAGCTTTCATATCTCGTCCATACTGCTGGTAGTATAAATGAGCATGATAATGATGTTCAGGCAGCACCATTCTTAAACAGAATCCCTGCTCTTGTTTTGTCAGGTTTCTGTGCACCTCATATCCCAAAATAGTGAGTGACTTGGTTTGCCGAGGTCTCACCAAATCCTCCAGCTCTTCAGGGGGCACCCCATTTCTGGCTAAGCATTTTTGTCTAATTCTTTGTGTAGATGCTCTTAGCAATTTCACTTCCCTCTGTAACCTCACACGTCCATACTGTTTTACCCTTTCCAAAAATATCTCTTTGAAATACCTGTACATCAAAACATCTAAGTTATTCCACGTTTTTATCTTTGCTTTGGTTGCATCGTGAAGAGGATGGACATCTTTAATTGCCCGACTATTTAAGCGGACATAGGCAAGCTCCTTCAAGTCTAAGTTTAAAAGCGCACCCAAAAGAATGAGTGATTCATCGAAATGTTCTGCTATCATGACCAAGTTAAAAGTTTCCTCAAGTGACGCGAGATCTGCGGGCCAGGAGGAGGTCCAAACCTGGTTATCAAGGCCCAGGTCAAAGGTCATTGGATTCTTTGCTAGACCGTTTTGAGGGATTTTGGGGTCCCAAAATGTCTCGGGAGAGTCCAAGAAAACAGTCAAAGCCGTTTTGTTGCTAGGTATGATTGTGGCTGCAGTGAAGGCAGGAATGGAAGAGGAGTGATAGGCAAAAATGGACTCAAAAGTATGGACCGGATCTCTCAGAATGGTGATGAAGATGGGGTCACCGGTCATGACCTTTTTTAGCTCAGACAGGTCAAAACGAAGGGAAGAGGAAAGAATGTCAAAATGATCAGAGCCACTGGGTAACTCGTCCACAAATTCTGACTGGAATCTGAAACAAAGGTAATTTTAATGCCTTGTCTTACACAAATTCTATTGGCATAAAAACGTGCTGTGAATCTCAAGCACATACTTGCCAGGGTAGTTGAAGTTGTAACCCTGATGAGGAAAAGCAAAGGTAGCAGCGTCCCTCTCTCCCATGCGGAATAGTAGGTTTTGCACCGTACTGGCCCCGGTTCTGTGGGTTTTGAGGAAAACTGCTGGAGGAGAGTAGGTCCTGGTCTGTAGCAGATCCAAGGAGAGAGCTTCTGATGGACTTCTCAGCCTGTTTGACCTCTGCTTAACGGGCATCTTTAAACTGTAAGAACTACACAAAAGCAGAACTGTGTGAAGTAGAAACCCAGAATTATGCATTGTGTTGAGTTCAATACTGACTTGTAAAAAAAGACAAGTTTGTCAGACAGATCTCTGTACCAAAGAAGTAATAAAATTGTTACTTCCACAGGAATTATCCCAATAAGTATAGAAAAACCTGAAAACCCATCATGCACTTAAACTTCAAAGATAATTTTAGAATCCTCTGAGACAGCCCTCGCTTATAGCAGTGAAGGTTTATTAGGCTGTGTTTTTATTGTAGTCTATGCACATGGTAAATGGTGTCAACTTATATAACGCTTTAAACCACTGTACATCAAGGAACCACTCACCCATTCACACTCATCTCCCATCAGAGATAACCTCATACAGCAACATTAGTTGTTATTTAATTTCTTTGAAACCATTTTCATGAGACGTCGACTGAAGTTACTGTATACCAAGAAGAAATGTATGAAAGAAAAACTCACCCGGACTGCTGTAACAGATGAGTTCCTATAAGAATTGAGATAAATGAGGCCCCCAAAGTAACTATAAGGCCTACCACATGGTATCTCCAAACACGGATGCCAAATGTGCAGAAAGTCATACTGCTGTATCCCACTGCCTCACATTTAATGTTTGTGTGCAGTGCTTGCTTGTTGAGCTCTCTGTGGCTTAAGACAGCTTCCCAACCTCACCTTAAGAAGATAAGCACGTCTAGCACAGGGCAATTAACTCATGTGCCTTCTACTGAACATGAAGATAAGCTATTTAATGTGTTAGTTTCTTTTGTAAAATAGGGTTGTTTTTGGATTTAACCTACAAGATACAATAATGGCCCAAGCCTTCTTTTTGTTGTTGAGGCTTATTCAAGAAATACAATCGGTCAAATGAAGACACGTGTCCAACGAGTACGCTGGATATTTACTTCAATGGCTGGAGGACGCCATTTCGGCTGCATGACACCTGACAATCCTTGTGTTGATTGGTTTGCAGCACAGGGAGAAGGAGATTATTATTATTATTTTTTTTTTTTTTTTTTAGTGGCAACTTCTTTTTTTATATACAGAAACGAAAGCAAACATTACAGGAATTCGTGGCACTGAATCGTTATGGTACATCGCAACGTAGATTTTCACAAATGCACACATTTTGGCCACAAACTAAATTGCCTAATTTATTTGAGATTTGTCCTCTGCAGTGAAGAGTCCCGTCTCCGTAGGGTCTTTGAAGCTATCGAACGTGTTCCCAGAAGTGCAAGAGATTCTTTGTAAAAGTTGAGCAATAATGAATGTTTAAAGTGATGTCTGTGAAGTGGAAACTTAGAAGTGAAAATAGCATGCCTAGTTGACGTCAAAATAGATATTTAACGTTTGAAAATGTGATATACTGCCTATGTATGAGCAGGTCAGATTTTCAAAATGGCATGGAGCGCCCTCTGTAGGCAACAGTACATGTAAAGGAACAGTGAAAACAAGCTTTTACTTTCAGACTAATGGCATGCTGGTAAATCCATTGGCACCAAGATGAACACACTTTGAGCTCCGAGTTCTCTGATGGATTTTGGCTTTGCGAATGTGGAGAATAGTTTTGCTTTCTATCTATGAAGCTAAAAATCCCACGAAATATGGATCAAAGTGCTTAGGCTGTAAAAGAAGAAACAACCAAAGCAAAATATGAATCCAGGGAAGGAGGGAACATTAAGACAAGGATAAAAGCTGGAAAATATCAATTTTGCATGACATGTTTCATGTATCAATTAAATCCTGCGTTTCCTTCCTTGTTTTTTGGCTACCTGCCATCCTTTGAAATCTCAGCCGATCTAATCTACACTGAGCTGGATGAGTGAGAGGTCCACTGACACCTGTTGAACGTGGTGAGCCCCGGTCTTATGTACAGTACATGCAGATGCCTGACCCCATTCCTGCCTCCACAAGGGAAACACACAGAGCCTCTCACTGCCTTGAGAAGGAGATCATTGAGCCCCACGGCTAATTTGCTCAACCTGCCTTCCAGGGCATCTTTTCCACCTAGGAAACCTATAGAAATGTATGTGTTGGTGTATTTTTTTGTCCGAATTGCTACAGCAACTGTTCACGCAACAACGGCATCATTTTCGTACAGCAAACTCTTCTGTTTAGCGATAGCTAATGTAAATAATCACTCAACCTCCACAATGGCGCGCTCCTGTGGGCTGAATGCGACGTCACCATTTTTGACTGATTTTAAAATGTCATCAACAATCCGCAAACCGGATAAGAATATTCATTTAATCAAGTAACATTTTGCAGTCGCCTTTTCCTCACATATTTTCCATTATTAGCCTATCAATAGACAATAAATAACATCCCTTTATAATTATAATAATTCAATCCACCTTTTTTTTCTGCGGATACCCTGTGAAGTTAGGGGACCCCATGTTGAGAATCACGGGCCTGCAGCATTATTAGCCTATGCCGATGATAATTGGAGAAAAAAACAACTGTAGGTGACACGATGAAATCGACGACGCAGGACTTTATTAAGACTTCAACGGATCTAGACCGATGAATCTGTCGATAGCCCATTTTGTAACAAGTTTATTTCGCGCATGGATGTATTCAAAGGTAGTTTGTCCTCATATTCGGCCGTGTGTGCTCTTCCTGTGTTGTTCCTCCCCTCCCCCACAGTCAGCCGGTGTAGGGCCTGTGTTCTCGGCCTATGCAGCTGTAGGGGGCGCTGCAGAGCCACGGCCTGTCAGACACGGGGAGGGGGGGGAGCAGGAAAAACCCACAGGCTCGTTTGGTCTTTGTTTCTGGCTGGGAGGAAAACCAAAAGACAGTGCGACCGGCGACTTTTCAAACATCACATTTGGGAACTTGCGTGAGTAAACATTACTTTTATGACTTTTGTGACAGCAAACACAGGCCCATATTTTCAAGTGTTTCTCTTTGGGAGAGTGTTTTACTGGTTTTAATCCGTTTGTGATTGTGAAAAGATGAGAGCGACATTGAGTAGCGCTGCCGTGGCGCGGCTCAGTGCAATGAATGAAAATAGTTTTTGGAAATGTGCTCAGAGCGGAGCGCTGGCCAAGTGTACGGAAGGCGCGATGGATCAATCAACTCCACTGATGAAGATGCTCAACATTTAACTCATCTTATAAGATATTTTTTCATCGGTCTGTCCTGCCTAATTGGCCTCATAGAGCATGGTCGGCTAAGCTAACAGCTAGCATGCTAACAGCTTGTGTTGTTGTATTGTGAGACAGAGCTTCTACTGATTACTTTGTCTGAATTCTGCAACTTTTGTTTAATACACAAGTTGGGAACATCTCTCTTTAAACGGAACAACAAAAACTAGTTATTGATCAATAAAATAAACGGTTAAAACTAAGTTGTTGCTTTAACAACAACACGCTAAAGATGTGTAATTGTTTCACACGGCTAGGCTAACACAACCATAGCCACTTATGCCAACTGTTTTTGTTTGTTGGGCATAAGTTTTCTCTACTTACTGAAATGAGTGAGTCACAGTGTGTCGAATATTTAAAGTAACATTTCTGTCCTTCAGTGTGAGTGTACAGGCCCTCTGGAAGGGGTCTGATCTGGTGATGACCTCAGTGGCTGAAATTGATACATTTAGGAAATTCTCTTATGTATTTGATTATTTGTTACACATGTTTTGCTTATTTTTATTATTGAAAGTCAGCTCAAAGTGCCGTAAAGTAATACCTAGAGACATGATGTGTTGAATAGATGTTGCTTGAAATGGCATGTTGACATGTAGGCAGGAAATATGAAATACAAATCTGTAATGGGTTATAAATGTATTGCAACACTTTGTGCTGCAATACCAAGTATTTATACTTTAACAAGTATTGCAGTACTTGTGTTTGGAGGCAGGTTTCTTTGTTTTCCAATAACAGTTACACAGCATATTGTAACATTTTGTGTTCAATCTTAACACTTCAATAAATGTAAAATGGCATTTGATTTGTAAACTTTAGGACACATGACTTTTTAAACATTACTTTCATTACTTACTGTATCGCAATATGTATCGGATCGGCCCCCGAGTATCGTGATATCGAATCGTGACAAAAAGTGGGTCGTCCCAGCTCTAATATTTATTGACGTGTGAAAAGGATCCGTGTCTTGTTTGATTTATTGACCCACAATCACATCTCATTTAATTTGGATACAAGTATTATTAATAGAAATATTACCTTTCCCTCTGTCAACACTCAGACGTCGTTCACTTAAACACTGCAGTACTGACTTGTAGTGTTCTCTTAAATCACTGTTTTCTAGTGGACCTTACTGCTACAGCACGTTCCCAGTTTGGCCTGAGAGATGTCCACTCCTGACCCCCCCATGGGAGGGACCCCTCGGCCCGGTCCCTCCCCGGGTCCAGGGCCATCTCCAGGGGGCCCGTCTCCAGGTTCAGCCCACAGCATGATGGGGCCCAGCCCAGGACCTCCTCACCCCTCTCAGGGACCAGGATACCCTCAGGAAAACATGCACCAGATGCACAAGGTATTGTTATATACAGTCAGATGTAAATGTAGTACACGGCAGGTAAACGGTTGTTCCATGACATAAAAAAAAAAAAGAATATATAGTTTTGACTATTGTAACTTTATGGATGTTGTTTTCTGCTTGTCACAAAGCGTATTTATTCTAATGTTTGTTTTATGGCGTATGATCCCTGTTCTCTGTTGGTGCGATGTCTAGCCCATGGAGCCCATGCATGACAAGGGGATGTCTGACGATCCTCGCTATAGTCAGATGAAAGGAATGGGTATGAGGCCAGGTGCACATCCTGGTATGGGACCTCCTCCAAGCCCTATGGACCAACATTCCCAAGGTATGGACTTTTATTTAGAGGATTTGGGGATTTGTATTGAGTTGTTCAATTCATGCACATGTATTTAATCTTCTATCGTATGCTTTTTAAATTCAAGGTTGTTCATTGTGCACATGTCCAGTAGCGTTAACAAATAATGGCAAACTAACTATTTTCTAACAATGTGATATCTATTCGAGCCAGGCCTGTTTGAACAAGTTCTAATGCTGTGGAAAGGCACAAAATAAACTAGATATGCAGAGACGACTTACGAGATGTAAACAATTACACTGTGGTAAATATAATGTACAACCTTGGATTTACTGTATAAGCTAAACACCTCACCTCGTCTCTGGATGCTTGTAGAGGTCAAAATATTTGCACAAGCAGGCTATAGGACAGTACCTAAATATCTACATTGTTTGCAGCTTTCTTGTTATGAACATTCAAATTGCAAGTTAGATAGGATTGGAAATGTGTCCCTAAATATCCATAACATTTTAAGTTAGACAAAATGGGCACACTGTGGAGGTAGTGAAACCAGTACAAGTACCCGGGCACAGTCATGGACAGTAAACTTTACATTGGAGGCTCACGTGGACGCTGTGTGTAGCAAAGAATGCACTTTCTCCGCAAGCTCAGAGGCTACAATGTTGACAGTGTTTTTATGAGGATGTTCTATAACTGTGTGTATTGTTAAGTCAGTCCTTACTTTTTCTTTTTTTTGCTGGTCTGACATGACAAACTTAAAAAATCTGAATCGTCTGCACAGCTTTGTAAAAGAATGTGGAAAAATTGTTGGATCTCATCCGAGTGGCCTCCCTGACATTTTTAAGTTTAGGTCGGTGAATAAGGCAAAGAAAATCCTTGCTGACACCCTCACACGGTGGGCAGGTTGGGCTCCTGCCCTCGGGTAGGAGGTACCGTGATGTGTGCCCATGGGTAGCACAAGTAGAGTGAAGAACTCTTTTATCCGCACTGTTATTGGGTTTTTAGATAAGTTATATATATATATTATATTATAGAGATTTTATCTTTTCCTTGGTTGCTGCATTTTTATGAATTTGATGTGATTTTCACACTTGTTTACGTACATTTTTAGTAGGGTTTTAATTATTATCTTTTGTCTTTTTATTCCAATCTGTATGATTGTGTTTCTGCTGGCTGCACACAAATTGCCCTTCGGGGATTGAATAAAGTATTCAATTGAAAAATCATTTCGATAACCATTTGTATTTTGGTCATTAGAGACAGTAGGTCAATATAAAGCTATTGTGTAGTTCTAAAAGCTAGAAAGCTTGCTAGAAAAAGAAGTTCTCAAAATAATAGTGTGTAGTGATCACTTATGCCTTGCACTGCATTTCTACACAAAGGAAAGCACACTCTCTTATGTGACCAAACTCATCAGACCAGTTTCTCTGCTTTTACATTGTTCATTTGAAAATGGAGTCAGGACTAGTGTGCTTGAATTTAATTGGTTCGAGACAGCAGCACGTGTGCCTACAGCTCTCCTGGAGCTTGGTGAACATATTGACTCGAGCTGTGTTCCCTTCACAGGTTACCCCTCACCACTGGGAGGCTCAGAACATGCCCCTAGCCCTGTCCCAGCCAATGGACCTCCTTCTGGGCCCATGATGTCTAGTGCTCCTCCGGGCCCTGCCTCTGGGCCCATGGAGGCCAATGGTGACCCAAACCAGGCAATGGCCCAGCCCAACCGTGGTGGTCCTCCTGGGCCTGGGGGCCCTGCAGGACCTGGGGCCAGCCCAGGGGGTGCAGGGGGTCCCACTCCCTTCAACCAGAACCAACTGCACCAGCTCAGGGCTCAGATCATGGCGTACAAGATGTTAGCGCGCAGCCAGCCTCTCCCAGACCACCTGCAGATGGCAGTGCAGGGGAAGAGGCCCATGCCCAACATGCCCCCTTCCACTGGGCCTGGGGGGGCACCAGTGGCAGGGCCGGCACAGCCTCAGGGAAACTATAACAGACCACATGGTACGTCACCTGTCCTCTGACAGATATTTTAATAAAGAGAAGTGTTTTTAAAGTATCTCAAATAGACCATAGAACTAAAGTTGCATTGTTCTAAACCTACAAGATAGAATTACGTTAACCACCTGTATGACACTGTTCACTGTTTTTTTGTCTCTAATCAGAGGCGTAGCTTGCCATAAGGCAAGGCAGGCAAACGCTTGATATACACAGTCTTCCTAATGATTTTGGTGACACGTTTACATCATCTCTCTGGCGCTGTTTATCCCCATCCTGCGGCAAGCTTTAGTGAGTCATGGTTCCCTAATGTTAATTTATAATGAGCAGAGGACAGACTTTTTTTTTTACTCATGGCTCCACCAGACTATATTTCTAATAGTGAAACCAGTTTATTATAACACTCTTCATGACCTAAAGAACCTAATCCTTCTGTTCTGAGGAAAACTTGTGCAGAGAACTGCATTATGGGAGTTGTCAGGTGACCCCGCTCCTGCCCAAACGACGTCCTCTCTCCCAGTGTGCAGTACACTGAGCGGCCACCAGAGGGTCCCTACCGACATTCTTGCTTGGGGCCTCTTGGTACCCTTGCTACGCCACTGTCTCTATGTCTATGTTTTGAAGTCTTCTACATTTTAGAGCAGTTACCTTCACCTTTTTCATCTTAAAATTGTTAGTTATGTCATCACCTACCTCAGGAATGGTTGGGCCGAACATGGCTCCCTCTGGACCTGCTGGAGTACCTCCCGGTATGCCCGGTCAGCCAACCAATGGACCTCCGAAATCATGGCCTGAAGGTGCACTTCTTAATTTAGGGTATATCTGTGTTTTTCCTTCTCATACTGACCCCAGTGTTCCTTGCGTAGGGCCCATGGTGAATGCTGCTGCCCCATCCAGCGGCCCTCAGAAGATGATTCCTCCCCAGCCCACAGGGCGACCCTCACCTGCTCCACCGTCAGTGCCTCCAGCCGCCTCTCCAGTGATGCCTCCCCAGACCCAGTCTCCAGGACAGCCTGCCCAGCCCCCTCCTATGATGATGAAGCAGAGCCGCATCACTCCCATCCAGAAACCTCGTGGGCTGGACCCAGTTGAGATCCTTCAGGAGAGGGAGTACAGGTGAGGAAAGGTTTACGCCTACATCTACAGACTCTAAAGCTCAACCTTTATTAAGGGCGTCATAAGCTCTGAATGCTAACACTTTAAATATGCAAACACGTTCATGAATTTGACTTCATTTAACATAAGTAAATTGTACACAAAGATTTAATTAGATATGATACTCTCCCTTTGCATAATGCGTTCTACATTTTTGCTTTCTTTCCTCAGGCTTCAGGCTCGTATATCTCATCGTATCCAGGAGCTTGAGAACCTGCCTGGGTCTCTCGCAGGTGATATCCGCACTAAGGCCACCATAGAGCTCAAGGCCCTCAGACTGCTCAATTTCCAAAGACAGGTTCATACAAAATGATAGATTCAAATATTTGTATTCCACCTTGCAAATTAGATTATGGTGTAAATGTCTTTGTCTTTCAAAGTTGAGGCAGGAAGTGGTGGTTTGCATGCGCCGGGACACCTCTTTGGAAACTGCCCTCAATGCCAAGGCTTATAAACGCAGCAAACGCCAATCTCTGCGCGAGGCTCGAATCACTGAGAAGCTGGAGAAACAGCAGAAGATCGAGCAAGAGCGCAAACGCCGACAAAAACACCAAGTGCGTAGTTTATACTAACCATGAACTGTGAACCTGACTCGTGCAAAAGGTGCTAATTATTTACATAACTTGTCATCAGGAATACCTCAATAGCATCCTTCAACATGCCAAGGACTTCAAGGAGTACCATCGATCCATCACTGCCAAGCTCCAAAAGGCCACAAAAGCTGTTGCTACCTACCACGCCAACACTGAGCGTGAACAGAAGAAAGAGAATGAGCGCATTGAGAAGGAGAGAATGCGGAGGCTCATGGTAAGTCATTTCTCATCCAGAAAGAGAAGTGGATGGTTTGTTGGTGTTTGATAATTATTAGCACTTCATGTTAAGTTATTTGATCAATGCAGCTATTTTTGTCTTTATACTCCATGATGCTTCTTTGTAACTCTTCTTTGCCAGGCGGAAGATGAAGAAGGCTACCGTAAACTTATCGACCAGAAGAAGGACAAGCGTCTGGCTTACCTGCTGCAGCAGACAGACGAGTACGTGGCTAACCTCACAGAGCTGGTGCGGGCCCATAAAGCTGTACAGGCACTTAAAGAGAGGAAAAAGAAGAAAAAGAAGAAGGTTGGAATATTATTCAGTGAAAAATAATTATGTTCTGCATCATTTAGATGCATTTAGATGGGCTTAATATTATTTTTCCTTTCATTTTGCAGAAGCCTGAGCCTACAGAAGGGGGCGCTGCTGCTCTGGGACCAGATGGGGAGGTACAGTTGGCAATAATAGTTTAATTTGCACTTAACCACTCCCAAAGTAATATTTCACAAACCGAACACGGGTAAAACTCCCACATTATTATGGTAGAGCATTTTTTTCTGTGTGTTGTAATGTTGCTTAAAACATTTTATTGATTACAGTTTACACATGTTTAATCTCTATGTTTTCGTTTTGTTTATTGACCACACAAACATGTTCTTAATATTTTGTTTCATAGCCACTGGATGAGACCAGTCAAATGAGTGACCTCCCAGTGAAGGTGATCCATACAGACAGTGGAAAGATCCTGACTGGAGTAGACGCTCCCAGGGCCGGCCAGCTGGAGACCTGGCTCGAGATGAACCCAGGGTGTGTAATTAAAAAAACAACACTATTCTCTCCATTTAGTTTTAAAGGAACAGGCCACCGTTTTTTCCAGACTTGGATGTTCTTACCTGAGCTTAGACGAGTTGATGTTTACCTGGCTGGTCTTTACGTGTGCGCTCAGATTAAAAGACCAAAGATGATGTTAGCATTTAACCTCTCCACATCTCCTCTATGGGGCCAAACGCTAGAAGCGACCAAGCTCTTCCACTTTTTCCCTATTTAAATACAGTTAAGTGAGTAGTTACATGATCTAAGTATAGTTACACAAAATTAAACAAGTCGATTTTCTAAGCGGATAAAAAGGGGTACCATTTTGTAAGGCGGATTTAACACCCTAGGAGCCCTTCAGCGTCCGCAGTAAAGTGAAGCCCTTGAAGTGCTCCTAAGATGTTATTAGCCTTGCAATATAGTACCCCTTTTTATCCACTTAGCATCTGAGGTCGATTTTCTAACAACATCTTTGGTCTTTTAATCTGAGCACTTGCGTAAAGACCAGACAGGTAAGCATCAACTCATCTAAGCTCAGGTAAGAAAAACTGTGGCCTGTTCCACAATAATCATTACCTTTTCAACACACAGCCAGCTTTATAATTATTTAGGAACCCATCAAGGAAATGAAATTTATTTGCAAACTTTTCAAAACCTTTTTTCCACAGATATGAAGTAGCTCCCCGATCAGACAGTGAAGACAGTGGTTCAGAAGAGGACGATGAGGTACAGTTTAATAAGTGCACATTTCCACATTTAGTCTCCGCTTGAGCCTGTGACTTTGTGAAGCAATACACTTCTCTACTCTTCTTCTTCTCTTGTCTGAATGATGTTATTTACACACTCTGCTTGCTAATTGTAACATGTATTTCTGGTGTCAGGAGGAAGATGAAGATCCTCAGCCCTCCACTGCTCCAACAGAGGAGGAGAAGAAGAAGATCCCTGACCCTGACAGCGAAGACGTGTCTGAAGTTGATGTCCACAATATCATTGAGTAAATAACACATTTTTTTCATGCTACACAGACATTCTTCATCAACTTCAGTCACATTGTGTAATAATAACAACAAACTAAAGTACGAAACGAGGATCTTGGTACTGGATTAGACAAGACTCTATAATCCTGACATCTGATCTCTTTGTTCTTCCCCAGACACGCCAAGCAGGATGTGGACGATGAGTACGGTAGCCAGGCCTTCAACAGAGGGCTGCAGTCATATTACGCTGTGGCCCACGCTGTTACAGAGAAGGTGGACAAACAGTCCTCTCTTATGGTCAACGGGTCACTGAAACAATACCAGGTATGCAAACAAAACCAATTGTTGATGAGCAAATGACACACGTAAGCCAATGTGCATCCATAATTGGTGTTTAATGTTTATTCTTATCACTGAAGACTAATGCTAACCAATGTTAATGCTAAAAAGGTGATTTTGGCCTCTTAGGTTTCCTTGTGTATTTCTGATGGCTGCAGTGTTGGCTTCCCTTGTTGATAGTAGTTCCAATAACATCATGATAGTAAAGTGACTCTTAACCTCCTGGCCACTGTCTACGCAGATCAAAGGTCTGGAGTGGCTGGTGTCACTTTACAACAATAACCTCAATGGCATCCTTGCCGACGAGATGGGCCTGGGCAAGACCATCCAGACCATCGCACTCGTTACTTACCTCATGGAGTTAAAGCGCATCAACGGGCCCTTCCTCGTCATAGTACCTCTATCGTAAGTACATACTACGTACAGTCCTCCACTAAAAAAATAATTGAATGTAAAATGCTCATTGATGGTAAACTCTGTGTTGCACATTTTTCCAAATTACTTCAAATGTAATACAAAGAAAAGGAAACTTGAAAATGTATGCCAGGTGCAGGCGAAATACGTCATTGACTTGAAATGGAAGGACACAGAAACCCCTGGGGTGAAACTGGATTAAACTAATGTCCAGTGACGTGGCGCTGGAGAAACTGACTTAAAACTGGATGAATTTAAAGACATTTCCCTTTTCATGCCTAGTCAAATATTTTTATTCTTAGAAACTAACTTTATTGTAATTGAGTGACGGGTGGTCTTAGGGTGAGGGAAGGATTTTATTTAAGTTCTATTTGTGGGTGTGTTTTCTGTGTTTAGTCCTTTTTAAAATGTAAATTATCAGCCTTAAAAGAGGTCCAGGTAAAAAAAATAAACACACACTACACATGTTTAGAGCAGACAACTGTAGCAGTGTTGCCACTAGGGCTGTAATCAACCAAGGAAATGGTTAGTCGACCAAGAGTATGGCACATGTAGCGATTAGTCGACCAAAAAAAAAAAAGTATTATTATAAAATTATTAAAAATCATTATAAAAACGGTGGTAGAGCGGGTCGTCTCATGATCGGAAGGTCGGGGGTTCGAATCCCGCCTCCTGAAGGTGCACATTGTCGTTGTGTCCTTGGGCAAGACACTTCACCCTCCTTGCCTCCAGTGTCTGCGTACACTGGTGTATGAATGAGAGTGTGAATGGGTGAAGTAGCCTGGTGAGACCAGAATGATTCCCCTCAGTATTTTTTTATCCAGCGGGGGATCAGTCTGGTCACCCAGTCAACGCTCGCGCCTTCCGCAAAATTAATCCGTTCACGTCCAATCTGAATCGTTTATTTGCCGTGACGTGTTGTTAGCGAGCAACGTCACTCACGGGACGCGGAAGTCCCCTCAATAACAATCTACGAACGATGCACGAAAGAGAGAAAGCGTGTCTCCAGTCGGCGGTAAATGACCAAAAAACACATCGACAGTAGGTGAGTTTCGTTATTCATAATCCTGCGCAAATATTAACGCAAAACCGCTAATAAAACCACATCAACAGCAGACGCCCGCCCTTCGCTGATTGGTTTACTCCGCTTCCTGTTTGCTTGCGTATCTACCGCTGTGGGAAAAGGATTCGACGCAAAGGTGACCAGACTCACCGGCTGGTACAGCGGTGAGTCTGGATTTTTCCAGGCTATGGGTGAAGCCCCTTATGAAAGACCAACAGGCCGTTTGGAACCATGAGGCCGTCCTTCCGTGGACCCAACACCTGCAGGAGGAGCCATAGGGGCTGGTGCAATGTGATTTGAGCAGCTCCAACAGCTGCCCCCACGACCCGGCAATGGACAAGTGGAAGAAAATGGATGGATGAATGCTGCAATTGAAAGCCCCTGCATAGTAAAGTCTAGTCGACCAATGAAAATCTTGGTCGACCGCGACGGCATCGACCAATTAGTCGACTAAATGACCGAAGTTCCCAGCCCTGGTTGCCACAGTTCAGACTGACTGCGCGTGGCACTGACTTTGATGTTGGTCATGCTCGTAATAATCACATTCTCACATTTGTTTATCTGACAAATAAATCTGTACATCAAGTTTCTCAAAGCTGCATGAAAAGTTCTGATGCCAGCAGAAACGAATAACTGGCTGGCACTCTCCTATCGAGGTCTTTTCAGCACTTTACCAGGCGTCAGCTTATGAAAGGTTGCAAAAGTGATAAAGATAAGTTTTAAAAAGACTCTATACTTATGTTAGCCCTCATTACATTGGGCGAGATGCTGTGTGTGAAACCTACAGAACCATTGTGTGGAAGAGTGTACGTTAAAACTCTCCTTTGTTTACAGAACTCTATCGAACTGGGTGTACGAGTTTGATAAGTGGGCGCCATCAGTTGTCATAGTCTCCTACAAGGTCAGTATTCATCAAAAAGATAAGCACATCATGGCTGGATGCTATAAAACCTTCCATTTATCCAGAAAGATTTTGCCAACACAAAACACAATAGATACAAGTATAAAAGATGTAATGTGCATCAATCATCTATCTTTGCATCAAGCTACTAAGTTACTCTTTAAAAGTCTGGCCACCAAAAACAAGGGAATAATCCTAGTTTAAATTGCACGTCCCAAGATGTCGTTGGAAAAAATGGATGACCTAGATTCTTTTTAATTGCAGGGGTCCCCAGCTGCTCGTCGCGCCTTTCTTCCCTTGCTGCGCAGCGGCAAGTTTAATGTTCTGCTCACCACATATGAGTACATTATCAAAGACAAACAGGTGCTAGCTAAGGTAAGGAAATCCAATTCCCAGTCGTCCCATCGCGCCTGTCGGGACACGTTTATAACCAGTGTCCTGCTCCTCAGCTTCGGTGGAAGTACATGATTGTGGATGAGGGCCACAGAATGAAGAACCACCACTGTAAGCTGACCCAGGTGTTGAACACGCACTACCTGGCACCGCGTCGTCTGCTCCTGACCGGGACGCCTCTCCAGAACAAGCTGCCTGAGCTGTGGGCCCTGCTCAACTTCCTGCTGCCCACCATCTTCAAGAGCTGCACCACCTTTGAGCAGTGGTTCAACGCCCCCTTCGCCATGACCGGAGAAAAGGTCTGTCAGTGGACTTTGTGAGCTGCAATTAGATGTACTAGGGATTGTTGGAAACCTTCTGTCTGCTGAACCCATGAGGCTTTTTCTACTTTATAGTTTATTTGTATGAATTGGCAATATAATTGAAGTGCTTCCAATGACTTTTATTTAATTGTATTTGTTGTAGTAAGTTGGGAGTTGCAGTGTGAAGTTTTGCACTTTTCTAATGTGCAAAATGTAGACGAGGTATATGTAGAAATCCACACGATCTTACTTACGATCTTTGTGTCGCATTAGGTCGATCTGAATGAAGAGGAGACCATTCTGATTATCCGTCGTCTTCACAAAGTGCTCAGGCCTTTCCTCTTGAGGCGACTCAAGAAGGAGGTGGAGGCCCAGCTGCCTGAGAAGGTCAGCACTGATCCCATTTCTATGATCACTGGCAATGGGCTTTTGCGTGAGTGCAACTGTGTTTCCCTCTGTCCTGTAGGTGGAGTATGTGATCAAGTGCGACATGTCGGCTCTTCAGAGGGTGCTGTACAGGCACATGCAGGCCAAAGGAGTGCTGCTCACAGACGGGTCAGAAAAGGACGGCAGGAAGGTAAATGTTTCATGATGTACATTTATACAGTAACGAAAAACGAAACGGGGATAATGTGTTGTTAATGTGTTGTTTTCTTTCCAGGGTAAAGGTGGTACCAAGACTTTAATGAATACGATCATGCAGCTCAGGAAGATTTGTAACCACCCCTTCATGTTCCAACATATTGAGGTACCGCACTCTTAATTCTCTCATTTTAATGTTGCATTTTCAGTATGTAAACTAAAATGGGGCAACAACTTTTAAATAGTGTTGTAAAGAAAAGCCAAGAAAATAATAAAATATTCAAAATCACAATATTTGGAAATTAGACAATGGAGATGATGTGGAATGTTTACAATTTACCATGTAGAGCCATTACTACACGCTGAACCAACCGTGTCCAACAATACTTACTGTGCTTTGATTTTCCATTTCTATTTATTTCAAGTGTCGTCCCATTGAGATGAACCATCTCTTTTTCAAATCATTAATTGTGCTTTAAAACTAATTGATGATTATTTTGCCTCACAGGAGTCCTTCTCTGAACATCTTGGCTTCTCCAATGGAGTTGTCACTGGGTATGTATGACTTTAACGTCTAACTTGGTATCTCAGTGAACAAAAAATGTTAAATCAATATTATAGCTGTATAAACAGGAAGTAGGTTGAAAATGATTTATCTATTATACTTATGTTGCGTAGACCTGACCTGTACCGCTCCTCGGGGAAGTTCGAACTGCTGGACAGGATCCTGCCCAAACTCAGGGCCACAAACCACAAAGTGCTCCTCTTCTGTCAGATGACGTCCCTTATGAACATCATGGAGGACTACTTTGCCTACCGCAGCTTCAAGTACCTGCGCCTGGACGGTAAGAAATGCATGCTATGTACTTTTTTATTTGTTGGCAACCTTAAAAACATGTCATTACTCACCAGTTGCTGTATATTTATGTATGTCTATACATTGAGCATGCCCATATCAATGATTACCTGTTGATACACCCGTAACGTCCACATAATGAGTCCTGTGGGTGTTTTTGTTGTAGGAACGACAAAAGCGGAGGACCGTGGGATGCTGCTGAAGACCTTCAATGACCCTGCCTCTGAGTACTTTGTGTTTTTGCTCAGTACCAGGGCAGGTGGACTGGGGCTGAACCTGCAGTCCGCTGACACTGTTATCATCTTTGATAGTGACTGGAACCCTCACCAGGTATTAAAGCACCTGCATGAGTTTCATTTCTGCAATTCTTCTACAGTCATGGGATTTCCTCCAACTAAAGTGGTGCTGATATGACATTTTCGTCTTATTTTTTGTTTTGGGCACGGAGCTTCTTTTTTTTTTTTTCTTCTCAGCACTCAATGTGCAAAGACTATTCTAAGTTGTATTTTATTTTGATCAAGTGAGTCATAGAAAAGTAAAAGGCCTTTTGCATCGACATGTACAATGATTTTCTTTCCCATCTGCGTTCCCCAGGACTTGCAGGCCCAGGACAGAGCCCATCGTATTGGGCAGCAGAATGAGGTGCGAGTGCTGCGTCTGTGCACAGTGAACAGCGTGGAGGAGAAGATCCTGGCTGCAGCCAAGTACAAGCTCAATGTGGACCAGAAGGTGATCCAGGCTGGGATGTTCGACCAGAAGTCCTCAGGGTGCGAACGGAGAGCGTTTCTACAGGCCATCCTGGAGCACGAAGAACAAGACGAGGTGAGGGCTCGTTCTCTCACTTTTCTATTTTATCTATGAAACTGTATGTAGCCCTTGTTTACTCAACGCAATTAACTGAGTGGGCTGAGGGTTATTTTTTACAGTTTTATTTTAACCTAACTCTTCTATAATAGTTTGGATCACTGGAATACCTTTAAATTAACACTAAACACTAATGGACTTAAGCGGCTGACTTAGAAGTAAATTAACACCAAACACAAGGTAAAGTATAAAAAAGTACTAACAATTTAATAAGCAGAAATAATACCAAAAAAAGTAGCAGGTATTTGGTTTCAAGTCAATAGCACAGCACTCTCCCACCGTACCAATGAATCCCCACTCACAAAGGGCAAACAAATAGGCACAATAACTGGCTAATAAAATAGTCCTAAGCCGGCAAGATACACCCTAAGTTGCAGGCCTGTATCGATGCTCGTGAAACGTGGAGATCCAAAACAAAAAGGGGCGCTTCACTCAAAGAGCAAAAATAAAGAAATGCAGAGTACCGTGTGTAAACGTGTAATCCCACTAGATCGGTCCAGGTAATGGGTCGTCCTCGGCTCCAGCTCGGGGGTCCAGACACAGCAAGGCGATGCAGGTGCGTGGTCCACACCCGATCCGCGGCAACTTGTCTTCGTTTCCCACGTTGCCAGAGGTACTCTGAGCGACGTGGGCACTCAGAGTGTCTATCTGGGGTCCGTACTTCAGTAACGATCCTCATCAAGCTTCTATGTCGCATGAGGTTAGCGAAACGGCAGCCTACAGTAGTCCTTGTAGCGAACAGGCTGGGTTAGCCTCGGCTCTAATACGATGTAATAAGCGGTACAAACACGGTCCTGGAGCTTCGAGCTGAAGCTACACAGCGTCCTACAGCACTTAATCACTCGCACATAAAAAAAACAGTGGTTTGTACAGCACAAAACCACGGCACAACTTTCTTTAAAAAATACAAAAAATAAACAAACTCTCTTCACGGTGTCTCTTTTCCTCACCGAACCAGATCTAACCAGTTGCTCTCTCACCGTGTTCCACAAGAACCTATGTTACCTTCACAGACTATTTCTAAATAGGAAGATGCACATTTCACATGTACAGCAAAATAAATGAAATACTATTGCATAACATCATTTTAACAATGTAAAAACCTTTTTACCATGAACTTGGCTTTTATTAAAGTAAACCCATGAAATACATTAATTTGTCACTTCACTATTTATAATCTTTTACATAACGTATGTTTTACTATTTATGCATGTATATTATCCGGGTTACATGTAATTTAAAAGTGTTTCCTTGCCTATAGGAGGAGGATGAAGTGCCTGATGATGAGACTGTAAATCAGATGATTGCGAGAAGTGAAGATGAGTTTGAACAATTTATGGTGGGTAAATCTTTGGTTGTTGGGGAGTCTGGTCCCATTTCTTTACCAAGTACTGAAAGACATTGTTACAATAGCTGATTTTAACTTGTACTGTTGCAGCGCATGGATCTGGACCGGCGGCGGGAAGATGCTCGGAACCCTAAGAGGAAACCGCGCCTGATGGAGGAGGACGACATGCCCAGCTGGATCCTGAAGGATGACGCAGAGGTGGAGCGTCTGACCTGTGAGGAAGAGGAGGAGAAGATGTTCGGGCGAGGCTCACGCCAACGCAAGGAAGTGGACTACAGCGACTCACTCACAGAGAAACAGTGGCTCAAGGTACCGTGCTCATCGACATGTGCTGACTTACTGTGCACACGAGTAGTACATATGAGAGGTTACATTTCCTTAATAATGTACAAACTTTAATTCCTTTCATATTGAAGCATCCATCCATTTTATTAACCTTTTTAATCTTGATAATAGTGTTGTTGTTGGCACCTTTCAACCCCCTCCACAAGACTGGTTTCCCACACATATTCATTGAAATATTTATAGATTTAGTACCCACATGTGCTGCGAAATATATATAATTTTATGACCCATTTAGGCAGACATTTAAGAAATTCCAAAGGGTTCACATACTTGTATAGGTTTTTCAGAGTTATTTTCTAATATCTAATTCCTAGCCTATTTTATTGAGCTTTGAACCTCAAAACAAGGTGAACAAGGTATCCTAAATTTAAACCTGGGTCTATCCATTTAGATTTGTCACTGAAAATACTGGGTCATATTTATATCGGTAATCTACAGTAAATTTCTTCTCCACTCCGCAGGCCATTGAGGAGGGCAACCTGGATGACCTAGAAGAAGAAGTGCGTCACAAAAAGACCACCCGGAAACGCAAGAGGGATCGAGACGACGGCATGTCCACTCCCAGCAGCTCTGGACGGGGGCGGGACAAGGACGAAGATGGCAAAAAGGCCAAGAAACGCGGGCGCCCGCCGGCTGAGAAACTGTCCCCCAACCCTCCCTCTCTCACCAAAAAGATGAAGAAGATCGTGGACGCTGTCATCAAGTATAAGGACGGGTGAGAAGATGTGGATTGGTTTTAAATGGGACTAAAACTGCCAAAATATGGTCTAAAGTCCTCCAAGTGGACCAAATGTTGTTGTACTACATAATGAGAATAAATTGACTCTTATCTACCTGCAAAATATCCCAAAACCAATTATTGATAACAAAAGACAGCCTTTGATATCAGATGTTAATATTGGATTTTTTTTGCTGCAGCAATGGCCGGCAGCTGAGTGAAGTCTTCATCCAACTACCCTCTCGAAAGGAGCTACCGGAGTACTATGAGCTTATACGCAAACCTGTGGACTTCAGGAAAATTAAGGTATTTGCACCATGGCATATTCCATTTCCTTTCTGACGAGCTTCAGAAATAAATGCTAGTTTACTGGGTAAAAAATGGCTTAGAGATCCCTGAGCTGAGCTAAACTTCATGCTCCCCTTGTCTTTCAGGAGAGGATCCGTAGCCACAAATACCGCGGCCTCAACGATCTGGAGAAGGACGTGATGCTGCTGTGTCAAAACGCTCAAACTTTCAACCTGGAAGGCTCTCTGGTCAGTTGCCTGAGCTCATCACAATGTCCGTGAATCTCGACCCAGCAACATAAATCTCACAACCAATCTTTTCAGATCTACGAGGACTCCATCGTGCTGCAGTCCGTGTTCACCAGTGTGAGGCAGAAGATCGAGAAGGAGGAGGAGAGCGAGGGAGAAGACAGTGAGGAAGAGGAGGAGGAGATGGACGAAGGCTCAGAGTCTGAATGTGAGCGACGCAATCTCTACATACTATGACTTCGAACGCAAGTGTCGTATTTCCTGACATCAGTGAGTTCTGTTGTGTCTTTTAGCTCGATCCGTCAAGGTGAAAATTAAACTCAGCCGGAAAGACAAGGGCGACAAAGGGGGCAAAGGTCAGAAGAGGAGAAGCAGAGGGTCTCGGGCCAAACCTGTGGTGAGCGACGATGACAGCGAGGACGAGCAGGAGGAGGTGAGTTGGTAATTTACAACTAAATACTGAATACGCAACAAGGGTTAACAAAAAGCTACATACCAAACTGAAATGATTTAATTTTGGCTAGACTCAAATGTCATACAGTAGTACCCTCCGTAATATTGCCCCTGTCAGCCCGATTTACAAGTAAATGCTTTTTCTTTTTTTTTTATCATCTCAGGATCGCTCAGGCAGTGGCAGCGAAGAGGACTGAACCCTCTCCTGAGCCGATGGAAGCCCTTCGCGCCCCTTGACTGTGATTTATATATTTTACTTAGAAACAGCAGGGCTTAGACCTAGAAGAGCTCCTTTTTAGTGAGACTGTTGTATTCCTATCTAAATATAGCATTAATTAAACCATTAAACTTAAGATATGACTCACCCATTCCCATATTTAATGCATTTTCCTGTATGAATAGTAGTGTTTCTTTTGTTTTCTCCCAGTGGAACGTGTCGGAGCCTATTATAGACTGATCATGGGTTAAAGAAAAAAAGTTTTTTTTTTTTTGTCTTTTTTTTTTAAGTGGTATTGATTTTGTTGTATTTGGGACCAGGAGTACTTTTCTGAATGCACGTTTGTCTGGAAGTGTGTCCTCACTTGTGTCTCTAATTTAAAAAGACTGTCTCAGCGGGGCTCAGCGTGTCCCACCAGCAGACCCTCCCCTTCAGGTTGGTAAATGGGGAGGGAGGGGGGGCACAGCCGTTTTCTCGTGTCGCTGTCACTGGACTAAAATTTCACAATAAAGGCGTCTCGTAAGAACAGTTTGGAGTTATTTGTTGCAATCGCCGTCATTATACACACGATGGCGTCCTTGCGCCCTTTATAGCCCTTTGCAGACGCCAACGCAGTCCTATGTTCAAAACAAAAGATATCAGTGACCCAAAAACAACTATACACAGTCAAAGATAAAATTTTACTATTAGTTACGCCACACACATGTTAACACTTTTAAGCTTTGTGCAGTGCTGACTAAAATCCTATGATAAAACAAAGAATGACTGTTATTGCCTGATAATGAAGTCTAACTAGATTAACACAAAAAATATATAATTTCCTTCCAGCAGTGTAGTTGTCTTTTGTAACAATATCGCTATCATGTCATAAAGTAAAATCATGATTGATGAACATTGGGTTGTTTCCTCGTCCCTACGTACCTGCCTTTTCTTTCTTTCCCAACAATATAAATAAATCTATTTAATCCTCCTGCTCTTTGCTTGACAGTAAACTTTTGTCAAAAACTTGGCCTGGTCTTAGCCTACTCAAGTAAGAGCAACGTTACTTTCAATTAATTGTACCTATGTAGAAGTAAAAACTAAACACAAAAATACAGATTTTTTAAAGTAGCCTTGGAGAAAATGTACTGAGTATCAAAGTCTGATTATTTACTGATATAATTTGACAAAATATGAAATAATAAATCCTTATAAAAGGATACTCCAGTAAGAAACATGTTACAATATTACTCAAGTAGAAGCAAACACTACTGTATGATAAAACTACCCTTAAAAGTACAGTTACCTCTGAGAAGTTACTCAAGTACATGTACTTAAATGTAACTGAGTACTAACCGCCTCTGCAGACAGTGACAGTGAGTCATGTTTCCATACAAGGACTTAAATCTGAAATGCGTCAGGGCAGAGTGCGCCTCCACTCTTGATTGGGCAATCCGCCTATGTCTCTGTATTTGATTAAACCAAATTTGTCCTGATGGACTCTATCTGACCACCTCTTCTCTGGTAAATCATTGCCGAAATAATTCTTTGAAAAACTACGACTGGCTGCCACAAAAACAACCATCTGATGTCACAACATCAACATTTCAATAACCATCAGTCAGTACTGCCTTTATAATGAAGTATAGAGTTTGTCTTTCATCTCATCTGTCTGATCCTGGAACATGACAGATTTGGGCCTGTGCACTGGCCTTAGACAGGCTGTAGGGTCACTGTAGTCTTTGAAACACTATAAGAGGACTGTCTGTGGTCAACCTTGTAGCTCTTTATACAGAGGTAAGAATGTACCCTGAATGGTTCTCCTTAGAGCCCAGCAAGTAGCGATAATACAATAGATATAGAATAGATTTATTTATTTATTCTGGGAAAACCTCAAATGCACATAATAGCCATTGTAGGATGGTGGGACGGGGAGGATTTAGTGTCCATAGTTACTAAAGGAATATGAAAACTTCAGAGTGACCCTCCTCACAGGTTTAGAAATTGAACCATTCACTGCCTGGAAAGTAGTCAAAAATGCTGGACAGAGCCATAGTGTAGCAACTTTTGTTTGTTTTTGTTTTGAGAAGCTCTTCATTCATAGCGTTTTTCCCTTTGCCACGTGTTACAGAAAAGGGGGTCTGTGTTTCCTACTGTGTTGCAATAGCCTGTTCTTTGTAACCCCCAAAAGTTCGAGGAAATTTTCACAGCGGTGTTGTGTTCGGTGCAGGGGCCGGTCCTTCTAGGAAAGTGGAAGAGGGGGGAGGATGGGGTTTTGCCTGTTTACGTTTACATCCAGACCACATTCTACAGCTGCTCGTGCCAAGATATACAACTGTTCTGGGTCCTAGGGCTCCGGCCATCTTCCACATACTGCAGTGCAGGGGCGTAGCCAGGAATTTTTTACAAGGGGGGCCATAGGGGTCCAGTTATATTACTGGGTGACACTTCAAAAAGACGATTTAAAAAATCCACTGCCGTCCACAGTAATATTGACCAACCAAAAAGTATTGGTAAAAGTGCTGAACCATTAGAAATTTAATAATGGGACACAAAAGACATTATTACAGTGCCTTGCGAAAGTATTCGGCCCCCTTGAACCTTTCGACCTTTTGCCACATTTCAGGCTTCAAACATAAAGATATAAAACTGTAATTTTTTGTGAAGAACCAACAACAAGTGGGACACAATCATGAAGTGAAATGAAATTTATTGGATATTTCAAACATTTTTAACAAATAAAAAACTGAAAAATTGGGCGTGCAAAATTATTCAGGCCCCTTAAGTTAATACTTTGTAGCGCCACCTTTTGCTGCGATTACTGCTGTAAGTCGCTTGGGGTTTGTCTCTATCAGTTTTGCACATTGAGAGACTGAAATATTTGCCCATTCCTCCTTGCAACACAGCTCGAGCTCAGTGAAGTTGGATGGACAGCGTTTGTGAACAGCAGTTTTCAGTTCTTTCCACAGATTCTCAATTGGATTCAGGTCTGGACTTTGACTTGGCCATTCTAACACCTGGATATGTTTTTTTGTGAACCACTCTATTGTAGATTTTGCTTTATGTTTTGAAACATTGTCTTGTTGGAAGACAAATCTCCGTCCCAGTCTCAGGTCTTTTGCAGACTCCATAAGGTTTTCTTCCAGAATGGTCCTGTATTTGGCTCCATCCATCTTCCCATCAATTTTAACCATCTTCCCTGTCCCTGCTGAAGAAAAGCAGGCCCAAACCATGATGCTGCCACCACCATGTTTGACAGTGGGGATGGTGTGTTCAGGGTGATGAGCTGTGTTGCTTTTACGCCAAACATAACGTTTTGCATTGTTGCCAAAAAGTTGGATTTTGGTTTCATCTGACCAGAGCACCTTCTTCCACATGTTTGGTGTGTCTCCCAGGTGGCTTGTGGGAAACTTTAAACAACACTTTTTATGGATATCTTTAAGAAATGGCTTTCTTCTTGCCACTCTTCCATAAAGGCCAGAGTTGTGCAGTATACGACTGATTGTTGTCCTATGGACAGAGTCTCCCACCTCAGCTGTACATTTCTGCAGTTCATCCAGATGGGCCTCTTGGCAGCATCTCTGATCAGTTTTCTCCTTGTATGAGCTGAAAGTTTAGAGGGACGGCCGGGTCTTTGTAGATTTGCAGTGGTCTGATACTCCTTCCATTTCAATATTATCGCTTGCACAGTGCTCCTTGGGATGTTTAAAGCTTGGGAAATCTTTTTGTATCCAAATCCGGCTTTAAACTTCTCCACAACAGTATCTCGGACCTGCCTGGTGGGTTCCTTGTTCTTCAAGATGCTCTCTGCGCTTTAAACTGACCTCTAAGACTATCACAGAGCAGGTGCATTTATACGGAGACTTGTTTACACACAGGTGGATTCTATTTATCATCATTAGTCATTTAGGTCAACATTGGATCATTCAGAGATCCTCACTGAACTTCTGGAGAGAGTTTGCTGCACTGAAAGTAAAGGGGCTGAATAATTTTGCACGCCCAATTTTTCCGTTTTGTATTTGTTAAAAATGTTTGAAATATCCAATAAATTTCGTTTCACTTCATGATTGTGTCCCACTTGTTGTTGGTTCTTCACAAAAAATAACAGTTTTATATCTTTATGTTTGAAGCCTGAAATGTGGCAAAAGTTCAAGGGGGCCGAATACTTTCGCAAGGCACTGTATTTGAGAAAAGTTAGTATAAGTATAAGCCATTATCGTTAATGTTCATTTATTATTCTGTACTTAACAAAATACCTACAATACAGCAATAAGAAATGCAAGAAATACATTATTTTCCACAATAATCACCAACCACAAAATAACACAAAAGTCCTATTCTCAATAGAAAATGTTGTAAATCCTGATTTTGAGAAAAGAGAAGCAACGCACACCAGAAGTAGTCTCCGAGGTGCAGATGTAGGGGAAAATCTTCATAAATCAAAAAACAACATCGCACACTCATAAGCCGATGTCCAAATTTTAATGATAGTGATTATGTTTTGGCATTAGCCTTCATCAGATATTTCTTTTTTCTTCTTTGAACCAAAATGTATTGGTTCATACTTTCTGGTCTTCCCAAAAAGAGTATCTCAGGTTTACAACTTTTACAAAATTCAGCAGCTCGTGTCCTGACGAAAACCAGGAGGCGGGACCACATTACACCGGTTTTAGAGTCGCTGCATTGGCTCCCCGTGTGTTTCAGGATCGATTTAAAGTTCTTTTAATGGTTTTTAAATTTCTTCATGGTCTTGGTCCTTCTTATCTTTCAGAACTGCTTTTACCTTATGAACCTTCACAGTCCCTTCGCTCCTCTGGCAGGGGTCTCGACTCACGGCGAGACGTCTTTCCAATATTATGGCCCTCGCCTCTGGAACGACCTGAGGAGGAGCTCAGGACCACAGAGAACATTCATGTTCATGTATCAGAATCAGAATAGGTTTTATTGCCATGGTTTGAGAACAGGTTCACAAACTAGGAATCTTTCTCTGTGCAAACGTGCGACATAAAACATATAACACAGACTTAAGATAAAAATAAGCTAAAAAAAAACTTTACACTATAAGGCTATAGGGGCATGCTGTACCAGTTTTCTCAGCTGCCGCAGGAAGAACATCCTCTGCTGGGCCTTCTTGATGAGGGAGCTGATGGTTGGCTCCCATCTGAGGTCCTGGGTGACCTCAGATGGGAAACGGAAGGAGTCCACGATGGAGATGGGGGTGGGAGAATCTGTCAGGGCGAGGGGGGACGGTGGGGCTTTGTCTTTCCTAAAGTCCACGATCATCTCCACTGGATGTGGATGCATGATGCGGGGCGTATTGTTTTAAATGTTGTAATCTGTAAAGCACTTTGTGATACCTTTCAGTATGAGAAGCGCTTTATGAATAAAGTTTGATTGATTGATTGATTGAACTTAATGAACTTGTGACTTTTTATATTTTTGCCTTGCATTTTATTTGGGTTATGTATGAAAATATTCGGAATAAAATATTAATAGTCTATTTTGAGCTTATTGTGCTGTGGAATTAGTGTGTTTAAGTTAAAGAAGTTGGCAATTTTTGTGTTTTATCCTATTTATCACTTGTAGCTAAATTCTGTGCCTTTGGGTTTTCCTGTGGATCCCAGCCCTCTGCTGCTCGTGTTAGCTTCGCCCTGCCGCCTCCACCTCTGAACAGGCTGAGAGCCTCTTACAGGGCTCAGGGCTTCAGAAGCCGAGTATCAGTTTTGCACAAGAACCCCCACATACACACCATGCCATGTGTGCTGCTTCGTGATGGACTGCTGCAGTGCTTTGGAAAATAAAGATTCAGGCCAAATTCACAGTCTCCATCTGTGAGGCACTTTCCACTTGAAGGTTTGAATACAAAGACCATGGAAGTAGTAGGCATTTGTAATTTAGCCCTTACTATAAGTTATGGTATGTATGTATGTTTTTTTAGACATATTGAGTGATGCCAGGAGTTCTATAATAAATAGAGACTTTATTTATTTACAACATAACAACAAAAACACCACAAGCAACAAATATTTACAGGTATCCACATCATGTACACACATTTCATGGACTGAATCTATGTACAGCTTCATATAGCATTATAGGCTTCCCTTTTCAAACATCGCTAATTGTACAACTTCACTTTGCAAGTAACTGTTTCACTTTCACTGTAAACGTATCTAAACATTTTACACCCGATCATCAACAGAACAAGGCACACATCAGTCCTGCATTTTTAGCCATAGTTAACATATGGCTTTTCTTACAGGGAAATGCACAGATCAGGTAGGTCCAGCCTCCACAAGTACGTAAATGATGTGCATGTGAACGGCACAGACGGCAGGGGCCATTACTCACACGTGGGACCATCAAAGCTCTCCTGTCTGAGCGGAATGTTATTGTCCTCCTGAGACGGATGGGGTACATGGGGAAGGCCCACTACAAGAGTCCTGAGAGAGTGAGGGGGGGGTGAGGGAAGAGTGCAACGAGGCGAGGCACTAATAGTGTGGCTCAGCAGTGGCTTTGGTCCCTTTAGGTGAGAATCCACGAGGCAAAGGCTGGTTTCAAATCACTAACATACAGTATTCTACTCTAGTGTTGAGGTCACAGTGGTGTAAGTCACTTTGTGCTGCTATTGATTACAGTGGACATTCATTTGTGGATATAAAAAATACCCAAAAAAGAGAGGCGTCTAGGGTTCTAGACTTCCAAACTTTTTAGTCCCAAGATCACTATAGTGATAGGCAACAGGTTTCACCGACCCCCCACCCCCCAAATTTAAAAATGATTCAAATGTACCTCGGCCTTGTTTAAGTGCTTTACTCTTAAAGTGCTCCGTTACTTTTTTTTACCCCCAGTGGCTTAAAAATGTGAAAGTATCTTAAAAGAGGGAGTTGTAAAGATTGTCGTTGATACAATGATCACCTGCTATTAAAACCCTGGCTGTCCACTGAGGGGCATATTTTTGTGCTGCGTGAGGTAAAAGTCCCCGGGTAACTTCGCGTAGAAGTCTTCAATTTTCAGTAAAGGCTGGATTGTCTGCTTCTTCATTCAAGTCTACAATCTGTCTCTGGAAAAACAAAACAAAGGAATACAATTTAGATAGGGTTTGCTGTTAAGTTGTTAAATTTATTTTATGCCCGTCCTTACTTTGGGATAAATGTAACCACCTTCCAAACTGTTGCTCCTCCATATGTGCACCTGGTCCTCTGTGGTTTTCTGGTACACTGGGTTGTCAAAGTGAATGGTGTTGGTGTTCTTGAGTCGGTAGTTTCTCCACAACAGGAATCCACCAACGATTACCATACACACGATCGCTACAAAAGACAGTCACGTTAGGAGGCATGATGAGGATGAAATGAGGATAATGTTTGGCAATAGTATGGTTGATAGATTAACCAAAACAATATAGTGATTAGGTTTCAAAAGTTGGGTAGCAAGCTCACTTACAGTTTTAAAGCAGCGCTATAAAAAATAAAAGTTAACTATATTGCCACAACCTGTCAAATGTTTAGGTTTACTACCAAGCAGTAGGTAGTAAAGCTAAATATTTTTTGCCATAGGATCAGGCAACCCAAAGCAAGGTTCGATCGGCAGTGCATGGGTTTAAAGGCATTGAAGTTTTAGACAACATTAAATTTGTTTTGCCCTTGAGTATATAGAGGCTTTAGTATTTACCATTATTATTTAGCATTAGCACTTCCTGAAAGTTATACACGTGATTATACACATTTTGTTTGTAAAGGGTCTTAGAAAAACAAAAACAAAAAAAATTGGTAAAATTTGTTTTTAATTGTGAATAAATCAACATTAGTGCTTATGAAAAAAAAAATAATAATTATATAGGTAAATGTTTGTTTAATTCAAACATAGATTAAAATAGGACTCAGAAAGTAGTCTTCAAAATGTGAAGTGTTAGTTCTTCTCGTGCGAGTAAATAGAAGATAGTTGTGCAGTAAACGATAACTAAATCATGTATGTGTACTGCCAGTGGGACGTGTACCACAGTGTGAGGACCTTCACTCAAACGGAACTGGCAGTGTCACTTACCTAGAGGTAGGGTGATGTACAGCGCGATGGGGGTACTTGAGGCAGTGCTGGCTCCAACAGCATGTCTGGAATCTGAAGGTAAACAAAACATGGATGTTAATGTGTTACCAACCACTATATATATTGTGAATGAGAGCGATGCACTCAGGGGTCTATTCATGACTTTTAAAAGCACCGCATACGTAATTCAGGTTATTGACAGTAAATACAAGTGAACTGAGATAGCAGCAGCTGGCCTAAATGGAAATGTAGTTACAGAAAAATAAAGTCTATTTCTGATTCTGAAACGCACCAAGTCAACATGTTTTCACTCTGCAGAGACAGATAACATTTGGGGACATAATGTGAGGCTGTCCATATACGCACATGACAAAGTAAAGCTAGTGATTTATTTGTGTCGCACAGAACATTCCCATTATTTATTTGTTTCTGAACTGAAGAGGAAGACCATGAGTTGAGTTAGTCAAACTAAAAACATACCTGAGGTAGCGTCTGGGGCCCGAGAGGTAGTCTGGGCTTTGGGAGGTACGGGGGTGGATGTCTCGGCTTTAGGTGGTGGGGTGCTCGGAGCAAGGGTAGTCCTAATAGGTGGTTTAGTGTTGAAAGGAGCAGGACGGATAACAGGCGTGGTGGGAGGCACAGTGGGAGGCTTTGTCACTGGTTTATGGACAACTACAGGAGCCTGGGTGGTGGTGCGGACCAGGGGCTTGGCTGTGGTCGTGGATGGGACGGAAGGTTGCACACGCTCGGGAGGAGAGGTGCCAGGACGGACAGGTGTGGGTACACCTGGAGTAGAGCAAACACTGAGCATTAGCTACTAATATTTCTAGCTTTTATGGATGTTTGATGTAAAAGTCAATTGAGCCTATTACAGGAATGTTTTTCATACCAGGCACACATCTCCTCATGTCTCTGGATAGCGTCATGTTGTCGGAACACACACAGGTGTAGCGCGGGGGGTGTCTTCCCACCTGTGGGGCTGGTAGACACATGAACTCACAGCCACCATTGGACACTTGGCACCAGTCTCTGCCTGCAGACGTACAACAAACAATATTTGATAAAAGTCCATGTTATACTGCATTATGAAAATCATATATGAACCTCTGCAGTACATTTCAGACAATTAGTATCATCTGTACAACACACAATATTGCAATTAATATGAATAGAATATTGTTTCATCCTTAAAACCTTGTCATTTTAAAATATGACTAGTACAGTGTATAATACCTGCAGGCTGCTTGAGGTTATGGTACAGAATAATGTCCTCAGGCGATGAGAGGTGTTCAGCCACAGGCCTGATGTCCTCTCCGGTCAGTCTGTTTGCACTTAAGATGGCATTGTTACTGACGTCTGTCCAGAAAACCTTCTCCTACAAACACAATAGAAAAAAACATTTGTTATACAATAGTAAAGTGACTCAAAGTATCTGGTCAGTTTCTATTTATTCAATGTATTGAACATAAACAGAGAAAAAAGTAGGAAAGGCTTCTGCCACAAGAAAATCTAGATCAAGCTTTTGCAAATTCCCCCGTATGGCCAGCATTGGTGTTCTGTTAGAGGTAAAGAGCTTCTTGTAATTTTATGCAACTGTGAAGCACTTTGAATTGCCTTGTATATGAATTGTGCTCTACAGATCAACTTGCCTCGCCTTGCCTAAGACGGATTTCAATACTAGTTGCTCTGTAGAATAGCATTTGGGTTACAGCAGCAAAATTAGATCTATGTACCAAACAAAATTAATATATTGTATAACGTAATACTTAATATGTTAAGATTTACTGAAGCAAATACATGCAGTGGACTAATGGCTAAATGGATCGCATATATTATTCACATGAGAAATATTAGTGCTTGTTATCAATGATTATCCAGACATGTGGTCAAATGCACTTCCACGTAGAAGGACTTCTCATTTGAGTAGGGCGTTTGCATACAGTCTTTATCACGCAGCGTATCTACCTCAAACACAGTGAGCCCGAGCGGGTGAGCCAGCTGCTGCTCGTCAATAATGAGGGTGCGCCGCCCGCTGCCCTGCACATCGATACTGGACAGAGTGTGGAGCTTGGAGTCCACCCAGTAGAGCCGCTGGTTCAACAGGTCTGTGGAGGCGCAGTGGGTGGTCAGGCAAAACTGATAACCTTTCCAATAGAGAACAGAGGAAACTGGAGGCCAATGTTTACCCAGAGTGATGCCATTGGGCCACTCGATGTTGTCTGTGACCAGCGCCGTGCGGTCCACTCCATTCAGTCCGCCCTTCTCGATCTTGGCAGGGTTACCCCAGTCTGTCCAGTACAGGAAGCTGGGAAGAAACAAAAGTTACTTTTCAAATAACTATTGTTTTGTTTGACGTGCTCCGACAGTGCCGTATGATGTATGTGCAGGCTAACATGCTTGTGCGCAGGTTTGGTGCGTGTACAAATGAAGTGAAAAGGACACTGTTTAATGCCTATTGTACCCCGCTATATACAGCACACCTGTGGTCAAACTATAAACGTTCGAGCATACGGAAACTTAACGTGGCATATAATGACTGTCTAAGAATTTTGTTGAAAAAACCTCGATGGGAAAGTGCCAGCCACTTATTTGTTTCTGCTGGCATTAGAACCTTTCATGCTGTTTTAAGAAACTTAATGTACAGATTTATTTGTCGGCTCAACATCTGTAACAATACAATTATTATGAGCTTGACCAACTGCAAATTCAGTGCCACACGCTACCAGTCTGAACTGTGGCGACACTGGTACAGTTGTCTGCTCTAAAAACTGTTTTTTGTTGTTGTTTTTTTTGTTTTGACTGGACCTCGTGTCTGCAATAAAGATTTGATGATGATGATGATGTTTCCTCGTCTCATGTGGGAACGTATCTGAAGGTATGTTTTGCTTAATTGATGTTCTAAAGTATGTGAAATGTGCCTATGTGACTTACTTGCTGTGGGGGTCGACCACTATGGACCGGGGCTTCGAGAGTCCTTGGTGGAAAAGAGTTTTGCGGCGCGTCCCGTCAGCGGTTACCACGGAGATGGTGCTGCGGATACTATCAGTCCAGTACAAGTTCTTGTGGATCCAGTCGAAGGCGATTCCCTCTGGAGCCTCAATGTCGTTACTGATGACTACGTTGTGACTGGAGACGTCTTCAGCCAAATCCATCTGAGCACTAGTGAGATACCACAGGGTAAACATTGTGAAGTGACAAAGAGTCTTTTGTTTTATCATTTATGGTTTCATAGCTCAATCATAGTTGTGCTATTGTTTTGTGAAAAGTTTCATCCGTAGCCCAGACACCGAAAAGTACAGTCTCTTTATTAGCCTGAGTGTAGATTGTTTTAAAGTATAAATAATTAAGCAATATTAAGCATGCTCCTAATAATCAGATAAATAATGCTCTTTTTGCAGTGGGTTATTAAGACTAATCATTTGGACCTGACATATAAATAGAGCGTTATGAACACTTCCTGAACCCACTGTGTTGTTAATTACGTACCTGTAGATCTTCTTCTGAGAGATGTCGGACCAGTAGAGGTCTTTGGTGGCCATGTTCATGTCCAGAGCCACAACATTTTTCAGGCGGGGGATGACTCTGGTGTACTCGCTCTTGTCTAGGGTCATCTTCCTCACTTCATGGCGATTGGTGAAGAAAAGATAAGCTATTGTACCTATGAATTCAAAGGAAAACATTTGTATTGAATGACTTCAGACATAAGAATTCAGCACCGGCATTTACCAATAGCTTTGCAGGCTTTGGTGGCAGGGTCCACTTGGTATCCCTCCTCACACTGGCATTTGTAACTACCAATCTGATTGATGCAGATCTGACTGCAGGTGTCTGGGTTGGCGCACTCGTCAATATCTGAATGAACAGAGAAAAAACATTACGTGAAAAACAAGGCTACGTCATGGGTACAAAGTGAATCCCTGTATCACCTCAGGATCAATAAGATCAAGGTTTGGAGCTATTACGTGCGCACAATTGTTTGATTGGACTTCGTTACCTTCACATCGTTTTTTATCAGCCTGGCGATACCCGGAAGGACAAAGGCATTCATATCCAATCTTAAGGTCGTTACAGATGTGTGAGCAGCCGCCATTGTGGTAGAGACACTCGTTGATGCCTGCAGTCAAGAGAAGAGAATGATAAGATTGTGATTGTGAGTAAAACTAAAATCAAAGTTGTTGTCTATAAATATCATCATTGGGTGTGAGAGATAGGGTCTGTACTTACCGCATTCCCTGAGCGGCTCATCCGACCAGTCCCTACAGTCCTTCTTCCGGTCACAGACTTTGTCCATGTGGACGCACTCCCCACTGCGACATCTGAACCTGTCCGGGCCGTCGCACTGTGTAACTAAAGACGACAGACTAAAGATCAGAACAGGGGCGCAGGCAAAAGACAGATCTTGATTTGGGGTCCTCCAAATAGAGAGAGACCATACCATTGACGCAGCCCAGTTCGTCGCTCATGTCCCTGCAGTCGTACTGATGGTCGCACTGGCGGCTCCCATGGATGCAACTCCCATCTCCACATTCAAATTCGTCAGGGCGGCAGGTGGTACGGGCTGCAGACAAAAATATTGTTCAATTGAGCAACATGGAGAATCCAACGCTTGAGTGAAGCGTTGGATTGGCGTTGGAGACAATTCTATTTCATTTATTTAGAAAATACGTGTACAGGTATATAATTTCAGCTTGCAACATAATAAAATAGAAAACTGTAGAAACTCATACTAATTGTTTACTTACTACAGTTGACTTCATCTGATCGGTCCAGGCAGTCCACCCCTCCATCACACCTCCAGCTCCCGTGGATGCACTCACCACTGCCGCACTTGAACTCCAGGGCGGAGCAGCGCTTTGCCCCCACCGTGGTCTGGGACATGCAGTTGGAGGGCCACTCATCGGATCCGTCGTTACAGTCCATGTCCTCATCACACGCCCAGAGCCGCGGGATACAGGTCGAGCTGTTACACCTGAAGGAGGCGGAGCTACAGGTGATGGGGGGACAGGACACCTCGTCACTGCCGTCCTCACAGTCCGACTCATTGTCACACACAAATGAGGTAGAGACGCACTGGCCCGTCCCACATTGGAACTCTGAGTCGGTGCACTGCTTGGGGGCTAAAGGGAAATGGACAACTGTGTCAAATTAGGAGACAAAAGAAATAAAACAACAACAACTGCATTCTGATCCTGCTCTGTGCTGGCATTTTGTCTAGCTACATTTTATAACATTGTCATTGACACTAACATACCGCAGCTCTCTTCATCGGCTCCGTTCTCACAGTCGGGATCTCCGTCGCACTGCCAGATCTTTGGGATACACTGGTTCAGTCTGTCTGCGCAGGAGAACTCCGTCGGTCTGCAAGATTTTGCCACTGCAAGCAATATATGCAAAACTTATGATCACTATACAACTTCACAAAACTCAACCAACATTCAAGTATACAGGTTTGAGTTTAAAATCAATAATTACAAAAAAATACAAAAAATACAATCCATTCATGAGAATTTAACACGAGTAACTTTTTACACTAAAAACAAGCCAATTTCAGAGTCTTCTTTGCTCATTTTGGTCAATATTAGCTGAGTGTAACTTACAGCAGGTTCCAGGGAGCTCGTCTGTGCCATCTCCGCAGTCGTCTGTACCGTCACACACCCATCTGGCCGTGATGCACCTGCCATTGCCACACTGGAACTGTTTGGGCCCACAGGTCACTAATGCATCTGTCAATAAACACATGAAACAAACATAAACCTTTATTCACACAACAACAAGTTTGTGCTTTGGGGATCCACACTACACTGTATAAATGAGTTATAACCTATACATTATCCAAGAAAAGGCTCTTAAAAGTATATTAACAAGTCCCTCATTTCAAGTGGCTCAACCTGTCAGTGGCCACGGGTGAACGCGATGTAGCTCTCATGGCTATTGAAGTCTTAAAAAGCAAGTGAAATCATAGTATACCTACATTATTTAAATCTAAGTTATCAGTAACATCAAGCAAAAAGTAGAGTAGGTTTTCCTACAGCACGTTGATCCATGATGTGGGTTTACACAGCATGGATCATGTTGACACTTGTTGAACCAGGGCAGAAAATGGTTAAGTCAAACACACCTCTTGGTTGCACCTATAGAGCGCCTCTTGGTTATCTCCATATCTTCATACACATCACCACTGTTCAAACATATATATTTATGATAACAGCCTGCCCATACAACTAACTGACTGTGCTTAAGAGTGCATGCTAACAGGAGACATCAGCCTGGTGAGAACACCTGTTTGTGAAAGGAGCCAGACAGTGCGCAGTAATAAGCATATAAGAAAGTTAATCCTCAAACAAAACAACGCTAATTTTCAGTCAATTATGCTAAATAATGATGCACTGGCATGACTTTGTTATTTCCATATGTTGTATAAAATAAAAAAGGCATACAAAGCTGGAAATCGAATCGTAATCCAATAAAAAAAACAGGAACAGGTGAACATCTGTTGCTATTGGACCTCCACTCGTCTGCACATATGATCCACGTGTAAAGATTCAGACTGTAGGTAGAGTGCTCTGCTACAGTGCACCGGGGGCAAATTTGACCCTACCTTTGCTTTATGGCTCACGTGTCAGTTGGGTAGACATAAAACTTATCATAAGGTTATCATTAGTGGGAGTTGTGCCTGTAGAAAAAGGCAAGCATTCAAATTCATTCAGTAGAATCATAAATGCAAATATAAATGTTGTTGCTGTTATTTATCTTGATACTATTGTGAAAAGTATGTATTTTTTGTGTGTTTTTTTGCTAATGTTACTTTAGAACTTCTATTTTTACCATCCCCTGCCTCTGTAAACAGTAAATGGTGAATGACAGGGCAGGTTTCCCAAAAGCAGCAGGTTTCCCAAAAGCAGCTGTTTTCCCGGGAATGTGGCCCTATCACCTGGACATGGTTCACGTGGCGTGTTTACTGTATGGGCTTAAAGTTCAGCTTTGGCCTACCTGACAATGTTAATGTTATTGACTCTATTTTTTAAAGTCTGGGCACCTTTCACTGAATAAACAATAAGCAAAACATAATAATAATAATAATAATAATAATAATAATAATGCATTGGTTTATATATATATTTATATACATCGATTTCATTCACTAGTTAGACAAAGCAGAATAAAACCCTGTGACTTCTTTAACAAGAGCCGCAAATTGTGCCCGTTCCAAGCCACAATAAATGGAACGAGTTCAATCAGACTAAATAGACTCACTATGGAGTATCTTGTCGCAGGGGCAGTTCCAAATCATTTTGACTTTCAGATAACATGAGACAAATGTCATCATTGGTGGGGCCATGTTTGACCATGATTTTTACACTCAGACAATACACTGCATTTTTCAGTGTCATGGCTGATGAAAGGTGGCTTGGTTAGAGCAAGTTCAGACAAGTGTCACCAACAAACGCACCAAAACCTCCTCCCTCACATGTTGCTAGTAAAGAGGCCCTCCCTCCTCACTGCAACGCAAGGGACATCAAGTACGCCTATAGGCTGAATGGAGCAGACTGGGCCCAGGATCCAAACTGCTACTGCTACTGGGAAACCACAGACACATCTTTCCAGGAAATCTGTTAGATATTGCGTCAGATTAAGATTCAATGGAGTTGACTCAGATGCAACAGCCTAAATCACGCCGTTTTCCTTGAGTATGTGCCAAGAGTGCGTTTGGGAGGTGCCACTGATTGGTGCGCATCCTTGCATCATTCTTCACGAATAGGAGCAGCACCTAAAAATTGGCTTTTCTCTCGCGCGGCTGGAAATTGTATTCAGGCGCTCCTTGAAGCCCATTGGCTAGGAGCTGAGCGCCACAGAGTCCAAATATGCCGCTCATTCATTATCTTGTATAAAACGCATCAAATGTACCCTAGTAATTTGCGCATCTATGCCATTACAGTTGTCAGTTTTACCATGTAATTTGAGCTCGCGTCAAAGAAACACCCAATATGGAATATCTGTATCATCGAAAGCAGAAGGTTAGCGGAGGAACCGAGAAATTACTTCAATGGATTTGACCTACATTTCGAGGGATATCTGCGCCCTCCCCCCACCACTGTATCCGGTGCTGTCACGGGAGTGGGCAATTTAAACTATATGAGATCTAGTTTGAACGTGAGAAAGTTTACATGTGGTAAAAGCGCCAAATTGAGGCTTATCGCGCGCATTGTTTACTGAACTTGGATTAAAAAAAAAAAGTTCAACAAAAACTCAACATTAACAAAAAAAATGTAATAAATGTACTTACTCGCTCGATCAAAAGAGTAGATGAAGAGAACAACGCATGCGTAAAACAGTCCTCCCATGACTCCAAACGCAAGATTTGTTGAACTTTACGCGTCTTTCTGATGTTTGTGAGTGCGCCAGTGTCTGTGCTACTGCCTGTCACCCAAATGCATTGACATAATATGACTGAGGTTTGGGAATCAAATTTCTCTATTGGGTCCCGTCAGGTCCAAGCGATGGTCCAGCGGACGCTCAGACTTGGGATGCTCTGCACACTGTTCTGATGTCAACAACATCAGGGACATTTCAATGTGGTCCATAGTGGGCGGGACCTGAGGAGACCCCTGAGCAGTGGGGCGGGGCTTGTAGTGGTGTGATTTCTGAGACACACATCCCCAAAAATCCGCGGGCGGGGACACGTGCCGCAGTTCTACTACGAGCGGGTTAACCCTTTACGCATGCCGCCTACTGTTTGGAGCTGCGTGTACAGCCAGACTGCTGCTGTATGTGTGTACATTAGCCCCTCGGCGGGGCTCAGCACAGGCCTAGTCAGGAATTTGACCTGACCACTACAACTCTGGGGCCCCGCCGTGTGTCAGGAAAGAATAAGAAGGATCGTACTTTACACATTTCTAGTGTCAACAGATGAAAGGGGGAAGAGCAGGCTAAGCAAATATCCACGTGTGAGCACTGGCAGAAACATATATGACCTATAAAGAAAAACAATGTTAGTGCATTGTAAAGGTTAAACCTCGTATCTAATAGGCCACGCAGATCTTATTAAAAAGATACAGCAGCGCAGATTAACGACTGCAGTCTATAATGGCAACGAACCAAATAACAAGAAATCAAATGGTAAAACTTTGATATTGATATACAGAAATTAGAAAAGGGTTCTTCTAGGTACCATGCAGTTTAAAAACAAAACAATTAACGCTATTGTCTGAAGAATGAGTGTGTTAATTGGTCTAAGTGACATAGAGATAGGTAGCCTAACAAATGAATCTGTTAATACGTTCATGGAATTCTTCACTACAACTTAAATACTGAATGAGTAGTGAAGATTAAAGAACATCCTGCAACCTTGGCCTTCATCTTGACTAGTTTCTGTCAAACTACATCTTTATTACATCAAAACAATGTTGTGTAATGGCTAGAGTCTGTTTATGTACTTTTTTTTCTTTTCAGAAAACAACTCAGGCTAGTTCCTGCTCACTTTGACCACTATTGGATATAGGTCTCAAAAGGTTTAAATCAACACACTGTGCTGAAGTCCACACTGTGTCCCCAACGGAGAGATTACAACTGTATACACTAGGCAGGCATAAGCCTCACAGTGCCACCCATTCAAATTCATTGTAACAATCTCTATATAAAACAAGGTACAATATGGAACTTTATAGCTCCACACTTCCACAATATGTTGCATGTTGTTGAAGTGTGGAGCTATAAAGTCATATCAACTGAATGTGTTTATGTACAATAACTTCCTAGATGGATTGTGGCCAGCTGTTATAAAAAATAGTTAATGTTCAAAGTCTGTGACCCTCTTACGTCCATGTAGTTTACAGCAAAGGAGGGTCAGATAAAATGTGGTCTACAGAGATATAACCTTTGAACAGCCTTGAACCAATGCGAAGAAGAGAACAGAATTCATGACGCAAATTAGATTGTCAACAAAACAAAATTATGCACAAACAGAAGCGTATAAGAAAGAAATTAGCGGAGAGCGCGTCTTTGGAACATACACTTTTACACAGGTGCTCTTCAAGGATTCAGGTAAAAAAATATATATATTTGCAAGAAGAAGGCACTCTGACTTAAATAAAATCCTTTATTACTACCGGGATATCACTTTACCGAAGCGTTTCGACCACTCTCGTGGTCTTCGTCAGGGCTCAGATTAAAATTCAAAGAGTGTAACCAGATGGTCTTAATGGTGACCCATGTCACACGTGTGGTCACATGCACATAAGTGACCGCCCACGACCAGGTATACAGACATATTCGAGCAGAATAGAAAGATGCATTATACAAATCACATTATAAAATTACACTATAAAAAGAGAGGGGATATACGAGAGATAACGCTCATGGAAAATGAGAGCAAGGAAAACATATGTACTTTCTGCCAAGCCGTAGTGGAATCTCAAATACAAAGACTCAGTGCACTGAATGAAGGACATACAGTGCCTTGCGAAAGTATTAATACACCTTGAACCTTTACACATTTTGTCATGTTTACAACCTTAAACGTAAAGATTTTATTTTGAATTTTTTACTGAAAGTTCACACACAAGTAACAGACAACTGTGAAGTGAAAGCAAAATGATACCGTGATGAGATCCTGAGGCCCATTGTTGTGCCATATATCCATGAACATCACCTCATGTTTCAGCAAGATAATGCACGGCCCCATGTTGCAAGGATCTGTACACAATTCTTGGAAGCTGAAAATGTCCCAGTTCTTGCATGGTCAGCATACTCACCGGACATGTCACCCATTGAGCATGTTTGGGATGTGCTTGACCGGCGAATACGACAGCGTGTACCAGTTCCCACTAATATCCAGCAACTTCGCACAGCCATTGAAGAGGAGTGGACCAACATGGTGGTCACACCAGATACTGACTGGTTCTGACTCCCCAGAACCCCATCCATCCATCCATTTTCTTCCGCTTTATCCGGGGCCGGGTCGCGGGGGCAGCAGTCTCAGCAGAGATGCCCAGACTTCCCGATCCACGCACACCTCCTCCAGCTGTTCTGGGGGGACCCCGAGGCGACACCAGGCCAGCTCGGAGACATAGTCCCACCAGCGTGTCCTGGGCCTTCCACGAGGCCTCCTCCCAATAGGACATGCCTAGAACACCTCCCGAGGGAGGCGACCAGGATGCATCCGAAACAGATGCCCTAGCCACCTCAGCTGGCTCCTTTCGACGTGAAGGAGCAGCGACTCGACTCCGAGCTCCTCCCGGGTAACTGAGCTCCTCACCCGATCTTGAAGGGTGCGCCCAGCCACCCTGCGAAGGAAACTCATTTCGGCCGCTTGTATTCGCGATCCTGTCCTTTCGGTCATTACCCAAATCTCATGACCATAGGTGAGGGTAGGAACGTAGATCGATCGGTAAATCGAGAGCTTTGCCGCTTGACTCAGCTCCCTCTTCACCACAACAGTCCGATACAGCGACCGCATCACTGCTGACGCCGCACCGATCCGTCTATCGATCTCACACTCCATCCGTCCCTCACTCGTGAACAGGACCCCGAGATACTTAAACTCCTCCACTTGGGGCAAGGACACCCCACCAACCTGAAGCGGGGAAGCCACCTTTTTCCGGTGGAGAACCATGGCCTCAGATTTGGAGGTGCTAATCCTCATCCCGGCCGCTTCACACTTGGCTGCAAACCGCACCAGTGCGCGCTGGAGGTCCTGATTTGATGAAGCCAACAGAACAATATCGTCTGCAAACAGCAGAGATGAGATTCTGAGGTTCCCAAACCGGAAACCCTCCGGCCCCTGGCTGCGCCTAGAAATTCTGTCCATAAAAGTAATGAACAGAACCGGTGACAAAGGGCAGCCCTGGCGGAGCCCAACACGCACCGGGAACAGGTCTGACTTACTGCCGGCAATGCGAACCAAGCTCCTGCTACGCTCATACAGGGAACGGACAGTCCTTAGTAGAGGGCACCGGACCCCATACTCCCGGAGCACCCCCCACAGGGCACCACGAGGGACACGGTCGAACGCTTTCTCCAGATCCACAAAGCACATGTGGACTGGTTGGGCGAACTCCCACAAACTCTCGAGCACCCGATGAAGGGTATAGTGCTGGTCCAGTGTTCCACGACCAGGACGAAAACCGCATTGTGCCTCCTGAATCCGAGGTTCGACTATCGGCCGGATCCTCCTCTCCAGCACCCTGGAATAGAACTTACCAGGGAGGCTGAGAAGTGTGATCCCTCTGTAATTGGAGCACACTCTCCGATCCCCCTTCTTGAAGAGGGGGACTACCACCCCGGTCTGCCAATCCAGAGGCACTGTCCCCAACCACCACGCGATGTTGCAGAGACGTGTCAGCCAAGACAGCCCTACAACATCCAGAGACTTAAGGTACTCGGGACGAATCTCATCCACCCCTGGGGCCTTGCCACCAAGGAGCTTTCTAACCACCTCGCTGACTTCAGCCTGGGTGATGGACGAGCCCACCTCCGAGTCTCCAGCCTCTGCCTCCTCATCGGAAGACGTGACAGTGGGACTGAGGAGATCCTCGAAGTACTCCTTCCACCGCCCGACCACATCCCCAGTGGAGGTCAGCAGCCCCCCACCCACACTGTAAACAGTGTTGGTGAAGCACTGCTTCCCCCTCCTGATGCGCCGGATGGTTTGCCAGAATCTCTTCGAGGCCGACCGATAGTCCTCCTCCATGGCTTCTCCGAACTCCTCCCAGACCCGAGTTTTTGCCTCTGCGACTGCACGAGCTGCAGCACGCTTGGCCTGCCGGTACCTCTCAGCTGCCTCCTGAGTCCCACAAGCCAACAAGGCCAGATAGGACTCCTTCTTCACCTTGACGGCATCCCTTACTTCCGGGCGCCACCACCGGGTTCGGGGGTTGCCGCCGCGACAGGCACCAGAGACCTTACGGCCACAACTACGAGCAGCCGCATCGACAATGGAGGGTCCCCAGACCCCCAATAAAGCAAAAAACTGCACATTTCAGGGTGGCCTTTTAATGTGGGCAGTATAAGATGTGGCACACCTGTGAGGTGGGATGGATTATCTCAGCAAAGCAGAGACACTATCACACATTTGGACTGATTTGTGAACAATGTTTGAGAGAAATGGTAATATTGTGTATCTGGAATGAATTTTAGATCTTTAAGTCCATCTCATGAAAAATGGGAGCAGAAACAAAAGTGTTGCATTTATATTTTTGTTGAGTGTATCATGTGGGTGTGTGTGGTGTAGTTTGATGGTCTTGTCGTTGATTCCGTTGGCGCGGTCGTCACCACTACATCATCATTGTAGCTATGCTTATATATATATATATATATATATATATATACATATATATATATGTGTGTGTGTATGTGTGTATATATATGTATATATATACATGTATGTTTATATACGTATGTATTGTAGGTATGTGTATTTTTTTATTATGATTATGTTTGTATGCAGTTATTTTTTCTTCATGTGACTTGTATATGTATGTATATATATATATATATGTGTGTGGGTATATATATGTATTTGTGTATGCATGTGTGTGTATGTATATATACATTTGTGTGTATGTATGTATATTTATATAATTGTTTAACATATATATATATATATATATTTGTCTATTTTTTTTACTTATTATTTTTAATTTCACTGGGTGTAAAAAAATAAATAAGAAATTACATATATATTGTGTTAATTCTGAAATGCTAATTGTGTAATTATAATATGAAACGTATGGCACAATAAAATAACTAAAAAAAAAAAAGTTTCCGAGTCTTCTTTTAGTTAAACCAATATAAAACAGCCACACATGCAGTCCAAACAATACACAACATGGGTTGTATTACAGTTTGCGAAATGCTGGCAGTGAAAGGTTTTTGTGCTTCGAGAGTCTTTGAAGGTGGTGCTTCGGTTAATGTGAGAACACGAGCCGCATCGGAAGGCGGTTCAGGGAAAAATTTAGTTTTTTGACTGGGTAAAAGGTTTTTGACCAGCTAATCCTTTAAAGTAGGAGCTCTCCTCACAGCAAAGAGGGGTGGTTCAGTGAAAACATCAGAGAGCGTAGGATCGCTACATAGAATACCCCAGTTTCTGTTAATGATACGTTTTATGTAATTTGTCATGTTACTATATCGCAGTGAGAAGAATACTCTGTTGGACTGTTTTTTCTTTGCCTTCTTTTTGAAAAGGCCTGGCCTTTGAATGGATTTCATTTTCGATACCTCAACCTCAACTAAAAAATAGTTGAGGTTCAAAGTCCGTGACCCTCTTACATCCATGTAGTTCATCAGAGGATGATCAGATAAAATGTGGACTTAAAGTGTGGCAAAAATAAAATTATGCACAAACAATGTTGGGTCAAGGGCAAAGGACAATTTTGCCCACTGGGCAAAGTATACTTTAGGATGCACTCTTGAGGGTTTAAGCATTAAAACTACAACTGAACTCAAAGTGACCACCATCATTCCGGTGCCAAAGAAGTCACCACCTTCCTGCTTTAATGACTACCGCCCAGTAGCACTCACTCCAATTCTTATGAAGTGTTTCGAGCAGCTCGTCATGGAACACATCAAGTCTGTTCTTCCTCCCATCCTGGACCCATACCAGTTTGCTTATCGGTCCAATCGTTCAACTGAAGATGCATCTCCACTGAGCTTCATTCAGCCCTCACTCACCTTGAAACAAAGGACTCCTACGTTAGAATGCTGTTTTTAGACTTTAGCTCAGCATTCAACACTATAATCCCACAGCAGCTAATACACAAACTGCTCCACCTGGGGATCAACACATCACTGTGCAACTGACTGCTGGACTTTCTGACGGGGAGACCACAGGCTGTATGTGTCGGCGGAAAGTCCTCCAGAACCATCACACTGAACACGGGGGCTCCCCAAGGCTGTGTGCTGAGCCCCCTCCTGTTCACTCTGCTGACCCATGACTGCGCTCCAAAGTACGACTCAAACCTCTTCATCAAGTTTGCAGACGACACAACAGTGGTGGGTCTCATCAACAACAGAGACGAGTCAAACTACAGGAGTGAGGTGAGCAGTCTGGCCATGTGGTGCACACAGAACAATCTCTCTCTAAATGTGGAGAAGACAAAAGAGATTGTTGTGGACTTTCGTAGAGCGCGGGTCCAGCATGCTCCTCTAACAATCAATGGTGCTGCAGTGGAGAGGGTGACCAGCACTAAGTTCCTGGGTGTGCACATCACAGAGAACCTTTCCTGGACCATGCACACTACATCTCTGGTCAAGAAAAGTAATCAGCGCCTCTACGTTCTCCGCAAGTTAAGAAGAGCTAGAGTCCCAGCCTCTGTTATGAGCAACGTCTACAGAGGGACTATAGAGAGCATCCTGACCAGCTCCATCACTGTGTGGCACGGCGCCAGCACTGCCTCCTGCCGAAGGAGCCTCCAGCGCATCGTGAGAGCAGCGGAGAAGATCTGCGGAGCCAGGTCCGAACCAGGTCCAGTCGGCTAAAGAAGGCAAGTTTATTTGTATGGCACATTTCATGTACATGACAACTCAATGTGCCTCACAGCAACACCAAACACAAAAAAAACATTTAAAAACACAATCAAAAATCAACAAATTAATTGATAAAATTACATAAAATATATACATACACACATATACACACACATACATATACATATATATATACATACACATGGGTGCACATACACATGCACGTATACGTACATACTAAAATTAGTTAAAAACTTTAAAAAAAACAACAACAAAAAAACAGAAGAGAACAGTTTCATACACAAGGCCATCGGGAAGCTGAACTCCCTGCCCTCCCTCCCACCCCTCTTCCCCCACCACCCGCTCCACAATCAAGGATGAGAGAAATATAATTTCTAATTATTCACATGGTTTGACAAATAAAATAAAAAGTGAAAACTTGGGTTGCCTTAAGCTGCAGATGAGGAGAAGAGCTTTGATTTCACAGTATGTGAACATAACATTCTTTATTTGAAAGCGAAGATCTTCACAATTTAGTTGTTGAGTTGACTCTAGCATTAATTAGGATTTCATTGGAGACCGATCCTGGGATTGTGGCCGTAGGACATACCTTTTGTGTTTATTTCCAAGCTGATTTTAGCCATAAGATATGGCAACCCTCAGAGTGGGGCTCATCTGCCTTCTGATATTCAGATATTTGATTTAGACATTGACCTCATATATCTGGGGACACAGAAAGTTCATGTTTATGATAAAGATAATCAATCAACATCTGAAATGAATCTGAATAATTATAATATTAATAATATTATTAATAATAATGTATGATCAAACTGTTTTTAGTTCAATTTTAATTGAACTTTATTCTGAACTCGTGGTCCGTTAAATATAAATAGTGTTTGCCAGACAAAATAATGTTCATTGTAAATAAGAAATGTATTAAAATAGCCATAGTTACTGACCCCAGGTTGTGTGACAGGTCATACCAAGGAAACATCATAACTGAAGTTGGTCTAAATTAGATCTGTCATAGTTGGCCAATACCAATAAAATATAGTTTCATGAGCTTAGTTAAAGTCTAAACCTTAAAGTCTATTTCAGCAAACATCCAACAGAACTTTGATCCATTTCCAAATATTATTTATTATATAACTTTGTTGAGAGAGCTATCAAGTCCAAAGTGTGAATGCCGGCCGGTACACTGGTCTCACTTTAATGCCTCATTTTGACTAGCTGCACTGTAGTCCGATATCAGGCCACTGTCTGTGGCCCTGTCCTGTGAACCGCCTCACCTCTGTGCACTGTGGGTCCATTTAATCCAAACTGACATGGAATTTCAAGGCCTCTGCAGAAGTGGGTGATCTGCATTCTCCAAGCTGTGGCACACACATCTCTATACTGTAACTGTCCCAGGAGATGCCACACCATCAGCAGACACATGTAGGTCAGTCTAGGAACAAGAGCTAAAGAATCACATTTGGCTTTGTTATCATCGTGTTTCATAGTAACGGAACTTTTCACAAAAAGCAGTCATCTGGACAGGGTCAATCTATTTTTATGTATTTATTTTCAAAGGCTTCATCAATTCTAAGGTTGAAAGCCTTTGCAACCACATACCTAACAGTGACTAAAGACACCCACATCTATAATAATAAAGTTGTACTCTTTACACTGCATTATAGTTTAGCACCGTTCTTATCACTTTCTTCTATCCATTCTAAGTTGAATGAAACTTGAACAACACTGAGTTGGCTGGTGTCCCATATAAACTGTTGATAGAAAAATCAGCTCGGAAGAGGAAAGAAGTGCATATAAGGACAAGTTCTGAGTAAACCACACCCCCATGCCTCCCTTTACTACAGCAAAACCCATTTCAGGTCTTTCCAGTTTGAGTCCCGCCAACCCTTTCGCATTCATCCTACCACATCCTAAACAAACTCAATGTTGGCAGAGGGACCTCATTTTTTCCCTCCCTTATACGTTTGCCTCGAAGGTCACATCAGGTTCTCCCAGAAAGAGCAGATGCAGAGTAGCTCCACCCCCCGAGGAGATTGTGGCTGTGTGGGCTGTGGCCCAGAGAACAAAAGAAAGATTTGTGTTGCTTGCACATAACTTTGTATATGAGAGAGAAGTGCAGGGAGATATTATTGTCTGCCTGGCTGTCTGTGTAATGTCATAATTTTCTTGGAATATGAATAAAGATGAAAATGACTCAGTTGACCCAGAATAGAAAAGCTATTTCGGTTCAAAGATTTAGGAGACATTTTGAATTTGATATTAACTCTTAAAGGTTTTAAATTATGTGTTTTTGATGAAGTAACAACATTTAACATAACATATTAAATGATTTGAGAGGCAGGGTTAATTGCAATTGAATCTAAATGAACACCATGTTCGAGTGCACTGCACGTGGCACCAGGACACCCTAGGCCGCGTGTCTCGGACACTCTAGTGAAGAGAGGGGCTGAGCTGTCAACCGATCACCACCTGGTGGTGATCTGGCAGGGGAGGAAGCCGGTCAGACCTTGCAGACCTAAACGTGTCGTGGGGGTTTATTGGGGTTGTCTGGCTGATCCGCAGGGTCCGAAGCAGAGACTTCAACTCCCACCTCCTGAAGAGCTTCTCCCAGATCCCGAGGGAGGTTGGAGACATGGAGTCCGAGTGGACCATGTTCTCCTCCGTTGTCGATGCGGCCGTAAGGTCTCGGGTGCATGTCGCGGTGACAACTCTCGAACCCTGTGGTGGCACCTGGAAGAAAGGGATGCCGTCAAGCTGAAGAAGGAGTCCCTTGTTGGCTTGTGGAACTCCGAAGGCAGCTGAGAGGTACCAGCAGACCAAGTGTGCCGCAGCCCGTGCAATCGCAGAGGCAAAAACTCGAGTCTGGAAGGAGTTCGGTTGGTTGGCCTCGAAGAGATTCTGGCAAACCATCCGGCGCCTCAGGATCTCATCTCTACTGTTTGCAGATGATGTTGTTTTGTTGGCTTCATCAAATCCGGACCTTCCGCTTGCACTGGTGTGGTTTGCAGCTGAGTTGCAGCTGGGATGAGGATCAGCACCTCCAAATTTGAGGCCATGGTTCTCCACCAGAACCCGGTTCTCGGGGTCGTTATCATGAGTGAGGGACGGATGGAGCGTGAGATCGATAGACGGATCAGTGCAGCGTCGGCAGTGATGCGGTCGTTGTATCGGACTGTTGTGGTGAAGAGGGGGCTGAGTCGGGGGCAAAGCTCTCGATTTAACGATCAATCTACGTTACCACCCTCACCTATGGTCATGAGATTTGGGTAATGACTGAAAGGAGAAGATTGCGGTGTGGCCAAAATTAGTTTCCTTTGCAGGGTGGCTGGGCGCACCCTTCGAGATAGGGTGAGGAGCTCAGTTACCCGGGAGGACCAAAATGAAAATGTGCATTTTATTTACCTTTTTAATTTTTATACTGTATGTCAACAAACTGTACTGAAATGCAGAATAATATGGAAGCCAAAGTCACGTAAAAAACTCAGCAACAAACAAAACGTCACGTTCAGTTCATTGCTCCATGGTGCACGCGACCCCTCTCCTCCTCGCTTCTGCCTTGAGTCAAGTAGTGAGACGACACGCAAAGCCAACAGTTGAACAGTTACACATTTTGGAGAAAATCAAACAAGAAAATCTGAGAGAAATCTACATCAATCCAAGCCTAAAGAGGAGTCCTGTCGCCGACCTGGAGCTGAAGTTGACAGCTGATCGGCCACAGGAAAGCCCTAAAATCACACTGGACGCAGATCTCTGAGACCGTTCCGTGAAGGAACAAAAGAGAATCGGCAGTGCCCTGTGCCTGCGCTGAGACCCAGAGCCTTGACGTCACTTTGTTTTGGAGTACTTGTGAATCGGTCAGGTCTTTTTAATGCGGTTTGGGAACATCCTTGGAGAAGACCACTAGATGGCGAGCCACCCCAACTGAACATCGGAACTGGATCGACACTATCACTAACCGCATGGAGTATCGGCTGCGGTAGGACCGTATCAGCCGAAACTTGAGAACTTGAAAGAAACATTTAGATCTTGAGTGCACTCACTGGTAACAGACTTTAAGGGTATATTTTTGGGTTATTTTAAAGGCGCCATTTTATTTTTGTATATTGTATTTGTGGTTATAATTCTTGACAACTTTAACTAAATCAATTTAAATGTTCTTACATATTGTCTGTCTTTCATTGTGGCTACTATTACAACATTTAACATTTGAGCTCTTTATGAACCTAGTATTCATGTAAATTCCAAAGTGGGTTACACTACGTTTGTAATATATAAGTTGGAATGCCCTCTGTGTGAGGTGTTTTATGTTGGCAGAACCAACAAGACAGAATCTCTGAACATAAGTATGCAATCAGAACAATAAATGATAACTACCCAATGGCTCGTCATTTCAGAGATAAACACAACAGCGATCCCTCCATCCTTAGGGCTATAGGTATTGATCATATACCCCACACCTTAAAGGGACGTGATAGGCAAAAGCAACTCAACCAACGGGAGAGTTTTTGGATTTTTAAGCTAAAAGCAACACAATATCCAGGACTTAATGAAGTATTATCATTTTTTGTAAGAGTTGTTGACATTGGAATTGTAATTCTTTTCTATGGCTTTGTTTGTGATTGAGCTGTTGTCTGTGCTTGTGACCCTCCCTTTTTTGGCCTTGTTTTCTTGGCTACGAGGCCCCCTACTGTTGGACTTTGGATATTGCCTCCTTCTGTCTGTTTTTTCTTTTTTCTGTTTTTTTCCTGTGTGCTGATGAATTAGGTGCCAACACCTGGTACCTAGTCTCACAGGTTCTTTTAATTGCTTGTTTTTTACCATTCAGGTTACACTCCCTGACGAAGGCCCCTAGCCAAAACGCGTTGGAGCAATTTTTTACCTTTTCTAGCCATGTGATTTAATAAAGGCTTTTTATATTTCAAGATGAGTGCCTTGGCCATTTGTTTTTCCTTTTATTGCCTACTTTGGATAACCTTTGTATCCTCACTTCTTGCTGAATTATGGAGTTTAACATGTTTCCATCAGAATAAAATGGGACGTTGTGGTCATCGCTACGGCAACACCGTGAAACATATTGCATGGGTGTAATTGACTTTTCTGATCGGAAGGAACAAATAGAATTTTGTGCCAAAATATTTTAATTTTCGTAAAATTAACATTTGTACTCTCCATATAATTCCTATAGGGGGCGCCAATTTGAATTTTGCCAGAGGAAAGTGTTTAGGACTGTGACTTTAACAACTGATAACAAAATGATTGAAATCGGGCTTCATACGTGCCACTATTTTGAAATTCAAAATTTTAAAATAGTTGTGTCGGATCGGGTTTGAATTTTGGGCCAGCCCTGATGGCGCTCGGGCCTAAAAATGTATCAAATGGCTGGACTTTGATGATCGTAAAGCTCTTCTTGTGTAGCTGTTTAGCGCTTCAAACTAGTTCAATTAGTATGCATCAATAAGCGATTAAGAATAACCTCACAACAGTGTCAGGTCATGTTTGAAGTACAATCAACAGTGTGTGATTTTAGAAATAAAGATGTACATTTATAAACTGTAGTCTTACCTTGCAGCTCTACTGCCCACGCCCTTGTTTACTCAGGTGATAATACAGTGGGCCCAGAGATGTTAAGAGGCCTTCAGGTGAAAGTCATGGTCAGAAATCTGTGAGATATGAGTGGAAAAGATTACAGGACACACAGAGATTAGAATAGGTGAAATGTAATGAAAAAGACAACAAAGATTGATGAAAAGAATAGTTGTGTCCGAAATGTGAGGGATGTAATAACAGAAACTACAAAAGCATTGTTATTAATTTAGTAAATTGCAATCTCTCATCCTTATTTTTATTTTATTGTAAGGGTTGTAACAAAATCTGGACAAACTCCTGACTCAGGCTTTGCTCACATGCTACAGAACAAGAAGACCATGTCAGTGAGATTAGCTGATAGACAATGGTCAACACCATAATTATTCTGAACATAACGTGAAGTACAGATAAAGTACAAACACAGACACAAACAACTGATTCACTGATAGGCTGTCACCCTCTCTGCGTAGAGAAGTGCAAGACGAGGATAAAAGAAAACGGTGGACGGGGGTCTGGACTTCATTTCTTCTCTTTCTCTGAAGTCACCAGCTGGTTATTCTGCTCTGTAACTTTGTAACTAGGAACAACGACAATAAAAGCCTTTTCTTTGAGACAACTTCTATCTCCAGTGTATGCTTTGGCTATATCCAAATATCTCTTCTCGCGTGATACAAAAGAACCCAGTCCTTACAATTGGTGCCGAGACCAGGATATCTTTGCGAGAAGAATTGCTAGAAGAATAGGGATGATCGCTGTTATTATTGTTTAAATATTTATTGTCATTTTTTTTCCTCATCAGAGCCTCGGATGAGACAACAGGGCGAATTGGACAGACCAAACATTTGCAGACGTGGGAGCCACAGCCTGAGGACGGGACCACTCAAAGGGGAAAGAGGCCACAGAACAAGGTAAGCAGAAAACCTTTTCTAAATTTCTGCCACGCTCTAGCGTGTTATTTCCCTATATTTGAGTGGCCTCGCTCTTAAGGTTTGGAACTTACCTATTTAAATTTTGACATACACTGATCAAAGGCAAGAGAAATTGAGGAAAAAATTTGTTTGCCGTTCCTTCTTACAAGGATTCCTTTAGATAAATTAAATCCGCAAGTGTCAAGGACCACTATATAAACTTGCGGCGGCTGGTCAGGGACCCGGTCAGGGATCGAAAAAAGCCGCAGGCCTGAGTTTTTTAATAAAATAAAATATTAAAGAAAATAAAGAAAAACAAAAAGAAAGAAAAAGAAAACAATACAACAAAAATACAAAAAACAAAATAAAATGTTTGTTCCGTGCGCAAACACGTCGAGAAAATCAATAGGGGGTATGTGCACAAACAAAACTTAAATGGCTACCTGCACTATAGTGCTATTTGGAATGAGATCTCACCCTGATGAGGCCCATGGATTTACGCCCCATGAGGTTCTCACAGGTCGAAAAATGCCATGTCCTGTGACTGTAGGGCCAAGCGCCGACACAATGTGGTTGAAAGAGCAACACGTGGAAATAAGTGAGTATATGAGGATATTAAACTCTGCTGTGAAGTTCTGATACAAAGGTGTACAGGAAACTTTGTCGGGGAACCCTTGGACGTGGTCCTGGAGTAAATAAAGGAAGGAGGCCGGGTGATGAGAAGACAGAACAGCCCAAGGTGGGACAAACTTAAAAAAACATTGGACCATTGCAAGTGGTGAGAGCCTCTTTATTTTGATTTTGTATTTTAATCTTTAGTGCTTATTTTATACTTGGTTTTCGTGTGTTGATTTTTCTTCAATTCAGGTTTATAAGAAACACAGGGAAGTTTAAAGTGTAGTAAATTATTTGGCATTATCAATATGCTTATTTGAGTAAAACTACAGATTTTGCTAATCGGATTACAATAAAAACAAACAGTAAAATAGATGCAACACCATTATTTTGAGTACACTTGAGCCAGTAACACAAATAAATAAATAAATCCTAAATGAAAACTAAAAACAATCAGAGGTAGAAGAAGTACTCAATATTCTTACTCAAGTAGGAGTGCAGATACAGGACCAAAAAATGTCCTCCAGTAGAAGTAAAAGTATCTGATAAGATCTTGACTTAAGTAAGAGTATATGCATTGTAAAAGTGAAAATGTATTTAAGAATTTAATGTGCAGGATTTTTTTAAATCATTTGAATCAAACCACTAAACTAGGTCTAAACCAGGTCTAAACAAGGTCTAAAACAAGGGTCTAAATTAACAAAATGAGGGAGCTGTCAATTATATAAAAAAGGAAGAATGTGTTGTTACGATTGACCTGATGCAATTTGGTTTCTTTGATGTTCAGCAAGATGAAATGACATAATAATAGACACAATTATGTTGATTTGCCTTTATTCAAAGTAAAAAATAAAAAAAAAGGAAGAGTGTGTCTCCGTGTTGTCTCCTCTGTCCACATCTGCCATTTCCTCCTATCTATTATTGTTTTGTCTCTGTCTGTGAAGGTCCATGAGCAGAGCGTTCCTGATAACGTTTGCCTTGTTATTTTTGAGAGTTGATGCTGCTCCAATCTGTTACAGGCTACAGAAACTGTGAAAATATACCTATTTTTATATTTTGTTTTGATCAATTTGAGCATTCTAAAACATAAAAAAATAATAATAATTAAAATGAGAAAAATAAAAGATAAATCACAGCAACATGGAATCCCACGGGCCCTGGGACCATGAGATAAATAAATGTTTAGATTCTAGTAAGAATTGACAATACATGTTTTGAATTGAATTGAATTAAAGAAGGCCATAGACAAACATTAATAAAAGTATAGGACATGAACCTCAAAATTACCAGGTGAGCCAATTGGAAAATAACAAAGTTAGACATGGGGGTGAGGGAGAGTAGGGAAACATCCCCAGTTGTTCTCCTTGATTCTGTTACAGGTGTTGGTGAGATGGTGATGGAGATCGTGAGGCTGGAAACCTCGGACGTGATAGTTTAGTGTCTACATTACTGATACACAATGTTGCTAAAGTTAATCACACATGTTAACGCTGTGCTTTGCAAGAAATAGTTGTAGGTTTGCTTATCTAGATTATTGACAGGTACACAATGTTTAGTAATAAAAATAATACACTATGTGCTTTGCAAAAAAAAAAAAAAAACACTCTACATGCTGGCATTGACTGGAACGGAAAGGGTGGCAGAGCTGAGTTGGAGGTGGTCAGCATCACATTAAAGCCACACCTAGCTATGGAGGTGAAAGTGGAATGTCACTAGACATAGGATCACACACCACACAAGCTTAATTAGTTAGTTTAGAATTAAGGGCTAATTTAGATTGCTTACTTTTAGAACTTATTATTATACTTACTCTTGCTGAGTAAGTAACAGGGGGATTGTAAGGGTTGTAACGAATTCTGGACAAACTCCTGGCTCAGGCTTTGCTCACATGCTACAGAACAAGAAGACCATGTCAGTGAGATTAGCTGATAAACAACGGTCAACACCATAATCATTCTGAACATAACGTGAAGTACAGATAAAGTACAAACACAGACACAAACAACTGATTCACTGATAGGCTGTCACCCTCTCTGCGTAGAGAAGTTCAAGACGAGGATAAAAGAAAACGGTGGACGGGGGTCTGGACTTCACTTCTCTTTCTCTGAAGTCACCAGCTGGTTATTCTGCTCTGTAACTTTGTAACTAGGAACAACGACAATAAAAGCCTTTTCTTTGAGACAACTTCTATCTCCAGTGTATGCTTTGGCTATATCCAAATATCTCTTCTTGCGTGATACAAAATAACCCAGTCCTTACAATTGCGAGAGGTCCATCAACTACTAGGCCAAAAAATTATTAAGGCCTTTTCTATTTTCTTTGACACTTTAATAAGATTCTTACCCGAATTTCTAATTTTAACAAACTGAAGTTTAGTGTTTCCTCACTGAGACATCATAAGCCGATGCATCCAAGAAGATAATTTTATTTTAACATTTCATAATGTACTTTTTTTGTCTTGCCAGTTCCAGTTTCTAGTTTCATTAATTTAGGCACATAAATGACAACAAGAATGTTTGACCTCTTCAACGGGGGCGGGGTGCAAAACGTGCATTTGAGTGATTATATGGAAAACACGTGGCACTGACCATGATAACACTTTCTAACCTTGATCCTTTAAAAAAAAAAAAAGACATCTATGTGAGCGCGCCCTCTGCTGAAGCAACTTTGCTGCGCGCTCCGTGAAACCGGAAATCACGTGGTACTTCTAAACGCTGAAGCTACAGCTGGCATGAAAACACATTACTACACATCATAATACAACACAGCGCAAACACACGTTCAAGATAAACATGCCCGAGGATACAGCATTTAAAATTAACTCTCAGTTCGCACAAAAATATGACAAGTATCGTCAAAAAGAAGAGCTACAGAAGCGTAAGTTTGTCAGCGGCTAGCTTACCACGGCTAACAACACAACGTGGGACAGTTCAGGTTTAGCGTAATGTAAATGTAGATAATGTTCATGTGTTTTTGTTGTTCATAGTCAAAGACCGTTTTGGAAACAGAGATGGCGACACCGAATCCTCGTCCGAATCCAGCTCTGACGACAGTGAAGTGGTGAGCAAAGAGCATCATAAGTTTATCTTTATACAACATAATTCAACTGTATTAACATTTTTAATGAGCAGATGCATAGTTTTCTGATTTAGATGGGTAAATACTAACACAATGTTAGAATAAAACCTGTGAACCTCTTAACCAAGTGCATTTTCTCCAGTTCAGCTTTACCCAAATCTAAAAGTTTACAGCCTATAGGCCAGAGTAACGCCTCATTTGAAAGCTAAGACCTACAAAACTCGTTATTGTCACATTTTTGTTGCGTGTTCATCTTTGTTTTCGTCTAATTTTTGTAGCTATTTTGACACTTTTATTTCAAGAAGCTTTTAGATTTGGGTAAAGCCAAACTGGAGAAAATGTGCTTGATTCAGGTGGGGGTTAAGAAATAATTGACATGCGGTAGCCATATTAATTCCGTCTGCTCCAAGGAACTGGACCCAGAGCTGGAGAGGGACTTCTATAGAACATTATCTCTGCTGAAGAAGAAAGACCCAAAGATTTATGAACAAGATACAAAGTTTTACTCTGAAGGTACTCTTGGTGTGGCACATTTTTTTGTTTTTTGAAGGATGTAATGTGTGGAAATGTGTATCTCAATTTTCTTGTGGTTTTAGTCCCATCCAACAGCGATGACAAGCCTTCAACTTCCAAGAAAGCAGTTAAACCCATGTATCTGAAGGACTATGAGAGAAAAGTCATTCTTGAGAGAGAGGGGTGAGTGGCCTATTATAACTACTTTATGTATGACCAATTTAACGGTTTTAACATATTTACAGGAAATATGAAGATGATGATGAAAGTGATGATCAGGAAGTTGCTAGGAGAAATGAGGTGTGTTGAAATCCCAACAAACAAATGCCTGTGTGTGTATATTTGCAATTATTATTTTGTGCATAGTATTTAGCTTATGTATTTAGCTTATGTAAACACCAAAATGCGAAAAAACAAATAATGTGCTCCGTATACAATTATTTTTGCCTTTTCTCTACAGAGGGCGGCTTCCCCAAGCTACATTCAAGAACAAAAGGACCTGAGGGAAAGGTAAGTCTGTAAACTGCTGACATTGTAAGTGATGTAATACCAATGCTGGTTTTAATAATAACATTGTCCTCAGTTTTCGTAAGTTCATTCAGAACAGTGATGAAGAGGAGGAGGAGGCAGATGAAGATGGAGTGTCCCAACTGCTGACGAGGAGGATCAAAACACAAGAGGAAAAGGTATGAATTTTGCTATCATAAAAACATCTGTCTTTTAAAACGTGTCTTAAAGTCACCTGTTTGTAGGATAAAGAAGAGGCAGACTATGTGGAGTGGCTGAAAGGTCAAGCTGAGCTCGAGGACCCGGAGCAGGTGACGGACATGGTGAGCGCCTCATAAGTTTGTTGTTGATGGGGACGTTTTTTGTACAATCAGAGATAGGGATGGGTACCGTTCGTTTTTTTCCGATACCACTACTTTAACGGTACCTGCTTTTCGGTGCCGGTTCCTTAACGGTACTTTTTTCGGTACCTATGTCATTTTAATTCAATTAAAATAACGTGTATAAAAGGAAAAAGTCCTAAAACCGCAAAACAGAAGCTCCACAGGTCGCAGCAGCGTCACCTGTAACTTCATGTTTTGAGCACAATGTCCACTTAAGCAGTGATAAAAAGAAATAAAGGACGTTATTACCTCCTGAGCTGCAGAGACAGATCCACATCAGGACACGGGTTTCTTTCGGATAAACTTTTCTAAACACACTGCGCTTTGACGAAGCACTTTCCCGCCAAAGATCCTTACATGGTGTGAGCGCTCACTCTGCCACTAATAATGTACAACAACTGTACAAAAAATGAGCGCTCACTTTTCCACAAACAATCTTTGATATTCCTCTCGCTGCAGCTGCTTGTAAAGTTGTAAACAACAGCCCGTAAACTCAGCCTCCGGGTCTGTCGCTAAAGGTAAACACGTCTTTCTTGTTGTCACTGCTCTGTTTTGTTTTTCAATTTGCCTAAAAACTCAAATTTCTTATTCAGTCCTGGTTTATAATAACTGGTTTAGTTTGACTCTGGGTTTTACAACCGGTGTAAGTCCTGGACCTGGTTTAGTCCTGGCGCAGACCGCGGCTGAGCCGTCTCTATTACAAATGTTTAGTACGTTATAGCTTTGCTTCTCTTTAAGTTATAGTTTTAAGTTATAGTTTTCCTTCGCTCCATTTGCGCTGAAGCGGCTCATTATCTGCGCACACGTTCATGTTTTTTTTAGACTCGCTGCGGGTCATATATTGACTTCTGGAGAGAAAAAGAACCGAAAGTTGGCACCGAAAGAATTTTAGTTTTTCGATACCACCCCCGACCGGAGCTTTTCGGTCGGTTCCAAGTAGGCACCGTTTAACGGTACCCATCCCTAATCAGAGACAAATGTAATTACAGTAATTAACAATGTTTTGAATCGTGACAGAAATATTTGCGAGACTACTGGAACGACCCTGAACTTGATGAGAAGGAACGTTTTCTCAGAGACTACGTCCTGAACAAGGGTTATCTAGATGAAGACGAAGCTGATGACCGGTAGGTGCACAGGCAGGACTGTCATGCTAAATGCTTAATTCCATGTCTACTGGGTTTCATAAAACAGTAGTTACAGACGACCTCCAGATCTACCTTCCTGTGGTTCTGAGCAACAGTTCTGTGTTGGACCCTCTCTATAACTGCCTTCACATCATCAAACAATGGCTCTCCCAGAATTTCCTTCACCTGAATGAAGGAAAGACTGAGTACATCCTGTTCACTCCGGACTCACTTAACAGTTCCACCAGTTTTGGTCATCCTACACCTCAGTTTGCTCCCTTTGCTCCTTTTTGACAGCAGTATGATTTTTGACAAACAAAGTGCAGTTGTGAAAGCGAGCTTTTATCAGCTAAGGCTACTCGGTAAGATCAAACCTTTCTTGTCCCAAGCTGACCTTGAAAAGGTCATTCATGCCTTCATCACCTCGAGGATAGACTACTGTAACGCCCTCTACACTGGACTTAACCCCTCACTCCTCAATCGGCTTCAACTGGTACAAAACGCAGCAGCCCGTCTCCTCTCCAACACCTTGAGACGCTCAGACATCACCCCAGTCCTCCGCTCTCTCCCCTGGCTCCCAGTGCGGTTCAGTGTTTAAGGTCCTGAAGTTTGTTCAAGGCCATCAATTGCCTGGACCCGGCCTACATTGCCGACTTGGTAACGGTCTACCAACCAGCCAGAACTCTGCGCTCCTCTGAACACACCTCCCTGGTCACTCCCAAGTTCAAATACAAAAAGTTTGGAAGCCGTTATTTTGCCGTCCAAGGCCCAAAGCTGTGGAACGCACTTCCGGTACAGCTTCAAAGCATCACTGAGTTGAGTGTTTTTAAATCACAGCTGAAGACACATCTTTTCAGACAAGCTTTCGATACATAGCCACTAACTCTACTGCTGTTTTTATGTACATTTGTGTTTTTATTATTGAGGGAGGTCTATTGTGATTCTTGTTTCTATACTGGAAAGCGCCCTGGGCATCTTCTGGCTTTTGTAAGGCGCTATACAAATAACATTTGATTGATTGATTTGAATAGTTGCATTTATAAACTTTTCATTTATGCTCTTTAGAAGTGTGTACCTGAACACTATTATTTCATTCACACATTAAAAACTAATTCAACTGTAATTATTTTGTCATGGTCAGGATCCCCACATATGATGAGGTGATTCAGGACGGGGTGGAGGACTCTGAGGAGGAAGGTGAGAGCTTTCTGGAGCGACAGGAAGACTTTGAGAGGAGTTACAACTTCCGATTCGAAGAACCTGATTCTCAGGAGATCAAAACCTATCCACGCACCATTGCCACATCAGTGCGCTCCAAAGATGACCGCAGGAAACTCAAAAGAGAGGAGGTGAAGGAGCGCAAGACCAAGGTATGCATTCACATCAACTACTACTCAGTGTAGCAGTGCCTGTTAGAAAAACAAAGTAATATAAATAACATTGGTCTTCTCATAATTCTCGAATATTGTTCAATTTGATTTTAAGTTTGATATTTCACTGAATATAAATGATAGGAAAAAGAGCAGAAGCAAGAGCAGCTGAAGCAGTTGAAGAACCTGAAGCGTGGTGAGATCATGGAGAAACTAAAGAGGCTTAAGGAGCTGACGGGAAACGACCAATTGGCCTTCAGTTTGGACGACCTGGAGGGAGACTTCAACCCCCAGGAACATGACCAGCTCATGCAGGTTTGGGACACATTACATCTGAAACTACTATGCATTGCCCTGCAGTGATTAAATGGGATGAGGGCAGGTAAAATTACTTCTATGCAATAAATATCATGTGACTTGTGTTTTTTGTTTGCAGAAAATGTTTGGAGATGATTATTATGGAGGAGAGGAAGATGGAAAACCTCAGTTTGATGATGATGATGATGAGATAGAAGGTGAGTCGGTCACTTCCATTTGTCTTGAGAACATTTTAATGCTGATGAAGTGAAATAATACTTTGACATCTCATGGTTAAAGCAGAACACTGGAACTGGGATACATGGACTGGAGAGGACAGAAAAGATGAGACGTATGAAGATTTTGGTGAAGAGGGACACTATGAGCCACACTGTGATGATGAGAACTTTGTTGTGAGTCACGTTCTCTGAGAATCCAAAACACATTCTATCCTTTGTTATTTATGCAATTTTCGTCTTGTAGATGGATGCTGACTATGACCCAAGCCAACACGTCTCCAAAAAGCAGAAGAAGAAGGAGAGGCAGAAGCTGAAGAGGGAGGACATGCCCCAGATGGGCAAGAAGAAAAAGAAGTCCCACTTTGCAGAAATAATCACCAAAAGCAAGCCGGTGTTTGACCCCAGTACGTTCCCTCAGCAATATAAACCACACAGAGTAAAAAACGGTATTAATGTGTGTGTGTCTGTTTCAGAGGAGAAGAGTTTCGAGCAATACCTGGATGAGTACTATAAACTGGACTTTGAAGATGTTATTGATGACCTCCCATGCAGGTTCCGATACAGGAAGGTGGTGGCAAACGACTTTGGTCTGACGACAGACGAGGTGAGAAGGGCTCTGAAACAAGTATCAAAACACGACTTAAAGTGGTGGTTCTCCAGCGGAGGGAGTGCGCATTATCATGTGCTGAATTAGGCTATTGGTCATGTTTCTGCAGCATGGGAGCGCAGCGCTTTGAAAACCAGCCAATATGCCATCGGCATATTTTCTATTTCTCAGAAATGTGTTTAACTCTCAGTGGGCTAAATACAGTATGAAAGTGTATGAGGCTGCAGTATGATGTCAGCTGGGACCGATCCTACAACCTTTGACTTATAAAGCTAACTCCCTATGAATAGAGCTAAAACTCCGTGTGCATGTGGGCCGGTCTAAAGCATTAAAGTCCTGGGCTGAAATGAGATCCTCACTCCCTGGGTGTTCCGATTAATGCTATGTAACGCAATTGCACAATTGCTCATTTCTAGGCTGCACTAATTCTGTCAATAACCTAAAATTCCAGATCAAATGTAAAAAAAAGTGCGTGGGCTCAGTTCGGATCGGGTCGGGGTCGAACATGGTCTTTTGTGCTTACGTGCAGTGTGAAATGGAAGAATAAAGTCAAATCAGAACTTTAAATTGCAAACTGCTAAGCCTCCTTGGGGACCACCAAAACACTGCTAACAAGCAACAGTGTGTAAATAAGGTTTTCCATATTCCTTGTCCAGTGGCAATGATGAATGTGCAGAGACTGACCTGGTATTGCTGTCCTCTGGGGCTGCTCTGACCAGGACATGATCTGATATGTTTAATCTTCTCTCTGAGCTCCACACACGTCTAACAGTCCGTTCTAGATGTCACAGATACACATAGCTATGTGCAATATTTCTGCTCTCTATTTCAGATTTTAAAGGCAAATGACAATGAGCTGAACCAGTGGTCATCTCTGAAGAAGACCTGCATGTTCAGGTATGATCTAATTTCATTAAAGAGTGCAATGCAAATATTCCATAACAATAACTACATTTGATATAACAAATATGTAGATGCATACGATTATTCTTTATTTACGTTCTTTTGACTAGTTTACTCATTGGACGTACATTTCGTTGGGTGGTTTCAAGATGTTTGTCACTGCCAAACTATTAGTCAGTTGCCTTTGCTGTAGCAAATCAATTTGTTGTTGGCCTCATGAGTGAAAATATATTTAAGTCACGTACTGTATTTAGAATTCATGTCAATGTAACGTGTGCATCATTTTCACTGCGATCTAGCTGGTCTGACTGTTAGACCTAACTGTGTCAATGTCTTTCCTAGAACTGAAAAAGAAGAACTGAGTGATTTGAAGAACTATAAAATTAAAGCATGTAATGAGAGGAAGAAAAAGGAGATTCTCAGTTCAGTGTATATAGAGTAAGTATTTTTCCTAACTCGCATTGGTATTATATGGTAATAAACCAATGCTTGAATGTACTGTATCCAAAATGTTCACAGAGAGGACCCGGAAATGGCTGAAACAAAAAGTAAAATGGGTAAGAAACGACGAGATCGTGTTAAGAATGCTGGGAAACAAGGCAGAGCTGAGGAGGAGGACACTTCAGAACCAGGCCCGGCTCCTGCTCACACCTTACACACGACTACAGAGGAACAGGAGCAAGAGCACTTCCTGACACCTAAAAAGAAGAAGATGCACACCGAGGCAGAAGGGAAAGCTCCAGAGGAGGCTGTGGAGGAGGTGAAACCCAGGACTGGCAAACCAATATGGGCCAAGAAGAAGTCAAAACGCCCAGGGCTCTTGTCTGCAGCTGGACTTAAGATTGGAGGGAGAGAGTTCAGCCGGCAGAGACTGAAGGCGTATGGGCTCAACCCCAAAAGACTGTACTTCAGACAACTGGGCCGCCAAAGACGTAAGGAGCAACAGAAAAAGGAGAAACGACAGAAGGAGTCGTCATGAGTGTTTTTATGAACTAGACAAAATTGTAAACAGACATTTTGTCCCTCGTCTGGGATTAACTTTAAATTGTGTACAATAAGATTTTATATGAAATGGAAGCCCCTGTTAATCTGATATTTTTTGTAACTATTAAATATAAAATGTACATCAATGATTGGCCTTCATTTACATGCATGGCAGGCTAATGTTGCCTTCATGTGCTCTGGTATAGATGATCCTGTCCAGTTGTGAAGTGGAAATTACGAGTGCTTTTGTGTTGTAGCAAAGTGAAACATTAAAAACGAATTAATGCGAGAAAGTCCCCCCTCGCTGATGTGTCGAAAGTTCTAAAGTAATCTCGAGAACTCGGGCATCAAGATTATCTTTAAATTTCCCAACATGAGGTGGTGGTGATGTGGAATTTCCCACTCCATTTCTGCTATATTTTTTTTTTTTTTTTGGAGTTGGAGACAGTAATATAATAAACAGCCAAGCTGTTCTAGTGACAACAAAATCCGTTCATAAAGTTGCTTTTGTCCAGTAGGCGGCGCTATGAACCTTTGTGCCTGTTGTCCGCCGTAGAATAAGAGAACGGGCGCGATAAGGAAGTATTTTTGAATCAAGAGTCCAGCGGAGTAAGTACTTATTTTCTCTTATTTTACCTCGTCTGTTAAGGCTTTAAAGTGGTCTCTAATTTGTGGATGTAAAATCAACAAATAATCGATTCCAGTATGTCCGGAGCTTTCTGTTTCTTCGCCATCAGTATTGTCGGATAGCCCTAAATGAACACGCTCTCAAGGTAAACAATGCATGATAGAAGCATTGGACGCGTTGTATTCGGCGAAAAAAAGTTAATTAAAAATGTTGACGCAAAATGTGTTTACTTAAACGTTCACTCATGATTAAACCTTACCTCCTTGTTTTACACTTTTTGGATGATCTGTGAAGCCAAAACACTCAAAATACTAGTGAACCTCAAACCAAGTTCTACCAAAAAAAAAAAAAATACCACCAGATCTAAACAGGACCGTGTCAGGATTAAACAATGACTTGGCAGTTCTAAAGTAGCGCTAACCCAAAAGTGAACAAACATATAATTAAAATTGACAGCCCACTTACCACAGTGTGAGAACTAGGGCTGGGCGATATGGCCTAAAAACTATATCATGATATGAAAAAATAAATATCACGATAACGATATATTTGACGATATAATTGACAATGGACGAATTACTTCAAAATCCCAGCCTTACGCCTATTGGGAAGATTCATTCAGTGATTTTTTTTGTTTGTTTACGGCATAATTGTCTTCCAAATATGATCTACTCAAGCAGTTTACATCCTTCATTTCATTTTACTTTTTCAGCAGGTGTCCCCGTGTTCTACAGTCACCGTTTATGCTGCTCTGATGGAGCGGAGCGTAACATAAATTATATTGTGTCCACAATGATATAAAAAAATTACAACAATATCAAAACATTATATCACGATAACGATATGCGATACGATATGGCCCAACCCTAGTGAGAACCACTTCTTTAGTTTCTCCAAAGCAATCTCTTTAACTATGTTGCCAACAATTCCTAGTCCACCATCCTGTTGTTGACTCTGCTTTTCAACTGACTTCCGTACTGCTTTAAAATTTGTTTTCAACCCTTTATTGTGATGTTTTATATATTTTGTAGTTGTGGAAGCAGAATGTCACAGGGACATAAGTTCCAGGATCTGGAGGAGACCGGAGAAGCTCTGGTGGAGTTTATCAAAAGCAGTCAACTCCACAAACTACGTAGTGTCAAAGATGCTCACCACATGCTCTGTGACCAGCATTCAGACACAAAGAAGACCGTCACTCAGATTCTAATGGGCAAGTGGCCGTGCACTTACATTTCTAACTTTGACTGACAGTCTGTGGAAGTAGATATCCAGATTTTCCATTAAATCAGATACGGTTTACGGCTTTATCACGGCATGGAAACACAGCGGTTAGCGCTCGTGCTTCACAGCTAGAAGGTTCCAGGTTCTCCTGTGTCTGCGTAGGTTTCCTCCGGGTCATCCGGTTTCCCCTACCACTAAAAACATGTACAATAGGCCAGGATGAATGAGAGTGTGTTTGAGAGTGCGAATGGGGGACGACGGATGGAAATTAGAATAAGGCTACAATCCGGTGTGGCTTGTTTACATGCAATAAATACATAAAATAAAAACTACATCTAGTGTATAGCTGATGTGCCAAAATATATGCACAAATGCAAATTATGTTATAACCAACCAGAGTCTCTCCCTAATTGTGGACAGACCAGGACCACCAGGTTGGAAGACATTATAAAGACAATACCTTTGACAAGATTTGGCTGAGGGGTAAAAAAAAAAAGAAAATTGTGTGTCTGAGCAAAACCAATGTATTTTTTGTCCTAAATCAGCTCACAAAATGTAGACATCAAATTCGTTGTAAACCTTGAGCTAAATTTAAACTTGGTAAGAATAGGAATAATATCTGTTCTATTATTACTATAGTAATAATATGTGTTAACGTTGACAAAAAATGCTCTACAGTAAGCAGGTTCTTTTTGTCCTTAGATGTGGCTCAGATTGAGGAGAATGCCGGACAGCGGTTACTGGACATGCAGAAGGAACAGAAGAGACGGGAGCAGGAAAATAATGTTTTAGAGGAGCAGCTCAGGCAGTGCACAGCAAAGAGCCAGATCACAGACTCTGAACTGCAGTATCCTTCAAATATCTGTTTACTGTGATAAAAACACACACAAATGGAAAATAAAACAAAGTTTGGAAAAAATATAAAATCTGTGAAAAATCTAAAATGTAAGTCACATTACCTACAGTTAAAACAAGAACCATTTACCATATTATTTTAGGTGTAGAAGCTTCTAAGTTTATAGTGCTCAGGTTAATTATTTACACCCATTTGAATTCACCATTAAACAGTAGCTGTACTAGCCTGGCCTTTGCCATCTGTAAACTCCAGTCAATTATCTTTTCCCTACATGTACGTCTGGGTATGATCTCAGTGACTGCGTTTCATCGGTTGAATTACAATCTACCATTCAGCGAGCAGGGGAGGCAGGTGTTGTAGGTGACGTTACGCATTTGCACCGGATTTGCTGGTTATAGTTTGAAAACAGATCCACTTGTTTCAAAGGAGTTCATCCCTCCCACCTGAAAATGGAGCTCAATTGTGAAGTTCCAGACCCTCTGTCTGAAATGACTATGAGGGTATGGTAAGACCAGGCTATAGCTGTACTAACATAACCATTAAATGTGTTCAAATTTCAGGCGGGGATTGTTAAAGATGGCGATGCCCTTCTTCAAAATTATTATTAGGTATGGTTGCTCTGTTGTTTCTTTAACATACAACACAGATTTCTGCAGAAGGAGTTTGAGAACTTATTGAGCAATGAACATGGCTTGGAGACGCTTCAGAATGAGGTGGATGAAGACACCACAGAAGTCATACCTTCATCTGTGTACGATTTTTTTTTAATTAACAATTCACCATAGACACACACGGTCACAGTAGACATCGAAAAACAAACATTTCACAGACCTGTAACCCAAGACTAAAAATAGGACAAGAACAGACGAACAAACAAGACATTAACAAAATCTATTCCAACATTACACAATTCCTGAAATATACACAAATCAAAGTATACACCTAAAAAAACATCCATTATTTACCTGGCCTAGTGTAGGTAAATAATGGAAAATATGTAGTAAAAGAAGGCAACTCCCTCCCTACTTCTATAAAATTAAATAAAAACAATCTGAAGGTATAATAGGTATTGAATGTAACACACTTCTGCGGTTCTCAGAATCAGATACAACTATTATTTCCTTGTACTATTCAATCTCGATTTTCAGTTCAGTTTGAGATTTGCATTATGCATTGAATGTGGCTTTTGCGAATATTTGCTCATGAGTCAGAGCCACACTGCAACACCACCGTACCAGTTTACACCAAATATTCCATTTCCATTTTATTCCTCAAAATCCAAACCGTACTCCAAACAATGAGCTGTTATTGCCACAGAATTGACTGGAATCCTGTTGGTTAAAAAGCAGCATACCAATAATTGTGATAAACTATAGATTTAGTCATGACTTGACTAAAATTATGATAATTCTAATCCTAAATTTAACATGCAATAATTGTGAATCACTGTCTTCAAAATCTGCAGTTATGTTGCAAAGCTGTACTATCATATCACGAAGATCAAGTGGGAGTACGACACGGAACCCCACATCCTCAAAGGAGGTACTGTTCATTTGAAGATAAAATAAGTAATGCCGTGTGACTTTAAATAATGTTTCTAAGGTGTTTTCACAGTGCACTATGGGGCAGAACTGGCCACTCCCATCAACATAGACAAGTCGAGCCAGTCTCCAGGAGAAGTGAGCGACCATCTGTGGGGCTTTGTCAACTCTGAGTGGTAGTGTAGTATTGGGTGCTTAGTGTTTTATTTTTGAGAGTTAAATGCTATTGTTTAAGTTGTATAAAACGTATATATTGTATTCTGTCTTAATAAAAGTCTTTCTCCATAATTATTCTTATGTATTTTAATCTAACTACACACACCTGTATCTAGTGTAAACCTATTGAATAATATGCAGAATTGTAAACCATAATGTACTGCAATGTTTTCGCCACTTGGGGTCACCAGATGGTTATGTTCAAATTGCATCTCGTCTGTAGTCCAGAATAACAAATGGACAAATGGAGCGAGAAAGCGCTCCCCTCCTCTCAAACATTCACTAACTCTTCTTGTCGTGCATGTCCCGTGCACATATATGTATAATGCAAAAATCAACATTGTAATTGGACAGAGCCCATAAAAGTCAATGGGCGACTGAGAGCCCGTCAGTGACCCAGGACCTCTAGGTAGGAATGCGCGAGCACTTTACGAAAATGTATAGTTTATGGTACCCGCGTAAACGGGAACATTGTTTTCGTATGGGAATATTTAGGCCCGAGCGGCATGCCGTCGCAAGGGCCTATTGTAAATCGCAACGCAGAGCGCACTGTACCTAGGTGCGCGGAGCGCTGTCCCCCAGTCAACCGTAAACTCACCGTGTAAAACTGAGCCCTTTATACTTGTTTTTGCAGGAAAATTAATGGGGATATATGGCCAACTGTCATATGCCCCCTGTTTAATATTCTTTCGCACCGTCGCGTGGGGGTCGTTGAGAGCTTTCCAAAAACGTATATGTTGTTGTCGCAATGTTTTTGCAAAAAAATATGTATTCTTCTGCTCTTTAAACTGGAATTTGACCCTCTGAACATGGTCAAAAACAACTACAAAAGTGAAAATACATTGCGCTATGGGGGAGGGACCAACGTAAACTTTGTTGTAGAGCGACGGGATTCGGATTCGGTACTACGACATTTGTCATGTGACGACAAACAATAATATAATTGTGGCCACGCCCCCTGACAAACCGGAAGTCCGCCAATTTGACACGAAGTTGGGAAAATGCGGTGTCAGCGTTTTCGCTGACGTCACATTTTTGTGACTTCAATGACAGTAGTCATTGAAGTACTACTGTCCATGCTGCTTGTATAATAAAAAAAGATTTGGGGCGCGCTAGTACTCTCTGCAGGTTGGAGCCATTATTAACATGGAAAGGCTAAACATGTAGTTTTTATGTTTACTCACAAAGATTAATGGCACATCAGGGCAATAAAATGCAGTGTGCAGTTAACCCTACCGAGCGCCCTCGGTAGGGTTATGGCGAGGCAATGGAGGCACGCGAGAGCCGTTCAATGCCGCTTGTGGCTTTAATATTCTTTCTTTCGCATTGTCGCAATTTTCACCCAGTGAACATCGACGAAAACTATTTCCAAATTTTGTATTTCAAAATAGTGGCCACCTCAGTTTTATTTTTAACATAGGACTTGGGCAAAAAGTTTGTTGTAGAATCATAAAAATCGGTTCAGACGTGCATCATGACAAGTTGAGCAAAAAATATTATTACGGCAATGCCGTCGGCCATTTTGGATGACAGCCAGCGAAGGGGGAATCCGCCTTTATTTTTCACTTTCAGTTTATCGGAACGAGAACAACACTTTGGGTGGAAAGTAATCTGGAGAAGTAGAATTTTAGAAGTTATCTAAATTACTTTTCTAAGTTTTACGTTTTTATGCGGCGATACCGCAAACTGTACGAAGTGTTTTGAGATTTTTTGCATACAAAAAATGGCTCCCATTCGCACATATGAAGCCCAATTTCGATCATTTTGTTATCGGTTGTTAAAGTCACAGTCCTAAACACTTTCATCTGGCAAAATTCAAGTTGGGCGCTAAAGGAATTATATGGAGAGTACAAATTTTACTTTTACAAAAATAAAAATATTTTAGCACAACATTCTATTTGGTCATTCCGATCAGAAAAGTCAATTACACCCATGCAATATGTTTCACAGTGTTGCCGTAGCGATGACCACAACGTTCGCGCTGCAGAAAATCCACAAAGGTTATCCAAAGTACCCTTTGTGGATTTTCTGCAGCGCAGCCGCAACCCTAAGTAAAATGTTAAAATATGCTTTAGTTTGCAGATATAGTGTGATACAAATTCATACACATTTTTCTCTGTATAATGTCAAAAATAGCTTTGCGGCTATATTTGTATTATTAATATTATTATGGTTACTTTGCCCATGACTGTTTAATTGAGTTTAAAGTTGCATACTTGTTCCTTGGCTGCTTGGGTTTATGACTGAATTGCAGTGGGCACATTGACATTCTGACTGGTAGCATCACTTTCGAGAACACTGCATTGCGCTGTTTCTGCTGGTAAGAGAAACACTGGTGCTGTGTGGTTCCTTCATCTCCACGCTGCACTGCCTCATCCTGTGGTTAACAAGTGGGTTTTGTGTCAAGGTGGGGCTTGCACTGTGTTTTTCACCATTTAAGCATTGTTCTATATTGACCTATATATATGTATATATATATGTGTGTGTGTGTTTATGTCATTGTGATTGAGCTTTCTTACTTTATATGCTTTTAAGTTCTTATTTACAGGATGCCTCACAGTAATCAATAAAGGGAACCTTCAAAGTTGCTTGGTGATAAAAGTGAAATCCCTATGACATTTTTATCCAGTCAACAATAATGCATCGCAAGTATATTTGGCAATCATTAGACTCAGTTGATATAAAAGTATATTTACAAAGTTTGGGAAATGCAATAAAAAAAAAGCCATGTTAAAATATTTCCTACAACTTTAGTTAATACGCATGTTTAATTATGCTCTGAAATGTAATAACATTTTACATAATAAGCAAGACTTTTTATTGTGGGGAAAATGTTTTAAATGTTTGGAGTAAAATGTAAGTACAATGATTTTATAATTTACCCCAGTGATCCACCTCCCATGGAACTGCCACCACCTTATAATTAACCACTTTTATTTGTTCTAATTAGGCATAAACAATATGTTTATGGCAGAGATGCATAGCAGGCTAACACAGAAGGAAAACGAGCTAATAAGTATTCTGAGTGAAATTTGTAAAACCAGTATAAAGCTGTGATATAATGTCCTTGCTAAATACAGTATTTTACTACAAATAAAAATATCTTTGTCTTGTGATTTTTTTTACCCCAATTGTATGCTTAAAGAATGCACAAACTTACATGTTCACATATCTATTGTTTATTCAGTGCAAATATACAATTTAAATCATAACTTAAGTGAGTATTTTACACTACAAAATGCCATGTTGAAGAGCACACAAAGATTACACATATACAGTACAAAGAATATGAGACAGGAAATATATATAATTTTACATCTACAGAGGACATAATGTCACTACTGTCACAATAAAACACACCTACTGAATCTGAGCTCCAGAGTAAAAGGTTGCAGCATTCTTGATGGAACTTCCATCTGTGAAACTGCGCTCCTTTAGGCGTCACAGCTCTGGCTGTCATCTCCAATACTCGCTCTCATTTATCATGTGTTGCTACATATGTTCTGTGGACCTCCAGGGTAGCACCACCACCACTGCAGACTGAGGCACTACCCAGCCCACCACGGACCAACACTCACATGGCCCTGATTACAGATCTGGCAGCACATTCTGGGTGTGGAGACTCTGTGATGGCTAAGAACGTGTGATTATGTGCTACAAAAGGAAAGGCAGGGAGGATAAACGTCACTGTGACCTTCACTCCCAGTCTGTCAGACCTGCAGACACACTCTGCTCCTTAATGCATTTAAGTGATATACTGAGCCTGTAACCAGGTAATTATCACATCATCTGGCATTGAAATACTGGCTTCACAATCATATGATCATCTCTTCGATATATATAGTTTGCCACATTTTTCTTTCATTAAAACAAAGAAAAATTTACACTTAACTGAAATGTATTATTCATCCGTTCAGTAGATGTTATATTAGCCACACAGACCCTAGAATTGAGCTAGTATGTCCTGATCAAATGTTTGCCAGTTTAAATAACCAAACTTTTAGTTTTCTTCTTGGTGCAAACTGGGGTAGCTGAACAATATCTAGCTTAATTGACCCAACTCAACAAAAACAAATATTGTTAACTTACACAGTCCAACAAAATAAAATGATGTTGCCTTATCTTCATGTAAACACAGAGGTGACTTTGATTACATTTTCATTTCTGATCATGCAAACTAGAAGCAACCTGTTCATACAAGTGGTTTTGTCCTTTATAACTTTTCAGGATGCTGTCACGTCCTGGATATCCTGGGGTAGATGGCTTTAATGGTTGATGGTGTGAAGTTTCCAGAGGACACTGTAGTCTCCATGCCCTCTAACCTGTGAGATGCTGCGTCGGTTTTGCTAGTGCTACACTCCAGGAAGTTAATGCCGATCTTCCTCATATGTCCGTCTTTGGTGAGGAGGCAGTGTCTACAGAGCAGCCTCAGAATGGCCCGTCTCATGTCCTTGCTAGTCAGCGTGTAGATGATCGGATTGAGGAGCGAGTTGAACATGGCGATTCCCAAGAAATAGTCAGCTTTAAAGAGCACCTGGCAACTTTTAACTGGGCAGAAAAAGTCCAAAAGTAGCAGGATAAAGAGGGGCAACCAGCATGCAATAAAAACTCCTAAAACGATTGTAACCGTCTTGAGTAGAGCCAAGTACTTTTGTGATTTGCGATAAAGTCCTTTGCGCTGGGGCCCCGAACCATGGCGTTGTGTGTTGGACTTGACGATACGGAAGATTCTCACATACAAAACTACTATTGCCATCAATATAGCTGTGAAAACCGTTACGTTGAACAGTATGTAGCTTTTGGCATACAGGGGCAGAACCGTGGAACAATGGTCAAGTTTTCCAATACAGTTCCAACCTAGAATCGGAAGTACTCCAAGGAAAATGGACAGTACCCAGCTTGCTCCAATCAAGGCAAACATCCGGCCTTGCTTGCCCCCTTGATAAGGCTTCATCCTCACCATGGTAACGTGGCGCTCTATTGCGATGGCTAGAAGGCTAACGACAGATAGAGCGAGCATTATGAAGACGCCACCTTCTCTTAAAAACCAAAGTACCGGGGTTATGTTCAGAGTGTTGGCGCCAGATGTGATGATGTTAACCATGTATGTAAAGCCTGCAAGCAGGTCGGACAGAGTCAAGTTTCCCAGTAAGTAGTACATGGGAACATGGAATTTCTTGTTCCTCCAGAGTGCAATCAGCACAATAGCGTTCTCAAGCACAATTAGCAAACACACCAGCAAAAATGCAATGGCTTCTGGTTTCAAACCCTCTTTGTATTTATTCTCCTTGAGTTTGCCGGTGAAGTTATAGTGCTCAATGATGACGTCCTTGCTCTGATATTCACCAAACATTTTAAGAAGATTCCCACTGGAAGGAGTCATGGGTTTCACAGATGGAGGCACGGCGGCATATGCAGAATGGAACGCTTCAGTTGCCATCACTTACAAAAAGAAGTTCCAAAAATCTGCCCTTGTTTCAATGAAAAGGACAATCCAAATGCCATTAACTCTTGGTGTGGTGAAAAGTCTTCATTGTAAAAACCCAAAATCAGCCGGGCGTTGCTGTCAAACAGGAGTCCTGTTGAGGATTTCCTCTCGGTGGAAGAAAATCAGATCTCTCCAATACGCGAGCTTTGCAGCAGGGGGTGGTAAGAGCAGGTCTGTGGGGAAATATTGAGACGGTAAAGTATGACACTTAACATTATAGAAATGTTTCCAATACACCAGCAGTGGTTATAAATGAGGAATCTTTACCTTAAGTAAAAGATGCATTTTATACACCTTACATCATGCATTCCCATTAGGCAGCCTATCAGTATGTTCAATAAGAACACATATTAAAACCTCAACCATTTTAGGTAGACAGTGCGTTTTATTCTGATCTGTCATGATTATAAAGTTTAATCAGCTCTTGTGTACGTTTGAACAAGCATACAATTAAATGATCTAGCAGCAGAAGCATAAGAAACCATAGCTTACAAACCGTAGGAAGAGTTGTTAGAAAAGGTTTTGTCACCAGGGCTATTTGTAATATTCCAACTATCTTTCCAGAATTGAGACAACATGTAGCTTATACACTAAATTAAATTAGAGAATAGACAATTAACGCTGGTTTTGAATGAGCGCGCTCCTGTTTCGACTCAATCATCTGTAGTAGCCCACTCAATTATTTCGCATCTCTTGCTTATACTGAAGGGTAGTTTAGACAAGCAGACAACCAGAACGTTCAATATGCCAATATATTGAAGGTTACCGTCTATGAAAGTGCAAAATAGTATAGCATAATAAAGTTACGCACCTTTTGTTATTTTTTTTTGGAAGAGTAGTATCCACTCGGAGCGTGTCACCTCAGAGGGATCAGAATCACATGTGAGTGAGAGAGAGGAGAGTGATGTGGGAACGGCGCAGGGCAGGACTCGACACGCACAAGTGGGTTGGTCTTCGGAGCTGTTGGCCTTCAAACACCCCCGCTTTTCACCCCTCCCTAATGTACTGCGACCCCCTTCGGGCTGATCTGTGCTCCCGTTGTAACTATACTGGATGTGCCGCTGAAGTTTGGCACTGCGTTGCGCGCAGAAAGAGAGGTGAGATTTCAGCGGTTAGCCCTCGGGTACAGCAGTGCCAAGAAAGAGAAACTTTTGGCTCATGACTGGAAGTTCAGGTTTGGTCCTTCTTTTTCATGTGCCGCCCGCTGTCAAATCAGAGTTAAATATTCTTCTACTATTTATGGCCGGCCAGTTTATTCAACCTTAAAGTAACACGTCACGTTCATGCTTTTATTACCATTTATTTTATTTTAATTGTATTTCTTTTCTTTTCTATGTATATATTTTAGCATTTTACTTTGACAGGTATTAGATCGCTGACGGTTGTAGTGGGCCTAATCTTTATTAAAGAAAAAAAAGAAAAAAGACAAAATGAGGGGGCACATTTTGTCCCTGGGCCAGATTTTACCTACCTACCCCTGTTGTAGAGCATCATGAGCCTGTTTCCAAAACAGACTCACAGCTATTAGCCCAGTCTCTGCAGCAGTGACATCTTTTACACTATTAGGGGACACTACACGTCCAGACATCACTATAATGTGCTTTGTAAAATGCATATAAAGGTTTGGCTAAAATAAATTCTCACTTATGTCAATAGTGAAACGTCACTTCTGTTGACGTGTTTGTTTCACCTGACTTAGTGAGTCATATAAATGATGAGGGTGCTGTTGTAGACCAGTGTTTATAGGGGCACATCTGCTGGTCTAGAATAGTTAGACTATATATTCAGTATAATAAGGGGTGTAGTGTAAAAACAGTTATATTTTGGGCATATAAAATGGTAAAACTAGTAGCACCATCCCTAACATCAAACCAAATAGTCAGAGGCTAAGCTCATTTGTTGGTGAAGATGCTGTAAGTTGTGGACTACTGCGGCCTGTGTTCAACCCAGAAACCCTAGATTTCAGAAAATAACTCCTTCAACCTTCATCTGTAATTATCCCTCATTCCCCATCAAAACACACTCGCTCAGCTAGTGTGTGCCAAGAGTTTTTACTACATCAGACAACACAAGGCAGCTTTTCTGCACAGCATGTTGTTGCAGCAGCTAAATTTAAGTCACTATATTTCCAAGTAGATGTGCGTTTGGTAGAATAGTCCTTTGGCAATGACTATATTGGTCACACACCTATCAAATAAAGTGTGAAACTAAACTACTCTTAATGAATTACTACTAAAACTTCTGATCGCTGAAGGCCTGACGTGGTGACAATAGCAAGTGGCAGGATGAGGGGAAATTACGTAAATCCAAATGCCGGGTCAGTCCTTCTCCAAACAGGAAGCAGCTCATTGTGCCTCGAAAGGAGAGGGATATCCTTGAGAAACAGATGAAGTCACAGGTTCAGCTCAGTCAGACACATAAAGAGCGTGACTAACAGTGACGTTCTGACTGAGCAGCAGCACTTAGTCATGCCCCACTGTTATGATATAAAAGGATACTCTATACAGGATATTCTTTCAGCTGCGTCATCAGAGTTAATTAATTAGTTACTCCAACAGACCCCCTTTTGCTCCAATCAAAATCTTGAGGCCAAAGACCAAGAAGAGCTTTAAAATCCAAAAAGAAGAAATAGGAGCAAGAGACAGACAACTTGTAAATGGCTTGTAAAAACTCAATTGTTACCAAAAAGCAACCTAGTTTTTGAGTTGCCATTGTAGCTAACAAGTCTCATTCCACCTGCTGCTTTGGTCTAAACTCTTGCTTCCAGTTGGTCCCTATTAGTCCCTGTCCCTCTAGACCATGCCCCCCTCGCTCAGTGCAGTCAGCCCACTGGCAGTTAGCCCCCTGCCAGGCCACTGTGACAGCTCTCTGCGGGACACCTCTCTTTAGTTAGCACACAAAGACCATGGGACAGTAGGACACTCCGCTGGATCTTCTTTCCACAACGGGTCACTGCTGCGTCACTGGTCGCCTCCATCTCTCTCACCCCTAAAGGCCTGACTCAGAACACCAAGACAGGACCCACCCAGTCGCTTCACTGGCCACAGGGGCTTTCTGTATTCTCATTTTTCCTATGTGACGTTAGCACATGAGCAGAAAGGAAGCCACTCAAGATGCTTTTGTCATGACTGCCCAATTTAGTAGATGTTCCCTCTCCGTTAGGACACAGCACTCTGGAGTCTGGCTACAGTTTGTCACTGACTGATGACATTCAGAAGTAAATAACAAACAATAGAGGGCAGGGTTAGTATTTCAAGAGCTACACAATTAACACAAATCTCGTATATAAATAGTTTTATTATGTAAAAGGGAAACACACAAATCCCACTTAACTCACATTGCTCAGATGTAAAATAGAAACACCCTCACCCTTTGCACATAGTGAAGTAAACAGTTGCAGAGTGAAAACATCAGCACCAGCTTTATTTTTAGTGGACCAAGATTAGGATAAATATTGAGTGAATTGAATACATTTTTGAAGAGCAATACCAATTTGCCTGCCCACATAAAGAAGCGTAGTTTCGACTTTACTGTTTCTTCTCATTCTGCGCTGAAGTGTGACCACTGACATTGAGTCACACTTCACACTCTCGCCTCGGCTGCATGTAATGTTGTTTCACTGGAACAATGCAGCGCGTTCACACCATCTCAGCTCAGACAATCGACTGAATTAAGAGCAGGGCCTAATAGAGTTAACACACCCTCTTCAAAGAAGTCATGGGAATGGCCCCATATGCAGTGTAATTCAAGGACTGTATGCAAAAGTTTAAAATGAATCAATTAATCAATCTGTAAAAAATACTACTGTAGTATTAGAGTTTTATTTACACTTATTATCAAACCACCCTTTGGTAATGGTTAATGAGTCAGATAATGCTAGTTATAATAGTGTTGCTTTTGTGGTGGAGGCGTTGTTGTACCAAATTCAAGCCTCTGGGCTGAATTAAGCAACAGTTGTTTTTAAATCAAGGGAGGTGCCGCCATGTGAGTCACCAAATATTATCCCTCTTTTTCTTTACTGGTCCTCATTAATCTCCATCAATCTCATTAGAAATCAATGTGAAGCATATTGAAAAATGCAAAACAACAGATGCATCTACTGTATACATTTTGCAAAATACAATCATTGAATTGGCATAATAAGCATGACATTCAAATGCTGTTGAAATGTCTCATGACACAATGAAGGCACTTTTTGCTGAAGTCCCTGTAGCAGAAGTCTTTGATATAACTTGTGATCTGCAACTCTCCCTTATATATAAAATATATATATATAAAAACAGAGAACACTGGAGGGTGATGTTGTGGCTGGCAGGCTTTTACAGGAATCCTGGAAATAGCTTTGTCCAAGTGCAACTCTGTGCACAGTCCTGACCTGGGGCAGCTGTGCCAGCTAGCGCCTAATAAGGGGAAATGGGAACAACACATGGAAATGTGGGAATGCTGCTTTTCCATAGACTGACCCCTCACTGCAGTTCTGTGAGAGTCCAGCTGCACTGCTGAATCTGTGCTGTCCCCTCTTTGTACCTTGGGGCCTCCATCAGGGCATTTGAGATGAAAACTATAAGCACAAAAGTAATACACAGCAGTTTCTTTTTTTTTTATTATTACATTCTTATTTCGTTGATTTAATGGACTCTATTCTATATCTAGATGGCAATGATCTCTGACCCCAGTAACACTGCTCTGAGTGGGACCCGTGTGTAAAATATTTCTTGAGAGAATGTTACAAGCTAACAAGTGTGACGCTGGTGAAACTAATATCCTGTTGTTGGTATTGTGCTCATTACAGGAATGTTATGATTCACAAAGCAAAGTGAAAAGAGGATTGCTTTCATCGTTGCCTAATAACAAACACAATATTGCAATGTTTTACAATGGTAATTTTTGGTCCCTCAGCCTGGATGTTGTTCAGTTTCTACAAAGCTTGTGTGGGATTTTTGGGTTACACTACATTATGTATCATAATGTCTCTACATATAAACACAATCTGACGGCTGGGCTACAGTGCAGCCAGGCAACCCTTCATGTATTTCTTATTTTCTGCTCTTTTGGTTTAAAGAAAAACAGGCTTAGTTGGTAAAGTGGATAATGTCATTAGGGATTCTTAAACCTGATTAAACACAGGGAAAGGCTGCCATTCAAGTAGATTTGGATCAGATATGACAAGCACATGCAAATCTGTCATTGTTGTCCATACATGAGCACTAACATCCTTCTTCGTGTGTAAACCTCGGGTCAGTTCTAATTTATAGAGCGTACACTTTCCATAACACAGATAAATGATTGTTTGGCCATTTTGTGCTTATTCATGATTTTCCGCTAAGGCACTTACAGCTGTGTTTATAAAAATAAGCAATGGCATCAGTGAAACTGGCTTTAGTCTGAAACCGCGGATCCGTCTCTGCCAAAAGAGGAAGTTTGCTGAGTTTTTGTTATTAGTGGGCAGACTCAGTAAGCTAAAACCAAATGTTGGAATTTATCAGTCAAAAAGACCACGGTCTCATTGTGAATCATCTCTGTAGGACTTCTCCCATTGTGAACACTATATCAGTTTTATTGTTATGCAAATTGTTTTGGCTGTTAACAGACACATGCCAACATTAAAGGATCAGCCATAAACAAAATAACAAGATAAAAAATATCCTATTTTCATAATATAGACTAAAATAATGAGAGTTGGCGTGATCAACTTATCGGTAAAACTTTATAATAACTACACCTTATTTAGCCTTAATAAATGATTAAATAACAATTAATTCATCATGAACAGTTCATTAAGTGTGACTAACACTTACTATTTAACAATGAATCTGTGAAGTATGTGAAGAACTATTCATTAACTGTAGTAGTAAAGTAGTCATTAAGTGTTAGTCACACTAAACTAATGATTAGTTCATGATGAATTAAGTGTTATTTCATCATTTATTAAGGCTAAATATGGTGTTATTATAAAGTGTTACCAACTTATCTTATCTAAATGGGGCGACGGTGGCGCAGATGGTAGAGCGGGTCGTCTCATGATCGTCTCATGATCGGAAGGTCAGGGGTTCGAATCCCGCCTCCTGAAGGTGCACGCTGTCGTTGTGTCCTTGGGCAAGACACTTCACCCACCTTGCCTCCAGTGTCTGCATACATTGGTGTATGAATGGGTGAGAGGTTCCTTGCTGTAAAGCGCTTTGAGTGCCTAATGTAGGTGGAAAAGCGCTATATAAGTTGAGACCATTTACCATTTACCATTTTAAATATATAACTGGTTTCTTGGCTGTGAGATTCCCAACGACATGATTAGCTCATAGTAATATCTCACATTCATTAGATTTCTAGCTCCTAAAGTCCTAAAGTTGGATCAGTTTGAAATGACATGAAGTAAACCAATCAGCTATGTACAATCCCAATGTATGATTTATCGGATCATTTTGACTTCCATCTTTCTGAATGAGGGATCTCTGAAAATTAACTTGTCTGCTTTAACAAATCTTGCACGAATACACAGTGCAGGCTCATCAAAGGGTTCCATTAGATCAGACCAGACGCCGCAATGAGGGACAGAGAGATCAGACTGAGTTGCTCTGTATTAAATAGAAAGAAACTTGTTGTCACCACAGACTTTGGAATGTCCTTGTAATCCATCATCTTTAATGAAGATAATTATGTAAATGCATCCATAAAAAACAGATAAACCACAGTGTCTTTGTCACATTTGGAGTCTGTACATTCCTAAAATGTAACATTCAACCTCTCAGTCATTTACAGCATGTCTGACATTCTCCGATAAAAGCCACATCTTGATAAAGACACATTCTTTTCTAATACAGTCTTTATGTCTGACTCTGAAAGTTCAGCCATTGCCTGTGTCCAACTGTCCATGTTGCTTTCACTTCACTGAAAATTCATTGACCGATCATTCTATGAATGTGTATTTTCCTGCATTAGCTGTGAATGTCAAAGGGCGGTTTTATGAAAGGTGGTTTTGTCCACAGTTTGGGATGAGTTCATCTTGGAGGACAGAATGGAAGAAACGGGCAAAACGGGAAAGTCAAAGAGCGTTTCCCACAAGCAGCGGACAGGCAGGGAGGGGAGAGGTGGAGTTCTGGGTGCTGATCAGGGTGAGTCATGAGAATCTCTAGCTGGACCCTGCAAGAGATTTATCCGTCAATTAACAGCACGCCAAAAAGCCACAAGCGCCTCACTATCAGGGGCAGGATTCTCGGAAGAGCGCCCCTGTCTTCCAAAAGAAAGGCGAGAGCCAAACGGGATGGGGGGGGGGGGGGGGGGGGGGGGATGTTCATAAACAGCTCCTTTCTGCACGGAGATGACGGAGTTTAGGGGAAATTCAAATTTACCAAGTTCCATTTTTGCATGTCATCCATTTACGAATACTATGCTTGGGCTTTCCGGACCTTTCAAAAGTTTGTTCCCTATTTTTATGTGAAGAACATCTTTTTTCTCATCATGTCCCATCAAATGACACAACTTATACTATAATATATGGTTAAAAATAAACTTCAACGCTGGTTATTTGGCTTGAAAGGTGTTTTCCACTACAGAGTATATTTTTTTCCAAAGTCTGTTATTCTAACGCAGGTGTGAAAAAACCTATTATGGAAACACAAGGTGATGCAGTATATTTGTGCTCAGCGGTGTAGGGATAAAACATGATAAGTTCATAATGAGTAATTGTAGTTTCTCATAGAACTGGCAATACCTTTATGTTATTTCATTCATCTTTGCAAACAAGAATATATTCAAACTTTCTTTTTCTTCATGCACTCTCTGCAAAAGAAGAGTTGCTCTCCAAGGTTTTCTGTTCATCTCCCATCCTCCGGCTCTAGATTCCTCCAGTACTGTACTTGGAAATTCTCGCTCACTTCCTTGCAGAATATGAAAAGACTACCTAATCTTCCACTATATCAGATCTCACACAAGTTTTCTTTTGGTGCCAGTTGAAGCAAGCACTTCATTGTCTGTAACTTTCTCCTCTCCGCTGTATTAAAAGTTATTTTTCTTCTTCTTTAACTAAATACTTAGGTAGAATTCATAGTGCGACCTTGATGAGCTATCCTAAACAGTGTGTGGTAATGAACATAATGAGGCACACGCATGTAAAGCCATGTAGAGCCATTTTTACATTCATGGTACACAAAACGTACTCATTTATCAAGAGTCCACAGGCATTTATGCACTGACTGAAGTGGGGAACGCTTGTGAACTATAGTCCATATATCAGACTCTTCTGGCCAACAAAGTTTAAGAACAATATACGCCTGTTCCAATGTATCAATACATTTATGACATCAAGGCAAGTCATGCAGACAGACTGACATCAGTTACAGTGCCTTGCGAAAGTATTCGGCCCCCTTGAACTTTTCGACCTTTTGCCACATTTCAGGCTTCAAACATAAAGATATAAAACTGTATTTTTTTGTGAAGAACCAACAACAAGTGGGACACAATCATGAAGTGCAACGAAATTTATTGGATATTTCAAACATTTTTAACAAATAAAAAACTGAAAAATTGGGCGTGCAAAATTATTCAGCCCTTAAGTTAATACTTTGTAGCGCCACCTTTTGCTGCGATTACTGCTGTAAGTCGCTTGGGGTTTGTCTCTATCAGTTTTGCACATTGAGAGACTGAAATATTTGCCCATTCCTCCTTGCAAAACAGCTCGAGCTCAGTGAAGTTGGATGGACAGCGTTTGTGAACAGCAGTTCTTTCCACAGATTCTCGATTGGATTCAGGTCTGGACTTTGACTTGGCCATTCTAACACCTGGATATGTTTATTTGTGAACCACTCTATTGTAGATTTTGCTTTATGTTTTGGATCATTGTCTTGTTGGAAGACAAATCTCCGTCCCAGTCTCAGGTCTTTTGCAGACTCCATCAGGTTTTCTTCCAGAATGGTCCTGTATTTGGCTCCATCCATCTTCCCATCAATGTTAACCATCTTCCCTGTCCCTGCTGAAGAAAAGTAGGCCCAAACCATGATGCTGCCACCACCATGTTTGACAGTGGGGATGGTGTGTTCAGGGTGATGAGCTGTGTTGCTTTTACGCCAAACATAACGTTTTGCATTGTTGCCAAAAGGTTGGATTTTGGTTTCATCTGACCAGAGCACCTTCTTCCACATGTTTGGTGTGTCTCCCAGGTGGCTTGTGGGAAACTTTAAATGACACTTTTTATGGATATCTTTAAGAAATGGCTTTCTTCTTGCCACTCTTCCATAAAGGCCAGAGTTGTGCAGTATACGACTGATTGTTGTCCTATGGACAGAGTCTCCCACCTCAGCTGTACATTTCTGCAGTTCATCCAGAGTGATCATGGGCCTCTTGGCAGCATCTCTGATCAGTTTTGTCCTTGTATGAGCTGAAAGTTTAGAGGGACGGCCGGGTCTTTGTAGATTTGCAGTGGTCTGATAGTCCTTCCATTTCAATATTATCGCTTGCACAGTGCTCCTTGGGATGTTTAAAGCTTGGGAAATCTTTTTGTATCGAAATCCGGCTTTAAACTTCTCCACAACAGTATCTCGGACCTGCCTGGTGTGTTCCTTGTTCTTCATGGTGCTCTCTGCGCTTTAAACTGACCTCTGAGACTATCACAGAGCAGGTGCATTTATACGGAGACTTGTTTACACACAGGTGGATTCTATTTATCATCATTAGTCATTTAGGTCAACATTGGATCATTCAGAGATCCTCACTGAACTTCTGGAGAGAGTTTGCTGCACTGAAAGTAAAGGGGCTGAATAATTTTGCATGCCCAATTTTTCAGTTGTTTATTTGTTACAAATGTTTGAAATATCCAATAAATTTCGTTTCACTTCATGATTGTGTCCAACTTGTTGTTGGTTCTTCACAAAAAATTACAGTTTTATATCTTTATGTTTGAAGCCTGAAATGTGGCAAAAGGTCGAAAAGTTCAAGGGGGCCGAATACTTTCGCAAGGCACTGTATTTTCTAAATGTACAAACCTGTCACTGTATAATACAATTGTTGCTTCTGTAGACAAAAACAGGCGACAGCAAACAGGTAGAGCCAGATTAGGAATACAATAGCTATTTAATATGCATTCAGGAAATGTTGTTAGACCATCAGAGGGATTATAAACCATTACCACAACAGCAAACCCTCCGTTCAGTCTATGGTACTTGGCGTCATGTTTAAAAATGCCTCCATTGTCTCATTTCAATAGCAGTTCCTTTTATGATCTACTCCAGCAGCACACACCTCAAATCAACAACAGTTAAGCTCAAATCAAAATAAAGTTGGTTACTGTTACAGCCAGACTTGAAAGTCCCACTTCCTGTCAGGAAAGGCGCTCCATGTAAAACTCTGAGCCAGGGCTGATAACACCGCGGGACGGCCATATTGGGTAAATTGTGTTGGAAGAGTAATCACCTAATCAAGCTGAACCATTTTGGGTTTAGACAAGATTATGTGAGTGGTCTCATAAGAATTCAACATGGCAAAAAAGAGATAGGCAAAAATGTAATTGTCTAAACCGGTCAAAAGTCCAAAGTTAATTTCAGTGCAGTGACAGTTAATTGGTCAAATACTGATAAAAGAGAAAAACGATGGTAGAGCCCCAAAACCAACAAGTGACTTTTCTCTGATAGGTTTAGCAGACGCTGTACAAAATAAAGATGGACTTGTGTTAGTGATTATGACATTTGAGAGACTTGTCATAATCAGTAAACAAGTCTCACTGGACCCAGGCAGCCTGGGCCAGTGTTGGGCCCAGGCTGTAAAATGACACTTCCAAAATGAAGACAGTCAGTCTTAACATGTCATGTATTTAGGTTTATTACCAACAGAGATGTGGACTTTAAAGTCGTGAGTTGGACTCAAGTTTGACTTGAGGCACTAATTTGATGACTTGAGACTTGACTTGATATAATGGACTAAGAATTGTGACTAGACTTGAACGTGAGCACTAATCACTCGAGACTTGACTTGTGCTTTTTAAAGGAGCTATACCTGATTTTACTTCTCGAAATGGAATGAATTTATTTAGGCCTCCTTTAGTATATTGTAAACTCAAACGTTTGTGGGGAAAACAGCATGCATCAAGTTATAAAACATTTGTATCCATTTTATGATCTTTCAGGCTATTTTTGTAGCATTTTTGTGAAAGTGACCCTGAAAAGTGACCCTGCAAATTGTGAAAAGTGCCTATAAACGTGTCCCTGTAAAGAATTTGGATGCTACAAATATATTAGGAAAGCTACAAATGAGTTAGGACCACAACCAACATTTTAATTTTGTGGCTTCCCCTGTCATTGTTTGCAATGAAAAAATATCAGGTATAGGGCCTTTAACGTAAGACGTGATATGTATTATTAAATCACATTCAGATTAGCAAGGCCTCTCTGCTGTAGATAAATAATACTTACATGAGCATCACAGTAAGAGGACTCAAACTTGAAAGGCCTGAAACTTAAATCTTGTTTACAACTTTGGTGGAGTTTCTGACTGGCCAGTTGGTCGTGAGTGACCAAAATAAAAAATGTAAATATAAACTAAACGTACAAATTTGTTGTTCATTACGAAATAAACATTTTAATTGCTATCACTAGCAATTACACAAAAATAACAATCTTAGATACTCTACCTTTGAACTCCAGTGGAAGTGGTCTGTAGCAATGTATATTTTAAACTAATACAGTCACTGCCTCGACTTGAAACATGATTTTTTTTTTCCTCCCTCAGTGTGTTCATTGCAGGACTAGAGAATTTAAGTGCTATGGAAATTAGAGACTTACTTTCATTTGTTTAACTCATGTTTTATTGTAAGTATTAGGGATGTAACGATTCATCGAAAATCGATTTAAAATCGATTTAATATGCGTAAAATGTGAATAGATGTAAAAAATAAAAGAATCTATGTTAAAGCCACGCTCAGCTATTCCATTTTGCACGACTGGAATAGCTTTATTCTCACATTGCATCGTTACAAACAGCGAGCTAACTTTTTTTCAAGACAAGCTCCACACCTCTCCCCAACACACGCCACACCATGTAAACACACACACGTGTAGGCATTGAAGCAACAGACACAGCTAAAGTTAGCGGCTACGAGATTAGTGTTAGCGGCTAACGCAGAGTTTAGCATTATGAAATTAAAAAATTTACCAAAGATTGTAAACTGACAAACATCTGACCAACCTGCTCTGATTTTGCTGAAATCCTCATCAAATGTTCGTTTGTCAAATAATCCAATATCTACATGGAGCTGTCATGTCTTTTTCCTTCGGAGACAGTGTTCGAGGGTTGTGAAGAAAAAAACTGCACTGTAAAATTAGTTCTAAATGGTAGTATTATGTTCAAACTGCAAAAAATAAATAAAGTTCTCTTACTGAGACAGTTGCAGTCTGTTACAAGGACAAAAATGCAGTATTACCAACATTGGTATGAATGAGTCATATTCCTTTTCTTAAAAAAAGGAAATCGAATCGGGGCTTGAGTTAATCGTTACATAACTATAGGTTTTCTAGTAAGCTGAAGATAATTAGGCCACTGATACTGAAATAAGATACTGGAATAAGATGATACAGATGTAATAACACTTTCTTATTTGGTCAGAATATGTGCCAAGGACAGACTATATCACTAGTTTTCAGCTTCGACAGTGGAACTGTGTGATAGTATGGACAAACCAGTTTTAAAGCCATTAATGATGGAATGCTGGGATTTCTCTAAGCTTCACAAAGCACAAAACAACTATAAGTCATCACTGCTGTTACAATAGCGCTCTCTATTCATAGTGTGAATTGTGTAGAGGTGTGTGATTTTCACAGGGACCATTGGCCGATCATTAGTCACATGCACGTATGTCGGATTTTTAAACATTTAGTCTGGTCTGTGAGTGCAGACAATACTACAGTGCAACCTGCGATCACACATTTGGAGTTGGACACAGGAAGACCACCCATGAAGTTCCACATTGGCTTGAACCTGAGCACACTCTTCCAGAGAGTATGTTCACATGGTTTATTTGAAGTTAATCCTTACCGCATTGTTCCTGTACGTCTCCAAAAACAGCTAAAAGTAACTGGTTATTACTGGCGCACAGTCTATGCAGGCCGGATCCTGCACTTAGCCCAAACCAAAGTATTGTTCTTCCCACTCTGGTTTCACAAGGGCGCTGAAAAGAGGAGCCAGCACTGGGAGGTATAGTGGTCTGATGGACGTCACTGTGAGAAAGGTTAAACAGGGCATTGTTGTCTTTGGAGCAGAAACTGTTTCTGATAGTTAAACATCACTATCAAATTTGACAAATTATATTTTACTTTTAGTCTTTTGCCAGTTTTGTTGTTTAGTCAAGTCTTAGTCAAATAATCCTTTTAAAATGTGGTTGACGGATTGTTTACATCAAATTTATAATAGTGAACCTAATATTGTTACAAATGGGATTTTAAATAATGGCTTCAGGGACATTGTAGCAAAAAAGACTTTTCAAACTAAACAGGCAACACAGCTCTCTCTCTCAACACACCACTGCTGCAGCTCGAGTCCTGACAAGAACCAGGACATGCGACCATATTAGCCCAGTGCTCCGGTCTCTGCACTGGCTTCTTGTCGCTCAGAGAATAGACTGCTTGTGCTCTGCTTGTGCACAAGTCTCTCCATGGCCGGGCACCAAAGAACATCGCTGACATGTTACAACCGTATGAATGACCTCGGGCGTTGAGGACCTCAGTGAGGGGTCTCCTGGTGGTTCCTAGAGTCACGACTAAACACGGGGAGGCTGCGTTTCAGTTTCAAGGTCTGAAACAGTCTCCGTGACGATGTGAGACAGGCCTCAACTATGACTATCTTTAAGTCCAGGCTGAAAGCATGGTTATTTAATGCTACCTATGGCAACGTATTTTAACGAATAATGGTGTGATTTGTTTTTATTGTATTTTCATTGTATTTTTGTGTTTGTGTGAGGCACATTGAGTTGTCACCGACATGAAATGTGCAGTATAAATAAACTTGCCTTGCTACACCAAGATGCAAACTCAAGATCTGGGAAGATTCCTGACAGGCTACCCAAGTGGGACGATGGGTCAAAAGCAAAGAGAAAAACGTTCCCGATGTGTGCTGTAAATGTCTGTCTGGCGGATGGTGGATCACAACCTCCTCCTCTCTATACATACATTTGTAATTTCCTTCACTGTGTCTGGAGAAAGCGTGAATGTGTTATTGTAATTATCTAACCTATTGCACACTAGAGGCATAACAGCTCATTTGTCTGGGGCACTCGGGGCTTTGATAAAACCTTCTGTACAGGAAGTGAATTGCTCAACATTCGGTGGGTCCTTGTGTTTTTACTGGCTGACATGTCCACCCTCTGGAACCTATTAAAACCTGTTTAGCTTGGCGTGCACACACACACCGGCACACGCACAGCGAAGTGTGAAGTCACGTAATGTAGACATAAACCAAATGTGTTTCAATGTGAACATTTATTTGCTTTTGTTGCACTGGTTAGCATATGCATTGTAATACCAACTCATATTTATTTTTTAACAAGAACCAAATTATTATCAAGGGCTTAATATTAACACTCACCAACTAGGCTAAGGACAAGGCAATTATGCTAGGAGGCTGGCGATAATAAATAGTATAAGAAAAAAGTACATGACAAATTAAATTGTGGCAAGTAAAAACCCTAATAGGTTATTGAAAAAGACTTGCTGTGTTTTTTTTTTTTGCTGCAGTTGATAGTGACTAAAACAATTAATGTTCAGCCTTGGCTGTTATATGAGTGTGGCTACAGATTAGTGCTTGAATGCACAATATGTGGCATTTTAAGCACTAAAAAGCTCAGCAGCAGAGCACATTCACACACCCACACACTACACGTTTGCCAACATTTAACTCATACTCACTTTGAAAACAGGAAAATACCCACACATTCATCATGACTCAAAGTGAGACTCCCATGTTTATTAGCATTCGTGTTCAACAATATGCTGCAGGAGTTTGCAAAGAACAAATGCATTATGTACTTCATAAACAGGAGTTACTATCTGGAGATTCTTAGACCTAACTTTGAAAAATGTTGGGATTTTCAGATGAAAATCAAGTCAGTGGCAGCTACATAAATCCACCCTGTGTGTTACACAGTGGCTGTGATAAGTGATTATGAATGTTACATTATGACGTCACAGGAACTTATCATGTGTGTGTCCTGAGCAGAACTGAAAACACACTGATGAACACTATGAAGCATAACCTGTGTAATCTGTCTCATTCTTTCCATTACCCACATTTTCTGTGGAGTAAAGCATTATTATAAATATGTGTCCATCTGATCGACAAACAACGCCATGAAGGTCAACGTTGTTCAGACCAAGGCACCCAAACTCACTCACTTGGACTATGTATTATTTTATGTTGTTCGACTTCTTGAGGATTTTGTATTTGATAGCTTTCTTAAGAATTTAAATTAGTGTAAGTACATTTTAATAATGAATAGATTTATTGCCTTGGGGCAAATTCTCATACGCACAAGACAGTGTAGTGCAACAACTCATTTACCAATTTAAGCAGAAAACGGAGATGGCAATGTTAGCTTCATGATTGAAACCCTAAGATGGACTTTAACAACATGAAAATCGATGAATTGTGATTACAACTGTTCAGTTTAGTGTCACGTGAGATGTCTTTGAGTTTCCAAACGTCTCTGGGATCACTGCAGCAAGTCTCCAAAAATCAGCATAAAACACATTTTGTTTACACCAGCTTGATTTACTGGTCCAGATAGCTGCCTATCTAAAAGCATCATCAATAACATCCAATGCCCAAGACTGCATGTCGACAGTAGTGTCTAGAAACCGCCGTGTTGTAAAAGGTGACAGAACCCCAGCCCTCAATGGGCATGAGTACTGGCACTGTTACTGAGAGTTGGAAAGTTATGGAAGATATTTCACTCTAAAAACCAACTAGGCCCATATTCTTTACGGCTAAATGTGTGAGCCGGACCGTTATGATCTGAATGTCCGCAGCACACACCTCATCTGGAGAGGTTCAGCGGAAAAAAACATTTGTCAAACATGCATGAAAAAAATATGATACTGTAACTCTGCACAGCTTGAGAGCGCCCCCTTTTTTTTTTTTATTCACACTGAGTAATGTTTTTGGTGTGTTACCCTTTCATCAGACTGATGAAAACGTTACTCCGTGTGGTGCAAGCACGAGCTCTCAAGCTGTGCAGAGTTATCAGGATTTTTTTATTTGTTACTTCATGCTCTCACACGCCACTCAGCCAGTTTTGGATGTGCACGGTACACTTACTCTTGTTTAAGTACATTTACATGCACATCATAAATCTGATCATTATCTGATTTCTGGAGTTCTCAGATTATTGACGTGGCATGTAAACAGCTAATCTGATATACATGATCTGATATCCATATAGTCTAATCTACACTGGCACACGTAGAACTTTGGATTCTCAGATTTTAGTTAGTTAGATTTTATATTTTAGTCCAGACTAGATCCAGCCAATTCAAGTAAAATATACTTTTTAATTCTGTGTCTTAATTTTTGTATAATCATAGTGATTTTCTTATCTTAAAGTCAGCAATATCTGTTTCTGTTCAGTTGTTGCTTGTGGTGGATTTAAATGAATTGTTCTGTCATGTCATTCATGTTGACGTGAATTTATTTGCGCATGTGGCTGCTGTTTCGTGATGAGTTAATGAGTCTGCAAAGATTCCATTCTCCGTGGTCTCATCTGCTCTTGGCCTTATTGTCCTCATCTTGTTCCGATCCACGTTAATTACCCAAAAATCTTTCTCTCAACTGTCCAAGTCGCATCTGAGTCACATGTTTATTCACCAATACTCCATCAAATCCAGCCCCTAATCACGATCAGCGCATGACTGTGGTTTGGAACGGACATCAAATAACACTGGTCCTGGTTGAATGAGGTGGTTTCATTGAGATAATGAGAGAAAGTCAAGTTTTACGGTAAATTACGGTATGATGTGATGTAGTTATTGCTAGCATCTGTTAGGCGGTCAAAACCAAAAATATCTGGATGGCACATGTTACTTGGAAAACCATCAGCGGTGTGATAGGAATCTGGAGCTGGAAGCTTGCAGGTCATTGGTCATATCGCTCCCACATAGACACAGTCTCCACTTTCTCCTCCTCTCAACGCGCTGTAAAGTCTGACCTAATTACGTAGCATGTGTTTTAGCGCCGTCACTTCACTTGGTATTTGTGGTGAGAGATGAGTAGCGGGGGAAAGTACATGTGCTCGTCAAAGGAGTCCATAATGTTGTAAATCAGTGGCATGAAGTAGCTCTAGGTGAGAGTGAAGACAGACGGACACCTCGCAAACATGTCGCAGCATGATCTGGCAACGCTGAGGAAATACAAACTCAAATAAATGAGATAATGTGACACATAAATTATAAATGAAACTTATGCTTTTATAATGCATTAACCTCTTATACAGAAATACCTGTCTTTATTAGCTACTAATAAATAACGTATTGATACATTTAAATATTTGTGTCGTCAAAAGTAATTTACCTAATTTACATGATTGGTAAGAAACAATATAATCAGTGGCCACAAATACATCTGATCTTTCTTTGTTCTTGTAACTTTTTTAATGTTGAATTTAAAATTGCATCAAATACTGTAAATAAATTATAAATTACATAAGCGAATAAGATCAAATTGGTATTACCATATAAGACCCAGCGTGATTTCTGTGACGCAATAAGGTCCTGTTGTACAAATGACTTACATTAGACACAAGTAAAAACGCCACAAAAATGAATTGAGTTAGTCAATCCAGTTAGTTGGTTTAAATGTCTGCAGTGTCACTGTAAAAAGCACAGAGCTGACATTATCTTCCTGTCAGGGTCTGCTTTCTTTGCAGCTCTTCAAAAAACTACACCAACAAACCACATCATACCATTTTCAGTCAGCAAACAAAAGTCTGATAAGATAAGTCAGCAGAAATGTTCATAGATAAAGATTTACCGTGGTATTTCTATTAAATCATATTTCATATAAGTACAGTAATGTGTAATGATGACTAATATGATGGCCGGACAAGTTGATGCAGAAGTTTAGATATACTGTTTGCCACAAGGAAATCACACTTTGGTTAACACTTAGAGTACTGTTCCCACGCACATCTCCCAATACTGCACACTGTTACTTTACAATTTTTGCCCTTTGCTTGAACACTATAGACCCATGCTTAGACTAAAGTAACACAACTTGAACCTCAAACACATGTTACCATACCTTAAACAAAAGCGCTGCTTTGCTCTCTAGTTGCAATTCTGTAACACACTTACTCCTTTATGCAACACACTTGGTCCTGCATATTACACTCTATTTCATACATAACACACTTCGTTTAAAAATGAAATCTCAGGGTGCCATTTGGAAAACACATGTATCCAAAATACAAAACACATCGGATAATTGCAACCACTCAAATACACACCCGAAGGCATTTACTTGCACAATTGAACACCAAACAAAAAAGCCCTCAGTTTAGCCATTTCAAGAACTTTGTAAACATGGATGGAGGGAGAGCGAGAGGCAGAGGTAGAGCCAGTGGAAGAGGAAGAGGAAGAGGAGGAGGAGGACAAGGTCGAAGAGGCCATGCACGGATCCCTATTTCTGTTGATATAAGAGCAACTTTTTGGACCATGAAAACACAATTGCCATGATTTTCTGTGTTTACAGTATAGTGTTTTTTCTATTTTGTGTTGTTGCTTTATCTGAATTCATGTTACTGAAATGTACAATATTGAGTAGACCTATTTGCTTTTTTGGTTGTTTGAAAATGTGCCTCCTGAAATATGCCTTCTGAATAAACAGTGAAAATAAAAGACGGCAGTGATTTATATAAAGTACACTAGTGTGTTTCCCCTGATCTGAAAGTGTGTGCATATGATGCAAGTATGTCTCATTTTGTCATCAGAGTTACATTTTGACAAAGGAATGTCAGGTTTTGATAGCAGAGTTTACGTTTTGATAGCAGAGTTTCAATTTGACACGGATGTGAATGGTATATTTCTCAGTGTTGTGTCATGTTTACTTGTGTGTAGAGTAGTCTAGAGTTTTGGCAAAATGTGCTCACGCATCGGTCAAAAACTGTAATAGGACTCAGTTCATAAGGCAAATTTCTCATTTATTATAACTGATATGAAACACTTTGCTCCGGGTAAGTTATAGTAAATCAGTGAATAGTAAAGTACACATAGCAATCAAGTTAAGCTCGAGTCTTGCATTTGTAGTTTGTCCAAGTTGCTTCAGAATTGTTTTACAAATGTGTGGCAATTACAACATGCTTCCAAAGTAATATTTGGTGAGATTTAGATGAAAAAAAAACATAAGTTGTGTGCCGAGGTGCTCAGTGTTTGGTGTGCAGGCCTTGTAATTGGCCCATGTTAGTGCTGAAAGTTGGAAGAATTATACACATGAATGGATGTTCGCAATTTAGAATATATAAAACTCAATTCAATCTTTTTTGAGAATTTCTTTATTATATTAATACATTATTTATTGCATTTGATCCATTTTTAAGACTAAAGTTTTGAACTGGCTTCATCTCAATGTAAAATCATTTGTTAAATGTGTTCAGAGTTTTAATTTTTGTGTGTGTTAGTTTTGAGAGTTGTGTTGGAGCAATGTCCTAATTCTGCCTCGTACTGTTCATTATTTGAATCATATGTGTATTACTGGTGAAAGGTGTGTTCAAAAGAGCAAATTATGTGCTTCAGAGTTTTGTTAACTGTGTGCAAAATCATGAATTGTGTTCAAGGTTTTGACAACGGAGTCCTGTTTTTGACAAATGTGCAGTCAATGGAATTTAGAGTCTTATCAATCGAGAAAAACAGTAACACAATTTGTTATCCCACTGATGAAGCCATGTAACTCTGGGCAAAGGGATAATGTGAGAAGAAAAGGCCACTTTTTTCCTCTTATTGCCATCATGTTTGGGCTTCTGTACATAAGACACCATTTCCTGTACGTAGTTAGCATGCTACAGGTTAAGTCAAGAAATTATCTATTTTCAACCTGCGGAGATAACTTTGCAGACGTACAGTAGCCATATGATGCTCGGAGCTTGCGCCCTAGAGTTGCACTCCTGTGATTTCGGTTGACTGAAGTTAGACTAGTTAGATTTACTTATCAGTGACCTTGACTTGACTTGTTTGTTATGACCTCCCTGCACAAACAATAGCACGCATGTGACCATGTGAAAATTAACATCCTAAATACATCCAGGTCAAGTGCTACCAATAGGGCTGGTACGATACACTTTTGTTGCGATACAATAGCAAAAGAAACTGCCATACTTTACCCTGAATTAATTGAATAAGAAAGCAGAAGCTGAGTTTTCAAATGTTAAATTAGTCAGACATTGAGTAAAACACTTTGAAAACTGCAAATGGCAATCAGCTATTAACAATAAACAATAAACATATTTGTATTCATATTTGTATTTGTTTTTTTGTTGTTGAATTGAGTACCAAAAGTCATGCAATGCATGGCTTCTGATACACACATCACAACAAAGACGAATTCGATATATTGCAAAACAATATTTTGTCCCAGCTCTACAATAGACTAAGAGCAGACTACATACGTTACAAAAACACACACACATAGAAAATTTGAATCACATAAGTCATAAACTTAGAGTTACAGTCGCCTCTGAGCGCAGATAAACTTAATGTTACAACCTGTACAAACAACACACTGCATATCTTTTACATCACAATGAACATAGTGAATCTAACATTACAGTCTAGGTGCAGTGAAAAATGAACTGCCCCCTCCAGCCATTTCTAAATTTGTCTTGAAAGTCTGTGCCAACTCCCACACTCTTCTCTTCGGTCTATTTTTAACCTCCTGAAACTAAACATGTGTCTTTTCTTGTGTTTTGGGTCAAGACCTCAAAGAGCAGCTATAGAATGATTGTCCAATGAAATGTTCCATAGAGTAGCGTTCCCACATTGAAAAACATCTGAGCGCTCTTTGAAATGTTACACGAGGGGAATTTCTCTTTGTGATCTTCTCGCTTTTAGATAACTTGAAGAACTCTAGTACAACGGTTATCAAATGTTTCACACCTACAGTACACCCACCTCATAAAGTTGTGCCAAGTTGTTCTCTTACCACTAAAAACATCTGCAATAGGTGAATCCTAGTCTAGCCAGCTGATTCGGACCATTAGCCTGGCTCCACATCTGGAGATGGGTTGTGCAAAGGACACATTTCTCTATGGGGATCAACATATGTGTTTAACTGACAAATTGCAACCCTTAGTGCAATGCAAATAAATAAAATGTATTCATATTATTATACTGTACAAAATGTGGATAGGGCTTGCCCCATCTACTGAGAGGAAGCTGGTTGATATTGTCATTGTGGTTGTGGGGGATTTCCCATGTGTTATGTTAAAATACTTTTAAACCTCTCTAAAATGTACAGCACTGCGAGGGCTGAAGGAAGCACTGCCATGTATTTTTTCTGTTGTGCTGCATGTACATTCAGTCCTCCATCACTGTTGCCTTTTGTCACAGTGGGAGACTGGGAGAATGTTGAGAAGTGACCCTTCCTGACCGTACACGCTGATCCTTTAACAACATCAGTCGATACCACAGAGGGGGCGTGATGCTTTTATTGTCAAAGTTTGTTCACATACGGACACGTTACATCACTAAGGAACTGACTGAGTTCCAGGACTGGCTCCATAGAACACATCATTCAACGAGGCTCATGTTTACATTGGTCCAAACTGGAATAGTGGATTTGTAAGTTTAGATAAGAAAGAGAATGAACAAATCCCATCCAAAGCAGTGATGTCAATTGATGATCGCAATTATTCCAACTGCAACAAACTTGGCATTTTACTTCATTCATCATTTACTGTATAACCACAGCACTCTAGTGTGCTCAAGCCAGTCCAAAGCCAGGAACTGAGAGTATAGGCCTGATTGTCCCATGAATAACACTATCCATTCTGTGGAGAGTGGTATAAGAAATCAATTATAAAAAAATACCATGAGAATGGATGCTAAGGATGCAAAATTAAGATGATAGATTTTTTTCTTTGTTCTTTGTGACGATCTAAACACAAAAAAATGGTATAACTGTATGCATAAGACATTGGCAGCTTTTACTGTTTATTTTGTAAATACACTGGGATAGGCGCAATAAGCTTTAGCTTCTGCCTATTCCATTTCAGACTTTATGTTTATTTATGTCGTTATCTGTTAAATGTTTAAATGTCTGAATACAATAATCTGAATCTGAATCTGTGATCTGGTTTACATTAGACACCAGTGACCACACATTACAGTCATTTCCTGTAGTCTATACAGTGTAATACAGTAATTCTAGCCGCAGAACCAGACTTTTCCACTGTGTTGTGTAATGCCCGGCAACAGACAGTAATGAAGGGTAGATTGAAGAGAAGCGGTAGACTATAGAATAGGCCGCCGAGCTGAAAACTGCACCAAAATAGCTTTTCTTTACCCAGGGCCTGTTTTTAACCCACCCCACCCATCCTGCTCTTTCCTGTACCCTTAAACTTCTGCTGTTTAGGCAAAATCAGCACTGTGCAACCTCAAATGTACGTATATCCACTGGGAGGGATCTGCCAGATGAAAGCCGTGGGGGAGAACTAAGGGAAGTGCTAATACTCCGAACAGTGCGCTTTCTCAGGAAGTTATTATTTACTGGTTTGAAATCAAGTGGGTGTCCCAAGACGGGAGCGATTTCAGAGCTGATATCTCCCATGTCCTCAGTCGGAGGAGGGGTTTGGCTTGATTTGTGTATGTTATACAACGGGCCAACAACATACTGGGGGCGATATTATGATTATGTGATATAGGGCTGGGTATCGTTGCAGTACTAGTGCATTAATAATTATCTGAAGCCATAAACAGTAACACAAATAAAAGTCGTAAATGCTATAGAGACTATTTCTTTGAGCAAAACCAGTTGTTTCTACTTTTCACACCACCAGTAAAATATTTGTCCTTCCAAGTTCCACCAGGCCTAGATCAAGATCAAATCATGACGAAACCAGGGTCCAAAGAAAAATAGATTACAGGTACATTCTGTTGAAAGTAAATTGAGTGTAAACCATGACTAAACCCCCCCCCCCCAAAAAAAAAAAACCTTACTTAATCCCCGCCTGAACCGAGCACATTTTCCCCAGTTCGGCTTTGCCCAAATCTAAAAGCTTCTCGATTGGAGAGCAACAGTATAATGTCTCATTTGAAAGACCTACAAAAGTCACGCTTTTGTTTTCTTCGCGTTTTTGTCATATTTTTGATGTGTTGATTTTTGTCGTGTTTCGTCCCTGTTTTTGTTTCTCACTTTTTTAGTCACTTTGTAGATTTACTTTTTGACATGATATTTTTATTTATTTTTTTGTCGCTTTATTATGGCTTTTTTATAGTTTTCTTTTTTTTCTTTGCTTTTTCTTTGTTTTTGTGTCACTTTTTAGTTTAATTTTTGCCACGTTTTTGTGGGTTTTGTTACTTTTTCATTGCTTTATTGTCGAGTTTTCTTCACTCTTCTGACAGGTTTTTGTTACTTTTTTGTTGCTTTGTCGGCAAGTTTTTTGTTGTGTTTTCATCCTCGTTTTTGTTGCTATTTTGATGCTTTTGTTTTAAGGCCTTTAGATTTGGGTAAAGCACAACTGGAGAAAATGTGCTCAGTTCAGGTGAGGGTTAAGAGGTTAAATGCATCACTAAAGCAGAGTAAAGGCTTTATTTGCTCCAGTACCAGTTTCTTGTGGCAGCAGTACCAACCCTTATATCGCCCATGTTTACCGGCGTTACCGTAACAGCGCCAGACTCCTTGCCGCAGGCTCAAACATGACTCCTCTAATCGCTGTCGAATCTCTGAGGCTCGCCTTGGTGACGTTGGTTATTTCCCATGAAACTCCAGACTATCTCATCTGAGTCTTGCAAACGTCCTGTTAAATAATCTGACCGAAAAACCATTCTGTCCTGGGTCACACATCCCCCGCGGAGTCAACGCCATTGATCACATCCCCCATTCCGTCAAACCTAAGTTCCAAATCTGCTCTGTTTACCATCTGCACTGTTTGCCTTCCACTGAGAGTCCCCTGAAGAGGCCTTAACAGTGCATTGTCTCTTTGGCTGATAGCGCTGCGTGCCTGGTGTGTCTAGACGCTCTGATACTGCTATCTATTTACGTAATATGTCCCTATATTACGTAAAGCACTGACTGGGATTCCACGGCCTATTGTTTGGGGGGACAGAAAGAGGCCTTGATGAGGGCTTTGGAATGAGATAAAATGCAGCTGGAGGATGCGTATGCGGGAAGACTCTGAGGAAACACATATCCGCAGCCAATCACAGATGAGCAAGACAGTTTCCTTTGATCATACGGGACGTTTGGTAGGTATGGCTGATCAGGTATGGGGCGTCTAGGGAGCGATTGAGGCATTTGAGTCATGGAAGAGAAGAGGAAGAAGCCGCATAACAGTAAACAGTAAACAGTTTGTGAATCATAAGGCGGAGTTAAAACAGGAGCAGAAAAGGCCAATAAAAACCTTTTGATGGTGTCACTTGGGATGGAGAAAGCGGGAAGCGGTGTGACGCAGGCTGACTGTGACAAATAACTTGTAAGACAATGGTGTCAGCATGGCGTCAACAGTGGAATCTTTTTGGATTTAGGGCTTTCTCACTTTCTTTATGCATTATAGGAAGTGTTAGATTTAAACTAATCTGGCAATTAAAGTCTATAATTTAGGTCAAATTAATCTGACCATTTCACTACAAGACCAAAATAAACCGCACTATCAAAAACAACAAAACTGCACTGCTTCCAGATATGTTAACTCCTGAAAGAGGTAGATTTAAGCGTCAAGTTGGCTCTTGTTATTAGTTTATCATGTTTTATCTAATCTTTACCCCCAAAATAACCTGGCGGGAAGCACTGAGCCTTTGAACTGACTCTGTATTGGCTGTGATGTTTTTGCACATTTCTCTGACCTTTTTGCAAAGTCAGAGAAATGTGCAATCTAATTGCATGAGGGTGAAATGTAATTTGTACAATGTCACTGTTTGAGATTTAAAGAAAATTAGTCCAGTCCTTTATCAAGAAGTCATGAAAGTTCCTCGAGTCAGCAGAATTAATAAGTGAAGCTCACACTAAAAGCAAGTGACAAATACTGTAAATGGTGTGCATCACAAGCATTGGAAATTTCTACCACATTTAGTGATTTTATAAAAGCTGTATTAGTACATAGGATGAATAACTTAGATTGACAACCGCAATCTTTTATAAACGCTCACCTTTAAATGCATGTATCTTGCGAGGAACTAGTCAAAGTATACAAAACCAATCATAGTACTACAAGTCTTTCAGAGTACTGATGCATTTTTGGGACGTAATCCGTCCTGCCCCACTCCGAGCTACTCCAGCCCTGCTTCTGGCTGTTGTTGAGTGATTAGATAATGCTTAACATGACCACAACACAGTTTATCTAAAAATCTGTCTTCAAAAACCTAAACCTCTGTGTTTTTTGTAGTTTAAATTTTTTTTTTATTTACTTATTTATTTTGCCATTTTGTTTGGGATAGACAATTCTTAGAGTGCCACTACAACTTGACTACAACTGTAGCGTGTCCTAGTCCCTAAACCCACACTGCCCCTCATTCACACAGACTTATTGCTGCTGCCATCACACACTCATATCCTCACATTGTCCCAGAGGAAAGGCCGACCTCCAGCTGCTGATATAAACTCCATACAACCCTCTCCTTCACATCCCTCAGAGAATAAAGCACCCCCGGGGTGATGGACCGGGACCCTGCAAAAAACCCACCATCCACTTGTTTATGATCCCCATACTGCAATACCAATGAGCATATTCGGGCTAAATCGAGCCTCAGATGTGGGATGCAGCTGTGGGCTGTGATGAGCGGAGGTCAGAGAAAGATCAGACTGGACGGTTTGGATAGGCCCAGAGCCAGGACCATCTCAGAGTGTCGCTTCTATGTCACAGCGGTCTCTGTTCCCTTATGCAAATCTATCATCGCGGCTCACTGGAACTTTACTGGAAATTGTTGTACAGCAAAAGTAACAGCACAGCTTTGTTCATGAGCTCATTGTCAGTTACATAAAAGGAAAAAAAGCACTTACAATCACTACTACCTGCATCTGGCCTGAAAGTAGCTTGGAGGGAGTGGTATTATTTATGTGCTTGTAAAGTCTGGGCTCACCGTTGGACGTCTCACATATTTTATTAATACTGTATTTCTTATTACACAAAACATGTCTCAGGATCAAAAACAGAAGCAGCACTAGCTTTACATGGGCCTCTGAGGCTGCTTCCTGTGAACCTTCGACAGATACTGAGAAGAAAATATAAGAGATAAGATCGAGCTAAGCATCGCAGTCGTGAGTCTCCTTATCCATTGAGCTATCACTTGTATCAGACACAGGGGGAATAACACAGCATGGAAAGTGCTGTTTGGTAAATTATAGGATTACACTTTACAGTAAACAAAGCCGTGGATTATGCAGAGCATAGAGGAGAAGTAACCAGCAGCAGTAGGCTAATTTAGGAGCTGGGAAATGAGAGTTGGAGCGCTATGTAAATGTAGTAAGGTCTTAAGACAATTGTCTGGTGGGTATGATAAACAACACGTAATGTAGATGTAACCCCCAGTGGAGACTTTATGTTTCAGTTCAATTAATTGGCCCATAATTTTGGAAGAACAGTATAAATGAAAAGTTAAAAGTTGTTTTGTATCAGTAGTTGCAACTATAGGCCGGGACTTTTTTCATAATTGCTTGTGAAAAGTTTTGATTTCCTCTGAATCTGGGTGAGGGCCTCTTCTTTCTACTGGTTGGTTGTGATTGTCAGGACCCGTGAGGAAAAGGCTGAGGTTTGACCCAGATGACTATTTCCACACCACACAGTGCGGAGGCAGGCGGCAGGCTGCAGACTGCGTGCCATTTCAGTCTGTGGTTTGGTGACAGCACTTGTTTTTTTGCCATGGGCTGTATAGGTTCTAGGCACCTGCTAGATATAGGCTTTTTGACTGATGTGAGAAAGACACAGGTAAACGCATCTGAAATACTAGTGTCATGACTAAAACACATTATTTCTGATTTAAATATTAGGGTTACAGCTCTAGATCTAGTGTGAGGATGGCACCAAAAATATTTTAAAATAATAAATGACTTCAGGATTAAAAACAATATACACAATGTCTTTCCTAGATGTCCCCGTTGGTGTGCCTCAAGGGTCATTACTCAGTCCCTTAATATTTTCTATATATATGACCTTCCAACACTTGTGTTGATGTTGAATTTCAAATGTATGCTGATGACGCGGTCATCTCTACAAGTGCAAAAAGTATTGAAGAGGCTTCTGCCATCCTTACCTCCGCTCTGGTCCCTGTAAATAAATGGCTTTTTAAATCCTGCCTGCTATTCAATACTAAAACAACAGTTTGTATGATTTTCACTAAACAGTCACACGACATAAAACAATGTATCTTTAAAAGGAGAAGAATTAGAAATCGTCCCGGAATTTAAGTACCTTGGTGTGACCCTTGACTCCACATGAAGTTTTAAAATAACATGTAAAAAGAATATTGAATACAGTAAAATTTAATCTACAAAATTTTAAACAAATTTGTCAATTAATACCATTTGGTGCTGCCAAAGTGTTTTTTTACATTTCAAGGTTTAATCACATATTGAATATTGTTTTACAAGTTGGACATTAACACACTTACATAAATAGAATCACTCTATAAAAATGCCTTAAAAGTCTTTGATAAAAGGCCAATGTCCTTATATTTTACAATAACATAACATATTGAGCCTAGAGAATTGTAAACATTTTAAATACGCCTGGTTTGTTTACAAAATGTTAAATGGATTAGCCCCACCTCCCCGTCAGAACTTTAAACCAAAGACTCACAGTGGTGCCAGGAAACGGGCCTCCTCTAGAGGTGACTGTGAGGTGTCTTTTAGAAGAATAGCCTTTGGACAAAATGCTCTGTCTGTGAAGGCCTGTAAGTTATGGAACAGTCTTAATTAATAAAAATGAACAATGATATTTAGATTTAGGGCACCATTGGTATAGAAATGGATGAACAGTGAACTAAATCATCTAGACCAAACCATGTCGAAGCAAGACTACACCATGTTTTCATATCAGACAGCTGGGTTCATAAGAAAGGTTAGTGGACAAACATCTGAGCTGCTAATGGACACGTGGCTTAAGTGGGTGCATTCTTGAACAGACAATGGTCCAATTAAAAACAATAATTAGGCGGTGGGTGTGGACTTAAAGCAGTGTATGCAAAAACATGGCCTTTAGAAGAACAACTGCTTCTTGAAACAGCAGTGGATTACAACTAAACAATATATAATGTAAATATTAAAAATGAGGTGGATTCATTTTGTCATGAAATGTAGGAGCTATATGCCTTACCAAACCAAATCAGAGCAGGATCTATTATCAGTCCATAGCACGTTAAAAATTCTTCAAATATTGTTGCTTCTGTTACGCAAAATACCGTAACAGAACCTATGGTAACTAACCCCACTATTTCGCAAATAAGCTGTGGCCGCAGGGGGTAAATCTAGATCCTTTGAGCGAAACAGCCTCCAACCTCAACCCAATCTGGCACCACACTGATTTCTGACTGCAGTAGAAAGAACCATTTTAAAGAGGGTCTTTAATTTTCATGAAACGTTCCTTTCCGAGTGTTTGGAGATGTAAATAGCTAGCAGATCTCCAAAAGCTAGTTCTGTTTTTTTGGTAGACCACACTTAAGCTTTGTTGTCACTATGGCATGTTTTCTGTACCTCCTACCCCCTTAAAACTCCTAAACTTAAATAGTCTTAACATTTTTGTTGGCTGACACGCAAACAGCAGGACGATAGAGTTGTTTGCTGTGGCCGTTAAGCACTGTCCTCTCAGTGACGCTGTATGGCCTCTCTTTAAAGTTAAATGGACAACAAACTCCCAAGTCCATTTTGACCGTCTTAGTAGTGACATTTATTGTTTTTCCAGTGTTTTCCTTCACAGGACCCCTTGGCCTAATAGGGCACAGCTTTGTTAGTTCTGTGAGTTCCTTTCTTTGGCTGGGAAACAGCGAGGCACTGAAATGCAAGAAAGTCCCGAAATTGCTGAAAACAAATTGTCTGTATCGCCTTAAAAATTTAGAATGGTGAGAAAACTATGGTGCCGCCGTTGTGTTGGATAATGGTTAGTCATGGACTCATTAGCACAATGCAGCAGTGGAAAACAGGGATGGGACCAACAATCTTTGGGTTGGTTGTCAAATGTTTCAGATGACTGCTATTATCTAATATGAGTTTTAATTTCTTAAAGACATAGTGCAGTGCCTTGCAGGTTACAGTATATACTGCTTCTTCACAACAGCAACGAAACTGCTGCTGAATTCTATCTTTGCAATCAGTTATTAAAAAGCATTTGATGGATGTTTAGCTTCCTGTACACAAATGATGTCCTGCTCCCAGCAAAGTAACTTTTTGTAGGTAATTTTGACAAACAAAAACGCCAATAGTGAAATAAATGCTTGTATTTAATTCTATTAATTTAGTGAGATGTTAAGTAGTGTGGTTTAAGTCCATCACCATACCACCGCATTGTTTAACTTGTCCTACTATTACATCCTTTGGAGGCGGTCACCCTTCTTGATTATTGGGAGAAGGTCTGATAATAAAATCGCTCCAACAAAAATAAATGACTATTATAATTTTGACTGTGTGTTGGCATTGACTCTGGAAAAGCTATCACTGTCTCTTATCTGAGTAAATATCTGGACATAATTTTGCTAAATAGCAACCAAAAATTGCAGGAAATGAAGTCAGGAAAGTCCCTAAAATGACAAATTACGTGGGTCATTCCTTATCTGTTTCATTTATCCCGTGGAAGGTTAAGGGGAAATGGAGTGCAGAAGAAGTTGCCTCGACCCTGCGAACACTCGAGTTTGAGGACTTCCATGCGGACCGCCAAAAGTCTGTTACAGATCTGGCTGACACTGAGGAGGTGAGGGGAGTACGTGGTGAATATGCTGAGTTGTTCTGGGAGGCTGCGGTCAGCGCCTGAGGGGTGAGCTCACAGTGACCCCCCCCCCCCCAATGATCGCTCACTAAAGAGGGGCTGGTGTGTGTGTGTGCGGGTGCCTCCCTCTCTCGTGGTGGTGCGTAGGAGGGAGGTAACACACCCACCCTCCCATTGAGAGCATGGGCGGACCGGGGAAAATAACAGGGTGCACTGGCCTGGGGGGAACAATGTCACTCTTTAATCACGGCACCCTCATTCCAAAGTGTGCACTGCACATGCCTGTACAGTGACATAGGCTTTAGAGACTAGTATGAAGTATGCAGTGTGTGTGTGTGTGTGTGTGTGTGTGTGTGTCTGTGTGTGTGTGTCTGTCTGTGTTTGTGTGTGTGTGTGTCTGTGTGTGTGTGTGTGTGCGCAAACCTAGGAGCTATGTGGTTGTCTACGGATTTACATTCTTGTTGACATACTTTACTTGACGTTTGTATAATTCCCCTCTTGCAGTGGTGGAAGAAGTACTCGATATTCTTACTTAAGTAAAAGTGCAGATACAGGACCAAAACATTTACTTAAGTAAAAGTAAAAGTATCTGATACAATTTTTACTTAAATAAAAGTACAAAAGTATGCATTGTAAAATATACTTTATAAGTAAAAAGTAAAAGTATTTAAGAGTTTAATGTGCAGGATTTTTCAAAATCATTTGAATCAAACAAGGTCTAAAAGAGCAAACCACTAAACCAAGTCTAAACTGGGACTAAACTAGTTCATCGTAAAGAGGTCACTTTGAAAATAAAATGCTTTTACTTTTAACCCAATTTAAAAATGTAGTGGAGTAGAAAGTACAGATACAGGCTCTAAAATGTAGTGAAGTAAAAGTAAAAAGTATTTATCATAACATTTACTAAGTAAAGTAACAATAGGCCAGGATGAATATAAGTGTGTTTGAAAGTGCGCATGGGGGACGACAGATGGAAATTAGCCCAAGGCTACAATCCGGTGTGGCGTTTTTACATGCATGAGACCCATGTATGTTCATTAACATGCACTTTCCCAACCAAATAAATAAATAAATAAGTAGCTCAGTTGGTAGTGGTAGAGTGTTTTCTCACTGATTCAAATCTCATCTGTGCATTGTTGTGTCCTTGGGCAAGACAGTCAATGTGTCAGAGTGCGATGATTATGCACAGTTCCCTTAGAACGTAAAAAAGCGATTTATATGTGACCATCTTAGCAAAGCGCTTCAGATTTATTTTGTACACTTACATTTTTAAAGTGTTCTAATCCCGCAAAATGAAAAAAAAAAAAAGGGGCTGTTTTCATCCTCTGGTCTAAGTGGAGCGTGAATGTGAAATGCGTTTAAGAAGAAACACATGCTAAAACATTCTAAAATCCTGGCTTGGGTCACCCTTTTCCACAATAAACCACTACACAGAAGCAGGAGCCCCACTTACTAATCATCTTACAAACAAATGAGAGACACTGCTCACTTTCATCCGACCGGCACGCTGCTAAAACGCTCACAATTCCACAAACCTCACTGCCTACATTTGTTCTATTTTCACAACACATCCTACGACAGAGGGGCGAGGAAACAGAAGAGGGACCCCCTAAATAGACCACTGGGACGAAACCATCATTTAGACCTCACCAAACTGTGGGGAAAACATTCTGCATTGGCACACAGCAGTGAGTGATTTATAAGCACCGAGACTTCAAACATGTTGGTGTATTTGAACTTATGGTCCAGTTTACTTCCCCTTTCACATGACTCTGCTCCCACTGGCTCCGGCTAAACACATAAAAGGATTGAGTGGATTAGAGTTGAAGAAATTGCACAAAAGAATAAATTCTATTGTGGATTTCTTACCATGTGGTGTGGTGTGCGTGAGGTTTGAGCGTTGTGTGATGGAGCGTTTCTGCCAAATGGAAGCAGCAGAACATACAGTGCCTCCGGAAAGTACTAATACAACTTGAACTTTTGCATATTTTGTCAATTTTACAACCCTAAACGTAAAGATTTTTTACTGAAAGTTCACACACAACTGTGAAGTGAAAGCAAAATGATACATGATTCTGTTATTTTTTTTAAATAGAAAAGTGAAAAGTGGGGCGTGCATAAGTATTCATACAGCATTTTTCTGAGTGCATTAAATTCCCTTTATAACATTCCTAATGACTGCAGAAAGTTCACACCTTGCCCTAACAATTAAATAGAGGCTGCCTGTGTGTAATCTACTCTCAGTATAATTCCAGCTGTTCTGTGAGGGCCTCAGAGCTATGGTCAGAGTGTATTGGTCACTAAACAACATCATGAAGGCCAAGGAGCTCACCAGAGAGGTCAGGGATAAAGCTGTGGAGAAGTTTAAAACAGCGTTAAGTTATACAAAGATTTCCCAAGATTTGAACATCTCACGGAGCACTGTTCAATCCATCATTCGGAAATGGAAAGAGTATAGCACCACTGCGAACTTACCAAGACACGGTCGTTCACGTAAACCAACAGACCGAACAAGGACAGCACTGGTCAGAAATGCAACCAAGTGCGGCCCCCAAGATAACTCTGGAGGAGCTGCGCTGTACTGCCGCTGAGCTGGGGGAATCTGTACATGGGACAACTTTAAGTCGTACTTTAAAAAGGGGGTCTTACTCCAACATTTTTGTAATTAAGGTCATGGTGATTAATGATTTTTTTCAGAAAATTGACAACCTATGGAAATTTGGACCATTTCAGCCGGAGGTGCCCCGTTTGGCCACATCTCGAGCCGTAGTTCTGACACTCTTGCTCTAAAAATACTCACTACTGGATAGGTGTGATAAATTAAAGCCACAAGTTGACAGATTAACACATACCGAGGTCGTGAATGTCGACCGGAGGAGACCGGGCTTTTGCCGTCGCGGCTCCGACGCTTTGGAATGGTCTTCCCTTAAATATTAGGGCAGCCCAGTCTATGTTTTAAGTCTATGTTGAAGACCCATTTGTTTGCGAAGTCCTTTAACTAAAACTGAGCAGGACTTTTTTGCTGGCATTTGTTTGTGTTGTATTTTGTTTTTCCGCATCTGTATTTTAATTGTATTATATTCAAATTGTGTATTTTATATATATGTATTTTTGTGTACAGCACTTTGGGCAGCATTGTTGTTTTAAATGTGCTTTATAAATAAACTTGACCTTGACCTTGACCTTGACATACAAAAGGGAATGGTGTGTCTTTCTCTTGGACACAATAGTATTACGGACAATTTACTGAGGCACTGCTGCTCATGCTTTTGCACAATTTCCTTACACCCAGAATAGAACCTATTGCTTTATGAATTTGAGTAACACACACACATAAAAGCTAATACACAAGCTACTTTTCTTGAGACATAACATTATCGCAGTGCATGTGTGCGGCGTGACAGAATAGGTTCAAACCGTGGCGTGGACTGCTATCTTGAATCCTGGAGAATGGAGAGATTTATAGGTACCAGGGGTGCAAGGGGATGATCGCTCTCAATGTCTTCATTGTGCGGAAAACACGGGCTGTTACCGTCATTTTCGAAGGGATTAAAAGGGCAAATGGGCGTGAGGACATGAGAGGTCGTACAGTGGGCCAAGAACATTACTTACTCTGACCATTAATAGCCAAGCCTCTGTTAAAGATAGTCTTGACGTTTAAAAGGTAGTAAATGCTTAAACAAAGGTTTATTATAGCGGCCTTGTTATCTGAAAATAGCAATAATGAACAAAGTACACAGAGCATTTTTAAAACCCTTGAGGGCACAATATATCGTAATAAATGGCTGTAAATAAAAAGCATCTTATCTTAACATTCAAGCTATGATAGACCGATACGAGTATACAGTAGCTTGAACTTTGCAATAAAGTAATCTGTGTGGCAGGTTTATTGAAAAAGCAAATAGGGAATTGAACAGTCCAAGTTTTAGATGATAAATACAAGAGAAAGATGACTCCTGCAGGTCCAAGCCTTGCTCATAGTCATAGTTCTGTACTGGTATCCCTTATCTAGCCTAATGGTGTTTTTTGTGGAAGTTTAAAATATCAGAAAACATTAGCAATTGTACAAATAGTTAGTCTCTTATACGACCTCATGCGCATGTCACATTTATGAGGTTTGGGTATTGGTTGTTCCTTGTCTGGGAGCTATAGTGTTGTGTCTATACCATATGTTTATGAATACTGGACAGATGTCATATGTTTGTCATTACCTCTAACTTCACACCTCACAGTTTTGTGAGCTAAGGCTATGCTGAAGTGACTTGTTTTCCCTTTTTCGCTCAAATACTCAAAAATTCAACCACGGGAGAGTTAGGGCTATCTTTGGATAAACTGTTTTTACACAAAGCCAGCTAAAATAAGTTGCTTATTTGTTTATTTGAGATGAAATCACCATTAAATATATAACCGGTTGTAGCTTAATCTATAGTGACAATAAAAGATAACATTGTCACTGTTAATTGGGAGTTTGACAATCGGACCAGAGTGCTCTTTTTATGCCAAAGAAAGTAAAGTTTAATGTATTAATAACACTGCATTATGTTATCTTCCATCACGGCACTAAAACAATAATAACTCATCATCCATTCAGGCTTTGATATGATTGTTTGTGTAGTATTCTCATTACAGCCAAAGCTAACAATTTTGTGCTCAGGAAAACCGCAAATTGGATTGAGATATTATGACAAAAAGAAAAAACATGCGATAAGGCTGACTCCATTTCCCCCGGTGTTTCTCTTGGAATGGGCCAAAAGACAGCAAGCGCTTCGTATTGACATTCCTGCGTTCAGTCTCTATGTTGATTTTTGTCTCACACACACAAGTCTCTGCAAGGCTTACACACACCAGTAATCCTCATAAATTGTAGATAATCATAAATCCGCTCTATTGAAACTATTACAATGCTGCCGATGACGAAGTATGCCGTTAACATTGCTGGGTCATCATTACAACCAGCCTGTGGGGCAAGCCGAGGCCTGTTCTCTCTCTGATACTGTTATTACAATGACACCGTGAGAAAGGAGAGTGTGTGCAGGCCGATTGCTGCAGTGTAAAATGAACGTGCTTCGTAAGTTTGATTTGAAGTATGGAAACGTATATCAGGGCGAGAAATTACTGGTAGGTATGTTTGCATTCCTTATGTCAGGGATCTGCTACCTTCACCATCAAGACTGCCACTTTGTCCCGTTTCAAACCAAAATGTAAATCGTATTTATTTTTATGAATAGTACTTATAGCAAATCAGCCCTTAAAAACACCAAATGTTTTTTGATCAAAGTTGTTAATTGTATTGTAAAAAAAACAAAAAATAAAAAAAATAAACAATGTCTTTGAAGATCCACATGTGGCTCCTGAGATGATGAAATATCATTCATCCACGTCAAGGCAAGACAAGGCAACTTTATTTATACTGCGCATTTCGTACACAAGGCAACTCAATGCGCGTTAAAAGGTCCCTACTATGCTAAAAAAAAAAAATTCATATTTATACTATTGTTCCCATGTGAGAAACCTCGGTTTAAAGGGGTTTTACATATTTCTTAAATTTATGGTAGAGTCAAATTCGTGTTCCCTTGCAGTATTGTGTGTTCAAAGACAAAGAGACTGCAGTATGGTAACCTGGCTAACGCCAGACTGCTGTGTGCGCTTGAATCATTTCAAACTGTACAGCAGCCTGGGGACCATGGCCGAAATCTTCGCATGGATTTGGGGACCAATCACAGAACGAGGAGGGACGGCAAGACGATGACGCACTATTCGACATACGGAAGCTTGTAGTTTGTTTAGGGATTAAAAAAAACACACCTTTATTTACAGATCCAACATGACAGCAGAAGACGCGACGCCATCTTTCGATCAAGCTTTAGACCGTGTTCTAAATAGTGTAGCTCGAAGGTTTACATCATCTGATACGATGATACGATTGGCTATGGCAACGTGCAGACTCATACGATAGATATTCGTAGCGCCCAATAAACGGCTATGGACAATTGTAAACCACACCTTTCCTACGAGGAAATGAATTGGTGGTCCCCAGAATAAATATCACTTGTGATTTTAGTCTGGCGTTAGCCAGGCTAGCTGTATGGTGCTTGCAATGTATTATGAGAGAACATAGATACCGAACCAATTCTAAAAATAATTAGCCTGGTGGAGGCTAATATTGCAGATTATTAGCTGAAAGCTGTGAAAGATGCTTATAAACTCATCCTCATGAAGAATTGGGATATTAGGAATGTGTTAGGAAAGTTAGGAATAGGTTTGATCAACAACTAAGAATTAACAAGGTGGATTTTTTTTTTATCATAAGGTTGTGACCGAATGCTAGGCTGAGAGGTTTCAAATCATTTGGTTTATTTTTATTGGCCGTATTTGTTTACACTTAAATTAATTTAATCTTGCAGTTAGTTTCGGGCATTGGTCTGAGACACGTTGAAAACAGACCTTTAAGGTTATTTAATGCTGTTGTATAAAAAGCAACAGTTACGGTATATGACACGAGGAAGTGCCCTCGGCTCACCTTGGTCTACTGTTTCTCACGGGTCTAGGGCATCTGTCCTGTCAGCTGTGGTGGCCCTATGAATGTTAGATTGCTTCTGTTATATTCAGCTGTGACCTGCACTTCCCATCATAAGACACAGGATGGAGGCGGGCCGCGGGTCACTCGCCTTGCGAATAGCACCCACAGCCCACGGTTGACATTGTGACCCAGAGAGGCACAAGTCACACCATTTGCTGGCATGGCTGTGGATGCCAAAATAGTACTGTGGTCTGACAGATAAACATGACGTTTAGGGAAGTCTTACCCCTTCCTGCCAAGTGTATTGTAAGTTCATATTGTGCAATATGTGACAATACAAGAGGTGAGAGCTTGATATACAGCCTATACAACCTTGACTTTCAACTATAGTGCAGGCCTAGAGGTAAAGTCAATTGCGCCTTGAAATGCTTTCAAATATTTAAAATATATTCTGGGTGATAATGCCAGTGGCGTTTCTGGTTCATTCTCCATCTTTATCATGACATAAATCCATACTCCAATCCTCCATGCGGTAACAGTATTATTACCAGTCATCTTTTTTACTGTACAAACCAAACAACAACTGCTCATTGAACCTGGTATACGACGGATGCAAATAAATCACACAAAGTACTGCTTTAAGGTCGTTTTTGCCCGTCAAGTTACAATTGAAGCTTACTACTACTTAAGTGCAGTGAGAGACATTTCACAACATTTAGATTTTTATATAAAGCTGCAAAATGATGTTGCACAATCCCACAGTCTCTCAGCTGCGATTATGCTTTCTCCACTCAGATGGAAACATCCACAACTCTACTGACAATGGTTCTAAAGCTTTTGTCTCCTCCATTTGGAAGTCACCGCTGCTTCATTTCAGCCCAGGAATCCTCAAGACATATTCTGATACTCCCCTATAGCGTTTCTGCCATCACATTCTGGTGTGCGTGAGTTACAGCCTGTGGCCCATGTAATGTATGCCCCTCCTGCTCCTGAGCATAACCTGACGTTGACACGAATCTACTGGAGAAAGACTGACGCGACCTGCCTCTGGGCTCAGCCTCTGGCATCTCCTGAGAAAATAGTTATATTCCAACTAAAATACATGCTCGAGACATTAAACCAGTCGAGCAGCTTGAGGGATTATAACCGTTTCCTCTGCACTTTTAAAACCCAGGTTGGAGGTTCATTCTACGTGCATAAACAGTATTCTGTCATGACTTGAGTGTTTATAAGAATCGTGTCGATAAAGGCTATTATAATTATTCAAATATCAGCTCGCGGCGTGCGTGTCACATTTGTTTACATAGATTCTTGCTTTAGCCGTGGCCCATTTCTCTTGTTCAAACTTGCAGGAATATGATAATTTTGTGAGTCACATTGGGTGGTATTCAAATCTCAATAATGGAGAGTAATACGTGGGAAAAATACAGGTACAAAAGCAGCTGGCTATGACAATAGACAACATGCGTAGGTTAATGACTGTTACGTGATATTGAAATATATGGAGGAACGAGGAAGAAAGGACTTTTATTTGTATATGTGTAAATTATGTAAGAGTTGCTGCTTCTTTAAAACCCAGACATTCTTTTATTTTCATATGAGTGACATATATGACGAGTCTTTTTGCAAAAGCCTTGCGTGTCTACAAAATAGGATTTCCACCAGCATTTCAGGGAAGGCTAGGAAGAGTTTGGCCACGGATGACAAAAAGTTTGATGGAGTCTCAGAACATCAAACTCGGTATGTCGGTATGCACAAGAAGGAGGTTGAGTGTACGACTGAAACACGTATGGATTAAAAAAAACAAAGCTCAAAAGTCGATTGAACATGATTAAGGCCTTTAACAATATTCATAATAGATAGTAAGTGCAGTGACAAAATAAAGGTGGTTTAACATTACTTAGCTAGAAAGTGACTGCTCATACTTGAATGGTTCATTGAATTCACATGTATAATTCCCCCGTACCTGTTTAACTGTGTGGTGACAGTTGGCCTCTCGCGGTGGAACAAGTGAAGGATGAAAGGCCCTCCCAGGTGCGTTGCAGTTCAGAGCTGGAGCAGGAATGTCTCTGTCAGCGCTGCACTTGTCCCCTCTGACCACTGCAGGAATGTGTGCACATCACAGCTGGACATGTCAGGACCGGGCGTCCTGCTGCTGGGACAAACAGAAGAGAAAGTGTTTCCGACTTTTATAATTGTTCGACGATTTGATAAATATGCTTCAAAAAGCTTTAGCAAGCGGAATAAAAAACACAGTTAACAAAATGCGCACTGGTTGATAATGATAAGGCTCAGCTGTAGAGCTGTGGCACTGTGGTCTTCACACATTCTGACACACATTTCAAACATCCAAAAATATTGAAGTAGAGGAGGAGAAGAGGATAAATTCTGTGAACCTTGATATAACAATGGCAACAGTGACACAGTAGCTTACGCATTCACCCACTAATGATACGGTAAGCGGTTTGAACTTTTCTCATCCACATGATCCACAAACCCAGTTACTGAATGCAGCAGGGAGAGCATTCAGTATTGTTTTTGTTTACTGCTATGGTTTAACTGACATAGAGACACTTCAGCTACTACTAGCCTACTTCTATTGAAAACGTGTGTACTGAAATAACTTTGTCCAATCCAATCCAATGCGGGTCTCTAATCCATTCTATAATACCACGGAGGGTGTGCAAACCAAATTATTTCCCACCAAAAAAGTAAGTTTGTTCATTAAACCTGCTTCTAAACACATCTACTGTGAATCCTTCCTGTCTGGATGCCTCGCAGCTGATGACAGAACATACAAGTTCAGATGTTGCAAGACTCCCACGGCCTCAATGCAGCACCTCTCGCTCTAAATGCCCTCCGGGGATTATGACCCGCTGTCTGCCGAGGGGGCCAGTTGCTACTTTACCCACGAGAGGTCAAAGGTTAAAGCATGTGCCCGCCACTTGCTTCACATGTCAGCAAATTATTCACTGCAGCTCCTTTTATGTTGCGTCAAATGTCCACAGTGTAACGTTATCTGGGCTTCGAAATGTGTGGACATGAGAAATCTCCGAGTATGTGCGAGGTATGTCACTTTTACTTTTGTAGCAGCTGTTTGGAAAGCTTGTCCCAGAGATTCAAAACTGCCATCAACATGTCCTGGCGTCTACATGTGTTCATTCGCCAAAACATTTTAAATTTCCAAGTTGGATATTTTATCTCACCAGCTCTTCTGCACACGTTAAGCATTATTGGCAGAAGTCTGTTGCCCTCCGTGTATCAAAAACATCTCTTCCTTGTACTGTAGCCTAAACAAACAGCCACATACCAGAGTTTTCCAGTGAAAAGCAAACATGTTGGAGAGGAGGCGGTTGAGTCAGAGGAGACGGTTAGATGTACACGGTAGCTGGAGTGATGAAATATTTGCTGGTTACAACAGCAAAAATGACAAGTGGAGTCAAAATGAGCACTAACAAACACAATGCAGTGTAGCAAGCATATTGGTAAGCCATGTTTGCTGGTTAAGTTAAAATGTAGGTACATTTACTGTCTTTTTAGGTGATATTGTTCTCAGCACTTGACAAATTCACCTTTATCTTTATGACACCAATCTACTGAGACACAAATTAGGAGAACAATGAGTCTAATACCCTACTGAAAAGATCAACACATGCATGCATCCATGTCATAAAACTCGGGAAATGTATAGGATGCAGAGCAGAAAAGGAAAGACGCTACAACTACTGCACTAAACCAGAATATTTTCGCAAACACCACATGCGTTTTGAGCGGAGCCCTTGGGAACCTGGTTAATAACGGGGTGGCGCCGGATTTGGCCTCACTTTTTCGCCCAAGTGAACTGAAGTGGCTTAAACCAGATCCACCCAAATATCTGCACTTTCGTAAAGCTGAAAATATTACCGCATATATACAAATCCTCCTACAACTATGATGATAACAGTTCTGGTCTATAATCCATCACTCTCCAGTCTCAAGTCACTACTACTGGTCCAAGAGCAGCCGTTTCTGTAAGAGGCCCTTGGGATTGTGTGGTAACGCTGCATTCACACAAAGGAATTCTGTTGCTATAATAGTGTTTAATTCACTACAACTGACACAGCAACAAACAAGTGCTGCTTTGCTCTTTTCTCAACTTTCTTTGGTTAATGTAACTCTATTCATGCTGCTTATCCCAAACTTAAAGCTCATTCATGACATATGAGCCAGGTGGGTCATAAGGCTATCCCTGACCCCGCACGTTCAGTCACCACTGTAAGTGCACCTCTGTAAGAATCATAACATCTGCGTCCGTTCTGACAAACTGCTGCTGGAGCGAAGACAACTGGAAACTTCCCTTTGTGTCCACAGGCATTTGGCCCCACAAATGAAGACTGTGTCAAAACAAAAGAGGCGGAAAATGCCCGTAAGGTCAAGTATGCGTCAACAAGCGTACTCCAAAGTGTCAGTAATTTGGAAAGACATTGAGCTAAGAGTGTTCTTATGTGAGCAGTTCTTTACACATTACACACACATTTCAACTTTAAATGCAGCGGTCAATGCCCAGGGCTACATGGTAATAACAGGGTGGAGTTCTACTTCTGTTTTTGGGGCAAAAAGCTCCACTACATCTTACTCGAACGTGAAACAAATTCTACCAACCACTGAGCAATGCAGTCCTAAACACCACAGTCGCAAAATGAAGTGGTACAAAGGAAGTAATTACACTGAATGCATTAGAATCACATCCGCAATTAAAGCGTTTCCACCTCTTTTCATCTTTGTTTTAGCCAATTCCACAGTTTATTTTCTATTAGGAAAAAAATCCAATGACATTGTTTGATCGGTATAACATTATGAAGGGGAAACGCCAAAAGCCTATTGATTACACACACCTCTTTATTATTGAGGTAAGAGCGCCCTCTGCTGGGATCATGTTAAAGTTTCTTTACTTGCATATTATGGAGAAAAAAAAGAAAACCTTTTTTCTGTAAACTTCGAAGTTTAGGAATCATTTACATTTATAAAGATATAAAATGCAGAATACAAATATAAGAGAATGCCCGACTTAAAGCTCTTTTTAAAAACAACTTAAAGTAAATCAGTCCTGCGCTCATTTTTAACTTATTTATGTCTTACTGCTCTTTGTATTTTAACATTTTACGTTTTGCATTATTTTCTTATAATGTACAATTTACTTTTGGATTAATGCATTATTGCACATTTTTAACATTGACCACTTTTATTTGACATCACCTTACTTTTTTATTTTTAACTTGGAGACATGCATTTTATTATAATGTTGAGTCATTTCCCCCAGGGTACTCACCAGGATTTTTTCACAGTGTAGGGGCAGGTTGAAGTGCAGTGTAACTCGTAATTTAGACCCCTCTTAAACACCTATTTCCTGCATTTTGAGGGCCAAAAACAGTTTTTTTATTTATTTTATTTTATTTTTTTAAATCAGTATTACTTACGACGGTATCGATTAAAAAAGGGGAAAAATACAACAGAATATCCCCCCTACGTTGGTTGAAACATAGCCCAGGGGGCAAAGTAGCTGCGTGGGGAGGAAATTCACAGCTGATCATCATTAACAGTTAATATGACTCATCTAATTATAATTTACAGGGTACACAGGACACTGAAGGCAAGCATAGCAGGGGCACATCCCGCCATATCGCCTTTGCGAAGGGCCTGGTCAGTACTTGGATGGGAGACCGTTTGGGAACACCAGGAAGCCTGGCGAATGTAGTGAGTGAGTGAGTGGTGGTCGGAGGGGCGATGACGCGGACTGGCTGCCACAGTCTACCCCAGGGCAGCTGTGGCTACAATAGTAGCTTACCACCACCAAGTATGGAGTGAATGAATAATGCAATGTAAAGCGTCTTTGAGTGTCCAGATAAGCGCTATATGAAACCAATGCATTATTATACAATGATAGAGTATTTAATTCTGCATGTTTATATGTCTAATTCTCGGCCACTTCCACCACACAACATCCAGACAACAGTTCATGCCCCACAACTGCAAAACTGCATTAAAAATACATTAAATATATGATAGAAGACAGCAAAAAGGCTATGAAGGAGCTTAAAATGTGTGTGTGTGTGTGTGTGTATATATATATATATATATATATATATATATATATATATATATATATATATATATATATATATATATAATTTACAGAAAAAGTACATGTTTTTATTCAATCAAACTAATATAGAGATTTTATTAAGGTAATTTATTTTTCCATTTTTCCCCATTATGGGCACAGAAAACACAACTTAAGCCATCGACCTTTGACATGAACGTCCATGTGTTTTAATAGTTTCTTTCCCACGCTAAACTTCCCTGTAGAGCCTAGAAACAACAGCAAATGCACTGGGCATTCTGTGCGTAAAATAACACCTGTTAGTGTGTTTTTATTTGATGCAGAAGTTCACGAACTCTTGATAATGAGTATATAATAATCAACATATTCATTAATGCAGGTGGTCTTGGTCGTAAACGCTGCAGGAAGCAATGAAATTACAGGACGTTACCTGCCAAATGTTATCCAAATGTTTTTGTTTAGCTCAGATATTTTTGTACAATGAACTGCCAAAAAACAAGCTAAAAACACTTGAGGCCATCGTAAAGAACTTTTAACAATGCAGCAAAAACAATCCAGCTGAGTGCACCACTGCTATAAACTGCTCCAATCAGCTCTGTGAAATGAAAGGATTACGTTTTTATTGCACTGGTAAATAATGATTGCTTAATGCTTTTTGTCATGTCTGGGAGGATTTAAGGCCCTACATAGAATAATCTCTAATGGGCTCCCTCCTATGGGATTAGTGCGGTGCTATGCTGCCCTCGAGTGGCGGAGTCAAAAACAGAAAAACTCCTGCGCTGATGTTTGGAGAATAACTAAAAGGTTGATTACTCTGACAGTTTCAAACCATTAGAAGTTTTGTCTTCATGTTTAATCATAGACATATTGGGTTTAATACAATAAGGAAGAGAAGAAGAAAGGCCTATTAGTCGTGCTTACCTGAAGTTTCCTGGGACAACGACAACAGCGTCTGTAAGTTCTCTCAAACATAGGCATAAAGAAAATCTGTCTCTAAAGCACACACAGGGCAATAAATGACTTTATATTTCACATCCATACATCCATGATGTGGCTAAACAACACAACAATTAGCTTCAATGATAGCATGTAGCTAGCTTAATATGCTAGAGCTGTAGCCTACGTTTTAAGATAATATGTTGGCTACATTATTCAAATTAAGCATTTTAATGCTTACTGACTTTCATCGTATTATTTTTTACACAAATATCCCCATTCTCCACATATATAACAACTTTATATTACTGTGCTTGCAGCAACAGCCCGTGTTCTGTTGTGAGCAGCGAGGCAGGGTTAACGTCACCACGAGATGTCGCCCTTGAGTTAATAAAACTCAACAAGTGCTTCTTGTAAGTCATTTTATTCCATAACTGAATAGGCCTACAACATGGTTGTGCAAAGTACACACCCACAACATCATGAATTAGGCCTTAGAATAATTTTGACATATTTCGTTTTATTTTTTTTACAGTCAATATCACTGACTATGTTTCTGTAGTGCAGGGATAGGCAAAGTCTGGCAGATGAATTAGACCATGTCACATCAGCTGATAATGTCTTTGTTTTGCGACATTAAAAGTCAAATAAATGCATTAGAAAACGGGAATTTACAAGTGTTTGATTTAAAATTCTCCTATGCCCAGAAGATAAACTCTCATCTCTGTTGCAAAAATGTATTATCATACAATTGAGTGACACATGAATTAAGCTACTACAATGAAATATATTATACAAACTAAATTGTGCTACATTTGAATGACCTTGAGGTATAAACAAAATAAAAAGGAATTTATAGTTCTAATAAATGTTTAATCAGATTCTGTTGCCACGCCTCGTGGTGGCACACCAAGAGGTTGATCTTCCCATGACATGCCATTCAAAAAAGTTTGCCGACCCCTGCATGCAGTGACTGCGGAGCCCCAGTATTTTTTATTTTATGTTTTATTTAACAGTAAAAAAGGACTAACTCAATGCTTATTTACTCTATCAATAATAATAATTTCTATTGAGAGTTATATGGTTTAATTGTTGGTAATTTTTATTATGCTGATTTGTTTTCACCAGGCTATTACATGTTATTACTTTTTTTCTCATACTAATTGTTTACCAATTTCATATTGTGCTTAATGCTATATCAAATGTTAACGTATGTGTTTGTTAGGGGACCTCGCAGTGAGTGTGCTCAGCTCAACGCAGTGTCTTTTTGTCCATCCAAGGTAAAGATTTTGATTGTTTTTAAAGTGACTTGACGTGCCCCTTTCAGATGCTTGCTTTACGAACTCACATGTGTGTAATGATTGGTCAAATCAATTTATAGCCCACCAAGTGATGTAGAGTAGAAGGAAAAGACTACATCTTGCAGTGTACAAGTGTCATTTGTGAGCTTATAAAAGCTGTGTTAATGACCAGCTCAGCTTGTGAAATTCACACTGCATCCTCTCTTAAAAAGCATGTGTGTGCGACGCGTCTGATTCCAGCCTCTCTTTTCTTCCTGCTTCTTATACAACTATGATACCTTAAATTACACATATTATTATTGTCCAGTGTGCTGCCAAGACTTTAAGAGGATCAAGATGAGAGAAGGGGGGCATTAAGTGAAAATAAACCCAGTGCTTTGAAGCCTGACCCAGCCTTTCCAACCAAAAACAACCGGCTGGATTTTTATCACAGCAGATCATGCAAAGAGGCTCCAATAAGAAAACATTTTAACTGAAGCAGCCTTGGCTTTGACCTGCCGCAGGGTATGCTCAGTTCTCTGAGGTGATGCACTGAGGTAGGTTAGCTCTCCGCAGAGTTTCCTCCAGGGTTCCTTGGTTCACTTCAAATTATTACTCACATCCTTGTTGGTGGCCCACACTCGTCCTTCTGTTTCGCAAAACAGCCAGGAATTACAATGGATGCTATTGTTGCACTGCACTTTTGTTCAGGTCAAAACAGCTGCTCCATAGAACAGTTCCACATTGCACAAGTTCTAAATAAATTCAAGTGGGAGCTGTTTGGTGAAGCCGAAGAGGACAAGCAATCATGTTGTGTTTAAGAACCATAATATAGCCTAAATTCTGAATTTGCATCAACATTATTACATTACAGTCAAATATCTGTTTGTTGTTCATCCCTTTAAACTCCCGGTGGGAGCTGGAGCCTAAGTAATTATTGTTAAAGAGATGTATGCAGCAGATCATTATCACGGCTTATTATGAGCTTTTTTATTGTCGAAGACACACGTGAATTTTAAATAACTGCATGCAATAAAGACTAACACGCATTTTATTTATTTGATGGACGTGCATGAAAACATATCCTGCAGTCTTATTAAAACATCAACTTTATTTAAAAATTGCAAGGAAAAAGAACGCTGGGTCCTATACCGCTAATTTATAGGCTACGTGTTATAAGTTGTTAAAGGTCTTCAGGGATTCAGGTGGTTACATTATTATAGCCAATCTTGGTTCTGAGTGCTGTAGCCCATGTGCGCATTATCCCGTTGGGCCTATGCTTTTATCTTACAGTCTGTAAACCCTAAGCTCTAAACGTGCGTATTTCGCTATAAAACAGGTGGCCATGTCTCTTGTCTGCGACCAATCCGCATTATACAGACTTCGGTATCGGTGCGCACTGCCACTTATGAGACGCGGACGCTCTTTATTGGAACCACACAGCGCGCGGCCTGCTTCAAATCCGAGGACATGCGTGATGAATTAGGAGAATGATATGCAGCTCCCCGGTCCCGTCCAGGCCACCCAGCCGGACCCAAACCTGCACCGCGGGCCATCGGTGCGATTAGAGGCAGGAGATGTGGATATCCCCAACAAAGGGCTTCGTCATTAAACACAAATAAACGGAGGCTCCTAACAATGGCCCGCTGCCTGCTCCATGTCCCGCACCATGCGCACTTTCAAGTCACAGAAGTGAAAATCCTACTTTGATCCGGTATCAGCGGCCAGTGCTCAGCTGGGCCGTATTAACAGATCTATGAGTGACTGAGCCAGGGACGATACCCTATTTCTATTGTTGTCCACACTATGAGTTACTAATATGATGTGAGGGATTTGGAACCGTTTGGAACCATGAGGCCGTCCTCCCGTGGACCCACCACCTGCAGGAGGAGCCATAGGGGCTGGTGCTATGTGACTTGGGCAGCTCCAACAGCTGCCCCCACGACCCGGCAACGGACAAGTGGGAGAAAATGGATGGATGGATGGATGGATGGATTTGTGTTTATATTTATTTAAGCAATAATCTTTATAACTCATAATTCTGCTCTTATTTTATATACACATATTACGCATTCGCAAGTTCGCACATAAGCCCCTGTGCTACCTCACTGACGCTCCATAACCGTACTCTTAAGATTATTTTTTAATGTAGCCTACACACTTGTTTTTTAAGTAAACAAAAAAGAAGATTTAAAACCTAATGTAGAATAGGTACTACTTTTGTAGTAATGAGGACAAAATACTTGGCGTGAGTGTCTGATCAGACTGATGCCAGAATCCCACTCTCGCGCTAATCCAGGCCTCTTTTGAGTTGTGATTGGTCGGGATGCTCTTCCTCGTGCCTGTAAGTGACATCACAGCCCTCCCGCCGCAGCTACAGCGCAGCCTCAAAGGATGCAGGACTTTTCCGAAGACGCACCTTCTCTTCTGCTCGCACACACAGGCTATTTCACTCAAGCTGGACCCGGACTAAGTATCCACGAACTAAGGCACGGTTTAAGACTTAACGATACCACCCGGATGTCACGCAGTTTTAACTCTAGGAGCTAAACTGTTAAGTGGCGGAGATCCGTCGTGCGTAAAGGTGGTCGGTGGCTGAAGTCCTGTCCCACCTGCCACAGCTGTCACTGCTGGTCCCGATCTTGACTATGTGCCTGGTCTGGAGCCATGGAGGACGTACTGATCGATGTTGTGGGAGAAGGAGTGAAGGAGCCCGCGGAGGACGGATCTCAGGACAAGTCCACCCCAGAGGATCCCGGTGACTGTTCCACTACCCCGTGCCCGACGCCCAAACCCAAAGGACCCACGTCCGTGAAGCCGCCATACTCGTACATAGCACTGATCACTATGGCAATCCTTCAGAGTCCAAAGAAGAGACTGACCCTAAGCGAGATCTGCGACTTCATCAGCCACCGCTTCGCTTATTATCGTGAGAAATTCCCCGCGTGGCAGAACTCCATCAGACACAATTTATCGCTCAACGACTGCTTTGTGAAGATGCCACGGGAGCCTGGCAACCCTGGGAAGGGGAATTACTGGACTCTGGACCCCAACTCTGCGGACATGTTCGAAAACGGCAGCTTCTTACGCAGGCGTAAACGTTTCAAACGGCAGCATTTCCGATTTGAGGCGCTGAAGGAGCAGCCTCTGGAGCCCAGCGCCATGCCTGGATTTACGCACGCGTACGGGCTTGGAACTGGGGCTGTGCCGCTGCCCGGACTGGAGCTGTACCCTTATTTCCAGCACGTACCGTCTCAGTGTCCTGTTTCCATCCCACCCGTCAGCAGTCTACTACCAGCGCTTTCCAGCTTTTTTTCCCGAGGTGCACTCTCAGCAAAGGCCCTGCTGCACGCGCAGCCTGTGGCACGGTGCGCGCCATACTCCACTCCGCTGGGCCATGGCTATGGTCCTCCGCTCTTCTCCCATACGGCTCCCCAACTTCTCTCGGTGCAGGATTATCACAAAATCCAGGAAGAACGCACTGTGGCCGCTTTGCAAAAACAGTGACGTGCGCGCACAGACTATTCTCAGGTAACGGACTTTATCGGGACTGCGCCACTCAAACGGCCGAAGAACGCTGTAAATAGAGACTTTTTACTTTCTTCTCTTGAAATAAGACTGTTTTTATGAAAATATTTAATTCAGCATTCTTTTCCTAGCCTTGTCTAAAAAAAAATAAAAATAAAGCTGGATATTCAAAGCTTCGTTTACTCTCAGCATTAATTTATTTTGTGCGTAAGGCACAATGTTCAAATGTCAATTTCACGTGTCATGTTATCAAATAGCCTAGGCCCAAAAATGTCAATGTCTTAGGTACTGAAGGAGTTGCTAATCGCATACCATATCACCACTTATCTTAAACTCGCATTGAACTCATGTCCGCAAAACCCATTCAGATTATCCCTATGTTTACAGATGGGTATTGCAAAATCTAGGACTAACTATAGATGCTGAATTAGAAGTCAAAATTAAGATGCTTGTCTCTGTTGTTGTAGCCATTACTGGGCCTTAAACGTTTCATGTCAGGCTGTCAGAAAAGCCACATCTGACATGACACGTTCAGGTGCACATTGGTTCCGGTGGATTAGTGTGTGAAATCTTGATGCTGCGCTCCGTGTGGCCTCAGCGCTGCAGGCCTTCAGTCCGGGGCCGAAAGTGCGTTCACTAAATATGTCGCAAATCAGGTCGTTTCAATCCTGCTATTATGTCATATATATATATATATATATATATATATATATATATATATATATATATATATATATATATAGGCCTATATAGGCTCTTGATAATTAAATTTTATATTCAAGTCACGTTGCTTTAAAAATAACAAATGCATTAATAGGCTAAATGAAACAAATAGCCTACCATAAAAAAGAAGAAACCTTTACAGCCTCTTAAACAGTCTTCCATTAAATCCATTTGAATTTAAGCATTTGCTCTAAATCCTGGTAGCTATAATGTTATAAAATCAATTCAGACAGCCTTTTGTAACAACATACGTTATTATTGTTCTACAAACATATTGGAAACTTGCCTAAACACGATAGAGACAAATAAGACTAATGGTGTTTTCGGCTGATAGGCTCATGTAGCTCCAAACAGCGCCTGATTTTGAAATCTTTTATGGAATTTTAACTGTTACTCAATTTTTTATGAATTATCCATAATATTTCTTAATTCAATAATACAATAAATGACATTAAAATCATTTACTCAAATACAACATGTGGTGTAGGCTAGTTTAAAAAAAAAATGTCCACAGTAAATGTACTTCACTGTATCAATAATCATATGTTTCTGCCTCTCGCAATTCGCCAGACATGATGTATTTTTCTGCTCAGTTCCAGTTTGGTCCACACGGCGAGTTACAGTAGTCCAATAATTGCATGTTCTGAAGCATGGAAGTATTTATTTAATTCTGCTCTAAGCTCGATTTAGTTGGATTACCGAGCCGAGGTCCACACCACACGCGCGGGCTCAACTTTATCCAAATGAAGAGATTGGTACCTGATGGGAACTCTTCCACATTCTTCCACAGAACTGGACTCAGCTCAAATTCACTCTGGTTTTGAGGTTTGTGGAACTCGACCAAAAATCTAATCTTTCAAAAAGCCTGGTCAAGATAATTTAAAGATTAATATCATGAACACTTTCATCTGTAAACATGTGATAATAATAAATGTGAAGAGCGTGCAGCGACAGAATAAATCAGATTGTATATTGTTCCTTTATACATTTGAGAATAAAATTCCTAATATACAAGGTTTAAATCTTGTGATCTTGAAAACCTAATAAATTAAAAGGCTTTTGGTTCCATTATAAATATATATTTCTTTCCTATACACAAATTACATTACTACATTGCGCTTCTATCGTTCACATCCTTAGCCTGAACTGTATGAGGCAGACACACATCAATGACAAAAATACACATAATTACTGCATTGTAATACTGTGTGTGTGTGTGTGTGTGTGTGTGTATATATATATCTGAATGAATGAATCAATCAGTAAATGCCATAAGATAATTTGAATCTTTCCAATTACTAATTCACGTTGTTTAACAGTTGCTTAAGTGCATTCATGCTCCCTATAACTTGTATATATTTAGATAAATATAAACATTAGCTTTCAAAAGTAATAAAACCTGTTTTGTCAGAAGCAAATCATTTTTGAGTAATTATTGTTTTTATTTATTAACAGAATTCATTATAAATTTTTATTGCATTTTGACTGTGCAAAAAGAAATGTATCGAATTAATTTATGAGAACATGTTAATGCTTTCTTGGTGCAAACTAAAATGTGAGTGTCATCAGAGCTCTTACATGATGCAAAATTGTTGCAGAAGATAATTTACATTTATTTTGGCCTTGATTTAAACCATGCCTATACCCAATATACAAACAAAAAAGATCCGCACATGACACCTGATCTGATGAAGGGCCAAGACGCCCGAAACGTTACCACTTAGGTGCTATTAATAAATCGCTACTTGGGAGATAAGAAAGCTGTGCGGATCTTTTCTGTTTTTTGTTTGTATATTCACTCGGTCCGGCACGCTTTTTAAGTCTTTTGGGATGTGCGTGTCTTCCTCCTTTATACCCAATATACCCACAGTGAGCACAGCTTTGGAGCAGTCGAGTTGCACTGTGAAATAATAAAATTGTGTGCAGCCGATACTAGTGGCTAAGGCGGATGCACATATGGATCTGTCCTCAGTGTTGTGGGTTCAAGTCCCATTTCCGCTAATTGCCTTTCCGCACTCCTCACCCCCTTTCACCTTATGCTGCCCGATCAAATGGTAAATCCTACGGAAGATCCTTAAAAAAATAAAGTTTTACTTATAGTGTGCAGTGTGCCATTGTGAGCTTCAGTGGGGAGTGTTGCCTGTCGGGTGTTGGTGTAAAGAGAAGCACACACTGCTCAGTGTGTCCAGATGAGCTGTGAGCGAGACCTCTATTTCTAATGAGCTCCAAAGACATTTGATGAAGTAAGCCTCCTGAGGTGCTGGAAGGCTAGGATTAGGACATGGATAAACACTGAACACTGTAACAGCGACTGATTGGCAGCCAGAGAGGGGAGTAGGGGTCAGCGTCTGGGGAGGGGAGTCCGTGCACCTGATAAAATAAGCACAGCAGCACACTCTCCAGCTATGTGTGGCGAAGGACTAGAGCACATCAGTTTTCTTTCTCAAAGAGCAACAAGACGCCTTAGGTCTACTTGGTGCGTCACTGAATGTGATATTCACATTATTAATCTTCATTACCAAGGTAGAACTTAGGTTACCACTTAGAAGCTTTTTATTAACTTCCATTTTCCATTCAAAGTGAGTGAGTAGTCTGTGAATGTCATTGTGTTTGGTGGATTGTGTCACCAGAGAGAAGTTTGGAGATAGCAGAGACCTGACTGACTGGTGAGATGAATAGGTTTCATGTGAGAATGGAAGTTCCACCACATTCTGCTGCCTCCGTGTGGACGTCATCTGTGAGTCGTCACAACTCATATTTCTCTGATGTGGAGCTCTTTGTCTGTGGGAAAAGTGTGAGGACTCAGTCAGAAGTCCGCTCATGCCGAACAGCGCTGTCGAACTTTCTTTCCCCACTGTGAACGCCAAACCAAACAGGCAAGACAAACTCATCGCTAGAGCACCGCCTCACCATTCAGAAACCCAAACGTTTGACCAAAAAACTTGATCTCATCATGATGCAGGGGGAAAAAAAATCATTTATGTGGTTGCTTTTTATAGTTGCAGTTATTGACCCACAACATACCTTTTCCTATGTTTTTTGGGGGAAAACAAACTAACACAATTTGTATTCACCTTTATTCTCTCTTCATGGGCTGCAAATGGTTGTAGCTTATCTGTAACAATGTTCCTTAGAGAGATTCTGGGTCAGGGTATCGAGCCCATCATTTCTTTAACGGGGTGAACACCACTATACCACAGCGCTCCCACCCCATACCCCTTTTTTTACTCTTGTTGTTAAATTGTGGGCATTGCACCGCTGTGGTGGAGCTGTGGAGCATGTGCAGGGCAACTGGACTCATCATCAGCATTGTGACTTCAGATACACTCCTGGGTTGTGCTTGTTGTTCACCTTAATGAAGATATGAGTCATTATAGAACGGAGGAAAAAAAAATGATGGCCCTAAGTTGGAGAATGTGGCGCACTGCATTGTGGGAGGACTCCTGCCTGAGCAAAAACAATGTCTGTGTTGTTTCAAGTGCTCTGAAATGCATCATTTGAAACACTTCTGAAGCATTTTCCACTCTTCTTGCAGGGCGTAAAGAGGCTGCCTCACAAATCATCAGACTGCCAGCCACCAATTTGTCTCTGTTTTTCACGAGGCAGATTGTGCAGCTGAGAGGTTGGACAGCAAACCGTCCTACGGTATTGAGGTATTGTGGTTTTAGGTTATCATGTGTGAAGCTGACACCTTTCTGCTCAGGCGGGTCCGAGTGCTCACTGGCTGACATCCACAGTACACTTTCACTTCTTGGAGTTTGCTTTTCCTGGCAGGACCGATCTGCCCTGCTTTGGGGAGTTATTCAATTATAAATCTTCGAACCTTTTTTCACTCTTCTCCCCTTTGACTCCCCTCTCTGATAGGTCACTGCTTCACCTGCTGCCAAGCATAGTAAAACACACTGCTACAGGTCTCGTGCCCAACAGTTTACTATACCTTGGCACAGTAAAGATTTCTCTCTTTCTTTTTTCTGGAGAAGGGACACATTTTGTTGCAACTGTGCCAACACATGGCTGTGACATATAACAGGATAGCCACCCAAGAAGCAGAGTGATCTCAGCCACTCGCAGGCGGTGAACTTGGGGATAGAGTTAACAATAAAATCAAAACTGAAAACAACCATCTTCAGAAAGCAAACACACAAGTGGTCAGATAGCACGGAGGGAGAACTCAGTAGGTGGCACGGCTTCTACCTCTCATCCTATCTGGTGTCCTGCTGTTCCTGCTGCACCTGGCGACCTCATGCCTCTCAGCCGTACTCACTGACTCAAGAATTCTCTGCTTGAAGAATGAAGCAACCTGCAAACACTCAGATTTTATGTACTGGCAACCTCCATGTGCAGCAGTCAGATAGTTATTCTTGTGGGATTTGCTGAAAAAGATGGAGGTGAAAGTATTAAGTAGAGACCTAAAACAGTGCAGCGGTTAGCACTGTTGCCTCACAGCAAGAAGATCCTGCATGTTCTCCCTGTGCCTGGGTGGGTGACTTTCCCCTGAGTGCACAGGTTTCTCCCATCAACCCAAAAGTTCTGCTCATCAGACAGAAACACAGTGTGTACCTCCCGTGCAGATCAATAAGATTATCTCATTTCAAACCGTCAAATTGAGTCATTACTGCTGGAAGAGCTTTATTTTTTACACTTAAATGGGAGATTGCTTTAAAGGGGGGTTGCTTGTAGTACTCAGATCTGGAGAGAACTTTCCCCTCTACTTACCGACCCATTGTGATCAAAGGAAGTAGCAGTGTGATGTCACCCACGGCAGCCCCTAACTCACTTATTGCACTAAATGAGACCCATTAGCCATGCAAACACAGGCGTAACAGTCTCCTTCATCTCTTCAAAAGCCAACCAGGAAGTACAATTAACATCTTGGACCCGAGATGTGCCAGAGCGGGGTCAGGCTGTGTGCATCGGCTCATTACTGTACAGACTCAGACCTAATGGATGAGACTTACCCCAAAATGACCAAGCCTCCCACACCCGCCATGGCCATCACATCTGAGCACATCTGAGCACATCTGAACACGAGCCAGTTAATAGCAACTTCTTTCTTCTTATTCCCCTCAATAACATCTGCAGTGGCATATTACAACTTGGAAATGGGTTTTAAGAGGGGATTCAGGAGTGGTGCCAGAATGGGAAAAACATGGATTGGCTCTATGGAGGCAGATTATGTGGGCATGCCAAACCTCACGCTTTGTAAGAAACAAGAAAAAGAGCCCTTTTTACATTAATGCTTGGAGCTGGGGACCAACCGCATAGTGGGATAATCAAAAATCCCACCCATTTTCAAACGATGGCAATTCCAGGCGGCCAGTTGTCACCTCATACAAACCACTCTCCTTTGTGCCTTGGGTGTCACCAGAGTGAAAAACACTGTACAGGGCTGTGAGAGTCAGTGCACCACTTTTCATCCACACTGTAGGTCCGTGTGTAAAGCCAATCCCCAGCCTTGCAAACATCCTGTAACGGCAGCGCAAATCCACTAATTCAGGCCTTTGTGTCGGGTAATGGCTGTTGTGCCGCGCTACATAGATGCGATATGATAGGATTGATTGCCGGGGACTGCTTTCTAGCACCGCCCTGCCACCCAAACCGTAGGACCCAACGAGCCGTTCATCCCATGCTGCCTCTGTTGGTGGTCCCTGGTGTAAGCTATATTTTCCCCTCACTTCTCCCTCTGCCTTCTCTCTTTTATAGCTAACACAAAATTGTTCCTAATTCGCTGCTGCTAGAGGGGGGTAATTTGCGGCTTTTGGCTGAGTGTCGCAAGCCCCAAATTTGAAAAAGCTGCCGCGTTTTGAAGGCGTTTTCTGTGAGAGGCGAGAGATGCGGTGAGAAAACAGTCCAAATCCAATCAGATGAATTGAGCTAAATGAAGAAAAAAAAAATAGTCAAAACATGATAAGCCTCAAGCCTTATGTGATAAAACTGTTTGCAATTTGGGGCCTTAACCGCGTGTCATTATGGCTCCGCTAATAAAATAATAGTGATAATGTTTAAGAGATTCCAGCCTAATTACTTGAGTGTAAACAGTCTAATCTGAATATCTCACTTAAAATGATAAGAATTTCCTTTGTTTTGCAGGTTCATAGTTTTACTGATGGCTGTCTGTGTTAAAGGTCCAATTGTTTTACTGAGACTATGTTATTCCCTGCTCTGATATCCTGATAGACGTTTCATTTTCTCTGTGCTGATATTGGACAGATGGGCAGCGAAGTGTTTCTGGATGTGTCTTTGCACCCAGCCCAGAGTTGAAGCAGGGACTGTGGGTGTCCCGTGTGGCCTCGTCACTTCTGAAGCCCTGAGAGGCCCTTCATTCATTTTGATTAATGGCACCTTCCTGGTTCAGTCCCATCCTTGGTGGTTCCTCGCTCTTCAGGGAGAGCGCTCATGGATGTTTTTTTTTTTTTTTTCTCCCACATGGTTTTTCACTTCCACAACAGCACGTCATTACCCGCGTGTTTAAACACTTAGCTGCTACAAAGAGGAGGAGGAGCGAAAAAACACTCGCCAGCAATGAACAGTCCTACATTAACTGTGTATCACTCAGGGGAGCAGTAAGGGCCGCCCTGGGAGCCGAATGAAGTACATAAATAAATGTGGCTGTTGTCACATGTCTGGCACGTCTTGAGAGGAGTCGAGTGAGCGGGGCGGCCCACCATGTTGAAATGAAGGGTGATAAGTTTGGGCGGACTCGCTGAATTAGACGTTACAAGTTTGCTTTCAGCCAGTGAGTAATGAGGCCAGGCCAGCAGTGGAATGAATCCAAAACACGAGAGGAACGCGTTATAGAAGTCAACCGCAGTTTGACAATGACAATGGTTTGGGGGACATCACAACAGGGGTGGGCCGTGATTTCATATAGATCCTGTGATAAGGATAAGGCTGCCCCCTCACAGACTTGCACTGAAGAGATGGCCGCTGTCTACTGCGCCTTTATGATATAATTAATTGATGGTTAAGTTACTTTTGTTGAAAAACTCAGCCATCTTCTGTAAAGAACTTTTTTAGACATTACACTCTTATTATTTCAGTGTGGCGCAGTCAGCACAAATTTTATTCGGATCAATGATAATCTTTGAAACTCCGGGAAAAGCAGTAGCAGCTGCACAACTGTTTTTCCATCTTAAAGGCATTGATCAGTACGAGCCCTCAGAGGCAGGCAGGAGGGGGGCTGAGCTGTGGACCGTGGCTCAGAGGAAGCTGCAGGTGTGGAGAAGAGAAAACACCATCACATCTCAAGTCAAACAAATGGGTCTCGGCTGATGGAGATAGATGGAGAGGTCAGCATTCCAGTCTAGGCTGGAGATCTGCGATGGCCTCAGGTCCTGAGTCTGAGGGTGCTGCCGGGCCAAACATCTGGAGACACCCGCGTCGCAGGCTGGACAGAGTGGGATGAGCTGAGGTCAGGGGAGAGGTGAAAATGTTAAAGGAACACGTTGTTTATCTTCTGAGGCTAAGGAGTCCCGCTGAGGAGTTACCCATAAGTGAGCCCCCACGCTGGGAAAGTCTTCTTTTTGTCTTCGTGTTGTGGCTGCTATCCCGACAAACAGGATGAGTGAGACTATCATAAAGGCATTGATTTGTGTGTTAGATGTTAGAATGACTGGAAGAGCCTTGTTTACAGAGTCTAACATAGGCTTGTTCACCACATTTTGCGTTTGAGATTCCCCATTTTGGTGTGGTCACAAATCTTTCCCGCTCCACAGATTAATGATACGAGTACATCTGGGAATCAATGCAGTCACTTATTTAAATCTGGCACTGACACACTGTTAACTATTACTTGGTCAACTGCCTTTTTATATCATTCAATCAGTCCAAATGTATTCGCTTGAATCTTAGCCTTTGCAGTGATTTGAAAATGTGCTTATTTATTTACCTACTTTACCTTCTGCCTGTTATATCTCTGCTGTGTTTAAGCAACGCTGTTTCTGGAGAAGGATCAACGTTAAGTGATAGAGTTGTGTAATGTTTTTTTGGGCTTGGAGACAGCTTTTTGTTCCCGTGAAAACACAATTTGACTGACTGATATTTTCTTCTGTACAAATAAAAGCAAAACGTGTTCTGTGTTACACATATCTATGCGCAAGACATATCATGCTGTCCTTGGATGTATCTCCTTTTGGGATGTGGTAACCTTACTCATCAGGCTGACATGATGGAGGCAGCTGGAGGTCAGAGGCAGCAGTAAACGGGCTGACATTCTGTAACCCAGTGCGCTGCCATCTTTCAGCGAGCATACTTCTAACCGACTGCTTCACATTTCAGCTCATTTTTTCCCCCTGTTCTTCCCCAGGAGCCCCATAAAGCAGTGTTTTTTTCCCGTTAGTCCGGGGATGAGTTGAAGCTCATAAAACGTGCGCAGCGAGGGCACTGTGAGGTCTGTGTTAGGGCTGTGGCAGCAGCTCTGGTGGTGCTGTACAATATAAAGTTGTACACCTCGGGAGTACTTGATCCCTGCGAGGAGTCCACGGCCCGGGGAGGACACGCTCTGTAAATCTCCCCGTCTCCTGTGTTCTCCGGAGCGGCAGCCACAGCTTGTAAAAATAAAAAAAAATACAACTCGTGACAGGTGCCAGAGTCAGGAATGTAGAAGAAGTCAATGATATATTATTATTAGCACTTGTTTTTGCTTTTACTTAATGAAGCTTAAAAGTATCTAACATACAAAACTTCTGAACTCGGTGTTGACACTTATTTGGCTTAATCGTCAATCCTTCATATCAGCATCTTAAACAGTTTGTGACATGCTTGGTTTAGGGGTATAGAATGTGGCACATGGGTTAATTCACATAAATGTTTGAATGTAAAATCTGAAGACCTAAAATATTTTGGTAAAATATAATTCTGAGCAATTTATTTTTGGTTAAAGCTAATTGATGAATATTCTGCCTTTGATTTTGACAGAAGATTATTATGTTTACCCATTGTTCTAATGTTCATTCATAAAGCGCACATGGATATTCAGTGTCTGCCTGGCTGGGCCCACACTGGGTGAACAGGCTACACGTGTGTTTTGCTGCTGATGGCACTGGGCAGGATTTATTTGAACAGATGTGAACTCTTGGTGCCAGCGCTGACCTCAGGACCTACTTGGCTACACTGCGGCTGATCTTTCCGCCTTGGAAACATAACTCTTAATTTAACAGACTGACCCACGAAGCCAGCGAGGATAATGTGCCTTGGAATAAAGGCTTAATATTCACTCAATGTGTGTTTTATAAGAGAACGACTAGAGTTTTTAAACCCATGTGGATCGCCCTCTCAGCGATGGGGTGGTATTTTTTCAGCGGGGGGTGTGGGAGACCTCCCCCAGGAAATGTTGAATTGAACATTAAATTGGTGCAATCTGGTGCATTTTAGTTGGCCGAATTCCATTTTAAATCTTATTACACAGTGGTAAAAATCAGGACAAAAAATTATGATAATCTGCCATTATTTTTGCATTTAATATGATAATATTAATATTATGTTAGAATATTATCTAACATTTAGTACAATGAGATGTTTATAATGAAATGATTATTATAATTTAAGAGCAAAAATACTTGCCTGGCTCTGCCATACTATTCCCTGTCCATTCCACGCAGGGAGGTTAGTCTGGTCACGGAGCAATTGGAGCAGTTTGAACGGGCGGGCCTAACGCGCACAGATTGTCAGTGAAATAAACCAATTAGCGATTAGCGGACGTGACGACAGCTGTAGTCCAACTCACAGAATATGAACTAAATATAAACTCACCAATCAGCAACTTGTTGACCGTGTATGTCCAGACACACCTTCTTTCACTCAGAAAAGAAGTGTGTGTGGTTTATCAGGCTACAAAAATACTTGTTCCATCTGCAGATTTATTTCACTTACCGACTTTTTTGGAGTATTTACTGCAAAAATAAATACTGGATTAAATATGAATGGTTAATGAGATTATTTAATCACAAAATGATATTAGCCTCAAATAATGCTTTTCTGAACACTTATTAACCTGTTACCGTTACTTGCCGTCCCCCCAATCAGGGTTTAGGGTCAGGGACGGCAAATGTGATGTAAGTTGTGTTTCACTCACACAGATCTTACACTTTGTTTTAGAAACTAGAAGGCCATGGCTTTCAAATGAGGTATCACACTGGCATAGGCTGTAAACTGTCAATAATAGTGATTTGTATATGAATAATTGCTAACCCTAACGCTAAGCTGGCAGATAACAGGTTAAGTATAAATGTTCTGGCATTGACATAATTTGTTCAGTGCTTTTGCAGGTATTTGTTCTCTGATGTGTGTAATGCCTCTCAAAATCATCTTAGGGGCCAGACGCTGGAGGGCCTGTTTTAATGCTGCCGTATATATATCCTTCTGTGGCCAATCGAGTTACAACCACCACTAAAGCACTTTCATACATAAGCAACATGGGTGTGTGGGGGCAGTGTCTTGCCCAAGGACCCAGCAACAACATTCACTGGTCGCACTGGCCTGCTTGGAGAATAGCAACTGTATCATAAAGTAACAATCATTTGACCTCTGGATGCTTCAAAAGAACATACTTTTATCGAGCTACGGAAAGAGACCATAAACGTACCTTGTCTAACCTTATCACGGCGCAGCATGCAGCAGCACAGAGTACACTTTGTCAAACTTTGTCCTTGTCTTCTATGAAATATCTCAGTTACAGTAAGCAGACATCCAGTAAAGCCAGAAGTTATATTGCTTTCCAGCTTTGATATACCGTTGTGGATTTATACCCTCATTGACTGAAAATGGAGGGTTTTATACCAAACATGGCGCACATTAACAACAGCGAGCATGAGTTAAGGGAGTGCAGAGGTTGCCGACAAGGGCCATAAAGGCGTTGGATTTATGTGACGGCGCGGCCCAGGCGGGAAGTCAGAGTCGGAGTGAAGTGTGGAGGGTCGACAGGGATGAACACACTGCAATGTTTGGACAAAGGACAGAAGAGAGCGGCGCTAATTCATACCATGCTAATTGGAAACAGAAGAGGAGAGCACCTGAAGCATCAGGGATGGACGGGGTTAGGGTTAGGGTCAGTGTCAATGGCACTTCTGTTGTCCTGGGCCCGGCTTAGTGTGGGGGTCTTAACCTAGTTTCAAGAACTGTTGACACTTATGTATGCTTCCTGTATTCCTAAGGGCCGATAACGATCAATAGTTAAACCAAGAGGTGACGTTTGGATCATTTTCTTCTCTTTGTTTGTCATTGATGGGATATTAGATTTATATTACCTGTATCATTGCTGGACCTGCCCTGATAAAACAGAAACTGGCACAAAGGTCAATGCCTTCTTTGAATGAGTTGAAAATACTTTATGCCACTAACCTAAAAGAACAGGACACCGTTTTTCCATACTTATGTTCTTACCTGAGCTTAGACGAGTTGATGCGTACCTATCTGGTGTTTACACGTGCGCCCCTTTTTATCCACTTAGAAAATCGACATGTTTCATTTTGTGTAACTATACATAAGATAAGATAAGATAGCCTTTATTTACATGGATCGTGCAACTACTCACGTAACCGTATTTAAATGGGGAAAACATAGAAGAGCTTGGTCGCTTCTAACTTCACCTCGTTTGGGCCCATAGAGGAGAGGAGGAGAGGCTAAATGCTAACAACATCTTTGGTCTTTTTGCGTGACTGAGCGCACGTGTAAAGACCAGACAGGTACATATCAACTCGTCTAAGTTCAGGTAAGAACATATCTCGGTATGGAAAAACGGTGGCCTGTTCCTTTAATATGGCAAATTTGTTGACCCAAAGGCATGGTTTAGTATGTGTTCAGCATATTTTTCCTAAGATAGTGACTAGACCGTGGAATAATACTTTATACATAGTAGTATCATATTGGTGTTTGATAGGGCACTGGTAGATGGATGATGGGGTCAGTGTCAAAGGTCGCCTTGTTGTTCCAATCCCAGTGTGTGTTTTGATAACGCCACTAGACTTCCGGGCCGATCCGTTGCTTGTGTGAGCGCGCAGAATTGCTCTTTGAGATTGTCGGCGGGTCATGTTGTTGTGACAGAGCCCCGGGACCACCCTGATTCCGTCCACCACCGCCCCGCGCACGTACGACACGCGGGACCCGGGCCGTCACAACTTCTTGGTAAAACAAATATGACGGCCTCATCCGATAATCGCTGCACTGTGTCTGCACTGAGTCATCGCATCCGTTAATTATCAGGCTGGCCATATGAATAGAAGCATTGATTTTTCAAAAGCTGCTGACTGCGTGATGCCTGTAGTGTCTCAGTGAGTGATGGTGTATTCAGATGTTGGCTGTGACTGGGGTTTGGCGTGCGGCTTAAAAATGAAGTCATCTTGGAATTTGAAATGGAAAAACAGCGCTTGATGTGCTTCATATCTGCTGGGCCTGGTTGTAATCGCAGGGGGTTATGTTTAAAGCTGACACACATTTGTGCTGAAATTATAGCACAGTTGTTGTAATCACAAGCCAAAACAAAAAAAAGGTCTAGTTGTTCTGCTGTGTCCACAATCCAAGCTCACGGACAAAGGTTAAGATGGTTGAGGTGGATTTCATTGTTCCTGTTGGGAAATTCTATACTGGTTAATACTCAATGTCGTAATGTTGCGTAAATAAATAGCAATTTCAAATATATTTAACGTCTTAATCTGAACCGCGCGCATTTTCTCCAGTTTGGCTTTACCCAAAACCTAAAAGATTTTTTTTTAAAAGCATCAAAAATAGCTACGGAAACAAAAACAACGCGAAAACACAACAATAAAGCCGCAAAAAAGTGACACAAAAACGCGTAAAAAAATTTGACAAAAAATGCGGCGACAATATGACATCAAAGTTAGGCTCACTTTTGTAAGTCTTAGCTTTCAAATGAGGCATTACACTGTTGCTCTCCAGTTGAGAAGCTTTTAGATTTGGGTAATACTGAACTGGGAAAAATGCACTCGGTTCAGGCGGGGGATAAGAGTCAAACTTATTGATTTACATTTTCTGGATTTAAAGGGCCTAATACATTTGAAATCTTCAGTATTTGCCATATTGCCCACTTCTAACAGGGACACATTTCCAGATTTAAATCTAGGCTTGTGACGGTCTAGCTATCTGGAGGTATTTTCGCCTATTTTACCATGTTTTGGGTTGTTGGGAAACCAGAGCACTGGCAGGAACCCACTCAGAAACTAGGAGAACATGCAAACTCCACATTCAACTCCACACAGAAATGTCCACACAATTTAGGGATCAACACTGGTCCTCAGGTGTTGCAGTTCTTCCATTCACAGGTTACCTCATTGACAGTACAAGAGAAATTCTCACCCACACCGTCCAATTGTGTCATTTAATTAGAAAGATAAGTTGCCAAAGACAAGTCCCAATCTTTGTCCATCTGTTGAACCCACAGTACCTCCGCTGCCAGGTTTTGCTACTACACCGTGGGTCGTGTGTCACCCTCAGGGATAAAGTAATAAGAATGGTGCGTAGTGATGTGCTGTCAGCTTGGACCTTTGCAGACTTCGATGTACTTGCAGGATAAATAGATACAAACCCAAAGCCAGTCTCAAACTATGGAGTGCAGCATATGGGGAACATATTGGTGGCGGTGTTTTGATCACAGAAAAGTACAACAGGATTTGGATGTGGTCCGGGCAGCTTTGTTTCTCTTTAAAGGCGTGTCAGTTGTCTTCCTCGCTTGGGGATATTTGAGCAAAACTCTTTTTCTGCTTTGTCACCACTCAGTGATTAACGTGCCAATAGTCTTCACACACGAATGGGTGCGTGCAAGCCATTTGACAACGATAGCACCAAAACTCTTCACAGCACACTCTACTTTAGTGGTTAGCACACAGACGCTTGTCGCTGCACACAGGCTTTTTCCACCTAGTGTCTATTCTAAGGACTGTGCTCACTTCAAAGCCGCCACAATCTGTCGGCTTTCTCTCACGATTTGTCTCTCACACACGTCTTCTCGGTGCTTCACAAACCATGGACAAACAGAAACACATTGAACTGCGTGGGTTTGCACTCTACATAGTCTTTGATCACTTTTTATGGCGAGCATTCCACGCCAAAATAGTCCAAATTTACCTTTGACATCGAAGAGTTTGATTCCTTGTATCCATTGTATAAGTTTTGACAGACAATGTTTGAGGTTTCAAAAGATGAGCTAACACTAGATTCACTGCATGTCAAAATACACAGGGTTATTATTTCCACACTGGGGCCGAGCAAAGACAGAGCAGCTGCACATCTTCATCTCATTGCCTGCTCCTGTCATGTTTACGCGCTGCACTTTTCTGCAGGATGCGTGCGTTCAAAGGGACCACAGAACAAATCAGAGGCCCTTCCCGGCGCACCAATGGCCTGTCTCTCATTTCACATGGAGATTGAAGGCTCCGGGCGTCAGAGAGGACCAGGGGCCGCCCTGGGGCCTCTGTCTTTCCACCGCATCGGAGCCGGACCGTGGCGCACACCAAACGGCAAGCCCACCGCAAGTGGCTCATCCTCCTGATGTGTCTGTAGAGAGCCGTTATTGGAAAAGCCCCGCAGACGAGGCTGGTATCCCTTGTTAGCTCAAGGTCGCGTGTGTGTGTGTCCACTGCGTGTTCTGGGTTTGGCTGCCTTTGAAAAGACATGACAGAGATATAAAGGCTGTGAGCGTGGGTAGACAAAAACTCCTCAACACTGAACCAGGACATATTATAGACATATCCAAATGAATATTGACTAATGATCTGAATAAAATCACATTGTCTCTGATAATCATGATGAATAATCAATGACTTAACTTATCAGATTTCTACAGACAAGATCATATTGTCTCTATTTTTATTAACTACACTATTAGAAGTTTTTTTGTTTTTGTTTTGAGTCTAAGTCTAACTCAAGCACAATCACTTAATCCGAAAGCTCTGAGCCCATTTTCCAGTTTACAATGACAGATAGCTTAGCACATGATCACGGACTATTTAAGTGCATATGACACATTAGACAAATGTTTTGCTAAAATATAGTAACACAATTCTATTTCAGATTCTACTTCCTTTTTTTTTTATACCCAGTTTTCTTTAGTACGACCATTTTTGTGATGGTTATAGTTTCACTTCCTTATTGAACACTGACAGCAAGTGACATAGATTGAAGATAGCAATTTTAATGTCAATGTTATGTCAATGGGAAATGAGTCAAACTGCTTTACCTCTATGTCACTTCCTGTCAGCAGCTTAAAAATTCCTTTTCTGTCCAACATTTCTTCATTAAAACTGCTGCTTCACTGAAATAAAATGACGATTATTTATTTACAACAGATGTTAGTCATCTAAATCAGTAATATTTTCAAAAGCATTAAAACCTGTCATATGCACTTTAAAGACCATTCATGAATAAAGCTTGACTAATGAAATAAAGCTGCTATTTTTTATAATGAATAAATGAACAATATGAACAAATACCACTTTTGGCATTGAGTCTGAATGGCCAGTGTTAGTATTTCATTCCTGTGTCTTCTCTTGTTCCTTTGATGGAAGTCTCTAGAGCTTTTCATCCACCTCAGATGTTTACTCATACTTTAGTATTGTTGGTGGTCGTCTAGTGATAGCAGCCATAATAGACAGATCCACTGCCACACTTTCTCTGGTTTATCCACAAATAAATGGGGAACAGGCCGGATATTTCCTCTTCTATTTTGTGTCTCATGAATTATACGTTTGGCTGAGACCAGGGCTTTCTGCTGCTGTGATGTAAACAGCATGTGTCCTGCTGTTGTTTTGATCTCCTTCAGTCTAATTGTTCTTATTGTAGGGCAAGTGTCTCTCTGAAAACAGTTTTTTATTTTTATTTTTTTCTGCAAAGTGAAAAATTGGTTGTGCACTTTGTTCTGAAATGCATTCAAAGATCTATCACATAATACAGTAAAGGAAATCCGTGCAGAGTCAGAACTGAACATGGGCAGAATTTATATGAAATGTGTGCATTACAGTGCCTTGCGAAAGTATTCGGCCCCCTTGAACTTTTCGACCTTTTGCCACATTTCAGGCTTCAAACATAAAGATATAAAACTGTAATTTTTTGTGAAGAACCAACAACAAGTGGGACACAATCATGAAGTGAAACGACATTTATTGGATATTTCAAAAAATTTTAACAAATACAAAACGGAAAAATTGGGCGTGCAAAATTATTCAGCCCCTTTACTTTCAGTGCAGCAAACTCTCTCCAGAAGTTCAGTGAGGATCTCTGAATGATCCAATGTTGACCTAAATGACTAATGATGATAAATAGAATCCACCTGTGTGTAAACAAGTAAAATGTATAAATGCACCTGCTCTGTGATAGACTCAGAGGTCAGTTTAAAGCGCAGAGAGCATCATGAAGAACAAGGAACACACCAAGCAGGTCCGAGATACTGTTGTGGAGAAGTTTAAAGCCGGATTTGGATAGAAAAAGATTTCCCAAGCTTTAAACATCCCAAGGAGCACTGTGCAAACGATAAATTTGAAATGGAAGGAGTATCAGACCACTGCAAATCTACAAAGACCCGACCGTCCCTCTAAACTTTCAGCTCATACAAGGAGAAAACTGATCAGAGATGCTGCCAAGAGGCCCATGATCACTCTGGATGAACTGCAGAAATGTACAGCTGAGGTGGGAGACTCTGTCCATAGGACAACAATCAGTCGTATACTGCACAACTCTGGCCTTTATGGAAGAGTGGCAAGAAGAAAGCCATTTCTTAAAGATAGCCATAAAAAGTGTTGTTTAAAGTTGGCCACAAGCCACCTGGGAGACACACCAAACATGTGGAAGAAGGTGCTCTGGTCAGATGAAACCAAAATCGAACTTTTTGGCAACAATGCAAAACGTTATGTTTGGCGTAAAAGCAACACAGCTCATCATCCTGAACACACCATCCCCACTGTCAAACATGGTGGTGGCAGCATCATGGTTTGGGCCTGCTTTTCTTCAGCAGGGACAGGGAAGATGGTTAAAACTGATGGGAAGATGGATGGAGCCAAATACAGGACCATTCTGGAAGAAAACCTGATGGAGTCTGCAAAAGACCTGAGACGTGGACGGAGATTTGTCTTCCAACATGACAATGATCCAAAACATAAAGCAAAATCTACAATAGAGTGGTTCACAAATAAACATATCCAGGTGTTAGAATAGCCAAGTCAAAGTCCAGACCTGAATCCAATTGAGAATCTGTGGAAAGAACTGAAAACTGCTGTTCACAAACGCTGTCCATCCAACTTCACTGAGCTCCAGCTGTTTTGCAAGGAGGAATGGGCAAATATTTCAGTCTCTCAATGTGCAAAACTGATAGAGACATACCCCAAGCGACTTACAGCAGTAATCGCAGCAAAAGGTGGCGCTACAAAGTATTAACTTAAGGGGGCTGAATAATTTTGCATGCCCAATTTTTCAGTTTTTATTTGTTAAAAATGTTTGAAATATCCAATAAATTTCGTTTCACTTCATGATTGTGTCCCCCTTGTTGTTGGTTCTTCACAAAAAATTACAGTTTTATATCTTTATGTTTGAAGCCTGAAATGTGGCAAAAGGTCGAAAAGTTCAAGGGGGCTGAATACTTTCGCAAGGCACTGTAAATGTACTGTAACGTCTTCAGGGTTGGTCCACAAAGTGGTAAAGTGACGCTTGACTGGTCTGAAGGAATCACTTACGGGACCTCTTGTGTTTTAAGTTGAGTCTTCCTGCTGTAAAACGTTAAAGATAGTATAAAGTAACGGCTGGGGTTTGCTCCTGAAGAAGGACTTAAGGATCTGTGAAGTCGAGATGGCAACAGCAGATCCATTTTCAAATACAACTTTCACATCAGAGCCATGTTTCTAATCGTCCCACTTGTCCGTCTCTTTGTAGGCCTGCGCTAAGCCCATCACACGACAGCCATGGCCATCACAGCCAACATGACAGCACATGGGCATTAGTGACATTCGACACTGACGGCAGGAGTGAGCGCAGACCTCTTTGGGACTCCCATTCATGTGGTAAGAGCAGGGATTACCACTTGATCCAATCGAGGAGTGTGGAGCGGCCCGGGCCCGGGTCAGATCTGATTCTGATTAGGCCCGTGTTGCAGCAGGAATAATACAGCCACCTCCCCCAAAGCCCAAAGCTGATTGTTTGTGTGTGTGCGAGAGCCTATGACCAAACCGCAGCCTGGTGTCCTTTACAGAGAGAGAGGGGTCCGCTCCGATGGTTCAAACGCGGCACACGGCCCCTGCTTCAAAAGGATCCCCAATCATCACACCCACTTACAGCCAACGGCGCATGTCACTTAATGTGGGCCACACCATTCATCAGTTACGGTGGGCTCAGGGGCCACGTATGTCCCAGCCGCAGCTCCTAAAGCGCACAGTGGTCTGGTGTTGTGAGTGAAGCGCACCCCCCTCAGTCTCTGTCCCCCATCTGCTGTGGAGACCGCCAACTCACAACATTCACCAGAACAGGGTTATCTTACTTAGTTCAGAGAGGATCTCCCACAGTGGGCCGTGCTCGCGACGTGCACCTCGAAATGAGGATGCTTAAGTAAAGACAGGACACTTACACACTTTGTTTATTCGTTAATGAACACACACGAGGCTCATGCATGTGGGGTCATTTCCACCCGTCGTTCCCCCTCTCTAAAACACTCTCACACAAACCTGGCCTATTGTACATGTTTTTAGTAGAATACAATGAATAGCTTTCTGGTACATTGTGCATCAAAACAGTTCATCCACACAGTTTGCTTTTACACTTTAAACCAGGAGTTCTCAAACTTCAAGCTGCGGCCCCCAAAATCACCAAACCAACACCAGAGGTCACCAGACCAAGCGAGACGCCCCACTGTAAATTAGGTGCAAAACATTTAAAATCTGGTTTAATTATGTTAGTTCGGATATTGTGTTTTGATATTTGGCTTAATTTCACAAATATACAGTTTAAAAAAAAAAAAATACCAGGATTGTAAAAAATATTGTCTCAAAATCATCTTGCAACCCCCACTTCAGTGTGACCCCCTGAGGGGTGCTAACCCCGACTTTGGAAACCCCTGCTTTAAACCATCGATCTAAAGAAGAGCTTAAAGCCTGACATGAGGAGTTTAGTTAGTTTAGTTTATTTATTTATTTGACAGGGACATGTACAGGAGCATTAATCAGCATATGAAAAGATGCTTTGTACCAGACTTTATCTCTTGGAGCTAATTTACATCTGCAGTCCCTGAGGCATACAATTACAAAATACTACAAAAAGCATAAAACAATACAGTTCATAATACTTACAGTGTAAAAAAGGAGTGCTTGGTACTGTTAATTACTAGCCTGGCTAACCCCAGACTGCTGTGTGCACTCAAATCTTTTCGAACTTCACAGCAGCCTGGGGACCAAGGCCAAAGTCTTCGCATGGATTTGGGGACCAATCGCAGAACGAGGAGGGACGGTAAGACGATGATGCGCTATTCGACATACGGAAGCTTGTAGTTTGTTTACGGATTAAAAAAAAACGTTTATTTACGGATCCAACATGACATGCATGTTGCGACGCCATCCTTCGATCAAGCTTTAGACCGTGTTCTAAATAGTTTAGCTCGAAAGTTTACAGCGGGTACGTCATACGTCATCCGACACGATGATATGATTGGCTATGGCTACGTGCAGACTCATACGATAGACAATCGTAGCGCCCAATAAACGGCTATGGACAATCGTAAACCACACCTCTCCTACGAGAAAATGAATTGGTGGTCCCCAGACTAAATATCACTTGTGATTTTAGTCTGGCGTTAGCCAGGCTATGTTAATTACCGCTATCAGAACGATTCTTTTTTTTTTTATACCTGTACTAAACTATTTATCATCTAGAACCATAAAACAGAACAATAATATAAATTTGTTACAAAAAATATATCATATATAGAGGTCAACAGCCCCACCCGCTCCCGGTCACGTGTCGGGGTCCAACATAAAAAATCCTATGAATTTTTAGCATTGACTTTTCGAAAAATGCAAATATTACGAATTTAAAGGCACGACGCCGGCTAATCAGCTATGTGCTATATGGGACTGTTGAGCTCTGAGCTGAAACAAACAAAGAAACTTTTTGGACACAAAGGCATCAAAACTTGGTACGTAGTATAAGAAAAACAAATTGGTACCTGTTTTTGCTACTATTTATTTCTTTTTCTACTAGTAGTACCTAAACCTTTTTTTCCAATACCATACTGGTATCGTTTAACGGTACCCAGCCCAAATTGTGACTAATAATCCAAAAGTTCCTCGGTTTTTGAGGGTGATGCATTTGCATCACCACACAGGCTATATATGGTACAGTTAATACTCACGTGTTCTTGTGCATGTTCAACAGTACCATGTACTCAAATGTGCTTTAAATCAGTGGTTCTCTGGTATGGCGTCGGGACCCACAATCACCCTGGGATAACAAGCCGTGACCCAAATACAAAAAGAAAGTAAAATATTATCTTTTCCTCAAACATTGTTGTTGAATAAGTATTAAATAAATATAAGCCTCAAAAGCTAAAATTATGATATTTTAACAGAGAAAAACAGAAAAAAGTGAGTGCATCAGTAGGTCCAAAAAAGTAGGCACTTTAGACCCACCAGTTGAGAACTATTGCTTTAAATCATTGATTTAAAGAAAAGGTTGAAGACTTGCTTGGAGTTAAAGGTTTCCAGTGTGAGCATCTTCGAGAACACGCACCACAGTTTAGCTAGAATTCTTTTTTTCTAATTTCTACTAACTAGGGCCATACAAACCATATACAGAAGGAGGAGGAAAGTTGTACAGTTAAATGGAACCAACATGAAGTATTTTGCTGGTTGTCTCCATAGCAGCGTTTGTGGCACAAGGGTCTTTTGGAGCAGTATTCATTCAAATCATTCCTTATTTAAGATATTTCTCTGACTCTACTGGTTATGTTTTTTTTCTTTTGTAGGTCATAATTGGCAAACTTCGTAGTAGCCAAGGCACTCACCCGAGTTTCAGCATTATCGTAACTCACTTGTTCTGGCCATCTTCATCCATCCTCACCCCTTTTATTCTCTTCCATAAACTGTCTCTGCAACAGGAAACAACGCGCACATGCCTGCAGCACCTCGGCCCCTCACACACGGAGCGGCGCATCTGTCCGCTGGCACCAGAACTGAGCCGCACTGCAAACCATTTACTGTCATCGCGCGCCGACATGTTGCCAGGGGCCATTAGTCAAGCCCCGCTGCCTTTTGGTATTCCAGTGACAAAACGTATGTTCAGGTTGTAGCAGTGAAAATAAATGACACAAATGTGGCGGCCATATTCGGCTTTCTCCTCCTAAGAGGCAGATGACGGCAGGAAGAGACCACACATCGTCTTCTCAAATACTTTCTCATGGACGAGAGCGAGGACCAAACCGTGACTAAAGCTTCGGTCCCCACCTCAGCAGCTGTGTGTGATTTTGCATTGTTTTTTAGACCCTTCTCAACACCTTGTTTTATGAGGCAGGGGCATGTTTACGTCAGATTACGATGTGAACTGCCTTCTGTCGGAAACAATGCACTTTCCCAATGTTACGTCAACACTTACAACTATATTGGTGATGCATTTTTGTTACTTCAAATTAACTCGAGAAGAAGGAGAAACTCATTCCTGGGCTTGTCGATACAATACAAAATGTGAAGTTTGATATTGACGCAGAAAACCTAAAGCATGATAATCCTATAGGAAACATTCTTCTAAACACAATTAAATCACATATTGAAACACAATATATACTAATTTGACAACAATTAGTTATAATCTGTCATACATTTTTTAATCTTCCATGTTAAATGTACAAATAAATGTACATTCAATAAATATTGCGGCACCAACAAAGATGGAGACAGTTATTGAACAATCAGTCAATATAGTGTATTGTGACAGGTTTACATATTGCACAAATATTATGCGCTTGATACTGTTTCATTCTCTTTCTGCTCCAGCCATCAGGAACAGCCTAGTCAAGAAACCTGGACAATAGCTGGTCAGTTGCACAGCCATTGACTTTCACGTTTGTTCACTAATCTTTTAGAGTAGTGGTTCTCAACCTGGGGGGGGTCATAAAATATATTATTTGAACAAATTAAACTGTAGAAATTCCATACATATAATTGGAAAGTGAGTACAGGTGCAGAAAACACACACGTTTCTTCAATTAGTGCGTCTTGGCAAATATTGTCACGTTTTATGTATTTCTGTGGACTTGGACTGAGGGAGCCAAGCCTGACTCCAGCACAAACAGGGAGTGTATTAAAAATAATTGTGAATCGCAACAATGAGCCATAAACTTTCTTAGCGACATCTAGGACAGTATTTTAGCTTGAAGCGAGGGGACCATAGTATCAAGTCTCACGGTCGCCATTTGAACATAATTTGACAATGTCTAGACACAGATGGAAACAGTGAGTTTAGTATTAATAGTGTGATGGAAGTAAAATACTTCAGGGAGGTCTGAATTAAATATATCCAGCATCTGCGCGGCACGTCATGTTGGTTTAATTACAATAGCTTCAAGCTGGAGTCAGAGGCCGTTTCTGTGTAAAAATATAAATCTGATCATATTTATGTCCCATATGAAAAGGCTTTAATGTTAATCACATGTACAAGACTTTAGCTGTTTGGACGTATAGGGTCATTAATGGGAAGAGTGAGGAAAAAGACAAAAGAAAATATTGCCCACAATACTCCAGAACAACAGTTGAGTAATATAATGTATTTGTATGTATATAAGTATGTATTTAAATCGTTATTTAAATATTTATTTAAATAAATACTTTATGTATTTAGAGCTATGACTTTGTACAAAGCTATATATAGCTTTATTCAAAGCTATATATAGCTCTGTATGACTTTATACAAAAAACATTTATCATAATTGCCAGTTGTGTATATTCTAAGCCTAATATCTGGATGTGCTAAAATCAAAATGATTGTGATGAAATTACTAAAGAAGATACATATAGTGATAAAGAAGTTTAAATTAAAAAATACCAATGTAATTTTTGACTGACAGTCACATCTCCCGTCGCTAAACAAAGGAATTTTCTGTGAGAAAAGTTGATGTTATTAGATCAACTATATTTGAAAGAAAGTTTTAAGAATCGTACTATAACATTTTGCTCGCTTTCTTTAACTTTTTGGAAGTGCATTCAAAGTGTGAACCTTTTTTGCCTTTCCGAAGTCACTCACATCCTTTCGAGTCTTGTACACAGATGTAATTCAACAATTTTAAATCCGTTTTTTTTATAAAGCTCGCTTCAGACTTCAACTTCGTATATAATAACAGCATGTCATTTCAACATGGATTTATTTACGTGGTTAGTAGCAATAAAACAACGTACTTGCCTTTTTGTCGTGCTATTATCATGTTAGAGCCTTTTTTTTTTTCACAGTCGGAAGAGGAGAGCACAAACAACTGCAGGCGCACACGCTCGCACAGGAAGAAGCATGAAAACAGCAGTAATAGGAAAAAGATGAGCGGCTTACAGTCAGATCACCCAGAGAGAGAGAAAGAGAGAGACTCGGACTGTAGAGGAGCGCAACCCAGGACTTCGTCTTCGAGCAGCGAGAGTCAGCTCAGCTCCACAGGCACTGGTCAAAAACATGCACAACTGAGACATCCAACTTTCTTTACTCTTTGTAACTAAAGAACTGACGGCACATTGTGTCTAGCTCTGCACAGCCCATCAAACATCTCCCATGCTGCCCATTGTTGACATGTCTTTTGGATAACCTTATGCCGGCATCATTGTAGTGTTGTGTTTATGTTACTGTTTATGTTATGCTATTCTATTGATACGCAAACGCCTTACAGAATTCTTATTTTTACTTTATTTGACCTTCATTTAACCAGGAAAGTCCCACTGAGATTAGGAATCTCATTTAGAGGGGAGCCCTGGCCCCAGAGGGTAACCTGTTGTGCATATTTTTTAGTGCTAGGAGAAACCGGAACACCCGCAGGTATCGACCTTCTTGCTCTGAGGCACGAGCGTTAACCACTGCACAGCCGGCAAAATGCTATGCACTTAGGGCACATTTTTATTCGTTTGTTTACATATTAATTTTCCTTTATTACAGCGAAAAATGTATTTGATTTATCACCCGTGTCCATGTTAGCACATCCTTTTTTGTCTATCGCCCGTTCTGTGGCTGTGTAGGGGCTGAATGAATGTTTCTCCAGTCACACCCCACATGCAGTAGTCCATTGATTCCTCCATGTGCAGTTCAGGAAAGACTGTGTCATCTCTGTTTATTTTCCTTTTCCCTGTGCTGTCTTTTCCACTCTGCAGGGCGCAACGATAACACCGAAAAACCCCAAAAAGCTGGGCTCGCGACGGCCGGCCCCGAGTCCTCGGCGGGACCACAAGGGCTCTTAGAACAACACGAGCGCGGCACTGCCTTAATGATGGCCCACTGGTGAGCCGCTCCAATGTTTGTCCAGATTCTGGCTTTGCTTATGCACACAGGCACAAATCAACTGTCTCCACTGCTGCAGGAGAGGCACTGCTGTCTGCGCCTCCAGGGACACACTGCACACTGTGATTTGTGACCTACTGACTCACAGAGGGTTAAAGGCTAGATACTGGATAGCTACTCCAGTAAAGTAAAAGGAAAACACTGTTGCTTTAAGTTTCAGACTGTAGAAGTATTGTTTGGACCTTGCTTGGGTTGAGGAAATATCCATTCACCTCTATCATATACTGTAAAATGACAGGCTGAAATAGTTAACATTTAAATTGTTTTATTAAAAAGAAATATATATATATCTACGCTCAGTCTTATATAGAGGCTGTACCTTTCTGTATTATGGGTTATGAATGGAATATGAACATACAAACACAGCACTATTCAGACGGAGACTGCAATACGTAAATGAAGTCAGAATATTTTTTTCATTGCTTTCCATTTTGTTTGTGTGTTGTTGTTTTTTTACCAATAGAAAAAAAATACGAAATAATATAACAGTTAAATGAGGTCTGAAAATGTTTTGAACCCCCCGTGGTAACAAAAAGAATTTGAAACCAGGTGCTATATTGGTGAAACGGTATGGGAAATTCCCTTAACGAAATAACAATTTGAATGCAGTTCTTCACAACCCTGTCGCTTTGAGATACTTAACACTACGCACATTTTTGGAATTATAATTAAAGCTGTTCAATTGCAGCCGCACCAGTTGTAAACTCGGCAGTGGTAGAAGTAGCTTAGTACGGCATAGTTGTACATTTCGGTGTAGGGTACTGAAGTACAGTTCAAAGCCGTGTTCCTCAACTGATGGCTCGGCGTCCGTTTTTAGTGGGTTGCGAGCCATTACCAAAATGACAGCAGATTAATTGTTTTGATGGTCAGCCTCAAGACCAATGGTTGAATCAAAAGAACTCACAAGAGGAAATATTATTTGCTATAATTGCCGTATGTTTTTTGTTATAAGTTTAATTATGGCGTTGGCTCCTAAAGCTACACCAGTTGAGGAACAATGTTTTCAAGTTCATTTTTGTGTAAATATGTAACCTTTAACATATTTTATTTTGGTAGTTCTACAGCCGGGCAGGCCAATGTCGTCATCTCAAAGGATTTAAACCTTCTTGAGAAACATTTTCCACTCCAAAAAAACCTCATTAATTTCTGCATAAAGCCAACTTCATCTTTGTACTCCGCTTTATCCACTGTGTAACCAATGAGGGCTGGATAATATTTGGACAGGTGCTCTTCTATATACATCGGCTTGAAGGCAGCAGTGTGACATTTGATGAGGAGAAGACCGAACCATGCAGCCTCAGCCAGTGCTGTAAACTCCACTCCATTCTGCATGTGTAATCCCTGACAATAAAAACCTGTTTAACACCAATTCTCCTGTACTTTTTAAACCGGTTTTCTCCTGCTCTTCCACACAACAGCGGAGCCCACATCTGGCAGACAGATGTAGTTCTCACTGCCGCTCTCTCACTCTCTCTTCTTCAGGGAAACATGAGAGCCGAGCTAATTCGCTCTCCAACCTCCCACCCACCAGCGCGCAGCCGGACCACCCACATTCGGAAACGCCTAGCAGTTCCCGGGGCAGGCAGAGACGAAAGAGACGGCAGACCGAGGCAGAGGGAGAGAGAGACGTGAGGATGGGTTAGCAGTTTTAGGCCAGTATCAATTACAGCACTGTCACAGCACAACCTGCTATTGAGAACACAGCACTGATCCACAGCTTACACACCAAGTACTATAGCCGCTCTCCAAAAGACATATTCAGATCACAAAATTATATAACAAAACAGTGTGTAAAGCAAATGTATGCTCATGTATATCATTCCACAATCCTTGCCCTGTCCACGTTGTATTCAGTAGTTTATTTTATGCCAAATTATAGCCTGTTACAGGTTCGAGAGCTTACCTTAAATCTTTAGTTCCGATCCCGTTGTAACCCACACTCGGGACACGTGTGTGTGTGTTTGTGTGCGTGTGTGTGTTTTAATGTTTGGTTGCATTTTAATGTTGCCTGTAAGAGCAATGCAACACTCGCTAGATAATCCTGAACCAATGTTTATTTATTTTACTGGTGTCAATTTTATTGTTGTGTAAATTCCATAAACTTTTTTATTAAAACCATTGATAAAATTACTTAAGATTACTATAACTTCTTGAAAACGTCTGTGATTCTTTTTAGTGTGGATGAAGACCTGGTGTTGGCATGACTATCTAAAGGTCTTTTAAGTACTTCCTGGTGCTGTTCTGATTTGTTTGGAGCTCCATGGGTTTGACACCTTTTTTGCACTTCTGTGATTATTATTTATTTTGTATTAATTAATTAAAATGTGTGATCCTTTGGCAGCTGTAATATGGATGAGTTGTAGTGGTGAGAAGAGTGAGCTCCTAAATTAACTACTGAGCCACACAGCACCACTTCACTTAAAGGTTATCCACAATCTGTGAGGTCATAACACCAACTAGTTGCTCCATTTACAACTAGTAAATATTTGGCCGTCCCCTGCTCAGACTGAGACAGAAAATATACTTTTTAATAAACACAGGACAAATGCAAATACACACCAACTTCCTTAGTATCAGTATCAGTTTTAATTTGAACTCGCAATGCAATGCACGACAGTGTAGCGCTTTGAGAAACTTGGTAATACAGGCTTGTAAAGCGCATTACAAGTGTAAGACATTATTATTGTAATAAATTGAGACTACATTTTGGGGCGTAGTAATAAATTGTCATGGAAACCCCATGTCAGACACATCAAAACAAAAATCTCAAAAAGTCTCTCAATTATAAATAAAGCAAAACTATACCTTGATGAAAATGCACTCCATACTCTATACTGCACCTTGGTACTCCCATACCTTATGTATTGTGTTGAAGTGTGGGGAAATACTTTCGAGAACACAATTAATCCTCTGATCATATTACAGAAAAGAGCAGTGCGGATCATTCACAAGGTTGGTTTTCTAGATCATACTAATAATCTGTTTACGCAGTCAAAGTTGTTAAAATTTTATGATCTTGTAAAATATAGTACAGCAATAGTCTTATACAAAGCATTCAATAAATTATTAGCGCATAACTTACATTTTTACGTTTTTATAACTCCAGTGCGAGCTTATAACTTGAGAGGTTTTGGATATTTTCAATTGCCGAGAGCTCAAAACACTCAAACGTTTCTGTGTCTGTATGCGGAGTGAAACTCTGGAACAAACTGGACTTACAACACAAGCAATGCCAAACTGTCCATCGATTCAAACTGTTATATAAACATTGGGTCTGGTCAAATATAGAAATGAGGGTCTTTAATTTAAATTGCTGTTGTCTCATAGTGTTAACAAGTGCTCAATGTTTCCTTACCATCGTTGGTATACCTTGCCTTTTACCATTATTGGTATATTGTCCATTACCATTGTTAGTATTGTTCATTCTTCTTACATTGTTGGTATACATTTTGTTACAATGTAATAATTATTGTTACCTGTGGTAACGCCACCATGATATAACATTTGTAAAATAATCCTTGAACAAAGTAACAGTGAAGCTGAAAGTATTAATTTCTGAATGGGGAACTGAGGGTGGGATTAAATAAATTATCTTCTTCCCACTCCCTTTCAGTTAGAAATGGATCGTCATTCTTATATACTGTATATTCTTTTTTTTTGTTGCCCATTGCCTGAAATAAATGAATTAATGAAAATGAATTATTATTATTATTGGAAGGTGTATGTCTCCACCTTGTGGGCATTTCCTGTACTTGCATCCATTGGGATAAACTTTGACCAATACAAAATCAGAGACAACTCTCCTATAACACTGTTTGGGTTTCATTTGCTACTTGCTAATATGAGGAAATCCAAGCACCATGTACAGAATATCAGGGATAAGCCTTGTCCACATTATGTTTGAAATACATGGAATTATTTGATCAAACGTATCATAAAACATCAAAGTAAGATTTTAGTTATAATTATATAAAGAGCACTTACAACCAGCAGTTTATTATAGAAATACTTCAACTATCCAGCCCAGCAAATACAGTTATTGTGTAATTAGTTTGAACAGCAGTCTTTACAGTCGTGATTAAATGTTACATTCTTAACACTGTCTAAGGCATCAGCAAAGCACTATTTTTGGCAACATCCTACGACACAAGAGCAGCTTTTGGTTGAACCATCCTCAGTCATCATTGGCCCGAGCCCCTACTTCTATCTTTGTCTCAATTGCAGAAACACAAAAACTAATCTTAATTTACTCTGCATTCATAATAATAAACAATAGGAGGGAAAAATATACTTTGGTTATAGAAGATGAGCATTGTCTCTTGTCTTTAATTGACTCACTGATTAATGCAGATGCAGTACATATTTAGGGGGCCAACATAACAATTAGGAATTGGTAAACATAGTAAACAGCAACATACTAGAAGGCACTACTGTCTGGTCTCTGAAGAATACTCAAAACTGTTTTACACACAACAGAGGTCCAACATTGAATCCAAGTATAGAGATAGGCTTAGATCATAATCATTATCTTTAGCTGCAGGCAAATGTGACCGACTGGAAACTGAAATCCTTTTAGAAACAGCTTAGTGTGCAGCTCAGTAACAATGAAGTGACTTTAAGGCATAATCCAGAAAACGTTATACCCCTTTTTGTACTTTTCACTTAGTTTTCTGTGTTTTCCTTCTGCCCACTTCAGTCGCCACTGATCCAACTGAGGCACCTACGGCTCCACCAACTGGCCCCCCCACGAAGAGCCCGACCAGAGCCCCCAGCAGGGACTCCCTGCTCACCAGCTTAGGCAGCCTCCATAGCCAGCCGCTCAGCATGTCCCACAGTCTCCACAAGAAGGAGCGAGACACTGGGACATCGCTACACGGGAACAGAGCATCCACATTCAGATCCAAGTCTTCCACACCCCGCTCTGCCTCTCGCCTTACCGCCTCTAGGTCTTCAGTGTCTATGTTCAGTCCATCTGCTTGTCTCTGTTTCAGGATCTCCTCCTGTCTCTTCTGGATTTGTTCCTCGACGTCCTGGTACAGTTGGCAGCTGAAGTGTTCCGTCCCGCTCTCCTTCACAGCTTGATCCACTTTGTCCAGGAGCTCTCGGACGGCTTCTTCTGTCTCTGTTTTTCCTGGGCAACGATGTGAAAATCAGTGTGAAATGTCTACAAAATGTGGACTTCAGCTCAGCTTTGCTCAGACAAAAGGTGCGTCAACCGATTGTCTGCAATGTGTACGGCAGTGGTTCTGATCAATTGTTTTTGATAGTCTTTGATCATTTTAGTCAATACCTGAACCAAGAGAACTCAGAGTAAATACTGCATTTTGATATGTAATAAAAACGTTTTATAAGTTCAAGTTGATATTTTTATATGAGTCAGAGCTTGTCATGAAAGATTGGAGGTGGGTCCAAAAGCTACAACAGTTGAAAACCAAAGGGCCTAACGGGTTCAATGTGTTTATGTGCTACGTAGCACACCGGTTAGCGCTCGTGCTTCACAGCTAGAAGGTCTGGGTTCGATTCCCACCTGGACGGGGCCTTTCTGTGTGGAGTTTGCATGTTCTCCCCGTGTCTGCGTAGGTTTCCTCCGGGTACTCCGGTTTCCCCTACCACTAAAAACATGTACAATAGGGACTGCAGGTGGAAATTAGCACAAGTGCTATAACCTGGTACAATGCATCTCTCCTTTCTGAGTCTAATGTATATTGTACATTGTCCCTGTTCAAATAAATAAAATAAAATAAAAATAAAAATAAGGTTTGCACTTCAAATCTAAATTTGAAAGAAGTGGCTTCATTCACCTCATGTTAATTTGAATACTGCTCTGTCTATTTGCAGTGTCATTGTGATAGTGTGTCACTTACTACAAACAATTGAATTAACTCTGAAATATTCTACAAATCAGACACGGTACAATTCTAGCCTGTCACAGTGTCTATCAAGGTATTTATCAGACAGAGTACTACTACACTAATGGAAATCACAAAATAATCATATTTTCAGTGTTCACAAAATAATTATTTGTATTATGATCATTATTTCCATTGCTTCTTTGATGAAGGCTCCCCAAAAAAGCAATAAAAAAAAAACTCACAAATGCTCCTGACAGCTAAAACCCCTGTAGACTCACCTTGTGCCTCCAGCGTGTGGTAGCGGTCTCCACACCTCCTCACCAGCTCGATCAGGTCTTTCCTCCACGTGAGGAGGTACTCCTCCAGCCTCTCCTCCTGATCCAGCTCCTCTGTGTGAGTGAACAGAACCACTGTGTTTTTTTGGACCGCCGCTGGACCCAGGAGCTGTTCCAGGACATCCAGGGCCTTGGCCTCTCCGTCAGCCGGCTGGTCTAGGGGTACACACAGGAGGAAGGCGTGGGGCCCGGGGCTGGACAGGGCCAACAGAGAACAAAGCTTTCTTTTCCTGTCCTCTGGGATGCAGGCCGAACCAAACCAGTCAGAGCTGGACACTACTGTCACCTGAGGAAAAGTCATGGAGTCATTTAAACTATTCTAAATCAATGGCTATTCATTTGCTCATTCACTTTGGTTTGTGACCGTAATAAAAGTGCCAAGTAGTATTTAATAATTGTGATCATTACAGAAATAAGAACATAGGTCATATTTTCTACACTATAAACAACTAGAATAAAGTTGTTTTCACGTGTTACTCTGAATGTAACAAAATGTAAACAAGTGGAAGGAGTAAGCTAAGGTAGACTCTTCTTCTATATAACATTGGCAACATCTTCTTTAACTCCAGTCAGTCGATTAGCGATCATGAGTATAATCATGATGGAAAAACTATAGCCTGCTGCAGCCTATTTTTGGAGTGTTGCGTTTTCAGAGCTCCTCTACTGGATTGTTCCAGCGGGAGTGTCACCTGTCTGCCTGCAGCCTGGCCCGCGTGTTTACTGCATTCTTCCGGAATGAGGGCTGCGCCGTCCTGCTCCAGACCCATGATGGTGCTCACTGTCAAGGTATTCCCTGCCCTGGCCCGGCCCAGGACCACCAGCCGGATCTCTGCCTCTGCGCATGAGAAATATATCGTTGATGTTGCATACCAAACAGGAAGTTTTGAATCTTCACCGTGCCTTGATGTTTTAGTGAACGATTACGTTATAAATGTTGATCACAATATCCTAAAGTGCTAAGCGTTTCTAAAAAACAAAACAAAAAAGGCGTGGTCTTTCGTACAAACATAAGGAAATGGCCCCAAGACACATAATTATCCTTAAACGTAAAGTATTCTTAAGCCTTACCTAATCGACAAGATGTTGCCATTCCCAGAGGTTCACGCGGTTCTTTAGAGATGAACTGTGTAGAAGTACTTCCCTGATCGTAGTTAGTGACTTTACTCTTGAACCAGTTGTTCAGGACATTCGGCATCAGCGGCGCAAAACGGACATGCGCAGACAAGATCATGCGGAAAAGATGAGTAATAACTTTGTATTATTTATATTTACTCATAATGAATATTGTGTCCCGTGTTTTAGGGATCAGTACAGACACATAGAAAGTGACAAATGAGTCCAGTGAACGTGGCACTGGTCATGTTTATTGTATTTCAAAATGAATTATTTTGAATCCCATCAAACCTCGTGTGAACATTGTTACTCAGTCACAAGTTGTATTTTTGTTAAAAAGAAGCAATAACAATAAGTTGTAAATGTGACATAAGGTAAAAACATTAACATTGTTTCGTATGTTGAATGACATAAGGTCCTATATATTTTGAGTACAAACGTTTTTCAAACATTATTATCTGTTAAACAGATAATTAACAGATAATTATCTGGTAAATCCGCATCCACACTTGTCCATACATCACGAACTTTAAAACCAAGAAAAAGTAAAATATTTTAAAATACAATGATTTTTTTAAAAGTAAAAGAATACAGGTCAGTATAAACATTTTAAGACAACAAATGTCTCAGTTTTTTACACAGCAGGCCATGGTTTTAAATATGCTGTTCATTCAGAGTCCAGGCATGATGTAGGCTATGTTGTCCAGCGTATTTGACTGTAAACAAATAACACAGTTCAGACAAAGTTGATCACTGGATACTATGAATGACAGTATTTACATGCACCGTACCAGAACCTTCCGCGGGCAGCCGTTCAATTGTGGGATCTGTGCAGTGAGACAAGTCAGAGGCCCCAGCGCACACAAGATGGAGTCAAGCAGCACAGATAGACTCCCTGATACTGCCACCATCCCCTATCACAGAAAAAGGAAATCAGCTGGACTTATTACAGTGCCCCCAACACATTGTTCTGTCTGTACTAAACAGCCTGGGTGATACTGACCTCAGTCTCCTGCAGCCTGTGTCCAATCAGAGACAGAGACTCTCCCAGCAGCTGCAAATGGGCCGCTGCGTCGATCGGGTCAACCTCTGGGACCCGGGCCGGGGAAAGGGACACACTCTGGCCTTTGTGTGGGGATACAAGTCCAGCCGAGCCGGCACACGCTATCATCAAAAACAAACACGACATGAAATATAGTAAAAAAAACTTAGCAGTAATTGAGACCACAAATTAAATGAATGAATTAACATTTTGAACAAGCACATTATACTCTATGTATTGTATGCGACTCCACCTTTGCTTTTGCTTTCTGTAGAGCTTTTGTGTTTGACCGTCATGGCTTCAGCTTTGTTCTGTTTGTGCTGTAGATGTTGAGCTTTTTGCCTCCACACCTGGACACAATAAATAAAACAATATATTGGTAAAATTATAGATTGATGTACATATATTTTGTTACTTTTAAAACTCACCTGTTTGTCTTTCTCCTGCAAAGACTTCCACACTTCTGCCAACCTCTTACTCAGTTCCCCAAAATCTTAAAGCAGACGTAAAAGACAAGTATCAAATTAGACAAATAAAATAGAAATCCATCTAGTGTTTTAATAGTGAACGCACCCAATCCTGGCTGTTCTGCATTGATATTCACTCTGTATTCCTTACAAAATACCTGGTAGGCAGTAGTTGTGGTCTTTTTCTTGGGCTAAATGAAAAACAAATAAACAAAAATTAGGCTCAAGTCAGAAAAAGCTCATATGCGAACGGAGGACCATTTGTACAGTGTGAATGACTAACGATTGCACCTTATCTTTGTCCTTCTCCCGTTTGTCTCGATCCTTCTCCTCTTTCTTCTTCTTCTTCTCTGGTACTGCGTCTGCACCCGGGTGTTGGTGTGGAGGGAGGGGTGCACTCATAGCGTACATGGGCCCAACAGCACTGTGGGTGACTGTGGGGTGGGAGTGGCTGTGTCTCGCTGTGTCTGGTGAAAAGAACACAGAAACCAATTTAATATAATACAAAGAGAGTGATTGTGTGTTTGTGCATTCACTATTCGTGACATTAACCTCCAAAGCCTTTGCTGTGCTTCTTGTCCTTCCCGCTCTTCTCTCGGTCTTTCTCCTTATCCTTCTTCTTCTTGCTTTTCTTGCTCTTCTTCTTCTTCTTTGACATGTGTGTGTTGTAGGAGTCGTCGATGACCAGTTCACCGGCCTCCAGCTCACCTCCAGACGAAGAGCTGGCGTCCCCCAGACCCCCACCGTAATGCCCTGTAATGTAATGACATATAAAACGGAAATAACAGGTTTTGTCCCACAGTGCAATGTAGTGTTAGACCATAGTTGATTAATTCCTTTTTTCACATATTTCACCAAAAGTTAACGGTAGGAAAAAATTAACATTTATTCATTCCAATTAAAGCTAAATAAAACAACATCATACTTTTGGTCGAACTTGGTCAATGTGCTTCCAATGCCATTTAGGTCTGTCTGTACAGATTTCAGGAACACTGGACTGGACTGGACTTAACGCAAACACAAATGAACGCCTTACCTTCAACCTCCACCTCTTTGCCCACCACAGGCAGAGGCTCCCGACTCTGCTGTGTCTTCTTCTTGGACGACTTTCCAAGCTGCATCCTGTCTTTATCTTTTTCCTTCTTCACACTCCCTTTTGTCGAGTGCGGTGCATACATGAAGCCATCGCTCTCCTCTTTCTCAGGGGACATGATTAGCTTCATCTTGAGCCCATCTGCTTCCCGTAGTGTCAGCGGCTCTTCTTTGGATATTCCTCCGTGGAAAAGAGACGACTTGGAGGAGGACGAGTGCTTTTTCGATGAGGAGGATGAAGACATGGGACGGGAGTGGGAGAATGCGTGGCTACTCTTGCTCCCACCGCCGCTGCCCTCGCGTTTGCGCTCTTTGGAGGAATGGGAGGAGAAGGAGGGATAGGACGGCTTCTTGTGGAGGTGTGGGTTTGGGTCTGAGCCAGTGGCCAGGGGGGACGTGATAGCCTGAAGAAGACCCATGGCTGTGTCTGCTGGGTGTGAAGAGGAAGGGGACAGTGTGGGGGAGCGGTCCACTGACTTGTGCTTTTTCTTGTGGGGTGGAGGTCCAGAGCCATCATAGTCTGACAACAGAAAATACAATTCTATTAAAAGGCAAAAAACGTGTGGCTGTGAAGTGAGGAACTTAATAATATGCACAATAATCTGTTAAGAGTTTGCCTGAATATAGGTTATATAAAGTAGGAATAACTAATTCAACCAAAAGCAAATTACACAGATAATGCAATCAATCACCAAAACCACTTCATTTTTCCAACATGTTGATTAAATTGTGATATAGAGTCACACAACCCATGAACTACTCATACATGATGTAATATTAAGCATACCTCTGTAATAATAGTCATCACTGTGCTTTTTCTTCTTCTTGTGGGAGTCAGTTCCCATCATGAACATTTCAGCATCCTAAAAAATAGAAAAGCATGCATGAATTATAATAAATGAAAGTAAATATTTTAAAACACTGTTACCTTCGGCCGTTTCTTGGAGGATTTCCGAACTTCAGCCGCAATTTCTTCTTCCTCCCTCAACAAATCTTTGTATGACCTTCTCTTCTCTCTTTGGCTGCGTCCAGCCACTAGTCCCCGGTCACCATCCATCCCAATATCTGAAACACAAACCAGCTCTAAATAAGCAAGAAACCTTTTAGGTTAGATTTAAGGATTTAACATGATTAAACACTCAATTCATATTACCTTTGATTTCTTCAAAGGCCATGGCACCACGTCGACACTGTGTTGCTTTCACACAAGGGTCTCCACAATCATCAGCTGAAGTGAAAACACTTGCAAGTTAATTTCACAAAACATGTTGGATGCGTCTATCATTACCCTGGTCAAACTTTCAGGGTATGATTAGCATGTAATGTATCATGTATTAACCTTCATATCGCTGTGTACAAGTGTATACTTGTATTGCCCTGTCACAGTAAGTTACTCAAAACTGTTATCAGAAATAAATTCCTCCAATTTTGTAAGAAGCATTTCATTTTTGTTCATTCCACAAGATAGCTCCATTGTAGAAATTGCATAGTAAAGCATCTCCCGCCTTCTTACGTTAATATACACAAACACACCCCCTCACACTTCATTGAGACTACCCGCACTTAGATAATTGCATGTGTTGGGTGAGCACAGCCGAGTCTGGACTGCGCTAATGGGAGACTAAACAGCAGGATACACCGAGGCTTCACCGCTTTACTAGGCCTCACTTGAAACGAGGAAAAGAAAGGGCGATGTTCCTGAATGCATTTAACGCCAGTTCTGTAAGCTGTGCAAACACTTGAGACGGCAATCAAAAAAAATATTCTTAGTGCCATTACCTTACAAAAATGTCCAATTTAAGCGGATCCAGTCGCCATCTTTGTTTTCATCGACAATAATACACGCTTTGCGGGGGAGGAGCCTGGCTTGAGACAGCCAATCAGCGAGCTGCAAAGTGTACACGCGCAAAGACTTCAAGCGTAACATTTTTTATTTACTATAATATATACACAATAGGCCTCACTGAACCCTGTGAATAAAACTACCACATTGTGTGAATTAAATTATTCTCACATATATAGTGTGTTAGACGTTCACATGTTCACAGACTTACTGATCTTAAAGTGATCCTGCAATAGTATGGTTCCAAGCCATGTTTGCCATAAGTGTATGGATCAGACTTGGGACTATTGATTACATCAATTTGTTCAGGTACTGTACTATTTGCTTTGTAGGTTCCAGGACAAACGTATTTCTAAATACAAGCACCAATTTCAAAACATACACAATAGTGAAAGGTGTGAAAGTTTATTGTCTCAAATATTATTTCCAAGTCATTAACAAAAATACAAATCAAATTTACAAATGTAACATGCAGCACAAAAAAGAAGGCAATGCGACACAAAGACACACATGTGAAAACCTGAATCAACACTGAAATCATTCATAAAACGCAGCACAAATATCATCGTAGGGTAAATCACTTATTGACTATCAAAAAAGTTGGAGTAAGGCCCCTGCAGTTTTGAGTTAGTGATCAAATAAGGGAGCTAGCAGGTACATTGAGAAGCAATGTGCTGTAATTGTTGTTTCCTTAAGTCAAAGAAAATCTATGTGAATTTTATTTTTCGATTTGGAGCTGCTCTGACCCACATTTTAGTCATAGTCAAACTCACTCAAATTATTTCACTTTACACCTTCTTGGTTCCATCACGGCAGAATTGGGGACCAAATACTGACACCAAACAGTGCCTTGGTGAATAGAAAATACTGAATATGTTTTCCTCAACAAATAAAAAGAAGGGGGAAAAAACTCAATAGATACCCCTCAAAACAGTATATCAGCTCAATTAATGTCTTTTCTACCTATCTCCCAAATTCTGTTTCTGTAAGCTGAGGGATGTAAAACTGGACAACAAATCCGTCACTTCATCCACCTACGGAAATAAAAATTTGAATAGGTAAGTAAAAATGGTCAATAATACATAGACATGCAGGAGTTCAGGCAGAAATGATGCCTCACCTGTTCCTTTGTGCGTGTGTGCTGCAACTGTGTTGATATGTGTTCAAGTCTCTCCTTTGCTTCACTCTGACCCATCAAATTTAGGTATTCCCTCAACATCTGAATAATCTGTGAAAAGAAGCATAATCATGGGCACAAAAAAAATAAAAAACATATCACTCTTAATCTTTCAAGTTACTTTTACCTGTGTGACCTCTCCTCTCAGGTTTTCTAGACTTCGTGAATCTCCTTCTTGTAAAATATTGAGTTTGGAGCGGGCTAAATGTAAAGGTGTCCTGCCTGCTCTGTCCAAGGCATCAACTCGGGCTCCTGAAAAATGTACAAAATATAAAATTGCTTGGGTTTCATCAACTCATTTTCTCATACGTTCTCATTTTTTTATTTAATGATAAATAAATGTTGTTTGTAACATTTCGTAATGAAAGCTAAAAACAAAAATAATGAAACTGTGCTTAAAAGGAGCAGGCCAATGTTTTTCCATACTGAGATAATGTTCTTACCTGAGCTTAGACAAGTTGATGCGTACCTGTCTGGTTACGCGAGTAGTTACACGATCGTCTGCGCAGTGAAGATATTACTGCGCGGACGTAAAAGTGCTCCTTAGATGTTATTACACCTTACAATATAGTACCCCTTTTATCCGCTTAGAAAATTGACATGTTTAATTTTGCAGAATTAGACTTGGATCGTGTAACTGCTCACGTGACCGTTTTTAAATAGGGGAAACGTGGAAGAGCTGGGTCACTTCCAACTTCACCCCCGTTTGGCCCCATGGAGAAGAAGCTAAAACGCTAACAACCTCTTTTTGAGCGCACACACAAAGACCAGACAGGTACGCATCAACTCATCTAAGCTCAGGTAAGAACTTATTGCACTATAGAAAAATTGTGGCCCGTTCCTGTAAGGATTGAAAACTTTCACTGTTATTGTATTAACAGAACTTTTAACACACATGAGCGAGCATTTTGAAATCTACGACACAAACAAAGTAGAGCCACAAAAAGGAGAGGCGGCTGTCTTACCTCCTCTGAGGAGAGTGGTGATCACAGGCACATGGTTGGTACAGGCAGCTACAAAAACCATAGACAGAAAAAACAAAAATAGTGACTTAAAATTAAAATACCAGAAATGTGATGAGAGAAAAAAACATAAACATTGCTCTAGTAGAGCACTTTGGTGTGCCCAAGGCATAACATTGAGCTAAGCTTAGGGTTTACTTACCCAAATGTAGCGGGGTATTTCCCAGACTGTCTCGCTGGTTGGGGTCGGCCCCATAGCTCAGCAACAGCTGAACTAAAATGATAAATGTATGAAAAAATGCTTTCGAAAAGAGCAAGACAGACACAGAAAATACATGAAAAAACATAGGTAGAAATAGAAGAGCATACAGTATACCTTAGACCAAGACATACACACATTTTATTGATTCACAAGTGGTCAAACTACTTCTTTCACAATCAAGACATTTTACAGCAAAAGATTCAGTCTCTGCTGTTTTGATAATGTTATCAATAATAAGCACAATTCTCAATAAACAAATCTTATTCAACCCGTAAAAAAATGTTAAGTTCTGTGTGAAATACTTGAGTCAGTCATGAATTTTACATTCAAAGCTGTTAAATTAATAATGCTCATTTCCTTTATGTGCAAAGTGTCAAGTATGTGAATGTAAAATTGATGTATATACGTTCACTTGTCTTGGCAGATAATATTCGAAGAACACTAAATTTCAGCAAGACCTACCAATGCCTTCGTTGCCATTACAGGACGAGAAATGTAGTGCCGTTCTTCCCTTGTCGTCTGCAGCACATGGGTCTATGTCATCCTCCAGGAGTCTCCGGACTGACGGAAACACAGAAAAACAACAAAGAATGAGGTCTCTGGTCTCTGACTCTGACCAGGATAGTCCATCGTTGGATTTTCTCTTCCCCGATGGCACAGGTAGAGTCCAGGATGACTGTTAAAGGATAACATTAAATAGCTATTTATCCGTGGGTCAAGCTGTACAGTCGTACTATCTCTGTCATGGCCTTGACTGTGGTGCTCAGGCGCCACTGAATGTTTTGCTTGTGTATCGGTATGACGCTCTTAGATGGTATTTATCCCTCTTGTGTGGAAGCATAGACAGACTTGAATGGTAGGACTAGCGCAATGTCTCAAGTTCATGTCTCCAGGTCCCGTAACGATGGTAAATAAACTTCTCCTGTATAAGACATCCAGCTGCCTATTTTTCATCAATCCTCTCGAGCACCCGACAATGCCAGGATTCATGGGGCTAAAATTATGAGTGGTTCAGGGAGCACGAGACATCATTTTTACACCTGGATTGGCCACCAGATTAGACCTTAATGTCAATGAGAATCTTTAGGATATAGTACAGGGGAAGGCAATGTGCAGTGGTCCGAGTCACACACCACTACAAGATCTCAGTGACAAATGAAAGCAACACTGGACGGAAATAAATAAAATGACATTAGACAAGCAGTCCATCAAAATACTGTTTTACAGGGTGACTTTGTTTTGGTCCTAATATAGAGTATTAGAATACTATTTTAGGCCATTGAGCCTCAGGTCTCACGTCTCTTACCTGTGTCAATGTCGTTGCCGTTGGCTGCTTCCCTCAGTCTCTTCACAGCTGCAAAAAGCATGAAAAATGTTAGGTTTATGCAGCTTATGCTCAGTTAGGAATATCAGATTGATGATGCTAATAACTTTGCTATTTCGTCCATTATTAGGCTAATTACCCCTTATAACTTTAACCTCTGCATCATTCTGCTAGAAGAGTAGATAGGGAGGAGTCTACTCTCTAAACTAGAAAGAAAGAATAGAGAAACTAAAATATTTCATATTTTTCTTACAACGTAGGCAACAAAAGACTTGTGTTGGCCACATTTGCATAATTTTCTTACAGTGTAACAAACGCTACCCCAGTCCCCATTTCAGGAGATGAAGTGAACGGCTCACGATGAGATAGTCCTGTATTCTGCACGACAGTACATTACATGTCCCTTACCATAAATATCTTTGCCAATGGGAGCCAGACTACACACAGCCCGGTGGTGTCTCTTCTTGGACTTGCCGCCGAGCACTTTCCCAAGCTTGTGTCCAGCAGCGGGACTCACCTCGGCCCGTCCCGGTTCCCACAACAAGTGCAAGTACCGGAGCTCTTTATCGTCCATCTGTCCCACTCGACCCAACAGTACTTTGGCCTCTCCTATGCCACTCAAGCCGAACCCCACGGCCGCCGCTGCTCCGGCTTCTCCTTCCACCGTGTCCATGCTCACTCGCTGTTGCTGATCGCGCTCGTCCGCCTTGCGCGCCTCGTGTGCCGGTCCCGGTTCGAGCATGTACTCTCCCTCCGAGCTGGACCGGTCGTTCTCTGAGGCGGCAGCAGCAACAACGATGGGGCTCCACCCGTCCATAGTCTATCGCGATCGCCACATATGGGAACCGCGTTTACACAAGAGTCGTTCCAGCAGATGCGCTCCACTCCAGGGTAATGTTTACAAATATGCGCATGGTGCTCAATTTTTATAATATTAGTATAAAAGAAGCCATTCCAAAAACAAGTTATATTTCCCTTTTCACATTTTCTCAGTACCAGTAGTAATCGCCACGCCCCATGTACAGTCAATAATACTCACGGGTTTTCAGCCTATGAGCTTTTACTTTGTTGTATTGCAAGTGGCCAATGACAGGACTATAAATTCCCAGCCAATAAGTGACAACTTTGCCACGCAAGCGCAGTTGGACATTGACGTTTATTTACGTCTTATTTACGCCTTTCGTCTTTGTATAAACTTGGGATGTTAAAAAAAGCATTAGGAAATTGAGAAATTACTTTAGACTACAACTAATGCCCCCCCTTGCAAACGAGATGTGTCATCAAGGGTTTTTCCAATAATACATTTAAATTAATGATAAAAAAATATATATAAGGTATTGTTGGTATAAAAAATAAAATTAAAATAAATTTAAAAAAATCACAAAATTAAATAGCAGCTTATAAAAGTCTTCAATGTATAAATTAAAGTGCTTAGTGTGCATGTTTAAGTGAAATGCAAATATAATTTATTGCCATTTCGTGTTAACCAACTGTTATGGTGCTGGAGGTAGACAGGCTTGACAATAATGGGTAAAGTCCAAGGTGAACCTCACAGATCCAGTTTAATTCCCAAGGACATGGGAGCTCCAGCCGGCGCCAGATAATTGGTGAATGCAGAGTTGTCATGTGCGTTATCTTTGTTTGGTGCGGGAAACTCTACCGCGATGTTATAGGCTTTCTGTCCAGTCTGACTGCTCTGTGTTAGCCCCCGTCCTCGCAGGTATCCATACCGACAAGACAATGGTGGCTGGCGGTGGGTCAGGGATAGGCGAAAGCATGACTCTGCAAAAAGAGAACAAAATGAAAGACAGTAATATGACAATTTTTGCAGCAAAAAAGATTATCGGCATCAATGCCAAACTACTGAATATGGCTGCATTATATATATATATATATATATATATATATATATATATATATATATATAGCAATCACCTGTTCTAAGGAATCATATCAATATTATTCCCTCTGTATGAAGGAATGCCAATAATGCCAACAGTTACATACATTAGTGCCAGATGAAAATGTTTCGAAATCTTTGGTTCCTTATTAGTTATTGGATCAACACACCCGCATAGAAATTCCGAAGATCATTCTGTACACAGTATTCGAGGAAACGCTGTAGCGGCTGGATGTGAGATATGGGCCCATCCCATTCAGTGAGAAAGTCCTCTATCATGTGATGAATAGCTTTGGGCCGTGGTAAGGGCCAGCCATGAGGGCGTAGCCTCATTTCTTCCTCTAAAAAAAAATAATAAATACAAATTATATCAACATTTATTTTACCTTGAACTGATCAAGAAAAATAAACGGTACAGATAACACTCACCTGTCGGAAGTCTGTCATAGTAGTATAAAACAGGATGAAGAAAGTTGGATTTCCAAGCTCTGGTCCAGTCTGTTTCAGCTCTATTACGGCCTAAATAGTCCATCTTCTTTTTACCATATTGCATAACCAGAATTATTAGTCCATTGGTGACTTTGTGGCCTGACAGAGAAGCAAACTGAGCCAATGCTTGAAGTGGAAACTCCTCCAGGTATCGACTTTGAGAGCTATGGAAGAAAACAAGGAGTGATTAAATAAATGTAACAATTATACATTTGGAGATGCAATTAAGGGAACTAGTGTTCTTGTGGTACTGGATGGACACATCCTGCTACACCTTTATTCCAAGGTGTGCTTAGGTGAAATGGTGACTATAAGGCCATGCTCAAATTAGGTCAATTTCAAGCGAATCTTTGCTCATCTTTAGTTTGAACTGCTGGTGAACACAACTGACTCTGGTGCATCAACAAGTCCAAAAACCAGGGAAGCAAACTACGAATCACTTGTTTTACTTGATGCTTTTGTGTGAAAAGTTTGCCTCACCCAAGACCCAAACTAAGATGGGCTTTAGTCAAGCATAACCTCCGATAGGATAATGCAGAAAATGATAAATGAATAAAAGAGTAGCATTAATTTAAACTCACCCCTGAAGCAGTATAATGTCCCCCAGCACCTGGAACATTTGGTACGGTCCAGAGGCTTCATTGACCCTCTTGAGGATCCAGGATGACAGCTGTGAGGTCGACAGTTTCGTAGAGGGCCACATGTGTCCGTGATGCCGATGTTCAAGCACCCGATGTACTGCTCTGACTGGGGTGAGAGGTACATACAGTTGGACTAAATATCACACACAGGTGATGTATATTATGTAAACCCAGAAGAGCCAGAATCCAGAGTAGACATTAATCATGGCAAAGTGAATCTTTTTTTTCATCTTTTGGAAATAGTTTCAAATAAAGTGCACTTTTTGGTATGGTTCGATGTGAACTATGGACTAAAATGTTTTATATTATGCATTGGTCAGACCTTTGCAAAACCTTTTTGTTCATGGGGAATATTGTGTTATACAACAATTTAATTGTTGATTGGTTGATTAAACTTAAAATCTGTAAGAACCAACTATGGTGCATGTAAATGTGCACAAGACCTGATCCATTTCATTGAGTCTCTGTGGCTTTGATGCAGTCCAAGCAGATTTGTGAAAGTGTGACCCCTTACCTGTGTATCTAAAGCCATGGATGAAGCCTCCAGCTGAGGAGCGGTAGTCTCTGGAGTGAGAAGCAGTCCCCAGCACAAACAAACCAGGAGTGTTTTTGCCCTCATACCAGGCTGTTACCGCAGGCAACCTCCCTCTGGCATTCTCACTGGGGGGTGGGCTGGCAGACCTACAGATGTTTGGAAGAAATACTTTACTAAATACCACTGAGTATAATGACGTTTTCGGTATTATAAAATATTACCTGTCAAATATGCTAAAGTTGAATTTGAATCCCAGACAGCGGATCACCCGGTCATAGGGCTTTCTCATGGAGAAGTTGTCAATGTGAAATCCAGACAGTTCCTCAGCTCTCGCATCAGAGCTACTGCTTCCACTCTGGATGTACTTTTTTAACGTCAGATAAAGCTTGTCTTTTTTAGGCCTCCGTCTGCCCTCCTCTGTTCGTTTGGTGATGGCAATCTCTTCTAGGTGAGTTTCGACTAAGCCATCCAGGGATTTCAGTTGATATGTGTCCAGGACCTCATTGTTTACAGCTCTTAAAAAGGGGGGAGATGTCAGTTCATCACTTTATTTGAGGCCAATGCTTCAAATGAATCAAAATAAAGATAACAATCTTGGATATACCTTAGATCCCCAACATAGTGAGTTTGCCAGGCCAGTCTGACGGGGCTGCGGCTGACCATGTGAACTCGACTGGCTTTTCCCAACAGGCTCTGGGCAGTCTCAAAAGCAGAGTTCCCCTTCCCCAGGATCAGAACAGCCTGGTCTTTGTAGTCTTCTGGGTTTGTAGAGATGGACTCGTACCCCTCAACCAAATCAGAGCCCACAAACTCTATGGTTTGAGGCACCCATAGACCGGTGGCTAAGAGGAGGACACTGCATGCCAGAATGAAACATTGGGTATTAAAGGTTTTTTTCTACATTTTATGAAATCAGTAAAACACTGTACTGTTATAAACCTACTTACTGTATGAACTACACTACAAAGTCCATTTACCTTAAGGAAACTATTGATCTTGGTTCAGGAAATTAAGGATAAAAAACAACCTCCCGGGTTTAGTAGGAGGTAGTACTTAAATCAACCAAACCTGTAGTACTAACAAAACTATAACCACTACTTGCTCCCATATCAACAGTACCTGCAGAAGTATGAAGAGCCATGTTGATCTGTCAGGACATACTCCTTCCCATTGGCTGATGAAAGAGCTTTGATTCGGCCAATGTCGACCCCGTATCGCACCCTCAGCCCCAGCTCTCTCTCGTATAGGGACAGGTAAAGTGGGAAAGCATCAGCCGGAGGGTAGAAGTCACTGTTCACTCGCCCAAACAGCAGGTCACCTCTGTCACTCAGCAGCGAATTCCAGTCGTGCCGCAGGTTAAACTCACGGTTATTACTACCTGTGTGGATCTTGTTAATGCTTATCAGCTTCCGGTGTCGAGGATATCTAAGGGACAAAAGAGAAGTTATTGATTAAAAAGTATGCTTTTATTCTAAATATAAATGAAGAATTCTTGTGAAAATGTGGAATTTCACCATTACTGGGTTAGACGGGAATCTATCTAGGTATTTGTGGCGTAGCCCCTTAGCAACGAAGCCCCCCATATTAGCGTAGGTAAAGCTGTTCGAGCACGAGCAGTTCTTAAGCAACAAACATGTCGAAAGGGTGTCACACCATAAATCACTTAAATGGTGTTAGTTTTCAGAGCGTGTTCCTACAAATGCGCACCTATGATAGCAAACGGCTTCGCTCCCCATATGGAATGAAATGGTAAAGCTAGGCTTATGGCGAGGTAAGAATGTCCATTTCATGGCTTTCAGTTTCTGAGGTGGCTCCATCATTAACATTATTAGATGATGTTTACTGGATGTGTATCCGACCCCACAATAAGCAGAAACTGAATATGTTTAAACGTTTGGATCAGAGGCCACGTTTATACGCTCATTCATTTTTATTATTATTTATTTAATTAATGATTTCTAACTAGGTTTTGGCATCAACTAAATGAGGTTGATTGGTTGACAACAGCTGAAAACATCTGTTCATAATTTGCAATATTTGATGGCTAAATGCTAATGACTATAGGAAAAATACATTGACCAAACTACAGAATAATCATACTATCAATTATTATTACGTTTCTTGGAGTACCCGGCTGGCCAACTGTGTACGGTGGATGCACGCCATTGGCCTTTTTATATTTTGTTTTATAAATAATCCGTTAAATGTAAAAACTACTAAGCCCAAGATTGGAGTCTTTTTATATTGCAGTGAATGGCGCTCTGCTCCACTTTGCTCCGTCTAACTCAACTTCAGAAATTAGTACAGTTCCCACATTGAATTGTTAAACCCATTTTGTACGGAAAATACAAAAGACGTGATAAATGATGATATCTGGAGCTTTTGTAACACAGATGTTCCTTGTTTCATCAACTTATAAAGATAGGTTTGAATACACATCCATTTTCCTGTTTTGCACCTGTTAAAAAAGCTGCCTGGGCCAGAGTTTCTCTCCAGTATGATGTAGTCTCTTCTGGCTTGGGACAGGTAGTGTCCCATCTGGAGTCCAGACGGGCCTGCCCCCAGTACACAGTAGTCATGGTGATGGGTGATGTTGGGGTGCTGCTCTGAGCCGATTATGAAGCCAAGGAAACTCAAGAGAAAATATACCAGGCTTGGCTCCATCCCCTGAAGCAAAAAGGACAATATTACAATTAAACCATTTGACAGACACAATTAGTGTGTCAAATGTTTTAATGCTCATTCTTTATATCAGATATGAAAATCAAGACAACTTTGCTTAACATGTTTGAACCAGAAAACCATTGCACTTCATGGACTGTATTGTAGAAGCAATTTTGGAAGTTCTATCTAAAGAAAAGGTCTGACAGACTTGATTATAGTAAAAATGCGACCTTGTATAACCGCTTACTAATGGGCTCTGTCGAGAATTACATTTGTAACTGCTAGCTTAAAACTTTTAATATACTCGTTTGGAAAAGAACGACGTGTTATGATTTTGCTGCATCATTGTTGCAATAAATGTTCTACCTTGCAAAGTACTGGCAGATCCATGTTGGACGAAATGCAAAGTCAGTTATTAAAAAAACAAACTTGTGTTGCTGAAACTTGCACGTGATATCTAAGGCTGAACTAGTAATGCTGAGACGGACTTCCTAACACTGTGTTGTTGTAACTTGTATGTGCGCTATTAATCAAATAAAAGCTTCTTCGAGCGAATTCACTCTTCTGAGGTTTTTTTCCTTAATCGGACCGCAGCAAAACACTCACAGCTCCATTGTTGCTTAACCATTTGGCTTGAGCAAAAACACATTTTACTTCACATTTGGTGCTGAAACAAAGTATTGACAGTCCGCAGCTGCAGCTCTTGCTGTGGCCGCTAACGTTGGCTTTCAGGAGGCTAGCCTGTAGCGATGCGGAGCTAGCTGAAGATGATGCTCTCTGAAACAGATGTGAGCGAAGGAATCTTTCAAAATAACTTACCATTTATGGCAGTAGTGAATTATTTGGCATAATTCCCCAGACAACGCGGCTAAATTACATTTTGCCGATAATGTTCGCACTGTTGAAGAATCTCAGCTTTTCTTTTTAATGTCCCAGGTCAGCCCCGCCTCTAACTCATACGTCACAGTGATGTTGGCCGCAGGTGTTCCCCCATGTTCCCCTGGTTTTATATAATTTATTATAATCACAACAAATAGTGTAGCCAAAATATTTGTTATATGTTACTTTGAAATTATTTTACTCAAGTGCAAGTCCAAAGTAGTGACCCGAACAATTCCTCAAGTAAAAGTAAAATAAGTACTTGAAGAAAATGTTACTTGAGTACTGTGAGTACTGAGTACCGGTAACTGAGTGAAAAAGTCAGATTTATTTTCAATGACGCCATGAATTGTGTGAAACAAAACAGAAAATCATGCGGAAATCTTGATACATGAAAATATAGAAAAACGAAGTAATTCTAAAGAATAAGGTGCACGAGACGATATACATCTATTTTATAGATCAAAACGAAGCATTTGGCACTTAAATATGTACTCACAGTGGAAAGTAACAATTTGTTTTACTCAAGGAAGAATGCAAATACTTCATTATAATTGTACTCAAGTGTAATCAATAAGTATTGTATGATAAAACTACTCTAAGAAGTACAATTTCTTCAAAACGGTTACTCAAGTACATGCAGTCTTGGTGTATCAACAAGTAGCTACCTATTTTTCTAATATATATGTGTGTATTTTTTTTAAGTTAATTGCCTTCATTGACCCAGAACTGATTAAAGTCCTCAATAATATTGCATGTTTTTTGTTGTTTAATTTGAATAAACTCAAAGCAATACTATTTTCTCACATTTCAAGTGAAAATAAATAAATAAGACAAACATATTTATCTTAAGTGGAATGATGCTTTTACCATTGGCAATCTTATTTTAGGACTAATTCAAGATCAAACCTCCTGATTAGACAATTTTACCAAATTTAAGAAATCATTTAAGATGGTAATTTCTGCATTTAGTGCCGTGTCATGCTTTGAGCTCCCTTCCCTGGTTTGCTTTGTCATGTTTAGCTGTAACCCTCGTGTCTTCTTGGTTGTCAGCAGTTCCACTTCCCCAGTCATTCAGTCAGCATCCTGTCAGTAGTTATAAAACCTGACAGTTCAGCCACTCAAATCAGACCAAGCACCCGAGGAACACTCTGAGAGACACAAGACTGAAAACAAAGGTAATGATTACAATTCTTCATAGATACATCATTTGAGTATGATCATCTATTAGTGTAAATACGACTGAAAATGCTTATAGAAAAATGTTGTTGTAGATGGCGACCGTGAAAAGTGCGAGAAAAGTTGACTTACAAGACTCTGGCAGGTAGGACTAACTCTTTAACACTTTTTTTACTTGTATGTTGTTCATATTGGCTTGTCAGTGAACCAGTTACATTAGTCAGGTGTTTGCATTGTTGTCTCCCTGTTATGTCTCTGTTTACTCAGAATACTATGGAAGAACCTGCCTTTAGGCATACTATTATAGATGTTTTGACTTGATTTTAGGTCAAAGTCACACATTTCATGTCTTTCTGACAACACAAATGAACTAATTCGCACATATTTTCTCCCATTGGCATCATAAAGGCTATATTGTTTTCTATTGGATGGACTGTAAGCCACAAGATTAATGTGACAGGTTTATGGCTAAATAATAATAATAATAATACAAAAAACAAGGTTCAACGTTTGTGTATGCCACTTTCAAACATTTATACAGGCCCAGCCCTCCATCTGACATTATGACATCAAATTCTACATTTATTTATTGTTAATCTTGTTTTACAGTGATCTGTCAGAGCAGATTAAAGCTGCCACTCAGGAGACGCATGTGAGAGCAGAGACCACACAGCTCATGTCCAACTTCCAGAAGGGGCAGATCACTCGAACACAGTACAAGGTAAACCAAGCCCATCAATTGCTCACATTTGTTTCCCCTAAATTGGTAGGTGAACGTTGCTGCTCCAGAGCTAGGCCTATCCAGGATTGTGTTCAAATAGATAATGTGATACTGTTTTTATTATTTTATATAAGTGAGTTGACAAGTTCTTCTTATCTCAAGTACAATTCATTGCATTGTTTCCTGTGTGTTCACCTACATATGGCAAATAAATTTAAATAAATATAAACAAAATAAGCCTGGACACAAAGCTCCCCCTCGTACCTATTTGAACAGTTTATATATACATAGGACTTAAAAAAATAAATAAAAATGACAGTAAATGCCATAAATGTGATTGTAGCTTGTCAAAAGAGTGATTCTCCATTCTTTTTTTTGACTCGCAGTGCATTTTGTTGTTGAAAGTATCCCGTCACCACAAAAAATGACAGACTTACTAACTACTGTGCCACTTTGTCCAATTGTGACTGTGGTTTATGGTTACCCAAAAATTGAGCATGATCTACAGCAATAGCAAAAATACAATGACTAACCAGCGCTGCGGTTGTTGTGCCACACATAGGTTCTGCTGTGCTCTCTGTACGAGATCTACACTGCACTAGAGGAGGAGATGGACAGAAACTCCTCTCATCCAGCCGTGGCCCCGATCTACTTCCCCCAGGAGCTGGACCGCACCGAGGCACTGGAGAAGGACCTGGAGTTCTTCTTAGGTCCACAGTGGAGGAGCAAGATAATTTTCCCCGCAGCCACCCACAGATACGCACAGAGACTACGAGAGGTAAGACAGACGTATCATGTACATGTGATAAAGCGTTATGTGGGTTAAATGTCCCTGGTTGAACTCTGCACAAAAGGAGAAGTGAGATTATGAGGATAAAGGGGTAACAGTGAAAATGCCAGTCCAAGCCAAATGAGCAATCTATTCAAGTTTAGTTCAAAAATATAATGATGTCTAATAGTTTTGTTTATACTTACAAAAGATGTCCGTTGTTTCAGATCGGTAAGGAGAAACCCGAGCTGCTGGTGGCCCACGCTTACACTCGCTACCTGGGGGACCTCTCAGGTGGTCAGGTCCTGGGGAGGCTGGCACAGAAGGCACTGGGGTTGGAGGGCACAGATGGCCTCTCGTTCTTCTCCTTCCCTGGAGTGAGCAGTGCCAACCGCTTCAAACAGCTGTACCGGAGCAGGATGAACAGCATCGAACTGACGAAGGAGCAGAGGAGTGACGTGCTGCAGGAGGCTGTGGACGCCTTCAACTTCAACATCCAGGTCAAACTTTTCACTCCAAAGGAAAAAAAATGATCTTGTTAACCCAAAGAGGATTAAAAAGATTAAAGTTAAAAGAAAATGTGAGGAAATCAGCATAGTTGGACAAAGTAATTGTGTGTTTTGACCAAATGGGTAATACCACCCATTTAAGTAGACACACAAGTCAAACCAAGTCATATGAGACCAGTTGTGTTTTAAAGAGGAACAGAAACTGACTTATCTGTTTTTTGTTCACAGGTTTTTGATGACTTACAGAAAATGCTGATTGTGACATTGGAATCTGCAGAGAAGCCCAAAGAAAGCTCTCGAAGTGCCCTTTTCCCATCAGCCTCCGCTGTGCAGCTCACTGTGGGGCTGTGTGTGGGACTGGTTACTATGGGGATCGGGTTATACTCCTTTTAAATCACTCAAACATTTCAGCACAAGACGCACTTTATGGTAATCTGTTAAAGATAATTAAGGACCATAATGTAATTTCTTGAATGTGATTTTTTTCTTAGCAAAACTATGACCATAACTATTGTCAGCTAAAGGCAAATTAATGTGAAAAACATTTCAGGTAATGAGAAAAAAAATGTATGTAAATTTAAATCCTACTAATAAATGTATAACTTCTTTTTTTCTTTTTTTTTTAATTGGGTAACCCCCAAAATGCACTTCAAATGTAGTGAAGGAGATGTGTAAATGCTGTTTTTCTAAACCGTTTTTGTAAAAAAACAATAAAAATCTAACAATATTAGTCATCAATACTTTATTACCAAACACATTGACATTTTAATAACTTTTTTTCATACACATCACTCAATAGATTTTCTTCCTAAACAGTATTTTATAAGAGGCTCAAGTGGAGACTGTTGCATCATAATAAGCAGTAGAGAACTATGTACATGGTGAAAGGGGAGTTCTACTTGACTCTGTAGAGCACCTTCCTCTGCATGCGGTGCTGCATCTCTCCTCTCCTCAGCATCAGGTGCAGCACTTTGTAGATGGCATGCTCTGGGTATTTCTAAACAAGGACAAGACGGAGGATTCAGAATACAGCAAATAAGTCAAACAAGAAATTATATAGAAGTTTTTCACCAAGGGCCATTTGTCACAATTAGTCGTTTATAGATTTAAAAAAACACCCATCTCCCTTTACTCACCTGTTTTGTAAAGTCCTGCACAATGCTGTGTTCAGAAACCTGGGAGCCGATAGCAAAGCGTCTCTTCAGCTGCTTCTCTATACGAGACAGCATCTCCTGGTCCTCCTGACTGGTGAAGCCCTCCACTCCTGGTCATCAGAAAGCACAGCCGTCACAAATAATATCTCAAGTAAAGCAAAACTAAACCGGATCAGCACTGACCTGAGAGGCTACCAGACAGTGCAGCGTCCAGAGTGGAGACCTGGAAAAGTCGAAGGGCCTCGTCCACTTCCTCTTCTCCTGCTACAGCCTGCAGCTTCATCTTAGCAAGGGACTCCGCAATGCGCACAACCGCCTCCAGCTGCCTGTGAGGGTTAAAAACACACACCGTCAGGACTAGAAAAGGCTGAAGATGATCTATTGATGGTACAACAACATAGGCAAAGTTAAAGTTTTTAATCATTGTATAAATTCAGATGGGGCAAGTCAATAAATTAAGTATCTCATAGATCCCACAGAAGCCCCTTATGAGAGAACCACGAGGCCGTCCTTCTGTGGACCCACCACATGCAGGAGGAGCCATAAGGGGCTGGTGCAATGTGATTTGGGCAGCTCCAACAGCTGCCCCCACAACGGACAAGTGGAAGAAAATGGATGGATGGATCATAGACCACACAGGCTGGTCTTCACCTGACTGTGATGGGGATGGACGGTTTCTTGTCGCTCTCACGTTCATGCTCTCTGGCTCCACTCCTCATTACCACATATCTGTTCTTGAGTTTCTCTGCAGCTGCCGCCGACAGGCGAGGGCCACATTTACTGCAAACATTCAATAAAATTAATTAGAAAATGAGCTTGCATAGAATTTGGACAATACAGGCAGTACTCACATTCTGGCATAAGCAATGTATTTCTTAAATGTAGCCAATGGGACCTCTCCCTCCACCCCCTCCGTCTGCGTATGGGCACTCAGGTGGACGTTCATCACGTGACGAGCCAGGGTCTGGAATAATAATCAAAAGAGACTAAGTGAAATGATTGTACTTTACGCAAGAAAAAGCCAATAATTTACTTTCTACTGCATATTATTCCCATATTACCATTAATTAAATTAAGAGCGCTCGTTTTCATCCAATTACCATGTTATTACACATTTATAGCATGGCAGTAGAATAGATGCACCTAAATAAGAGAAACAAACGAAACAAAATATTTCCCCCCCCAACTGACCATGTCCCGTTGCTGGTCGTGATGGTCTTTGATGATAAAGATCATGTCGAATCGGGACAGGATGGTGGGCATGAAGTCTATGTTGTCCTCTCCTTTGGTGTCGTCCCATCGTCCAAACACAGAGTTGGCTGCAGCCAGCACAGAGCAGCGAGAGTTCAGAGTGGTCGTGATGCCAGCCTAAAAAGGAGCAAAACATGTTAGAACCATGAAAAGCAACAAACATATGTACTGCTAATAATGCAAGATAATACAAGTAATGAATATGTATCATCTTGTATCTCGAATGAATATTACAAGACATTGATGAATAATACAATAAATGGATACCTTGGCTATTGAGATTGTCTGTTGCTCCATTGCTTCATGGATGGCCACTCTGTCATCTTCTCTCATCTAAAAAGAACAACATAGTAAATAACAGCAAAATTACTTTTAATACTGATTACCAGAGCTCTGTTTTACCTTGTCAAACTCGTCAATGCACACCACTCCCCCATCGGCCAGCACCATGGCCCCTCCCTCCATGATGAAGCCCCTGGTGTGGGGGTCTCTAAGGACGGAGGCAGTCAGACCAGCCGCACTGCTGCCTTTACCTGAGGTGTACACCTGATGAAAAGAGAAGCATGGTTTACAAACTCAAACCAACTGTGGAAGTAAATCGTAGGATGAACACAATTAAGTATAAACAAGGCCATTGTGAAACTTACCCCGATAGGAGAACACCGCTCCACAAACTTGAGCAGCTGGGATTTGGCCGTTCCAGGATCTCCCAACATAAGCAGGTTGATGTCTCCTCTGCGGGTCAGGCCATCGGGAAGTCTTTCACAAAAAATGTCAAGCTGTTAGATTTGCAAATCAATGTTACATAGATATTAACATGCAATGACTTAAGGTGAGAGCTCAAGCAAGATTTGTACAACTATGTTAAATAAAAACCTAGACTACACGGCTCCTACAACATTTCTCAAAAAGCTTTGTAGTTTGTAGAATTAAGATATTGTTCATTATCAAACCTCTTCCTGGAGCCTCCAAACAGCAGGCAGGTGATGGCCTTCTTCAAATCTTCGCTGCCGTAGATTGAAGGAGCCAATGATCGGGCCAGAGCGTTGTACACATCAGGAGTCCCAGCCAGCGCCCTCAGCTCTTCCTCCTCTTGCGGCGTCACGGAGCCTGTAGCGTCACGTCCTGCCGACAGCAAACACAAAAACACTGCATCACCTGCGTCACACCATAGGGGAAGACAGAAGACACCGTCTGAGCTCACCTGTGCCCTCTGTGTCCACCTGGATGCCCACCACCCTCAGATACGACGCTCTGATGCCCACGCCCGCAGCCTTCTCTTTGCCTTTGCCTTTAGCTGCCGCCATTTTCTTAATGGAGTAGATTCCCAGGATGGTCACCCGGTTTCCTGGCACCACACGGTCACACAGGTACCTTACAATCGGGAAAATAAAGTTAGCCCAGTTTTAATGATAAATTACTCAAGTCATGCTCAACCAACAACCAATAGGACTGACCTGTCGCAGTAGAGCTGCAGGTGTCGGGGCATCTCTCCATGAGGAACAGCGTCCGGTGACTCCTGCAGCCGAAGAGTCTGGAAGTCCACACACACGCAGCGGTCCGGAATGATGAAGTACGGGTCCAAGGGGCACTTTACTCTTCCCGCATTCTCCCTATAAAAAGGACAAGTTGGATGGGATTTAGTTAAAAAATGTGCACTGAGCAGAGCAGGAAAGTACATTGTTATTTGGTTTGTTTTTACACTTAACCCATAATCATCACAAATGGTTTGGTATGTGGACTTACGTGTTGCACTTGCGGGGCAGAGCGTAGCCTTGGAGACCTGGGGGCAGGGGGATGTTACTGATCACATTGCGACAGCCGCGACACTGGAGACACACTTTAGTGGCTTTGGCCTTCACCGGTGTGGCAGAGATGATGATGCCGTGCACCTTCACCAGACGGGACACTTGCTCCGACTACAACAAGAGCACAAGTGATGGTTAGGACAAAGAATTGTAGCCTAATAACATAATTGTCCAAGTTACTTATTGAGGTTTTGTGGTGAAATATTAAAGTTTCTACTGCAAAATGTAACGTTAGCTAGCACTTTCATTGAAACTACTACAGAGAGCCAAGTAAATACAGCAGTTTTGGGAGAGCAGATTGATGCAAAATCTAAATAATGCTGTGCGTGCGCTGTACCTTAAGGCTGCGGAGGGATGCATGGTGAGCATCACTCTTGAGCATGATCTGAATGTCCTGAACATTCTCTTCACCCACGGGACGAGGACGGGTCACTTCATCTGCCACCTCCCGTGCGGCCTCTTCCAACTGGAAAACATGCACACGTACAGTATTAGGGCCGGGCTACGAGAAAACTCGATGCAAATGTCAAGGAGCAGACGCATGCACCGACCAGAGGCAGGTTTTCAGTGGGAAGTTTGTAGAGGCAGTCAGACAGATCCTCATCAAAACTGGCCAGGTCCTCCATCTCCACATCCACCCAGTACTCCCCCAGAGTGTAGTGGCGCTTCAGCTCATCTCTGCAACGAAAACAGACTTGTAAGGCCTTCATGAAGCATGTTATACGGGACGCAATAGCTACAGAAAATATGTGACTATATAACAATGGTCCATATAGTAAATCCATGTAAAGAGTTTGTATGAACAGTAAGTGGACTAAGAAAAAAAATAAAAAAATACCAAGTTTATACATTTGCAGTGCCTAATAAGGAATGGTATACATATCGGTAAGTTAAACTGTTACTGTGAATGATACATCACCATAAAACAGATATTTTACTGACTAGCCATATAGGAATGGCGAGTTTATACGAATTGTGCAAAATAAAGTAATTGTGCCAGACCAACAGCAAAGGAGGGACATAACACAGTGTTAATAAAACCCTTTCACCTAAATAGGATTCATACGGTCCTGTGCACAATCATATTGCTGGTCACAAAGCTGACCCTGCTGACCCACTTAGTAATAATGCGTGGCCCATACCACGCATGGTGAACCGTACACATGTATCTTCTATACTATCGCATGGCTTATTTACCTGTACTTGTAGGTGAAGCCAGTCCTGTCCGTGCCGACTCTGAACTGCCGGAGAAACTCGCGGAACCGCTTTTTAATGTGGACCCTCTTCTGTCCCCCTTCATCCAAACCGGGGCCATCTCCTCCGCCAAAGTTATCGCTGTAGTACACTCCGGGATCGTCGAAGCCAGACATTTTCAAGCAGGGACCGCAGCTAGAGTAAGTTTAAGGCTAAAAGTGCGACTGCGAGGTGTGGAGCTCTTTGGTCAATTCTTTGATCAATAACTCCACGCGTCCTTGTTGTGCAGCTGGTAGACGTTTCGCGGCAAAGACTTTTCTCTTTCCTGTCCTTTTCCCGCGAGTAGCCCCACGCGCCGCCCCTCTGCTCATTTGTTATTGGCTGTAAGAAAACAGAGCCTCCTTCATTGGACAAAAGTTGATCTCGAGGCGTGCCATAGTTGAGGAGGTGGGACTTATACTGAGCAGTGGCGCGAACATGACAAAGTAGGAGGTGCATGTGGAGACGGGAGTGATGATCGAAATGGTGCGCAACACAACACGACTTCCGTTTTGCTCGTAGCATCAGTAATCAATTAGTTCTTATTATTCAAATCCAAATATAGATTTTTTTTTTATGAATCTACGCGGCATTTCCTCCAATACAAGCCCCCCACAAGACTACTGTAAATTGTATATAGGCCTGTTTCATTAACCTCATCACCCCTACCTGAACAGAGCACATTTTATCCAGTTTGGCTTTACCCAAATCTAAAATCACTAAAAAGTGTCAAAAACGAGCGACCAAACAAGGATGAAAACGCAAAAAAAAAAAAAATATGACAAAAGAGTCAGGGAAAAGCAACAAAAGAGCAACAAAAACACTACAGAGGTGATGAAAACACATCGAAAAAGCAAAGAATACAATAAATGACAACACATGACAAGAAAACTACAAAAACATGACGAAAATGTGACAAAAAAGTTACTAAGAGTTTTGTTGATCTTAGCTTTCAAATGAGTCGATATTCTGGCCTAAAGGCTGCAAGTTCCAGTCCAGAAGCTTTTAGATTTGGGTAAAACTGAACTGGAGAAAATGTGCTCGGTTAAGGCGGGTGGTAAGAGGTTCATAATGTGCCACTAGCCGTGTTTTATGTAACAAGATTGTTCAAATATATCAACTGAAGGCCTTGCAGATCGTTTATTTCAAATGTTACTGCAGGTTGCTGAGTATTTGGCAATGCATTATTAAAAAGTGCTTTACCCAAGCACCAAATTGTCATGTAAACCACATCTATTAACTAGTATTTCATTAAACCCAAAGTTAAGTTGCAAATACAGTTATATTATGCACTATAATAACTTTTTCTGTAGCAATGTTGTTGTAAGCAGCAAAACATGTTATTTTCGTAACCCTAGATTTCTTTGATTTAATTACAAACATCAAGGCACATGTGCTAGTATAAAAGCTCTTGTAACTTGATGGACCTCCATATTTTTAACCTTCATTCATTTACAGTTGTAACTCTTCTGACAGAATCATTCACAAGTCTTAAGTAACAGTCACTGATTTGCAAAAAGCGTGCAACGTTCTGGTTTTGATTCAAGAAATGACTCCGTGTTTTCTGCCAGTTTGGATGAAAGAGTCAACACAGTGGTCGATGTCTTCATTTGTGTGAGCCGCTGAGATCTGGACACGGATTCTGGCTTTGCCCTTTGGTACAACTGGGAATGAGAATCCAATCACGTACACACCTTAAAGGAAGGAAGAAAGTAATTATTTCCAAGTATTAAATCTATATATGTAGTGTAAATATGTCTGTCTAACCTAGCTTGAGCATGTCGTCAGACATGACAGAGGCAAGCCGTGCGTCTCCCAGCATCACGGGGCAGATGGGGTGAGCTGTGCCTGCGATGGTGAAGCCTGCAGCCGTCATCTTGTTTCTGAATCTGACAAACACACACAGGGCAATGTCAACATTGGCGACTTCAAAATATACACTCAACAAAAATAGAAACGCAACACCTTTGTTTCTGCTCCCATTTTTCATGAGATGGACTTAAAGATCTAAAATTCATTCCAGATACACAATATTACCATTTCTCTCAAACATTGTTCACAAATCAGTCCAAATGTGTGATAGTAAGCACTTCCGCTTTGCTGAGATAATCCATCCCACCTCACAGGTGTGCCACATCAAGATGCTGATCTGACATCATGATTAGTGCACAGGTGTACCTCATACTGCCCACAATAAAAGGCCACCCTGAAATGTGCAGTTTTGTCTCACAGCAAAATGCCACAGATGCCACAAGCATTGAGGGAGCGTGCACTTGGCATGCTGACAGCAGGAATGTCAACCAGATCTGTTGCTCGTGCATTCAATGTTAATTTCTCCACCATAAGCCGTCTCCAAAGGCGTTTCTGAGAATATGGCAGTACATCCAACCGGCCAGGACAGATGGCAGACAGCGTGTGTGGCGTCGTGTGGGTGAGCGCTTTGCTGATGTCAATGTTGTGGATCGAGTGACCCATGGTGGTGGTGGGGTTATGGTATGGGCAGGCATCTGTTATGGACGAAGAACACAGGTGCATTTTATTGATGGCATTTTGAATGCACAGAGATACCGTGATGAGATCCTGAGGCCCATTGTTGTGCCATACATCCATGAACATCACCTCATGTTTCAGCAAGATAATGCACGGCCCCATGTTGCAAGGATCTGTACACAATTCTCGGAAGCTGAAAATGTCCCAGTTCTTGCATGGTCAGCATACTCACCGGTCATGTCACCCATTGAGCATGTTTGGGATGTGTTTGACCGGCGAATACGACAGCGTGTACCAGTTCCCACTAATATCCAGCAACTTCGCACAGCCATTGAAGAGGAGTGGACCAACATGCCACAGGCCACAATCGACAATCTGATAAACTCTATGCGAAGAAGATGTGTTGCACTGCATGAGGCAAATGGTGGTCACACCAGATACTGACTGGTTCTGAGTCCCCAGACCCCCAATAAAGCAAAAAACTGCACATTTCAGGGTGGCCTTTTATTGTGGGCAGTATAAGGTACACCTGTGCACTAATCATGATGTCAGATCAGCATCTTGATGTGGCACACCTGTGAGGTGGGATGGATTATCTCAGCAAAGCAGAAGTGCTCACTATCACACATTTGGACTGATTTGTGAACAATGTTTGAGAGAAATGGTAATACTGTGTCTGGAATGAATTTTAGATCTTTAAGTCCATCTCATGAAAAATGGGAGCAGAAACAAAGGTGTTGCGTTTATATTTTTGTTGAGTGTATATATTTTTTTTAACGTGAATAATGCGCGTAGGCCGGCGCTCAGGGACCCATCTCCAGATGTGAAGCCAGAGTAATGGTCAAATACCTGGCTGGAGGATTAACCTATTGTATTGTACATGTTTTTGTGGTAGGAGAAACAGGAGTACCCGGAGGAAACATACCAGACACGAGGAGCACATGCAAACTCAAAATGTGGTAAAGAGTCTCACAATCCCTAATCTCACCAAAGGCATTCTTCTGTTGACTGCTGCTCAAGGTGTTGAGTCCTCTAGTGTAAAAGAACTAACCCTGATGAGATGTGTTTAAACTGTACCTCATGGTTTTGGCACTCATGCTCTGTGCGATCTCAGTGGAGGCCAGCAGCAGCTCGACAGCCTTCATGGCACAGCCCACCACAGGAGGGGGCAGGGAGTTGGAGAAAAGGTACGGACGCGAGCGCTGTCTCAGGAGATCAATCAGAGGTTTAGGCCCCACTGTGTACCCACCTGCAAACAAAACATGAATACATAATAAGTTTATTTTAGAGGTCCATTTTAGTTACTTCCAACTAGGGGTGTCCATGGTTAACCGATTAACCGGTTAACTGTTAAAAATTGCGTAACCGAGTAAAAGCATTTTGTTTGCTTAACTGGCGTATATAATTTGCCGTTCCATTGAAAATATTTGTAATACAATTTGCACCACCAGCGACCGCCAGAGCGCTCCCAAACATGTGTTCACGAGAAGCCGTCATCGCGCAAGGCTAGCTAGTTTAACTTTTCAATATGAAGCGGTCCATAAACAGCACAGCGTGGGAGCGCTTTGCAACCGAGAATGACGGATCAAAATGCAAACATTGCATTGCAGTGCTTCGATATACTTCAACTTCGTTGTTGTACCATCTCAGCCGACACCCGGGCATCACTTAGGAGGTAGCTAGGTACGCTAAAGGCACAAAACTCGTCTTTCTCGTTGTTGTTAAAACGTGGTGGAGAGATAAGTGTTGTTGTTGTTGTTATACGCATGAATGACTTGTTTCTTTGCACAATGTTTCAAAAAAAGCGTGCTAAATGACTGCAGGTAAAATAAATAAGAGTGCGCACACTAATGGTTAACCGAGTATTAACCGCTAACGTGCAGCCCTACTTCCAACTATGTTTGCACAGTTTTGAACTGGGCGCGCTGTCTGTCAATCTGGTCATATTCTCCTAATCCTTCTGTAAATTTCACATCAACAACAATGATCCGGACAGAGACAGTTTGGCCCAGATTTCCTGTGGCAGAGGGGACAGACTTGTGTAGGAAGGGGACTGAATGACTGAAGGACAGCTTCATCCACCAGGCTGTCAAGCACTCTCGCCTTTCCTCCCCCTACTGCCCCCTATTGTATTTTTTATCTTGCTCTCTATATCATTGACAGTTTTTTTTCCATTGATTAACCTAATTTGGATTCTGTCCTTGTGACTTGCATGTGGTGGAACAAATAATAAAACAAAAATGATCAGGAAACTTGATTCTTACCAGCAGCTCCTCCAAGTGCTTTTCCTAATGTGGAGTTTACAATTTGAACTCTGTCCATCACTCCCAGGAGCTCATCTGTCCCACTACAAGACATAAAAAGTCTCTATTTAAAAAAAAAATCTTTAAAATAAAAACACAGTGGTCCTTTTCCATTAACCACTCACCGTCCTCTTGGTCCCAGAAACCCAGTGGCATGACATTCGTCTATAAACACCATAGCTCCATACTGCTCTGCCAAGTCGCATATTCCAGGTAGAGGAGCCACGTCTCCATCCATAGAGAACACTCCATCGGTGACTACAAGGCGTATACGAGATGACTGAGGAGGACAAAATGTATTTACCATCTTTGTAATAAACTTATTGTTAACAAATAACCAATTTTGAAAACAAAACAAGTACAGAAGCAACATTACTTGACCAACGGCGGAAGGTTTATAAAAATGTGGTTTTATGGCAGATTAGTCTTCATTAAACACCTGAGCCTCTTTGAGTTTGGCCTCCAGATCACTGAGGTCCATGTGTTTGTAGCGCAGCCTTTTGGCTCTACACAGACGAATTCCATCAATGATAGAGGCGTGGTTTAGTTCATCAGATAGGACGGCATCATCTGGACCCAGCAGCACCTGAACATGTGGACATATTAGAATTATGCTTTTCTTTTAGTTTACCATTTCACTAGAAAAGTAAAGTACCTCGAACAGCCCAGCATTGGCATCGAAACAGCTAGCATATAAGATACAGTCCTCTCGTTCATGAAACTCGGACAGTTTCTGCTCCAGCTTTTTGTGTATGTCCTGCAAATTGTAGGACACATATGAAGTTTCACGGACTATGGCGCATACATTTTAGCAGCAAACAGATCTCACTTGAGTTCCACAGATGAATCGAACGGAGCTCAACCCGGCCCCATGCTTCTGTAGTGCCTCCACTCCAGCCTGAACCACCTCAGGGTGACTGGACAGGCCCAGGTAGTTGTTAGCGCAGAAATTCAATATGCCTGAGAAAAAGAGAGTGCAAAGTTATTCAGCATTACAGCAAAGAGAGTGACATAATAACATGGGCTTGTAGCTGTGGCGTCCAGATGAATTGAACACAACAGGAGGTCATGGCCCAAGCTTAAAGTCCATTCAAAAAGATCTGCCAGAGGTCCATTCTGTAAGGTAAACACCGACAGGGAGGTGCTGACAAGACAACTGTCAATAGCCTACTATAGCAAACCATGTCATAAGGAGTAATTTTACACAAAAATATTAAAAAATATAGGTAATTAGGTTGGTCTTAGCGGGCCTTTATAATGTCTGCAAGAACAATCTGTGGATATTTGTTCAAGCAATGTGATTCGCCTATACAGTCGCACTTACTGGCAAGTTAACATTCAATAAGGGAAGTTTGGCTTTTCACTGCGAGTGTACGAGTGTGTGTACCTCAATTTCGCAGGAAATGATCTGAGCTCAAAGAATTTTACCACACAATGTGTTTTAAAAGCCAAACGTGTATTTGAGATCTTCTAAACTTACTTCCGCGGCTGCCATCCACGTTGATATGCGGCCCCTGCTTTGACGTGATGACTCGTTCCCCCTTCCACGTCCCGGCTGAGCGGATTGAGTCCAGCTCGGTCTCCAGTACAATCCTGGCCTCTGCTACCGCCGAGTAATGCCTGCTGCTCAGACTCGAGCCAGAGGGCCGGAGTATCCCCTGGACAGGCTTCAGTAAATTTACTGCGGCTTTTCGGAGAGACATTACGGAGACAGCTCAATATTTTCAGATGAAAAACGTGCACGAGGAAAAGCTTTGATAACAAGGTGCTAAGGGCGTCGCGAGACTGGCCAATCAACAGCAAAAGAGCGAACCAGGTGGTCGATGTTGTCCAATCATATTTCAGCTTACTTATCCAGTAACATGTTGCTTTTTATAAAATGTAATAAGATATCAATAACTTTCTTTACGAGATTTTGTATCCAACAGCAGTAATTAGAACATGTTCTTTTTAGCTTAATTTTCTATGGGGTTTTTAGAACTCCATTATGACTCTTATGCATAATGGGTAATACAATCAAAACCGAATTTTCTCTAACCAAATTGTACTCGTTTTATGTTGGTCTTTGTGGGCCTCCTGTAGCTTTATTGTTTTATGGAAATGTAAATGAAAGAAAAATAGAAATAACATCTAGACTTATCTTGAGAGTATATAAAGGATGTCACTAAACATTTTCAGACAATTGCCTTGGACAAAAAAAATATCCAGATATCCAGTTCATTACTTTAGTTTAATATCACATTAAAATCCACCATATCCGCTTTTTTTCTTACAGGGAACATCAACGCAAAATTGCATTAAAATCATCACAATGCACAAGCCAGTATCAAAATATTGTTCTAGCGCCATCTTTCATAGCGTTGCTACTTTGACAAGGTCCTTTTCTTCAGCTTACTGTATTTTGACAATATATATATATTTAACAACTATATAATACATAACCTTAGTTACAAAATTGCAACATCCAATGTTCATAATCAGCAGGAATGTACAATATAAAATGTGCAAAGTTTGCATTACACATAGCTTTCATGACCATGTCACATTTTACTGGATATAAAATCCTTTCTGTTAGAAATAGGCCCCAAAGGCTACCATGGCTCTGCTCATGTCAAATGTGCCTTTTAAGCATTGTCCAAAAGAAATCTTCACTTCCAAGCAGATAGTGCAGGAGCTTAATAAGTTTAGTTAATATTTTAGGAGAAGTAGAACTCAGGACTCTGACGTGCTCTGGTCCTGTGATGAAGAGTGGATTGACGGGAGGCGATCAGCTACTTTGGCTCTTTCTGCTAAAAACTTGTCAAACTCTGCAAGTAAAACATTTTGAGTTAGGCATGAAGTCATTAAATAGGGCGCTGAGCTGAAAGCACACATGAGATTTTATAATTTGTAAAGCTTTTCACATGTTTTTTAAAGGATTAATTCAATACATTGCAGACATTCAGAGAGCCTCAGTATTTTCATTGTTACACCTTCAGACACCTATTACCCATTTTTAACAAGAAGCCAAATTAGTGAGTACAAAATAAAAGAGAATATTTTACATACTGTTGCAAAAGTGGCAACTACTACACCACTTTAGAATGATAGAACATGCTCCATGTATAGTGCCACCTACTGTCACATTCTGGTATTTTTGTACTGTACTGACAGGCTACAAATTCAAACATTCGTGTGTCCCTTTCCAAAACCTACTAAATTCTGTTTCTGATTCTAAATACAACTTTACCATGACAGCACAGCCTACATCTGTTACCAATATGACTTGAATAGAAATAACTGTAGGGAACTGTAAATGTAAGGAAGTTGTCATGTGTTCCTTCTGTTCTCACCTTCACTAGTTACACCGTCTGTATCTTCATAGTCGTCATACTGTCCCCAAAAGAACATAAAAAGAACAATGGTGAAGAACAGTAGAAGGAGGCTTGAAAATGTTGTACAATTATATGGAGTATTTAAGATCTACATATTGAACAAAAAAGGGACCTGCTGTAGATTATTTCTTTAGTAGAAATTTTATTTTTTTTACCTTGTATTTATATTATTTACTACAATACAAAATGACCTACCAGCCCAGCGGTTTTAAGTGCAAAAATACTCACATCATCTTCCAGTGAAAGCCATTTCTCAATATCATCCATAACATTTGCTTGAGTTAGGGGAATCTAAAAAAGAAAGAAAACGAAAACACTATCAGCATTTGTAAAAAACATGTGATGTGTACATGCATTGTAACACAACAATATCACAAAATAAAAATAAAAAAAAACATAAAAAACTGGCCAATTGTGCATATGTCAAACTAGATCTCATGCGCTACACTGGCTATAAACCCAAAGTATTAACACCACATTTAAAAACATGCAGTACTTCGTGCATCACAATAAGATGAGTGAAAAAAGGGCACCCAGGCTAAAAGTAAACCATGAGGATGTGGATGAGGATTAACCAGGGCACACAGAGTGAACAGACCCACCATTCCCCTCTTAATCATCCAATCTAACTTTGGTGAGGAGCTGTTGGTGGAGGCGGGGCTCTCGTCCTTGGTACAAGACACAACAGGGATTTGAAAAAGTGACATCTTTGTCAAGTTGGTCAACATGTTACAAATTTCAAACTAAATTCCATCAAAGTTAATGCAAAAGATTTGAGTTCTTTATCTATAATTAAATTAATATTATATAAAGGCAAGGCAACTTTATTTATACCGTGCATTTCGTACATAAGGCAACTCAATGCGCCTCAATAAAGCCAAAGATTTAGATATTTTTTTACCATTTGCTTCCCCCATGAAAAAGGTTAGTTTGTAAAAATTAAAGTTTATGCATCTATGGAAACAGTACAGAGGAGTTTAGGTGGGGATCTTTGAGATTGATCTGTCGAAACGAGCGGTTCTCGTCTCAGGAAGATAATACAGCTATACAGTTAAATACAATATGAGTTTTGATCCAGGTTGAATTGCTAGAAAGTATGCCTTATAGAACCATTTCCTTTCATCTCGTCTTTGTTTATCACCCCTTTGCTGGAATCTATGCCCAAAATAGACTTAATGTTCATGGATTTCTTCCTTCCTGTTTGTACCCACCGTTAATGGACCTCTTGGCCACAATCGGCACTGTATGTTTTATTTGTTTTGCTCTTCAGCATTTACCATTTTACACTTAGTATTGTGTTAGTATTCCAAAGGTCAGAAAGCATTTAATAGATTATTATAGATTGCGACAATACTTGTGAAAGGGTGTAGCAGTAAAGGAACAACTTACCGCTCCACATGGATGTAGCCTACTAGCTTGAGCCAAGGCATCAACAGCACCATCACTTTGCTCACTAAAAGTAAAAAGATAGACATTAGTTTGTTTTCATTTTAAACAAATAGCAAAGCCTCCACTTATGAGTACCTTGATCTGTGTAATAGTGAAGTTAGGTCCTCTGCTTCACTTGTACCTAGAAAGGAAGTCACACTTAAGGAAGGCTCAATCTACACATTCATGAGTCCAATGTGAGAAACTGTGTATGATTAAATTTTATATTATGCAAATATAGTACATACTGAGTCCAGCCATCTGCCCACACAGACTCCCGGACTGTGATTGGCTGAGGGAGCCGTCACTCTCCGCAGACGCTGCTCCTGACTGGATACCTGACTCAGGAGTGAGGTTGAGGTCGGCGAGATTGACGTATGTGTGCTCCTGGAAGAAAGACAGCAGCGGTTACATACACTTTAGGACACACAGTAACTTGTATGACAGCACTCGCCCAGAAAAGTATATTACTTAAAAGATAGGGTACATAAGATTTTTGTGTGAATATTTCAAACTTGTAAACTTTTAACTGTTGGTTACAATTGTCATGTTGATTCATTTAGCTAACATTGCATTCACCACAGTAATACAAAACAGCACTAAATGACAATGTAGTTTTACCTTTTGTGTTTCATGTTGGCCATTTGTTAATCTCTTTTCAAACCTAAAAACATACTTCATTAGTTACAGGAATTAAAAAGTTGCTAAGAAAGCTGCCAATGCTGCTAATGCACCCCGTGTCGGACCTGTGGTATCGGCTGAAGGCAGTGTTCATCTCATCGTTGGTCGCGAGCAGCTCTTCGATCAGCTTTTCTTCACTGAGACGGGGCACCACCTTCACGATCCTATCCTGCATCTCCTTACAAACACTGTACAACTGCTAATGACACAATAACAAAGCATGTGTGGGTGGGGGGGCATTGACGGGCCGGTGTGACACAGTATGATACGGCAGATCAGTTAAGGGAAGAGAGTGAAGTGAAGACAAAACAGAAGACATGCTGAAGGTTACGGCAGAGTTAATTTTCTGCTGAGCAATTTTTTTTCATTGCAAATACATTAGAAAAGCAAGTGCTGTGGTTCTCAATTGGTGACACATAAATGATACAACAGGGACACCGTTTATGGAAATGATCAGATTTGAAAATCCTCAATTTTCTAATGTTGATAATCTGTTGGACTCTTATACATCAAGCGTCTTAAATGTTTTGGATACTATTGCTCCTGTCAAGGTTAAAATGGTTAACAATAGACAAAAGGCACCTTGGAGAAGTGAAGATTCGGTCAGGGCACAGAAAAGGGAGAGCCGAAAAGACTAACGTAAATGGCGCAAATGAAAGCTCCAAGTGCTTTGTGAGTTCAACAAGATTTTGCGTGGAGAAAGGGAGAAGTACTTCTCTAAAATCATCGCAAACTGCAGAAAAAATTCTCGTTTTCCACAATCGAAGAGGTTATCTCTGGTCTGAGTTCATGCACATGCTGCCTTGATGAATTAGCCACTAGATTTCTGAAGTCTGTGCTGACCAGCTTGTTACCACAACTTGTTCAGTTAGTTAACATCTCATTTGAGACTGGAGCATTTCCAAAGGCCTTGAAAACTATTCTAAAGAAGAGCAGCCTTGATCCCAAGGTACTGAACAACTACTGGCCCATATCAAACCTACCATTCTTAGGAAAAGTCCTAGAGAAAGTAATATATCAACAGCTCACTTACTTTCTCCTATTTAACAATGTGTTTGATACTTTCCAGTCAGGATTTAGACCCCGCCACAGCACTGAGACAGCTCTGATCAAAGTGACGTATGAACACCAACGCAGGTAAGGTCTCAGTTTTAGTTCTGCTGGACCTGAGCGCTGCCTTCGACACAGTGGACCACGGGATCTTACTTCACAGGTTAGAAAACTGGGTGGGAATCTCTGGTACTGCGCTAAACTGGTTCAAGTCCTATCCTGAGGATAGGACGTACTTTGTCGAAATTGGCGACTGTGTCTCAGACAAAATTTCCATGACCTGTGGAGTCCCCCAGGGGTCAATCTTGGGACCCCTCTTATTCAACTTGTACATGCTTCCATTGGGTCAGCTAATAAACAGCAACAATGTGTCGTACCACAACTACGCAGATGACACTCAGATCTACGTGTCACAGACGGCAGGTGAACAGGGGCCAGTAGATACTCTCTGTCACTGCATCGAACAGATCAGTTTGTGGATGCAAAACAACTTCCTCCAACTAAACTCAGACAAAACTGAGATCTTTGTTTTTGGCCCAAAGACACAAAGACAAAGTGTTATCAGTCACCTTGAGTCTCTCTCTCTAAAAAACAAAAAATCAGGTTAGAAATCTAGGAGTAATCATGGACTCAGACCTGAACTTAAACAGCCACATCAAAGCAATAACATCATCAGTTTTTTATCATCTGAAAAACATTGCTAAGATCAGAGGAATAGTGTCAAAACCAGACTTAGAGACACTCATCCATGCATTTGTCTCCAGCAGGTTAGACTACTGTAACGGCTGCTCACTGGCCTTTCTAAACGAGCTGTTCGAGCTGCAGAACATCCAGAACGCTGCTGCTCGAGTCCTGACAAGAACCAGGAAATACGACCATATTCGTCCAGTGCTCCGGTCTCTGCACTGGCTTTCTGTCACTCAGCAAATAGAATTTAATTAATTTAAGTATTTTCATGGTTTAGCACCAAAGTACATCTCTGACATGTTAGAGCCGTATGAACCATCTCGGGCCCTGAGAACTACAGGGAGGGGTCTCCTGGTGGTTCCCAGAGTCAATAATAAACACGGTGAGGCTGCGTTTCAGTTTCATGCAGCTAAAATCTGGAACAGTCTTCATGAGGATGTGAGACAGGCCTCAACTCAACAGCTCTTTTTACCCGAGCATATGAAAACTGAAAGTATTTTATCTGCACTCTTGCCTTTTACTGTAATTGATTAATTTTTGTGTTGATGTTTTAATGATTGATTTTATCGGTTTTGTTGTAATTTTAATGCAACTGTGAAGCACTTTGAATTGCCTTGTGTATGAATTGTGCTCTACAAATAAACTTGCACTGCCTTGCCTTGATCAATGGAGCTAAAAAAATATACAAAACCACAACTCGAGTCTGTTAAAATGACTTGTGTTGAGCTGTTTTGACAACGATTTCAGCTGTAGGCTTATTCTTTACTTAAATCAACAAATCTGTGTGAGAATACAGTATTATTCATTATATATAACAGATTCACACGTTCAGTTTTTTGGGAACAGACCAGTTGAGAACCACAGATCTACTTTTTGTTTATGTATTGTTAATGCAGACTAAAAATAACTAACTGTCTGGATATTGCAACTACTAAAAATGAACGAAACTAGTACTACATAAAAATGAAGAGTAGTAACAAACAGGCAATGCACCCAATAATTTTTTTTAGAATGTAATTGATTTATTTGCAAACAAAGAGGCCAAAATTATTTGAAAAAAACATGTATTGCCAAGAAACATGGATGGTGCTTTGCGTGTTTGCTAATAGGTTCCTGAAGCATAGCAATATGAATAATACTATTCGTAACACTTTTGGATAACATAACAAAGTGAAAATGAGCTGTGAGAATCAGCACATGAACAGTTTATGTGTGGTAATACCTCGAGCAGCTCCATGTCCGCTTGTTTCACTGTGACAGGATCCAACTGACTCATCATCTCGGACATGGTCATCAGATTACTCCTAACCACCGCCAGCTCCTCCTTCAGCTGCTTCACCTGCAAAAGCATGTTTCATCCATAACAAAGGTGCACGTTCACTACATTACTTTATTTACTGTACCATTAGACAATTTGTGAGATGCTATTGATTTATAGACCAGTGAAATCATAATGATCATCTGCATATTCAGTACTGTATGAAGCACATGAGAATGACAGCTTGAACAGTTAAAAAGGCTAGTGTTTATGTGTGGGTGTGTGTGTATAAACTACCAAATCAAACTTGAATACAACTGAATAATAGTCGGTGAATGAGAACCAGAGACACAGGGACAGACCTTAGACTTTAGTACCTAAAACCTCACTATCCTTTATTGTGGCTGAGAGTGAGAAAAGAGAGGAGAGAAAGCCCTTCACCTGGCTGGGTGTGTAGGCGTGATTCCCGTCTTTGGCGTGTTTGAGCTGAGCATTGTGGGGCTGCTGCAGTGGGAGTTTGGTGGATATAAGACCAGCATGCAGAGTAGTGACAGTAGGCCCATTCCCCGGAGAGGTCTGGTGCAAGTCCCAGAGAGAAGAGTAGATTTAGAAAACAACAGTTCAAGCGCAGAGACAGACGAGCAGACAGACTGAGCCCACTTTTCACTAGGGCTGTACAGTATCAGCAAATTATTATTTTGAAAAACGGTCTTGTTGAATATCATAATATCATCCACGTGCCCTATTTTTTTTACCTCTTTGTGGTTTTGGCTCGAGCTGTAACCCTCCAGCTCCATTGTGGGAAACTCAAGTCCCTTTCTTCGCAGGTCCTCATACACAGAGACCACACCCGTCAGGTCGGGCGAGCTGCGGAATGCATCAGCCCACGCCTAAACACACGAAACAAGCGTCTAACTCAAACATTCTCCGGTGCTTCCAGTCAAATGATATGCTCCGGATTCATACCTGTATAATGCCGAGGACCCGGTCGTGCAGCACCGCTGGGGGGTTATTTCTTGGGATTATCGCACGAACCAGAATCCCCTCGATAAAATCCCTTGTGGTGACCAGGATGTGGAACCTGTAGCCACAGTTTTTTACACACGTTTCTAAAACCTAAAAAGGATATATATTTTATTAAAAAAAATAAGCCATACTGCATAAGCTATAACTAATACATGAAAAAAAATTACAATCTGCACTTGTTGTTGTTTAAATGTGTAATTCATTGATCATTTTGTACAGAATTGTCCTGATGAGGTGCATTTGTTTTATGTAAACAGTAACGTTTAAAGCGGAACACTACAGTCATTTTCTTTATTTGTGTTGACATATTCAGGGTTATCTAAACCTAAGCCACATAAGTAACTGCATTTTTCCTTATGTTAAAGTAGATCGCTGTGTAATCACTGGGAGACTCCTACCCTAAAATGTATTGCTCTGTGATGAGTGCATGTAACTCACAGTAAGCGTCATCATGACCTCCTTAAAGTTCTTATTCCCCACTATCCTCTTCTTCATGGCTCGGACTGCATCTCTGGGCCTGAAATCATGGATCATGTTTAGGTATATTTCTCAGATGAATAGGACATTCAACAGAAATATTGCCAGCTACACACCCTTCGTCTGCCTCATTCACTAGGTCACAGATCTCCATGTTTAAGGCCCAGTCTTCTGAAGGCAGGCTGGAGCTGGTGGCTTTCTCTGTGGGAAAACAAATTAAGTGTTATAGAACTTCTGAGAAACATAACATAACATAAGGATGTTTAATGCAGGGCCATAGCATCTTACATCGTACCTTCTAAGAGCAGTAATAGGTTTGATGATTTTTGTTATTTGTTTGTTGGTCAATACAAAATATAAAATTGTTGTTTAAAAAAGAAGAAAACAAACAGCCCTGATACAAATATTGTCTCATATTAGAAACTTATACAAAGCTATTACTGAAATCAAGGGGTTAAATTATGTTTATTGTTGTTATACTCACTATCCAAATATAATTAAATGTTTTAGACTGAAAAAATCTGCCTGCATGTAGGGTAATTAAGTCCCCCAAAATAGGCTCTGCCCAGTAAAAAGAAAAATCTCTCAATTTTAGATACCCCAGGGCAGCTGTGGCTACAATAGTAGCTTACTACCAACAGGTATGGAGGGAATGAATAGTGCAATGTAAAGCGTCTTTGAGTTCCAGAAAAGCGCTTTATCAAACCGATGCATTATTGTTATTATTATTATTATAATAACTCATGATTGCATCTCCTATGCAATCCACTGACAACAAAGAGTAAAACAACACTATGGGTCCTGAATAAAGCACATCTCTGACTAAAATATTGGGATGAACACTCTGACTTTCTAAAGCCATGTGGACGGGGCAGGCAACAGCTTGTGCAGGTCATTTTACAGGGCACGACTGAAGGCGAGAAGCAGAGAGCGACCTAAAAACTAAATGGCTGGAAAATGTTGATAATCTGGGTAAGAGAAAATAGATTTCTTGCAAGAAACGGTATGGAAATGCCCATCTGTGCAGGACTGTGCCGTAAGAAACTTGCAGTCCCGGACCTTCAGGGCAACAAAGGGTCAATTTAAAAATGTTTGACCCCTCAATTAAGGCATGTCACAATGACATTTAACACTCAAGTTAAAGTTATCTTTTTTTACTCTAATGCACCCTCTGTCAGTTTTTCTCAGAGTTTGTTCTTTTTGGTGATCTGGTCAAAAAGCCTATAATACAATATTTTCAAGACCCTGAACCAAATGTGAAATGACTATGGAAGAACAAATTGAAAAAAAGACACGTGTTGGCAGAATTTGTGCAAAAAGCAAAACAAAAAACAGCCAAGTCCCAAGAACTCAGATGTTTCCGAGTGACAAAGCTTCAAATACCACCGTGGGATATGGCCACAGGGTCAAAACTTCAGCCAAACAAACAACCACAGCCCAGTTTCAACAACTATTAACAACCATCACTCCTTGTACATTTCTGTTATTGTAGTAACTACAGCCACACTATGATAATATTTATCTGCATGTTTTGTTTTCATATTGCTGACAGGGAGTGGTCAGGAGTCTGGGTGTGTTTATACTGTTAATAGGAAGGCCCACAGATACAGTGTCAAAACAGAGCAGAACCTACTGTATGTCCTCAGTGTTTATAAAAGAGACATTTGGCCAGTGGTTCTCAAACTGTGGCATGAGTAGCACGGATAATACTCAGAGTTATCTGCAATGTTTGACTATATTCATTTAAACTGAAGATCGTCTAATTTATGTTTTCTTGACGAGAAGTGTATTTTGATGTCTGGTCTAAACACAATTCAGTCATATTTAGAACTATTTTGGATTTTGACACATGTCTGTGTAGGATCTCAGTCGTACAGGAGTAGTCCATCTTAGATTTTAATTTAAAATATTCAATAATTACCTTTCTGCTATTGTTTAGGTAAAGTGTAGGACAACATATGCTATTTAAAACTGCTATGTTATTTGTCTGTGTAAATGCTGAAAGTACGTGTAGCCAATGTTTCAAATTTGAAGGGAGAAAGGGCCAAATGATGCCAGATTTCAGCCTCTTGCGATGGCGCTTCCGAGGAGACTCGGGTGACGTGACTCCTTCGGAAGGCCTACACGCCTATGGATTACATCGCCCTCTTCTCTGCTCCTTTCTGTTCGTTGACTCAGTTAACACAATGGCTTTTAGCAAATCCATCAGGCTACATGCCAATAACAATCTAATTTGGGTCAGGAGGATGCGGACCACTCTGTCCGCCCATCATTCGCCGGTAAAATTGTCTATAATATCAACCAATCAGCGTGCGAATAACTGTCCTTTAGACCCGCCCCTGCGCCGATGCCGCACTCTCATTGAATGGCTGCCCTGTCACTCAAGTTATAAGCCGACTCCTCTCTTTTGGATTTCTGCTATAGTCTTTCAATATTTTAAAATTAACCCGCTTTATTCGCAATACTGAATATGTATAAATCTTGCACGAGGATAGAATAAGCCGAAAACATCACATGAAGCGCAAAAGTAATGTCTGGAATAAAGAAGACAGAGGGAAGCTAGCGCATCTCGCTTATTACAATGTAACGCTAAGATAAGCATGGGTGACTGTTTCTTACCGATGAGCTGGCCCACCGGAGTGCTGAACGGGTTGCCCAGGAAGAACTCCATGCTGATGGCAGTATGGACACACTTCCCCCGCCGACACACGAGCCGCTTCTCCTCCGCAGATGTGCCGCTGCGCTCCCCTCGTAGCCTATAACAAAGTGGGCCACTAGTTGAGCTGCGTCACCTTTTAAAGGGAGAGGAGGAGCCTTTTTGGTGGAGCGGGCTATGATCGACTGTATGGATCATATTAGCTGTACTACTGCGCCCCTCACTGGTTCTGACGATGAAATGATAAATACATAACTTTTTAATAGGCTACTGTTTTGTTCATACAGCCATTGCATAACCAATCGCCCGTGGAGGTTATCTGTAACCAACCAGGACGACTCAAGCAAAACACGACAGTGCACATTTCTTAAGCGTGACATGTTTCACTCTGAGCTCATGATAAAAATGCATTAGTTTAAACATATTGTGGCAGGGACAGGTGTGGTCATGTGATCACATCACATGACCACACCTATAAAAGAGGGAGTTGTACATGCCCACTTCCTCTTCCTGAGCAGGCCTGTGCACATGTTGCTGTCTGGTGAGCTGAAGACATGTTGAAGTTTTAACACTTTTATGTATCATTGTAAACAAAACACTGATGTACATTGTTTTATATTTTTTAAGGGTCCTAACAGTCCAGTCTAAAGGTATGCTTTTATATTGTAACTGTTTGTTGTTTTTACTAATTGCACTGTGCTTTTATAGGCTCAGTGCTGGTTGCCGTTTAGTTTTTAGATAGATTACTGTGCCGTTTTATTCATTTTAAACAATCTACCGACAGCTGGGCTGACAGGGGTTCACTTTAGGTGGTGGTTTTATTTGTAGTTTTGGTGGTGGTGGCACATGTGTTTTATGGGTGATTTCTGTTATGGAAATGGTGTTAATTTGTGTTTGATCTTCTATTTTGTTTTTCACTAATAGAATACCTCTCACATCCCAGCTCGAGGCCACACCATCCTTTTAACTACTTTTAGTATTTTTGTATTTAACTGAAAATAAACTGCCTTAGGGCTGTTGGACCCCACACTGACTGTCTGGCTTTGTCATTAAAGCTCACCTGTTCTCTAAACACCTTGCTAGTGTTACAATATTCTCATACTATATCCTGTTAAAGGCTGTTTCTCAAGACCTAACATGCATCCTAAGGTGGAACCCAAGAAAAAAAAGAAATAAATGGTTAAATATTATATATATATATATATATATATATATATATTATTCCAATCCCCAAAAGTGTTTAGTTTGTTCAATACTGAAAAATATGTTTCCTCATTTGCTACCCAACAAATAAAAAACAAACATGTGGTATGCTGTGAGCAATGACATATCCAGTCATTATTAAGTAATATGGACAGTAGGCTATGCGTTCAAGTGAATTGTGCAACACACAATAACAATGTAATGTTCATCTATTTTCGAAATCGACACAAGATTAGCCAGACTCATTGGATTATTTCTTGACTACAAAGAACAACAAAAACAAACAAGTAAACTAAACTGAAGTGTTAAGGAGGTTATCTGTGTGTGTATCATACAGTGTGTATCCTCGTATAGTGCACTTGCAGCAAATAGAGGCTTTCATCATTCATAAAGGAATTGGCTTCAACGTGTTCTCACAAACATTTCTGGGTTCATCTAATAGCACATGCCAAGATTCATGAAGTCCTACTGGACAGCAATTGAGATAAAGCAAGCAGCAGACTGGCTCAATAGGAGGCCCATGTGAAGGGTGTCAGTCCTTTGTCTGACACAGGAGAACTCTTTAGTATGGGAAGCACAAATGGACCAACTTTACATTCCCAGGACATAAAACAAGAGAGCAATGACAAACGCTAACTTTGTAAATATCTGAAAAAGTAATACGGTGCTCTGGTGTGGTATATCATGGATATAATATAATTGCATAATACACCAACACTTGCATTATATTGTTAACTTATCTTTTATGAGGTACCATTTCAAGATTAGGGAACAAGGTAATTGTTTTCCTTCAAGTTTCTTTAGCTCATTCTCCATCTTCACTTATGTCAGCATTTTATCTCTATGGTTAATTCTCTTTAACAGAAAATCCCTGGGGCAAATACACAACAGAGTAACCAATTATAAACGTCTTTAGCTTTCTTCCCTGCAGGGATAGCAGCACCTTCATGTCTTATACTTGACACTATTACTAAAGTCTTCAAAAATAAGTTCAGTCAAAGTTAGGAAAAACAATTGGCCAAGTGTCATAGTACATTCTCCACACTGTATAATGTCAGCCGGGGAGCTTGCCATGTTTTCACTAGTGTCCAATTAGTGTGGGTTGACAGAGACTTGCCTACACTCACAGTGTGCACACAGCAGATTAGCTTCCTCAGTCTGAGAAGTACATTAGCGCTGGTGAAATATGTGTGAGCATTCAAAGGATCCAACGATATGTGCGTACATTTCAGATACATAATATGGCAATAATATGAGCTTTGTTGATAAATGCACACTCTTTTTCATGCTTGAAATTACCGTGTGTCTGCAATATTGCAGAACCTCTGTTGCTATAGAGATTTGTGTAAGACATTTGTGATGGCATGAATCTTATTAAAAAAAGGAAAAAAAGATCCACACAACTGAAATATGCTCACCAGTTTAATTGTTCACACAGAGTAACGTTTCGGGTTTAGCCCTTCATCAGTCAGTTGTGCGGATCTTTTTTCCTTTTTCCATTGAACTTTTTGGCTCCAGCACACTGGTTCAGTACGGCGGATGTGCGTGTCTTTCCTCCTCAATTGATGAATCTTTTATTAGACAGTCACGACCAGAGAACAGCTGCTTGTGGTCAGTGTGCGTGTTGTCCTGCAATGTAATATCATGATAATCCCCAGGAGCTAAGGAGATGGAGGGAACAGTGGCTGTAATTGTTGGCACCACAACATATCACATCAGGTCCCAGGCAAATCTTAATTTGATCCTGGTTGGAGGAATACATTCCCCCATCTTCAGATTTTTGTGGGTAAAGGATTTAAGATGTGTTCCAGTTTTGGCCTGTTCCGCCAATCCATCACACCGGTCTAAAAGTGCTGCATAAATACAGATAAAGCACTGGTCCCAGGTATTTGAATCACAGCTGTGCATTTGATAATGTAAGTCCACAGCAAATACAATTCATACATTTCACATAATACATCCTCTTATGTAAAGGTAAAAAGTAAAACCTGTATAAGTTAGGTATTAATACTCTCACTGATAACTTTGGCCACCTAGCTCTCGCCAGGAGGAGCTTGCAGTAGAGCTTCTGTTCCTTCACTTAGAAGCCTTTTGGATGCCTCAATGGGGCGGTGTTTTGGGCATGTCCCATGACACACTGGAGGTTATATGTCTCTGGGTTGACTTGAGAACACCTCAGGACGCGCCCAAACAAAACGGAGCCAGCGTGCGTGGAAAGAGGAGTCTACTCTGCCATCTTTGCCAAGACTGCTGCCACCGTAACCTGCCCCGGGCAAGTGGAGAATAGATGGCAGTTTGAAAAGAGGCAGCAGTGTTTACAGATGAAGCACCGAGGACAGCTCCACTTGTACTTTTCATATGACACACAGACACAATGACTCCTATAATCACATCTCTGTCCAGAATGAACTGGGGCTGCAATAAATGGTAGTGGTATTACATAACAGAGCAGCTGAGTCCACAGCAGTCTTTCAGCAGAGTCAGTCCAGTGTGGGTGAGAAAAGGGCGAGGTTTTGTATGAGAATGTGGTGCCACCTGCCGATTCTGCAGAGCACCTGAGGAACACAAAATAATATGAATAATAAAATTACCTAAACATGTAATTATTACTAAAGGATAATGATTAAAAACGGTAGTCCACGGCTTACTTTTTTTCGCTAATGTCTTTGTAAGTTTTGACTGTAAAAATGTGGCCATTTCTCGGTCCTCTTCTCTTTCTCTGTTGGAAAGAAGATGGCGTGATGCGAATTTGTGCAAAATTTTATTCTGCATGATATTGCTTGATCTGACAATTTATAAACAATTTCTTCATCTTCTTTAGCTTTATTAGAGGATTTACTTGTATACCAGCCGGCAGAAACTGCCATTCATTGCCACATTCATCGCTTTTTCAAACACCTAATAACTTACATAAATCAAAGTAGGTTTATTTGTTTGTTTTTGTGCAGCAGTGTTGACTGTGCAGTTTGTTTTTTGTAACACTGGAACAATATAGCTGTACCTGAGTCTCTCAAACTCTGCATCCTCCACCAGGAAGTCTCGTGTCTCCACCAGTTTATGAATCTGCTGCATAAGTTCCTCTTCTCGCAGCCTGTGCTCCTTGGACTTTTCAGTCTCTGTCAAACAACCAGAACATTTTGTCAAAGTTGTTGCCAATGTATAATTTTGGCTGACAATAAACACAAATAAATAATTAAATAATTAAATAAAAAAACACAATTATAAAAAAAAAGAAAATGATCTCTATCCAGTTCTGTAACCGCTGCTGAAAGGAAATGGCAGAGTTCTTGATCTTTACAGTTACCACAGCAACCTTCATCTTTATCAGAGCAGTCATCGCTACTTAATGAAAGGCAGAACCTGAGGGAGCACATTTCACCAGAAAAATACCGGATGATTCACATAGCCAGGCCTAGACAGAAGCCACACTATAGAAATCTTAAAATAGTGACATCACAAACAGTAAAACAACAAAAAGTATTAAAAGCACTCACCTGGAATTGAGACAATCATCTGCAGCTCTTTCTTGAGCCCGGTTATTTCTTTGCAGAGCTGAATGTCATCCATCCTAAGAAAACAAAAAGACTGTGGTAACGCTTTTGAGAAAGAGAGGATTAATAAATGTACTGTATATAATTAATGATCAATTCATGCATTAATTTATCATCAAATAACATGAGTTCATAAGGGTGCATGAGTAAATTGTCATGAATTAACACACTGAGTATCAACTCATGAAGCCTGATGAACTCGTGTCATTTGATGCATTAATTTATCATGAATTATGCAGTAATTCATGTCAGAATCAGAATCAGAATAGGTTTTATTGTCATGTAACCGTACTATTACTATAGTTGCCAATTACAAAGCACACCACACTGATGTTTTAGAAGAAGTTTCACACACTTGTAATGCAATAAACATCCCAGGTATGTAATACAGCGTTAAAAAAGGAAAGAACAGTGTTGATTGTTTTGGATGCTTACATGTATCTGAGCTCTGACTCTCTGCGCACCAAGACGTCCCGTATCCGTTCAATTTTAAACAGCTCGACATCAATGTCCTCAACGGTGATGGAGGAGTCGGCCATTGATACCACATCTTCTGCTGCTGAAATAAAAGAGAGATAGTCAGCCTGATGAAAACTAGCCTGTGTATAAATAAATACTTCAGAGGGTCATGCTGCAGGGAAATTGTGCAACTATAACCCAACGACCACTTGTGCTGAAAATAATAGCCAAACATAATTTTGAAAATACTATTACTTATTTTTTTTCAATCACAATATTTCTGCTGTGAAAAAAACCTTCAGTCTGTGCTTATAGTGCAGATACCCTCACTCTCTCTTCTGCGGTCTGTTGGCAGCAGAGATGAGTCATGCAGCACACAGGCCATTGGCTTTAAATTACTACCACACATTATAACTATACAATGATCACACACCCAACGAACAACACGGGCCTCCTGAGTGCACTGACACTCTCCACCTCAAAGCACATCTGCCGGGGTTTAGTATGTAGCTACATTTTGCCACCACATTTTTGTAAACACAGCAGAAAAAAACAACAACCTTGTTGCATCGTCTTCACCTTAATATTTATTGAGCGATGGAAGATAGAAGTAGAATCGAAATGAGTGCAATATGTTTAGGGGATGGTTCCTCCCCGCTTCACTTTGCCACCGCTCAAAGCTGTACACACGGGCATGAAACGCATAATCTTTGCAATAACAATTCGGACGTGCAGGAGGAATGGTGAGAGCTAAAAACGAGTTTGGGCCAGAACTAAAAATGTCAGTTTTAACAGGCAAAGTGATTTAAACATTTTTAAGAGTTGTTATTGTTTATTTACACAAAAGTGGGTAAGGATTTACATATTGTAAAATGCATATATTGTCATTGACAATAGCGCCCCAGAGGGCGGGAAATAACGGAATAACGTTCAATAAATAATTCAGAAATATTCGCCCTCACCTGGTTTGTCATCGCGTGCCTGCACCTGCTTCTTCTCCAAAGAGCCCCCGTCCTCCATATTCTCAGGACTTCTATCTAGTCCCTTTATATTTGTGACAATAAACTCTTTTTTTAATTCAAGTGCCTATGCTTCGACTTGTCCGTCGCTGAGACGCTCCGCACAGAAATGAACCTCAAAGCGCACATCTGCTGAGACTCAAGAGGCTCTCATGCGCCATCTACCGGAGTAATTAAGAGACGCACCTATTTTTTTTTTTCAACTACTGTATATAATTATTAAAAAGAAAGTTGCTTTTTCATTATAATGTAACACTGAACCAAATAGAGCACACCCAGTTCAAAATGTCAAGTAGTGGTAGTAGTGGGCTGTGAAGTGGAAGTATCCCAAAAGTGCTTAATTAATAATAATAATAATAATAATAATAATAATAATAATTATTATTATTATTATTATTATTAATCATTATTATTATTATTATTATGAGCTCAAACTGTGTAGAATGTAGGCCTACTTGTCTTTAATTTGAACCACAAAGGTGAAGAATTGAGTGCTATTAAGATTCAAACATTTCACAGTTCACCCAAAATTTGGTTGACAGAAAAAAAATGTCAAGTTGATTTCAAACATTTAATTTGCTTAAATACAACAGTCTTAACACAACACTGGTCAATTGCATACAAGAAAACAGTACATTACTGACCAAACATCATGTACATTCAAAGTGGACACATCCAATTTGTTAAACAGGAGTTTAAGCATAAGAGACAGAAGATGAAGGGTGTGGTTCCACATTGTACACTTGTTCTGTTTGCAGACTTCCACACTTGGGTTAACTGGTCCTATCCAGTTACTTAATTTGCATTTGAAAAAGAACAAACAGCAAACGCTGGTTTGTGAAAAAGAAGGCCCTCTCCAACCTGCCTGTACATTTGAACACTTAATGCTGATAAGACGGAGGAAATGATACAGTAATAAGTGCTAAGGTCAACACACACACGCTGAGCAGGTGTTTATGGAAAAAAACAGTTGGGAAATGTTAATGGTAATTTACACTTTCATTTTCAATTATAATTATTTTCATGGTCCCTCCTTCAAGCATTATGATGAAATCCCACATTTGCTTCAATAAAAATAACAAATGACATGTATCCAATTTAAATATTTATTCTTGGTATTGGGCTATTTTGAATCCTTGGTTTAGCATTGATAATATGGACACATTTTATCCATAACAGGAAAAAGTCATGCAAAACCCATGGGAAATTACATTCAATAGGTCAGGTTTCTGCAGTGTTGCCTCAATGGTGCATCCTCCTTCCGTTGTTATTATTGCACTTGTCGTCCTGCATAGCTTTATCCAACCAGTCTCTCTCCTGTTCAGACTCTGACTCACTGGCCTCACTGGCATCAGCTGCTAGCAAGCGTGAATAGTTTATCCGTCTCTGTCTAGGAGCTTTCATTTGCAGTAGAGGCAAGATAATGCACCATATTATTAGCACAACTGCTGCTCCTCTGAACATCCATGCAATTCCAAACTTTTGTACCGATAATCCTCCAATAATGCTTCCCAGGGCGCGTCCCAGATCCAGGCACAAGGCATTATAAACTCTGGTAACGCTCCTTTCTGTTCCCGGGACCGCGATGTCATCACATTGAACTTGGACGGCCCACCAAAGACCCCCAAAGCTTAGAGTGTTCAGAATTTGGGCAGGGAGGACAGCCCAAGGTCCCCACAGAAACGAAAAGTAGAAGATTTGGACTGCAACGATGGCTGCTGAAAGGGTCAGTAGCCTTCCAGAACTTAGAAATTTGGATATTTTTACAACAAAAAAAGGGAATGCTGCTTGGGTTATCAGTCCAAATGCCAGCGATAACCCCATGTGAAGCTCGTTACCTCCGTTATCCTGCATTTCCCAAAGTAGAAAGTTTTCCACAGCTGAAATGACCATTCCGACCAGTAAAATTGTAATGGCACATAGCAAAGCACGGATGGATCCACGCACCAACTGCAGTCCCTTTACCAAACCATTAGGCCTCGTCCGCTTCCTGTTCAGGTAGAATGGCAGAAAACTTGCCACAGGGATTGTCACAAGTGCTATGACAGCAAAACAAACAAAATGGACGACACTTCTTGGAGTCTCAGCAGCTATGAGACAGCTTAACTGACTTACAAGAATGCCGGCTCCCCCCACGCCAAAAGCAGCTCCAATTAGACTCCATGTCTTTGAATTGCTGTAACGATCAGAAGCATCTGCAAAATCCAGGTATTCGTACAGGCCGTCGTCCGCCATCCACTCTAGCGGAGCTACCGTAGCAGTGAATACTGAAATAATTATGAGAATGAGGAAAAACAGCTGATGCTGAATGTCCATTACCTTTAAGCTTGAAATAAAGTCAAAACTGCTCTCGGTGCTATCACTTAACTTTGATTTCTTATTCGAATTGTTTTGGAGTCCAACAATAGACCTCTTTTCCTTTATGGCTTGTACTGTAGTGACAATAGAGAGGCTTTGATTGCCATTGGAAGACAAAGATGGACGATATACTTCTTGAGATCCATTAGGCATCTCAACAGAGGCAGAGGTTGGATTTGCAATTTTAAGATTTGAATAAGTCATCAAACGGGCTTCTGTTTTCCTTGTGTCCCTTGAGCTTTGCGTGGGACTGATGACTGAAATATGATCATTACAGTCTAATTCGTGCACATCTGCAGGTGGGATGAAGGGAATAACCAGAGAGACAACTGCCGAAGCCACCAGACAGCTGTTAATCAGAACTCTCCTCTTGTCATAATGTTTGGATAACAGGCCAGTGATGGGGCTCCACACGAGTGCTATGAGGTGCTTGGTGCCCATCACAAGACCCGTTTCTGTGGGACGAAGGCCAAGATGGCGGAGATAGAGTGTGAGGAAGGGGAGAAGACATGCTTTGGCAGCGGAGATGAGGAAGTTAAAGGCACCGGCCAGGGCCAAAGCTCGTGACACGTTGATCTGTCTGTTCCTGCGCATGCTGGTTCATCTGGCAGTACCGGAGAGACGGGAGGTACAGCAGCGGTCACTGAGAATGAAGCGACATTAAAAGTTAGGCATGCTGAATAAAGCACTGCAGAGGAACAACACTGTAGTGGGGAGAGTAGGGTTGGGTCTCGCAGTGTTTTAGAGTTAATAAGAGAAACCAAGCTCATGGTTACTGAGCAGTGTTTGGAATAACGCCGTTATTTTTTCAGTAACGGAGTAATCTAATTCATTACTCTCCCCGTCGTTACAACGCCGTTCTCGTTACTGGGTGAACAAAGTGGCACGTCAGCCCACGCAGCAGGAGCAGGGGAGAGGGTGGGCGCAGTCTGTGCAGTGTTCGTGCTCTCTGCTCCAAAAACTACGTGTGTCCCCGACCCGCGGCTCGTCATCCCCACAGCGGGGGAGAATCGAGTTGGTGATCATTGATCTGTAGTGTTGGAACTTATTTTTAACCCAAAGATGCAGAATCGGTGGAGACGCGTCTTCTTGGAAAGAAGAACACATTTCCTGGTTAGTTTACGAACCCAGACAAGGAAGACAAAAAAAACTTAAAAGAGGGTGAAAAATTAATCCAGAGACTGTCTTGCGAGGGACCTCTGTTTCCTGTGGGTCTTATACGTATCAATGGAAAAATGTTGAACTCCTTGGCAGTAAAGCTAGAAATGTCTTAAGTGATCCAACCCACCCGGCTCTCCACACAATCTACATAAAGTGTACCAGGTTTTAATATTATTTTGAGCAAACCTTTAGCTTGTTTTAAAACGGTTTAAAGCTCTACTTTTAGGTCAGTAGTTTTTAGGCAACTTTTAGAACAAAATCTCCCAATGAAATATTACAATATAACACGTGCTCACCCTGGCAGTGTGCCTTATGCCAAAATGTCAGAGGAAGTAGTTAATGAGTTGTGTCCACAAAACGGAACTAACAATCATTTTATAAAAAATAAATAAACTAAAACATGACTTAAAAAGCTGTCTGCAGTTGTAGCGACCCACAGTGAACCGGACAGAACACCTGCCTTACACCTGCCCCGTATCTATCTTTAAGTCCACGTCATGTTACTGCACTCAAAAGACCTCCGATCTTCGCAGTTCTTACCTTTTATCGGTTAAAGTGTAAATTTGGTTTGCTCTTCGTCCATCCGGTTTCTACATGACACCAAACGCGGTTTGTGAGTTTTTTCGCGTCTACACCTGAGTCTGCTACGTTTGTGTACTGTACTTTCATAGAGCAGGCGACTGTGCACAACTCCCGATCTTCTGGAGCGCCCTCACATGTCAGGGAGGCCGGGCGACCACAGAAAAGTACCACACAGAAATACAGAGGGGTAAAAAAGGTTTTATTTAGCAGAAACATTTCATATTTTTATAATAAAAAAAATACTTTCTATAATAAGGGCAATTGCCACTACACACTTTTGGACTTAAAGGACGTTATCAAAAGGAACAATTTCTATTCAAACATACATTATATTATTTTATATATTGGTTAACACTGTTTTATGTTAAAGGTGCATTATGCAACATTTTATGTGGGAAAAAAAAAGTTGATATATGTGCTTATTTGACCTTGGAGACCCAGTCGCTGTATGAGTGGTCAGCATGTAACCTTACTTCCCATCAGGAATGACGCTCCAGGATCAATTGTTTGGAAGGTTTTCACCACTGACGGAACCTCGCACCAGAAAAACTAGAAAACAATTGATCCTGGGGCGTTGTAGAAGCCACTCTGATCGAAAGTAAAGGCTCCATGCTGACGACCCATACAGCCTTAAAGTATCTATACATCTTCTTTACCATGTGTCAGAGGGGTGACAACAAACTAATCTTAGTCGTAAGTTTAACACTGCTGAATAAAATCATGAATGCATTTACACAAAGTTACAGTTCTTAATCCTCAGCTGGCTAGACCGCTGAAGGTATTGATTGGCAGAGATAGGACTTTATCCACGTATTTGCTCAGAGGCAACTCTTTCTTCATGCTCAAATTGAACCTTCTCTGGATATTGCAGCCGGGGTCCACATAAGGGAATACTTCAATCCTGTCAAACAAACATGCGGTTAAAAAGCATCAAAATGACATAATAAACAGTACAAGACGATTAGTACCTTTGTATGTCACTGTATGTTCTGCGCGAGTCCTTATCCAAACAGACATCCAGTGTTCGATTTTCCATAGCTTTGATGCTGATGGTTGTGGTGAAGATCTTCTATTTGTGCAACAGAAAATTGGAATAACTATTGACACATGCAAAACACTATGCTCTCACTGGCCACATTAACAGGCGGAAAACAAAAACAGGTGATAGTTTTAGATAATTATTAAATTGTCCAATATCTACTTCAGTGTTCATACTTCTGTAATTGTCTGTCATTACTGTATAGCTACAACTGTAAAATCCTTACTGTGTTCTCTTCTGGATTGACAGAGTTAAATCTGACCCCGAGGCAATCCTCGCCTGCAAAACATCATCGATTAGAACTGTTTGCCAGTCGAAACAAAAGTGCCTACAGTGCATTTAATAAGACGGACCATACGCCACAGAAGGCTCAGAGTTGATGACAGCACCGCACGCCATCGGACACACTCCTTTGAACACCTCTCGTTTGCTCAGAAAACTCTTACAAGACAAGAAAACAAGGAAACTGTATGAGTAAATTGTTTCATTAGATATAAAGCAGAGGAATAAACTAATTCATACCTGTCTGTATCTGACTGACATGAGGCCTCCAAAACAGTGCACAGAGCTTGTTCTGTGATTCTTAGAGCCTGTAAGACGTGAAGACATAATTTTGTTAGTGAATGTGCATATAGTGTTTAATGTAGAAGTGGAGGACGGGCCAGATTTCTGTAGAATTTGTCTTTAACTAATGCACCCCACCAACATTTTGGCTATCTGTTTCAAAAATGAATCGCTCATATTATCATAAGAAATCATCACATTGAATCTTAGAATAACCTGTCCCAAACCTAAAAGAGAGAAAAAGACCCACTGAGGCCTTTGTTGAGGTGTTTGAACGCTGCCACGTCGACCACCAGGCTGGACACAAACACCTCCTCAATCAGTGAGCTTGCCTCGTTACTGCAGCGGGTCATCTGTGCCGACCAGAACAAAACATCAGCAACAAACAATGAGCCTTACACGGTACAAGACATCATATTTTGATCATGGGTTTAATCAAGTATTGCATTTTCTTTTATGCCTTTAAACTGTCGCACAGCTTTTTGTTAGTTTATTTTGCTCACCATTGGCTTATGCTTCTGAAATGATACTATCTTTATTGTTAGTCCCTTAAGCTTCAGCATGAAGTGTGACGAAGGGCAGAGAGAGGATTTGCTCAAAGAGGGGGTCACAATGATGAGGTGGGCAAAAACTGTAAGCATTCAACCTTTTCCACATTTTTTATGTCACAGCCGTACTCCAAAATGGATGGATATATATATATATATATATATATATATATATATATATATATATATATAAACTGAAATATCACATGTACATAAGTATTCACACTCTTTGCGAAGACACTCACAACTGAGTTCAGTTGCATCCCGTTTCCACTTATTGTCCGACAGCTTGACTGGAGGCCACCTCTGGTACATTACATTGATTGGACGTTTGAAAAGGCACACACCCGTCTATATTAGGTCCGACAGCTGACAGTGCACGTCAGAGCAGAAACTAAGCCATGAACTCAAAGGAAATGTCTGTAGACCTCCCAGACAGGATCTCTGCAGCCCTCAATAGAATGGTGACCAATGATAAAAAAATAAGAGAACATTTGAAAACTAAGTAAATACACTCAGAAATCACAAACCTTTCTAAATTGGGGTAGGCACTTATAAGCTTTCTTGCTTCGGCCTATTCCTTTTGAGTTATTATTTATTTTTATTTTTATTGTTTTTTTTTGTTTGTGATAATGTAAATGAAATTATGTAAATATTGTAAATAATAACGCACTGTAAATAATAGCTCAAATAAATCAAATCAAAGGCGAAGTACTGAATAAAGGGTATGAACACGTGAACACTACGTGTGATATTTCAGTACAAAAAAAGATGAATCTAAAAAACCTTTCTCATTTTGTCATTATGGGGTTTTGTGTGTAGATTGATGAGGGGAAAAAAAGATTTCAATACATTTTGGAATAAGGCTGTAACATAAAAAGTGAAGGGGGTTGAATACTTTCCTCTGGGGTAAAGATGTACACATGACAAATGAATGTTTCTTTGGGGAGGTACCCAGCTCCTGGACCAGTATTATTCATTTCCTAGCCAAACTCTGTTGATTAAGAATAATGATATATTTTGAGAATATTCTCACCACGACTTTGTACAGTGGCAGGTTAACTTTCTGCATTCCACAGCGCAGATAGTAACAGAGAGTGTCCAGGAAGAAGAGGTTCTGCTCCGATGGCCTGTTGTGATTCATTTCCTGACACAGATCCACATCGATAAAAAAAATTTAAAAAACAAAGTCTAACTTCCTTAAAAAATACCACTGTTTGTCTATTATTACCATTATAGCCAGTTTAGGGATGATAGTTTGTAGGCTGTTGATATTCTCGTCATAGCAGGAATCTACTTTTCCCAAGAAAGAAGCGACAGACATCCTGGCATCGTCTTCAACTGGGCTGTTCTGCAAAGAGTGGCAGTGTCAGGAAATATTTGACTATTTCAACAGTTTTCTATTTTCCGGAGAAAACTCACGGGCTGAGGAGACAGAGAAGGCTCCACATCATTGACTGGAATGTAGTAAAACTGCAAATTCATTTTCTTCAACATTCTGTGCTTTGATTCCTTTTCCCTGTTGGAAAGTACAGTACTACTGTATTAGCAAATGTACATTTTAGGGTCAGTGCTCAGAGAAGAAATGTAAATTTAAATTAAATAAATGTTGTCAGTTTAAAAAATCCTGAACTGCTCTTGTTTCTTAAACACTTCTGTAGCAGAACATTTTTCAAATTGTGGCAAATTTTCAGACACATCCTGGCCCTTTCTGTTTGATCTGAATCTGAAAATGAATCTGTCTAGTGATCTGAAAGGATCACTAGACAGAAAAGAAGTGACAATGGCAGAAAAGAAAAGAAAAGAAAACACATTTTATACATTACATTATTACCTAGTTAAACCATTAAAAGGGTATTTCAGAACGCCTAAAAAGGCAGACTTACTGGATGCTACGGTATGCACAGGCCAGCTTGCCCAGTATTCGATCATCTCCCATGACAACGATGCGGGCCGTGTGGCTCTGCGTGTCGCTGGAGGAGCGCTCCATCTTGTCATTGACCAGACTGAGCTGGTTGCTAGATTTGGAGTTTTTGTAAGCTGTCCTCCTCTTCAAGAGACTATTGCTCTGCATGGGAGACTGAGGAGGGTCACAGTCACTCTCCTTCAGATCGATGCCACTGTCCTCAGATCGCACTGACTCACGCCGGCTTTTCTCATCTAAATCAAAGCTGGGGCTTGAGCTCAGGGCAAAGTTGGTCAGAATATCCCCTGCAAAAATAAATATGAAAGAAAGTACTGTATATTTTGAAAACAGTCATATCTTAATTGACACAGTTCAGCAGATCGTGCAGGAAAACAAAATGCACGTTTAGGATATGATTCATGGAGACTTACACAGATTGTCTTCATTGTTCCACAGGATGAAGTTGATTTCAGGGTAAGGCAGAGAGACAGGGTACACTGTGTGGTCTTCATCCCCTAAATAAACTGATCACACACAATATATACGTAAATGAATACCTGATTTGAATAAGTTAGTAAAGTTCATTTATGTGGCACCTTTAACAAGTCTCTAATATATGAGGGAGCCTGACCATGCAAGGCTCTAAAGATCTGCACCAGGATTTAAACATTTTAACAAAAAGTGACCAGGAGCCAAAGAGGGCTTTTAGAGTTGGAGTAAGAGCACTTCTGTTGGTGTGAGTCAGCAACCTCGCTGCAGTGTTTTGTACCTGCTGAAGATAAGACAGCATGTTTTGGTTGAGACAAGAATGTAAACCGTTACAGTAGTATAAACGAGAAGACGCGAAGGAGTGGATAATCACAATTTCAAGATCGTTTTTGGACACAACTGATCTAAGTTTAGGAATGTTCATCAGTTGATAAAAAACAATTCCTTATCTGTTTAGAGTGATAATCTAATGACATTTCTTTGTCAAAGATAATGTCAAGATTTTGAAGGCTTGATTCAGCGGACGAGCTCAGGTCACCCAAATACAGTTCGATTGCTGGAATGGCACCATCAGGGGAGAACACCGCCACCTCAGTTTTATCTGAATTTAGCTACAGAGAATTTGCACCAAGCCATTGTTTGATTTGTGCAAGACATTTCAGCAAAGAGTTCAATTTCTGGATCTTAGAGGCCTCAAAATAGCAGTAAAGCTGGAAATCGTCAGCAAAAAAATGGCAGAAAACGTCATCAAATAATAATAGGTAATTTATAGACAGTATAAGTAATGCTCACTTTTGTCTGAGGCTGACAGAATATTGGTGTAAATCCTTTTCAGTTCGTCGATGTAGTGTCTCCAGCCCTCAAGGCCCACCATTACACCCACCTCCACTGCAGCAACTGTCTCCTGGAAGAAGCCCTCCAGACACTGATCTCCAAAACACTGGAACATAATTGACATTATTCTACACAATTATGTCATGCTGAAAAAACACAAATTATTATGCAACTAGCTTGCAACATATAAGGCTATAAGGTAAGAAGACTACATTAAGAAGACATTTCTTAAATGCTAATCTGTACCAACCAACCGACCACCGCTAATCGCTCACTCACAGACTACAGTCATATCATATACAGGCAAGGTGGGTGAAGTGACTTGCCCAAGGACACAATGACAGTCTGCACTAATCAAAGCTGGATTTGACTTTAGGGTCTGTGGCCCAATTGTCTAATTACTTGCTTATGCCCAAGATTGAGTTTGAATGTGTTTGAGAGAACTTGGGCATTTTTATTCATAATTAAACTTTCCCTCTATATGTTATATGCCATATGTGTCCACTTTCTGAATGCAGAGAATGGTTTACCTCCAATGACTGCTGCAGCGTGGAGCTGTGACAGTAAGAGCCCAGCCCAGACTGTAGTAACCTCAGCAGCATGTTTCTCTTCAGGACCAGAGGGTCTCTGGGGGAGCTGCACACCTCCAGGTCTGCCCTGACTGTGGCTTCCAAAGGCCCTGAGAATAACTCCGGGTCAGCCAGCAAAAATACCCTGCGGGAAACAGACATTTACCAATTACTGAAGCTTTTAAGCTGGTCCTCTCAGTGGAATGTACTGAAGTCCTCAGCTCTGTGGCCCAAGATCATGTAGGAGATTTAAATAGGCATGCACTAAGGCATCGCCCATAATTGTGAAAAATATTATTTTAGATTGTCTAACGAACATTTGCTAATTAAACTAGAAACCTTTATCATTCAAAACAATGCAATATGTTGCAGCACATTGCAATTTAAATAGTACAGCATACACAACAAACAGGTGTGCCTACACTAGTCTGTAAAATCAAACTTAGAAAGAGATTATAACAATCATAATCGATTTAATGACAGTTCAGAGCTCTTTCACGTGTCTTTTAAAAACGTAGTGTGTATTTGTCGCTTGTTTGTGTGGCAGTGGTGCTTTTGCTCACCTCTCATAAAGTTTTAAGTGGTCATTTTTCAGGCTCTGCTCTGCAATGACCCTTCTGTGGAACAAGGAGCCTGAAGGAAAAGGCAAAGGTCACAACACTGGCCATCGTTCAGTGGTGTTTGTGTTGCTCAGGTAAAAGTTCCCACCTGGAGTGAACATCTCCATTTTAATGTGCTTCAGAGTGCTCAGGGCTACAGCACTATAAGGAAGTGGCAATACGAGCAGCCTCATCAGACAGGCGTACATGGCCAGGTAGAGTCTGGGGGTAATCAGTGCGGGCGACTGAACACAGGAAAAACAAGTCTGATAAAAGTCTTGAAATGGACCTCAGCAGAACATCTTTGTGAGGAGCAACATGGACAAACAATTGAAGCTTAGCAAGATGCTTGACACTTCTTGACGCTACATTTCTAATATCATATAACTAGATATAACAACTATATGTGTTTAATGATATTAGCAAATGCCAGTTTTCACAGACGTAACTTAAGTGTCCAAGCTTTACAGATTGAAACTGGGGGGAAAAATATAACTGATACCAATCTTTGAAGTCCAGCTCAAAGGATATGCACTGCTGGTGATGTGGGGCTATTTTAAAAAAAATCTTTTAGCCAACAAATTAACTCAGTTTAGACAACACCCCTTCTTATGATTTCAATTGACGCCAACACCGCAGACTTAAACCCTTAACACCAATACTTTAGTACGGATGCCCAACATATTGGCCGATACATTGTATGTAGCTTGAATAATTGCATGCAAGCTGAATACTGTTAAACTGATTATAAGTGGTGACCTTGTATTGTATAAACATGTTGTGAGGGGTGTGTCAAGCTGTACCTGTAAAACCACATAGTAGAGCGTGTGGAGTAAGGGAATGATGCGCCCAGGAGACTCAAACATCTGCAGCTTGACACATGACCAAACACAGGGGTTAAGTTCCTTAAAAACTGAACAAAAACAAAAAAAATCACAACAGAACTTAACACATTATGAATTTTACCTTAACAATGCCCTTCTGCAATAGCTTGACCAATTGTGTGACCAGTGTGACTGTGCAGGACGGATGGGTCTGGACTTTCTTAAAAAGATTCCATCGAAGCATTCCTCCAAAGACAAAATAAATCATCACAAGTTAAATAATATCCTAACGATGTATGAATAAAACAATCCTACATAACTAGACTGCTTTGTGTAATGTTTAAGAATCTACAACTTACAAAATTCAAAAATCTATGGACTTTTTCAATCAATGAATATTGTCTTTATATTTTGTTTTTACTAAAGGTTAAAAAGAGCTCTCATGTTTTGGGCTCAATTCTTTGGCACTCATGTAAATAGTATGCATAAACAAATTCACTCAATTACCTTTCTCAGACGCATCGTGGAAACTCTCTTTAAACAAAGCCGTTACTGTATTTTTTACATTGTCCTTCACAGTTGAGCGCTGTGTATCTCCTTCAAAATAAAACATTGTATTACTGTTCTAATGTTTAATACGCAGCGTAGTTGCAAATATGTAAGACTCACCTGTGCGATCACCCATTGTAGAAATTAAGCTGAAGTCGATCTCATCAACTAACAAACGTGTTCAAACTTCAGATTCTTGTTGGATAAATTACAGTGTAAAGATGAGCATGTATTTGGACAGAGTCACAAACACATTACAGTCCTCAATGAAAAGGTTTAAACTCTTGAGTGTTCAAAAGAGAACGTATTCAGACAGCTCCATGTCCAAGAACGACTGAGGCGTAATGACTGTGGTGTACAAGGGAATGTAAGCTGCCCAAATTCTTTTGTGGCAGGTGAGACAAACTTTGAGAAGGAAGTAACAAACAATAGTAATCCTAAATGCTAGTAGGCCTACATTACTTTTGGCAAAGCAAAAACATTGGTCAATTGAATGCAAAGTCAAGTCATAATATAAATGTTTGAACAATGTTTAAGTTCACAAATGTGTATGTTATGACAGTACAAAGGTTATCTCGGGTCACAGCAGAAGATTCGGGAAACAAACACCTACAAAATTTCACCTGAAGCCAAGCAGTGATGTCATTGTTGACACGATAAGAGGTGTGTCGTACTGTAAGTACAGCGGGAACCAGATGTTTACATACGCTCACATTTGCATTTTTTCTCACTGTCTGACATGAAGCCAGAATGAACTTTCATTTTTTTAAATCAATTAGAATTTTTTTTAATTAATTGTATTTGCTAAGTGCCCGAAGAATGAGAGATTTTTCTACACGGTTTTATCTTCAATCTACACGATTTTATATTACTTTTTACAAAACCAAAAGTTTACATTCATTTCATTAATATTTGGTAGCATTGCCTTTAAACTGTATAACTTGGGTCAAACGTTTTGGATTTCCTTCCACAAACTTCTCACAATAGTTGGGAGAAACTAATGTAACTGAGACACATTTGTAGGCCACCTTCCATGCACATGCCTTCTCAGCTCTGCCCATACATTTTCAACTGATTGAGATCAGGACTTTGTGATGACCACTTCAAAACATTGACTTTGTTATCGTTAAGCCACTTTGTAACCAGTATTGGCAGTATGCTTTGGGTATTGTCCATTTGGAAGACCCATAACTTCCTGGCTGATGTCTTGACGCTCAGACATAGAGCTAAAGAGGTGCCTACCAGTGCAGAAGGAAAGACCAAAGAGGAGCAACATGTCCAGAGAGCCCTCTCAGACTGTGGCTATCCTAACTGGTCTTTCACTAAAGCACAAAGGGCAAGAAGACCCAAAGAACAAGACAGACAGACTACAGAGCCCAGAAGAAAGGGAGTTGTAGTGCCGTATGTAGCCGGAGTCTCAGAGAAACCTCAGAGAATCTTTAGGCAGCACAGGATTCCAGTGAACCACAAACCGGTGAACACACTGAGACAAAAATTAGTTCATCCCAAAGACAAAACTCCGAGCCACAAACAAAGCAATGCGGTTTATTCTATTCAATGCAAAGAAGAAGAATGCAAACAACATTATATTGGAGAAACTAAAAAGATTTTACAGAAGAGACTTCATCAACACCGAAGAGAAAGCACAAGTGGCCCTCAGTCGGCTGTGCACCTCCACCTCAAAGCCTCCAACCACTCCTTTGAGGACGGGGAGGTCAACATTTTAGCTAAAGAAGAACGTTGGTTTGAAAGAGGAGTTAAAGAAGCTATTTTTGTCAGGAAAGAAAACCCCTCCATGAATCGAAATGGCGGTCTCAGATTTAATCTCCCGTCACTGTACTCCAATCTCCTTCGGGAGGAAAACCGAAAAGGCTTAGCCAGCCCAAGGAGACGGCACCTCAGCCAACAAAAGAACAATAGGCAGATAATTAGCAGTGATTAGCCATGAATAGGACAGATACTGGGTAGTGATTATCTATGAATAAGACATGACTAACCGATACTGAGGTGAGCAGATTGTTAGAGACGCTCTACGTCAAAGGTGTTTACCCACGGGTGAGAGTAGCTATGATTAGAGGGGAGGAGCCGGGCCAACCCCAACTCCTCCCCGTTGGTCTATATATTCAGCTGCGTCCAGAGTGGGACCTTTGTCGCTGACGAAGCCTTTTGGATGAGAGGCGAAACGTTTGAAGACTTCAACTACTGAGTACAGAAGATGAATCAAGTACCTTCATTGAAGATGGACAACTCCTGTACGACTGAGTACTTACACAAACTCTCAGCCTATGTCGGTGCAGTATTTGTTTCACTCTGGATAATGATAAACTCTTACCAGGTTAAGCCAGCATCTTTACCAGGTCTTTTGGATTTGTTCTTGGGTTGATATTCACATTTCAGACAACAGTACGTTCATCGCTGGGACACAGAACCCGCCTTCATTGTGATCTGTATGATGGTCATTGTTTTAACCAATGAACCTGCACCTTGAAGTGTCTTGAAATTGCACCCAAGGATGAACCAGACTTGTGCTTCCAAGGTCATGACATCGTCATCTTGGCTTTCCCAAATTGTTTAAAGGTATAATAATGTATAATAATAATAATGTAAACTTTTGACTGTGTAAAACATAACAAAAACTATTTCAAAAAAATTCTATCTCTCATTCTTCTGGCATTTAGCAAATAGAAATAATCTTTAATATTCCAATTGAACTAAAAATGTCAACAACAAAAAAATGTAAATGTGTCTTTATAAAGTGTATGTCAACATCTGGTTCCCACCGTAATATGTTTTTTAACTTTCTATTTCTTTATGAAATATAGATAATCAAAAAACAGATTGATTTAAACAGGTTTGTACAGATGCAGATGAAAAAGCATAAACTTGTTGCCATGGCAGATTGTAGATGAATTTTGACATTAAGATCTAGTAAAACCAAATAATTTAGTAGTTTAGTAAATTGGTACATAAACAAAACAGACGGTCAGTGTCAACTTCGGTATTTATCCAGGCTTGGGTTATTCAACACTATGTCCCTGGTTAGCCCTACTCAAAGGTTATTTGAATACGTAGCAAGACAGATTCCACTCCTCAGTTACAGTGATAAAATAACATTATTATTATTAACAACATAGTATACTTTTATTTACAGTTTTATTTTACAAATAGAACAAGCATAAAAAGTACCGCTTTACTGTTTGCCTATAAAGAAAAATACAAAAGTAGACAACACTATAAATAATCCAACAATCACACTGGTACAAATATGGTTTATTGTGAGAACTTCCTTGCGCTTGGCACCTTGTGTCAGTGCTGCGACGGGTAGAAGGAGCGCAGGGGCAGACAGAGCAGGGAGCAGTAGGACGGGTGCAGAGGCTGGACCTGTCCCGGTCTCGTCCCATAGGTTCTCCAGTCTGAGGAGGAGCCTGGTTTACTGCACAGAGACACCTCACACCTACAAATATACTATTTGATTAGAGATCATAAATGCACACATAGTAACAGTTGTATGTTTTAGTATTTATTATCACATCCCACCACCGGCTTCCCTTTCAGACACTTAAGTTAATCTTTACATAAATAGCCTACCTGACAACACTTTGAATAAACTTCTTCTCATCCTGATCCAGACACACAGCAAAAGTTGTGCCCTCACGCCCAGCATGCACATGGGCTCTATCCACCTTAACCTCTGATATGCAGAACTGCAGCGGGACGAGAAAGGAGGAAGTGTGTGAGGAAATACTGGCACTGTGGAAGATTTACCGAAATTAGTCAAACCTGATTATAGCTTTTTTTAGACTTCGAGCACTGCCTCTTCAGAACCTCCGCCATCATCAGCTGAAGACTCTCTGTGCAGAAACCATATTCTTAGACTCATCACAAATTTGGACATAAAATTGAATGTCTCACATACCCAGCTGCTCGTGTTTCCTGCACGCTTTGAACAAGTTTATGGATGTGCAAACTTTCTGCAGCTCAATCCACTGACTTCTCCCACTGATAGCAACCTGAGAAGATTCAAAAATATAAATACACTCAACAAAAATATAAACGCAACACCTTTGTTTCTGCTCCCATTTTTCATGAGATGGACTTAAAGATCTAAAATTCAAATGTGTGATAGAGAGCACTTCCGCTTTGCTGAGATAATCCATCCCACCTCACAGGTGTGCCACATCAAGATGCTGATCTGACATCATGATTAGTGCACAGGTGTACCTTATACTGCCCACAATAAAAGGCCACCCTGAAATGTGCAGTTTTTTGCTTTATTGGGGGTCTGGGGACTCAGAACCAGTCAGTATCTGGTGTGACCACCATTTGCCTCATGCAGTGCAACACATCTTCTTCGCATAGAGTTTATCAGATTGTCAATTGTGGCCTGTGGAATGTTGGTCCACTCCTCTTCAATGGCTGTGCGAAGTTGCTGGATATTAGTGGGAACTGGTACACGCTGTCGTATTCGCCGGTCAAGCACATCCCAAACATGCTCAATGGGTGACATGTCCGGTGAGTATGCTGGCCATGCAAGAACTGGGACATTTTCAGCTTCCAAGAATTGTGTACAGATCCTTGCAACATGGGGCCGTGCATCATCTTGCTGAAACATGAGGTGATGTTCATGGATGTACGGCACAACAACGGGCCTCAGGATCTCATCACGGTATCTCTGTGCATTCAAAATGCCATCAATAAAATGCACCTGTGTTCTTCATCCATAACAGATGCCTGCCCATACCATAACCCCACCACCACTATGGGCCACTCGATCCACAACATCGTGTGGGTGAGCAAAGCGCTCACCCACACAACGCCACACACGCTGTCTGCCATCTGCCCTGAACAATGTAAACCGAGATTCATCCGTGAAGAGAACACCTCTCCAACGTGCCAGACGCCATCGAATGTGAGCATTTGCCCACTCAAGTCTGTTACGGCGACGAGCTGGAGTCAGGTCAAGACCCCGATGAGGACGACGAGCATGCAGTTGAGCTTCCCTGAGACGGTTTCTGACAGTTTGTGCAGAAATTGTTTGGTTATGCCAACCAATTGCTTCAGCAGCTGTCTGAGTGGCTGGTCTCAGACGATCTTGGAGGTGAACCTGCTGGATGTGGAGGTCCTGGGCTGGTGTGGTTACACGTGGTCTGCGGTTGTGAGGCCGGTTGGATGTACTGCCATATTCTCTGAAACGCCTTTGGAGACGGCTTATGGTGGAGAAATGAACATTCAATGCACGAGCAACAGATCTGGTTGACATTCCTGCTGTCAGCATGCCAAGTGCACGCTCCCTCAATGCTTGTGGCATCTGTGGCATTTTGCTGTGAGACAAAACTGCACATTTCAGGGTGGCCTTTTATTGTGGGCAGTATAAGGTACACCTGTGCACTAATCATGATGTCAGATCAGCATCCTGATGTGGCACACCTGTGAGGTGGGATGGATTAGAAGTGCTCACTATCACACATTGAGACTGATTTGTGAACAATGTTTGAAAGAAATGGTAATATTGTGTATCCGGAATGAATTTTAGATCTTTAAGTCCATCTCATGAAAAATGGGAGCAGAAACAAAGGTGTTGCGTTTATATTTTTGTTGAGTGTATGACAAGCGACAGACGTGCTGCATGCCAAAAACAATGCACTAATGTAGATATTTGCATGTTACTTAATATACAATCTAAATTCACTTTAAAAGAATAAATCGTAATTTTTTTGTCTGTTAAAGAAAATGAGTGTAAGTAACAGGTGGAAAATACGGTACCTTATTGTAAGCGATGTTTAGTGTTAAAGGGGCGGCCACTTGCTCGTCGTCTACTCCCAAGCGTTTACTGACTGCACCTGAAAATCAATGGAAAAATTACAGTTGAAAATTATATTGTTTGCTGGTTATTGAGTTACACACATATTTGATTCTGTTTTATGCCACACTACGTAACATTTCACCCAATAAATAGAATTAAAATACAAAGACCAATTTAATTACAGATATTTCTATGGTTGGCTTGAGGCAGCCAAGTATAAGATTGAAATAAAATTATGGTGTTTTGAACTCTCAAGATGCAGAGATATGATGACCACATAGGTTTTGTGTGTGTGGTGGACTGACCCATGGCCTTCACAGCTCTGGTCCCGGCGGAGTGTCCCAGCTCCAGCGACTGGACAAACACCTCAACTCTGCGCTCTCCTCCGGACAGAGTGAGCTGTGAAACGGTCAACAGAATTGAGTCCTGACACAAACCTAACAGTGGCAACAGTGTGTAGTGCAGCCTGACCTCGGCCTGATAGAGCTGCACCAGGACAGACTGCTGTGCGTGGCGACAGTAGTACAGCACCATCTCAGTCAGCAGAGAGGGACGCACTTCAGAGCGGCAAACATCTGACACGTCGCTGTCTTTACACGCGCTCTGAAATAGGAAAAGACAAAATAATATTAAAACAGATTAGAGCATATATTATAATAAAAATGTATGTAAAAGAGCTCTTGTGCATATGAATGCATATGTAGCGTAAGGTTTGATTGGAGAATGACTGCAGATAAACTTTGAGGCAAAACTGAAATAGTTTTGCTTTTTGAATGGTTTATTTATTCATATACATCAAAATCTCTTATTTAATTATATTTTGTTACACTGTAACACTGTACTGATACAAATACAAATAAAATAGATCACCTGACAGAGAATGTCTGAAGACAGGCTAAGCAGACTGAGGACATTGCGTTCGTACCAAGGGTCCAATGTTCCCAACATGTGAGCGACATTACTGGTGCTGTCTGGAAAGAGATCCTTGATGAAGAAAAAGAAAAACTTGCTTGAGTAATAAATCTAAGCATTATTCACTTTGAACATCTCCATCAGGATAAGGAGGACCTCACTAAAATTTCACATCCTTCTCTCTATAAAAAAGACTAATGACATAACTTACCTTCCTACAATCTTATAAAAAAAATACTTTACCAAACAATGTTCATACTGAGAGATCACGGCACTACAAAGAACCTTTATAAAAAGCATTATTAATAAATGATTATAGTTCATCTCACCACAGAAGGTTTGACTGATCCTTCACCTGACGCTTTTCGATATTCTTGGATTCCTACATTTTTTTGTCTTGTTGGAACATAATAAAAAAGCAGTTTGGATCTTTTGGCGAGTTGTTTACTGTCTCTTCGCTGGAGGTCTGAATAAGCCCGGGCAAGCCTCCCCAACTCTTTGTCCCCTCCAAACACCACCACTCGTAGCTGGGTCACCTCCTCTGGCTCCTCTGACAGATCACAGCTCAAGATGGGCCTCTTGCGCACACACAAGTGCTTCATCGGAGAGCTGGCTGAGCTCTGACTCGGCCTGCGGGGGTCGTGATGAGGTTTGTTTCTTGGAAGATCTGTCCGACAGCTCATACTCTGAGCGCGGCGACAAAGCATTGGGCTGCGGGGAGTCTTAAACAGCAGAGAGAAGCGCTCCACACCCAGAAGAGACTTGGATTTCTTTTTGGGTTTCTTTCTATGTTCTCCGCTTTTGTCTTGTCCTGGTTCTTCGCTGAAGTCACTGTCGACCCCTGAGGAGCAGGACAGAGTGGATACAGACCAGCTGGAGGACAGGGACAGGCCAGAAAACACAGAGTCCACGGACGCAGATGATACAGTGGAGATGCGATTATTAGAAAAGTCACTTTCTTTGTTTGTCTCGCATTCCTCGTCCAAAATGATGTCATCCAGATCTCCATTCAGGAAGCTCTCCTCCAAAGAATCCGGATCACACCCAACGCCATCCAGAATATCGTGAAGAACATCTGAAGGGGAGAAAAGAGGCTGTTGACCAGTGAGTTGTGAATTAGCAGGGTGAGTATAACATATGAACGGCATGTTTTACCAAAGTTGTCGTTTTCCCATGCTCGTATGTGACATTTTGGTAAAGGCAGCAGCAAGCTTTTGCCTGAACCTGATGAGAAACAGTGTATGTTTGTACATCAATGAACAGAATCAAGAACATACAATGATGTAAATCACTCAAACAATGTACTTCACTACCAATGACGTTGAAAAGAGCCAGACAGAAACGAACACAACAATGTTGTGAGTAATGTAGTCACAATATTGTTTTCTACCTGCAACGCAAATAAGCGTCATTTACTGTATTTCTACTGTCTATTTGTCTGTGTAAGTTCTCAGTCGTACAGGAGTTGTCCATCTTCAATGAAGGTACTAGTCATCTTCTGTACTCGGTAGTTGAAGTCTTCGAACGTTTCGCCTCTCATCCAAAAGGCTTCTTCAGCGGACAAAGTCCAGCTCAGCCCGCAGCTTAGATATAGACCAACAGGGAGGAGTTGGAGACGTTAGAGACGCTCTACTTCAAAGGATGTTTACCCACAGTTGAGAGTAGCTGTGATTAGAGGGGAGGGGCCGGGCCAACCCCAACCCCAACTACCGAGTACAGAAGATGACTCAAGTACCTTCATTGAAGATATACTGTCTATTATACCTGTATTGGAAGAGTTGTCAGAAGTTCCCGTGAGTGTCTCCTGTATTGAGCTGAGGCAGAGATGCAGGCTCTCTCTGGCCTTGCTGAGGTCTGCTGTCGAGGCGCTCTGCTCCAGACTGTCCATCAGTGTCTCGAGCATCTGCTCCAGTTCTTCAAAGGACTTTGTCTGTAAGGATCACCAAACATGTGAACAGCCACAAGCAACATTTCATTTAGAGCTAATGAGCAACAAAACTGCATTAAGTGATAAATCATTTCTAGACTTTTACACAATGATGGCCTCTCTAATTATACCTATGGCATGGAAAATAAAGGTATATCCGAATAGATTTTTAATTTATTCATTTAAAATGGACAACATATGCACCAAAAGAGTAAATACTACAATGGGAAATGCGATAACAAGCATGAAATGCAATAAATGGATTGTGTTTCACCAGCAGTGCAGCATGCAGGGCAGGCCGGTCAGAAGCCCCAAGTACAGCCTGTAGAGCCTGCAGAATGAGGGTGATGTGGATGTCTCTGCTGCAGGACGGGGGTGCACTCAGCTGGAGGGAGACACACTGCACCTCAGGAGGGGTGTCCTCCTCTGGACTTACCAACAGGACAGTCCTGATAAACAAAACCAGCAACACAAAAACATTATAGTCAAGGCTGTGATGGCTGAGGATATTTAAGGCTTTAAGACAATAAAAAAAAAAAAAAAAATGAAACATCAGACAGTATTCCAACTTACATGGTTTTAGATCTGTGAGAAACACTGGGAAGTCCCTGCTCGGTCCTCATGAGTCTTTGAAAGGATATCCCTAGAACAGTTTGTTTGTGCTTGTAAACACTGCCACCACATGGTCACACACGGGATACATGTCTGTCTATATTATCAAATGATGGTCTTCTTATACCTGGTGCCCTCATCTCGTGTTGGAGGGAGCGCAGGAGACGACGGCAGGCCGAGCTGCAGGGCTCAGGCCATGACAGGAAACGGTGGAACAGGCTGTAGGCCTCCTGCAGCAGCCCGCAGTCTGCAGGCACATGAGGAGCCTGTGGCAGAGAGACCAGACTTCACATGGACAGTTCAAAGAGTATAAGGTCATTCCTTCTTTACTATCTAAACATATAATCTCACTTTTAGAAGAGCAGAGGAGAGGAGGAGAGTGAGAGGCACCACCAGCTCGTACTCACACCGTAACAACACCTAAAACAAAAGCAACAGAAACTCATATTAACTCATATTAAAGATCTGCACCCTTTTGTTAAAAGCAGAGTGTGTTTTGTCTCCACAGATGTCTGCTTTTACAAAACACTAAAGCAGGACAAAACAGACTCTTTTCTGCTACTACAACTTTTCCCAAAGTCCAGAGCTTCACAGCGCCTTAATTGATCAGAAGATCCCAAGGTGACCCCCGAAAAGTAATACTACAGGGGCCCAGAACAGCAGTTTGGAAACCCATGTACTCCTGCACACTCCCCTTCCCTCCAACTGCTGCTCATTGCTCTGTATTGTTTTTCTGCAACAAGAGCAAGAGATTAAACTTTACATGCATGTGTGTGCCATCAGCCCAATTACGTCATCCACTGCTGATACATTGTGAAAGATAAAAAGATAATACAGAACAGTATGTGTCGGACCTCTTCAGTTTTACTCAGTATTTTGTTGAGGAGGATGAGGAAGTTTTGTGGATCTCTCTTCACCAGTTCCTCCAAACACCAGCGGTTAATGCAGAGTCCGGCTTAAAGGAAACAAAATAAATGACATGTAGGAGACCGTTTCTGCTTTTGGGTTTCATAACAGTGACAGAAACACTGGACAAAAGTATATATAACAACTTTAACTCATTGCTTTCAAATACATATCTCAAAAAGGTTAAACTCCAATATGTTCAGCTTAAGTTTGAGATGTCCAGAGATGGATATAGGTAGATTCAGAGTAGTAAGCTTTATTGTTTGGTTGAGAAAATCAATAAAATTGTTTTCGAATCTTGATATTGGAACCCTTTTGCAAATATTTCCTGCCCTTGTTGTTACTTACCGTTCCAGAGCTGTTTATCAGGAGTGTCTAGTCCCAGGTCACACAGGCATCTCTCCAGAACATGTTCAATGCGGTCTTCAGTGCATGAACTCTGCTCTGTTTGATGCGGCTGGTCCATCATCATCTGCAGAAATAAACAGGAATGCAATACAGGAAACTCCTATTCTTAATTTGTTCAGTGTCTTCTTCTGTTCCTTTCAACTCATCGCTCTTCCTCCACTGAGACAATGACCCAGCCTGCAGATCAGTATGAAAACAGTAAGTCTGTAAGTCTATAGACATCACAAGTGTGGGGACAGAGGAAATAATGCCACTTCCTGATCAAACCATGAGTCACTGACAGAGGGACAGAACAGACCAAAGCTGGTAGAAGCAGCCACTACTTCTCCTTTTTCATTCTTAAACGAGCTGACAGCAGGATTTTAAATGAATGAATGGATCATTAATTTTAGGTAAAACTTCCGGACCACATATTGGAAGAAAATGGAACTGACACAATGAATTTAACAAACTAAACCAAAGAGGAGAGGTTAGCAAAGTCAGCCTGTTTTAAGACCTGGGCTATAAGGAGCACATGACACTGTGATGTCTGGGCTGCAAACAACAATTATCTCTAAATCAAATTTAAAAGCTATCAAAGTAATGTTATTATAGTGTCATACACAGTAAATAGTTGAAAATACATTTGGCTACTCTCCCCACCTCGGCTCATGACAAACCAACACAAGATATTTATAGGTTTAACAAATAGGAGGTGCAGTATTGTTCTGCAGATCTGATACGTCCAGCCACAGCTGTTTAACAGGAAGCAGGTGTTGGTTCATTGTCTGGACATTAGCTTTGTCAAACTCCTCAATGAACTGCTCATACAAACAAGTACAGTTAATTTAATATAATGTAATATATGTTTATTTTACAATGGAAATCAGAAGTTATTGTCTTTTTAATAATTGGATCACACCACAGCACTGCTCTGCCACTCACTGCCTGGTTTTGAATAGTAAATAATACATTATTGTTTCGATTTTGTGTTAGGAATAATTTATTGACTATAGGTGACGTGGCAAGTCTAGGAAAGTCATAATGTGATTAATGGACTTTCACTTCTTTAGGGAAATAAAGGAGAAATTAATCTGCAGAGTAATCAACCTTCCAATGTTGATGCTGATGCACAGGTTTCGACAATGTTGTTCACAAAATCTTCCCCAAAATCGATCATCTGCTTCAGAGCCATCAGTATAAGCTTTTTGATTTGATCATCCTTACAGATTTCAGAGTGGTAGTTCTTCACCGGGAAGATGCAGTTCAGCGGAATACCCAAAGCAGCACTGAGTTTCTCCATCTAAAGATTAAGCATTTTATTTGATGTTACTAATACAAAAATGATTTTAAAAAAGTAAAAAAAAAAAAAAGATACGCTTCCATCAAGCAGCGCAATATGATAAAATATGCCTGAATAAAATAATGTAAATGTAAAGTGACTAAATGGGTTATTGACTCAAACAAGACTAAAACAAAACAAACTAAAACGAGAGTTAAAATATGAGTACTGTCAGAGAAGGGTGAAATATACCTGATTTTTCACAAACTTGCTTTTATAGACTTTCCTCAAGTCTGACTGGACCTCTGGGCAGGCTTCATCAATTTTGGTAAGAATAGCCATTTGAGGAATCTGGTCATGAGAAATGTTAACTGAGTAGAACCCGTAAATGGAAAACAAACGTAAAAATATTATACATTATATTTTACCCAAGTCTCTAGCTGCTCGTCGAACGTCTCTCATCTTGTTCATGAGTTCATCACTCATTATACTGACCGTACTGGACGAGACGACACACACCAGAACATGTGTTTGGTCGTTGATAGTGGGGCTGCTGTTGTAATGGGTGTCTGCACTTGTAAATGGGGACTGTGGATTAAACTGAGAGCAACATATAAATGGTTGTAAGTGACACTTCCACAACAGTTTAAAAGAGTGTTTTGTTTTCTCTGAAGCTCACCAGGTAGCCGTCCTTCATGTGTCCCTTCATGGCCAGTTTGATGTCATCCACACAGATCCCTTTGTTTTCACATTTCTCCAGGCCCATTATGTCATTGAAGACAAATGGATAAAAGGTTCCAGGTTTCATCTTTTGTATTTTGTGTGTTTCATACTGCCAATATGTAGTGACACACACAGTGTTATGTTACACTCACAACAGAATGACATATTCCTCATACCTTGATGGTGAAGGAGTCTTGGCCAACACTAACTAAAGCTTGTCCACTTATTCTGTTTCGTAAAGATGTCTCCACAGAGTTGATAAAACTGGACTTGCCAGCGCCTTGTGGCCCATGAAGCAAAATCCTGAGGTGCTCAACATCCTTGTTGACTGGCTGATAATCATAAATGTATTGCAAATAATCTTCTTTTTCTCTGATGAAAGAATTGTCAGAACTAAGTTGATTATCTTCAAATGAGACAAATATAGTTTGTTATGAAACTCAACAAGTCCAGACTCCAGAGGAACACTGGCTGACTCACATCTGGGTGACAGAACCGCCTTGTCTGTGAGCCACTTACAGCTCAACACTGAGAGGATAGAGTCAAGCGCAAAGCCCAATTTCATGTGCCACACTATGGTCAATTTACAATTATAGATGAATTGTCCTTTTAGTTGTGGCTGAAATTGTTGCTGTATTTTTATTCATTTTCAATTAATTTCTATTTTTTAGCTTTGGGTAATTACAATATTGTCATTGAATTTGAAGACTGTTATTTTGCACAAAAAGAGATACATTGAAGGCTCCCACACTTACAATGGTGGTATTTTTCTCCAGTCCCCATCAAGAACTGATCAAAATGAAGAACACAAACATTAGCTTTGTCGTACTAGCCATCATTAAGATGCAGTATATTTAGGGTGACCAGATGTCCCACTTTACCCGGGACAGTCCCCGTTTTTAGTCCTTTGTCCCATGTCCCAATAGATTTCTCCAAAACCATTGATTTGTCCCAGTTTTACTCGTAATCTGTCCCAGTTGTCCTGGTTTTGGCCAATGTAGTCCCCAAAATCACATACTTCGCTTGAAAATGAATGTCTTTGGCCCATGTGAATATCAATTACAGAGTGTAAACCAATTCAAAATCTCAATTCAGGATGCAGATTGGTGAGTGTCTTAAGTTTTACCATTCATCGTGGGCAAAGACTGTTTCGATTTGGAACACCTGTGGCCGATTCCCGAATATTGTCCCAGTTTTTCAGTTGGAAAATCTGGTCACCCTAAGTATATTGCACATACCTGTAGGAGAGGAGGGTCTTGGTTTTGAGCGAAACATCTGAAAAAGAAAGTACTGGTAAGTAGCAACATATTTGAGAATGTATTGAGAACGTCTTATGTTATAGGTAAAGATATAAATATAATACGTTTGTGCCACAAAGGTACCTAAAGCTACACACTTGAAATTAACCAATTCTCAATATGTTTTACAATATAGTTAAAATATACATTGTACAATATATTTATCATATTCTAAATATTTCATACACGTACAAATATTCTAAAAAATGTACTGTGTATTTATCAAATACTGAAAAAAACAAAAGCAAAATTAAATAGCTTTACCTGTTTCAGTGTAGCCTATGCACGATCTGGTGCAGCTGCTGCCAACTGATGCCACGTCTAGACTGTGAAAGAATGTATCGTTTCATTGACCAATTTATTGTGACGCTTGTTTTTGGACAATGAGGCTCACCAAAGTTGGAAACAATGACTTTATCGCCATTACAATAAACAAAGTGTTACAATGAACTAATGCATTTAGTGCCACTGGGAAACAACAGAGAAACCTGGGAAGACAAATTTCTTCTTACATATTTTTTAACTGTCATTGACTCATCTTTTCAATTATTTATGCGTATAGATTAAAATGACATGCACTGAAAAACTATACAAGAGCACAAGACTAAATGAGAGGGAACATGGAACAGTATCAGGGTCATTTGTCTGAACCACAGATGCACAAAATGATTATGACAGACTGGCCTTTGGTTACAAAACTGCTGAGTCCATATTCATGTCTGGTATATGAACTCATGTACTTGTATTAAATGTTATATTTGATGTACAATAATGATTAGAGTCAGCATGCGACAAAGCGGTGACACTAGTTAAACAAAGGCCGGGGCGACTTCATATGAGGCAAATTCTCGCCACGTAAAAAGTTTCTTCACCAGGAATGAGAAGGGAAATAATAATCTAGTAAAAATAACATATGCCCACCAAACAGAATCATTTTGGGTAAATTGTCAATAAAAAACATTAAAAAAGCACAACACTTACATTCAATCAATTCATGCAAAAAGATAAATAAATGTAATATGACATTCTTCCACTTCTTAAATTATGTAATTTGTACCTGCTCTCGAAGTGTGTCCTGGTGCCTCTGCAACAGCAGATTTAAGTTCTAACTCCTCCAGCAGCAACAAACCATGAAGCATATTGACTTCCTTTCTGTCACACGTGATTTCTTAGAACCTTGCAGGATCAGCCCCTCAAACTAATAAAAAACAACAACCCAGGTGTATGCATTAATGAAAGAATAGCATTGCAAGATGCAGAATAAAATACGTTTTTTCTTGTTAACTGGGAATAAAAACACTTCTCCAGTTCAACAAAATGATCCTTCATTAAACCACATACAGTAACCTGAATACCTGCAGCGAACAGCGAGCTGTTTCCTGTGTCAAGAGCAAACAGCAGAAGAGAAGATCACACTGTATGAAAACTAAAACAGACGCTAAATATACAATTCAACAAGTAGGATGTTTATTAGTCAAATATTTAGATTTTTACAGTACAAAGTAAGAGTATCTTAAGAAAACAACACAGCATTTTGTAAAAACAAATATATTTTTAACCTTAATAATATTTAACTCTTTGTGTGTAACTTAATGTTTTTTTTGCCCCATTTTTTCTAAATCTCATTATTGAGTGTTCTAGTCAACCGTACCATCTCAATTTTCCCCAACTCAAATCTGTTTTGAAAAAAAACAATGTACCTTTTTTCTCTCTATTGTTTGTACTCGGGTTTCCCCTAGCCCCAAAAACAAGCTGGTCATGTTGGCCCACAATGACAGCGCTCATGGTCGCAGCGGCTCAGGACTACATCTAACATCTAATCTGCAACATTTTGTTGCATTATTGTTCTATGAGAAATAAAGCACTTACTTACTTACTATAATTTGGCAGAGATTGCCGTGATGATGGAAATTTTAAACACCTGTGCACTAACAACTGCTGCACCTTGTGAGACAGAATCACCAGCCCCACTGGGATCGATTGGACTTCGAGCCGATATCCTGAATGTCTTACTTTTCTATGGTTTAAATGAAAACCAAATGTACTTGGATTACATAATAAATGATGAACATGAAGTGAAATGAGCAAGAAATATGTATAAAAAATATGCTTTAAAAAATATTAGAAATATAGAATTTCTTAACTGCTGTATATGAAACTATATCACTGCTCCAGTATGGGTATGTCTCCATTTGTCTCTCTATTTCATCCTCTTGTAGATGTAAATGACCCTTCGGCAGTTTGGACACCGGTGCTCTACATCTTGACAGGATTCAAGGCAGAAGGGGATGCAGCTGCAGAGGCCACACCTGAAGGAGGCATTAGACTTTAGATTAAGCCTATAAAGAACAAGATTATTGTTTGGATTATACTAATGTTAATACCCTATAAGGCAGAGTCCCCCACATATGAGCCAGGCCATGAGTCCCGCTGTGTGCTCAGTGTGGGTTATTACAGACTGCTGGCAGTGAGGGCACATAGCCTGTCCTGGGACATCCTGCAGGACGGAAGCCACCACTGTAGAGCAAAACCACATGCAAAACATAACACATTCAAATAACTCAAATAACACAGCATAGGATTTTTTTGTGTAGGATGAAAATTCCTGTACGACTAAGAGCTTACAAACATCCTCTTAATTTTTCTTTTTAAAGCGTTATCAGTTTCTTGCTGTTCTTAAGGAGCACCTTTGGCATCGCTGGCATTTTTATTTATCTTTTCAGCTTTACAACTGTTTTGCTGCCCTTGTGACATAGCAACGCGTGACCTGGAATGTTCCACCATGTGGCTTTAAGTTAACAACAGTAAACAAGTTAGTGTTGCCATAGTTTCCACATAAAAGAGGTGATTATGTTTTTGCAGTAAGTCTGTGTAAACCAGCAGATGGAGCCAAAGTGCAGCCCAGTGCCTGGTCATACTAGCGATGTACAGGTTTTAAAGAAACTCTCTGAGCATCTTCACTTTTAGTTGGAGGTGTCAAATTGTTAAGATGTATTAGGCTGAATATGTTTCACACACACTGGCTCCGCATGCAACTTTCAGTTTGGACAAATTGGATAGCAGGTTCTTGTTAGGCAACAGTAAATAAATAGGAATGTTCCAAGGAGGAGCTAATCAAAGAAATCCAGGAGACACCTTGCATTTCATGTGTGTTTTTATCATTTAGCATAACTTTGTACAGGCTTCAATTATTAAATTCAACAATCATCTGTTGTAGATACATACTGCTATTGCATCTATATAGGAAATACTGTATCTCCCACATAGGCGACTGAAAGAGTGTTTCTTACTTGCCAAAAAATGACACTTAAATCAGTGGTTCCCAACCTTTTCTCCAAGAAGCCCTTCCCTGCCCGTCCAAAACCGAAGGCCTCCCAAATGCATTAGACCATAAAAATAATAGCCACTTAGCATTTATTTGAAACAAATTTATATACACAATATAGAGACATTTTGGCCATTCCGCCTTTGCTGTGCCTGATCCCATCAGCTCTCGGGAGCTAAGCAGGGAAGGTACTGGTTGGTACTTGGATGGGAGACCATTTGGGAACATCAGGAAGCCTGGGTGAATGTAGTGTGTGAGTGAGTGGTTGGTGGTGGCCAGAGGGGCCGATGGCACAGACTAGTAGCCTTGCATCCGTCAGTCGACAGGGCAGCTGTGGCTACCACCACCAAGTCCAGAGGGAATTAAAAAAGTGTCCAGAAAAGCACTATATGCATTATTATTATTATTATTATTAGATATAATAAGGGCATGACCCCTCCTGGAACCGCCACCTTAACGTGGTGGAGGGGTTTGAGCGCCCAAATGATCCTGGGGACTATGTTGTCGGGGCTTCGTGCCCCTGGTAGGATCTTCCATGGCAAACAGGTCATAGGTGACGCGTCAGACAAAGAGCGGTTCAGAAGCCCCTTATGAGAGACCAACAGGCCCGGTTAAAACCATGAGGCCGTCCTTTTGTGGACCCACCACCTGCAGGGGGGGCCATAGGGGCTGGTGCAATGTGATTTGGGCAGCTCCGACGGCTGTCTCTACGACCCGGCAACGGACAAGTGGAAGAAAATGGATGGATGGATAATAGGGGCATGGTCAGTCCAAGGGCAGAGGACACATCGGAGTGCAGTATAGATTTCACACTTACCTGTTGTGGTGAAGACTGGGGCTTGGGCCTGGACCACAACTACCAGACACACAATTAATATAATTTGTAAATTTTGAAGAAGCAAAATATACAAGCAAATTTATAAAAATACATTCCTAAATAAATAAAACAACACATGGGAATTTCCATGTCTCATACTATACAGGTTGTTCGTTTAGGTTACTCTCTGTGGTAACTGACAGTGATTTCAGTTCGTGCTAACCTGATGTGGTGGGTATTGGAGCGTAGGCAGGACCTACACAGAAAGCAAAGAGTTAAGTTATACAGACAAAACCCAGGAGCAGCACAAATAAATAATGGAATAAATAAATCAATGTGCCTCCTTGATGATAAGCCCCTGGTGGCGGTGGGTACATAGCTGGCTGCTGCCCTCCTGGATGATAGTGCATGGGTGGCCCGGGGTATGGAGGGGCTGACTCATTCATTACGTAGCCGTTATCCATAGTTCCTGAGTAAAAATATTTAGAAGTAATGAAGTTCCATATTCCGCAAAAACAGTGTCTGTGTGTTTTTACATTGTAATGAAAATAATAACTTGTTGACAATGACAATGACTACTCTCTAAACCTTTTTCAACAAGGAAGTTCATATTGAAGTGTTTTCACAGACCCATCTGCATCCATTTTACATTTGATTCCGAACACTCAAAAGGCACTTTAACTTAAAACAATGATTTAATGCTAAGCACACCAGGAAGTCTCTCAAGGCATACTGGATGAAAATGGTTGATATGAAAACGGTCATCAACTGTAATTTAAGATGAGAAAATTGATAACAGAAGATGTAAAAATGCCACATTTCATCATATTTTATTACGGTAGACTTTGAAACATTTTTATGGTCAGTGTTAGAAGGCACAAATAAATTGAATCCCGTCTTTCTCAGTGGATACAAAGTAAATGTTCAGTCAATGTCTTCACTAAGACAACATAACTAGCTACTTTCAAACACTTGACACGGATGCATAAAGCTGCTTCTTATATTTTGTGTACAGAATAAAGAGAGTTAAGTTTCCATACCTGTGCATTCTCAGTCACTCAAAGATTAACCTCAAAACAACCGTCTATGGCTATATTCATATGAGACTTTACAGCAAAAAGACCTCCCACTTCCTCTCCTGTTTCTAGTAAATGGTATTTAAATGGTCTCATAAATGGTATCAGTCTGGTACTGAGAGATAAAATGACATTTCTACTGGCACTGACTCCATGGAAGTCTGGTGGTTCCTAAACAGCACCATTTGATCACTACTTGCTTGTCCCATAGCTCAAATAAATGATGAATGAAAAGAAATGTATGCAATTTATTATTACCGTAATTCTATTTTACTCTTTTAGACAAAGAATACTGTTGTATAGGTTGAAGGATTCATTCATTTATGTTATGATTATTTTATAATTAGATATGTTTAAAATGTTTGGGCTTATGTTACAGTTGACGTGGCAGACATGGGAGCGTATTTAAGCCTGCACGTACGCTGGTAAACCACATTCTTGCTCTAGGCCCATTTCCTGATAACAGTTGCAAAAACATCTAAGCATCAAGGACGTTGGACAAGCTGGCAGTTTGTGACCCAGCCCACGAGACACGGAGTCAGAGAGTAATAAGTTTAATAATATGTTTGAATGTGTTTAACATATTTGTGCTCTTATTTACAGTGAATAATGATAAGGGGAGGTTCAGGACACGCACGCACACGCTGCCCAAAACCTCATTCTTGCTCTATTGCTCTTCTATAAATGTTAACCCATGTATGAGTCTCGAGGACGGTGCAGTGACACAGTGGAAGTGGACCTAATCAATGAGGAGGCGCCACCCGCTCTAGGTCATACTAACAAAACATCATACGTGGAGAAGAAGACCACATGGCTCATTGAAAATTAATGATTGTGTTTTTATGTGCTGGGTGCAGGGACATGGGCCGTGCAGAGCGCCTGCCGTAAGCCCCGCTTAGATGTAGGCTGCAGGGAGAATTAGATAAGCACCCAGAGCTCTGTATTAGAATTGTAAACAACAGGGAATAAATCTTTCTTGAATTTAACTCATTGAATCTTGGTTTTCCTTCCAACAGACGAACACAGCAAGATACAGGAAAAAAGTGTTCAGGTATCGCTACTGTAAACAAAGTATTTATACTATAGCAGAAAGACACCGCTTAATCCCACTAAGGTTCCTTTCGCACTTTGGGTGTATGGTGGGCCGATATGGTCATGCTCGCCACTTTCTTGCAACGTTTTTGACGCCGTATTTTCAAAATAAAACGCCGCTTTTTACGCCGCACGCCGACCGGCGTAAAATATATTTTAATATAAATGCTAATGATCTCCACCTTGAAGTTTGGACAGCCTGTAAAATGGATGGTTTTGTAACCAATGGGAACAAGCCAAACCCTTCACTGCACGGCAAGAGCAGCACCATCGATGTATCTGGGCTGAAACCAGGAGGATACTTCTGTCTCAGACAAGTTGTTTTCTACTGACAAATAAAAAGCGGTGTGCTCTTCCACTGTTACTGTAAGTAGATGTTAACTAGTTACAGTGGAAGAGCACACCATCCATTTTACTGGCTGTCCAAACTTCAGGGTGGAGATCATTAGCATTTCTATTAAAATATATTTTACGCCGGTTGTCGTGCGGTTTAAAAAGCGCCGTTTTATTTTGAAAATACGGCGTCAAAATTGCCGCAAGAAATTGGCGAGCACCATATCGGCCCACCATAGATAAGCCCTTTGATATGGTGGGCCAATATGGTCATGCTCGCCACTTTCTTGCGGCGCTTTTGACGCCGTATTTTCAAAATAAAACGCCGCTTTTTACGCCTCGCGTAATACACTGAGATCTCTGATTCCTTTTGTATTCTTCTCCTTAACCTCTCAGTCTTTTTTGATCGCATTGATCACACCATCTTCAATGTCTGTTGGCAGCTCTGGCTCAGCTATCACCGGGTTCATCCAGTAAATCCCACACTCATGGTTGGTGCTACCTCCCTCCTCTTCATCATCTACAACAGGTGCCACCTAAACGCAGTCACCTTGACATGACCATCTATCTCTCTCCACCTCCACTGTCCCAACACTAACCTTATGACTTCAACACCTGATCTTTTTAATAATTCTCATGTGAAGCATTTTTAAGAGTCCAAATATGTTTTCTACAATATCATTAGAATAGATAAAATAAATAAAATAAAATAATAATAATAATAGCAGCAGTGATATCACAGTTCAAAATTTGGGTTCAGGAATTACTGACCTATTATTGGTCGGGTTGCATAGGGAGGGCCTGGTTTGCAGAAAAACAAAACAAGTAAGAGTTGTGTTACATTTTGAAAAAGAAACAACACTCCCTGAATGTCTACAAAAACATATTCCTTAAAATTAAAGGCTACTAGGTGTTTCTATCAAAGTAAGTTGCCTATGTGGCTCAGTCCTGTAAGTCCAAATACAGTAGTCTATTAAAACCGTTCACAAGACAAATGTGCAGCAGATGGGTGTTTGTCTCAAATACAGTATGCGTTTGCTTATCATGCACTGATACATGGCTATGTTCAGTTAATACAAACCTTGTAAAGTGGTCCCTGGCGCATAGTAAGCACCTGTTTGAAGAAGAAAAAGTTAGTATTAGCGATGCAAACACAAATAAAGAAATGCATACATTGACCCACCTCCTGCTGGATGTCCTCCTTGTCCACCTGGGTAGTTTGAGGGTGGCCCTGGGTAAGGAGGGGCTGATCCATGCATAGCTGAGCCTGTGTAGGATGTACATTATTATTGATTCACTAATATCAGCATCAGATTAATTTCTATATCTTCTGTTCCCGTTTCTGAAAAAGGCCTTTATCTGTGTCTAGATTTAACACAGTGACACAAACACAACCCCCAGTCTCGTGGGGGGCTGACTTAAACTCAAGTCTGTGTGGTGGGTGTGGACGCACAGACCACTTCCTCTTTGCTTCAGGGAGAAGTGAAACAAATCATCTCTGGAGCAGATCACTTCACATGAACACAGCAAACACAGTGGCACTTGATGCAATAAAAAGCAGATATTTATTAAACAATCATTGAAATATTCTTCCATTAGTTAATTGTTAAAGCCTTCTTAAATTTGTTGTAAAAAAAAGAAAAGAAAAGATTAACAGATAAGTTGTACAAACTACGTAAGCAGAATTTTTCAATCGGTAAGCTACTCATCAATTCAGTAACTTACATCATAATATGTTTATATGACTGCAAATTAATAGCAGTAAGCCGCCCTCTATCACAACATGGTTAAATGTATGATAACCATGTATTTACACATATTATACAAGTCGATACAGTGAATGAGTACACACAGACATCGATACAGTGACATGTCCCTTGCTTTTACATTGTACACATTCAAACGACAAACTTGTTATAAACGTTTGTAAATGTGGATAATTTTTTGGCAGTTTGGACAACGGTGCTCCACATCTTTACAGGAATCAACGCAGAAGGGAATACAGCAGCAGAGGAAGCATCTGAAAGAGGAAAATAGTATATAAATATTAACATTTCAATAACTTTAGTCTTTTTGGATGAGATGGGACACAACCATAAAAATAACTAGGCTACTTTCTGAAAACATGTCGCTGATTAGAGCCGTCCATTAAAAGGTTTTACACAATCTGTTAATGTCTTGATATTTTTTCTTTTTATAATTTAAATACTTATAATGTCGTATTGTCCTCAACTTTTTACTAGAATAAAAACTGTAATGAGTAAAGTGCAATTACCCAAATATGGTCAATCCCCCACAGATGAGCCAGGTCATGAGTCCAGGGGTGCGCTCAGTGCAGGTGGTCACAGTCTGCTGGCAGTGAGGGCACACAGCCTGTCCTGGGATGTCCTGTAGCATTGGGCTGACCAGCATGTGAGTCACTGTGGAGGACAATCACACATTACTTATAGGTGTAGACAATTACCTCTGACACTCTTTTAATGGCATTACGTCACAGGTCTATGATCTCTATTGGCCACTTAATTTATTCATCCATCATGATGTATTCATATATATTCAGTCAAAGTGGATTGCCATGTGATACCATGTCTGAGCCAATCTGCTCAGCTAGTATTGTACTCACATTAAAGGCAATACAATAGGCTAACAGCAGTGGTAAATCAGGATGCAAGGATGAAACGGTTGTTATACCACCAGCAGAGGGAGCCAATGTACAAAAACAATATAATGACTAAACGCTATTTAATTCTTTAAACTGTTACCAGATACAAGAATATACAAGAAGGCTTTTTTGACAATGACTGAGGATGTGGTTTTTCATATTTCCAATATGTTTGTTTTAAGTTTCAAATATAATAATTTTCAGATTGTGTTTGCAAAGAAAAGCTACAGACAGAAATTTGAGAAGATTTTCCTCCCACTGCAGTTCGTTGACCATGAGGTTATTTTTAGTATCACTTAGTGAAGCATACTAAGCATACATACAGTACAAGAGTAAATAGGGGGGTTGGATAGATACACTGTCCACTACATTATACGTAGAGCAAATATTAGAAACACTCTGCTAACCTGTTCCCGTTGGCACTGGAGTCGGCACATAACCTGTTAAAAGAAAATAAAAGGATCACATTTATAGAAAGGTAAAAGCGAAAGTTAAGGGAAGCACTTAACAGTTCAATAGAAAGGTAATTGGATGGAAATTGCATGGTATCTGAAAGTGTAATAACATGGTAATTGTGATAATTACAATAAAACAAGAGACACTTCAAATGTATTCCATGGTAATAAGATTAGTCATTCTTGTAACCATAACTATAATACACTATCAAGACTATTACTTGATACAAGGATTACCAGGAAACATGGCAAGTATCTTCTTGGAACTAATACAAACTGGGCAACAAAATTGCCATGTTATTAATCTGCTTTTAAGTAAAGTGCAACAAAACTATGTTTAGTCATTTTTACTAACCTTGCTGTGGTGGGTAAGGAGGACCTGTTTCACAAAGTAAAAACATGAGACTTAACAATACACAATGTTTATTACAAGAGAATTTGTAAAATCATGCTCCCTACCTCCTTGGTATCCCACTTGAGGTGGTGGGTTCATTCCAGGCTGCCCACCTGGGTAATTCATTGGTGGTCCTGGGTATGGAGGGGCGGAGTCAGCTGGGGCATATCCCTTTTCCATCTTCAAAGACTTCTGCAATTAGATCTTTTATTAATAATATTCTGATTTAAGCTGTGTTGACAGTGTTAACAGTAGGTGCAACATTACACACTATACAATAACAAAGTATGTAACAGGAAGTAAAAGCTTTAAATGCATAAAGTAAAAGGCTGCCTAAACACAGCACACTTAAACAAGGGAAGCAATAAACTGAACTGATTTTCCCAGAATACAATGACATCCTCTTTTTATACAAATCTGTGGTAATACGAGCTCGTTTTCCCTCACTTGCCCAAAGGTAAATTTACAGATATATCTAGATGTTGATTGTTGAAGGATCAAATCTGTTTTAATATTCTTATTTAAAACAGTCAGTATATTAATCATCCCCTTAGAATTACCCAGTTTTATCTGCAAACTGTAGTTTTCAGATATTTGTCTTTGCTAAAAACCTCAAAAAGGCTCAAAACTCGCAAAAACAAAAAAGTTATACTGTGTGCAGAAGTGGTCCAGGAACAAATATATTTGAACAACTCGATTTCGACAAAAAATGTCTGCTAGAAGCTTATAATTCTCGGGGATTCACCATCTCTTCTACGCTTGAATTCTGCTTGTGATAAGAGATGTGGCCTCGGAGTTTACCGTTTACTCCATTAGTGTGTCTGTCTCTCATGTGGACCATCTCTATAATCCAATCTGTGGCCATTAGTATTGCAGTTCCATTAGTTTGGTCCTGCAATGGATCAATAATTAAATTACCACTTTCCATGTCTCTGTGTGTTCTGAAAAACAACAGGAGGAAAAAATGCCCCACCCCTTCCCCTGGACTTTCCCACAATTTTTCCCTGGAATCAGTCAAGCCATGTTACTTGAAAATTAAAACATAACCTTTGCACATCAATTCTGTCCACCATCCCACGGCCTTGCCCTGCTTAGCTCTGTACGAGACGGCAAGTTTAAGATGTTTCGACTGCCATAATGTAATAAAACACTGATAATGTGCATATAAACGATTATCTTTTCCACTTGGCAAAAGAAAACATTTTAGATGGTCAACTTGTAGACAATAAGTATGTAGTTCCTACCTGTGCGTTCCCAAGTACCAGCAAATGCGCAGAAGTGTTTCCCTTTCACTGGAGGGAAAAAATATGGTAAATTTTTCGTGCGTGACCACAGCAGAGTAAAGGCTCCCTTTCTTGATTCTTCTGTACTAGACCATAGCACGTCTGGACGCGCCCTCTCCCACATGAACACCTCCCCTTCTTAAATCTGATTGGGCAAAGTTGCAAAGAAACTAAGCTGTCCAATAAGTGAGAAGTGTAATTATTACATTATACTTTTCACATGAGCAAATGTGTGGATCTACAGTAACAGGGTTTTTAAACTGCACAAGTCTTTGGCAAAAGCTCTCACATTTCAACCCAAAAAAAAAAAAGAAATCTGACTCATGGTTCAAGAATGTTAATGTAGCCCACATGTTGATGCTGTCGCGGGAAATCATTTATCCACTGTGGCTGTGTCACTTTTTAGTATAAATCCTTCCGGTGTGATATTTATTTATGTGGTTAAAATCCAGACCAACTCCATCTCCTACAATTAGCTTTGTGTAAACAACAGTGGTTACTTAAGGAATGCATGGTATGTAAACATCAAATAATAATAAAGCTCGGATTAAAGTGGAACATTTTTCTCACTCTCCGTAATAGTAAGCCAGTGGTTTCATTTAACTGAATATTGCACCAGTGTTTTTATGGCAGATGTTGCAACCCAATTGTACCTTGTGAGGTCGTAACTCAGACATAAAAAACGATATCAGGCAGGCACACCCTCACAGCTCCCTAGGGACTTTGTGTGTACTTAGAAAAAATGCCATAAAAATTAAAATGTCAGTGTTCAGTGGATGTTCCTCAAATTTGCCTGGAGAAGTTCATTTTGGCTATTTCAGTTTTTTACATTAGCTTCCCAGAGCTGGGGCTGAAAAAAAAATAACACTTAACACCCTATGGTCCAAAACGTGGCCTCTACTTTTTATGATTTTAACCCTTTATTTAAAAAAAAAACACGTTGACTAAGGGACACCATTTTATATAAAAAAAAATTGTTTGCATATTTATTTCTGTAATGGCAGTTTTTAGAGGTAATTAAACTAAAACCAGTCGCAGAAAATACACAAACTAAACCTACTATCTGGTAGCCTGGAAAAATCCAGACTCACCGCTGTACCAGCCGGTGAGTCTGGTCACCCCTGCGTCGAATCCATTTCCCACAGCGGTAGATACGCAAGCAAACAGGAAGCGGAGTAAACCAATCAGCGAAGGGCGGCGTCTGCTGTTGATGTGGTGTTATTAGCGGTTTTGCGTTAATATTTGCGCAGGATTATGAATAACGAAACTCACCGACTGTCGATGTGTTTTTTGGTCATTTACCGCCGACTGGAGACACGCTTTCTCTCTTTCGTGCATCGTTCGTAGATTGTTATTGAGGGGACTTCCGCGTCCCGTGAGTGACGTTTCTCGCTAACAACACGTCACGGCCATTAAACGAATCTGATTGCACGTGAACGGATTGATTTTGCGGAAGCCGCGAACGAGGACTGGGTGACCAGACTGATCCCCCGCTGGATAAAAAAATACAGAGGGGAATCATTCTGGTCCCACCAGGCTAACTATCTGGTGGTCTTCTGGGCCGTTTGATCAATGCAGAGAAGACCATGCTGAGTTTGCACTGAAGCGCCGGCTTTCTGCATCACACCTAAAGACATCACAATGGCCACAAAGGCCTCTGCTGGTTGCTCCTTTCACACTTAAGACAAATGCCTTCCTGTGTCTTGCGCTAAAACAAAAGGTGATGTTTGCATGATCCTCTGAGCAGTATCACCCCCCATGCCCAGGTGACATCACGGTTTCTGGGTCCTGCTGTGTGCCTCGGCCTATTTAACTTGATCAGAAGCTTTGCCCGGCAGAGCTGACCATGGATTTCTGTGTGTCGACTCTCCGCACGTGTGTAAAATAAACGTTACATCTTTGAATAAGACAAATATCTTTCCAACCATTCTCCTTTATTGTGGTAAGAAATTCCACGACATTTCTTAGTGTGACTGATAAAGGGTTAAAGAGACTAGATGCAAGTGGGTCATTTTATACTCACCACTGCTACCTCAGGTCTTATGTGTAACTGCAGCTTCTATATTAAATGCATATTACAGGATTTTTGTTTGTTATCCAGAGTGATGTTAATGTCTGGAGATATATTCATGCAGTTCTTATATTTGAAGAGTCTAGTGGCGCTAGACTAGGGCAAGGCTAAAAGCATTTCTATGGTATCAGTTAGCCTGCATTGAAAACAGTCTGACCCACTCCACAGTGCGGCAAATCACTTATAACGCCAGACTACACATATAAATGTCTGAATAACTTTTGAAATATAACTGACCTTGTATCACATGAATTATCGCATTTTGAGGGACTATTTTCTCGCAGAACACTACGCCGCTGTGTTAGTTTACAGCCACAAAGTTGACGCTGCTCAAATATAAGTTATTTCAAATGCAAAATGGTAACAATGGTTACAAATTAGGCGCGGAGGACAGAAGGAAGGAAATAGGTACACGCTAAGTTTCGAAAAAGCTTTGAACATTTAACGATGCAAATGTTTAGTATTGTCATCTTTTGTGTGTGATTCAAAAAGCCTGACTTTAAGGAGCTAAAACGCCCAAGGTAGAATTAGTGGGAAAGCTCTTGTAGGTTTATACACTGATTCTGGGAGGGGGCCCTCTCCGAGAGGGAGGATTTTCCCCTTACCTTATATTGGCGGAAATGAGGGAATTATGAACACCCTACCTTGGAAGTCTACTCAGTTTGTTTTTTTAAATTCAGTTCGGTTTTTGTTTTCGTTTACGATGTTCATGTTCACAGTTGATGATTATAAGACAAGCAACCAAATAGAACCACCATATTTTTTACAATGCACAGTCAAAAGCTTAAAATAATGTCGTTGAATGTCAACGGATTGGGGAATCCAGTAAAGAGGGCAAGGGTGATGAATAAGATAAAGAAAGATGATGTACATATCATCATGCTACAAGAAACACATTTAGGAGCTTTGGAGCACGATAAGCTCTCAAAATTTGGGTATAACATTTTCTATAGCTCCTATTCACAAAGCCATAGAAGTGGAGTTGCAATACTCGTGACCAAAAAAATAAAGCTTGAAATTATCAAAGAAGTAAAGGATAAGGAGGGCCGATTTATTATTGCAAAGGGTCAAATTGAAAATAATCTTATGACATTGGTTAACGTCTATGCACCACCTGAAAGCGAAACGGCATTCTATAAAGAATTCTTTGATACGCTCACAGCAGAAGTAGAAGGGATCTGTGTATGTGGAGGGGACTGGAATATAGTCTTAAATTTGAAATGAGACACCACAAGTAAGAACAGAAGTAAAAAAAATCTCACGAAATTACTTAATACCATGTTGGGGGAAACTGGCATGGTGGACGTGTGGCGGAAGCTCCACCCAACTATGAGGGACTACACACATTATTCAGTGCCTCACTTGGTTCATTCAAGAATAGACTATTTTATTATGAGACAGGAAGATTTCTACCGGGTAACTGAGTGGTCACAGATGTCTCAGACCACAGCGCAATCTATTTAACTCTTAATTTGGGGAATAATCCCAAAAGTACTGTATGGAGATTAAATGTGGGGCTCCTTAACAATCAATCGCTAGTTGACTCAGTCACGAAGGACATTAAAACATTTATAGAAGATAATGACAATGGGGAGGTGGACGCATCAATGCTATGGGACTCGTTAAAAGCTGTCTTACGAGGAAAATTAATAGCCAAAGCAACATACATTAAGAAAACAAGAATTGAAGCATATAAAAGATTGACTAAAGATTTAAAGGACAAAGAGGAGAAATTTATTTTGAAAAAGGATCAGGACACCCAAAAAGAAATAAAAAAATGGAAATTGCAACTTGAAAAATACTTAGATGACGAAGTAGAGAAGAAAGCTAGATATACAAAACAAGCGTATTATGAACTAGGTCCAAAATCTACCAAGTTGCTTGCTAGAAAATTACGCAAACAACAAGCAGATTCAGCAATTTTGAAAATTAAAGACCCTACCTCGCAAATGCTTCAAACTGAGCCAAAAAAGATAGAAAAAACCTTTTATCAGTACTACAGAAAATTATATTCACTAGAGGACGCCCCTAACAAGGATTCTATAAGAGCCTTTCTTAATGAACTAGACCTTCCTTGTATAGGAGAAATACAGAATATTAGCTGAAATTACATCAAAAGAATTGGATAAAGCAATAAGTAGACTAAAGGCGAATAAAGCCCCAGGTAGTGATGGTTTCCCTGGTGAGTGGTATAGGAAATTTAGGGAAGAATTGAAGCCATTTCTTCTAAGAGCTTTAAACTACATCCATAAAGATGGCAAGACCCCTCCCTCCTGGAAGGAAGCAATTATTACGCTGATTCCCAAAGAAAATAAAGATAGAGAGAACTGTGCCAATTATAGACCAATATCAATTTTAAATGTGGACTACAAGCTATATACATCCATTATTTCTAAACGATTTGAAACCTTTATTTCGGATTTAATTGATGAGGATCAGACGGGCTTTATAATTGGCAGGCAAACGCAAGATAATGTCAGAAGAAGTCTTCAAGTAATTCACAAGATTACTAAAACTAAGCTTAAAGCAGCCCTGATCAGCCTTGATGCAGAAAAGGCTTTCGATCGAGTAAACTGGGATTTTTTATATCTAACGATGGAGAAATTTGGCCTCACTAATGACTCCATTCGGTGTATTAGAACAATTTACGATAAACCAACCGCAAGAATTAAAGTGAATGGCTCTCTGACAGACCGGTTTGAACTCAGTAGAGGCTGCAGACAGGGCTGCGGATTAAGCCCCACCCTTTTCGCTTTATACATCGAGCCACTTGCTCAGGCGATTCGGCAGAAAGATGATTTAAAGGGGATTAAGATCAATGAAAGAGAACAAAAGATTGGATTATTTGCAGATGATATACTACTATTTTTAGAAGATATTAACACATCCCTACCCAAATTAGTGGATATTTTGGGAAAATATAGTGTATATGCTGGATACAAGTTGAATATTTCCAAAACCCAAATATTACTTTTCAATCATTCACCCTCAAATGATACTGCACGCATGTATGATATAAAATGGAACGCTAACAAAATGAAATATCTCGGAGTATTTCTGCCGAAAGATTCTTCACAATTATATAACTTTAACTACGATCCAATAACCCAAAATATTAGAACAGATATCCAGAGATGGTCTACTTACCCTCTCGACTTAAGTAATAAAATAAATGTAGTAAAAATGAACATTCTCTCAAGGCTGCTTTATTTATTTCAATCCCTCCCTGTCAATATACCGTCTAAACAATTCACAGAGTGGGATAGGCTTATATCAAAGTTTATTTGGGATGGTAGGAGGGCCAGAGTTAGGTACTCGACACTGCAGTTACAAAAAGACAAAGGGGGTATGGCCCTCCCTAATTTAAAAATGTATTTCTATGCAGCTCAACTGCGTTACTTGTGTTGCTGGTGTGACCCTGGATATTTTGCCAGATGGAATAAGATCGAGACATGCATTCCTGGATATAATAATCAGACACTCGTGGGAGAGAACTATATACCAACTGATTTAATTGAATTTCTTGGCCCAATTACACAACTCACAGTGGAAATTTGGTATAGTGTAGCAAGACAATTGAAATTGAACAAAGAAAGAAAAATATTAAGATGGGTAGCTCATGACAAAGACTTCGAGCCAGGAATGCAGGACTCTGTGTTCAAACACTGGATCAACAGAGGGGTTACAGCCTTTTGTAATTTAATTAATAAGGGAGAAATAAGGAGTTTTCAATATTTCAAAGACAAATTTGGACTTAATAACCAGGACTTCTTTCGATACCTTCAACTAAGAGACTACTATAATAGAGAAATTAAAGATAGAAATGAACCTAATGCAGTTTGGGAGACATTGTGTGGTGCATATCAACAGAAAACGCGCAAGATTATTTCAAAGCTGTACACTAGTTTGATGTCTTGTCAGAAAAATACAACTCTGTATGTAAAAGAAAAGTGGGAAAAAGAAGCAGTTACCACAATCTCAAATGAAGAATGGTATACAATCTGTGAGATGTCACAAACATCAACAAATTCACAAAAATGGAGAGAATTCAATTGGAAAAATGTCATTCGATTCTTCATCACACCATCTATTAAAAGTAAACAATTGTCTACACAACAGATGTGTTGGAGGCAATGTGGCACTGTCGATGCCAACCATGCACATGTTTTCTGGAACTGCATCGGGATAAAACCGTTCTGGTCTTCTGTCCACTTTACTTTGTGCAAAGTTTTCTCATATTCTATTCCATTAACTTTCACCACAATGTATTTGGGCTCTATGCCTAATGTGAAGAAACCTGATCAATATTTGGTCAAGATATTATTATCGGCAGGGAGAAAAGCAATAACAAGAAGATGGCTCAAACTTGAGCCACCCAGCGTTACTCAGTGGATGGACATTGTGCAGGAAATATTCACCATGGAAAGAATGACCTTTATTTTAAGACTGAAAGAAGCTCAATTTAAAGAAAAATGGGACACATGGTTAACATATAAATTAACATTAGAAACTGTGTAATCTAAATATTTTCTTTTTTTTATCATGTTCACACGGCTGCTGTCTTATGTTTGATTGTTCATTTTACTTAAAGTATGTATTTTGTTAACATACACGTTATATATATATATATATATAAGATCAGGTCAATCCTGCTCAATCAGAGCCACCCCCTTAACTCGGTCTTCTCCCGCCAGAGAAGCGCCGTGAGCTCCAGACTCCGCTCTCTGAGATGCTCCAAGGACAGACTGAAGAACTCTTTTGTCCCTAATGCTATCAGGCTCTATAACAGAGCCACGTCAGGGAGGAGCAGAGGAGGAGGAGAGAGGGAAATGTCTTGAGCATTATCTAGCAGTGCCTTAACTTAACTTAACTTATCTTGTATTTATTGCTCTCTCTTTTAAATGTGTTATTTTAATTTTATAATTTTATTATTTTTAACTTCTTTTAAATGTGTAGATCCTGCTCTGCTTGTGTGAATGTGAGCAAGGGACTGATGAATAATTTCCTTCGGGATCAATAAAGTATTTATCTATCTATCTATCTATATATTTCTGTTAAAAAAAACAATAAAGATAAAAGTGAAAAAAAAATTAAAACAATAACCAATTTATTCCAAATTATTTCTGTTTCTTTATTTAAACATTTTTCTGTTTCTGTAATAAAGTGACAAAGCGCTTGAACATAGCACCAACGTTGTTAGTACTTCAGTATTTTATTTTTGCATTTCTGCTTACCCTCTTACTTCACAAGGTTTCTTCCATAAAATATAATATAAAACTAAACTCTTCAAAATGGTGCAAGTCAATCCAAGGCAATGTAACAAAGGTTGTATCCAACATGGTAAAGCTGATCATTAAAATGGGCGGGACATGCATTTGGGGCTTAAAAATAGACTTTAAAACAATTTAGGCCCTTCAGCAATGACATTTTACTTCTTATAATCTAAAATTAATGATTATTATTATTATTAAAAATGAAACAGGTGAAATAGCTGGTGATGGTGGGGCTCCTCCTGGTGGTAGTTGTCTACTACCTCATTGAACTGGATGTATGAGGTCACAGTGTCCGTATATTCATCCAGGTTGTTACCAGCCTTTAACGCTTCCCAGTCTGTTGTCTCCAAACATGAGCGCAGCTCCTCCACAGCCTCAGTGGTGAACTTCTTTATTGTGCTCACTACAGGTTTAGTGAGTTTCAGTCTTTGTCTATATGACGGGATTAAGTGAACCATCACGTGATCTACGTTCGAGACTTCAACTACTGAGTACAGAAGATGACTCAAGTACCTTCATTGAAGATGGACAACTCCTGTACGACTGAGAGCTTACACAGACATCACGTGACCTGAGAGTCCGAGTGCAGCGCGGGGGACAGCGTGGTATGCGTTGCTTATTGTAGTGTAATTGTGATCTAGCGTGTTCTCCTCTCTGGTAGGGCATTTAATAAACTGTCTGTACTTGGGTAATTCCTGGCTCAGGTGCCCCTTGTTAAAGTCACCAAGCACGATAACAAGAGAGTCCGGAAAAGTCCGCTCCATATGCAGAATCTGCTCCGCGAGCGTGCACTGAGCTTGAAGTATGTCCGTGCCCGGCGGTAGATAAGCAGCCACCAGAATGAATGAAACTATCTCCCGCGATGAATAAAAAGGCTTACAGTTAATGATGAGATATTCCAGAGCAGGAGAGCAGTGTTGGGAGATCGCAGTAATATCAGTACACCAGCTGCTGTTGATGTAGAAACAAACTCCACCGCCTTTTGTTTTCCCGGAGAGCCTCGGGTCCCGATCCGGGCGGAGAAGCTGAAAGCCCTCCAGGTGAACCGCGCTGTCCGGGAGTTCGAGAGGAATATGCTAGGTAAAGGCGTGCGTGCCCCGCACCTGCGAAGGCGAACAAGGGCCACAGCACGCTCTCCCTTCCGGCGGCGTTTCACTCTTTTGCGTAGTCCGTAGGGGTGATTGACCTGTCAGTAGCTCTTCCCGGGTGTAAGAGCACGCGGACACATAGTTGACGCACAAAAATAGACGCAACAGAGCGCACGAAAGCACCATGGCTACCTTCCTCGTGCCATCTAGGTAAGTTTGTGAGTTTTAAGTTAAATTATATAATGTAAATACGACACATTTGAATCTGAATTACTTTGTAAACTCATAAGGGCCATTGTTTTTCATTTAAAAGTATGATCACTTGAACTTGTGAATTTTGCCATATTGTGGACTGTGCAGTCCGTGGGGGCAAGGGAAGGTGCGTCTGAAAGTCACCGCTCTAATTCTGTGAAGGGAGAAGGGAATGGTTTCGTAAAGGCCCATAAGGCGATGACATGAGGTGGTGCTGACTTAGGACAGTGAGGTCACAAGACTGTCATAAGTACCACAAGAAATGAATCAGAAATGCTCAAACAAAACAAAACATCACTCATGAAAAATGCCTTGAGTGACCATTTAGTGTCAGCCTACTTTCTTACAGAAGATTTGATCAAGCTCTGGTACTTCATTGTGTTTGGCATTGTATGACACACTTAATTCCAACATTAGACACATTCTCATTTTAACACCTGAGATGAGTTGTTTATTGTGTTGCCAAAGTTTTCTTTTCTTTTCTTGATTAAGGCATTAAGAGACAGATACGCATATTAGTGTCATACTACATATCAAAATGGAAATTTCTCTTAAATAAATTGTAAGATTCAGTCGGAGTGTTGGTGAACCAACATGCTGTACCTTATTAAGTTTATATTTGTTCATCTGCTGAAAAAAAAAAGCAGGCATAGAAGGGTGTGACGGACCTGTTTAACCTCTTAACCCCCACCCGAACCGAGCACATTTTCTCTAGTTTGGCTTTACCCAAATTTAAAAGCTTCTGGAAAAAAGTATCAAAAGAGCGACGAAAACCAGGATGAAAATGCAGCAACCAAAAGCACGTTAAAAAAGTCAAATAACCAACAAATGAGAGTGACTTCTACCCCAGGGCTTCTGTCAGTCTACCCCAGGGGAAACTGTGGCTACAAATGTAGCTTACCACCATCAGCATGGAGTGAATGAACCCCCTCCCTTTCATGTGTGAAGCGCTTTGGGTGTGACTTGTGTCATATGAAAAGCGCTATACAAATAAGATTCCTTTCCTTTCCTAAAATTTTACAAAAGAGAATGTGCTTGGTTCAGGCGGGGGGTAAGAGGTTAAAAAAAAGGAAATAGGAATTTGCACAAATACTAGTTGACATAAGACGTGGTGGAGGTGGGTACATTACTGGAGTTGCCCACCTGGATAGTTCAATGGTGGCCCTGGGTATGGAGGAGCAGATTCAGTCGAAGGCGGGGCGTATCCCTTTTCCATCTTTGAAGTCCACTGTCGACCTTAACAGTGAAAATATCCATTCATAAAGCATTACCATACACACATTTCTGATTTCAAAAGTAAAGAGCAAGACTTAATGTAAACTCAATAATTATATCCAAATATTGAATCTTCTGCTACAGATTGTTTAATGTGCAATTACAAATAATCCTTATCCCAATATTACAGACAGATGTGAATGATGTTAAACCAGCACAGTGGCCACTCAGTACCAGTAAAATAGTCGCATCTTATACAGTAGTTCAAATCGGTCAAAGCATGTCAAGCTTGTGAAGCGCACGACATGCAAATTATTGATTGTAATTGTTATCATCATATTATTATGTGATGAGAAAACCCCTTTATTGTAAAGTCAAAAGGGACAAGAATAATGCTACTCTTCTTCTGCTTTATTTTATTTATTTTTTACCAATGATTATAAAAGTGTGATCTCCAATTTCGGCAAGTCCATCTGATACGGATGGATGAGATAAAGATAACAGAATAAAGGAAAAAGCGTGAACATTATAACTAACTTTAAAGAAAAGAAGAAACAACACCAATACTGTTATAATTTCTAACTAAAATGATCACAATAAATAATCTCAGTCAACTGGTCGGTCCAAGTACCTCCAAAACAGGCAGACGAGATACAGGCCACACCTAAGGGCTTCAGCGGAAATGAAACTAGCTTAGCACATCTGCTAAAACCAAAACAAGGAACGTGTTCTTATAATAATCCACAACCTCTATTATAATAGATCCATGCCTCTCCCTCATAACAATGTCATCCTTATTAGTCAGAAATACAACCCACCTGACTCACGATCTAAAAGTCAGATAAAAACTAATAAAGAGGATTATAAAAACTAACTTATAAACTGCTTCCTCTGTCGGTGAAGTCTTCTAGGAAACTAGGAAAACATTGTGCGGGGCGCCCCAAGTGGCTAAATGTTATATTACAGCGCTACTCTCAAAACAGTGAGATCATCTTTTGCAGAAAATATGGATCTTTCTTGTCCTCTGTTTGACTGGCATAATAGATTAGGTCAAATTAAAGGAAGTGATACAGCACGCTTTATGGTTGTGCATTTTGGAAAAACTATTTATTGCTGACGTTACAAGAGGATGTTCAAGGGCCTTATGCTGGGTTTACACATAGCCACGATGCGTTACGAATGACATTTTCCCATCATTCGTGACGTTCGTGACATGACGCATATGGACAGACCCGACGCTCTGCTGGTCTTTGCGTTTTGTGTAACCCGATTTGGCAATAGCCCAATGAGTCAGGTGAGCGCATGCAACCCGTGTGCGGCACGCGGTTTTGTCCGCATTCGCTCAATTCTTGACAGATTTCTGACGGAACTCGACAACTCGACTTAATTTTGACCACATAGTTTTATTTAGTTTTAGTCTCTGATAAAAATTTAATTTAATTTTAGTCAAGATTTATTGAATAACAATTCGTCTTAGTTTTGTTTTTAGACTACCAAAAATAATGTAGCTAAGTTAGGGTGACCAGACGTCCCAGTTTACCCGGGACAGTCCCAGTTTTGAGTCCTCTGTCCCATGTCCCCACAGATTACTCCAAAACCATTCATTTGTCCCAGTTTCACACAGGATCTGTCCCAAGTGTCCCAGTTTTTGGCCAATATGATCCACAAAGTAACAAACTTCGCTTGAAAATTCATGTGTTAAGGCCATGCAAATGTCCATTACCAAGTAGAAACCAATACAAAATATCAAGTCTATCATGTTAATGCTGACTGGTGCATGGTGTAAGATATTAACAAGCAGATTTACCATTTAGCGTGGGAAAAACAGTCAATAAATGGTTCCCCGGTTGACCATACAACTAAATCACAAATAGTGTCCCAGTTTTTTAGTCAGTAAATCTGGTCACCCTAAGCTAAGTGTATGTCTGTGTAAGCTCTCAGTCGTACCGGAGTTGTCCATCTTCAATGAAGGTACTTGTTAGAAAGCCAAGCCGAGCAGTGCTCCCCCTGGTGTTAGGTTTCATTATCTTCATGCTGTGGCACCGGGGGAGAGCAGCCGCATGGCATGGAGGAGACGCATGCTGAACCAATTAAGGACCTTTGCCGTTTTACCGTGCGTTAATGATTACAAGGTAAATGTATCTTTATTTTACTTCTTTAGGTGCAATTTTATGTTGTTAGTTTTGTGTTTTTAAGCTAAATTGGCATGAGCACCTCTGTATTTTCCTGTTTGTTTGAAGTCATATTCAGTTTTGCAATGTGATTTAGTTATGTAACCCTATATTTATTCCTGCTTTATGTCCTTTTTTAGTAATATTTTCTGCCTAATTAGTATGTTTATAGATGTTTTCAGTGTTTAATTCTGATTCACCTAGTTGCATACTTGTGATAGCATATGTACAGCATACCTATGTTACCTGGGTTAGATATTCATGATTCCTTCTGTCTGTTATGTTTTTCAGACCACACCTTTAACCACACACATTCACATTCAACCAGTTTAACCCCATGTTACCCAACAATATCAATAAACATCATTAAAGACACCTCTCCTCTGGATTCCTTCACCATACTGTCACCGCGCTCTACCAGTTAATAGTCATAGTGCCTCCACTTCAGTACTTGAGGTACGTTCTACGTCAATGGTGTGCTTGCCCTTAGGCTGCGCTATTGCATATCTCTCGGAAGCGCCAGCTTCCCGCCCTGAGAGGATCAAAGAACTGACCGCTCCAATCATCCTTGGGGGTCCATTACCCCTGTGCCCTATAAAAGGGGGACTCTCCCTTCAATCGTCTCCTTTTTCTCTCAGCTTACTCTGAGATCTGGATCTGAACAAGAAGGAAGAAGAAAAATGACTCACCGCACTCCAGCGCTTGAAACCCTGTCGCCCTCCGGCGTCAAGCTACGGGTGTGCGGTTCCTGCGCGGCGCCGCTCCTCGCTCAGGATCAGCACGTCCGCTGCTTCTTGTGCCTGGGCCGGCGCCACTCCGCGGAAGACTGCGCCGCCTGCCTCGCGCTCCCCCGGGAGGAGCGCGAGCGGCGTCGCGCCTTTCTGGCTCCTGCCTCCCCGGAGATATCCGATCAGGACTCTGATGCTTCGAGTGACTCCCTGGCTCCAGTTCCCCCCGTGCGGGAGCGGAGCCCGCCTCCTGCTTCCCCGATGCAGGAGAGGAGCCCGCCGCCTTCGCCCGCTCCTAGAAGGGATTGGGCTGCTGGCGATGAAAATGATGAGCAACGCCTGTTTGATGAAGATGCGCTCTCCATCTTCACTGAGGATGTGCAGCCCCGTGAGCGCTATCCCATGGATCGCCTCCCCGGCCTCATCGCTTCTGCTGCGGCCCGAATGGAGCTGAAGATGCCTCCTCAACCTCCAGCCCCAGCGTCGGACTTGTTCGGCGACCTGTTTGGGAACGCCCGCGACAGGCAGCGCCCGGTGGTGGTAGCCCCTCGCGTGGACTCGCTCCTCCACTACGCCAGGCGTGACTGGGAACATCCCTACTCCGCTCGTACACCGGCCCTCGCGTACGGTGTGTACGCTACGGTGGAGGGTTGGAGCCAACCGAAGGGCGTCCCCACCATCGAGGATGGGATAAGAATGTCCCTGCTCCCGTCCTCTTCTCTCTGGCCCGGCGGTAGAGTGGACCTTCCCTCAGAGCGGGATAGGTTCACCGCCTCCATCCTTAACCGCTGTTATGCTAACGCTGCACAGGTCGTGGCGCTAGCAAACAATATGGCCTTGCTCACCGCCTCTCTGGACAAACTGGTCCGCGGCCGTGACCAGCTTTCTCATGATGAGATTGTGGAAGCTGAAACCACCATGGCGACCTTCGCTCGCATGTCGCAAGCCCTTGCCCTCGACGGTGGTCGGACCATGTGCGCTGCGCAGGTCGGCTGCCGCCATCTTTGGCTGGGGTTGTCCACGTTAAAGGAGGCTGATAAACGCAGTCTGCTCAGCCTGCCACTCGACCAGTCCTCCCTCTTTGGACCCGGCATTCAGGCTATGGTGGATCGCCTGGAGACCGCCGCCAAAGCTTCAGCGCAGTTGGCCCGGCATTTTCGCCCTCAGCGCGAACAGGGCTCCTCACGACGGCGCTTGGATCGAGGTGGACGAGGCAGATCTCCTCCTCGCCGTGGCCCCGCCTCCTCTTCGCGTGCAGCTCCTCGACGCCCCCAGGGTCCGGATCGTCAGCGCAGCGATGATCCCAGCCCGAGGCGTGACCGCCGTCCCGCTCCGGGCTCCAGGAGAGGAGCAGGAAGAGGGGGGGTTAAAAATGTGAATAAAGGCCGCTCGGCCCGTTACTCCACTAAAGAGCCTGCTTCGTATTCCCGCCAAGCGGCGTAGATCTGAGCGCACTCCTCTCTCGACCGATGAGTCTGCTCTCTCCCGGGAGCGTCTGCCCTTTCGAGCAGGGCCCCCCACGCCGCGGCGCACTGCCGAGAGCGGAGCCGGTGGGCGGGCCCGTTTCCCCGCTCTTATTCAGTGTCGTGGTACGACCCTTGACAGAGTTTTACCAAATCTGGGAAAGCGCAGGGCTTCTCGGAGCTCCCTGGTTGGACAGGATGCTCAGAAGGGGATACGCCCTACAATTCTCCCGGAGACCTCCAGGCTTTCGCGGTATCCTCAAGACGAGGTTACGCAACTCAGCCGAGAGCGCCGCGCTCACAAGGGAAGTGGTTTCTCTACTACAGCGCGGTGCCATAGCAGAGGTGGACCCAATCAGAGCGAGGACGGGGTTTTACTCCCCGTATTTCCTCGTTCCCAAAAAGAGCGGCGGTGTGCGGCCCATTCTGGACCTGCGGGTTCTCAATCACTGCATTGTGAAGAGGCCTTTCCGCATGCTCACGGTGCAGCAGCTGCTGCAATGCGTCAGACCCGGAGATTGGATGACTTCAGTGGATCTCATAGACGCATACTTCCACATCCCCATTGCCCTAGCGCACAGGAAGTTTCTCCGGTTCGCAGTCGGGGACAAATGCTACGAGTATTGCCGCCTCCCATTTGGCTACTCCCTGGCTCCACGCACCTTCTCCAAGTGTGTGGAGGCAGCGCTAGAACCGCTTCGTCGTCGAGGTCTCAGAATCCTGACTTATATCGACGATTGGCTTATTCTGGCCTCCTCCCCACAAGAGGCCGAAGCCCATACGGCCGAGGTGCTGAGGCACATTTCTCGACTGGGACTGGTCGTAAATCAGGAGAAAAGTCGACTGTCTCCGACCCAAGATTTGGGCTATTTGGGGCTACGCTTGAACTCCAGGGACATGAGGGCCTCCCTCTCCCTGGAAAGGCAGTCAGTGATTCTGGATCTGGGACAGCGGGTGTTGGATGGCCCGTGGGTTGCACCGCGACAAATCCGCTCCCTGCTCGGCATGATGGCGTCAGCCCACCCAGTGGTTCGACTGGGGCTGCTGCACATGAGAGGTCTCCAACGCTGGTTTTCACGCCTCGAGTCCCGCAGAGGGACGGACGTGAGGTCGGCACGGTTGTCCCCGGCCGCAAGGTCCGACGTAGAATTCTGGTTGGACCCGGAGCGCCTCCGTCAGGGGGTCCCAATGGGCCACGTGCTCCATTACACAGAGGTGTTCACGGACGCCTCCCTGACCGGTTGGGGCGGTGTAATGGGCCATCTCACGGCGAGCGGTGTTTGGCCCCCGCCTCCGAGACACATCAACCTCCTAGAGATGGAAGCGGTGCAGAAAGTCCTCCTACACTTTGCTGCTCATCTATGGGGTCACCACGTCTTGGTTCGGTCGGACAACACCACAGTGGTGGCCTACCTGAACAGGCAGGGGGGGACCAGGTCACCCGCTCTGCACAGGTTGGCAGCGGAGGTGCTCAACTGGGCAAGCACTCACCTAGCCTCTCTGAAAGCGCGCCACATTCCCGGAGCCCGCAATGTCGGCGCGGACAGAATGTCCAGAGGGGGCGCCTTACGGGACGAATGGGGCCTGGCGCCCGAGGTCGCGGCGGAGGTGTGGCTCCGGTTCGGCAGACCGGTGGCCGACCTTTTCGCCAATGCAGAGAACGCACAGTGCCCACTTTGGTTCTCGCTCAGGTCAACAGACGGGCCTCCTCTCGGCGTGGATGCCATGGCTCATCGACCATGGCCGTCCGGCCTGCTTTACGCGTTTCCTCCCCTGCGCCTCATTGCGCCTCTGCTCCACAGAGTGAGGTCAGAGGGCGCACTCATCCTGCTCATAGCTCCAGACAGTCCGAGTGCCAGGTGGTACCCCGACGTGGTGTCCATGGCACAAGGGGATCCGTGGCCCCTCCCGGACAGACCGGACGCCTTGACTCAGACAGGGGGAGCTCTTCTGTCGCGCCCGATACTGGGACGCAGGCTGGTGGTCTGGAGGCTGAAAGGGGGAAGTTGCTGAACTTTGGCCTCCCCCCCTCAGTTGTTGCCACAATCCAGGGTGCTCGGGCCCCGTCTACAACCAGAGCGTACAGGGTCCGTTGGCGCCTTTTCTCTGACTGGTGTTCAGAGAGGAACCTAGACCCTATATCCTGTTCCATACAGGACATACTCAATTTTCTCCAGGGATTACTGGAGAAAGGGAGGGCCGCTGCGACCCTAGGGGTTTTTGCGGCGGCCATTGTTACCGGGCATGTGGGGTTCGGAGTCCACACTGCTCGCAGTCACCCTTTGGTGAAGCGGTTCCTCCAGGGCGTTCGTAGGCTTAGACCGCCCGTGCGCCGCCCGGTCCCAAACTGGGACCTTCAGATTGTACTGGAGGGCCTTTCGGGACCCCCATTTGAACCCATTCGCCAGGCAGGGATGGATTGTCTGTCCTACAAGACTGCGATCCTGTTAGCCTTTACGTCGGCTAAGAGGATGGGTGATCTCTGTGCGCTCTCTGTGCACCCCTCCTGCATGTCCCTGCCTGAGGGTGATGGGTTGATGGAACTCTGGCCCAACCCGGCTTTTCAGCCGAAGGTCATTACATCCGCCTTCAGGTCGAGGGTGATCAGAATTAGACCCTTCTTTCCCCCTCCGCACGCGTCGGTGGGGGATGAACGACGACACCGCCTTTGCCCGATCAGGGTGGTACGTCACTATCTTGAACGGACTGCCAATTTCAGACGCTCCGATCAGTTGTTCGTGGGCTTTGGGGTAAGGAACAAGGGTGCCCCATTGTCCTCTCAACGTTTGGCCCACTGGATATGCCTTGCCATCCGCACTGCATATGAGGCACAAGGACTCCCTCCGCCGACAGCGGTCAGGGCTCACTCCACACGTGGAGTGGCGGCTTCTACAGCACTACTCCGTGGCGCTTCGATTGAGGAGGTCTGCATGGCAGCCTCTTGGTCGTCCTCTTCAACGTTTGTGCAGTCTTATCTGCAGGACGTTGCTGCGGGTTCAGTTGCCCACATTGTTTTGGGTGGTGGACGGTCGTGAATCCCCCCCCCCCGAGCCCAGGGTGGGTCCGGGAAGGGATGACCTGGTTTGGTTTGGTTCGGTGCTTCAAGCGCTCTTGGGAGAGGCGGCCTGGCCGAACTGGACGTACACTCTTATTCTTCGGGTGACCGGCGCTCTTGGGAGAGGCGGCTTTGGGCACCCTCGTTATCAAGGGTGGGTCTGCACTAGCGCTCTTGGGAGAGGCGGCTAGTGCGGACGTCCCCCATTGGTTTTTTGTCTGGGTGAGAACCGCTGGCGTTGTTAACGGCTATTGGTTGCCCCTTACTCTGCCCGTGGGCCCCTGCTACCTAGTGAGCGTTTAGCCGCTCCCTGGGACGCATGGCGTTGCCCCGGGCCCGCTCCAATCATGCGAGTCCATGCCTGCTGGGAGTACATTGGTCGGCCACGGCTGCGCGTTGCTTTATGCAATAGCGCAGCCTAAGGGCAAGCACACCATTGACGTAGAAATCTAAGTTACCTATGTAACTATAGTTCTACGAAAGGTGTGCGTCGCCCTTAGCTACGGGCCCAGCAGGCACGACCTCTCTTCGATGGCTGAGTTCAAAGGAGACGATTGAAGGGAGAGTCCCCCTTTTATAGGGCACAGGGGTAATGGACCCCCAAGGATGATTGGAGCGGTCAGTTCTTTGATCCTCTCAGGGCGGGAAGCTGGCGCTTCCGAGAGATATGCAATAGCGCAGCCTAAGGGCGGCGCACACCTTTCGTAGAACTATAGTTACATAGGTAACTTAGATTTTCGCCTCTCATCCAAAAGGCTTCGTCAGTGGACAAAAGTCCCGCTCAGGTCTTAGATAAAGACCACGGGAGGAGTTGGGGTTGGCCCGGCTCCTCCCCTCTAATCACAGCTACTCTCAGCTGTGGGTAAACACCTTTGAAGTAGAGCGTTTCTACTCGACTTGCGTTTCTACTCGACTTGCTCACCCCAGTATAGGGCTGGAAAGCGGAAGTGCGAGAATTTGCGAGATTTCCGTCCACGGATACAAACAAAACAACACACGCTGGTTGTCCTGTACTGATATTGCGGACTTCATACACCCTGATGTCTTTTTCTGTGTTATTTTGGACACATTTCATCACTGGGATGAAAAACTTCGTATACGGCCATGCTAGTCGCTGAGTGGATCGGCACATGCCCCGCTCAGGTCTGTGGCATGGTCCCATTTAGTGATAATATTCGAGTAAGTTATACCCGTAGTGACATGCGCCTTTTTATATCTGTAGACGCCCACCTGCCTTTTCCTCTGCCTTTGATTCGCTTTTTGTTGTTGTTATTTCCCTGTCACTGGACATGTGGAGCTCCGTGTGTGAGAGCAACACCTCTACTGACGGACTGTGGTCATTTACGGTGACTGAAGCCTCTAAGGACTCAACAGAACTGTGAAACAATCCACAAACTAAATATGGTCATAATCTCTTAACCCCCACTTTAACTCGCTCGCTACGAGGCCCTCAACAGAACCCCGGCACAAAAGTCAACACCACCTCCTGAAGACCAAGTGCTGAAGCTATCTCCAGAGAGTGTGAGAAGATCTCTGAGCAGGATCAACATACACAAAGCACCGGGTCCAGACAACATACCAGGTCGTGCACTGAAAGGTTGCGCTGATGAACTCACTGAAGTCTTCACAGACATTTTTAACACATCTCTGCAGCAGGCTGTGGTCCCGACGTGCCTCAAAGCGACCACCATCATTCCAGTGCCAAAGAAGTCCCCGCCCTCCTGCTTTAATGACTACCGCCCAGTAGCACTCACTCCAATTCTTATGAAGTGCTTCGAGCGGCTCGTCATGGAACATATCAAGTACGACTCAAACCTCTTCATCCAGTTTGCAGACGACACAACAGTGGTGGGTCTCATCAACAACAGAGACGAGTCAAACTACAGGAGTGAGGTGAGCAGTCTGGCCATGTGGTGCACACAGAACAACCTCTCTCTAAATGTGGAGAAGACAAAAGAGATTGTTGTGGACTTTCGTAGAGCACGGGTCCAGCATGCTCCTCTAACAATCAATGGTGCTGCAGTGGAGAGGGTGACCAGCACTAAGTTCCTGGGTGTGCACATCACAGAGAACCTTTCCTGGACCATGCACACTACATCTCTGGTCAAGAAAAGTAATCAGCGTCTCTACTTACTCCGCAAGTTAAGAAGAGCTAGAGTCCCAGCCTCTGTTATGTGCAACGTCTACAGAGGGACTCTAGAGAGCATCCTGACCAGCTCCATCACTGTGTGGCACGGCACCAGCACTGCCTCCTGCCGAAGGAGCCTCCAGCGCATCGTGAGAGCAGCGGAGAAGATCTGCGGAGCTCCTCTTCCCTCCATTAAGGACATGTACTCCACCCGTCTCACCCGCAAAGCCGTCAGAATCACCAGGGACCCTACGCACCCATCACACAGTCTCTTCAGAGTAATGCCTTCTGGGAGGAGACTGCGGAATCTATGGGCTGGGTCGAGTCGACTTAAGAACAGTTTCGTACACAGGGCCATCGGGAAGCTGAACTCCCTGCCCTCCCTTCCCCCACCCCCCGCTCCACAATCAAGGATGAGAGAAATATCATTTCAAATCAGTCACATGGTTTGACAAATAAAATAAAAAGATCTTAAAAATTTTTTTTTTTTAAATCTTGAAATCTTAACCAAGTACATTTTCATCAGTTTTTTGTCATGTTTTTTATAACTTTTTGTCTTTTTTTGTTGTGTGTTATGCTTGTTACTGAACTGGTGAAAAGATGCTTGGTTAAGAAGGGGTTAATATAAGAGGTTTTAACTAAAAGAAAAATTAACTAAAGTCTTTGGTATAAATTGCCTCTGTAAACTATTTTATCAACAACGGACCTAGGTGTCTTAATGTGCTGGCGTTGGTCGTCTCTGGCGTTGATTGGCATTTTGTGTTGAACTGCTGAGGCGAACCGCTCGCTATGTCAAAGCATGTTGCACTATTCAATTCAGCCGCCTCCTCAAATAGCTGGTTGTTTGTTTGTATCCGAGCGAAGAACCGGAAGTGCTTCTGGTACGAGACTTTCCAGCCCTATTGGTCAGTCCTGTCCTATTCATAGATGATCACTGTCCATTATCTGTCCTATTCATGGCTGATAACTGCTAATTACCTGCCTATTGTTCGTTTGTTAGCTGACGTGCCGTCTCCTTGGACTGGTAGTGCCCTTTCGGCTGTCCCCGAAGGAGATTGAAGTAAAGTGACTGTCACGACTGAAAAATAGGACCCAAAAGCAGACAGACAACAGATTAGCAAATGTTAGTTTTATTTCTTTGAAGACTTGGAGAGTGGGGCAAGGCTGGGGACCGGAAGACCAGGTGAGTACAGGACCAGGAGATGGACGGAGACAAGCCAGAGAACTGAACACGAGGAGACAGACTGGTAAGTGTCTTGCAGGTGAGTTGGCAGGGTATAAAGATGCATAAACACTTATGCGGATGGGGAAGTAAGTACGGGCAGGCAGGCAGACTGGAGGCAGGTGGTACACAGACAGTTTTTTTGATTAAAAAAAAAAAGATAATAGAGGTAAGTACAAAAATCTGGTGTAAAAATGGAAAACAAAAGGTAGAACAAACAAACTGACAGTGTGTAGCAGGAAAACCAAGCCTCTTGTACTTCTGGTAATCGGCAGATTGAAGCCAGCTGTGCCAACCTGCCCCCAGGAGCTGCCACGCCCACGCAGGTGGAGACCATAGACTGTATAAAGAATAGACAGCTCCTCCTCACTCCTCCCCGTTTACGAAAATGACCACGTTCGTGGGGGAAATCATGGCGGATTTACAGGCTCCTCCTCTCCAGCTCTGACGAAGCATGTTCCTAAAAAGGGCATAAGGGAGAAATCTTGACTGTAGACCCGGCCCTCGCGGGGCGTGTAATGGGCGTGTATTTCTGTTGTAATCACGCCCATGGCCAGGCAGCAACGTAAACGGCCTGTCAATCAAAGTCAGGCTCTCATTAATTATGCAAGATTTCGAAAATTTATTTCTACGATAAAAAGCCCGGTGCCCCATATTGTTTTTAACCCAGCGTAATCACAGGAGGAATATCTAGCTCTAGCCACTTCTAAACCATTAGGCACCGGGCATTAACGTTGTTTTTAACGTGTCTAAAGTCCAATGCATTGCAATGGGGGAATAGCGGCCATATGGAGGTACTACAGCAAAGGTGGAGCAATGGCGGCCTCCAGTGTCGTAGTCAAAAAGCAGAGCAGTCAGCAGCCATTGGTGGAGACGTACAAAACACAAAAGGGAGGGGGAGGCGCATCGCCGACTGAGGGCCACTTGTGCTTTCTCTTCGGTGTTGATAGGGTCTCTAATGTAAAACTTGTTTCGTTTCTCCAATATAATGTTGTTTGCATTCTTCTTCTTGGCATTGAATAGAATAAACCACATTGTTTTGTTTGTGGCTCGGAGTTTTGTCTTTGGGATGAACTAATTTTTGTTCACTGGTTTGTGCTACACTGGAATCCTGTGCTTCTTAAAGATTCCAGAGTGAAAAAACTAAAACAAAAGTCAGCTTTTACATTGAAGAACTTTGAACTATGATAAATGAAGTTTCATTTATCAAAATGTCACAGGTGGGGGGTGAGGTCTATTGTTAGGGGGTAGATGGGAGGAAGTTGTGGCTGAACAAGTTATTGCGATGAGAAGTGAGAGCATAGGTAGGTGTAACCAATAAAAAGGAGTAAAACGTTGAGAATTAAATACAATTTATTTAGGCCTAAAATAAAACAATAAAAAATTTCAAAGGATAAAACAGGAGTACCAGCCGTGTCGCCCGGTCTCATTTCTCATGTGCTGTGTCTCTGTTTGTTCGTGCCTCCTGACGGTTTTTCTCCTCTGACGTCTGTGCCGCTTCCGCCTTTATTTTGTACCTGCCGCCAGAGTCCAGGTGTGCGCACTTATGTTGATTTAGTCCCTTGAGTGAAAGGGGAGGTCATGTGACCAATTACTATGGCAACAAGGTGGTAGGTGGGGCAGTGGCGGCTGGTCCATTATGGGCGGTGGGACGCCGACCCTCCTATCCATTTTTGCAAACAAAAAAAAAACAAAAAAATTAATCCAAGTTTTAAGTTTAGCAAAATCATGACTTTCTTCTGTACAGGTGTTTTATACACTGGAGGGAGGGGGAGCGGAGGGTTAGCAGCAGGGCTCATTTACAGCAGCTCAAAGACGCTCTGAACTCTGCCCAGCTCAAGCTCCTGTCCACAAACGTACATGCTCAGAAGGGAAAAGTTGTGAAATATTGGTGGGGACATGTCCACACCAGTCCTTCAGGAAGTTACGCCCATAATTTCTGACCTAATCATTTGTCTGACAGTTTATACAGGTTTAAACCTGTGGCTCTGAGGCTCATAATGGAACCATAGCAGGTCTGGGACTAATACTGTACATGATATCAAAGAGGAAACCCCTCCTGCCTTTGTCCTGTTGGTACAAAACACAAATCAGTGGTGCAAAACAAAAATATGTATAGTGACTATCTTTACAGTTTGATTTAATTTAATCAGAAAAAAGATTTTCCAAAAGCATAAATTCATTCCACGCTTCTTTATTTTTTAGTTTAATAAAACGAAATAAGTTTAGTTTTGATTATGTTCTGCATAAAATAATAATATTAAATGCCCCAAAGATAACTTTCTTTTTTAAGTTAAAAACAATGTTTGTAAGTAGCTTTTAAAATATAATTGAAGGTAGGTAGAGGCAACAGCCCCCCCCCCTGGTTTTCACATCACCAGCCGCCACTGAGGTGGGGGAACACATCTAATAAATAAACTACACAAAAAAGGCAAAATACCAAATCTATGAAAACACACGCACACCCTTGTGCCCCGTCACAATATTTTCCAGGTCGAATAGTCATAAATAATCTAAAGACAAAAGTCTAGATAGTTATCTTAATCATTGACTAAATGCCATATGTCGTTTGGCTGTTGGTGAAAAAAATCTAATGGCTGACAGGGGAGCATTGGGTCACATGTTGTGGGGAGCGTTGGGTTACACAGAGGACATTGATGTCCCAAACATTTCATCCTTGACACCTGGTTAACATGTTTTAGTGAAGTACTCAACTGAAGAAAAACTCTCAACTTTGTGAGTGGTTGCAGAAGTGGTGGATGGTCTGTTATTAATTGTGGACCTTGTGTTTTGTTTGCACACTCAGACAAGGTAGACCCAATTAGAAGTTAAATTAATCCAGAGACTGTTCTCTACGGAGTACCTTTATCTGTAGGAGGAATTGACAGGCTGGCTCCATCTATTATGTTTCCTGTAGATCTCAGTGGTTATCAAGTTCAGTAATGATGAACACTATTTACTGGTTGGTAAAAAAAAATAAAACATAAAAAGTAAAAAAAGTAAAGTTCTATACGTGCAGGACTGGTTTTATGTTTCCATATTCTAACTTTTAACAAATAAACAACAATTCTATAAGATATTATCCTGTCATGGATAAATGTTAGTGTCTACCCTTCATAATAGTGACCCAACCCTCCCCTTGAACTGACCCAAGGGAGGGTTGGGTCAAATCATTAATAATTGAATAAATAAAATGTGTATTATTCGGTTTCTGTTGAATATTAGAGCCTCATAATTTAGAGATCTACTCATTGTTCTACTCAGTGTGCATACTTAGTGTCTTGGCAGTATAACCAAGAAATGTCATATGTGACCCACCCCGCTCCCCCCTAATCATTTTGCATTGTGTCATGGATATGTGGCTTTCAAACTGACAATTTATAGTCTTCATTATTCAACAATATCCAATGTTAGCATTATTAACTGCTTTTGAATCTTGTTTTAGACTAATTTTAATCAACAAAAAATGACAATGACTAAAATTATGATGAAATACTTTAAATAAATGAACACTGATAAAATGTCTAGCTCATGTCATTGTAACTTTAAAGACCGCATTAACAAGCACAGTAGACGATCAGTGTAGTAAAGCACCTGCTTCAGTTTCATAATGTGGGGTTCCTGAAGAAGCGTTGCCAGAGTAATACCTGACTTCTTTATTATTTTACAGGTCCACCCTGAGGTACATAACTGATAAGTAAACAGAAGTGCACATCACTGTGCAAATACTGAGCACACATATCTTGCTGCACTTGCGCATTAGACTTGAAATGAATATTTTGCGGAAGAGGTGTTGATAAGGCTCCAAATGGGAGCGGCCTGAGCTTCCACATTTACTGTTGGTATATTGTGTCACACAGCACTGATGGGGTGGACAGCTAACACCTCAAGATAACTACATTTTAACTCAACCACCAAAGGTTATAGAGCTGAGTAATTTTCATTCATTTGCAGCACCCTGAGCAGTGGATAAACCATGGTCTCGTTGAACTTTAAGGCATCTCCGATGTCTGTGAGTATTTTGCGGGTGCTGGAGGTGATCTTCACCTGTATTACCTTCAGTCTCGTGGCTTCGGTGCGTAACTACTCTGACGCCTTCTGGACCTGGTGTATGTTCACCTGGTGTTTCTGCTTCACAGTCACTCTCCTCATCCTCTTCTTTGAAATCACCACTTTCAACGTCAAACTGCCCATCTCCTGGGGGGACTTCACCTGTGCGTTTGCGATGCTGGCCACTTTAATGGTATGTTTCTGTTAATGTATCACAGCTTTGATGAAAAAAATAAATACAATTTTTATATATATATATTACATATTACAGATGTTTTAGCAAAGCATTGCCGTCAATGAAAATTATTTGGTGGAAAAAAGTAAATATAATTTTGCATATAAACCTGGATGTGAACCATAACCATAATGTACTTATGGTTATGGTTCACATAATGTACGGGTCAAAAGTCAGTTTGTGCATACTAGATAACGCTTAGCAAATCTGACAAGGGTGAAGTTAATTGCCAGTATTGTAGCTAATGAGGAATAAAATGACCATTTGGTGTGACCATAAACGTCTTGGTATAGAGTCATTTTTCATACATATTGGGAACAGTACCATAATGCTGTTGATATTTGCCAATAGCAGTAACACAACTGAATACTTTCTAATGTTTAGACTTAATCTGAAACTCTGTTGTCCTCACAGATCCTGGCAGCTTCAATCATCTACCCGGTCAACTTCACCTGCTCCACCTGCGCCAAACAGATCGGTGCGAGTGTGTGCTCCTCGTTGGCTTTCCTCCTGTACGCCATCGAGGTGGGGCTGACCAGGGCCAGACCTGGGGAGATCAGCGGGTTCCTATCCACAGTCCCGGGACTCCTGAAGGTGCTTGAGGCCTTTGTTGCCTGTATTATCTTCATCTGCCTGGATGAAAACAAGTACACTACATCTGCCGGCCTCCAGTGGTGCGTGGCTGTCTACTGCATCTGCTTCATCTTTGCCCTTCTAATCATCCTCCTCACTATCGGTCGACTTTTGGCTTTGTTCCCTGCGCCGTTCAATAAAGTTTTGACATTTGTGAATGTACTGGCAGTGCTCATGTACATCACTGCTGTTGTCATGTGGCCCCTCTACAGCTTTGAGAACAATCCCAGGCCCAACTACTGCAACACCACCTATAGTTGTCCTTGGAACAAATTGGTGGTGATCTCCTTTATGACCTGTGTCAACCTGATAGCATATATTGTGGACAGTATTTATTCAGTGAGGCTGGTTTTCTTTGTCAGGGCATAGGCTAAATACATCAAGGGGGGAAAAGCTACAACAATATGAAAGCAATTCTATTCAGGCAGTATATCTATTTTTATTTCTGAGTTATTAAAGTCTGATATGGATAAAGTTTATTTTTTTATTTTATTCTTAGAAAATATACTCTCATGATATATGTATCCCCTTGTATCATGGAAATGTCCTGATCTTTTATTAATGCAGCACAACCATGATTGAGCAATGCAATGTTTTACATATATTTCTAATGTCTTATTGTATAGGCACAATCAATCAGGTGCAGAATCTTTACAAACAGATTGCTATTAAAATAAATGAAGGGTCTGAAAACTTTATATATTTGTATTATTATTGTGTGTCCTGAGCCAATACATTCTTAATAATAATAATAATAATACCTTTAATTTGTAATGCACTTTACATGAAAATCTCAAAGTGCTACAACACAAGTGGAAAATAACAACAATAAAAGCACATACAAATTTAAAAAGGGAACAGAAAAGTCTTTAGTCCTCTTCTAAAAGTCTCCAGAGACTGTGGGGCCCTCAGGTGTAGTGGTAGGGCGTTCCACAGCATTAGTTTAATAACTAATGCATTATATTCTTATCTTTTTTGGAGATGAGAAAGGTTGAAACCTAAGGGCACTAGGAATGGCACTTCTTTTAGTGTGGAGTTTGTAAAGAGTTTTTAAAAGTAAAGACTGAACCCACAACATCCTAGCATGGCAACATGCGTAGGTTTCCATATTCACAAATATCCTTTCTGTGGTTTTGCACTTCTATAATGGCTTATGCCTAAGTTCTTCTTTAATGTTTAAGTAAAGGCCTGTGTTAACCATGCACTGATGAATCGTGTTTACATGGGTGTGTCAATGCGTGTATGTATCAAAGTTCATGCCACATGTAGGTTGGTTAACACTCGAACAGGATGGACACACCTGCCATTTACGCATTCTTACTGCCTATTGATCTTTTAGTATGACTCTGAGCAGTTGGCCAACCTCATGCAATAAACTCAAGTGCTCCGCCCTAAAGGCAGTTTATGATCCATAATATCCTAAGGGCTTAGCCAAAAAGATGTAGCTTATGATCAATAAAAAAATACCACTGACCTTTGAGAATAGAATTCAACATGGAAAATAGGAATAACACTGTTGCAACACCTTTTACAACGGTGGACAAATCATTCCAGGTGAACGCCAGGGAATATTTTGCCCAAGATTTTGAAGGAAGAAGCAGTGGCATAGCGAGGGTACCAGGTGGCCCCAAGCAAGAATGTCGGTAAGGGGGCCTCTGGTGGCCGCTCGGTGTACTGCGCACTGGGAGAGAGGACGTCATTTGGGCAGTCAGGCATTATGGGAGTTCTCAGGCCCTGACAACTCCCATAATGCAGTTCACTGCATAAATTTACCTCCGATTAGAAGGCAGAGGTTATTTAGGTCATGAAGAGTGTTACAATAAACTGGTTTCACTATTAGAAATATAATCTGGTGGAGCCATGAGTAAAAAAGTCTGTCCACTGCTCATTATGAATTAACATTAGGGAACCATGACTCACTAAAGCATGCCGCAGGATGGGGATGAACAGCGCCACACAACATTGTTAAGATGATGTAACGGCATAGCCAAAATCATAGGAAAAATGTATGTCAAGCGTTTATTGCAGACTTCTAAAAATCGGGTTGGTTCATGGGGGCCCTTGACTGTTGGGGGCCCCAGGCAACTGCTTGCCTTACCTTATGGCAAGCTACGCCTCTGGGAAGAAGACACTATGCACACAGCTGGGAAGAGAGGGTAAGGACAAAACAGATGGTTCAGTGTGTAATTAAAAATGCATATATACACTAATACAACCCCTCCTCTTAACCGCCACCTTAACGTGGTGGAGGGGTTTGAGAACCCAAATGATCCTGGGGCTTCGTGCCCCTGGTAGGGTCTCCCATGGCAAATAGGTCCTAGGTGACGGGTCAGACAAAGAGCGGTTCAGAAGCCCCTTATGAGTGAGACCAACAGACCCGGTTAGAACCATGAGGCCGTCCTTCTGTGGACCCACCACCTGCAGCAGGAGCCATAGGGGCTGGTGCAATGTGATTTGGGCAGCTCCAACAGCTGCCCCCACAACCCGGAAACGGACAAGTGGAAGAAAATGGACACTAATACAACAACATTATAGGTTTGTCTAGTTTGTGTATGGAAATATGAGTCAGTGAACAGTGCAAGCAGGAACAGGACAATAGTCCACACTGTGTTAGTAGCTGAACATGATAACTCCCACCAATCCCTTGTATGAAACCAGGCCATAAAAAAGATAAGGCTGAGATGCTGCATTTGAATAGACCACAGTGCATTTGGAGTTTCCGTTCCAAACACTATCCTTTCTGTCTTGGGGTTGGGATCTTTGGGACGTTTACCAAGCTTTTTTCTCTTGAACAATGGAGTTTGAACGTCCCTGAACATATCTGACGGAATAATCTCCACAACTGTGACCATGATTCTAGTGGATTTGCGGGTGCTCACTCAACCTATAGGTATCTTGCGAATCGTAGCTACCATTTTGACTTGCATTTCTTTCAGCCTGGTGGCGTCAGTTGGATATGTCGACAACTCGTACTGGTCATGGTGCATGTTTACCTGGTGCTTCTGCTTCATTGTCTCCCTCTCTATAATAATCATGGAGTTTACGACAATTCACACCAAAGCACCTTTTGGATGGGAAGACTTCACCGCTGCCTTTGCGATGTTAGCAAGTCTCATGATCTTCACTGCATCCATTATGTATCCGTCCTTTTTCACTTGTAAAGGACTGACCCCAAGCGAGCCACTGTGCCGCCGCCAGATCGGGGCTTCTGTGTTGTCCTGGATATGTGTCTTGGTGTATGTCGGCGAGGTGGTTCTAACCAGGATCAAACCACAAGGGGAAAACATTGGGTTCCTCTCAACATTACCTGGCATAATGAAAATGCTAGAGACATTTATAGCATGCATCATCTTCACCTCGATGGAGAAAAGCCTCTACTGCAAGGCACCGGAATTACAGTGGTGTGTGTCAGTGTATTCTTTATGCTTCATTTTTGCCATTGCAATTATTGTAATCTGCACTGCTCAGCTGACCTCATACTCACCAATCTCATTTGAAAAGGTGGTGATTGTCTACAACATAATGGCGACACTCTTGTACATGTCCGCCATGGTCATATGGCCGCTGTACGGTTTCAGGAAACACCCCAAACCTCCAAACTGCGGTTACCTGTGTTCATGGGATAAACTTGTTGTAATCACCATCATGAGTATTTTCAATACAATTGTTTATATACTGGACAGTGCCTACTCCATTTACCTGGTGTTTTTTGTGGGAAGAGAGTAAGAATCAAGACGGTTGAAGTCTGTTAATGATTTCAACGACTGTCATAAAAAAGGGCCTTGGTGTCACATTATCAGTATGATGTCAATACTTTACAAGCAAAATGCCAACGCAAAACTCTACAAGGCCAGAGCGGTGCATACAGTTTTGGGAAAACAAAGTATTATTTAAACAAAAGTTCAGTAGTGTACAAGAAGGCTAAAGTTTAAGTGTTCAATTCACAATTCACATTTTGCTTAAAGCTATGCGTCCTAATGCCAGAATAATCAAGTGCCTCCACTGGGTCACGCCATTAAAAAAAATAAAAGGCTTGGACACGGACCCTGATGTTTGGAGGCTATTTTATTTCATACACATTTTATATATCTGTATATACAAGTGTGATCATAAGCCTCAAAGCTAAAACTTTTGATACTGTATAAAAACTACTATACACTGTAACTACACCAGAATATTATTTTTCATAAACAATATTTGTATTGTGTTTTTCCTCTGATGTACATTAAATGGTTATAAATCTGTTTAAACAGAACTTCCAAATAGTCTGTTTGTTTTTTACAGTTTGTGCAATACTTTTATGACATAATAGACTTGATCAGTTCCACTGTACACCTTGAAAAGCACTCTGCAACTAACACCCAAATTCAAACTCTGCTCAGTCTGTAAAACTGTTGTCCATGCTTTAGTCTTTCCTTAAGGCAGCCATCTTTAAGGCGCTTCTACAGCAGGTCCACTGCAGGGCCACTAGATGTCAACAGGACTCTTTGTTCAGACTTCAATGGGCATCTCCATCGTCTCATTAGGGAAGTTTCTATTCTTGGTAGATAGAAACTATAAGGTGAAAAAATGGTTGGCATTTGTAAATTTAGCAAATGGTCATCATTTTGTTTGTAGTACATCAGGAAAATAACAGTAAACAAGCCACTTCAATGCTATCTTTCTAACATTTGCACATGTTTGTCATTGCATTCCTCTCATAGTCATATATAAAGCAGCCCATTCATCAATAAATCGTTAAAAAGCCCTGAGATATGCAGCTATAATATATATATATTTCACTCTTCAAGTTGCATGTGGTCAGTGCAGTGTGACTATTGTAGGAGCAGAGAATCCTAAGTAACCACGCACACATATAAAACATGCGTCACTCAGATTCACACCCACTCGGTTTCTCTTTTCATGCACATTATCTTTCATTATACTTCTGCAATGATGAGTGACGTTAGCTTGAGCACGCCCTAATCACCTAGCACCCTTCTGTGGCTGGAGGAACACACTGACGGTCAATCATTGTAGGCCATAAGCACGGACCATTGGTTCCAAGGCAACTGCAGTATTCTTACAAAGCTCAATCATTTGCTTTAACACTGTATCACAACTACCCTGCACCATTAAATCATGCAAACTCACTTATGAGGAATATGAGCCCATCTGGTGGATCTAATAATGCTAATAACCTGTAGGTGAGGCAGCCCTGGGTTTGATGTCCTTTCAACCAGATTTGGATTTGATAACATTTGTAATATATTATATAAATTGCTCACAATTTAAGTAAATGTCATGAGGTTATTGTCAGCAAGATAACGAAAAGAATGGTTGGTATTGTCAGAACACGCTGCAGAACAAACATTAGTCTTTCTTGCTAAAACCTACAACACACAGTAGAAATCTTGGTGCGATAATGGACTCAGACCTGAGCTTTACCAGCCACATTGAATCATTAACATCAGCAGCTTTTAACCATCTAAAAACATTTAGAGTATAGTTTCTTAACTTGGAGAGTATCGAAAAATGAGTTTGAATTGTTTTGTGTACCAATTGGGCTCTAAACTTTCCTTGTCAGATCGATACAGCCCAGTAATAATAGTTACTTATACCTTAAAGGGACTCATTACCTCTTCATTGTAAAGATGCGAAAGGACAGTGTGACATGAGCTGAGCCATGTATGGCAATGACTAATGTCAACATGCAGTCAACCTCAGCGAATGTTATTGCATAGGGTAAACAAAAGAATCACATGGACAAAATAGGCCTGATACTTTTCCAGCTGCACATGTATTGAACTGGACTGGAGCAATGTACTTTTCAACAAATATTTGTTGTTATGCATTAAGATTTTATATGGTCTCTAAAGTTTCAAGAACCCTTGACAAAACGCAGCAAAAAAAAAAAAGCAACCAAAAAACAATTAAACCGAGTCAGTGTTGGGTAATTATTAATCTGCCCAATATTCCCACTGGATGAAGGATTTAACCTGAAACAAGTGGTTAAATTGAAGCAGAATCTAATCTATTCTGGATGGCAGCCTGAAACCACTGGGGCACTCACACAATCACCTACAACTTAATCTCTGTTGAATTTGATATAGATCCCTTAATCAATGTTAATGTCGTTTTTTTTTTGTGTGTGGGTGCTACAGAAAAGAAAAGGTCAATTTTATATGCCCCCATTCTTTATTCAGTATAGTCTTTGTTATAGTCTCTGTATGTACTTTTACCACTGCGCCCTGTCAAATATGTTTATAACAGGTCTCAATGCTCTAGTAAAGTAGCATTGTTCTACTTTGCAATTCGCGAATCCTGAACCTGGGGGAATGCGATGCTTGATATAAAGCATTTAGTTTAGTTTATTTTATTTTAGCAGTAAACATTCTGCCCACAAGGAGTGGGCTGAAGCAAGAAGCTTATGAGCGCCTACCCCCAAACTCAATGCAATAAAAAAAAAAAAAAAAAATTCTCATTTCACAATAGTACAAAGGAATGTAGTACAAAAGGAACAAATCAACAACAAAGAAACAACAGCAAACAGCATCCGATCATGATGGCATTTACATTAAGGAAGATAGATAATACATTGCTGAAACTCATGTACTGCATACATTCCCCAAAAGAAATTATACTAATGGCAAATGATAAGCTACATAAAGAAACTGTAATCAGTCGCATGCACAGCCCCCACAGCATGTACACGTACACACAACGTACGTGTTACTTTTCAAAGCAGCTATTTTAACACAGACCAAATGTGACCGGTAGACTTCTGCCTTGTGTTGTTTATGCGTGGAGTGCATTAAGGAGCCACGGGACACAGCGGAAACATTTGGAGGCGGTCTCCGTTTAATCTGGCAGACAACAATAAAAGATACAATGAACATGTGCCACTATACAGATCCAGCCCAAACTCTTCCCAATATCGGATTTGCAAAGGCCGTTTAAAACAACATACAGTGCCTTGCGAAAGTATCAATACACCTTGAAATGGAAATGTATTTTTTAACATGTGCATTTTTCTAAGACTTTGTCTGTTGACATCAGTCTGCCCAGGGACTGCAGGTGGAAATTAGCTCAAGCGCTACAACCTGGTACAATGCATCTCTCCTTTCTGAGGAGAATGTATGTTGTACACGGTCCCTGTTCAAAATAAATAAAAAATTAAGTCTCTAGATGTGCAACTCTTGTAGAGTCATACCCCAAAGTTTCAAAGCTAGATAACGAATACGCTAAATAAGCGTGACTAATTTTAACCATTGAAATTACTATTTCGATTGCGATCATTTGTGCTGCTGTACATGGGTGTTGTTTTTGGATTTACTCCTATGATTTATAAAGTGTTACTGTTATGTGTTACTATTGTTTTTACTTCCAAGATGTCTTTGGCTTTTTTCTCTATGAATGAAGCACAAAAAAATATGCATAAAGACATTTTTTATTTCTCTCAAGTCCAGTCAACACAGTAAATGTGATTGTTCAAAAGCAGGGATTACATTCCTGCTGCACAATGTGGGCTGAACGCATTCATTTTTAATTAGGCATGAAATAAATCAAACACATTTTTTTCTGACTTCGATTGTAATTTGCAATACAAAATATGGACTGCTGAATTAATACAAACATTGATGTATTTCAGAACTTTTTGGGGAGGCCTAAACTACATGGCTGTTTATGTAAGATCCAATGAAGACTTGTCTGCTGTGGAGTGAGAAACGAACAGGGAAGAAAGAGGAGTAACAAACTGAAGCTCTGACTGAAAGGCTTGTTTCCAGTGGATATCATTTGAAGCTCTACAAGCCCAATATAACATCCCTGCCATAGGTCAAACCTGTTGCTATTGTTGTTGGATACAATTACGTGAGCTTCAAAAGTAACAGTTTAATCTACCAACATGCTTATATATTTGCACTAGTTTTGTTACTGCATTGCTTTACTTGTATTTAGCCTGATGCAAAATTATTGTAATATTCTCTGTTCTTACAGTAATGTTGCGTTGACTCTCTGTATGTATGTGAGAGCCACAGGAGATGTGAGCATGATGTGCTGTACTGAAAACAAATTCCACCAACTATGTTCATATGTGATTCTGATTAAGCAATAATTACTCTTTTACCAGCAAATCAAACAATTTCTGAAAAAGAACAATCCAGTTAAGTGCTAGTTCAAGAGCTTTAAATCGAGACGGGCAAGAGAATGACTTTGTGTGTCTCGGTTTCTAAATCTAATTTGTAAAAGTGTATGAAAGAAAGTAGTAATGACAATAAGAGGCATGTTATACAGAGATGCTGTAATGATCAGAACAGCTCGTTTCCACATTTAGGGTCAATGTGTTGGTGAAGGAGGTGCCCTGCCATCCACTGGAAACAAGCCTTTCAGTCAGAGCTTCAGTTTGTTACGCCTCTTTCTTCCCTGTTCGTTTCTCACTCCACAGCAGACAAGTCTTCATTGGATCTTACATAAACAGCCATGTAGTTTAGGCCTCCCCAAAAAGGTCTGAAATACATCAATGTTTGTATTAATTCAGCAGTCCATATTTTGTATTGCAAATTACAATCGTAGTCAGAAAAAAATGTGTTTGATTCATTTCATGCTTAATTAAAAATGAATGCGTTCAGCCCACATTGTGCAGCAGGAATGTAATCCCTGCTTTTGAACAATCACATTTACTGTGTTGACTGGACTTGAGTGAAATAAAAAAAAACTTTATGCATTTTTTCCTGTCCTAGCTTTGAAACTAAGGGCAAAAAAAGAAGTCCTAAAAATAGTTTTAAAAACTATAACTGTGACTGATTGTTTATTTTTGCATATATTACCTTATAAGTGTTATAGCCGATAGCCTGTAGGCCTTACACTTTTAACAGTTTATATAATTACAATGATGATCTATTCATGAAACGTTTGCAAAGATACGAGAAGATATGAGGAAGATCGCTCGAGTATTTACTAATTTGTCATGACACTACACTATTTTAGCCTGGTGAGACCAGAATGATTCCCCTCTGTATTTTTTTATCCAGCGGGGGATCAGTCTGGTCACCCAGTCAACGCTCGCGCCTTCCGCAAAATTAATCCGTTCACGTCCAATCTGAATCGTTTATTTGCCGTGACGTGTTGTTAGCGAGCAACGTCACTCACGGGACGCGGAAGTCCCTCAATAACAATCTACGAACGATGCACGAAAGAGAGAAAGCGTGTCTCCAGTCGGCGGTAAATGACCAAAAAACACATCGACAGTAGGTGAGTTTCGTTATTCATAATCCTGCGCAAATATTAATGCAAAACCGCTAATAACACCACATCAACAGCAGACGCCCGCCCTTCGCTGATTGGTTTACTCCGCTTCCTGTTTGCTTGCGTATCTACCGCTGTGGGAAATGGATTCGACGCAACGGTGACCAGACTCACCGGCTGGTACAGCGGTGAGTCTGGATTTTTCCAGGCTAACACTATTTACCTTACTTCTTATATTAGCCAAACTATGTAATATAAATACGCAGTCAACAACAGTCACTAACAACCTTTTTCCCTTCAAGTTTTTAACGATTTTAACCACAATAGAGCCGGAGAAAATCAGCGGCGCTTCGTAGAACTTTTAGCCGAGTTAGAGCTCACTCCGCTCGGCTACAACTCACAGCGCGGGCCGCCGAGTTAACCAAAGAGGCTAGATCGTACATTCAAATGGATTCAACCAATAAACAGACCATCGGGTGTCTTTACACATGGATATTTCTCGCCACAAATCTCCTTACAATGTATTAACTTTTCTTCGCGAGGAACAATAAAAAAGGCAACATTAAACTTAAACTTACCGCATTCACTTTAGCCGCTGGGCTCAATGGCGGCGGCGCTGCTGATGTTGCTGCTGCATCCGCAAAGTCTTCTGGGATACGCCTAACCCTCTTCCTGTCCCCAAAATGCCAGGCTTTAATTTAACTTTAATTTACTTCAATGGCCACACTGCCTTCCACACTGCCTTCCACAGGGTTAGGGTTAGGGTTATTTATACCAGGGGCATGTTAAAGGTCACACGAAGAAGAAACAAAAACATAGAAGAAGTGGCTGGAGGACCAAGTCTGCACAGTGTATCAAACGCCATGTATGGACAAAACTGGAGTAAACAAAAGGAGTGTGTAATTACACTGTTATTACTTATGAACGGGTTACGGAAACTCACAAACACACTGTTTGATCTGATCATATAATTAACAGAAACGAAGCACAACTGCTTGTTTAATGCAAAATCTCTACAAAAGCAAGTAACAAAACTAACCAATAATAAATTCCATTCAGATGATTACCAATGCCAGACATTACAGAAAGTCACTAGTTTTATGTTAAAAGGCAACATATTATATACATATTATACTCCGTGCTCTTGCTACTGCCCAGTTGTCATTGCCATCCTCAGTATTAATCTGTGTATTAATTAAGTTGATCTTATTTTATTTGACTTTTTTTGTGTGAAAAACTATTAAAAACAACCACACAAGCTTCTATTAAAAATATATAATGTATGGAGACACGTAGAATTACAAGCCACAGAAGTCACTGAATGGAGGTTTGAAGTGTGTGTTACAAATGTCCAACTACAAAGTTACTACATTAAAGGCATTTGCTGTATATAATAATAATGCGAGTTTGTAGTTTCATCTTATTCAGCAACACATTTTACTGCTCTTATACGATGAAGATGAACATGCAGTGGCATTACGAAATTTACTGCTACATAATGTCATAAGACCTCCTTTACTTTTATATTTTTCCTCTCTAGTCTAATCAGAACATGTTTCCTGAGTCATTCCTATACATTTATTTGGCCTTGGATGGGCAAAAGAATTGTTCTTCTATATAATATTACCTCTATTCAACAGACTATTTAAAGAAAACTATCCGCTTACTCAACTCTAATGCACAGATCCAGAAACAGATTTGTTTTACCTGATTTGTTTCAGGTAAAAAACATCAAGTCATCATTATACTGTTTGGTTGACCACAGCCCATTTGAAATATCAGGTCTGTAACAGTGAGACCTGCGGTTTACTGTCAAATGAACATTTTATTGGTCACTTCTCAGTTAAAAGCTTTGAAAGACATGTTATGATTTAAAAACATCACTCAAAAGGCCTCGCATTAAGGAACCATTCGCCGAGTAGAATAGATGCTTGACTGCAGCGTAGGCCACCTATTTGTCTATGCACGTTCTCTTGTGTGGTAACCTTGAGGACGGGACAAAACATAAATGCCACTGCGCACAGAGCAGTAATGAGCCGTGTCATTGCCCTGACCACATGAGCGCCGCAATGGACATCACTGTCTCTCTCACACAGCTGGGTGGCACTGTTCATTTTCACATCAAATGTCCCTAAATCTATTGAACTCCCGTTTCTGTGCCAACAAAGACTAAGTAGGACTGAATTAGTTTTACTGGTTTTGCTCAAAGCTTACAGAAGATTTTAAGTTATACAACATGAAATGCTTAAAGTAGTTTATTAATTAAATATGTTGTTAAATGAAGTGTGTGTTTAATTTCAATGCTGTTTGGGGGGAAATGTATTTTTTAACATGTGCATTTTTCTAAGACATCAGTCTGCCCAGGGACTGCAGGTGGAAATTAGCTCAAGTGCTACAACCTGGTACAATGCATCTCTCCTTTCTGAGGAGAATGTATGTTGTACACTGTCCCTGTTCAAATAAATAAAAAATGGGAAAAAAATAAATAAATATATATATGGAACAGTCTTCATGAGGATGTGAGACAGGCCTCAACTCTGACAATGTTCAAATCCAGGCTGAAAACAGCTCTTTTTACCCGAGCATATGAAAACTGAAAGTATTTTATCTGCACTCTTGCCTTTTACTGTCATTGATAAATTTTTATGTTGATGTTTTAATGATTGATTTGATCTGTTTTCTTGTAATTTTATGCAACTGTGAAGCACTTTGAATTGCCTTGTGTATGAATTGTGCTCTACAAATAAACTTGCCTTGCCTTGCCTTGCCTATATATATATATACAGTGCCTTGCGAAAGTACCTTGAACTTTTGCACATTTTGTCATGTTTACAACCATAAACATAAAGATTTTATTTGGAATGTTTTACTGAAAGTTCACACACAAGTAACAGACAACTGTGAATTGAAAACAAAATGATACATGATTCTGTTATTTTTCCAAAAATAGCAAAGTGAAAAGTAGGGCGTGCACAAGCATTCCTACAGCATGACTTAATACTTTGTGTAACCCCCTTTTGCTGCAATAACAGCAGAAAGTCTTTGGGGTATGAACAAGATTGCACATCTAGAGACTGACATCTTAGCCCATTCCTCTTTACAAAACAACTCAAGCTCTGTCAAAAATCGAAGGAGAGCGTTTGTGAACAGCAGTTTTCAGGTCTTTCCACAGATTTTCAATAGGATTTAGGTCAGGACTTTGACTGGACCATTCTAACACATTAATATGTTTGTTTTTAAATCATTCCATTGTAGATTTAGCTTTGTGTTTAGGGTCATTGTCCTGCTGGAACAGGAGCCTCAATTCTCTTGCTGACTTCAGCAGGTTTTCCTCCAAAATGTCTCTGTATTTGGCTCCATCCATCTTCCCAACTATTCTTACAATCTTCCCAGTCCCCGCTGAGGAAAAGCAGCCCCATAGCATGATGCTCCCCCCACCATATTTGACACTGGGGATGGTGCACTCAGGACGATGAGCAGGTTTGCAACATACATAACATTTTGCATTTGGGCCAAAAAGTTAAATTTTTGTCTCATCTGACCAAAGCACCTTCTTCCACATGGTAGCTTTGTCCTCCATATGACTTCTAGCAAACTTCAAACGGGATTTCTTATGGCCTCCTTTCAATAATGGCTTTCTTCTTGCCACTCGTCCATGAAGGCCAGATTTGTGTAGAGTACGACTTATAGTTGTCCCATGTACAGATTCCCCCAGCTCAGCGGCAGTACGTCGCAGCTCCTCCAGAGTTATCTTGGGGCAGTTGGTTGCATTTCTGACCAGTGTCTGTTAGTTTAGGTGGACGCCCATGTCTTGGTAGGTTCGCAGTGGTGCTATACTCTTTCCATTTCCGAATGATGGATTGAACAGTGCTCCGTGAGATGTTCAAATCTTGGGAAATCTTTGTATAACTTAACGCTGCTTTAACTTCTCCACAGCTTTATCCCTGACCTCTCTGGTGTGCTCCTTGACCAATACACTCCGACCATAGCTCTGAGGCCCTCACAGAATAGCTGGAATTATACTGAGAGTAGATTACACACAGGTGGCCTCTATATAATGGTTAGGGCAAGGTGTGAACATTCTGCAGTCATTAGGAATGTTATAAAGGCAATTTAATGCACTCTGAAAATGCTGTATGAATATTTATGCACGCCCCACTTTTCATAAAATCTTTGTTTAGGGTTGTAAACATGACAAAATGTGCAAAAGTTCAAGGTGTATTAGTACTTTCACAAGGCACTGTATATATGATGTAAATGTTCCAAATTTCCCAATCCCCCTTCCCCCTATCCCCCTTCCCCCTATATTTTTAGGTTGAAGTTTTTTAATGTAATTTACTTCTCAAATCATTGCCTCTATCACAGAGGCTTACTTCCAGGCAACCCGCTTCTGTTTCACTGAAGAGTAAAATATTAACATTTACTAGAATACAGCCATATAACTTGTGCTGTCGTGGAAAGGAGGGAGAGAGTGGTACATGCTCTATTCTGTGAAGTAAGTGCCATTATCCCAGTGGGTGGGACTTTCACATCCAAAGGCAGAGGGTTGTGGCCGTTGTCTTGACTCTGCGCCTCTCATCTTTGTTCTCATTTAGAGGATTTCCTGAAGAATGCACAGGTGATAGCTCTTCACAAACCATGGGGGAATCGAGCCAAACAGGATCAACTGGACATAAGATGAAAAGCCAACCGTGAGGAGTGCGTGGGGGGAATAAGAAAAGAGTGAGCCCAGAGTAACACTGCAGTTTCCAAAAAGTGCAAAAGAATCCATAACCCGACCAGAGGATGAGAAGCACATGAGACAACAGGTATGTGGATGAGCATAATGTCTTTGATAGACTTTGGTAGATTTAAATGTTACTTTAGGTATTGTATTATTAAGAATAACGGTATGTGGATCTCGGTTTTGTCACTATTACAGTTATACCTTATAGCCAAATCCCTTTTGCTGGTCACATCTGCTTCAGATTATATTACCAAGTATACTATTATTTAAATGCCAGTTACAATTATAATGAAACTTTATAAAAAACATATCTGTTATATACGGTGAGATCAGTAAAATTGTGTGAACTTTGATTCCCTGAGAATGTAGGTAAATGTAATTATCCAACAGCCATTTGCAAATGCATTGACCTAATGGACATTTGAGATCAAACGCAGACAATTGGACTCCAGTAGAAAAAATGTTTTGTTAAATGTTTATTATAATTTCAACTTGATAAAAAATCTTTGTGTCCAAGTTAAATACTATCATTTATTGATTAGTTTTTTTCCAACGCCAGTCGTGTCCTCCATTAACTGCACTCTGGCTATTGTAGTGTCCAGTAATGTTTGGCTCATGGCACCTGGAGCCTTCACATGTTTGTTTTCCCAACAGCCTCCTGCGGGCCGCACGTCACCTCATGTTTTGGTGCATGGTTCACTGCCTCCGAACGTCAGACCATTTATTTGTGAAACACTTTTCAACAGCCGCAAGTTGCAAAGTCTGGCATAAGGAAATTATTGGTTAATAATACTTTAGGTCATGCACAAGTCAAAAGCTAAAAGAGTATCCAGCCTCCAGGCACAGGCTAATCTCACATTAGCTGATGAATTTATGAGACACTGTGCTGAGATGCTCTTCCTGTTTACACAGTGCATTCAGCAAGAGGGCCATAATTTCCATAATGATTTAGAGTTGTTTAATTTATGTTTAAAAAGTTAATTATTTATTTGTTTCCTAAAAACTATTTACACGTTCTAAAACTGTAGTTTTTCCACGCGCTTGTTTCTATCTTGAATAAGGTGTGTGTTTTAGTAGCACAACAAACACTTGTCTAAAATAGCTCATTCCCAATCCAATTTCATAGCTGTGAAAATTGTATTTGCAAAAATTGATCCTGTGGGTCACATATACATATCTACTCTCCATTCATTGTCGAGTCCTTTCAAGAACAATAAGCCATTTTGAATATTCTCCCAGGCAATTATCAGGTAAATGTCAAATGTGCATATGTTTTCCAAAAGGGGCGTGATTTCCCTAAGAGTGTTGAAAGTGAATTTGCGTTCTTTTATGTGCCAGCTGCCATCCACAAGGCAATAAAAACAAATCTCTCTATTTGCATCTGTTCCCTTCAGCGCATGACTTGATAAAGATGGATGGCTATAACTGGACGCTGAATGGCAATTATGCCGACACATATCCTCCCACGACGGGCAATTTTGGAATTCGCGCCCAAAACATCTCTTCTCCAGTGCCGCAGATGCCTGCCAATGTCTACACCGTGGTCTCTGCGGTCATCTTCATTATCATCTTCATTGTCGGTCTTCTCGGAAATACCCTGGTCATTTACGTAGTGGTCCGGTACACCAAGATGAAGACTGTCACCAATTTGTACATCCTCAATTTAGCCTTGGCTGACGAACTCTATATTCTTTGCATTCCCTTCCAGTGCACTCAAAACGTGCTGTCCTACTGGCCCTTCGGGGAGTTCCTTTGTAAAATGTACATGACTGCAGACATTATGAGTCAGTTTTCCTCCACGTTTTGCCTGACGGTGATGAGTATCGATCGCTATCTGGCGGTGGTTCACCCCATGAAGAGTGCCAAGTGGCGAAAACCGCAGGTGGCCAAGACACTCAACGCCTTGATGTGGGTAGTGTCTTTCCTCATTGGCCTGCCAGTCACCATTTTTTCGAACATTCAAGAGGGATTCAACAGCTGCAACATAACGTGGCCCAACCCACACACCTTGTGGTCCAATGCGTTCATCCTCTACACCGCCATCTTCGGTTTCTTTGGTCCAGTGGTGGTGATTTGCCTGTGCTATCTGCTCCTTGTCATCAGGGTAATGGAAAACGGCCTTTATTGTACTCTATTTGATTACATGTCTTTGGTAATGAAATAAAGTCATTCTTCTAATTGTCTCCATTTCAGGTGAGGTCAGCAGGTGCAAGAGCAGGGCTAACAAAGCTCCGAAAGTCAGAGCGTAAGGTGACCCGCATGGTGGTGGTCATCGTCTTGGTCTTTGTCCTCTGCTGGCTGCCGTTCTTTACTATCAACCTCGTCAACCTGGTGTATACGATCCCCGAGAACAACTTCACAGCTCCGATGTACTTCATCCAGGTCATCTTAACGTACGTCAACTCCTGCGCCAACCCCATCCTCTACGGCTTCCTGTCCAACAACTTCAAGCAGAGTTTCCAGAAGGCGCTCTGTGTCTCCCGAGCCAATGAGTTGTATGCACCGGACCAGCAGGCTCTCACGTCAAACCTAAACCGAAGCAAAATCGTCCAGGTCCCAGCTTCACCGGCCAGAACACAAATTAATAATGGGACCGTGCAGAGTATTCAGGTGAGAAACCAGTGAAAAAACAAAACGTTTAATTATACCTTTCTGTTTGTGCTAGCTTGTCTGCTCAAGTGGGACAGTCTGCTGTGTCTGAAAATATAAATAAGCCTAATCCTAACCATGTCCAAACCCCTAATTGGTGTTACTCTCAAGTTTTCAAAGCAGACCTCCCCTCCCAAGCCATTAGCTCTTTCCAATCTCCGTCCATAATTTTCATGCTCATAGTAAGTAATCATTTTAAGTAGATTAAACATAGTCCTTATTGTTTTTATGTTTGTGATCGTTTTTAGTTGTCCAGACTTATTCTGACCTTGTTAAAGTTAATGATACTCTTGACGCTAACAATTAACCTAACAAAAATGTGTGTGGGGGGGGGGGGGGGGATTACATATTGAATTAAAGTCATTGTGTCCATTAACTGTTCTTATGTTGTACTTTTACAGTGTGTCCAAATGGAGAGGATTGGCAAACCTGACAATGAGCCACTGAACTCTTCCATGTTGTAAACTCAAAAAACTGCTTGGACAATTTCACGCATTCTTCTCAGACTGGAAATGTGTCCTATTTGACAGAAGCAGCACCGGCTCCAGAACGAACTGACTGACTAAGGGTGCATTAGGCTTTCGAAAGGGGTGCATTTAGGGATTCACGTCATTAAAGTACATTGTGAGGCAACGAAAACTGTTTTAAAATGAGGTTGCAATACACCTTTTTACACTCTTGTAGTTACGGGCCTAAAAATAGGACTAAAAACACATGGCACCAATTTGTACAATTCCTTATAATGTACTTGACTGTTTGAATACATTTTGTTACAGGCTTGTCAGTTATTTAAGTGTTAATGCAAAAACAAGTAAATGTAGAATCGTAATGCATTCTAAAATGGCTCGAGTCCACAGACCACCATTTAAAAACAAAACATTTTTGTACATTTTTTATTCATTTATAACTTTTACTCGTATTTTGTTGCCAACGTGTATCAAGGCTTGAGAAAAATTTAGGAGAGAGCAGCAGAGACAATGAAAGCACTGCGATAAGTTGACAAAAAATGTGTCCATTGGGGTTAGTTTAAGACTGATAATATACATATTCATAAAGTCAGATTTCAATTTACTGACTGTTTTTGCTGTATTTTTGCCATACAGCATAATACCAGTACTTCATCCCTACAGAGTTTACTGGACAGCCAAAATATATCATTGTGTGATTACAATTACTCCGTACTACTTCAAGAAACTTGCAGTCATGGAATATATTGGAGGCTGCGCCATATCACACGTTCTCAGCGTGCGCCTCTATTGCCCACATGTTTGGTGACACGCTGCGTAGGGGTAGCAACACTCCATTGCTCCTGCTGATTCTGGTTATCTCGGTGTTTATGGCCACGCTGTTCTTAACCCCAAGGTCATTTCAAAGAGTTGATCAAAACAGAGAAAAGGAATGACATGTTTTGGGCTCGCTTGGGAATTCTTCGAAATTGGCCATCAGTAAGTTTTAGCTCCATGGGGATGCAAGTCAATCCAGTTTAGACAAGTTATGTGTATCACTCACATTTCAGCGACACATCAGCACTGTTTATTCCAGTGCCTTGAAGCAAGCAGTCAGCGATATACTGTATGGGATCAAGATTTAAGCTTAAAACTCTTTTTATATGATGCAAAGGAAATGTCATATTTGAAGACCGATATAATTATGAGCAAGGTAATAATAATGAAAAGTATTATTTGGGTATTGACAAAAAGGTCTTTGGAAATATCCGAATTATCTGCTGTGACTGTGACAGTAGCTGAGTGAGGGGGGAAGCAGAAAAGGACTTTCTGTAGAATTTTTTTCACATGAACATAATCCTTTCCTGGTGCTATCAGTCTAAAAAGAGATCAGTCTAAATCTTTTCTAAATAAAACACTTATCGCCGCTCCTGTTTTAATTTTTAAAATTTTTAATAACTCAACAAACTTTCTTTTAAGTGTCAGTGGGACAAGAACATAACAACTGCTCAGATGGGGTATACAATGTGTATCTGTGGAGGAACCATTTACACAACAACACAGCTTCATTAATCATCCAACTGTTACGGTTGGAAGTTGTGTTTTGTGACTTGTGCTTGGGGCAACACCACATGGACCAAAGCAAGCTCTATCTTACTACTCTGTGTAAATGACTTCTTGTCAGTGTCTGGCCACAAGCCACTGCTCTCATGCATAACTAACTTAAAATATCAATCATTGAACATTGATACAATGCAACACCTAATGTATTATTGTCCTTAGCCGTATGTGTACATTGGTAAATTTATTTTGAATATGTCTTGTTTTTGTTTGTCTCTACATTAGTCTGTTCAGCACTTTGGTCAACAGTGGTTGTTTTTAAATGTGCTATAGAAATAAAGATTTTATTGATTTGTATTGATTGATTAATTAGTCAATATGCTGAGAGCTTTCTCCTTTGGGTTCTTTGAGTTGTATGATCTCACACACACACACATTTATATATATATATATATATATATATATATATATATATATATATATATATATATATATATCAAATCAAATCAAACTTTATTTATAAAGCGCTTTTTACACCGAAAGGTATCACAAAGTGCTTTACAGATAACAAACAGACAAACAGGTGCATGCGCACACGCACACACACACACACACACACACAAAATATTTCATTAGGACTAAATACATAGATGCCAGTTAAAAGCTAAGCTAAAAAGGTGTGTCTTGAGCCTGCTCTTAAAAACATGAACGTTCTCTGTGGTCCTGAGCTCCTCCTCCAGAGGCGAGGGCCATAATATTGGAAAGACGCCTCGCTGTGAGTCTTTCTGTTGACTATGGTATATATATATATATATATATATATATATATATATATATATATATATATATATATATATATATATATATAGTAGTGACAATGACAATATGATTACTGCAACAGCATTGTGTACAAATTTGCAGGTGTACATCAACATCTTGCTCTCAGATTAGGCAAATATCTTCACGCAGAGAGGAGCATCGGAAGGAAGAAGTTGAACAGGCTAATTAAAGTTGAAAGCTTTGCCCTTCTGTACCCCACAGTGACGATTCCTCATCCTGCCACCAGGACAGCGAGCACAATTCTGACCAAAATTAGTCTCCGGTGTGCGTCAGAAAACCATTTTATCGACTCAAATTGGGAGTTTGATGTTGACCTAAAAGGCAAAGTCAAAGCTAAAAACAGTGTTCCAGCAGTTTTTATTATTACAGTTTTATTCTTCTTATTTTTCATCACTGCTCTACTCCTTTGATGGTATTTTGGTGATTGGCACAAAATAACGTCCTCGAAAGTGGGATGAGTTCACAGCAGGGGTCATCTAGGGTGTCAGCAGCAATTACAGGCAGAGAAAAGGCACACGTCAAATAACAATACAGAGCTGGTGGCAATGCTCAGGACCACAGAGAACGTTCATGTTTTTAAGAGCAGGCTCAAGACCCACCTTTTTAGCTTAGCTTTTAACTCGCATCTATTTATTTAGTCCTAATGATATATTTTGTGTGTGTGTGTGTGTGTGTGTGTGTGTGTGTGTGTGTGTGTGTGCGTGTGTGTGTGCGTGTGTGTGCGCGCGCGTGCACCTGTTTGTCTGTGTGTTATCTGTAAAGCACTTTGTGATACCTTTCGGTATGAAAAGCGCTTTATAAATAAAGTTTGATTTGATTTGAATGCATGTAAGTTACAATGTCATCATTTTGGGGATGGAAGAAGCATCAACACTGGTGGGTATGTATGGCCGTCTCCATGCCAACAAGATGCCTGTGTACGAGGCGTCACTGTCAGTTGCTGGTTTGGTTTCTCACTCTTCTAATCCAAAATACAAAAATGTTTAAAACCAGTGATCACTAATCTGACAAACAATAAATGATGATGATTTAAATAATGATTTATATGATAAAATATAAAATATAATGTGTGTTTTGGTAAACACATTTTGTAACTGTTTATTTTAGGGTTTCTTTCGCGACAAAGGTGTAAGCCCAAACAATGCTGACATACTCCCCAGGGCTTTTGTCACATACACCATGTGACGCTGGTGCTCGTGCATGCAGGATAATGTGCTTGGGTGTGTTGAAACTGAATTCTGAGAGACAAACCCATCCATAAGAGTAAGAGGTCATGACGATACCATGCAGCTCCTCATCCCCTGTTTTTCTTTAGTCTGCCAATCACTCCCTTCACTTCGACAATACCCCACTCCACATCCCATCAGAACTCAGGCTACAAAGTATTTTGACGAAGAAAATACATAAATAAATAAGACCAAAAGAGAAAACGGAATGTAATGTTCACTATTGCTATTATAAATTCATCAACTACAGTGACTCAAAATCACTCACTGAGAGCAGTTTCCTTTTTTTTTTTTTTTGGTTAACTATTTATTGTATCACATTTGCGATAAATAACATCACCCAAGGAGCTTGATTGAAGACAACTATACAGGATGTGTGACTCTTTACTCACTGCTATTAGAAGTGTTGTTGTGTTTAAATGAAACTTTGTTTCTCACTGATAATCTTACTCCTCTGACAATAAAACAAGGAAGTAGAACAAATAAGATCTGCTTCCACAATATCTCCTTCAAAAAACTCCCAGAGCTATAATAAAAATAGGTCAATATAGTGTATGGACCACCTCGGATCAAATGAAATTGAAGTGCCTACATGCATGAAACAGATAATGCTCTATGACCTGATTATTGAAGAGTGATTCATCAATCCTCCCGTGGACCCACCACCTGCAGGAGGAGCCATAGGGGACTGGTGCTATGTGACTTGGGCAGCTCCAACAGCTGCCCCCACGACCCGGCAACGGACAAGTGGGAGAAAATGGATGGATGGATGGATGATTCATCAATGGAACAGGTGAAGATTAAGCATCTCTCTGCGAGTGGGGCTTAATGAACAGTCCAGAGAGTAGCATCCAATGATGCGGTAAAGTGAACAGAGAAAGCTCTTCTCGCTATTAGTTTGCTATGTTTTTAAACGAACTGTATTTGAATGTGTCACTGTTCTGGCATGACTTTTTTGTACAGGTGCTTATTCGCTGTGATGCAAAAAAATATTGCTATTTAAATTAAATCATTTTGGATTGGTCCAAAGAATATTTTCATTTATTTCGTCGAGTCACATTATTGAGTTGTGCTCAGTAATATTAATGATGATAATGCCTTTTAATTTCAGTGGATTTCAAGATACAACCAATGTGCTAATGGCTAACGGGGAAGAGCTAGCGGACTATCTCGCACGTGTGGAGAAGATAGTGGCCGCATTAAACAGAGCTAAGGAGACCCTCAGTGATGCACTTTTGGTGGCGATGGTATTAAAAGGACTCACAGATGAATACAACCCATTCTCTGTGCATGTTACTCAGACGAGGGAAGCACTAACCTTCAATGAGTTCAAGGCGAGACTAAGGAGTTTTAAGTGCACACTCCGCTACCGTAGCAGGCCCCGAACAGATGAAGTAATGACCGCAAACTACAAAGCGTCCAAACCGAAGTTTAAAGAGAAGAAGAAATATTTCAATGGAGAATGCTTTATTTGTGAGAAGGTGGGACGTAGAGTCAGAGACTGTAGAAACAAAGACAAGAAACCCCAACGTAAAGTGACCAGTGCACATAACAGCAACAAGGTGGTCACCGTTACAGACACTGGACAATTCACTTCCCGCGGTAAGGCCAGACATAAGTCCAAGGAGGAAGAAGAGACGTTTGTGCTGCGGGTGAGTGGATGGAAACCCCACGGCGTGGAGCAGCAAGGTCTACTCGTAGACAGCGGAGCCTCTGCCCACATCATGACTGAAGAGAGGGCCTTCATCAGATTTGACGAGACATTCCAGCCCAAGAACCACGTCATGCAGCTGGCAGATGGGCCCCGGATCACCGGCAGCGTCCAGAGGAAGGGGGATGCACCGATCGAGCTGACCGACAGCAATGGGAGAGTGGTGAGGGTCAAGCTCACAGGCCCTTTTGATCCCAGGATACCCACAGAACATCCTGTCTGTGGATGCAGCAGCTTCGAAAGGAGCGGGGTTCAACTTTGAGAAGAATAAGAACAAAATGATCCTTCCTGATGGCACAACATGTAAAATGAAAGTAAAAGACAGACTGTACTATTTGAACATTGTCACGGAGAAAGATGTAACAGTGAGGACTCCTGTAATGTATCTTGTGATCTGAAAACTTGGCATGAGATAATGGGTCATTGCAACTATGGTGATATAGTCAAACTGGAAACGGTTGTAAATGATATGAAAATCAAAGATAAAACATGCAGACCGAACCAATGTGAAATTTGTCTAGAGGGTAAATTTTCCCAAAGCAGAAATAGACAAAGTGACGTGAGGGCCAAAGAGCCGATGGAGCTGGTACATACAGACCTGGGTGGGCCTATTGCCCCAGGGTCATTTGAAGGGTACAAATATGCAATTACTTTGACTGATAATTTTTCTCGTGCAATCTATGTGTATTTCCTTAGGAGCAAAAACAAGGCAGCTGAGGCAACAAAACAGTTTTTTGCTGACACAGCACCTTATGGTAAAGTAAAGCGTCTGAGATCAGACAATGGAACAGAATTTGTTTCAGAGGAGTAGGAACAGCAAACAGTGGCACTGTCGACATGTGAAGCGGAATATGTAGCTCTGGCAGCTACTATTCAAGAAGCGCTCTATCTAACCCAACTATTAAAGGACATGGACCACAGTTTTGAGCAACCAACAAAAGTTTTTGAGGATAACCAAGGGACAATATGCCTTGCAAAGAATCCTGTGAATCGTCAAAGGAGCAAACATGTGGACTTAAGTATCATTTCATCAGGTCCAATGTGTTGCAGGGCAAAATTGTTTTGGTGTACTGTCCAACTGATAAAATGGTCGCAGATGTGTTTACAAAATCTGCCACTAGGGCCAAAATAGAAAAGTTTAAACTTAACATTTTTGGTAACTAGTGCTATAGAAAATATGAGTGGCACCATCGAGTGGGGGTGTTAGAGTGCAATATTTTGCCACTGTTATTTTATGGGCACTACTTTGTTCAGCGCAGGGTTACGCACAGTGAATATATAATAAAGGCAGTTCAGTAAGTGCACCGGGGCAGTGTGGCAACTACCGAAACATAAAACATGTCTCCCGTGTCATGATTGCCTGGCGACTGAGGTGAATCTTCCGAAAGAATGTCCGACACTGATTCCGGAGGACGGGGTTCAGCTCGTGTAAATAATGGGCGACCCGCTGCAGAGGTGTCAACAAGCTCGAATAAGTTTATTTCCTTTATATCAGTGGTTCCCAAAGCGTGGTCCGGGGCCACAGAGGCACCGCAGCCCACCCCCCCCCCCCCCCCCCCTCCCAAAGCATATTTTGAAAACAAGCACATTGAAAAACCACAGAAGGAAATGTACATTTATTTTCTAAAATTTACCTTTTTAAATCAGTATTTAGCTATTGTAGGTGATTTTCATATAATTGTAGCTGTAATATAATAACACGTTATTTCAAATAGAGTAACTGATTGTTATTGGGGGCACTGGGAGATTTTTGGAACAATAAGGGGGCCGCGATATCCTACCTAGACTTTGGGAATGGCTGCTCTATATCAAAGAGGGCAACAGACTGTCACACATGCACCTTTCCTGCCCTCTAGTGGAGAAACTGACTCGCCTCATAGTAGCCAGTCTGCATTAAACTAGTGGTGGAAAGTAGCCTATTAAAGTAAAATGTAGCCTATACAATGCAAGTATGTGAACATTTTAAGTAGGCCTACCTTAACTTTACTGAGTTTTATGGTAAATACTCTTTACTTTTACGACTACTTTTCACTAAATCTCAGATAGAGCATGAAGGCTATCTGTAGTTTCAATACCACATGCAAAACAGAAATCTGGATTAAAGGTAAAGGCAAGGCAAGTTTATTTGTAGAGCACGCTTCATACACAAGGCAATTTAAAGTGCTTCACAGTTGCATAAAATTACAAGAAAACAGATCAAATCAATCAATAAAACATCAGGTCAAGAGTGCAGATAAAATACTTTCAGTTTTCATATGCTCGGGTAAAAAGAGTTGTTTTCAGCCTGGATTTGAACATTGTCAGAGTTGAGGCCTGTCTCACATCCTCATGAAGACTGTTTTAGCTGCATGAAACTGAAACGCAGCCTCACCGTGTTTATTATTGACTCTGGGAACCACCAGGAGACCCCTCCCTGAAGTTCTCAGGGCCCGAGATGGTTCATACGGCTCTAACATGTCAGAGATGGACTTTGGTGCTACCTGATTTTTTGGTTTTAGAGAGAGAGACTCAAGGTGACTGATAACACTTTGTGTTTGTGGGCTTAAAACAATGATCTCAGTTTTGTCTGAGTTTAGTTGGAGAAAGTTGTTTTGCATCCACAAACTGATCTGTTCGATGCAGTGACAGAGAGTATCTACAGGCCCCTGTTCACCTGTTGTGAAAATGCTCCAGTCTCAAGTGAGATGTTAACTAACTGAACAAGTAGTGGTAACAAGCTGGTCAGCACAGACTTGATGCTGTAATGATCAGAACAGCTCGTTTCCACATTTAGGGTCAATGTGTTGGTGAAGGAGGTGCCCTGCCATCCACTGGAAACAAGCCTTTCAGTCAGAGCTTCAGTTTGTTACGCCTCTTTCTTCCCTGTTCGTTTCTCACTCCACAGCAGACAAGTCTTCATTGGATCTTCCATAAACAGCCATGTAGTTTAGGCCTCCCCAAAAAGTTCTGAAATACATCAATGTTTGTATTAATTCAGCAGTCCATATTTTGTATTGCAAATTACAATCGAAGTCAGAAAAAAATGTGTTTGATTTATTTCATGCTTAATTAAAAATTAATGCGTTCAGCCCACATTGTGCAGCAGGAATGTAATCCCTGCTTTTGAACAATCACATTTACTGTGTTGACTGGACTTGAGAGAAATAAAAATGTCTTTATGCATATTTTCCTGTGCTTCATTCATAGAGAAAAAAGCCAAAGACATCTTGGAAGTAAAAACAATAGTAACACATAACAGTAACACTTTATAAATCATAGGAGTAAATCCAAAAACAACACCCATGTACAGCAGCACAAATGATCGCAATCGAAATAGTAATTTCAATGGTTAAAATTAGTAAAGCTTATTTAGCTTATTCGTTATCTAGCTTTGAAACTAAAGGGAAAAAAGAAGTCCTGAAAATAGTTTAAAAAACCTTTAGTATAATTGTTTATTTTTGCATATATTACCTTATAAGTGTTATAGCCTGTAGGCCTTACACTTTTAACAGTTTATATAATTACAATGATGATCTATTCATGAAACGTTTGCAAAGATACGAGAAGATATATGAGAAAGATCGCTCGAGTATTAACTAATTTGTCATGACACTACACTATTTACCTTACTTCTTATATTAGCCAAACTATAATATAAATACGAGAGACAATCAAGTCTCTCAAAAAGTTTATTAAACTTTTCTTTCAGACTCTGTTTCTTATGTCAACAGCACCAACATGTAGAAAAAGTTTATTAATCCCAGGTTTATTTGTAATTTCCTCGTTTAGAACATCGGTGATGTCAGAAACCGTGGCACTCGGATAGCTGCTGTAACAATTCTGTCGATGTTTTATATTAGATATGGCTCCGTCTCCAAGCACCAGGATATCTCTGGCCTTGACACTTGGCACAGTTTTTCTTTCCATCTTCGTTTTGACTTCTTGTTCTCTGTTTCTCTCTGACTTTCTCTGTTCGTTATACTCATCCACCGAGAGAGGTAAAAATCTGTTTGTTAACTTTATTCCAGGTGCATTTTTACCAGCATGTTGTCTTTGCTTTGGCCTCGCACCAAGTTGTCTGTTAAGTTTTGGGAACGTTGCGGTATCGTTTAGCTTTAGGTTGCAAGTATCAGTTTTTTCAGTCTTCTTACCGGGTTTTCAGGGAGCGTGTCATTAAGTCCTTGTTCCGTTTCTAAGGCAAACATCTTGTCCCATAGTGGGCGAATTTCTTGTTGATACATCCGACAGAGTAACACAAGGAGATGTTTGCGTTACTCCCTCAGCCATGTTGACAAGATTGTCGGCGCTGGTTCGTCAGATGAGTTGTAAAAAAGGAATACAAATGATTAAAAAGTCTTGGTTCACTTTTGGTTCACAAGAACATTTATTTATTTATGTATTGGTTTATTTGGTCAGGACAGTGCATGTAAAGTTTGGACTAGTGGTTAGGGTTGGAGCACTACAGACGACTCCGGTCAGAGAATCTTTCTTCAGCTTTATTTACATCAGCAGGGAGTATACAGGTTTCCACTCACATGGGCGTGTGTATGTGTGGTCTGAATACAAAAGGAACACAAAGAGAGATAACGTAATTAAAGAATGGTAATCAAATAATATACATTAATAACTTAACTATGCCTGTACAGTACAGTAGTAACAGTACAGAAATTATAAGTTACAGCACTCTACCACAGTAGTAGGCAACTTAAACGCTACAAGGTAATCAGAACACATTTAAAGGGCTAATTATTTAACATGGGACGCATTACTCCAAAGAATATGGCGCAGCCTCGTGTAAAGCGGTTAATTGGTCACGCATCAACAATACACATCAGCTTGCACAAACAACAGAAACACCAAACATTCTCACCACCGAGCTCCCCAAATGTGCTACAGCAAGCACCAAAAACTCACCTGGGGTTCATAAACGCACACAGAAGTAAAGAGAAAAGAGGTCCTTTCCTGTGCTCTCATCCCTGAGCACGAACTGAGCAGTGCGCTAGCTGCATTCACTGTCCATGCGTAGTTCACGTGATGGTGCGTTCAGGCGCCCTCCGGAAAAGTCGGTGCTGAACTAATAGGCTTTCAGACAAGGCCGCCCCCAACTGTCCGCATGGCAGTTGAAAGAGTAGGAGAAAGTCTAGTTAGTGACCTCTTCTTCATCCTTGTCCTCAAGAGCCGGGAGCAGGATGAGCCGGGCGACTGGACGAACGTAGATACGGTCCTTCACCTGCACGCTGGCAGTCCGTACGCGTCCGTCTGCTCCAGGATGAGTCTGGGTAATCCGTCCTACGGGCCATGACGCTCGGGGGTGCTGAGGATCCACGATTAAGACAACGTCGCCTATGGAGAGTGCCTTACCGTCTTTCCTCCACTTACTGCGCTCTTGCAATCCTAGAAGGTAGTGACTAATGAAGGATGACCAGAAGCGATCGGCGATGGCTTGGCTATGCCTCCAACGTCTTCTCCCGAGGTCCCTAGGGTCGTAAAGGGCTTGAGGAAGCGACGAGTCGTGACGGCCCATGAGAAGGAGATTAGGGGTGACCGGGTCTGGGTCCGAAGCATCTGATGACAAGTAGCCTAGGGGTTTTGCATTCATTATACCTTCGACCTCCACTAGGGTTGTCATCAGGACAGGTTCGGGAACAGTCTGGTCTTTAAGGACGACGCGAAGTGCAGTCTTGATAGATTTCACTTCTCTCTCCCATGTGCCACCAAAATGCGGTGCACTTGGGGGATTGAATCGGAAAGATATCTGCTGTTTAGCGAGCTGCTCTCTCCACTGAGGTGCCATTGTAGCGGCAGCTTCACGCAACTCTCTCTCTCCGCCGACAAAGTTGGTACCATTGTCCATGAGCAGCTCGAACGGTTTGCCACGTCGAGAGATGAATCTTCTCAGTGACAGTAGGAAAGCGTCTGTATCAAGGCTCTCCAACAGATCCAGATGCACCGATCGAGTTGTCATGCATTTGTAAACAATGCCCCACCTTTTCTCAGTGCGGCGACCGATCCTCACTTGGAAAGGTCCAAAGCAATCAACTCCGGTAGAATAGAAAGGTGGCTTATGGAGTCGCAATCGAGCTGGTGGGTAATCGGCCATTTTTGGCACGTCAGGTTTTGCCCTCCAACGTTGGCACTCCAGGCATGAATGCTGATGCTTCCGAATGGCCTCTCTACCGCGGATGATCCAAAACCTGCGTCTGAGCTCGGCAAGAACTCGTTCTGGCCCTGGGTGCAGTAGTGACTCATCAGCATCCTTGATGATAAGCTTCGTCACGTGATGGCTTGGGTCCAATATAATTGGGTGGATGGTATCCAGATCTAGTCCTTCAGCATGCCTCAACCTGCCACCGACTCTGAGTAGCTCTGCGGCTCCATCGTATTCTGGTGACAAAGATGCAAGACGACTGTTTGCAGGCAACATACGTCCCGTTTTGAGGGCCCTCAGTTCTTCAGCAAATAGGTCCTCTTGAGCCCTTTGTAAAATGAGCTTCTCTGCTTGCAGAAAATCGGCAGATGGACATGGTGCTGTAATACTGGCGTCAGCCGCCCCATGAAGAGAGCTAGCGGTTTCCTGAAGAAGCTCTTTCCAAGTGGAGAACTTACTGGGGTCAGGAAGTTGTGTGGGGAAGATGCTGGAAACAGTTCCCACGAAGGCAGACTTCTTTAACTCTGTGGTGTCTGGTTCTGCCGCAGATGATGGCATAGTAGGCCACTCTCCTTCGGACAAACGGAGGAAATGTGGACCTTTGTTCCAGCGATGATTCTGTACCATCTCCTGCAGAGTGAGTCCGCGGGTTATATCATCTGCTGGATTACTTAGTGTGTCAACATACCGCCATTGAACAGGGTTGGTCAGGTTCTGGATTTCTGCTACGCGTGTTCCCACGAACACTTTGTAACGGCAGGATTCTGATTTGATCCAGTGCAGCACGGTTGTGGAGTCTGACCACAGAGTGATGTGCTCAGGTTTTACTGCGAGCTCTGTCTCAATCACTCTGGCCAGCTGTGCACCTGTAAGCGCAGCACTAAGCTCAAGGCGCGGTATTGATAACTGTTTGCGGGGTGCGACTCTCGATCTGGCAAACACGAAGGAGACATAGACCTGTTGACCCTCATCTGTCGTCTGCATGTAGGCTACAGATCCATAGGCGCGCTCCGAGGCATCACAGAAGATGTGGATGCGACGTGTTGCATTAACAGTATCGGATGTGGCTGGTGCATAGGGACGAGGCAGCTTGAGATGTTGCAGAGTGGGAATTTCCTGCACCCAACTCAACCATTTCTCCAGCAGATCAGCGGGTTGGATCTTGTCGTCCCAGCCAATGTTTGCTTTCCACAAGTCCTGAACAAGCACTTTACATCTTGTGGTGAATGGCGCAATGTAACCCAATGGGTCAAAAAGCTTGGCAAGGACACTGTAGACGTTACGAAGGGTGGCGGTTGAAGACTGGTTATGACGATGCTTGTAACTCAGGGTGTCGTTCAAACAATCCCAGCAGAGTCCAAGCGTGGGCTCTTGGAGGTTGTCACTGGCCTTTGATAGCCATAACTCACTACTAGCCGACCGTGCTTCAGGAGGTAGGTGTGCGACAACTTCAGGCACGTTACTAGCCCATTGCCGGATCTCGAAACCTCCCTTGCTCAGAAGTGCTCGTAGGTCGTCGACCAGAGCCTTGGCCTCTTCAGCCTTACTCACACTGTGAAGGCAATTGTCGACATAGAACGAGTGCTCAATCACGTGCATTAGTGGAGAGTCTGGCGGTTCATGGTCCCTGACATGTTGCTGCAGAGCAAAGATGGCGCAACATGGACTGCACGTCGTTCCGAATGGTAACACTTCCCATTGGAATATGCGTGGTTCAGATGTCTTCTGCATGTCCCGCCACAGGAAGCGTAAGAGTGGTTTATCACTGGGCAGCAAGCGGATCTGGTGGAACATCGACTTAATATCTCCACTGATGGCTACAGCGTGACATCGAAACCGCATCAGGACTCCAATCATAGTCGGACCGAGCGTTGGTCCCGGTAGGAGCTGGTCATTCAGGGACAGGCCATTGAAGGAGAAGGAACAGTTGAAGACTACTCTGTCCTTTCCATTGTGGTGCACCATATGATGGGGTACATACCATGCTTCTGTGGACTTTGCTGCCTCTTCTGTAGAGATCTCAGCGACATAGCCGGACTGAAGAAGTTTATCCATCTCCTTGCAGTATGAGGCTGCTCGAACTGTGTCCTTGGCCAACCGGCGTTCAGTGCTGCGTAGGTTGGGCATCACGGCATCTTGCGGAGAACAGAGTGAGATGGCTGACTGACGACGCAACAATGGAGTAGCGTAGCGCTGTGTGCCGTCGACAGATACACGTTCAGAGGCTGTCTGTAGGAGGATGAGCGCTTTCTGGTCTTGCTTGGAACGCATTGCAGTTTTCTCACTGACATAGGGGACTGTGTCAACTTGCCAAAGGCGTTCCACGTTCCTGAGGAGTTCAGTATATGAAGACTCAGTGGCAATGTGTAGGCAGGAAGGCTTGTGAGAAGAGACTGGCAGGATGTCAGAAGGACCTTGCAACGACCAGCCTAGCCTGGTACAGATGGCTATGGGACCGCCTGATGGGCCTGCTCTGACTGGCTGTGTCGGAGTGAGGAGCTGAGGCATATCTGAGCCAATGAGGAGTAGAGGTTGGGCTCTATTGATAGGCGTCAAAGAAAGTCCTTTGAGATGCTCATAGCGCTTCTGGAGAGCTGCTACTGGGTACGTGTGCTCAGATAAGCTCAGACTATCTGCGGTGAAAGCATGTTGAATCAAAAACCTCTTGTTCGGTTTGAAGATGGGGGATACGTGCAGGCTGACTGAGGAACCTTTCAGCTCTTTAACCTCTTGCTGGACTGTCCGCAGATGAAGTGTCTCTGGATGTTGAGAGAGTTGTAATTGCTCGACAGCTTGTGGGAGGATAATTGTTCTCTCCGAACCATCGTCGAGCACTGCAAATGTCTCTAAGGCGCGATCTCCATGATGCAGAAGCACTTTGACAACTTTCAGCAACACTCTCTGAGGGCTTCTGGGCAGTTCAATGTAGACAGTGGGCTTCGGATTTCTGACCATCAGCACTTTCTGCGATGAATCTTGGATGGCGTCATGCAAGACTGTAAGGTGCTTTTCTTTGCACGTCCTACACGGCCGTTTAAGCGTGCAGGCTGTAGCTTTGTGTCCACGGCCGCATTTCCAACATCTGCTACCCTCCTGGATCCACTTCTTAATCTCATTAATAGACAGTTTCTTGAAGTCGGGGCATGAGTTAAGATAGTGCTCCTTATTGTTACAGAACGGGCAGTAAGGACTGGGCTTGAAGGCTTGGGACTTTGGCTGAGAGATCTCCTTGTCGGCTGTCTCCCCTGAGCAAAGGAAGACTGACGCCGTCTTATCTTTGGGCTTTGAGCTACGTTAGTCTCTCTTTGGAGGGGAAGGCCAGGTAGAGTTGTAGAGAAGAGTAGCTCGACTGGCGAGGCGCTTAGCTTGAGCCTTCATCTGGAGCCACGCAGCCAGGTCCGGCAGTGAGTAGGTTAGCTCTGAACCTGGTTGCAGGATGCCGCGAACAAGACAATATTCCACAAATCCATCTCTGTGGGAAGGAGACATCTTGCTTAAGAGCCGGTCGACATGGGAACCACACTTGAGCTCGTATCCAACAGGTCCCTCTAAAGTGCGCAGCATTCCGACAAGCGACTGGACCGAGAGAGCAAATGAGTCGAATGCCTCAGTGTCTCCCGATTTGAGGGCTGGTGCGTTGAGTATTGCTCCTAGTTCACTTTGGACCAGTTGTCTTGGCTGGCCATATTTGTCTTGTAGAGCTCCCAATGCAGCTGTGTATGGTGCGGGGTCATACATGTATGATTTGGCCAACTGTAGAGCGCTTTGGAGCTTGAGCTGACTCAGGAGAACTTGATATTTATAGTGCTCGCTGAGATGGGGGTGACTGTTCATCAAATTGTCAAGCGCCATCTTCAGAAGTGCGAAATCGCTTTCTCTACCACTCTCGAAAAAGGGGAGCGTCGGTTTGGGAATGCCGTAAGACGTGGCAATCAGGGTCTCCATCCCTGGGTAGGTCCAAAGTGGTGCCACAGGGACTGGTGTTGCAGCTGGTACTCCTAGGTACCGAGACGGGAGACTAGTTGTAGCAGCGGACCTCATTGTTGTTGGCGCTCCAACTGCCTGAGTAGTTACCGTGGGGAGGACAGGCACTGATGAAGTAGGTGCGGCGATGACAGGAACACTGGGCTGGGCACTCATGACGGGATTAGCTGGTGGTGCTAATATCTGTGCAGGAACAGTGGAGAGAGGTGGTACCTGACCTGGCGCTGGGTGCGGCTGTTGCACCGTTGGATGCTGGGTGAGGACCAATGGCACTAGAGGTGGCTGTTGAACAAAGCCTGATAACGGAGGTAGCTTGGAGAACGTAGCGGGAGCTGACGAAGTAGACAAGGCATCATCGTCCATCTCTGATAAGTGGGTCTTCACGAGACTGGCAATGCGCATCTCCTTCTCGAGCTTCTTCAAGCGCCTGCGTCTTCCCATTTCTCTAGCTATTCTCTCTTTAGCCAGATGTGCTTCCTCTTGTAGCCGCTGTCCTTCTCTGGCTTGTGCATCCAATGCTGCAGCCTCTAGGTCAGCTTTCCTCTCCTCTTCTATTTCCTCTTGTAGGTCGGCGAGCTCCAATCCTTTGATTTCCTCCTCTAACACAGCTGCCTGTATGTCAGACGTACTTCGAAACATAGGGAGACCATAAGATGCCTGAGAGGACCTTCGTGAATGTGCAGCTGACCGGACACTTGTCACACTCCTAGCTCTGGTTGACTGAGCCTGGTCTGGGGGTCCTACAGGGATAGAGGACGCTTGAGCCGCAGGCTGTTGAGAGGGTAGAAGAGTGACTTCGTACTGGGACAAGTGTGCAGGTGGACGGGGGTCCCTCTTAGGTCGATCCGACGACTCCGACTGCTGACCGTTTGTTGCTGACTCCATAGTGTTGGGGGAACCCTAATCCGGCTCGAAGGACCATGTAAAGTTTGGACTAGTGGTTAGGGTTGGAGCACTACAGACGACTCCGGTCAGAGAATCTTTCTTCAGCTTTATTTACATCAGCAGGGAGTATACAGGTTTCCACTCACATGGGCGTGTGTATGTGTGGTCTGAATACAAAAGGAACACAAAGAGAGATAACGTAATTAAAGAATGGTAATCAAATAATATACATTAATAACTTAACTATGCCTGTACAGTACAGTAGTAACAGTACAGAAATTATAAGTTACAGCACTCTACCACAGTAGTAGGCAACTTAAACGCTACAAGGTAATCAGAACACATTTAAAGGGCTAATTATTTAACATGGGACGCATTACTCCAAAGAATATGGCGCAGCCTCGTGTAAAGCGGTTAATTGGTCACGCATCAACAATACACATCAGCTTGCACAAACAACAGAAACACCAAACATTCTCACCACCGAGCTCCCCAAATGTGCTACAGCAAGCACCAAAAACTCACCTGGGGTTCATAAACGCACACAGAAGTAAAGAGAAAAGAGGTCCTTTCCTGTGCTCTCATCCCTGAGCACGAACTGAGCAGTGCGCTAGCTGCATTCACTGTCCATGCGTAGTTCACGTGATGGTGCGTTCAGGCGCCCTCCGGAAAAGTCGGTGCTGAACTAATAGGCTTTCAGACAGTGCATATTAATGAACATACATGGGTCTCATGCATGTAAACAAGCCACACCGGATTATAGCCTAGGGCTAATTTCCAGCCGTCGTCCCCCATGTGCACTCTCAAACACACTCTCATTCATCCTGGCCTATTGTACATGTTTTTAGTGGTAGGGGAAACCGGAGTACCCGGAGGAAACCTACGCAAAATAAAATTATATCCAAAACATGTGCCAAAAAACAGAATGATTAAAAAGCGAAAAAAGAGGCAAGCAGCAGCAGCAAGCAGAGATAGGTCTACACTCTTGATAAGCAGGAAGCAAACCTACTATTATTTTTATTATTATTAAAGTCTTCTTACTTTTAATCCAGCTGCACACTCAGTCTCTTCTGTATATGAACAATACTTCATGAAAACGCTATAGCCTAATGCAAATGCTACACTTTCAATAATCCTTCCTCACTTCAGTCTACTGCATAGGTCTACTGACAGTCATGCCCGATGCTCAGCCTCACTCACTTTTATTACTTGGCAAGTATGTATATTACCGCTGGGGGTCAGTGTTGTGCAGCCAACTCTATAGTATAGCAGTCAGCTCCGTCCCCAGTCAACAACAGGTAGCAGTGTTGGAGAGAGGTGGTGCTATTGAGCTCTGCGCAAACTCCTGCAGGAGAACGCATATAGCTACTTCATTTGTTATGAACTAATGTGGACAGTTCTGCTCCTGGTGCCTTTGTGAAGTTTGACCTGATGGAGTAGACTTAGAGCCGTGCATGTTCATAGGTTCTTGAAGAACTGCCAGTTTGGTGCTCCGGACTTGTCAGCTGCACGTTTATCCAGGGCGCAACTCTTTGGAAATGTTGAGTTTGTTGATGGAGTGTGACTAAGGTTTTTATTTTATGTTATTATTATTATTATTATTATTATTATTATTATTATTCGAGCTCTGTGGTGAATGGTGAGTGACTTTTTAGTGGTGAATGTGTGCAAAGGAGGAGGTATGCTTTTGCTATGTGGAAGTTTACCAAGGCGCTTGCTGTGCTGAGCACCCCGTAGTTTCGCGTCTGGACGTTTCATTGAACTCCTCAAAAAGGCTTTGAGCAAATGGGGGAAATGTCCAGCGAGCGGAGACCGCGGCTTTGTCTCATGACAAAGGGTGAGACCGGCTATGGTTTTCACTTGCATGGAGAGAAAGGGAAGAGTGGACAATACATCCGTAAAGTGGAGACTGGGTCACCAGCTGAGGCGTCCGGGCTGCGCGCAGGGGACCGACTGGTGGCTGTAAATGGGGCAAACGTGGAGAGGGAGACGCACCATCAGGTGAGCAGAGACTGCACATATATTGGCATATCATAGGTCCAAATCAATGTGTAAATTGAGTGCCATCTAGTTAATCTAGCCAGCCATCTAACGTCATCTAACGTCTTGAACTGCTTCTTAAGACTGAGACAACTTGGATTGTTGTGATCTGTGTTGTTCAGGGCCTGCTCTCAAGCAACTGTTAAGATGCTTAAAGCTGAAACTCTCCGAGCAGTTAGGCAGGTGTACTTGTGATAGCCAATTTACATTGATTGAACACTGTAATGTTATACCCACAGGTGGTGCAGCGGATCAAAGCCATAGAGAACGAGACCAGGCTGCTCGTGGTGGACCCGGAGACATATGAAAGTCTGCGCAGCCTGCATCTCACAGCTACAGAAGAGATGGCCATTGTCGGGGGTGGACCTTGTTCATCTTCATCGTCTTCTACCCCTGCCCCATCCCCACGTCCGAGCACACCCTCCATCCCGTCAACACCCACCAAAAAGAGAGAGAACGGCTCAGTGCCTAAGCAGCCCATACAGAAACCCACCCGGAGGTCACCATCAAAGGCAGCCAAGAAGGTACAGTGGTGCACTAATCATCCATCATGACATGCATTCTCGTTCTACAGAAAATCAATTCAGTATCTGAATTGTATTTATTAGGAAGGGTAGGCTTACAGAACAGGCTTCATTCACCTGACATCACAACACTGTAGAGAAGCAATAGTTTAATGCATTTGCCTTTGTACCTGTTAATATGTAGATGTTTGTACCACCTGGTGTGTAGTTAATATCATGGTAATTACTGTGCTCTTATAAAACAAACATTGGCAGGAAGTTTGATGTCTTCTCTTCCACTCAAGGTGCCAAAGGGTTGAAAGAACTGTAAGACATGGGATTAGGTGTCAGATTTGTAGTTCCAATCCATACCAAATGATGATTAAGTTCAACATTTGTGGATTTACAGTTGCCCGGGTACAGGTAATGTGTCAAGACTTTGAGCAGCTCCTCTCAGTGTCCTCACCCCTGGACGTGTTTTTTTTCTCTCAACGTTGCCAGACGAAGATTAGATTAGAAGATGTCATGCATGTTTCCATTCCCTGGTCCGATGAAATAGCACATTTTGATTAAGTTAGTTCAAGTAAGTGCTATGTAGTTCATTTTTCATATAATGAATGACAAGTTGATGTGCAATTCTTGCGACAGACAGAGTGTGATGAGCGGCATGTGGCGACTTTTCATTGCAGCGTATGTTTTCGCAAAGGCAGGATATGGCCAGCTCAAAGGCTTCCAGATGCAGGGTCAAATGTCAAAGGAAAGCAGAGGTCAGGAGGCTGGTCCCAGTCTCTAGTGTGGAATGGACAACGATAGTTCTATTTCTGCAGAACAGGAAACCCACAGAAGTTGTAAAAACTCTCTCAACAAAGTTTTGCTGTGGTTAGATTTTCCAAATTCCTTTTTCTCATGCTTGCTGTAAATTAATATTGTGGAGAAAATGATGTGCTTACTTTGGTTTGTATCTGGTTTATTTCAGCGGACATGTGCGTCAACTTACATGTCGATTACAGACAAGCTAGATTTTTGTTTGTTTTATCTTGACACACAAAACCGGATGTGGATCCCATTGCGTTGTTGTACTGGCAGGCAGGCACTCATCAGATTGGTTTTAGATTCGCAGTGAACAGAACAAGCCGCTCAGCCTCTGCGCTCTGTGCAGCATGTGTTTCCACTTACTGTTGCCCCCGCCAATACGCAAGCGCTTTTTTACAAGAACAGTGACAAGGCCAATCAGTTAAATCTTTAAATATGTGAGGTACTGTGGAGGTTGGAGAGACTTGTTCACCCTGGCTCTGTGACCTGTGGAGAGAGAGAGAGGGCGCAGAGTGCAGTAGTGAAATGGTATTGGCCTGTTTACTGTACAGTCAGAAAGGACTTAGAGGTCTCAGGCTGGAGAGAAATTAACATTAATAAGCCAATTGCTAAAATTGATAAATATGAGTAGGGAAATGAATAAGCAACTTCAAGAGTAAGTTAATGTGTCATAGAAAACCATGTGGCCATTTTTTTACTTCCGTCCCTGTGAAAGATCTTTGCAAGATCAAACATTATGTTACGTTACAGAGATATAACATTATGTCCTGCTACTGGTACTCCTACTCCTACTACTCCTTCTCCTACTCCTACAACTCCTACTCCTACAACAACAACAACGACTACAACTACTACTACTACTACTACAACTACTACTACTACTACTACTACTACATTTTAATTCAAATGTCCCGGTTGTGCCTTGAATCCGTCTTTAGGAAAATCAGTTTCATCTGGGACACACTTGTCTTTCCATATGTGTACGACAGCCTGCAGACCATTTGTCATTAAAGAGCTATGCCCACTGCTGCAGCCAACACTAAAACAAAAGCAGCAGAAAGCACACTGTGATCAGTGGTTAACGACTATCATTGAACAAAATAACAACATCTCCCAATACCTCTTGCCACGGTCTGTCACTCCCAGCTGCAAACTCAAGGCACGAGATGTTTTGTTACATATGATCAGCAGGGAAGAAAAGCTGCTTAGGACAGCACATTTCTTCCTTTGTTTTAGTTTTCACTTTGGTAAGCAAAACAAAACTGTTTGGACCAGTGACTCAGGCAAATACAGATATAAAGAGTGCAGGATATTCAGGAAGTAGGCCCCCATGGAAAGGGTAGGAAAATAAGGGGAGCTATCCTTCTGAAAAGAGGAAACTGTTTGTTAGTGGTTGTACAGTTGGAATTAATACATATATTTGTTTACATATATTATTCAGGTAGTGCATCTACGCAAAAGGTACTGTAGTTATGTGAAAGTGTAGAAACAAGTTCAACACAACTAAACTATAGTTTCACAAAGTTAAGGTGATCCCTAGTGCTGGTTTATTTATTGTTAAGTTTAATTTTTACCTAGTTTTGTGTGACTGCTTGGACTGTATTCGTGATCGTAGTTATGGTGTGTTTTTATTGTGAGGTCAGTGTTGACGGAGTAGAGTTTGTGTCAGATAAACAGTCAGTAAGTGGGGCTGGACTTAAAACATCTCGAATGACGGGATATAGGTCACTTAGCTTGTAAATATGTGCCTTGTTATTACAAGGCCATACTTTACCCCCACATAAATTATGTACACTATAAAGTTGTGCAGATACATTTACAGACCCCACTACAATTGACTGTACAAAGACTAAACAGTATTTGGTATGTTTTTAGAGGCATAATCCAAGCAGAACATAGCTCACATATGTACATCTTCCTTCTCGGCTATAAATAGTTTAATGTTAGCAGAGAGGTTGTGTGGTCATCATCATTTTGCTCAGTGGTAGATTTTTGTTTTCATTACTGATACAAAGCCCATTGTTATTGAATTGTAGTCAGAAACACAATGTCCCAATCCTATGGTCCTGTCTGCTCTTGCCACCATACAACAAAAGCGCGGGGTTTTTTCTTTTTCTTTTTATGAACCAACAATGACTGTGTTTTATGCATTAAACATTATGTCTTTTAATAACCGACATTAGTGACGCACTACCTTCACTGAAGGTACAGTACAAGTATATAAAGTATTTTGGAATTTAATTGATGTTGACCTATTTCATACTAGTCCCAGAATATTATTTATTATTGCAAATTATGTCAAAATCTCGTCTCGTCTCGTGGACTCAATCTCGTGTCTCGTCTCGTCTTGTCTCATGGGATTTGTATCTCGGCCCACCGCTAGTTTTTACTATACATGTTAGTATGCTGACATGTCTACTCTAAATTAGTAATTGACTAAGAATATGTTGTATTCTTTTGGTGAAAATGGTTAAAAGGTGTTTAAACAATCTTGCTACATCTTCACTCAAATGTGGATTTTGTAATTTCTTGTTTGAAGCAAAATTTGGACATCGCATCGCATTGGATGGTTGGCAAACTTGAACACTGTCTTTCAATGAACATCTGCTGCCAACTTGGTAAACATCAAGGCTGTCAATGAAATGTGCTGCTGGCACCAGTGGGTTTTCTGTCTTTTTTTTTTTTATCTAGTCACTATTATTGTTTATTTACTGAATGTGGAGATGGAGCAAACTGACAAACACCAAAAATGTCATTGAATAAGCAATTTAGCAAAAGCAGAGTCTGATGTGTTTTGAACAGAAACCCTCACTCATGCGCCTGCCATGCCACAGCTCAAACTCAAAATCCAGCCACAGATTGAGTAAACACTCGGTACATGAACTAAAACACAATGAGCTGTGATGTGGCACAGAGGCATTTGAGTGAGTTGTCATTAGTTTTACTCCACTGCGATAATGAGGCAGACGTGTTCCTGGCTTTTATGGAAGTTGTTGTATTTTGCCGCGGATCAGGTTTCTGGTGCGTCCCCCTCGCGCTGTTGGAGGTCATGGCTCCACTGAACACGTACGCACGCTGCGCTCCTTTGTTGCTGTTCTTTCCACTGCCGCTGCACTTCTGTCTGCGGCACTTGGACCAGGCCAGGCCAGAGCTGTTACTATGGAGATAGTGTCAGGAAAAACTATGCTGGTCAAACCAAAACTAAGTATTTATAAAAGCAGGCTAGTGTGAAATGCACGTGAAGAACCAGTTTGGGTATGCTACAATCTGTCTTCAAATTGTCAAAACTTTGATGTTCAGTGCTGCCAGATTGCACAGTTTTACACATAAATGAGGCTACTTTTTATTCCCCCTTTGGAAGAAAACATATCGTGGGTTATTCTCTTTGTTTGGCACATGTAATGATTGCATATGACAAATAAACTGGAGCCGGAGTACCTTTCTCTCTCTCTTTCTCTTCACTCTCGTCTCAGAGCAATTATTAATAGATTAAAACTAAATTTTGATTGGGCAGGATTTGTGGATTTTATCAGTGGCCATTGAGATGTAATCAGGGAATTCTATGTGGCAAGAAGGTCAATTTCACCTGGTTTGATTAACATCTCTGAAAGTACTAATTTCCCCCAGAGGTATGTAGGTCCCTGCTATAATGTGAAGCCTACCTATCAATGGGTGTCAGTCACATGGCTTTTTCCTGTTCAGGATGTTATTTTGAAGACACTTTGTTTTGAATTGTTAATGGATGGTAACTGCCCTAATTTTGGAATCACTTGAGGCACATCAATGGCTTGGATTCTTTGAGATATTACAGATGTAATATGCTTTGGTTTTGAGCATCTATTAACACATTGACATGTCATGAACTCTTCTTTGGCTTGTAATAACCCTTTAGTAAATGGTGTGTAGGATTTGTACAAAGCTGTTCCTGTTGGAGATGGTCTGGTCCCAGTGGAGTAGAAGCATCTGTTAAAGCAGTTTGTGTAAGTTCTTTGTCTTTGAGAGAAAATACACTGGAGGAACTTCTCACAACTGTTCATGTGACAGTGTTCAACTGAAAATAGTCGACAGATAAACATACAGAAAGTTGTCTGAAGAAGGTTGTTATCTAAAAAAAACCTAAATAATAATAATAATAATTAAAGCCGCAAGCGGCATTGGGAGGCCCTCGCGGGCCGCGGTGGCCGATTGACGCCGGTTCCCGCACGCCGCCGCAATAACCGGGAGGCGCTGCCGCGCCCTACCTGCTTATAATGTCGCTGCCACCCTCGGTGGAGTTTATAAAAGAGCTGGCAAAAGAAATGGCGCCTTCGGCGCTGATTGTCCCAAAATGGCCGACCTCCTGTTGGTCGCCTAGCAACCATGTAATGTACTTTTTTGTTCGGACAGTCATGACGCACGTGTGTACCAATTTTGGTTAGGCTGCGTCAAAGTTGACATTGGGTCGTTGCCATGGCAACACGGTGGGAAAAGGGGCGGGGCATCAATATATTTTTTGTTCGGGATCACGTGACGGATGTCTGTACCAAATTTCATGCATCTACGACAAAGTTTAATTTTTGGCTCCATTCATTTTTATTTTGTGCTCTGCAGGGGGCGCTATAGCGGCAATTTTCAAAATTCCTATATCAAAACATCCGGGGTCAACGACTCGACCAACGATTCAAGTTTCGCTCAAATCGGCCAAAGTATGTGCGAGTTATGACTGTTTGAACGCGGCGGCGAGCGGCGAAAACGGACGCCAAATTCATGGCGTTGCCACGGCAAAACCAAAAATCCTATTAAAAAGTTTTTAATAACTTTTAATCTCCCACATGTGGAGATGATCTGGAGCGAACGGGGAGTCGCTGCGTTCAACGGCCTAGGACGAGTTCGTTCAAATGCGTGGGCATGAAATGGCGCCTTCGGCGCCAAGTCCCTCTTCGGGCCAATATGGCCGCCATACTGTTGGTTGCCTAGCAACCGCGTAATGTGTTTTTTTGTTTAGCTTCACGTGACCAATAAGTGTGCCGAATTTTTTTCGTCTACGACGAAGTACGTTTTTCGGGTTTTGCGGTATTTTGGGGGGTCCTGCCATAGGGCGCAATGTTAACGTCGTTTTTCCAGGGGGCGCTGACGCGCCATTTTTTTGAATTTTTACATTTTGGAGATGTGAAGTTTTTTTTTTTCACCTAATTGAATTTTGGGCAAAAATTCAGGACTTTTCGTCGGTGGGAAAGTGCCGAAACTGGCATTTTGGGGAAGAGGAAAAATAATAAGAAGAATAATAATAAGAATAGGAAAAACCTGTACAATAACAATATAGCGCCGCCTTCGGCGGCGCATTCTTATATATTCGGAAAGGTCTCACGTCCAGTAATCCACCCGTGGGGTTCAAAGTCCAATACGAGCGCGTTGCGCTCGTCTTTTACCTCTTCTTTTTCAATATTTTCCAATCCGTTTTTTTTTCCGTATTTTTGTGAGTACAAGAACAAATTTGCCGCTTTCGCGGCAAATACTTATATCACCGGATAGGGCTCGATGCCCTGAGTCACTGTAACAGTGTTTTGGTGAGTGGCCATGGTCGATGACGAGCTTTGCTCGTCATCGACCACTTTCTTTTCCATGTTGCGCCTTCACTGTGGTTTTCACCTCTTTTTTTTTACGAGCAGCAACAAATGTGCCGCTTTCGCGGCACACGCCTATATCATCGGACAGGTGTTGGTGCCGGGAGCCCCCTGATTACTGTCTCTTACATGGGTTTTGAGCGCTCCGCGCTCTTTTCCCGTGGGACGTGCGCGTAGCGCACGTCTTTCTTCAGTGCGCTCCGCGCACTGCTTGTACAATTACAAAAGGCCCGAGACCTGCCAGGTCCGCTCGGGCCTAATAATAGTAGTGTTATGTTGTGGTTATTCCTATTCTTTTGGCTGGTTGTGACAGGAAGAGGCCAAAACCCTACTCAATTATAGTGCCGGGAAACAGCCAAAATAGACTAAAATGTTGAGTACTTAATTTTAAACCATAGCCACCAATTTATGTTTTTCCCATAGGGGGCCCAGTCAAGCACGTCGCATCGATATCAATCTCATGGACTGACCTGCGCTCACATGTGAGGAGAGGAAAAGAGAGCTCTCGTGTTTTGCAGGTTGAATCAAGTTGAATTTAATCAATGGGAATTTGCCAGGGTGTCCAAAGATTTGGGTTGGTGCTCGAGCCCCGGGGCCGGCACCTACGGTCACTACCAATCCACCACCATCTATTTGTAATGCTCGAAGGTGAGGACAGTATAGAGAAAGAAAATGGATTCAGTTTTAACAAATTTTATTTCAGCTTTATGTTTACCCGCTTCGTCTTAGAGTTCATACTCCACTTTGATTGGTGGACTTCACCTGTCACTCACTCAGAGCATGATTGGCGGAGTGGGTGGGGAAGTACATGGCATGTGTCTTGTGTTGCTATGACAATTGATCCTAATTGGCAGATCATCACTTTGTCCACCTCTACAACTGTTCTGTTAATTTATAGATCAAAGAACTTGTCCTCCTCAAAATTGTACATGTATTCTAACAAAGCATGTTCAGTAAAGACACTCGGTCTAGTTTGTCAGATTAGTTTTTACTTCTAAATGTGTTGAATTGACTCTTGACGTGCAGTTTACGCGGCGCTGTGTGCGTTACAGGTGCCAAGCCTGACAAACTGACTTTCATCACAGCGCAGACTAAACTGAGAGAAGAAGATGTACACAGCCAAACGCGCCTAAACTCTTCTGTGTTTAGAGTGAAAGAAATCTGCGTGAAAGAGTGTGCCCTGGAAAATACATGGCTTTTAGGGTCACAGCACTGAGGTCAAAGGTTGGGATTGAAAAACACAAATGCTGATGTGTGGGTCTGCAGAAACATATTAATCTTTAATGGTGATTTAGCAAAGAAATATGGCGTTATCGTCCATTGTGATTGTAAGCTACCAAGGCCGTGGGAACCCAAGGTGCTGAGGGTGCTGCAGCACCCCCTGGTGGATATTTTCTGTATTGTGTATTAAGCAATATTTTTAAATAGGAAATACACACAGAAAAAGCAATTTTGGGGAAAATCCTGTCCCTCAGCACCCCCTAACACAAATAAGTTCCCACGGCTCTGGCTAGGGCAGCACCATTAATCAGAATTGTAGAGATTGTAATAATAAGTAAAGACAGCTATCCTCCATCGGCGGCTTATTATGTTCAAAACTTGGTCACCCTGAAGTTTAGACCTCTGCAAACATGTTCTGAAAAGCATATGATTCATGTCATATTTTTGGTATTCTCATTATTATTGTTCCCAGATGTGTTCAAAATGTGAAGTGAATCTTGATTTTCAAACATGAATCGGAAAGCATTACCTCAAAAAAAATTACAATATGAAAAAAAAAGAAGCATATTTTCCAAGCATATGGATTGCTCCTTCATCCAAACCTAGTAATTTCTTGCTAACAACGTAAAATGGCCTGATAGCTCAGACAGAGTGTCCCATGCCTTTCTTGTTATGTGCTTGGTTTGGTTTCTTTCTCTGCCCAGGATAATAGGAAAAAGCTGTCGCCTGTCAGCTCTAATGGAAGAACACGCTGTATAGAAGCAGTCTGCAGGCACTCAGCACTTTAGCCTGTCTTATCAGCTGCGAACCATTTCAGACAGTGCCACCCACATGTTCAGAAAGCCTCTCCAGATGTGTGATACTCTCTCCTGTTAAGACTAAGAGTGGATGTAGGTGTATCTAAGTGAACCCCCCCCCCCCCCTGAGTGCTGATGCACGTCTTGTCAGTTTCAATGCCGAACGTATTTATAAAACAAGGAAGGTTTTTATGAATTCTTCTAATATGTGCCTGTATGTCTTGATTTTACTGTGAACAATATCAGCTGTGTGATGTACGTTGTGAATGACGCAGAAACACGTGGCCAACGAAAACTTTACCCTTTGTGTGGGAGTAAAGCAAACCTTGCCTTACAATAGTTGGGATCGTAGGGAAGTCGAGATAAACAAGCTGTTTTTGTCAACTGGAGAGTGTAATCTGTGTTAATTTAGATGTACAGTACAGTGTTCGCATGCATTTGCAAACATCTGGACTGCCTCCCCCTTCTTTGAATACCAGTTGTGTTACATCAAGATGCAGGGGGCCACGTGTGACCAAATAAGAGAGTAAACCAAATTCCTGGTCGTAAAACATGTCGAGAGTAGAGGAGATCATCTGGGGAACGCGGAGTGAGAAGTGTTGTTTTTGAACAAATACTTTTACAATTGCATATAAAGAGAGGGACTTTAGCCACCAGTCCTAAAATTAAAAGATGGTTGAATAAACACAATGTGGTCATTAGTCATTTGACCACAGGCCATGGAATGTTTTGGTCTCTAGAGCTGAAAAAAAGTCTCTATTGGAGTTACACACTGTAACTAGTGAATGTGAAGAACTTGCCATACAAGCGGGTGTAGCGAGAATTGTTTTCAAATTATCCCCAAAATAACTTTGCTGGCAGTGGGACATCACCAGCTCGTCTCCAAAGGCATTGATGGTGTCTGGCTGATCATTAGTCATACTGCCTTGAGAATACCCAATCCTTTCAGATCACGGAAGCTAGGCGAGGTTGTGCCTGCTGTATACTGTATGTCGCTGACCACCACTGAGTATGGACTGAATGAGTAATGAACACAATTTTAAAACGACTCTGAGTGTCTGGAAAAGCGCAGTTGAAGACTAATGCATTATTATTGTTATTTTTTAGGAGAATGTTCGGTATTACTGGCATGTTTGTTTATGCTGGGAGAGTTACTGTAGTTTAGATGCTCCTGTGACATATCTACACTGTGTCTATGTCAAACAGCAGAGCCATTTGCTGCTTGTGGTCGACTAATCAATAACACTGGGCTACAAAACAAAAATGTGTGAGTGGATTTTTCCCTCTATATCAGATGCATTTTTTATAATGGCATTGCTTTATTACTGTTACATAATGAACGTTCGCTTCTTGGAATGATTAGCAGCAGGGGGACGTCTCTCTTCAGAGTCCAGCGTTAATCAGCCATCATGACTGCATCCCAGAGTGGAAGACGTTACAATAAAAAAAAAAATTGACCTGATTGAGCAAAGCCAATGTGATTCAGCACATCAACATTGTCCTAAATCAGCTCACCAAATGTGTGTCTAAGTTATTTATAACTTCCCTCGTAAATGCAAGGCCGAATTTCTTTCAAAAGAAATTTCAAAGCGCTCTGCAGAGTGTTATTGTTGAGCCACTTTAGTCACACCTGTTCACTTTCACAAGGACTATGCTCTTTCCCCGTCATTACTATGGGGGCTAAATGTTGAGCGTTACAGCTGCAAACCCATGGATGTTCCCACACAGTTCACATGTGCTGTCGTTTCTGACGTCCCATTGGTCCTGCTCTTGGACTAGAATCGTGTACATTTTGCTTTTTAATTGCTGCCTGCTGGAAGTGTGGGAGGTGAGACTATCTGCACATCAGTTCAGCTGTAGTTGCACGTTTTAAGTGGGGGTGGGCGGTTATTTGTGGGATTTGAAGATATGTTGTTTTGTGCTTCTTCAAAGATTATTTTTTTGTCAAACAATATAATTAGCTGTGGTGTACATTTTGTCAGCGAATGAGAATACAATTTCCCCAAAGTTAAATATTTGATATATTTTCATGTGTTGCGCTTCTGGCCACAGATGATCTGCTGCGTGCTGATAACACGGGTGTGGACTCACGTGACATCACCAATATCAACTGCTGTTCTCCAACACATACAATATGATGATACTGTCTTCATAGCTATGCACACCAAATAGCAAAAGCAGCTTTGTGCATCCTCCCTTACACATAGCACGTCTAAATGCCAATTCTGTATCAACTGAATATTCAACAGCTATTACTGAGCAGCCCACACAGTCTGCTCTGACATTTAAATGAAAAACGTCTTCTGGAGACGCTACACCTAAAGTTGTGAAGTAAAAATGAGTTTTGCACACCCTGAGTGATCTTACTGAATGCCAAATGTAACAAGTGAATTTCTCCGTTGTGAGATCAATATAGGATTATCTTATCTTATCTTTACTTGAAGCGCCACTTCTACTAATATAACTGATATATGACTTTTTTTGTCTTTTTTCAACCAGTTAAAAGTAAAAATAAAGGAATATTATTATTAAAAAAAAAAAAATTCTCTTTGCTTAGCAGTGATCTGAAGTAGTAAACAATGACAAATAGAGATTCTTTATTTATCTATCTTTTTTTACTTTTCTGTTTTCAGACGAATACCTCTCGCATCTATACAAGTGCATGGTATTGCTGTAATATTTCTCTACAATACAGCTGCTTGAACCTTTTGCTGCTAAACTACTGCTGCTGAGTTACATCCTTTCTGCAGGTCGCTATTACCAGTAATCGGATTGTTCTCAGATAGTAATCCTCACTATTTGAGTGCCATCTGAATGCACAAGAGGACAAATATTACAAATACAAATATTGACAAATATTACAAATACTTATATTGTACATTTACCATGTACAATATAAGCAGATGGGAAAGTAAAGTGTGAGGGCTGGGACCACCTGTTGCCTCTCCTCCTCTGTTGCATTATCGCTGCATAGTTTCAGTAACGTTCTCATGATGCGCCCTGAAACAGACACTGGGATATGCTTTCGTGCACTAGTCTGGATTTGGCAACTGCTGACAGTGCAGTGCTATTGGATGAAGGGGAGCATCTGTTTTGATGAAATCTATGGTGTGTTTTCTGTCAGCGATCAGCTGCTATTTCAGAAAACATACTTTAGTGAACATATTGTGGCCGCTGCTGTGTTTGTTTTTGACCAGACTGGTGAGTTTTGTCTCCACAAATGACAGATACAAGAGTTGACAGCAAGTGTTTATAAAACGTGCCACGAATGTTGCATTTAAGATGCAAGGAATGCATCATGACTATATTCTGGCCTACACTGCTTTTATGTTTTCTACTGAATTTCAGGCCATCACTGCATACTGCATGGCACAGCTAACACAATAATCATAGATTTTTATGTTTTTACTGTGAAAGGGAAACCCCCTTCTTTTTCAGATGTTTGGATCCTAAGCGGATCTTCCTCAAGTTAGGCTTTCACTGAGTAAGCCACTGTCATAAATATCACCTGCTCCTTCCACAGGTGAGAGTTAGGCACATGGAAATAAATAATACATAACACATAGGGATATTACGTGGGTCGGATATCACATGCATGCTATTTCAAGGGGTAATGCTAACAAAATCTGTCTTGTTTCCTAAATTACCTATTACTACTGTATCTTACTCATACAGTTTTGGCTATGTAATGAATGCAGGCGTCTCCGCAGCCCGTTGGAAAAATGTTTAAATACACCTTTGTCTAATGCCACTGTTGACGAATGGAACGGGTGTTACTGGTTCCACTATCTCCACGACAACGGGTGTCGGCCATGACACCAACAAACGTCCCATGTGCTCGCAGTGCCCTGATGTCACACTGTATTATTTACATTCAGGCTTCACATTTAAATGACATAATAGCTTTAAGGGGAGTCTGGGTATTTTACTAAAATTAGAAATGGCTATTAAAGCCATACAATGTAACATTTCTCCCACAATAGAACAAGCATAAATTTCACTATCCGTGATTTTAATGGTGGACCAATACCTCAAAAACATTACATCTCATCTCAGTTGAAATGTTTCTGCTTTTCTTTTACTATAGTAGGCAAGAATTACCAAATGCTTTATAATCTACAGCATAAAACAATATCTGTGTCAAGATGATCTTTTGGAACATGTTTGATATCACTGACATACAACCTGGTGTTTCACAGTGTGGCTTTAACTAATTAGTTCACGTGTGTATATTGCAAATAGTATTTGATTGCCTTTTTAATCTGTATAATTAACTTAAATATTTACGTGCCATAAGAACGAGGTGAAAGACATTTGATTCTGCACCAGTGTAAGATTTTCCAAACTTGGATACAATAACTCACCAGAATAACTTTTCGGAATATTCCGGTTTTGGAAAAAGCTGATTGAGTTATGGAAAGCCACTGAACTTCCACACTTAAACACACATGCTCTCACTCGAGAACAGGATCAGCCGGTTTTGGGGGGAATTAAAATGGATCGACCGCTTTCTGCTAAAGCCATATCCATAAACTAAGTCACCGTACGGCTGCGATGAGGCCTTTATACCTCCCACAGCCCGTCTATGTCCATTGACCGAGGGTTTAGCGGAAACTTGACCTGCTTATGAACAAGAATAGGGACATTAGGTTTATAATAATCCCCAAAGTAATGCAAATACCAAATAGGCCGCGCACTTACTCCAATCTCTCATAATTAGCATTCATACCCCTGTTATGCATAAATCGATTAACATACTTTGCTATAATGGTCCTACATGTTATTATGTCATAGGCCACCGTGGACGCTGATCCTTGGCTGTGAAAGGGTAACAGCGGCCATGATCCCTCCAGCGCACTAGGCCAATGCTCAATTATTCAACAGGCTCAGGTCTAGTTTCATCAAACCGTCCCAAAGTAGTATGCGGTGGCACCTATACCAGTCTAAATAAACACACACCTATTATTTGATGACATTTTGAGGAAACATCAGAAATATATTTGGTGGATGGTGCATGGATTTGGGTCATCATAAAAAGTAAGCATGATTGCAGTGCAGACAAACACTTGGTCTTAATTACTTTCACCGGTTGATTTACATACTGTACTTTTAAGATGTAAAATATAATGCTTATATCTTTAGAGCCTATGTTTAGTGCTTGTTGTTTGTCCATTCATGTAGAGGAAGAAATCCATGGTTTTCCATAATGAATTCAAATTGCATAACAGAAGTCAGTGTGTACACAGTCTGCTCCCCCACATGTTCTCATAGACTGACAGGACAAAGGCCGATTGTCACAAACCCAGAAGGATTCCTGAGATGTTTCTTTGACAACTTGTCTGTTCGGTCTGCGCTTACTCCACTCACAGATCCACTCACTTACTTACTGCAGCATTTTGTTAAGGACAAAAGATTGATAGAAATCGGCTGCCGTGTTACATTTTCCATTTGGGGGGAAATATCCGCTCTCCTGGTGGTTTGCTGACAAAGAGGAAAACGTCTCGTATTTGTTCCGTTCAAAACATTGTTCACAAAGGGCGTGAGGTTTTCAGCTCCCGCAGTTCTTTCAAATGGAGAGGTATTGCTGTGATTGTGATGAAACAGTGAAAACCTTTTATTCACAAGCCTTTCCGTTTCAAAAGCACTCTCAGGCTGAAGTTTTTTAGTGCTTTTGTGTTTGATAGGATTGGCCTTTGGTCGTGGGGAAGGCTGGAATCGTGCAAATTAGTTTAGCCTGCAGACACTGTGCTCTGAACACAGACTATTCCTTAACATCTTGCTCTTTCTGGAAACTTCTGTCATCTCCAATAGACTCCTCTGGTCTTTTCTGTTTTGGGAGTGCGCTCAGTCCTCTCTCGCCGCTTTAATTTTCTTTGCCTCCCACTCGCGCTCTCCTTCTTGGCTTCTCTTGTACTTTGGTGCTTTTTCTTTCTTTTTTTTACTCCTCGTATTTTCCCAGGGTTATAATATTTTTTGGGCGGATCACCTTTACTGTATTTTAAAATCCATGAAAGGTCCACCCATAGAACTGCCCAACCCAGCGACTTCCGGTCCAGGCGTGAAACTGAAAGCACATGGAACGCGCCACTATTAGGAACGAAAGATAGTCAGTACTTTGCCATTGACAGTTTCAGTGCATTTACAGCACAACTTGAACAATATATCTGCCTCTGATTTCATGAAAGAAATAGTAAAGTGGCAACTCTCTAATTCATTTACATTACAGTAGTGGACTTATTGATTCAAGGTCCGTTTTTAAGTGTGCAGGCGAGGCAAAATAAACCACTTATAATCCTTCACTTCTATTCCAGATAAAAGCTTTTTGTAAACATCCCCCTCTCTCTTCTGCCCACTCGCTCCATAAGTATTTTTAACAACACCAGCTTGCTTTGTGTCGTTCTGTTTCTGTATTGTACCCAAAGGCCTTCATACAGCCCGATACTTTGTTCCTAATGTTGGCGTAGATCCCTGCTACCCTGCCCCGCACATATTGCACACAGCGTGTAGGTGGCAGGCCAGTGTGATCAGGCTGTAGCGCGGGGCACAATTATACATGTTCTATAAATGTCTCTTTTCAGCCTCGTAGCGCTGTCATCAGAATCAGAATCAACTGGAGTCTCTGAGCAATTCAGAATACTTTAGAGGAAAGGTGGCATCGATTCTATCTGGGTTCAATACAAAATGGAAACGCATGAAGAAGATTCAGTCTGGGTCGAGTGATAAGTTCGAGGCTTTGCTCTTGCATCACACCATGAAGGTCCTGAGTTGTATTCCCAGACCGTGTGGGGCCTTTCTGTGTGGAGTTTACATCCAGTTATTAAAATAATGCTTTATTCCTCTTTCTCCTCTGCTCTTCTCTTTGGCTATAGAGCCACTTGCGATTGAAATAAGACAAAATGAAAATATTAAGGGTACATTAATAGGGACAAAAGAGCATACAATTTTATTATACGCTGATGACATTCTTTTGACCCTGACAGATCCTTCTAAATCTATCCCAGCTTTAATTGACTGTATCAACAAATTTGGACAGATATCTGGCTATAAGGTAAATTACTCAAAATCAGAAGCAATGCCTTTAGTTGACTGTGGCAACAGAGAACCAGAGTTTGTTAAACCATTCCGTTGGGCTCCAAATGGACTAAAGTACTTAGGAATAGAAATTACTCCCAAAACTAGTCAATTATATCCCGCAAATATTAATCCTGTGATCAGTCATATTAAAGACAAGTTAGCAAGTTGGAAGAAACTTCCTATATCATTTCTGGGAAGGATTAACCTTATTAAAATGGTGATTCTTCCTAAATTAATCTATCCAGTGTCAATGATATTTGTGTTTCTCAACTCTAAAGATTTAGCTGAGATTAAAAAAGCAATTACAAACTTTATTTGGGCAGCCAGGAAACCGAAGATTAAAATGGACATTTTACAACTTTCAAAAAACTCAGGGGGATGGGGCGTTTTTTGGAGAATTATGTTTTGTCGATACATGCAAGAATCATTTCACTGTGGGCCACTCGAAAGACTGAAATGCCATGGCTTGAGATCGAGGAATATATTTGTCGACCCTATTATCCAATAAATGTGTTAAATAAAAGAAATAGGGAACATCCACTTATTATCAAAGATAACTTTCTAATTAATAATACCATTCATGCATGGGGTATTCTGAGGAAAATGTTTGGGCAGAAAAATAATCTATCTTCTCTGACAACATTGGTAAATAATCCAGACCTAACTGCAGAAGGCACCGGTCCCGATCTTAAGACATGGCATGAGGCTGGCATTAGGAGGATGCATGATCTATGGGACAATGTAAAATTCAAGTCGTTTGAGGACCTAAGATCGCAATATAACATAAATGCCAAAGATTTTTATAAATATCTTCAGCTAAGACATTATATCAAGTCTAAAATGGAATCGTTAGAGTTTGTAGGTGATTGTTATTTACTTGAAAAAAACATTTTAGATTGCCATAAACGTGGACACTTTGTGTCAAGATTTTATTCTGAGCTGCAAATTTTAAAGAAAGATAGGCTGGAGAAATTGCGATTAACCTGGAACAATACGGTTAACACGACAATTAATCCTGAGTCATGGGAAGAAATTCTGTTACTGCCTTCTAAGATCTCAGTATGTAACCGATTCAAGGAAATGCAATATAATATTTTACATAACGTATACATATCTCCCTATATATACAGTAAGTATACACCAGGAACCTCTCCAACCTGCCCCAAATGTAAATCAGCCACAGGGACTAGATTTCATTGTTTATGGGAGTGTAAAATTATAGAGGCTTTTTGGCAGGCGGTATGCAGAGAAATTAGCTATGTTATAGGACAGACACTACTCCCCAGTCCTGTGTTGTGCCTTCTGGGGTTTATACCAGGGAACCTCGACACTCACAAAGAGAACATGCAATTCCTTCTGATGTTGGCTAGAAAGTCCATAATGATCAAATGGGTGGGAGCTGTAGCCCCCTCTGTTCAGCTATGGAAAAATACAATTTCTGAGGTTGTAACTTTGGAGAGGTTGCGATATTGTCTGGCTGGGAAATCCCAAGCATTTAAAAGATGGGATACAATCTTGGACTGTCTCAAAATTAAAAATGTGAAAGCGTGACATTACGGTGTAGACCAAGCAGAACCTAACTTCTTTGAATAATTGCTGTAATATGTAATTTACCTATTTGCCTGTTTAATTGTTACTTGTATTGGCATGTGTATCTGTGCTGAGCTTTTACTTTTGTTTTGTTGTTTTTCTATTTAAAAAATGCTTAATAAACATAATATAAAAAAAATAATGCTTTATTCATTGCTATACATTTGTGCCAATACGTTTACATACCTTGGTGGATTTCTCAAAGAATATGACTGAAAACAAATATAAGTTTTTTTCACTAATGGTCAGTGATGTTGTGAAGCCATTTATTGTGGGGAAAAATATGTTTTCACTTTTCAAATCACCATAACAATATAAAATACCAAAATTACCCTGTTTACACACTCCAGTGATTTTGGCCTGAAACATGATGCACACATTCACAACTTGACACAAATGGGTTTGAATGGCTGCTAAAGGTAACCATCCTCACCCATGATCTGTTTCCTTGCAATCCGTGTGTGATTATGAAAGGTGTGTGGGTTTTCGGGCTCCTGACAGACCGATGCATCTTCCATCCAGAGCTGCACTGATGTCCAGTTTCTGAGTCATGGGGAAAGCAAAAGAATTGTCACAGGATCTACGAGAAAAGGTGATTGAACTCTATTAAACAGGAAAGGGATATAAAAATATATCCAAGGTACTGACAATGCCATTTTACAGTGTTAGAACTCTGATAAAGAAGTGGAAAATTAGGGGTTCTGTTGAACCCAAACCACGGTCAGGTAGACCAGCAAAAATGTGTTCAGAAAAACCCTCCAATAATAAATAATTCAGGACTCCCTCAAAAAAAGTCCCATGGCTGTTTCCAGAAGCACAATAAGGAGGCACTTGAAGAAAAATCAATCAATCAATCAAATTTTATTTATAAAGCACATTTTATATATACTATATGTATATATATATATATCCCCATACACATATATATACACACACACATACATATATATATATATACATACGTATACATATACGTTCCTATGACTTTAGGAATAACTAGGAGACCCTGCCGGAGGAGCGATGGGGCCGTGAAGGTTCATAAGGGCTACAAGGCCGAGTTGCCAAATAAAGCCATTACTATGCAAATGCAACAAGCATCTCGCTTATAATATGCCAAACAGCACAGAGACAAGCCTCAACATTTCTAGAACATTTGGAGTGATGAGACCAAAATTTGACTTATTGGCACAACTGTATATAACACAGTTTACCTTCATCCTAATCCTGAAAAGTGTTGGTGTGTGTTTCAGCATTGTTATTACATGATTTTGTGAACAAGCATTTGTAGGACCTTCAGTGTCTAGATCCGCATTTGCATCTTAATCATCAGCATAAGATATGACACATTGTCCACGCTTGTTTCCAGGAGGCCCAGGCACAGATTGAAGCAGAAGCCCAGGCGCAGAGAGCTCTCGCCCAAACGCCGGACCTCTCGCCGCGTCTGTGCCACATGGCCCGCAACAACGCAGGCTACGGCTTCAACCTCCACAGCGACCGCTCCAAACCGGGACAGTACATCCGCTCTCTGGACCGCGGCTCCCCTGCCGATCAGGCCGGGCTGCGACCACAAGACAGGCTCGTAGAGGTAAGACGAGACCTCAATCATTTTCATTTCTGAATGCATTTAATCAAGTTTTACGCACATTTCAAGGAACATTTTCTGTCCACTTTACAAATATTTACTCAAACGTTGCCTGTTGTATCAAATTCTTAACCTCTTAACCCCGCTCAAACATTTTGGCTATGGCTGTGTAACGCCTCATCTGAAAGCTAAATGGATCTTTTTCCTTGCGTTGTTACTGTGCTGTGTTGTCATCACTTTCTTTTTCATCCTAATTTTGCCACTTTTTCCATAGCTTTTTTTCTGTTGCATTTTTATAACTTTTTTGTCACATTTTTGTCTCTTTTTCGTCACATTTTTGTCTCGTTTTCATCAATTTTTTGTCTCTTTTTCTTCATATTTTTGTGTCGTTTTCAACACATTTTTGTCTCATTTTCATCATATTTTTGTCATTTTTTCCAACACATTTTTGTATATTTTTTGTCTCGTTTTCATCACATTTTAGTCTCTTTTTCTTCAAATTTTTGCCTTTTTTGTCACATTTTTCTCTTTCTTCTCGCTATTTTGATGCTTTTTTCAAGAAGCTTTTAGATTTTAGATTTGCCAAACTGGAGAAAATTTGCTCAGTTCCTGTGGGTATTAAGGGGTTCAATATCCAGATTTCTTTCCATTTCTCAGTTTTCGGGAAAGGTCACAAATCTTATGAAAAAAATGAATGCTCAGATATGCTTCATTTGTGGCATTAACAATATGGCATCAGGGAATTGAAAAGCATTAAATTCCACGCATTTCTACCTGCATAAACGCTGATACCTTTGATATTCTCCTCTTCGGAGCCGACTGTTCCTTTGCCTTGTCTGTCCCCCACCTGATGAAACCCAGATGTGCGCTGCTTGTCTAAACCCAGCTGTAATTCAAACCCAGCGGCGACTATCTGGGCCGTCTCTGTAAACATGACAGGAGTTAGGGCTCTGTTCGGCTGCACCAGAGGCCAGTGACGGGGACAGTCCCTGTATCAGCGATGAGCGCAGGGGCTGGTGATGGGAAGAGCCTGTGGGGGACGTGTATTGTGTAAAACCTGCAAATGCTGATCTAAAACAAATGGAAGGATGTGTTGACAGTGAGAATTTACGGAAAGTGATGAGGGACAAAAAGGAAGGCAGCGTTATCAGAGCTGCATGCTGACAACAAATTGGGTTTATGGAAACAAATGTAAGTGTAAACGGCCTTTATTCCACTACCTTGCACAAAGCTCATCCCTTTTTCTCACACAGCACTAAGCTATTGTAAAACTATTGAAGTCTGCCCGGTACTGAAATCTGAACAAGTTAATTTTGTACTTTGTGTTGATCAAATACAGTAGTTATTGAGAGATGTACATGAACGCGTTTGTAGATACTGCACACACGTTTGACCCCATCCCAACCAAAAGCACATTCAATCCGTCTACGCATATTTCAAAACAATTTCCTTAAAGGGACTATAGGGAGTTTAAAAATTTTGAAATTATGTATTTTCCTACCCCTACATATTCCAGCCATGTCCTAATGTGTACCTATTCACCACAACTGTCTCTAAAATCCTGCACCGTCACTCAAAAATGTGTTAATTCGGTCTGAATTGCCGTCATGCATGAGCTTAATATAGAGAGTGCGGTTACGCGTAAGACCTGAGGTGGCAGTAGTGAGTATAACATTACCAACTTGCATCTAGTTACTTTAAACCCCGCCTTCACCGAGTGCATTTTCTCCAGTTCGACTTTACCCAAATCTAAAAGCTTCTCGACTGGAGCTTACAGCCTATAGGCCAGTGTAATGCCTCATTTGAAAGCTAAGGTCTACAAATGAGATCTAAACGCATCTTTTTCATCACGTTGTTGCCAGATTTTTTACGTCTAATTTTTGCCACTTTTGTTGCGTTTTTGTCACTTTCCTGTGGCTTTTTGTTGCACTTTTATCACTCTTTATGCCACTTTTTTGTCACTTTATGTTGCGTTTCTATCCTCCTTTTCTTGTGGTTTGTGTCTCTATTTTGACACTTTTTCCCCCAGAAGCTTCCAGATTTGGGAAAAGCCAAACTGGAGTAAATGTCCTCGGTTCAGGTGGGGGGTAAGAGGTTAAACATATTTAGTAACCTGGATGAAGACAATCTACTTATGGCTGGCCTAATGCAAAACAAAACATATTGTAAAGGCATAAATAAAGAACATCAAACAGTGAACAAGAAAACATTAACAACAGTGACAAAAGTGAAATGGAAAACACACACACACACACAAAAACTTTATTTACACAAGAGTATCTATCTTTTCATTCCCATGCCCTTCTTTGACCCGAGTGACTGCACATCAGGCCCCATTGCACCGAATGAAGAGCAAGGACTGCGAAAAAACTGGGACAGCGGGGTTAAACAGAGTCCATACACAGTATAAACCTGTGTATAATGTGGTTCTGCTCTGATTTAATTTACTACAGTCACATGGTTGTCGGCCCTGTCATTAATCAGGTCAATAAATAAACTAGATTTAGGTCTTAACAACATTGTCATCGTTCACGCCGTGTGGACTGTAGTCGCCGATATGAGTCATACAGTACCTGCTCTTCTTCCCCGGTTGGAACATATTCATACTGACTTGAAAACTGACCCATATTTGGTTTCGAATTCCAAAATCTTTGAACAGATAAAAAAAATATCATGCATAAAACATATAACGCCGTGCCCCAGAACCGGGGTTTGACTGTAACACGAGCCAAACTACAGCAAATTCTAGGTTGATATTGGGTTGTGATTCTAACTGTCACTTGCTACTTTGGTGAATGAAAGTGGAAAGTGTTTATCTGAAGCCCAAAGCTGCTGGCATAAGCTTAACAGACATGTTGTGAATGTCTCAGGTTTTTCTGCAAAATATCATGATAAACTTGTGAATTAATGTTTCTATTGATGATAGCACGTTGTCCAGGCCCTGGTTGAATAGTTTGGGAGGAACACACAACGTCATGTAAAGAGGACAAAGGAAACAGCACACCAACATCTAAACCCTATGCTCACTGTGAAGTCTGGTGCAGGTAGACTCATGGTGTGCCGGAACAACGTGCGATCATCAATAGAAAAATTCATTCACAAGTTTATCATGATATTTTCTGTAACATAATTCAGTATCTCTAAATCAAAGTCAGGGTGGGAACATTTGAGGATGTGCTTCGATGCTACAGGAACATGAGGGGAAGTGTGTGGGAACATCCTTTAGCAGAGCACAGGACACTGATGACGGTAACGGTTCATCATCTCAACACAAACACAAACGCAACAGTTCTCGCTGGGCTCAAATCAACGCACGAAGGTCAACACATAAAATCTACACGTGTCCAAGAAGGTAAAAAGTGCATGTGTGTCGTGTCGTAGGAAAACGGTCATATTTTAGCTGGGAGACTGGCAAAACAACATGTGCCAATATACGATTTTTACTTAACACCCCTACTATGTTTGCTGCAGTGGTCGCCTTTCAGTTTACATCTACAGTAACCCTTTTCTCACTCTACTCAAGCAATGCCGGCTCTCTGGAAAACTATTTGAGTGTTTAGGAGTGTTAGAAGTTTTGTAATAGCCCTATAATATCACCTTGACATCATCCATTGCGGTAAGCTTGAGGTGACCGTCATTCAGTGGTTAAAGCATTTATCTGTTTATCTCTTACCCCCGCCTTTTCTCCAGTTCGGCGTTACCCAAATGTAGAGGTTTCTTACAGCCCCATAAGCCAGTGCCTCATTTGAAAGCTAAGACCCGCAAAACGTATCTAAATGGCTTTTTCTTCGCTTTGTTGCTGTGTTGTTGACACTTTTTGGGGGCTTTTTTCCTGCATTTTCATCCTCAGGCTTGCTGCTTTTTTCCTGCATTTTCCTGCCGTTTTTGTCGCTATTTTAACACTTTTTTTTCCAAGTTTTTATTTGCGCAACGTGAACTGGAGAAAACTTGCTCCGTTTAGTCGGGGGTTAAGAGGGCAACTTGTTGTCACCACAGATTGTGAAGAATGAATGAATAACTGCCACTTGTGAAGCTACACCATGACACACGACCCAGAGTTAGACTGTATAATTTTGATAATTCACTCACCAGAAGTCTTGAAAGTTGAAGTTTGTTGTATATTGTCATTTCTGGCTTCCAGATAAATTTGTGTTCAGGCCAATAGTACAGAGTTGTGGAGCCGTGTTTATGTCAGTCCACCATACGGCCGCCTCTGTGTTGCACAATACGATATTGTGATGTCTGACCCCTACAGTGTCTGCTGCAGTGGTCTGTAGCCATGCATAAGTCCAGCGCTGGTCTTATCTGTCAGGAGCTCATTAGGGAGGTGAATAGCCATGACCGATCTCTCCCGTGGCGCCCGTCTCACGGCTTATGCCCCCTGTATGCTCCATTACACTGGTGTGGCTCAGCAGCTCCCTAAAGCCGCTATGATCAGCTTTCTGTCAACGTCTGGCACAAGCTCCAGGTAAATGCCACGTTGCGTCATTGGTGAGCATTGACGTCTGGGTAATATCACCAAATACGCTTTTCAAAACAGACGGAGAGCAGCCATGCAGCGTTTTACATTTTTAGAGATATCTTGGAACAGAATTCATTGGGGTGGCCTGGGCTGTCTCCGGTTTGTCCTTTCTGGTAAACGGTGAAAATACAATAAAGCAACCTTTTCTGGTCAATCAGCCAACCACGGGGAACCGTTTATAACAGTTTTCCAATCAGATTAAAAGAATGGAATAAAGTAAAATGACTGGAGCTGTGATCACACTTAACAGACTATTAAATTAGTGATAAGTCATCAAACAGCGTGGGGAGTATCAGCTCATTATGTAAGCTCTCTCAGCAGTGGTAATACTATTCCCCCCGCACACTGTTGGATGAGGAGGTTCCCCAAGGATGGGATGGTCCCATGAGAAAGGGGCCTGTGCTGCTGCATGTGTTAATTAGCCCAGTGACAGAGCGTGCACTGTATTGTCTCGAGTGGGAAGGATATTTAATGTGGGTCTGTGAAACACCTGTTGTTTAGACAGACACAAAGATGCTTTTCTTCTTCCCGTTTCTCTAATGTTTGTTCTCTGCCAGACAGACTAAACTATGATTGGAAGAATGCATGTATTGTGTTGATATTGCATTTGTTGTGTTGCACAGTTTGCTTGATATAGTTTCCCACCCCACCTCCCATGTCTGTTCCTAAGGTTTAAATGAAGGCATAAATTATGATACTGTGATGTCGGAATAAATTAGGTTTAGTTCCTTGTGCATATCTAACCTTTCCACACTGTGTCTTTTCTAGTGTTTTTTCCACCAAATTCCAACAGGACACTGACATGTGAAACTGTCTATAGCCAGAGTCCTGGTGAGCCATCAATAATAGATTGACTACCAAACACTAACTGAACGTGTTACAAAGTTACCCTTCAGGCGTTAATGATCATTCGACTCTAGTGTTTTTGCATAGAAAAGCTTGGGTTGATAGGCCTTTCAGAAGCAGAAATGGCTTCGTTTGAAACTGGTTTGTTACTTTCGACTGTCTCATGATGATAAAAAATTAATCATATCAACTACAGTAATCCGATGCTTTGGCTCATATAGTCACGCAACTTTATTAGCTGAGTCACTACTCCCTCTGGTGGTTGAATGTAGAGGCACATGCTGTGACTTTCTTCTCAAGTATAACAGTAAAAGTACTTTAGCTGTAAGAAAGAAGGGTACTTGTTACTCATACACTGACAATAATTGTTCTTATAGTGCAAGCATTTCATAATACAGAACAATGCAAGGCCCACAACAGCTGCAGCTTTTACAAAGTGCTGAGTTTAGCTCCTGGAACATTAAAACTAGTAATAACTGTAATACAAACAAAGTGTGGGGTGAACATACTTTCCATCCCCAAACTGCTCCCTGGAGATGGTTGGCTACCAATTGTTTGGCATCAGTATAGCATTTAATGGATGTGTTTTGTTCTTGGCCTCGTCCAGGTCAATGGGGTCAACATTGAGGGCATGCGGCACCCAGATGTGGTGGCCTTCATCAAAAGAGGAGGTGATGAGACGTGGCTTCTGGTGGTGGACCCTGAGACCGACGAACACTTCAGGAGGAGAGGGATTACGCCAACTGTTAGTCATGTCAAAGGTAAAACTGTAATGTAGTTATCGGATATAATTCTTTCAAATTTATCAAGCACATAATGAAGAAACGGATTAGAGAAAAAAGCAACAAAGGGCACACACCTACATTATGTCAGTCCATGAAATGTCGGGTACTGCAGTTATCGTCGTGCATGATGTGAGGTTTGCTGTGTTGTGCAGACTACGACGGTCCTCCGGTTTGTAATGGCCAGCCCAGTCCTCAGATCAACGGAGGCTCCAGCACTCAGTCCATCCGCTCCACGCAGTCGGATCTCAGCAGCCAGGGCAACAGCACGCAGGTGAGTCCGCTCTTTCAGCAGAAACATCCAAGCTTTGCTCCGTCTGAGTCTTTTTGTTGAATTGCAAACAGAGCCGTGGGAAGACATTTTAGTTAGGGGGTGCTGAGGGATAAAGTTTACCCCAAAACTACTTTTTCTGTGCTAGTTCCTGTTTAATAATATTGCCTGCAGTTTTCAAACTATCCACCTGGGGGTGCTGCAGCGCCCTCAGCACCCTGGGTTCCCATGGCCTTGATTGCAAAGGAGTTTCGGGTTAAACTTTAGATTAGATTTTCTTCAACTTCTACACCGGGTGACAGTGTTGTGCATTTCTGTGCATTTGCTCAAACGTGGGCTTGCTAATGGCAGAAATACCTGTGGTTTAAGATTTGCGGTCATTGGTGGACCACACAGGCCCCCGCCACAAGCACACAAACTGAATGAATGATAAATACAAACGTAATCAATTGAGAAGGACAGATTTGAGGTGGTTCAGTTACAAAGATTTTAGAAAACTCAATGCCCCATGCGCTCTAAATTCACAACAGAAATTTGGCACACGTTAAGATTCTGTCCTGTAATCTGGTAAATGTGTCCCTTAAACTCTCACTCTATTGTTTCTCTGTACAGTTGGCCGATGACGAGGGCAGCCACCTGTTGGACCCTTTTGCTGAGATGGGTCTGCGACTGAGCGCTACAGCGGCAGAAGAAAAAAGGAAACTTCATGCCAAAGAAAAGAGGAGAGCACCGCAGATGGACTGGATGAAGAAATATGAGCTTTTCCGAAATTTCTGAGACATTACACACAAGGTCATTCCCCAAAGACAATCAAGTTCAACAGACGATAATCTCTTCTTGTGTTGAAATGTGACCAAAGGATGTGCAATGGATGTTAAGCCACTTCAGAGACGGCTCCAAACATATGTTTACCCTAAGACTATTTAAGCTTTTATACAGTTATATTTCCCTTCTGGAGAGTGATCTTCAAGACTGAAAGGGGTACATTTATTTTTATACAAAAATGTGTAATGTGGGTTTTATGTTGAGGACTGTGGACAAAACACTGTGAATGAATCTGTCTGTGTTTCAAAGCCACGTCACCAAGCACCAAAACAGTGGCAGAAATGCAAAATAATCTGTACATGACCAAATGAACACTAGCTTCCTGAATGTGTTTCTAAATACATATATTACAATAGTGTAATCTTTTATCTATTTAGCTTTTACAGGCATTGCCAGTCCAGGGGAGGTACCACTAATGTAGGCTATGACACAACAGGCTGACAAGATCATTGATGTAAAATGGCAGAAAACATTTTGCTTGTGTGTTTAATTAGAAAGTTTCCTCTATATTACCTGCTAAGCATAAAGGCCTAGGTGTCTGGTAAACTGGGCATCACCAAAAAACAAAATACTGAAGCAGATATGAATGCAATGAGAATAAGCTACAAAAAGTGGTCTGCTGACCAAGGCTGAGGGGGAAAAAATGATGTTGACTAAAGCAGTAAAGTAGTAGAAGTATTAACTATGGATGGATTTTCATATATACGCCTGGTACATTGGTAAATGTGGCGGGGCAGGGATGTAAACAGTGAGGTCAGACATGCTGGAAGGATCTACAGAGTGAGACAGCAGGAGCCATCGAGCTTACAGTAGATTACTCCACACACAAGGACAGCTGTTATGCATATGTTCACACGCTTTTGGAAAGGCCGGTGTGTGGAAAGAAGGACGTACCATTACCCTAAACAGCCCACCCACAGAGATCTGATCCATTAACAAGCCTGATTATAAATAGTTTATCTTTATGTACACAACAACTTCAAAGGAAATGTCTAAACTGCGTAGTTCTACGCATCAACACCAGATGGCAGTATTGTGTATTTTTTTTAATTCCATTTTCTTTTCGATTTGATCCAACCATTCTAATGTCAATTCCAAAATCAGTCTTTACAATGATCACCTTTTTTCCTACATATAAATTTCATGTAAAAATGAAATGCCATATTTGTAGATGTTATAACTCTTAGCTATATTTTAAGACAGAATTGTGTTGAACATACCATGATCAAGTAAACCAGATCTACATTTTTGGAAAAAGCTTCTTTTTTTTTTTTGCTACTAGGTCTAGATTCATTCAGTTTGGTGTAGATTCTGAAAAAGTAGTCATTGTTTGATGCTCTGACTTCTTTCTCCCCAGTTCGTAATACAGAGAGATTTGCAAATTCTTGGCTTTGAACGAGAACATGTTTTGACGTTTTGTGGTCATGTCTTCACCTAAACACCATCAGTGGCCACTGTGATCAACTCTGTTAGTCAAAATAAAAGACAAAAGCAATCAAATGGTCCACATGAAAAATAGCAAACTTGCTCTTCAGTCGATTGACAGAGTTTAGAGCACTTCAAGAGCAGAATGTGACATATGTTCATCTGATCAAAACCTGTGGGTTACGGTGATACTACCGCTATCAATAATCACCAGAAAACCTTGTTGGGAGATGTAATTGTTACAGGTATGCCACATATTTGACATGACTAATTTCTTCTTAAGAACAAGTGATGCGAGGCTGCCTGAACAGTTTTATTATACGTCATGTGTTTTCTATGTGAAGCTCGAATAATACCTGCACATATTCCAGCAACGCTTTATATTATTGTATGTGTGTAAACGTACCATGAATGGCTGCATTTTTAAATAAAGTGTGACATTTATAATTTCTGTCTTACATCCTTAAGTCCGGTACGTGTTAGTGTTTTCTTTATTCCCCTGCTGTGGGCTGGCAGTGGGTTAAGCTGTTGGGAGTAGTTTCAGTTTCCTCAGAGTTCTCCACTGACCAGCTGCTGGGCTTTCAGGCTGTGCAGAGGTTAGACAAAGGTCAGAAGAGTGTATGTGTGTGCGCGTGCATGTGGTGGGAAGCTACTCTGCTATATTTGACCCTTCTCAACCTTTTCAGTAGGCTACCTTTCAAAAAACCTGTATTTCCAAACAAAAGGATTGTGCTGGGCAAACTTGAGTATTTTATAGGTGTATGATATCTCGTGTAGGGAGTTTCAGTCTTTGAAAAGGCCTTTATATTTTTTAAATGCCCCTATAAATATATTTGAGGTATAATTTAACTGACACATCACACATTGATTTATATTTAAAAAAAATATATTATGTAGAATCTCTGGGCAACAAAATTAAGCGACATTACTGTATATGACTCATCACTCATATTTTAGATTTTTATTTTACACTAATCTAATCTACTGTCAATGCTAAAACCCCTTAATACTTCTATCATTGTCAACAACTCAAAAGGTATCCACTAGAGGGCGGAATACTTTAATTTAACAACCAGGAAACGAGCCATTCCATTGTGGAATAACATTGCAAGTTCCTTCCACTTCATACCTGATTTTAGTTCCACAAAATGTGGCGCATTATCAAACTTGGATGGGGTCACGGTAAGGCCAAGTCGAGTCGGCAGCACACATCAAAGCCACGGGGCCAGTTCAAAGCAGTGTGCAATTTCAGAGCCGTCCGCGTTTTTGACGGCTCTGAAATATAATAAAACTATTATGTGACTTTCAGGCAGCCTCGCACCGCTTCTTTCTAACAGAGGCGAAGAATAGTGCGCCACAGGTGGGCACTTTTTGTACACCTCTGCAGGGCACATGTGGACGTTTCTACTTCCTTTTTGATGATACATGATTGCATGCTTACTTCTCCTCCAGTCAGCTTTGTTCTTCCCCCACTCACCCACCCCCAGGATTTACTGCAATTTATAAGAGTTGGGGGAAACAAATATCAGCCTATAAAATATCTATAACCTTATTTTATGGATTCTGGCAGTTGCCACCTGTTGAGCCTTAATCTAATAATCTATATTTTCTATGAAAATAAACATAATCTGTTTATTTTCTAGATTACGTAGAATATATGAGTGATTTCAATATTACATCAAGATACATCCAAGTACCTACTTTTACTACAACCAGATCAGAGGCTTGATTGACCTATTGATGTATGTCTTGTGTGTTTTAATAATTTGTTTCTTAATAATGTATGAGTTTACTGCTGATGCCGGAGGGTATTGGTTCTGGCCTACAGATGAAGACTTGATTTACTGGCCTTTACTTGAAGTTATCATGTATTCATTTTAACTTGTTTGCGTAGGCTCAAAACTCCCCAGAGACACAACTGCAGGGCAAGACGCCTCACAACTCAAATTCCACTTTGGCATCCCTGAATAAGAAAGGATAGCGGCCAAAAGGTAATACGCCTGTCGGAGTTGGCAGACAAAATGAGGTTTTTTTTGTTTGTTTACATTACCAACATGAATTACCACTTTACCCTCTTTACTATTTGCTGAGTAACATTTTTCACTATCATCCCAGCCCAGGACTTTGCCATCCGGTCAGGCCACGCCGTGGCACCGCAGGGAAAAGCAGCAGCAGACTAGGAGTGGACTGTGTTGGTGAGAGGGGAGCCGCGTCACTATGGCAACGTAGTGTTTTTGTTAGCGCTTGTGAGTCAGACAGGCGGTGAGTCAACGTCAGGAGGAAAGACACACACGTACACACACACATTCAGTCACAATCATATTCACACACTCCCTCTCGGTTTCAGGGAAGCCAAATAAGGACAGCTTACAGCAACAGGCGCACTGGCAGAGCAGCACGGGGCTTAAAAAAAAAAAGGAAAACTGGATAGGCTAATTAGAGGTAAGAGCCATGAAGCCATGAAATAAAAAGTTGGAGGGAAAAAAAAGTAGGAGCATTAAGGGTGAAGAATGTAGAAATCCAGAGGGCACATGTGTGGGCATGAACCCTCCGCCCAAGTGCACCCTACAAAGAGGTGGGGGTAGTGGAAACAAACAGAGACACACCCAAAAGAGTGCACACCTCGGCTTAGCTTGCTGAACCACACACTTTTTTTTGTCTGACACCAAGACATGAACTCTGTGACCACTTTTTTATGTCATTAGTCACAGTGAAAAGACAAAAGCACGCACCAACATGATTAGTACAGTTATCACTGAATCTACAAAAGATACTTTAACTAGTTAGTGACATCCGCCCAACTTTCATTTCATAATTTCTTCATTGAAAAAGTGTTTCTACAATGCCAAAAAATTCCGTAGATAATCAGCATGTGTAGCTTTAAGACCTGGAACCCGCTTTGCAAAGTATTTAATTTATAGAGATTTATTGGTGCTTGAAAGCGAGCCAACAACATGAGCCTAACCCTTGGCCTCATAAACCAGTTTTTGCTGCGACAATATAAATACACATTAAATCATATCTCTACATATTTTCCCTTGCTTTTTTATTTAATTTATTTTTTTAGCATTCTGAAGATGGTGATACAGTCTTACCACTTCCACCAGGTTGCTACCATACTTATCCATGCACTCAACTATGCTTAGCGTGCTCACGAAGCAAACATTCTTCCTGTCTGTTACAATAAGTGGCTTTATAGTTACCCTTTCTTCTTTGCCGTTGCCTCACCTGTCCAATAGCTATAGGAGGTGCAGTTCGAACTGACCAATCAAGAGACGAGCAGTAAATGAGGAACCTCTTTTCACTCTGTAATCTCTTCAAAGATAACGCCGGCATTATCACCTGTTCTCCAACGGTTCCGCTTAACACACGTAATTACACAGGTCAAAAAGAAAGCGAAGCAATCTGTCTAAGTGTTTAAAAAAGTTGCATCTCTTTTGTGCAGCAGGTGAGCGGCAACAAAGTACAGGTGGCAACAGTATGGCTAGGCAGCTTTATGAGCAGAAAAGCAGCAGGGTCAGGGGTCATCTGCTAAATAGGCTGGCAGCTGGAAAGCAGTGCTTGTATAGGGCTGATGTTACAGGAACTGGCTAATAAGCTGAGGTGGGTGGAGTAGAGAAGTGGGTAAAGTTACTTTAAAGAGGACAAATCAGGCCCATTTGTGGCCCACAAACATTATTTCTGGGTACCTCAACATCGATATGTTACAAGAGAGACTTTGACCAGACAAAGAGACTTGTCTGGTCAGGATTGCAAAGTGGCCTTGAGTGCCCTCTGCAGGGAGCTCTGTAAAATAATATAAAACAGGTTTTCACCATAGACTGTATAAAGAATAGACAGCTCCTCCTCACTCCTCCCCGTTTACGAAAATGACCACGTTCGTGGGGGAAAACATGGCGGATTTACAGGCTCCTCCTCTCCAGCTCTGACGAAGCATGTTCCTAAAAAGGGCATAAGGGAGGGATCTTGACTGTAGACCCGGCCCTGCTTGGCCCTCGCGGGGCGTGTAATGGGCGTGTATTTCTGTTGTAATCGCGCCCATGGCCAGGCAGCAACGTAAACGGCCTGTCAATCAAAGTCAGGCTCTCATTAATTATGCAAGATTTCGAAAATTTATTTCTACGATAAAAAGCCCGGTGCCCCATATTGTTTTTAACCCAGCGTAATCACAGGAGGAATATCTAGCTCTAGCCACTTCTAAACCATTAGGCACCGGGCATTAAAGTTGTTTTTAACGTGTCTAAAGTCCAATGCATTGCAATGGGGGAATAGCGGCCATATGGAGGTACTACAGCAAAGGTGGAGCAATGGCGGCCTCCAGTGTCGTAGTCAAAAAGCAGAGCAGTCAGCGGCCATTGGTTTTCACCAGTCAAAAGTATGGTAACAAATCACACTTCCAGCTCGGAATGGGTCCAGAGATAATTCATGGACTTCAAAAACATTAAGGACAGTTTCGTGTTCTATTGCACCACGAAATGCAGAAAATACTGATCGGCCATAGAAGAAACAGCCAAATTAAACAGGCTCACTCAAAGCTGTGTGAAAGAAATGAAAGAGGATCATTTATCACGATGGGTTCTGAATTGAAAACCATTTGAAATTGGATGTATTACAGTATTAGGGCCCAAAATCTAATATGTAAATGAGATAAAGCCACGTGAGTAATGTCTCTGCTGATGATCGACTTCTGAACTAAACACTTGGTAAATGATGCCCTAAATATGTTTTTGATGAGGGAACACCACTGTAACTTGGTGAAAACCTCAATAATGTTGATTTTACATATGTGCTCTTTAAACCAATTGCACTCAAGCAGAAGTAAAATCATCTAACTCAAGGGAAGGTAGAAAAGCATTTGGAGGAACCTTACTCTCAGAGAAGGCCTTACTAAGTGTAAAAGACTGATTTATGATAAAAACGATAATAGATAAGACACAAGGATAACAAACTTTAATTTGTTTTTACACGACAACATTAAGCTTTTAGGTTTACTTTACTCTCAGTGAGGAGTGTAACCAAATCTAGTGCAAATATTACTCAGGTACAAGGACAAAAGTGCTGTATAGTAAAATTAGCTTTTGGAGCACAATTTCTTCAAAAGGTAAATGGTAGTAAATTACTTCTGCTAACAAGCGCGGGCAGAATGTGGTGCAAAGGCGTCAGGATTCATGGTGTGCGTCGTGCCTGTTAACGCACAAGTGATTAACGAGATGAAGGAAGTCGGCGCGCCGCTGAGAGCCACTCCAGATGATGTCAGTGGTCAAACCAGGGAACAGAAAATGCCATGTGGGCCTAGATAAGTTTCCTCTCTCCTTCATGACAACCAAAGATAAACCAATCCTCATTTCTACTTCACAAAAGGAGTATTTTAAGAGATGATACAGGCTTAAAAAGTTGGACTTAAGATTTTCAGAACATGACTTCATTTCTGCTTCCTCTTTTCCGCCGCAGGGTGATTCAAAAGCATATGAAGAACACTGACATTTGAACATGTTTCCAATAGTTAAAAAAGAAAAAAAAAAGAAACTAGACTATTATCCTGAGCGGTGTAATCCAACCTTTTTTAGGGTTGTGTACCCTCTGGGCATTACTTCCATACTGGGAGGCGCCTCGACGTGTGTACTGCTGAATCCGATTATTCTTATTAGAGTAAACTGCCATTATTCGCCATAATTTTCCCCCTCTAATTCTGGGCAAGAAATTGTGAGCGCATTAAGTAACAAATCTTCAAACATTAAAATTAAACACAGCAGTATTTAGTTGTACCTCCATTCCATCTAAAATCATCCGTAGAACCCAGTCGAGTCCCTGTGTACCCTATTTTGAGAAACAAATGACTTGCGATCATTGCCCATAATTACTTGGCTACGATAGTGATAACAGCACTTAATACACATTAACAACAACCAATCTGCTTTTAATTCGTCATTTAAACATTGGTCCTTTTTAAATATGAGCTCACTTCACAAGAATCCACCTCTGCTGTTCTTGTGTTTGTGTGTCCTAACAACTCATCTGCTTCGGGCCCTTTGACCAGCAGCCAAGGGCCCAGACTTGGACTGTGGCTGCTCCACTGGCTGGCTCTGACGGTGCTCAGCTGGTCAGTCCTTTCTGGCCGTGGTCCTGTGTGTTCTGGCTCCCTGTGTGGAAGGATGGGTTGCCTGTACTTGGGAGGTTTGGGAAAGCGCGTGTTAAAAAGGCTTCTGTATAAAATTGGCCCGCGTGACTTAAAAGCTCGAGATAAATGATTGCAATGAATGAGAGTGGGATACAGTGGGCAGTGAGACAGAAAGAAAACAGAGAGGGAGGGTCAAGGAAGGTGGTCGTGGCTCTGGTATTTTTAGCCAGTGGAGTGGGAGAGGGCGGTATCTCTTTGAGGGGTTTTTCCAAGGGAGTATATTTAGAGTGGGATGTGTAAAAATGACGGAGGGGGAAGAACAGGAGGGATGTACCGTGTACAGTGTGCCAGCCTGATGTAAGAGCGTGCAATAAGACCACACACATTCCCTTCATGGCCCTGACTTTGCTATTCACCTGGTTGACTCAGTTAAATATACAGCCAAAATACTACTCAGCCAGAATTAATGCCACTCCTGTTCTTCAATATGGGAGTGTACCAAAATTGGGCACTATACAGACCCGAGTCAAGAGAAGAGTTGGGAAAATCAAAGATTAAGTTCAGTTTTACCCTATAAAAAGCTAGCGGATAACTTACATATACAGAGGTTGCAAACAGGCCAACTTGTCACTGCATTTTATCACAATATAAACAGTGTAACCTTCAGTATATGGACCTGTTGAGCGAACAAACCATCTGCCTTCAGCACTAAAATCAAACGAGACACAACCGACTTTTTCTTGTACCACTACATGACTTTGTTAATATGTGATTAGGAACAGGCAACAAGTAAGAAGCTATTCTCCATTCTCCTCATTTTATCAAGCACATTTGTCTGAAGTGGTGGAGTTTGGTTTCAGCTGCCAAGCCTAAAAGCCCTTTGATAACATTCTGGCAGATTGCAAATTATCTTAAAGCACTTAAGATCCAAGGAGCTCGATTTAGCTCTGGGCTGGTCAGGCTTTAAAATTCAATAACTTCTAACATCAGTGAACACCAAGCAAGCGTCCCAGACAAAATCAGTTGGTAATTTTCCACATGCCCAAAAGCACTTGAAAAAGAGCGGCGCGAGTGTGGGGGGAGACAAGACACGCGCGCAGCTGAAAAAGCAATGCTAATAATAATGGGAGAAATGAGAGAGGACGAGAAAAGCAAAGTAGCGGTGTGGTTTCGCTGAGGATCATAGCATGCGCTCTGGCCGGGCACACGCTGAATCGGAGAGGAGCGCAGCCGCAGTGACGCCATTGTGGTTCCTCAGCACTTCCTGTCGACTGCCGCACTGTTGTGTTTGTGTGTGCGTAGTTTCCATGGCAACCCCCCGCATGTAAATACCGGAGCGCGTGGCTGTTGTCTTTGGGTGAAAACCAATGGTGAAAACAGAGCTTAGAAAGTTGGACTGGCTTTCGAGACTTCAAACTGATTTCTACCGGTACATGCATTATGCATTTTATATGTGTACTGAATATTGACACAAAGTGGTCTTTTGGTAATGGCTAATGGCTTAAAATTGTCCAAATCTATTGTAGGCTACAACATGGGTCTGATTTTGGCAGAAGGATGTGAAGCCTCCACTGGTACTAATTAAAACTGCAGCTAAAGATGAATAGGGGTAAAGGTCGATTATATTATTAAATTGCTGTGAATTGGCCTACATAAAATGGCAAAAGTCAAGACATTTTTCTTAGGCAAGTGCCACAAATTATAGGCTATGCAGCCTAGCTATTCAAACTTGATGCTGTGTTTCTACGGATTCTTTATTGTGAAAAAAAAAGAAAAAAAAATGCTTATACAAAACGAGGGTAATTAGACAGGGCCTACAACTCCATTCTGTACTTGCATAATTGGATCTGACTTACCATGGCAACCAAATGTTAGTTGATTTTTTTCCACATAAACCCCATGGCCCAGATTCAGTTACTTCTCTGAGTCACTACAGAGGCCAGCCAGGACACAGTCCTCCTGTGTGTGACACACTTCATAAGCCACATATTTTAGATCAATACATGGATTTTTTGGGTGTTTGTCTAATGTGGTTCTAATTATTATTTGTCTCTTAATTCTACTGTCTGTTCAGATCTAAATGTAGCAACATGAAACGATGATGACCCTTTTCTGAAAAAGTCGACAAACTCTCCAAAACTCCTGGCCGCATTCATGAGCTGTAGTAGACCACAACCTCAAAGGTCAGCCCTATGTTACAATGCCTTGCTTGACTTGTATGTTTTACATGGCCTCTTATACATCCCTCACACACACAATAGGGCCATTTACAACCTATAGGCTGTTTGTCAGTTTGCTTTACACGCACAGTTGATCATATTTTACAGAACCATAAATATCTCTGCTTAAAGGCGAGCAGGACAGAGCTCTAGCACTGGCAGTACTACTTTCCAAGCACCACAAGTTGTCTTGCCAATGGGAATTATTGTGGAACATTGCCCTCTGAATATTCCCAAAAAGGGAGGGCTGGAAAAGTCGTCTCATTTGTTAATTTGGATCATATTGTGGACATTGTGGACTGAATTAAAGTGCATTAGTTTTGTCTTGCCAGGTACATTCTAGTGTTTCCTTCCACCCACTAACTGTAGCCTTGTGCTAATGGCCTAAATGAAACAAACATTGAAAGAAAAAGATGTAACAGACTAAAAAACAAAGACACATAGACTGAGCAAACTACTGTAAAATACAGTATATATTAAGTTATGGACAACACAACAACAGTTATCAATGAGAAAATGAACCATAAAAATGTAGCTATGCACTCATTTCAAAAACTCTCCAAATAGCACCTATAACGTTTTAGTTGCGATCCTGTCAGTCATTACAACACTAGTGTTGCGTGTGGCCATAATAATTAGCATCTTCGTGAGGGGAGCCTGCACGGCACGCATCATCAGGGAATGAAAATGAAAACCGTTTGTTTTCAGTTTATGTCAACCACCGTTTTTCACTCTGACAGTCCGGTGATTTGCATTGATTAAAAAGGAAATTGACAAATTGCCATTCCCGGTAATCATAACTGAACATATTCATCTCGAGAGTCTGCTAACAATTACAAAGTTTGGGGTAATCATCATCCTCTATAATCACAGCACTCCATCTCGTAACTGTCATGCAAACTTGTAAATCCCCTGTGAAGACGAAAACAAACATTATCCATGTGAGCATAAACAGTGTGTTGTGTGTCTTCCTGGCAGCAGATATTACAGCCGGACAGAGCGTTGCCTGGAGACGGCCCGTGTGTGTACGTGTGGAATTTGTGACGTTCTCGCGCTGAGGGGCGTGGCCGCCTGTGGTAGTCACCGCTCCACTAACACACTCAGAGGCTTTGGAAAAGAAAGGGGAAGTCATAAAGTCTCTAATGGCCCTTCTCTCAGAAGCTCAGGTTACCGTCCCGCTGCGGGATGTGGGGGTGTTTGCGGAGGGGGGCACAGAGACGGACAGGTGCAAATAAAAAGCAAACCTGGAGTCCAACAGTCACACTTGGACAAGGATACAGTCTGGGCAAACACAGCATTGCAATGAAGTTTGAGCAAGAATGTTGCATGCCAATTAAAACTGCTGGATGAGACATTTGTAGCTAATACTTGTTTATGTTTTGATTTAGAGTTCAACATTACATCAGTGGATTGCACCTAAGAGAGGGGTGGCCAGAATGTTCACATGAATCCAGCTGTTCTTAAGCGAGATACCAGTTGAAATGAACTTTGGCATCGTCTTTGAGCCAGGGCAATGTAAAGCTGCCTCTCATGTGTATGTTGTATGGGGTCTTTTAACAAACCATATCGGTGCCTTTGTCCACTTGGACTGCACATTACCTCCTCTTCCTGCCTGTCTGCCATTGACTCGTTTATTAGCAGCTGTGTGGCCAATTATCCCCCTGCCCCCTTTCCTGTGTTCCAGCGGCCAAGGCTATGCAGCACCGGGCATCAGCGAGAGGGAGGGCTCTTCTTCAGGCTGGCGTCATAAAGGAATTCCCTGCGCTGTTCTGGCCCCTCCCACTCACCAACTCTCAACTCCGTCTGCCTCCGAGAGACCGACGTGTTCACGCACACTTCTGTCTGCAGCGCCGCACGCAAAACTCACCTCTGACAAGAAGGACAAAGAGCGGGAGACAAGGGTAAACAATGGGAGAATTAACGGGACAAAGTGAAGTGCAACTCTGGGAATATGAGGAAGACTGTATATGAGGAGATATGATAATTATTCAGGTAAGTGTCCCTTGCTTAAACAACTTCTGCTGTTCACTTTTATGGCTTTATTACCCGGTTATTCTGGCCGCTTCAACTTTTTTTTATCCCTGTACTGTTCTTTTACAGAGAGAGTTTACGCCTAGTTCGAACCAGCAACCTGTTGATTGAGACGCATGCTCACTACAGTAGACCCAATGCCTGTGTCTGCTCAACAAAATGTACAGTAACTTTTGCTGGGATTACGTCTGAGGTTTGCCTCTATGGAGCGGCTCTGTTACAAAGGTCAGACGTAAATAGTTCAGTTGAATGGGGAAGGCTTAATTTCTGTCTGCCTGTCTGTCTGTCCAGTTGACAAGGGGGATTACACACCACTATGAATTTCTCATGCCGTTATTATGTGCGTTTTACTGAACGCTTCTCGGCTGTGTCTTAGCAGCAACGACGACAAAGATCATAAAAGTTGTTAAAAAGTAGGTTGAGAGACGTAATGGTAGTGGTTGACACGAGGCCGGAGCCACTCATACATTCCTCTCATTGTTCAGGGGCCCTGTAAGTCTGCAAGCTTCCAAACCTCCATGAAAGGAAGGGAATCCAGCGGCTACTGTACTCTTGCGTAGCCACAGTAAAAGGATGGCCCTCTAGCGCTTCCTGCTTACCTCTCTATCTTGGTTTAGTTGAGCAAGTATTTATACTAGGTTTCTGCAGGGTTTATGGCTATATTTGAAATCAGAGAAAAAACAAGGGCACAGCGAGCCCTATATTTCCTGTAGACATGAGAAAAGACGCAGCAGTTTTTATTTCTGCAACTACACTTTAACTAGTTGTGACAGATACAATGGGGAAAACTTTGGTCGGGTTGTCTGGGTGTGCCCCCTTTTGAAGCAGGCCCAGGCTTTGGAAACCCTGGCGTAGTGGAATAAAAGTGTGTGGTTTGTGTACATCATGTGTGCATGTGGTGCAGTGGCAGCAGCACAGTGGTGCCTAAGTACAGGGCGGCTAGTGGTGCTGGTGGTGAGGGTGTTTGGCAACAAGTCAGGATAGGGTTTCATTCAACCGGGCTGGAGGGATTGATCCCAATCTTGGGCTGGGCTCTTCCCTTTTTTACAGTACGAACACAATTTTAAGCTTAAAGTTGAAAATGGGGAGTAATGTCTCACTCTCTCAGCACCAATCATGTTAGACTTACTTGGCAACAGCTTTCTATTTACATGTTGAGAAAATGCAACAACAGCGAAGTGTGCGTGAATGTCATTGAATGTCACAGCCAGAGTGATAATTACACTCTCGCACACAACATGAAGCAAATAGAGTTTCTGGTTGCTTCTGGCCAGACACTCGGTGTCTGGGGCGAGTGGCCACTGATAGGGCGTGGTGTTGTGTAAGGTGAACAAGGTCAACGATCTTGTGGTTAAAATCAGCAGCATGAAAATTGTGTTTTCACCATAGACATAATATTCCACCAATAATGTATCAATGGTGCAAAAGAAGCTGCGCACAGCTTCTCTTTTTTGTTGCTTTTTTCAGGCCTTTAGATTTAGATTAACATGTCTAAAGAGTACATTTTCACAATTATTTTTATTTTTTAAATTATTGATAGGAAAACAAAGCAAAATGAAAAGTAAAGGGGAAAGGGAACTTTGAGATTATTGTAACAAGCACACGCCACCTCCAGCCATTGCAGTTAGATATATTGCTTCTCATGCGGTTAAAAAATAAATGACCCTCTGCAGCAAGGATCTGTAGTTAAAGTTGCACACCAGAGTGCTTATGTTATCCTACTTGCAGTTTGCAACCCAGAGGTGTGAATGATGGTATATGAATTTGCACCACTCCTGGATTATTGAAGAGTATGCCCGGTTGTGCTGACATAATATCAATGGCTTCAGTAAGTTTTCAGACCTCTTTTAATTACTTCTCTTTTATTAAGCACTAGACTGAAATCAAAACCCCATACATTCGTTTAAAAAAAGAAAAACAATTTCATCATATGACAGACCCTCTCTGATCTACAAAAGTTTAGTTTAGTGGTAAATTGCTTTTATTAGGATACGGAGAGATGCAGACTCCTTATAAGCAATGAGTAGATCTTTAAGAAAAACATTTTTTTACTCAATTCAACAAAATAGCTAGGAATAAAAGAGGGATGTGAATACTTCCTGAATCCTCTGTATTTGATTATGATGAATGGTTGGTATACAGAAGCACAGACTGGCTTCTACGGATGCGTGCTATTCACATTGTGAGTGAGCCTAGGCGAGGATAGAGGGATGAGACGTGTTGAAAAAAACAAGAGGTCGAGATCCAGCTGTCTCAACAGAGGCTTTTCCACTTAACCGTGTGCCCTTATGTAAACGGCAAAGTCAATTCTGGACAGGCTCAAAAACACAGGCTGAAGTAAAAAAAAAAAACTAAACTCGTGGCCACGTCTACACCCAGATCTCCCATGTGCCGTGTTGTGTGCGCCATATTACAAGTCGCCCAAGAAAAAAATGCCAATAGAGTAAACAGTGCAGTCATTTAAAACCTACGAAATTACCCCTGAACTAAAAAGGATCCCATGAATACAGTATGGAAACATTTCGATGTGACCAAAGTTTTATCGGCTGGTAATCTACGTAAAAGCGCCTCTCACAAGTTAATCACAACATGCAGGCCTGTCCTTCATAAGTATGTCTGACCTTTAGAAAACACAACTTCAAGTTCAAAATGCGCCGGCCAAATCCCAAAGTTTAAGCCGCGTTGAGATCCCCGAGTTTGAGGTGTTTGGCAGCCCATGTCAAAAAGCAGAATACGGTCATTACAGGGGGGGGGGAGGGAAGGAATGAGCTCATAGGCATTAATGGCTGTGGGTTCGACCGAGGGGAAAGCTGAGCGGAGGAGGGAGAGAAGCGGTGGAAAAGATGAAAAGGCTGAGAAAATAACACACGAGATCCAGCCTGTGCCAGATAAAAGGGTGGTTTAGGCCCAAAGAGGAGAGTTTGAGTTTTGACAGGAATTAGCATGGCGTCTTTGTGTGGCGAGGCCTTGAATGATCCTCTCGCTGAAGGAAGGCACCAATGCTGAGACTGTCAGTTTGATTGTCATATGACCCACTGGCTAAGGAGAGAGATGCTCCAGGAAAAGGCATCACAAAAAAGTATTTACTGTATCACTGCGCTACTATGTTAACGAAGTTTGAACTTGGCCACTTTTTGTTTCACTTGATGAATGAATTAAATCACTTATTCATCAAAGAAACATTCTTCCCAAAAATAAAAAGAGGCCCTAAACTAAAGGCATGTCTGGGAGACGGCTATAAAGTATTTACTGCAAAACTGTACTTCTCTGCATTACTGCAGAAAAGTAATAATATAAGTAGTTAGGCTTTTTGTTTTTATAATTTATTTATTATGGCAGTTGATATGATGATGGTTGCATTATATTCATTGGGTCCGTACTGGCACTTGCTATGGGAATTAAGTTCCTAATGGATAAATAAAGAGAATTTGATTGATTTTGAAAACCAATACTTTGAATCTAGCAAGCTGCTCAACCTTGTACGCCTAAATTATAATGCATATTACTATTATTCAAGTACAACTTAAGTGTCCTAAAAGCACACTAAACAATTTAGTGTTGTTGAAACAAGCTTAATAAGAATTAAAAATATATATATATATATATATATATATATATATATATATATATATATATACATGTTTGTTGAAACCTTTGCACCAGAAAGGAAAAGCAGACCTCAGTGTTGGTTCTTTGCTTGCAGACGTTCCGTTTTCATATTCAGTATTTCATTGACCTCCTTTTGTTGGAACATTTATACAGTGACCTCAATGACAGCACTAGACCAGTAGGCCAAAAAACTTAAAATACACCCTGGATTTCCCCAGATGTGTCCCACTGACTCACACGTATGGCTGAATGCTCACTGAATGCTTAAAATACAAAGTCCAATGAGGTGGCAACATGGCTCTTGGTTTGACTATGGACATTTCCTCCCATTAGTGCCCTCATACCCCACATTCAAATTCAGTTTTTCTATTACATTGGCTGTGCAGCAGAGGAAACACAGCCCAGTGCACTCCGCACAGGGGGCACATATTGCGGGGCAGAGGCAGGAGAGTGTCTTTGAAGGGAGTGCCACTTGACTGGTCATTTCCTTCTAACCTAATTCTCCATTCTGTCATTGAAAAGCTATTTTTATAAGAGGCCACAGGAAGTCTGGGAGTGGACAAGGGCACACATACAGTAGAGTATACACATACACACAATGATGAGAACGCTTTGACCTACCAATGACAAAAGCAAAGTTGAGTGAATGTAACTATAGGATACAAAAAGGTGGCATTAGGTGCAATTTACACACTAGTGTGTATATAATTCTGTTGGCCAGGGGAATTCCTGGCAGAGTGATTTTTGACACTCCACAATTAAATCACATTGCCAGGGATTTCCAATGGATGACAGGAAAAGTTCAGCCTCTGCACTAAAAACACTCATTAACAAACCCATATTTTCTGAAAGTCAAACAGAATATTAATCCCCGTTGGTATCTACCTGCTCCGGAGCTGGCTGTGCGGCCGCAGGACTTAGCTCACATGTGAACAGTTGAGTGTGGGCCATGTTCACAGTGGTTAAGTTCTGCCGCCACAGGGCTGCAGTCTACAGGGGGGCAGTAAAGGTCACTGGGCGGACGCAATGCATAAAAGAATAGGCGCAGGGGCCAATATAGTAGAAAATTGATCCAAACCTTGAAAAATAATGCTGTAGGGAGGATCTTTTATTTCACAAGAAATGTTATTTGTATATGAATGCGTGTTTGTTGTTTGTAAGTTTCTAGCTTAAAATGTTTTCCTGTTCATATGGGCTAGGAGCAAGAATGATTGTACACACTGATAATTTTAAGTACCACAGTACAATAGGACAAAAACAAAACACAGTCCTATAGTGTAAACAACAGACATGTTTATAGAAAATCACTAGGGGTTAATAGGGAACATGCCTGAACAACGGAGCCTTACGATGTGATTGTACAACATACAAATTTGCCCTGCTAAAAATAAACAGAAAATACGAAACAAATAAATCTTGTCATATTTTCCACAGAGGTTTTGTCACTCGTAGCTCCAGTATAACATCAGGAGGTGAACAGCCTGCAGGGAGGTTCAAAGATGGCTCCCATTGGCCAGCAGGGCGCCGTGCGAGTACAGCAGGTATACCGTTGGATCGCAGTTTCTCCTGAGAGCCAGTAATGGGCCGAATTAGCTGAAAGCGTGCGACCAGTGTCTGCTAAATGTCAGCGCGCTCATTATGGCGCGGAAAGGCTACGAGTGAGCGATATGTCGTCATTTGTGTCCGCAGCTGCCTGGGTTTCAATGGCAACATACTGTGTGTTCGAATAGTGTACTAATTATGTCTTTACTAAAAACGTATCATTTCTGATGCAAAAAAAAAAATCTAAACTTTACAATAAAATGCATTAGACAGAATTCCGACCTTATGCAATGACTGCAGAACTATTCCTTGCTCTCAATTATAGTCATTGTATATAGAGTGCAAGTACAAAAGTCCTAATTTTAACATTTTCACCATCAGACTTCAACATACTAACAAAGAGGGGTGTAAATACATCCAGAACCCTCTCTTTGTGTACGTAGGTGTGTGTCCCTGGCTGGGTCAGTCTCCTGTGCCTGCTGTGCTGATAATCAGTGTGTGACGTCGGCTGGCTCAGTTCAGCAGGAACAGGGGACTGGTCTCATTTCTATTTAAGACCGCTGTGATAACTTTATACTGTATGTAGCCGGACATGTACAACGGCTGTATTGTTGACGTGTGCGAATGATGAGGTGTCGCTTTGATGTTTTCTGTGGTGATTATGTTTTCATAGTGCCTTTTTTTTCTCTCCGATTTCATTTGTCATTTTAGGTTTTCAGTTTCATCAATTTTTGAAAACTTTATACAGAAATAAATCAAGAAACATACAAAAGTTGTCATTATACTAAAGAAACACAGTAATAAACTAAGTTGTAGAAGAAGAGTAATAGCAAAATATGTCAGTGTCCTAAAAGATTTTAACATGTTTTGGTAAAAAAAAAAAGCCAATCAACTGTGTTTGTTTATACATTGTGCAGCAATTTTGAATCTGTAAACATGTTAACAAAGTGAATTGAAAATAAAGGTGTTTGTTTCCTGTAAAAATGCATAACTTCAATAAAGAAGCTAAAGTATTGTTATGCCTGTGTCTCCTTGTGTTTTAGTTACAGCCACAACCAATATGCACAAATGCAAACAGTTAGAATTGTATCTTTCTTGCATGTGGGTTTGTGTTATCTGAGGTAAGAACAGGAAATCCAAAAGAGAAAATGGAGCTTACTTTCTCTTCTATCAGTGGAGCACAATGATTTATATGAGAGAGGACTGATGCCTCTATGGGTTACTCTCTATTCATTACCCTGCATTCAACTATTAGTTAAGTTTATTTTTAGTTCAAGGAAAAGTCCCACAACTCATTGGGTTAAAGTAGATAGCCAACCCAACAACGATTTGCAAGACCGCTCATTACTTTTGTATTTAACCATTTAAATTTAGGCCTAAAAAGCAAAGTGCAAACTACATTTCACAGTGTACATAAATATAGTATGAATAAATATAAATGCAGCTCACTTTCAAATAAACTCCTACATGATCGATCATCTCTATAGCGACCGGTTATCAGAAAACATAATCAAGACCAAGACACTGGCTACGACAAGGGCTGCCATCCGAATGTTTGTCCTCGCCTCTCGGTTGCTATGGTAACAGCATGGCCAACCGTCATCAGCATTGGCCGGTCGCGTCACAAGTCATTTCAGCGCACTTCCTGTTTCTGGAAAGCGGCGGGGAACCCAAGAAAAAAAAAAAAACATGTACGTTGCAAAGAGCAGAAAGTAGTTACCCGCAATTGCCTCACTCCACTGTCATGTTTACTCCCCCAGTGTATGCCCCTATATCTGTTCGTTTTCTGTTCCGCTCGGCACACTACCCGTTTTTTTTTTTTTAACACCCACGCAGTTGGACTCTCTCACCTGGCTGCCACTACCTCCTCAGGTATTTGGCCAATAGCGTCAAAAGCCGGGAGTTCCTATAGCAACCAAACAGGCAAACAGAAGCGGTGATAAGCGCAATGCACTAGGACAGGTGCACATATGATCGTCACTATCTCTTGCAGGATAAAAAAATATATATATTATGAACCCAAAGCAAGGAAGGAGCAGTGGCCACAGGAGGATTACGACTATTGTGCATGTTTGGGTTCATAGGTATCCAAAGAAAACCCGTCCAGACAGAGCGAACACATTAAAAACAGAAAGGCCCGGGGGCTTAGTGTAAGGCCAGTGTGCTAATGACTCAGCCGCCTCATCATATTGGCTTTGAATAATGAAGACATAACATTGTTAATAAAATACAGATATAAAATAAGTTAAAGACATGTGCAGGCACACCCACACAGTCACTTAAAAAGGCCAAAATAAATGTTACGCATTATGCAAACGTGCAACCTTGAAATTATGCCTTGTATCCAATGTACCCACAGGTCCACTCCACCCTGCAGCTGTGGAGCAGATCAGCGCGCCCCGTCCGCCTGCCTGGCTCTAGGTTCTCACAGTAAAAGCTGCCCATCTCGCCCAAGGAAAAAGGATAATTGTCATTATGACTGCAGCGGCTCGGCACATTACACAAAGTACTGATTGTTCCAATATAGTGAAGGGGAGTGGGAGGGGGGGGGGGGCAAACACTGTCGACTCTGTGTGTGTGACCAAAGCTCATCCTCACATTCACTCTTTGGACGTCTCCTTTTACTGAAAAATATGAGAACTAAACAAACAAATGTTCTATAGAATCTGCAATACATCAAACCGTGGGTAAAGCTTTAACGTCTTTCTATGCCTGTCTGAGTGCACAAACGCCCAGCTGGTGTGAGGCTGAGGCACAAAGAATTTTGACCTCATCCAAGTTACAATTTCTATTTCCTTGCATAGGATTGTCCTCATTACTTAGGTGCGACAACGGTTGCCCAATCACTTTGACCATAACTAGTAGGTTTTACTTCAATGAAAGTCAAGGGACCCCTCTAGGGTTTAAACATGTTACTGAAAAACTGAAGACACCCCCAAGATGAATGTTTTTGTGTACTTTTTACAGCAACAGACTGAAATATAGTGATAGAATTGGTTTTAATTAATTTAACGATTGTCGATTGTCGATACTAACAAGGACCGTGACGTCGCCCGGTATGGCGCAGCCGGGGCCCCACCCTGGAGCCAGGCCTGGGGTTGGGGCTCGAATGCGAGCGTCTGGTGGTCGGGCCTCTGCCCACGGGGCTCGGCCGGGCACAGCCCGAACGGACGACGTGGGCCCGCCTTCCTGTGGACCCACCACCCGCAGAGGGATCCGTAGGGGTCGGGTGCAGAGAGGACTGGGTGGCAGTCGAAGGCAGGGGCCTCGACGACCTGGTCCGCGTGCGCAGCTTCTGGCGTTCGGGACATGGAACGTCACTTCGCTGGGGGGGAAGGAGCCTGAGCTTGTGCGGGAGGTAGAGAGATACCGGCTAGATATAGTCGGGCTCACCTCCACGCACAGCCTGGGTTCCGGATCCCAACTCCTGGAGAGGGGCTGGACGCTCCATTTTTCTGGAGTTGCCCGCGGGGAGAGGCGGCGGGCTGGGGTGGGTTTGCTCATAGCCCCCCAGCTCAGCCGTCACGTGTTGGAGTTCACCCCGGTGAACGAGAGGGTCGCGTCCCTACGCCTTCGGGTCGGGGACAGGTCTCTCACCGTTGTCTCGGCCTACGGGCCCAACATCGGTGCAGAGTACCCGGCCTTCTTGGAGTCCCTGGGGGGGGTACTAGAAAGTGCTCCGGCTGGGGACTCCATTGTTCTACTGGGGGACTTCAACGCCCACGTGGGTAACGACAGTGAGACCTGGGTGGGGGTGATGGGGAAGAACGGCCTCCCCGATCGGAACCCGAGTGGTGTTCTGTTATTGGACTTCTGTGCTAGTTACGGTTTGTCCATAACGAACACCATGTTCGAGCACAAGGATGTCCATAAGTGCACGTGGCACCAGGACACCCTAGGCAGGAGGTCGATGATCGACTTTGTAGTTGTGTCATCTGATCTCCGGCCGCGTGTCTCGGACACTCGGGTGAAGAGAGGGGCTGAGCTGTCAACCGATCACCACCTGGTGGTGAGCTGGATCCGCTGGCAGGGGAAGAAGCCGGTCAGACCTGGCAGGCCCAAACGTGTTGTGAGGGTCTGTTGGGAACGTCTGGTGGATCCCTCTGTCAGTAGGGTCTTTAACTCCCACCTCCGGAAGAGCTTCACCCAGATTCCGAGGGAGGTAGGGGACATGGAGTCCGAGTGGACCATGTTCTCCTCCTCCATTGTCGATGCGGCTGCTCGTAGTTGTGGCCGTAAGGTCTCTGGTGCCTGTCGCGGCGGCAACCCCCGAACCCGGTGGTGGCGCCCGGAAGTAAGGGATGCCGTCAAGCTGAAGAAGGAGTCCTATCTGGCCTTGTTGGCTTGTGGGACTCCGGAGGCAGCTGAGAGGTACCGGCAGGCCAAGCGTGCTGCAGCTCGTGCAGTCGCAGAGGCAAAAACTCGGGTCTGGGAGGAGTTTGGAGAAGCCATGGAGGAGGACTATCGGTCGGCCTCGAAGAGATTCTGGCAAACCATCCGGCGCCTCAGGAGGGGGAAGCAGTGCTTCACCAACACTGTTTACAGTGCGGGTGGGGGGCTGCTGACCTCGACTGGGGAGGTGGTCGGGCGGTGGAAGGAGTACTTCGAGGATCTCCTCAATCCCACCGTCACGTCTCCCGATGAGGAGGCAGAGGCTGGGGACCCGGAGGGGGGCTCGTCCATCACCCAGGCTGAAGTCACCGAGGTGGTTAGAAAGCTCCTCGGTGGCAGGGCCCCGGGGGTGGATGAGATTCGTCCCGGGTACCTTAAGTCTCTGGATGTTGTAGGGCTGTCTTGGCTGACACGTCTCTGCAACATCGCGTGGCGGTTGGGGACAGTGCCTCTGGATTGGCAGACCGGGGTGGTGGTCCCCCTCTTCAAGAAGGGGGATCGGAGAGTGTGCTCCAATTACAGAGGGATCACACTTCTCAGCCTCCCTGGTAAGGTCTATTCCAGGGTGCTGGAGAGGAGGATCCGGCCAATAGTCGAACCTCGGATTCAGGAGGAACAATGCGGTTTTCGTCCTGGTCGTGGAACACTGGACCAGCTCTATACCCTCCATCGGGTGCTCGAGGGTTTGTGGGAGTTCGCCCAACCAGTCCACATGTGCTTTGTGGACCTGGAGAAAGCGTTCGACCGTGTCCCTCGTGGTGCCCTGTGGGGGGTGCTCCGGGAGTATGGGGTACGGGGCCCTCTACTAAGGGCTGTCCGTTCCCTGTATGACCGTAGCAGGAGCTTGGTTCGCATTGCCGGCAGTAAGTCAGACCTGTTCCCGGTGCGTGTTGGGCTCCGCCAGGGCTGCCCTTTGTCACCGGTTCTGTTCATTACTTTTATGGACAGAATTTCTAGGCGCAGCCAGGGGCCGGAGGGTGTCCGGTTTGGGAACCTCAGAATCTCATCTCTGCTGTTTGCAGATGATGTTGTTCTGTTGGCTTCCTCAAATCAGGACCTCCAGCGCGCACTGGGGCGGTTTGCAGCCGAGTGTGAAGCGGCCGGGATGAGGATCAGCACCTCCAAATCTGAGGCCATGGTTCTCCACCGGAAAAAGGTGGCTTCCCCGCTTCAGGTCGGTGGGGTGTCCTTGCCTCAAGTGGAGGAGTTCAAGTATCTCGGGGTCGTGTTCACGAGTGAGGGACGGATGGAGCGTGAGATCGATAGACGGATCGGTGCGGCGTCAGCAGTGATGCGGTCGCTGTATCGGACCGTTGTGGTGAAGAGGGAGCTGAGTCAGGGGGCAAAGCTCTCGATTTACCGATCGATCTACGTTCCCACCCTCACCTATGGTCATGAGATTTGGGTAATGACCGAAAGGACAAGATCGCGAATACAAGCGGCCGAAATGAGTTTCCTTCGCAGGGTGGCTGGGCGCACCCTTCGAGATCGGGTGAGGAGCTCAGTTACCCGGGAGGAGCTCGGACTCGAGCCGCTACTCCTCCACGTCGAAAGGAGCCAGCTGAGGTGGCTAGGGCATCTGTATCGGATGCCTCCTGGTCGCCTCCCTCGGGAGGTGTTCCAGGCATGTCCTATTGGGAGGAGGCCTCGTGGAAGGCCCAGGACACGCTGGTGGGACTATGTCTCCGTGCTGGCCTGGTGTCGCCTCGGGGTCCCCCCAGAACAGCTGGAAGAGGTGTGCGTGGATCGGGAAGTCTGGGTATCTCTGCTGAGACTGCTGCCCCCGCGACCCGGCCCCGGATAAAGCGGAAGAAAATGGATGGATGGATGGATGGATTGTCGATATTTATAGCAGTTCATTATGTTTATTGCATAAAGGAGAGGACGAGAGGGCGCCACCTTTGTTGAGAACTTTTTGTCACATTTAGTTGTGACAAAACAATACATCTATTACTCCATAGTATTAAGGAAAATTATACATTATCACTTAGGTTTATGTCAAAGCTTAAAAACGGGGGGGGACATTTGCTCAACATTAAAACCATTTGTGTTTCTACTGCTTGGATGCATTTACAAGAGAATGAAATACAATCCTTGCAAACGTACCATCATTATTGGATTACGGCTATGATACTCTTTGGTACATGATGCAGCATGCAGAGGTATAAGAAATCCGTATTGGTCGTTTCCAGGCTCTAGGATGAGTCACGTTCTAAGATGAAGGGCATGAGCCAGAACGACAGGCATGTTTTTAATGAGGGAATGACATAATAATATAAAGCTTGAAAAAGTCGATTTTACATAATACACCCCCCCCAAGAATACAATATGAAACCAGGCAATACAGATTATTATGTTTTAAATGCAGATAAATAAATGCTGTGTACAGTGTGTTTCTGACCAAGTAATCGTCGTATCATTCTGTCTTCTTGCCAGCAGTCAGTCTGTCAGCATGTAACGCAAACGTCTGGGCAACAATCAAAGGAAATACCAAAGAGGCGTCTGTATACACCTGTAGAAAATAAAACATTACTTTTAGATAATAAAGTGTTAAACTAATTTAGCTTTACATTTCTCTGGACGCAGAATACTTTTTAAATACTGTTCAAACACTGCCACCTTGAGGCCAAAGATGTGCACCATAAAAATACTGGAGTACCATTATGGTACCGTGTATTACAGGGGTTTTCAAACTTTTTGGGACAGGGACCCCTTACCGAATACAGAATGCCCTCCACAACCGATCAGTGTTATTACGACAAATGGATGAGTTTCAAACAAGTGTGAAAACAAATTTAAGCAAGGGTGTACTGAGTGATTTTATCATTGTAATGTTTCCATTACTAATTTTAAGTGTTTAGGAAAATATAATAACACATTTGCTATTAAAATTATTATAAGTTCATTCCAAACTTGGAAGTTCATTCCAAGTTTGAGAACCATTGAAAAAGCTCAACAATTACTGTATTTCCATTCCCTTGAACAAATGTTACCTTCACAGGTTTTGCATCTGTTCTTATCTTGCCCCAAGACACAGCTTCATCGGGTCTGGCTCCAGAGTCCGAACCATCAAACTCCTGTCCCGTGTTCACAAACACAGAGAAGTCTGCTCCATTTCTCTACACAAGTCACAAAATGGAAAAATCAGTAATGTAAAGATGAGTACTAAAAACCTTAGAAATAAACAGCAGAGTTACCATGAGGTTAGCATTGGCTATATGATGCTTGACCAGTCCACCTCCTAAAATTATCATTCCTGTTTTTTTAGCAAATACAGCCTGACTATTGATTCTGCGGATATCTGTAAAACACATTTCAATTAAAGGCATGATCTAAAAAATCAAGTTCACCAAAAACACCACTTTCTTTGGATAAAAAGTAATGCACTTTACCTTCCACTATATCCAGCACGAGGCCAGGGTTTTTGAAAGAGTGAAAGTATATCATGTCCCCCAATGAACCGTCAGTCAGAGCTGGACTGAACACGGGAATTTCATTCTGATGAAGAATTAGTATCACTCAATTAAGACTTTACTGCAACATGGCGCAAGTAAAATGTACACATTCAGACACTGCTGATGCTGTGCTTAATGATACCAAATCACCTTATATGCCCAGTAATAAACAGAATCGGGATTATTGATCTCCTTTCCAAGACGATGGATCATCTTCGAGGGAGTCCAGAGGGTGCCCTGAAGTTAAATAATACATTTTAACGAAACAATTGGTATAAAGTATAGTTCTATGTGTGTATTAAATTGTTATTATATGCACACCTGGGTGTTTTGTTCCAATAACATTTGATCTAGGATGGGAACGAGCCAGTCTTCAAATTTGCAGTAGTTATCATTTGGGACCAATAGATTTCCTATCCTAAATTCAGTAAAAGGCACAAAACAATTGAGATATACAAAACTTACATTAACATTACATGGAATATACACTGCAACTCACCGATTAATTCCTCTTTGACGAAGTTCTTTCCCAGACATACTGAATTCTCCCAGATACGTGTGAGCCAAGCACTTTATGAGGTCCTCCTCGATACCTCCAGCTGTTGTCACGATAACATCAACCTAGCACATGGAATAATACCAATTATGAATACACCAAATACACATCATCAATAAAGAAACAAATGTGACAGTATTATTCACTACTGACCATTTTGTGTTCTGCAAGGTAGCGGATGCTCTCCCTAACTCCAGAGCTAATAAGGTTGGATGTGTATCCCAGGAATATAGTGCATCCTGGCTTGTTACAACTTGGATCAGACTCATTAGCCTCCTTTGCTTCTGTTGATTCCAGACGCTTCTCTATCTGTAACATAGTAAGAAACAGGACACAAAATCAAGCTCAAATCTTATTTAAAATATTCAAGATTCAAGATGTTTTATTTGTCAAACCATGTGACTGATTCGAAATTATATTTCTCTCATCCTTGATTGTGAAGCGGGGGGTGGGGGAAGAGGGGTGGGAGGGAGGGCAGGGAGTTCAGCTTCCCGATGGCCCTGTGTACGAAACTGTTCTTAAGGCGACTCGACCTGGCCCGCAGATTCCGCAGTCTCCTCCCAGAAGGCATTACTCTGAAGAGACTGTGTGATGGGTGCGTAGGGTCCCTGGTGATTCTGACGGCTTTGCGGGTGAGACGGGTGGAGTACATGTCCTTAATGGAGGGGAGAGGAGCTCCGCAGATCTTCTCCGCTGCTCTCACGATGCGCTGGAGGCTCCTTTGGCAGGAGGCAGTGCTGGCGCCGTGCCACACAGTGATGGAGCTGGTCAGGATGCTCTCTATAGCCCCTCTGTAGACGTTGCTCATAACAGAGGCTGGGACTCTAGCTCTTCTTAACTTGCGGAGTAAGTAGAGACGCTGATTACTTTTCTTGACCAGAGATGTCGTGTGCATGGTCCAGGAAAGGTTCTCTGTGATGTGCACACCCAGGAACTTAGTGCTGGTCACCCTCTCCACTGCAGCACCATTGATTGTTAGAGGAGCAAGCTGGACCCGTGCTCTACGAAAGTCCACAACAATCTCTTTTGTCTTCTCCACATTTAGAGAGAGGTTGTTCTGTGTGCACCACATGGCCAGACTGCTCACCTCACTCCTGTAGTTTGACTCGTCTCTGTTGTTGATGAGACCCACCACTGTTGTGTCGTCTGCAAACTTGATGAAGAGGTTTGAGTCGTACTTTGGAGCGCAGTCATGGGTCAGCAGAGTGAACAGGAGGGGGCTCAGCACACAGCCTTGGGGAGATCCCGTGTTCAGTGTGATGGTTCTGGAGGACTTTCCGCCGACACGTACAGCCTGTGGTCTCCCCGTCAGAAAGTCCAGCAGCCAGTTGCACAGTGATGTGTTGATCCCCAGGTGGAGCAGTTTGTGTATTAGCTGCTGTGGGATTATAGTGTTGAATGCTGAGCTAAAGTCTAAAAACAGCATTCTAACGTGAGAGTCCTTTGTTTCAAGGTGAGTGAGGGCTGGATGAAGTGCAGTGGAGATGGCATCTTCAGTTGAGCGATTGGACCGATAAGCAAACTGGTATGGGTCCAGGGTGGGAGAAAAGACTTGATATGTTCCATGACGAGCCGCTCGAAGCACTTCATAAGAATTGGAGTGAGTGCTACTGGGCGGTAGTCGTTAAAGCAGGAGGGCGGTGACTTCTTTGGCACCGGAATGATGGTGGTTGCTTTAAGGCACGTTGGGACCACAGCCTGCTGCAGAGATGTGTTAAAAATGTCTGTGAAGACCTCAGTGAGTTCATCAGCGCAACCTTTTAGTACACGACCTGGTATGTTGTCTGGACCCGGTGCTTTGTGTATGTTGATCCTGCTCAGAGATCTTCTCACACTCTCTGGAGATAGCTTCAGCACTTGGTCTTCAGGAGGGGGTATTGACTTTTGTGCCAGGTTTCTGATGAGGGCCTCGTAGCGAGCAAAGAATTCATTTAGAGCGTTCAACAGAGAGGTGTCACTGGCACAAGTTTGTCGAGGAGGTTTATAATCTGTGATGGTCTTTATCCCCTCCCACAGACTCCGAGTGTCTCTGCGGTCTCTGAAGTGATATCTTTTTGGAGTACTGCTTCTTGGCTTTTTTGATGCCGCGGGACAGGTTGGCCCTAGCTGTCCGCAGTTTCTCCTTGTCACCAGATTTGAAGGCTGCATTCCGAACCCTCATGAGCCTGAGGACTTCACTTGTAATCCAAGGTTTCTATACACTACCGCTCAAAGGTTTGGGGTCACCCAGGGCGGTTCTATAGTTTCTCTAATACTGCAACAGTTTTCAGCAGTGCTAGCATAATTGCTCGAGGGTTTTCTAATCATCAATTACCCTTTAACACGATTAGCTAACACAATGTACAATTAGAACACTGGAGCAATGATTGCTAGAAATGCCCCTCTGCACACTTATGTTGGTATTCCATAAAAAAAAAAATCACCCGTTTAGAATAGGCATTTACAACATTAATAATTTCTATACTGTATTTCTGATTAATTTAATGTTATTCTCATTGAAAAAAGCTGTGCTTTTCTTTCAAAAATAAGGACATTTTAAGTGACCCCAAACATTTGAGCTGTAGTGCATATGGCACTAATGAGAGCAGTATCAGAATCATGCAGTCTAGGATACATTAATGTAACATATAATGATAAAACTCAAAGAAAATAACAACAGTAGTAACAGCATACACTCTGTTAAGTTTAGGGACAGACTTTTTGTGCAGCTCTAGGGATCGTCCAAGTTTGTTGACATTTTTTGTAAAAGTGGAGCAGCATTCATCCACTGTGGCATTTTTCTCACCATATTGTTGATCTCCTGAATGGCCAAGCCTAGGCTGCTTGCCTGAAATCCAGTGGTTAAGTAGGACTTGAGCACCGCCTGAAGGTCCACTCCCTGATTAAAATCGTATCCTTTGATTTTCAGCATGTCCTCCGGAAGTTCACAGCTGGGTTTGAGAACCGCCTCCATGGCCACAGAGGGAGCGTGATCTGCCATCTCTAAACAACAAAAAGATCTCATTCAGAGTCAGACTCCACAGTAGTTAAGCATTGCATTTATGTTAAGACCACACCAATAACTGACAGAATTACAATAATCAATGTTGTAGACGACCGTAAGATTAACAAGTACAAAGGTAACTTTGCGTTGTCTCATTACTTAGGGTTATCTTTGAAAAAGAAACACATATGAGAAAAACTAATTTAAGGGAAAGAAACCCATGTTGACACATATCTAGCTCGTCTGGTCTACCCGGTTAGCGAGACCTGTGTCCATACAAAGCGCACCCATCATCAAATAGATGTCTGCAGCAGGGACGTGAAGATAGTTACTGGGCTCTCACTGAAAGAAACTAGTAGTGATGTTACATTCGTATCGAGGCGTCGAAGCGTGTGACGAGCAATAAGGCGAAGGCAGAGGCGTGTGTTGGTGACATACACGATGACGATTTGAACCTTCCTGAAACACTGTACCACGTGACTGATTCAGGAACTGGTGCGCGGGTTTTGATGGCTCGGTGGTGTTCCAGAATTTATTTTTTTATCCTTTTTTAATTACTTCAAATTATTCCACTCCTAGTTACAAAAGTGTACACACTGTGTATATGGTGCATGGCCATAATGGTAACTTAAGTTGAAGTACATTATTTTGTCCACTTGATGGAGCAGTAGAGCAGATGAACCACTCTGAAGCTTTGGTACATGTGTCGACCCACTTCGGTGACTGCTTCAAAGGCCTCATAGGGCTTCATCTCACAATCACTAGAAACTACCATTATAATAGGTCCATGGAAACTACACATTACTGTTAACAGCAGCATGTTGCTCAGCCCTCCCACTGGCGGAAATGCATCTTCTTCTACCGACCTGAATTTTGGACTTTAGTCAGGAAGTTGCAGCGCCATCTGCGTTGAACCTGAAGAAATTGACTAAAATCCTTCCAACGGGGTCTATTTCATTTCAGTTATTAACTTTTTTTTTTTTTCCTAAAGGGATTTTTTTTAATACAACAAAACTAAGAATAATTTAAATAGAGAGTTAATTCAAAGAAATTTAATGTAAGCCTCCCCCTCACAAGGTGCAATAATCCATCCAATTATTCATCCATAATTAACTAAAGTCTCTTCCCTGTTAAAGTGTCTCTTGATTTTTTTGGCTTTCAACTCTTTTTTAAGACTGTAGATATAATCTCATCCCTTTGTACTGTACTCTATGGTGGCTCTAAAGTGATCTGTGATGTTGACATTTTCAGAGCTGTCATATGACCTTTTCTTTCATAGTGTCTTTGAAACTGTCCCCACTGTGAACAAAAAGACTGCACAGGTTAAAAGGGGAGTAGAAACACAAGCAACCACAGTCAGCGCTTTGGATGGAATAGCAGTCATTCATTGCTTCATGTACTAGAAGAAATCAAGGCAATGTCTGCCAAGGCTTGCAGCAATAATTCAGTTGTTCAGGCTCAAAAGCTGATCCACCAACTCAGGATTGAAGCGGGAATGGAGAGACTCAAGGTAAGAGGAAAATTATCTGTCTGTTCATCAGCATTTTGGTTATGAATCTAAATTATATAAATTTTTCTTATTGAAAATACTTCTCACATTTAGATCTCACTGACAGCAGCTGACCTGGTCCAGTACTGTCAGGAACACAAGCGCAGTGATCCTCTGTTGACTGGAATAAACACATCATCAAATCCATTCAAAGACAAGAAGTCCTGTGTGCTGCTGTAACAGTCCACACTCACTTCACTTACCATGTATTTTTGTAGCTTGTTTTTATAAGTCTGCAGGATTTGTAAGTAATACCATATAATAAGCTGTAATGTGTAAAAAGAGAGCAATTTTTCATGTACAAAGGTACTGTATCATAGTAGTCACTAAAACGGTATCATTTATTCATTATACAATTGTATCTGTATGTAAAAAGTTTAATCATATGCACAATAATGATTTCACAAGCAGAGATTATTTTTTATTCCATGCCTTACCATAAACTTGAACCAAACTTGACAACAACTGCCATCACTGAAGAGGTTGCCCTATATACTGTATCGTCATCATTGTGTTAAACAATTTAAGTGCTGTTGTCATTACTCAAATTTTTTGGAACAAAGACAAATAAATTAAGAAGAAACCCTGATTTCGTTAAAATCTTTACATCCCAGTACAGACGTAATTCCCAGCTCTTAATATATTTATAGTCTAAATATTTACATCAGCAATTCCTGTCATTTTCTGGACCGCCATACTTCGATATACGTTTCTCCCGAGGCTACAGCGAGCACTCCAGCCTCCACACTCAACTAATCAGAAAAAACAAACAAAAATAACAATAAACAGCTCTGTTTAAAATGTTGTTTTGGTTGCGGATACAAGTTTACTAACCCCATTTACTCCAACTTGGTGTTGCAGCGTGCACAGAGTCCTTGGTGGTGAACATGGAATATGAACCTGCAGAAAATATAAAATACACAAAATACACATACAATTAAGCATTAAAAAACAGGCGAGAAAATGATTGGCAAAACCTCATGATCACCTTCACAGTCTTGTCAGAGGAGCAGGTATAAAGGCTTCCAGGTGATCGGTGGATGCCAGTGACCATAGCAGTGTGCCCCACATCAAATTGGGATAAAGCTTTTAAAGTTCCAGATTGCATGGAAAAGGCATGGAGCATGCCTCGGGTGTCTCCAGCCCAAACCTCACTGCCGCTGTAGCTCATGGACAGTAGATAAGATTTTAGCTGGGGAAAAAAGTTGAATAGAAATTGTCTCATAACCTTAACTACACTTTCTAATGTGCTAAATATTTAAAACAATGTTTCCAATTATTTTATATTATGCAAATATACAAAGCATCTACCCGAATTTTCTTTAAGCCTTTTCCAGCTCTGCAATCATAAATGGCCACAGTGCAGTCTTTACTTCCAGAGATGATGTACTTGTCATCTGCAGCAAGGCACATAACTGCGTTTCCATGTAAACGGAGACTTTTGACCAAAGGTTCTGCCGCTAAGGACACAGTCACAAGCAGAAAGATCAGTCTTAAGAATACAGGATATCTATACAATTTCTCCAACTGAATTTCTGATTCACCTCTCGGATCATACATGGTGACTTTTCTATCGAATGTCCCAGCCAACAACATATTAGGTTGATGGAACAGACAAAGGACAGCAGCTCCCGCTTTAATCGTTCCCATCTCTGCTCCACCTGACGGGAGGTCCCATAGTCGCACTGTACTGTCAAAACCCCCAGAAGCCAGTAAGGGCCCCTGGGAGGCAAGACACCACACCCATCCTTTATGAGTACTAAAATGACCCTGTCCTCCCAAAGTGTGCAAAAGTGCTCCAGCCTCCAAATCCCACAATTTAACATTCCAGTCTCTGGACCCCGTAGCACAGAACTTCCCCTCGCCACCAACAAGCAGGACGGAGTTAATGTGGGCGATGTGGTCTGATGGTAAAGTGACGCACTCTAAAGCTGGCGATGGGCTGGGACTCCTAGCAGGTTTGATCTCCCTTTCTAAAGATCTTTCATTTCCTACAAGTCTTGGATCTATGCTTTCCAGAGGATATAAATCTTCTGCTTGTCCCTCGTTTCTTCCTTTATTCACTAAAGCGACCGCCTCCTCGTCTGGTTGGATGCCAGGCATGTCTCCATTGTCACCGTCCAGAGCCATCTCCAGGCCTTCATCCACATCATATGCCACTTCTTGCGCTGCCACACCAAACCCCTCCACCTCATGAACTTCCCCATCTTCTTGCCGCTCAGCAGCCGCAGCTGGGCCTGCTCCTTCGGCTTCCCTTTCACCTTCATCTGCTTGTTCTTGACTTTGTCTGGCCAGTAGATGTGCTTGACCTGTCCAATAAGCTATAAGCTGCTCCATCTCCAGACAAGCTGTAGGCCAGTCAAAATCGTCCTTTGGCCCAACCGGAAAGTTGACCCGTGAGCCTGTGAGTCTGCGTGCACGGATCTGCCATGCTGTATTGTCTTTGCCGACATTACTCAAGGCGTGACACACCTGAAAAAAAACATAGATTGAAATAACTAATATTATTATCATTATCATTATTATAGGTAGGCCTATACATGTTTCAAACATCTCATGTAGAAATGACCACCATTGTTGTAATCTATTAAGTTAAGGTTTGTAATAACATATTAGTTTACTCTATATAATGGAAAGGAAACAATGCGGTGGGAAACAATGACATGAGAGTTAGAGAATTTTTTTTTTACACTAACTAAGGGGTGTAGGAAAAGACCAAACCTTAGGCAAGACGGTAATGACACACTGAGCAGGAAGGTGAGAGGCGATGTGAGATACCATTTCCCATGGCAATGACAACAAACCAGTAGTCTCAGCAGAAGAGGGATTAGCATTTGTTGAAGGATGACCATCAGGCAAAGGCCTAAATAATCACATGAAACAGTACTGGTTTACTCTATAGTGTAACTTGTGAGTTAAAATTTGCAAAATGTCTTACCCAGTCAGTTTTTTTGTGTTCACATTACCCGCTTCATGTAATTGATTACAATCCTTTTCATCTTCCATTTCATCAAGATGTGCAAGGCAGTGACTCCACAAAAGAGTAAACAAATCAGCTTTTCGCTCGCCTCGTCGTCAGATTCAGACTGCTCAAAGATGCTTTTCGTTATTTCCTGGACCTTTAGCAATAAGATGAAAAAACAAAAGACATGCACTTTTCCTTCACAAAGCTAAGCTTTAAAACGTCTGCTTGCGATAACGGCATTTCTTCTTTTGATACAAAACAGAGCAGTTTTACGTAAATCAACACGGGTAAGCTAAGTATAGCTCCTAAATTGTAATTGCTAATCATTGCCGTACTACACCAATACTACAATGAATACTGCACTACAATTAAGAAAAACAAATAGAAACACTTAAAAACACAAGCTCCAGCTATCATTTAAAGCGGACTTGATGAAAAACTACAACCATTGTACTTCCGCTATGAGCGAATGACGTCATCGCTGTATACAGGGAGCGTTTTTTTCGACAGATAAGGCCGCACCATGGGCCGCACTCACACCCAGCGGGGAAAAAACGCTTTCCGTCGCTCAGCTTGCTCTACTCTTCTTCCTTCGCCAGCCCCCCTTGTGCAGGAGCACGTGGAGGTGCGGTTTGAGCATTGAAGTAAATATAAGGTTTGATTATTATAATAGATCCATGGGTTTGAGACCAATGGCCGCTGACTGCTCTGCTTTTTGACTACGACACTGGAGGCCGCCATTGCTCCACCTTTGCTGTAGTACCTCCATATGACCGCTATTCCCCCATTGGAATGCATTGGACTTTAGACACGTTAAAAACAACTTTAATGCCGGTGCCTAATGTTTTAGAAGTGGCTAGAGCTAGATATTCCTCCTGTGATTACGCTGGGTTAAAAACAATCTGGGGCACCGGGCTGGTTATCGTAGTATAAATTTTAGAAATCTTGCATAATTAATGAGGGCCTGACTTTCATTGACAGGCAGTTTAGTCCATCGGCTAGAATGGGCGCGATTACAACAGAAATACACGCCCATTACACGCCCCGCGAAGGCCAAGCAGGGCCGGGTCTACAGTCAAGATCCCTCCCTTATGCCCTTTTTAGGAACATGCTTCGTCAGAGCTGGAGAGGAGGAGTCTGTAAATCCGCCATGTTTTCCCCCTGGTCATTGTGGTTAATTTACTTCAATGTGGTAAACCCATGGACCTATTAAACCATTGAAGTAAATATATGGAAGAGGCATGCTGTCCCACCTCCTATCTCTTTCAATGGTTGTGCTCAGTGGCGCATGAAACCAGTTTTGTCCGCCATAACGGCCCATGGTACCATATGACGCGTCACCTGTATCTAGGCTCAAGAGGGTGAAGGCACACAGCTGCGGACGAAGCCTCAGAGCGGAGCGGACGCCATTACGCTGAGTCAAATCTCTTAATGTCATCGTTCTTTAAATACAAAATGAATGTTTAAGGCCATTTCAGGCGATGAAGCTACTATGTTAAGATGACTTGGGGGGTCAGTTTGTCAGTGCGGGGCTTAATAAGCTAGATAGCCCCGCTCTTTACAACAACCGGAGCAGCTGCCCTTCGAACGTACGTCGCCGCGCTAATGCACTCTCGCTCGGCCACTTTTCTGAGAAGTTTCGTAAGTGCTGGCCGTCTTCATATTGCGATAGAAATGATAAAAATCTAGTTTTTACTTCACTGTATTTGCTAGTATAACATCACCACTAGAATTGTTTGGCTGAAATGCAAATAAGTAGCGCTACAAAAGTGTTCTATACATTTCTATATATATATAAAAAAAGATTTATTTTGTACTTTTTATTTTTGCTTTCCACTACTAGACAGCGTCACATTATCGAACCCAAAAGCTATTTTCAAAGCCGTGCAGCCTAATCAGAAAAACGATTACGATTAATAGGCCTACTTTTTAACATTTAGACATGTGTAGGTTCACAATACATTTTAGTACTGAGTAAAGAAAAACCTTACTTTAGGTGTCTGTTAGCGTTTATCCTAGTCCAGTCCCGTTTATTACCGTATTATTATCTGTTTGACTCTGTTTGGCGCGTTCCACTTATGTCGGAAGTCGGAAAATCCGACCAGGATAAAACGTTATCTCCGAGTTGTTGCGTTCCAGTTGTCCAGGTCGGAAACATCGGAGGTAGACACGTCCGTAAAAGTTACAACTTTGTTTCTCATGTTCGAGCATCATAATCAGTTTACAGAGAAACTTCATTGTAATATTTATTATAATTGTTGTAAATACAGTGATAATTTAGCACTAGTTAAAAAAAAAGTTTTTTTACCGTTAATAAGACGCTAGCAAGAGAGCAGTAAAGCTTATCCATTTCGCGTTGACATCCCCAAGTTTATTTGGGAAACATCTGCCAAATAACGTGGTTTAATGAAGGTTTACATGCGTTACATGTCACGTCGGGCGCAGCAGTGCCCCTTCTCGGGTGAGCTGATTCTGTCCCGAGTTTCCGAGTCGGAATTACGGAGTTGGTGCGCATTCCAGTTGTAATTTCCAACTCGGTCCATCTCAGTTCACCCGATGAGTTAAACCCTACCCCCTTCAATTTTTATAAAATTTGGTGTAAAGGTAATTCATGGCCAGAAAAGCCAGAATTTCAAATTTCAAATTAATCGGATCAACCGTTTTCGAGATATCACAGTTTCTTTTTTCCACTTTTTCGCGAAAAAGGGCGCATCCGCCTAACTTCAAATTGCTGTAACTCCGCAACCACTGGTCCAATTTTCAAGAAACTGGTATTTCTGTAAAGGGGAGACCACCAGGAATCTAAATATGACATTTGTTTTTGTATTTTGGTACTTTTTCGGTGGATGACCTTTGTATCTATATTTTGACCTTGAAATTGACACTGTGGGACACGCCCAACTTCTCTGACGCCAATAGGAAAAATGTAGCCCTATGTGTCAACTACAACATATAAAAAAATTGGAGGGGTTTTCTTTTTCATTTTCATGCAATACCAGGTAGAAGTTGACATACCCGTTCCTCCAGACATCCATTCACTGTCCGTTCTGTACAATTCCATACATTTATACACACAGTGCCTCAGATTTATTTATTTCAAGATTTAATGTCAATCACAAACAAAAAGTCAATAAAAAATTTAGTCTCTTGTTCACTTTTTCTGATTTCTACTCCTTTTCAACGGGCCAGTTCAAACGGTGGTTAGAAATTCTGGGCAGGTCATTATGAGAAATACTGTCGTTTCTAGTTGAAGACTAGGAAATATGCAGCCCTATGTGTCAACTACAACATAGAAAAAAATGGAGGGGTTTTCTTTTTCATACTTGAGCAAATTTGGATAGAATGTAAGCCTACCTATAGACTACTGGTAAAGTCTGTTTATGAAGTGTGTAGAAGATGTATACAGAGCTACAATTGTACCTCGTCAAGCTGTGGCATCACCCAGATATAAACAAGCCCAGATTATAATCACCGTTTACACTGCAGTTCAGTCTTTGGATTACATTTTGTCTCCTGGCTGCTAAAGGTTATTTGAGGCAATCTTAACCCTCCTGTTATGGTTATTTGTCAGGAATATCAATGGTGGTCTTGGGTCAATTTAACTCTGTACATGTTTATTTATCCATAAGATGTCAATGACAGAGATGCATGTCTACAAACTCGGTGAACAGGTCAGCCCCCCAGATTTGGTAGCAGTTCAGGAACACCCTAGTAATGAATATGAAGGCAGTGGTGATATACCTCTAGTTCTTAGACCTCAGAACTTTGTGTGCTGCAGCTACGATAATGCCCCAAGGATTGGTTTGGTGAAGGAAGTCTCAGAAGAGTTCGGTGACTACAAGTTAAAGTTTATGCATCCTAGGGGACCTGCTACAACCTTCTACTGGCCATCAAGAGATGATTATTGCTGGATTCCTGAATCGAATGTACATTGTGTTATAAGTGCTCCACTCTTGAAATCTTCTTCAACTAGAAACTACAGTATTTCTCATAATGACCTGCCCAGAATTTCTAACCACTGTTTGAACTGGCCCGTTGAAAAGGAGTAGAAATCAGAAAAAGTGAACATGAGACTGAAATTTGTATTGACTTTTTGTTTGTGATTGACATTAAATCTTGAAATAAATAAATCTGAGGCACTGTGTGTATAAATGTATGGAATTGTACAGAACGGACAGTGAATGGATGTCTGGAGGAATGGGTATGTCAACTTCTACCTGGAATTGCATGAAAATGAAAAAGAAAACCCCTCCAATTTTTTTATATGTTGTAGTTGACACATAGGGCTACATTTTTCCTATTGGCGTCAGAGAAGTTGGGCGTGTCCCACAGTGTCAATTTCAAGGTCAAAATATAGATACAAAGGTCATCCACCGAAAAAGTACAAAAATACAAAATCAAATGTCATATTTAGATTCCTGGTGGTCTCCCCTTTACAGAAATACCAGTTTCTTGAAAATCGGACCAGTGGTTGCGGAGTAACAGCAATTTGAAGTTAGGCGAATATGCCCTTTTTCGCGAAAAAGTGGAAAAAAGAAACTGTGATATCTCGAAAACGGTTGATCCGATTAATTTGAAATTTGAAATTCTGGCTTTTCTGGCCATGAATTACCTTTACACCAAATTTTATAAAAATTGAAGGGGGTGGGGTTTAAAAATGCAATTTTTTTGGGTGATCTGACATGGACTGACAGAGGGAAATTCCGACTTCCGAGATCAAGTGGAACGCACCATTAGACCGCTTAGACCGAACGGGGAAGACCTCTGCTCGGTCATGAGTCTTCACGCACACTTTCGCGCACGTCCACAGCACTGGTGACGTCACGTCATTGGAAAACCTTTTAAAAATTATTTTTTATGCTTTACAATTTTTTTACGAAGAAAAAAAGTCCATGACCTAAAAATAGTAATTTTAAATAAATATATTAGCCTTAGTCTGAAACTCCAGATGCCCCGTGGACCATTTTACAGGCTGCTACTTTTACATTATTGTCTATGGCAAAAAAAAGCTGTTAAGCCGTAGGGTGCAATATCACGGCCTGCCACTAGCACAACTCATTTCAGAGGAAAGGGGGCGGACCCCCCCCCCCCCCCCCCACTGGGTTAGGGCCTGTTCGCTAGGCTAACACCTTAGCATGCTAACATCTAGTTACTGACAGTTACATAACGTTACACAAACTGGAGCTGTAACTTTAACTGCGGTGGTGAACTTTTACAAGCCTTACAGTCTCACGTGTTTTTGTCTCCCTTTATGATAAAAGTAGTGTGTATTTTGTCACGGTCCTGATAACTGGCTGTAGCTGATTGTCATTGTGGCACCTGTAGGTTTAGTTAGCGAACTTTAGCGCACCGGAGAAATGTTCCTATTTTTAGAAATACTAAAAAAAAAGAGGGTGCTTACCGGGCAGTGCAAGAGCACGACTGGTCCACAAGGCTGTGCTGTTGCATTTAAGGAAGAGATCAGAAGGTTTCTCTGATATTTCTGGAGACTTGTCTGTAGCTTTAGTGCCAATAGTTATCCTTTATTCTTCGTTGGATAGTTTAATATCTTGAATATATCCCTCCACTGCATACTGTGACCCCTTTTGCCTCGATCTGGAGGATATCACGGCGGTATTGCTCCAAAAAAGGTCATTAACATGCATGGCAATCTGTTGCGCTGCCCGTGTTTTACCATTTGTTTGTCGGGCGTAGTAACAGTAACTAAGGGGGGCGGGGCTTGGCAAAAGGTCAAATTATGCACAGCCGTTTGTCAGATTATAATAGATCCATGGTCAGATCATGTTTTGTGGTTGGTGATCGCCGCAGGAAATGGCTCTGTATTTGCATAGCGTTACGCTATGCAAATACAGAGCCGCTGCGGCCGCCCTTCTCGTGCCGCTCTCCTGTGGATTTCCGGAGGCTTCTTTCCGGTCGCCAGGCAGCATAGGGAATGAACGGAAGCTCGCCGCTCTCTTCGCTTCCACCGCTCTAGGTGTGAGCTTTGGTTTGTGTACCCCTGGCTATGTTTTATTTTATCTTTTATAAAAAAAAATGTTTTTGTATGTTGATTGGAATTTTTGTTGTGTTTTTTGTCTTTTTCTTCTGTAAAAAAAAGAAGAAGAAAAAAAAATATATATAAAATAAACATAATTTTAAATATATTTTTTTTAAAGTTAGGGAAAGTGGCTTGTATGCTAACTATCATAGCCACTTTAGCATAGGGACCTCTGATGCCAACTCACTGGCAATTAGGAGCTATGTGCCATCCAATGGTGCCATCCCATAAGCCACCGCGCCAATTCACTTCACTGAGAATGTCACACATTAACTGTATTTGTATGCAAACCATCTTACACATCTAGTGACAATCTTGCAGATCATCAGATTTGTACATTCAAACACACTATATTATGGGGACAGAACTCTGCTTACGCTCACTGTCAGTGTTTGACATAGCCTAATTAAGCAAAACAAGTCATGCCAACAATTATACAACCACACATACCACAAAAAATATGTATTTCCAATAATAAATGTGCACTCCTGCAGGTTACATTTTTGTTTGTTTTTACATTACATTACATTCTCTTTATGATATGAGCAGGGCTTCATTGATTGGGTGGTCTTCAGCATGTCCTGATCTGCAAATGTCTCTGCCACTAACAATGGAAAGATCATCGTTGCATCCCCACAAACCTGAAAGTTTTATAAGGACAATGTAAACTCACGGTAATCCCAGCCTTGTAAGTAGAAATACAACAATAGCTTATAAATAGGGCTCTCCAATACTGTGCAAAATTGTGGTTAAAACAGTGGTTCTGTGAGAATTTCAGATGCATATAGACTTTGGGAATGGCTAGTGTAAAAGATTATTAGTGGTAACAATCATATCAATCATTGTTCACTCTGAAGCTTTTAGGGCAGTTTTTTACCCTGAACACAGCTGTGTATTGGAGCACATCTCACTAAAAACTTTGCACAGTACTGTGTCTCTCTGTAGATACCTTGACTGGCGTAGCATGTTGGCTGATTTTGCCCCAAGACACAGCCTCCTCAGGTGCTGCCCCTGAATCACAGCCGTCAAACTCTTGCGCTGTGTTCACATAGACGGCATAGTCCGCTCCATCTCTCTACAAGAAAACAAAAAGTGCACTTCTCAGTTTCAGAACACTACTTTTTGGTTTCATTAGAGCAGTGATTCACAACTGTGGTTTGTGTACTATTGGCAGTACTAGGGTTTCTTCAGGTGGTACTGATCTTTATTCATTTTAATATTAATTTTATTTCTGCTTTTGTAATGCATTTAAGTGAGGTATTTTTCTAGTTTAGCCAAGGTTTGCACCCATAATTTAGGTCACTTTTAGACCCAATTTAATTCTGATTTGATCTTGACCTAGGCCTGGTCCTGGTCCTACTTTGAAATTTGAATATCTTATGAGTTGGTACTTGGTATGTTAATAAGGTAATCATTTTGTGAACCACAGAAATAGAGTAATATTATTTTTGAAGTATCAATACTCTGATGTGAGTTGGCCTAAAACATTTGGTTGGACTAACAGAGAGTATAGACCTATTTTGACAATAATTAATATGAATTTAAATCATAATTACCTTAATTATAACTAAACTGTATTTTATAGCCTAGAGGTGCACCTATCATGATCGGCCAATCACAGCCTAATTTTTGTGATCGGTGAAATGTGCCGATCAGACGGGCTGATCAAACGTAGACTTTCTTACAGTAGATAATCTGGTGAAAACTCCGCAGTATAGCGCTGCTCTAAACCTAGTTTTTAATGTAATTCGTGGCTACACAACAGCTCTGGATGTACTGCTCCGCTGTATCCCTCTGCGCCTGGCGGCTCTACTCGTTTCCAGACTGCAGTGCAACTAAACTAAACAACCACAGAGCTAGAGCTACACTTTAAAGTAGAGTGGTTAAGCTAATTGTGCATGTTTATGTTGAAAGCATGAAAGTTTTATCACAGTTAGCCCATACCATAAGGTTTAGTTTTTGACGTGGAGGTAAGCTGTATTTGACTTCTGATGACCGTGAGCGGTCACTGACCTCAAAATTCCAAAATGCTGATTTGTTAAGCCTGTATGAAACAAAATCATATTCAAAGTGTGTAAAATAGTGTATTTCTATGCATTTAACATTTCTAACACATGTGGCTCTATTATTTTGCGTTGTCCAGTATCAAAAATATGCTGTGCCACCTGGTGAGTGTTAAATTTGCCCATGTTGCTTTGGAAACGTTTACATGAGCAAACCACATGGCTGCAAATGGGATGGTCCAAAACACATGTTTAGCAGTTGTTCAGGTAATTACAAGAGTAATAATTTATTACATAATCAACAAAAACATGTATATTAAAAAAATATGTATGTATATATATATATATATATATATATATATATATATATATATATATATAGAGAGAGAGATAGATTACATAATAATAAAAATACTACTTCATTGTTTTTTCTCCAAAACTGACATTTAGTCCAAAGTACAGTGCCTTTCGAAAGTACTAATACACCTTGAACCTTTGCACATTTTGTCATGTTTACAACCCTAAACATAAAGATTTTTTTTGAATTATTATTATTGCCCTTATTAGGAACATGCTTCGTCAGAGCTGGGGAGGAGGAGTCTGTAAATCCGCCATGATTTCCCCCTCGAACGTGGTCATTGTGGTAAACGGGGAGGAGTGAGTAATGACGGTCTATTAATAATATGTCTATGAGCTGATCTGAAGCAACTACGAGTCGCAAAGTACGACAGGGATTTGATTGGCCGAAATAACACGCACTATAAAAAATTGTTTACTGTAAACTATAAAAAAGATGACCATGAGGGAAATTCTGTAAAAGTTATAAAATAATAGGTGATAAACCAATAGCCTACACAGCATATAATAATAGTATCAGAAATAATTAATAATAATAAAGCTGGAGATTAAACAGGACAATGTAGATTTCTAGCTAGTAGCTGTACAATATTCAAATATAAATATTGAAAATAAATTCACCCAATAAAACACACACATTTAGAAAAGTCCAGTATTTGTCACTGTTAAATTATTAATCATAATAATCAATTACAAACATGTGATCCGATCGGCAATGATCGGTATTGGCCGATCAAAATTTTAGTGATCGGTTTCAAAAATCCTGATTGGTGCACCTCTATTATAGCCATATTTGAGCTCAAGTCAAAATACAAATGCTTTTCCACCTGTTTCTTTCTAAAACAGCAAATGCCATAATTTAGAGCAACCTTACCCACGAATTAGCATTCAAGACATGGTGTTTAGCTACTCCTCCTCCAAGAGCGATCATTCCTGAGTTGTTGCAGGCTTTGGCCAGGTCCAGGAGTCTTGTCATGTCTAAAACAGAATACAATGAAGCTCATAAAAGTGAGTATATTTCAACAAATTGTTTTAGCAAGTTTGGAAACAGAGGTAAGCAACTTTACATTTTTATAAAGGTGACACTAAACCTTTCTCTTCTTTTTTTTTTGCAAAGAATGTCATATTTGTATTGCATAGAAGTTGTCTTAGCAAGTGTACACTTCTTTTTTTCATTTTGAAAAGAAGGTGAGGGACAGACATATAAACTTAATAGATTGGAAGGCCATTTCACCATAAATTGTATAGATGATGTATTTTCAAAGCCGATTTGAAAATACAGTGCCTCTCGAAAGTACTAATACTCCTTGAACTTTTGCACATTTTGTCATGTTTACAACCATAAACATAAAGCTTTTATTTTGAATTTTACACTGAAAGTTCACACACAAGTAACAGACAACTGTGACGTGAAAGCAAAATGATACATGATTGTTATTTTTCCAAAAATAGAAAAGTGAAAAGTGGGGCGTGCATAAGTATTCATACAGCATTTTTGGAGTGCATTAAATTGTCTTTATAACATTCCTAATGACTGCAGAAAGTTCACACCTTGCCCTAACCATTAAATAGAGGCCACCTATGCGTAATCTACTCCCAGTATAATTACAGCTGTTCTGTGAGGGCCTCAGAGCTATGGTCAGAGTGTATTGGTCACTAAACAACATCATGAAGGCCAAGGAGCTCACCAGAGAGGTCAGGGATAAAGCTGTGGAGAAGTTTAAAGCAGCGTTAAGTTATACAAAGATTTCCCAAGATATGAACATCTCCCGGAGCACTGTTCAACCCATCATTCAGAAATGGAAAGAGTATAGCACCACTGCGAACTTACCAAGACACGGGCGCCCACCTAAACTAACAGACCGAACAAGGACAGCACTGGTCAGAAATGTAACCAAGTGCCCCAAGATAACTCTGGAGGAGCTGCGACGTACTGCCGCTGAGCTGGGGGAATCTGTACATGGGACAACTATAAGTCGTACTCTACACAAATCTGGCCTTCATGGACGAGTGGCAAGAAGAAAGCCATTATTGAAAGGAGGCATCATGTTATGGGGCTGCTTTTCCTCAATGGGGACTCTGAAGATTGTAAGAATAGTTGGGAAGATGGATGGTGCCAAATACAGGGACATTTTGGAGTAAAACCTGCTGGAGTCAGCAAGAGAATTGAGGCTCCTGTTCCAGCAGGACAATGACCCTAAACACAAAGCTAAATCTACAATGGAATGATTTAAAAACAAACATATTAATGTGTTAGAATGGCCCAGTCAAAGTCCTGACCTAAATCCTATTGAAAATCTGTGGAAAGACCTGAAAACTGCTGTTCACAAATGCTCTCCTTCTAATTTGAGAGAGCTTGAGTTGTTTTGTGAAGAGGAATGGGCTAAAATGTCAGTCTCTAGATGTGCAAATCTTGTAGTCATACCCCAGAAGACTTGATGCTGTTATTGCAGAAAAAGGGGGTTCCACAAAGTGTTAATTCATGCTGTATGAATACTTATGCACGCCCCACTTTTCGGTTTTCTATTTTTTGAAAAATAACAGAATCATGTATTATTTTGCTTTCCCTTCACAGTTGTCTGTTACTTGTGTGTGAACTTTCAGTAAAACATTCTAAATAAAATCTTTATGTTTAGGGTTGTAAACATGACAAAATGTGCAAAAGTTCAAGGTGTATTAGTACTTTCGAAAGGCACTGTATCTTGAAAAAAAAGTATTTTTAATTGTTTATCAATTGAGTAAAATCAAACATTTTATTTGAATATTTGGTAGCCCACACCTTTATGTGAAGAGCATTCTAGAATTAGATATTAAAAGATAATTTATTTTAATGTGTTGGAGTAGTTTACACAACAGAGCCTTACAACTGTTTGGGAATGATTGGTACAGATTAAAACGACCTAATAATTACCTCCAATGATGTCGAGACGGAGTCCTGGTTTCTCTCTTGAAAAGAGGTAGAGCATGTCTCCTATAGCCCCGTCTGTCAGTGCAGGACAGAACACTGGGATGTTATTCTAGAGCACAAAAAAACACCGTTACACCTTTGTGCCACAAGAGGCCGCTGTCTTTCAAGGTGAATTTATGAGGGCACAAATACAGTATAAAATTCATATACCTTGTAGGCCCAATAGTATACAGACTCAGGGTTGTTGATTTCTTTGCCAAAGCGGTAAATCATTTTAGAGGGGGTCCAGTTAATGCCCTATTTAAGAGAGCACACAGTGTCCAAGTGGTTTGCATTCTTTTTATGGTGCTGAAAATATAGTTTACCCACTTGAGTGTTTTGTTCCGTTAGCATCTGGTCTAGAATTGGCATTATCCACTTGTCAAATGCTTTATAGTTATCGTCAAGCATCAAGGTGTTGCCTGTCCTGTGACAAAGACAGATGACGAGTTATGGGTGAGCCAGATAGAAATCAAATCATTTTACATTATTTGCAGGCTACTTGGGCCTATGCACACACAGTGATTTATAGACATATGCATAAAGTCTTATAATTACTTCAACATCATTTAACATTACAACAACAGCATTAAACTATTAAGTCTGTAAATATTTTATTTCTCCTAAAATGCAGGCTGTTTTAGAAAGGTGGTGGAGTTAGTTTTACCCTACTGATGATATTATAGTAGCTTTAAAGGGTCCAAAACATTGAACACTTAGACCTGTGTGAATGTGAAATTTGTTTTTGGTTTTCTTACTTTTTCCAACTCCTAACAAAACATGTCGGGCCTGCTTGGGTAATCACTGCGTGACAAAATAATAGTCTCTGAACTGGCTGTATCTGTGTCTTTTGTTTTGTCAATTTTCAATCAGATGCAGAAGATCATCCTTACTGTTCTTCACTGGGTTGTGTCATCATACCTCAGATTGTTAAGGTTCCTACCTCCATTTATTATTCCATTTAGATCTAGATTAGCGTTTCTTATTATATTTTATTGCATATATAAAAAAAAATGTGGGGAAAGAATACAACCTATGCAACAATTCTGACCTGTTCAGGCCTTTCTTGTACAGATCTTTGCCGGGCATTTTGAAATCTCCCAGGTAAACTGGACCCAGGCATTTGATGAAATCTTCCTCTATTCCTCCCGCCGTGGTCACAAGGACATCCACCTACAGCAAGAGATTAAAAAGGCAAATGCATGTTGCACCCAAGGAAAGACCCAAACCGACCACAACCACAACATTGTTTTTCAGAATCCTGTTGGCATGATAAAACCTTACTTTGGCAGTCATTGTTATACATATAACAGATGAATGTTAGCAGAACTACTGAGATTAAGAATGTCAACAGTATGATATACAAAGTGTGACACTTGTAGTTTTGGTGAAGGTATGCTGCAGCAGTGGCAGAAACTTCATGATTAGATCAAAGTTAAAACATTAACATATATTAGAAGCATCAGCTATACTAGCAGTAATATAGGAGAAGCATGTTGACATAAACCATTGAGTAGTACTGTAATACATACTACTTTCAAAAAAACTTGATGAAGCTACTTGTTACAGAGAGTACCATTTGGTGCTGTGCGAGGTAGCGGATGGTCTCCCTGAGGCCACTGCTGATCAGGTTGGAGGTGTAGCTCAGGAAGATGGTGCAGCTCCTAAGACAGGGGCAGGTTGTGGGTTCTTCTTTGATCCTTCCATTCTCTTTCTTCAAAGGCTCTTGACGCTTCTTTATCTATGTACAGCAGTTTGAACGTGAGATATAAGTGATATAGGTGCACACTTTAAAATAACTGAAAATACAGCACTTGTCCAAGCACTGAAGACAAAACCACTTCAAAACGTCTCACCATGTTTTTGATCTCATTGACAGCAAGGCCAAAGTGTGTGGCCTGGAAGCCTGTGGTAAAGAAGGACTGGAGCAGGGCTTTGTGGTCCACCCCCAGGTTAAAATCATAGCCTTTGATCTGAGGGGTGTCCTCTGGGACCGGCGCACACTCACGGTACAGAACCCCGACCAGCGGATGATCGTGATGGGCCATTTTGTCTGAAATATTTGTATTGTTAATTAGACTTCATTTACACATGCAGCAAAGAGTGCATATCACATAGAAGGCTAGTGTCCATTTGCACCCAAGAGATTCTCAGCTGTATTTGACTCTGATTACATTACATTGGCTTATAAAGGGTCACCTTTCGAACTTACTACTGACGACAAGCGGCATTAAGTGACAGTGAGTCTAGCAGTTATCCAATAGCTCAACTACACTCTTCAAACCCTCTTTAACATTCCCGCAAACTTCTGTTTAATTCAGCATCACATTGCAGATATCTACTGCAGCCTTAGAGACAAAGAAGACAGTATTATTACCTGCACACTTTGCTGACAGATGTGTGAAGTTTCCTTCCTCTCGGTGTTCTAGCAGGTCCCAGCGGATCCACTCTTACCAAGCTACGTTTAATAGTTAATGAGTCCAATGCAAACAACTAGCCCAACCCTCTGCCTTTTGCCTGTTGTGACAGGTAGATAGAGAGGGACTACATACGTTGAAATGACATGACAAAGAGACATCCCGGATTTCCTCACACACTGAAGAAGAACTGGGCATCCCTGACTGATGACTTAATCCTCTGCAGAGTGATGCACCGTGCGCTGCACAGTAAAACAGAATGCAGTAATTTTGAACTACTTCTATTTAATAGAGGACAGTCAACACATGCAAGATTATTTACAAATATACTGTACCTATGAAGGCTGGCATTGAGAAAGTGGGTCGGCCGTTGATGCAGGCAGTACTGCCCACTGGGGGAGGATCTAGCACTGTCCCAGAGACAAGACGGCTTTGAGGGGCTGGACCAATATGCACAATGATTGTTGTCCCACATACAAGTAATATACCAACAAAACACAGCAGTACACCACACTCTAATTCACCCTCAATGCATTATAGTAATTGAATAATTCAAGTGCAACATTATTCATTTGTATTTACAAACTGTCCGCTGGTACGATGCTTATATTCACTGTGAAGACTGTTTTTATTGTGTGAAAAACACCGTCCAGCGCACTCTTGTCATGGTTAGATTAAGCCTTTATGAAAGTGCAGTAGTAAAGTCTGAGCCAATGTTTCCCCTCTTCACTGCAGAGCCCCTGTAGTAGAGCAGCCCCCCTCTTGGAGCGATGCCAGACTGCTGCTTAAGCTAACGCCATAATTCAGATGCTTAGAGCAGCTCTATTGCTCGACAGTTTTGCTTTGCTGGTTGCTGCGCTGCGCATCAGGACAGGATTGCTTTGCCTTGATTTTTCATTACTTTGCACTAATGCTCCAGCACACTCATGCTGCATCTGTGCTCAACAAATACTTGTATTTTAAGTGCATTTTTAAAGGAAACAAAAATTCAAAGAATGTATTCTCCAGACATTACATTTATATAAGAAGTTTTATTTTACTCACGCTATATTATTGTCACCTGACTAATGTTGCTGGTCATAGATAAATGTCAATTCAAGTCACCACAAAATGACTGCAGGAGGTCTTAGACTGTTTTGGAAATGCTCTGAGCCTCACAGTCACCAAGCTATTACAAGTTTGATCAAATTGGTCCAAATACTACCTTGATCCTTAATTAATAAACGGAGTTGTGGTTTTGTCCTGAACTGCGAATGTCTCTGCAACTAACAGGGGGAACACAAGGGTGTCTTCAGCAAACACCTATTATGACACAGAAAGCGAGTGCAGAAAAATATAAAACAACAAAATGCATTCAGTCTGTTAATTATTGAAGAAAACAAAATACCTTCACCGGTTTAGCGTGTGTGCTGATTTTGCCCCACGACACGGCCTCATCAGGCGCTGCTTCAGAGTCACACCCGTCAAACTCATGCGCTGTGTCCACATAGACAGCATAGTCTGCTCCGTTTCTCTGCAGCAAAAAAAAAATTACCAAAAATTGCTAACACTTTTTTAGCTGCACACCATATTAAGTATTTGCAAAGCATTTGAAACGCATTGGTAAACACTTTATTCATCATATTATGACATGGGTTCTGTATGTTTAATAATCTAACAATGCTTTCCAAAAGCTCAAAGGCTTGTCCTTAAGTATATTGTAAAAGTAGAGATTTAAGCAGGGGGAAAAAAACTTCAGCTTTTTTTCTTTTTCTTCAACCTTTATGCACATTGCTTCAAATTCTTTTTTCTTTTCTTTTTTTTAAACTTATTTCACATTGCATCAAATTCTAATGCATTTTTAGAGACCATGGACTAGCAGGCTAGTTGTTTTAGGACTGTATGACTGTGACACTAATGTTCCCTGAAAGTTGTGAAACGTGCTTTAAAACTAGAGGTGCACCGATCTGATCGGTCACCGATCATGATTGGCCAATCACAGCCTAATTCAGAGGTTCTCACTTATTTTTTTCTGCGCCCCCTTTAGGAAGAAGAAAACATTTCACTTGAGTGCATTTATTGGTCTTACGCCTCTTTCGCACCGCTCTGCTTGACCCTTTCTTCAGTGGTGTTCCCGATGTGAACTGTCATTAAACAGCAGCAGTTTGCCAAGAAAGTTTAGCTTTGAGTTTCCCACTGTCCGGGAGAACGAGTCGAATGGGCAGGAGCTGAAGTGTTGATCCTGCCTGCGCTGTGCCATTTAATGACCAGTATTTGACCAATCTTTACCAAATAAACACCAATTTAACGCACACAACTGGGATCTCTTAACAGTTAAATGTGGACAGTTAATGTGCATTATTTCCCTGAATTACCGGGGATCCCCTCGACTTTGAGGTACGGGCTGCAGCTGCACTGACGCTGGTGCGCACACGTATGAGCTTTCACAAGGCGGGATGATTGTTTGCGATATTCAACAGGTTTTCACTGAAGAAATTCAAGCGGCTTATCAGCGAGACTGGGGAGTAAAGTCTTCAAGTGGCGCCTTCATTTATTTGGCTTCATGGTGTCTACACTGCCCACGTTTTTAGACACAGTAACACACGGTCACACACAAACTTTAATTGCCACAAAATAGTATGTATTCTTATACTCTCACCCAGTGGCGGCTGGTCCATTATGGGCGGTGGGGCGCCGCCCCTCCTATCATTTTTTGCAAATAAAAAAAATTAATTAATCAAAGTTTTAAGTTTAGCAAAATCATGACTTTCTTCTGTACATGTGTTTTATACACTGGAGGGAGGGGGAGTGGAGGGGCAGCAGGGCCGAAATCCTAAATCGGTATCTGGCACCTGGCAGTGGTTTCTGGAGCGACCACTTGAGCGGCTACCGGTTTTTCAGGAACGGCCACTGGTCTCTGGGCTCGAGGGCTCCTCTGGTGCTGGTAGATGCTGGTACATGCGAGTTTTCTGTGTAATATGATTGATACCTTGACCGAAACCTTGCATTTACGTTTGTCAACTGCAAAATCTAATGCGTATACAAATTACTTGACTCATTACAGCACTGGGCGTCCGTTGCTTTATAATTATGCCATAATTATCTTTTTATACTTACGCATGTATTGTCACACCCATAAAGAATGTGCTAATGTTTTGTAATTCTGACACTGAGGAGGACCAAACCACAAATGTGGATTTTACTAATGTAAATAAAGATTTATGCCCATTTGTGAACTGTATTGTGCCTTTTGTTACCACAAAATCTGGTATTTCTATTAGCCTGTATCATAAGATTGACTGTGTCGTACAAGTTATTCTAAAATTGTAATACATGCGCCGATTACAAAATGATTCAGTAGATAAAACCTGTCTCCTCTGATCCTCTGAAATGGTGTGCTCACTTTTTCCTCCCACCGTACAGGTTTCAATCATAGAAATAAATAGAAATATACTGAGGTTGACTGATGTGGCTTTCTCTCAGGCCAATACCAATTATTAGGGATTATGACTGGCCGATGTCTCGTCTATAATCCTCTGTATGATTCTTGGAATTTCTTAGGACCTGGAGGCTTTTTTCCTTACCATCCAAGGAAATAAAGAAGCCCACCAACAACTATGTAAACTTTTGATCAGGGTCGTTTTGAAAGTTTCTTTGATCCTTATGATTTAAAAAAGAGTAAAGTCAGTTGTTTAACTGTAAATGACTTCACACAACCACTAACTATGAGTGAAAAAAAGTGTTGTATTATCTTTTCTGTCAGGTTATGTAAACTTTTGCGAACAACTGTCTTCCTGTTGAACTGAAGAAGTTAGACTGGTAAACATAACCTTTGCAATCAAAGATCATCCAGACTTTCCAGTTAAAGGCGGATGTTCTCATAAAAGCAAAAGAATCTGAGCTGCCTCGCTTCCGTCAGTCTACCCCAGGGCAGCTGTGGCTACAACAGTAGCTTACCACCACCAAGTATGGAGTGAATGAATAATGACCACAGTGTAGCGCTTTGAGAAACAAAAAAAAATTGTAAAGCGCAATACAAGTGTAAGGCATTATTATTATTATTATTATTTCTTTTTACACTCTCTTTAAGTTTTGATCATGAGGTGGTACTTGAGAACCACTGTATCATTATAATCAAATTCACTAATATGTTTTGTTTCTGTCTTTCAACACTTTGTTTCTCAAGTCAATCCATTTGTGTTGATGCCAGATTATTATCATTGGCAACAACAAACTGAACCGAATACTTTCTGTTTCCTTGTGACGGTTTGTAACCACCGCACTCCTGACTGAACCGTCTGGTTTGTTGGCATTGTATTCACAGGAATATGATTGTTCCATCTTTCTCCCTCATCACCTGAGAATGCAGTTTATCAAACAAGGTTGTTGAGGCGTGTTGGTCGAGGAGATGGTCAGTGTAAAATAACGATGCTCTCACGTTGGTATCTTTAGCCTCTTGATAGGCATATTTATTTAGAACAACTTGGCAGCACGGGGAACCTCAGCCATGGCCATGACATGAGCGCATGAGGAAGTTAGCAGAAGGACATCACGTCTACATCCTGTATGCGTCTTCAAAATAAGAGCCTCCATTTAGACAGGGAGTAAGAGCGCTATAATAATTGTTTAACACCCCCACTCGCTGTTCGCTCACTGGGTAAAACAGGCTTTCAATGGCAATGCATTTACATAAACATTTTTACATGCCAAACATTTTCTTTGTAAAACCTTTTAACTTTTGTTTCGTGGCTGGTTTTGTCAAAAGATCAGCAATCATTTTATCAGTAGGACAATATTCCAAAATAACCTTCCCTGTGGTTACAACACCTCTGATGAAATGGTATTTCACATCAATGTGCTTGCATCTTTGTCTGTTAACAGGATTCTTCGTAAGTGCTATTGTACCTTGGTTGTCTTTGTACACTTTTGTTTTAACATATTTGTAACTGTCTAAATCTTTTAGTTCTATGTAAAGACACTTCTGTCTCTTTAGCTGAAGCTAAAGAGATATACTCTGCTTCACATGTAGACAGGGCTACCGTCAGTTGTTTTCTTGTTTTCAATGAGATGAGTGAACTCCCTTCACATAGACTGACACAATATCCTGATGTGCTATGTCTGTCTGTTTCGTTTGATGCCCAACTTGCATCACAATAAACTTTTAGACCAAGTTTTTCTGTAGTATTCTTTTTGAAGTATAGTCCTTGTTCAGTTGTACCTTTTAGATACCTGAATACATGTTTCACTCTATTCCAATGTTCCACAGTTGGTTCACTAAAGTGTTGAAAAAGTTTTCTTACAACATAAGTAATGTCAGGTCTGGTGCAAGTGGATAAGTAAATTAAACTTCCCACTGCCTCTCTGTATTGTCTGGGTTGTTTTAACTTTTCTGCATAATCAACTTTTGGTTCACAAGGAGTTTCCCTGGGTTTGCAGTTTTGCATTTCAAACCTTTCTAAAATCTTGTTCACATGATATTATCTCTCTTGTGACATTTTGACTTGTCCGTTAGTTTTTTTCAAAATCTATTCCTAAGAAATTTTTACATTTTCCTTAATCTTTCATTTCATTTTATTTTATTTATTCTTTTTTCATGGTAATGCAATATATAAAATTAGTACAATAATTCAACAAACACGACAATAATACATTCCATGAAAAGAAGAACAGGAGTAGGATGAAGAAAAAATCTTATAAGCTCCTACCCCATTCTAAAACTTTACAAATTAAAATCTTTCATTTTGAACCTCTGAGTCAACATCCTTTTTACATCAAGCATTGGCTTTTTTTACCATTAGCAGCTAAAATGAGGTCATCTACCCATACTATGAGGATTAACTTTTCACCATGCTTTTCCCTGGTGTACACACAATGATCTGCAGCGTTTTGCACAAAATCATTTTCACATAGGTATGAGTGTAACACAGCATTCCAGTTTCTGCCTGATTGCTTGAGTCTATACAACGATTTGTTAAGTCTACATACCAATTTTTCACCAGTTTTCGATCTTCTCTCGTAACCTTGTGGTTGATCTATGTAAATCTCACAGTCAAAAGACTTGTTCATCTAAAACTTCAGGACTGTTCTCAGCTTGTGCTGCTTCTTCCTCTTTGTCTTTTGTGTCACAAAGTCCATTGTCTCTATTTTCATTGTCAAATCCTGCATATGACTCCACCGTTTGGGTTCCCTTCTCACAGTCAAAAGACTTGTTCATCTAAAACTTCAGGACTGTTCTCAGCTTGTGCTGCTTCTTCCTCTTTGTCTTTTGTGTCACAAAGTCCATTGTCTCTATTTTCATTGTCAAATCCTGCATATGACTCCACCGTTTGGGTTCCCTTCTCCCTGCTTACTTTAGTTATACATTTACCAACCTAGGCTTTTGGACCTTTTCTATTTCAGGGTAGTATACCAGATAGGCCGGCTGTTTTTATCGTAGCCTACAAAAATGCCTTATTCGCATCTGGAATCTAGCTTGCCCTTCTCATGTTTGTAGCTAAAACATGTTGATCCAAACTTTTGCATTTGAGATACATTTGGTAGTTTTCCTGTCAGTAATTCGTACGCTGTTTTCTTTGTACGCCTGTTGTAACATCGGTTTCTCATGGGCAGCTGTTTGAATTGCATAGTTCCACAATGAGTTTGGTCACTTGCTTTCTAACAGTAAACATCTAGCCATGTCAAATAATGTTCGCCAACCTCGCTCTGCTGTGCCATTTTGGTGTGGCGAGTAAGGTGCAGATGTCTCATGTCGGATTTTGTTCTTTGTTAACAACACTTGAAAATCTCGACTTGTAAACTCAGTGCCGTTGTCTGAACGCATACACTTGACTTCTCCGTAGGGAGCTACATCAGCTAAAAACGTTTCTGTAGCTAGAACTGCGTCACCTTTTGACTTTAGGAAATACACTAGTATTGCACCTGAGTAATCGTCGGTAAAAGACTGTGTGTACTTGTACCCCTCTATACTTGTCGTTTTCATTGGGCCAGCTAAGTCAGTATGGATAAGTTCTAAGGGCTTCTTTGCTTTTATGTCTGGCTCTCTACTTCTTGTTTGAGAAAACTTGCCTTTGGTACAGATTTCACACACCTGATCTGGCTTCACCGCAATTCCCTTAATGTCCATACCTTTTACCACATTTTGGAGTTTGATTACATCCTCAAAATTACAGTGCCCAAGAATCTCATGCCAGGTTTGTACAGCATGACACACTTTACACTGGTCAGTATCATCAACAGTAGGTAAGAAGTACAGCTTTCCAAACTCATGAATGCCAAATCTGTTACCATCTTTGGTTACCATGTGACTGTCTTCTTGCTTGAATATCACTGTTGCTCCTCCGCTCGTTGCTCTTGACACTGAAAAGATGTTGTGGGGATATGAAGGCATGTACAGAGCATCCCGCAGCTGCGCTCTGTGCTGTCTTCTATTGCTGTCCATTAGATGTATCATCGCTGTTCCTCTGCCTTGAGCCATTCCACTGCAACGCGTCCCATCAGCAAGCTCCACTGAATGAGTCTCTGGTCGGAATGTGCCATCAATCCTTTGGAATGTTTTTATGTTGTTCACAATGTGGGAGGTCGCTCCCGCATCCACCATAATGCCTTTCATCTTTACTTTGGGGATTGAACCATCATCTTTGGTCTGTGCAGCCTTGAAGAAGTAGTCACTTGCTTCTTGTGACTTTTCTTGCATTGTCCTGTTTATCTTTCTTTCTACACAAGGATTCTTGGTGTGTATTGCTTTTGCAAAAGTTGCACCACACCTTTCTGGTACATTTCCTTGCTCTATGTCCTTTTATTCCACATTTGAAGCACGTCATGTTTGCGTCTTCACCTTTTCCTTGGTTGCTGGTATACTTCTGAGCATTTCTTTCCTGCTTTACATCAGTTTTCATCACATTGTCTGTGGTCTCTGTTGTGCTCATTTTCTCTGATTCTTCATATATTCGTAATCTTCTTTTGAAGTCAGCAAATGCCACATTGTCATTTTGTGTTATATGAACGGCTAGTGGTTTGTAAACATCTGGTAAACCACCAAGAATCATGGCTATGATCAAACCATCACCAAGAGTCTCACCGGCATCACGTAGAGCTGAAATCAGGTTCTCTGCTAGGATGATGTAGTCCGTAGTTGACTCGCCGTCCGCCTTCCGCAGCCTCGTCAAAGACGTGTACAGGTTGATGATCCGTGGCTTGCTTTTCCCTGAGTAATGTTCCCTCAGTATTTTCAATGCTTTTCTGTCGTCATATGTAGCTTTGTGTCTGATAAGTGACAAACTTTTATCATCGATTAGCCGTATTAACTCAGCGTAGCAATCTGGATTCTTGATCCTGTCTGCTGCTATCTGCTCCTCACTAGCTGGCTCATTCAAAACTGTTTCTTTCAACTTTAAGGTATGTAAATGTCCCAAAAACCTCGTTTCCCAAAGGTCGTACTTGTCTTCTGATCCATCAAAGAACATCTGCGGGGACAGGGTTCCAGCAGCACGAGTCGCCATTTTGTCTTCCCTCGCGCTTTTTACGTACTTTTCTCGCGTAATACGTCGCGTTTACTTCTTCTTCAACAATGAACTGTTCTTTATAAGCAAAATGTCCATGGTAAGCTCCGTGTAAATACGTCACGTTTGCTTTTACCGCCGTGTCTCGCTATTTTCTTCGGCTCAAATCCGCCCTTGCACACCTTCCGCAGCAGCCTTTGTCGGTCCGTTGGCTCCACGTTGCCTGTGAGACCAGTGTCGGGGTGCCTGGGCCCATATCCTGTTGAGGCGTGTAGGTCGAGGAGATGGTCAGGGTAAAATAACGATGCTCTCACGTTGGTATCTTTAGCCTCTTGATAGGCATATTTATTTAGAACTACTTGGCAGCACGGGGAACCTCAGCCGTGGCCATGAGCGCATGAGGAAGTTAGCAGAAGGACATCACGTCTACATCCTGTATGCGTCTTCAAAATTTAGACAGGGAGTAAGAGCGTTATAATAACATTGTTTAACAAAGGTTTGATCTTGATTGACGCAAACAGCCAAAGGGCAAACAGAGCATGTTTTAAAGGTCCTGTACAACTTTTTATTTTGTTCAAACCTCAAACTCCTTCCTACCTTTCCTCACGCATTTCTAACATCCCAGTTCTTTGTTTTTTATAAACTCAACTATCTCACAGTGAGACACATTGACATACCCAGGAATCTAGATTCTAAAGACTCTGAAGTAAACAAGACAGCTATTAGTAACAAGGAAAAGTAAACAGAGCCGACATATGAACACAATATGTCAAACCGACATTTTCAAAAAGTCCAGGGGCGGGGCGTGGGAGGAACTCCGGTGAACTCGGCCTTGATTGGACTTCCAGTGGTGCAGTCTGCATACGAGTTTTACAATTCCATTTACTACTTTATTCATTAGTTTAAACATAACTATCGAACAAGTCATGCGACAACAGTGAATATATATCTCTGAACAGACATTGACGTCCGAACAAACTTTGGATAGATATCGTTATATACTGTATTGTGTCATGTGAATCGGTAGTCGGGTAGTTACGGGTGTGGACAATAAGCAGTGGTACAAAGGTGGCCGGTTCGATTTTCACTTAGTCATTTTTGTTTTACTCTCAACAACGTTGGACCAAAATGCGATGCTTGTTATATTACTCATGTTTTTATGATGTATTTCAAGAAGGCTATAATTATGAACTCAAATAATTCAACAACTACTATAATATCATATTGAACTAGATTGAATTTTATAATTTCATAAACTGACTTTAGGATTGGGAATTATTCATGCCTCTGAAAACATTGTATCATCATCCTGAATTTCTGTCATAATAATCACTAAAAGGATTTTGCTTTGCAAGATATGTAGTGAATAGACATTTAGACTGGAGTGCAGTAGATGGTGGGTTCAAGACTGTTTTTATTTTTTCCTTTATTCCTTTTTTATTATACTCACTTTGGACAACGGAGAATTAAAGTGACATTATCAATAATAAAATTATAAATGTTGTCTATTTTGAGTATTTTCCCTAATGGTGCCCAAAAATAATACTGACAATAATACTTGATAGGGATGTAACGAATCATCGAAAATCGATTTAATATGCGTAAAATGTGAATCGATGTAAAAAATAAAAGAATCGATTTTAAAGCCACCCTCAGCTACTCCATTTTGCGCGACCGAAACAGACCGGAGCATACTAGCTCTTTGTTTCTAACAACGTTAACTTTTTCTCAAGACAAGCTCCACACCTCCCCCCGCCTCACCCCCAACACACTACACGCCACACCATGTAAACACATACACGTGTCGGCATCGAAGCAACAGACGCAGCTAAAGTTAGCGGCTACGAGACTAGCGTTAGCGGCTAACGCAGAGTTTAGCATTTTAACAGAAGTTTACCAAAGATCGTAAACTGACAAACATCTGACCAACCTGCTCTGATTCTGCTGAAATCCTCATCAAATGTCCGTTTGTCAAACGGACATTTGATAATGTTAATGTAACATTAACATTATCACTTGGTGGTGAAAACTGGTGTAAATACTGTTTTGTGAGCAACATGCTGGATTGACTCCAGGAAGAATAGCTGTACTTGTTACAGCTAATGGAGATAAAAAAAAATACAAATACAAATACAAATACAAATCCAATACCTACAGGAGCTGTCATGTCTTTTTCCTCCTTATGTTTACAAAGGCTGCACCGGAGGCAGTGAGGCGTTCAAGGGTGGAAAAAACTGCACTATGAAATGAGTTCTAAATGGTAGTATTATGTTCAAACTGCAAAAATAAATAAATAAAGGTTTGGTAAAATAAATATAATCTCAAAATGTTTGCTTTGCTACATAGTTTATTTATGCTGAAAACATGTAAATTTACAAGCACTCTGTCAAAATTATTATAGTTCTTTTTCATGTCTTGTAATTTTTTGTAATGTAAAGTTCTCTTACTGAGACAGTTGCAATGTGTTACAAGGACAAAAATACAGATGTTAAAACAAAAGAAACATTGGTATGAAGGAGTCATTCTTAAAAAAAAATAAAAATAAAAAGGTTTAAAAAAATCGGGAAAAATCGAAATCGGGAACTTCAAATCGGAAATCGAATCGAATCGGGGCTTGAGTGAATCGTTACATCCCTAATACTTGACAATAATACTGATATCATGATATCTAACAAAACAAGTTTGATGTTTTCTTTATAAAAAATAAAAAAAATAAAAAAACAATAACATTTTCTGATTGGTTAATAATGCGATTTTAAGAAAAAAGTAAGCTTAGCTTAAACAGTTTCGGTCAATATAACTTGAAGTGTAACAAGATGCATCAGAACTCAAAGTAATTGAGCTATCACGCTACATTTTTAGATTTGGGTCTCTAATTAAAAAGGGTTACTATGACTCTGGAGACCATTTGAGCCAAGATAGCTTAGTAGGTTTGAAAAGATGGGTGGTTGGGATTTACAGTGTAGTTATTGTTAGGCATCAGGGTGTTCCCAGATGCCATCAATAAAATGCACCTGTGTTCTTCGTCCATAACAGATGCATGCCCATACCATAACCCCACCACCACTATGGGCCACTCGATCCACAACATTGACATCAGCAAAGCGCTCACCCACACGACGCCACACACGCTGTCTGCCATCTGCCCTGAACAATGTAAACCGAGATTCATCCGTGAAGAGAACACCTCTCCAACGTGCCAGACGCCATCGAATGTGAGCATTTGCCCACTCAAGTCTGTTACGGCGACGAGCTGGAGTCAGGTCAAGACCCCGATGAGGACGACGAGCATGCAGTTGAGCTTCCCTGAGACGGCTTCTGACAGTTTATGCAGAAATTGTTTGGTTATGCCAACCAATTGTTTCAGCAGCAGTCTGAGTGGCTGGTCTCAGACGATCTTGGAGGTGAACCTGCTGGATGTGGAGGTCCTGGGCTGGTGTGGTTACACGTGGTCTGCGGTTGTGAGGCCGGTTGGATGTACTGCCATATTCTCTGAAACGCCATTATGGTGGAGAAATGAACATTCAATGCACGAGCAACAGATCTGGTTGACATTCCTGCTGTCAGCATGCCAAGTGCACGCTCCCTCAATGCTTGTGGCATTTTGCTGTGAGACAAAACTGCACATTTCAGGGTGGCCTTTTATTGTGGGCAGTATAAGGTACACCTGTGCACTAATCATGACGTCAGATCAGCATCTTGATGTGGCACACCTGTGAGGTGGGATGGATTATCTCAGCAAAGCAGAAGTGCTCACTATCACACATTTAGACTGATTTGTGAACAATGTTTGAGAGAAATTGTAATATTGTGTATCTGGAATGAATTTTAGATCTTTAAGTCCATCTCATGAAAAATGGGAGCAGAAACAAAGGTGTTGCGTTTATATTTTTGTTGAGTGTAGATCTCCGACCAGTGGATGATCATGACGGGCCATTTTGTCTGAAACATTTGCAGAATGATTTCCAAAAATGATTTTCAGTCAATACCAGTGCAATATAAAATGCCATGCTTTGACAACACTTCTAACATTAAACAATAATTCCAAACACAGCACATTGCAATACTGTCTATAATGTGATGGAGGTTGATGGATATAATACCTGGCACTTTGCCGACAGGCGGCGTGCAGTGAGATGCAGTCCTGCGCTGTCTGTCCCAAGGATGTTAATCTGTCAGTTCCCCACAGAGCAGAGAGCAGGAGACCTGGTCAAGCTCCATTTAAATAGTTAATGAGCAGAATATGCAGAACTCAAGTCGAGCTGCCCTTTCTCTTTTTCTGCTTATTCTGAGTTTGTGTGTCCAGCCTGAACCAATGATTCAAAGTGATCAAATATTACTGGAGCTGTACAGTAATATAGTCTGATCCATTGTACATTACAAGTAAGACCATTGAGTAAGAACAACTGTTAATAAAATATACATAAAAGTCATTTCTGAGTAAATTATTAAAATTTGAAATATGACCAGGGATAGGTCTTACAATTTCACTTTCACTCCTGTCCATTCATAAGAAGTAATTGGCTTTGAAGGGCAGGTCATTCTTTTTAGAAATACCTGAAATCAGTGTTTGTCATAGCGATAGAGCAAGGTCGAGATACAGTATGTGTAAAATATGAAAATGAAATACTGTGAAAAGTGACTTGAAACGCAAATTATTCGGGTCATACTTTTCATTCCCGCGTCTAGGTTGGCTCCATCACTCTGCAGGCCAGGCATTAACATGTATTATGAAACATCTGAAACCTAACCTATTGTCCCAGAAAACAGCTAATAGTCACTGCAAGTTCAGCAGGAGGACATGCACATGTCCTCAGATGAAATACTATTATAGCCAAACTGCATTCCCTAATAAAATAATAATAGTAAATAAGGGAAAATGTATAGTATAGTAGATTCCCGAAATGAATCTCAGTGCAGAGTTGTTGCCATCTTCATATTTTACTTTTCTTTTTTTTTTATCCTCTTTATGTATGCCCTTATAGCCTTATAGTTTGAAAGTTTTCATAGCTTATGTTTTATCTAAATTCTGGGTTATATGTTTTATGTTGCACGATTGTACCGAGAAAAAATCCGAGTTAGTGAACCTGTTCTCAAACAATAACAATAAATACTATTCTTATTCTGAAGACAAATTTCCTTCATTTTAAGATGAGGCCAAATCAAATAAGGAAATATAACTTAACAGTTCCCCAAACAGACTTTTCCACTCAATACAGAATGACATGTCATTATCCTCAATTCTAGCGATGGAATCATTTGTTTTGTCCTCAGTAAATGTTTTGTTTATCCTAAATTACAGTGAAACTATTGCTCTAGTTATGAAACATGCCAATAAACTCATCCCTGTAAAGAATTGGGATGAGTAATGCTTAAGGAAAGATGGGTAGGAAGGAGTTAAGAGCGTAATTTTTTGCAGTAAAATAGCCAAGCAATGTCATTACTTTCAGCAAATGTAGATTTAGTGCCAGATGGAATAAAATTTAACTTTTTTTACTTACATTTTTATGGCCTTAATTTTGGCACAATTAATTTCAAGACTTAATGCTTTGTAACTCCCCGCAGAAACCCTGTAATACTTTTGATCGATTGTGGGAACATGAGACGAGTATAAGGGTTGCAGGAGGCCGCCACTGTTGAAAGCACAGACGGCCATGACCTCCAGGGTTAGTGCAGCCATCAGCACATGGGCTTTTTACTTATCAACTGCACCAGAAATGCAACCCAACACTGCCTTATGCAATGAGAAACCCGTACCAAGTAACATTTAAACTTCCTCTCCTTATTACAGCTCAAACCACAGCGGTCTCACAAGTGTGCATTACAGTACGTGAAGTGCATAATTATACTTTTTTAACAGTTTGATGGGATAATGTCAGTTTTATACCAGTGAAATTTGAAAGAGGACATACAGGTGCTCATCAATATAATTAGAATATTAAACTGTGAAACTAATATATGATAGACCTATTACATGCAAAGTGAGATATGTATAGCTTTTGTTATAATTTTGATTATGGCTCAGCTTGTAAAAACCCCCAAATTAAAAATCTCAAAATTAGAATCTTTGGGAAATGGACAGAAAGCCATAATCACAATTATAAAGCCTATACATCTCTCACTTTGCATGTAATGAGTCTATATCACATTTTAAGTTGAATTCCAGAAATGAACTTTTTCATGATATTCTAATTATATGACATTGGACTCCATCCTTTTTCCCCTTTTATGATTTACTTTTATAAAATAAGTGGCAGAGCCATTTAAAATGAGGACCCTTGAATAACTGAGAATATAGCGGAGGTACAACCAGGAGAGTTCAAAACCAAAACTATAATTGAACAAACAAAAACAAATTTCCATAATACGCATTTGAAATTGTGGCTATTGTTAGAACTGCAAACTTCCAATAAAAAGAAATCAAATATTTTCAATAAGCAAGTTAAAACAAAAAGTTGAGACTGCAAAACAATCCAGAGATTTTGTGCTGCAGTTCAAACTGATAAAATCCAAGACAGAAATCCAATTACAAAAGTTAATGTTAAATTCAGCCAGCACACACATTTTTATTGCCTTAAAGTGCTGCGTCTTCAGAGTGGATGATAAAGCTACGAGGCCTCAAGAGTTTTTTTTGCTTCATTATTTGTATTCTATATCCCAAATTAAATTTTTACTTAATAAATAAAACACAGACAAGACTTCAATCAAGATGATAGAAAACACTTTATTCTCCCCTATTCACAAATTAAATAAAAGGGATACGTCAGACAACATCCCACCTGCAGCAAAGTTAAGCTAAGAAACAGTACATGCTAGCCTTGATATCAGAAACAAATAGGTTGTTTATGGAAATTTGTCATCTTTTAAGCGTGCACCTCACACAGGCTTTGTTTAATGAAACATTAAGTCTGGCAGATTTAAATGGTTCGCTATAAAACAACGAAAAAAAAAGAAAACAAATTCTTTAAACAAAAAGAAAAAATAAAACTTTTAAAGTCCAAAAGAATTTGTGCTGATCTGCACAAAATAAAAATAACTTAAAAAAATAAAAAAACCTGCTAGGGAAATTGGACAAATGGTTTTAGTCTTGTAATCAGTGATGAGCTACATCTGGTCTGAGTTTGCCTTGTAGCACATGCAAAGATGACACTGGAGACCAAGTCACTGAAGCGCCAATATCACAAACATGTACAAATCTACACTAAAAATGAATGCACAACTTTGAAAAGGCCGAGGGAAATGACAATGCTGATGTTATAAAATACCCAATAGTGGACTTCAAAGGAGAACTTTTAAAGGGAGGAAAGTGTTGATACTCAGCGGCTTAAAAATAACTTAACCGCAGAGTATGTCTGGTACTAAAGTACATCTAGGTAGTACATACCTTTATTTTATATTAAAACACCAAAGGCAAAAGGCCATAGTACTTCAATTACTGCCATCCACTATGGACAATGTCAAAGGTAAAGCTGGATATAGACCACTGCTTTCAGATTTCACTGCGTTCCAAAGGAACAGACAGGAGTTCTCTTGTGGCTATACCCTACACAGTTTGAACGGACGATTATATGGCATCTACAAACACTTATTTCCCAGCAGTGCATTGTGTTTCCATTGACAAAGCTCTTAGGCAGGCCTTCTACTGGAACCTGCAACAAAACGTAAGAAAATATAACGTGCAGTATTTAGAACAATGAGAAATTAAATGTTGTGGATTTAACAAGATCGGTATGACTGACGGATGTCAGTCAAAATATTTTGTACGACTCGTTCCTATATGTTATTCAATCCATTTTATAAGCTACATTATAAAACTACTTTATGCCTCATTATCATCAACCACTGCTTACTAATAAGGCTTAGTTTAGCAAGCCATTAACCATACTAAAATTGCTTACCAAAATGCAGCAATTATTATGGTCTCTTGCATTTAATTCTAAATGTCTTAGGAAAAAAGTGCATTTATTATTAAAAAGAACCAATTCATTCTTGGTGATGTCTTATCGCTGTCATTACATTTTGTAAATACTAGAAAAATGAAGCAATAGCAGCATTAGGATTCTCCACTTGCCTACAGCATAGTCGACTAGACCAACAAAAAAAATCTCTTAAATTATATCTATAGTCGGTCTGATGAACCCCTTAAAAACTATAGGGACATTGTATTCCACCAAATATGTAAAGGACGACTAAAGAACCAGCTTTAAGCTATGGCACCCTCCCTCCCAATTGACACAATGAAAAATCTAATGGACCAATTGCACCTGAGCAACAGACATTCACTCAAACATGCAATAATTGGGGGGTGAACAAAACCATGCAGAAAAGTGGCACTGCAATGGACTGAAATATCTTGCCAACCAAGAAAGGGGTGCAAGTAAACTTGGTTAAATGTACATAGACTTGAATGCACAACATAGTTTGGCTGTTAATTTGTCAAGAATGACATTTCCTGCAATATTACAATGTAAAAGCATCACATCAAGCCCCGGGGGTGACACCAGAGTCATTCCACTGACTACAGGTGCCCCGACGTTTGGGACCGACATCCTATTGCTGGTTTAGATGACATCTTTTTATGTACACATCTACTACTCCCCCTAGCGGTCATCTAGAGTCAACAGAATTATTTAGCTAAGGGGAATTTCAAACCAGTCTCTTCCCTTACGTTTTAAAACCGTTGTGGCGTGGTTGGCTGAAGTCTCTTGAGTGTAATGGATTTAGCGAGGCATTGAATCTGAGAGGTATATGTACTGTATATCCCCAGTTTACCCACCCACCACCCTCCCCCCCTCCCTCACAAACACACGGGTGGGAAGAAGAGGGACATCTGCTGAGTGGACAGTCAAGGCCAGCCCCATCCCTTCAGCTCATGTTTCTCCCGATGACATGGCTAGTGCAATGAGTTTGCAGTAACCCTCCCCCACGTTAACCTGTAAAACAACCAAAGATAAGACTCATTAAGCAGTAGTTCACATCTATGACACGTGCTTGTCAAAATGTGTGTGGATCAGAAAGTTTATTTGGGAACAAAGTGTATCATTGTATGTCAATGAGCTGGGATTGTAATCACGTCCAAATGGTGAATGGTTCTCAGGCCTTTCCCTTGTGTCATACCTAACAGGTCAGTGTCCTGTGTGGACTCCAGTAAGGACAGGTTAGACGCCATAACAAGCCGATAGACGCTCTTTTAGTAACGGAGGGAACTGGGCTGAAAACTGCTGCCAGTTTTCCTCCCCAACTTGATCCTTGAAGCCATGCAGAATCTTAGGAAAAGAGAAAAACAATGATCATCACTGAACAGTGGGCATCTTGTCATATGAAAAGTATAACATATACACGCCATGTACCACACATCAGATTAAAAACGTCTACAATAGTAAAGTCAGATTTCGAATGTCTATTAAAAGCAATCATCACAATGTGGTATATCGCAAAACTGATGTTTGATTTTTGTAACTAACCTTATAAAACATTTCTCTGAGGTCATCCTTTGGGCTAACCCAGGACGCAACAGCATCACAGAAGAAGATGAAGTCCTAGTGAAAGGGACAAAACACACTCAGTGTGAAGGAGCGAACTAATGAGAGATATATATATATATATATATATATATATATAAAAAATAATCCTCCATAAGCACACCTGGACAACTCCTCCTGGGTTGACACCAATCATGACACATATCCCTCTGAAGGCAGAGTCTTTTTCCTCATTGTCTCTAATATTTCTTAAAGATGAACACCTGAGAACGCAGCAAATACTGTAACATTTACTCAGTCTTCAGTTCAGAGGGTAGGTGGCGACATTAATTTGTTGGCTTACCATGGTCTGATGAACTGCGGCAGCTGTGGTGCTACTTCCTGAGGACAGACATACCCCAGTCTCCCGATTGTAATGGCTACATAAGAGTGAACCACATATTAGCTACATGCCAAACAAAATGACAGGACAGCACATTTGAATGGCCATTTACCTGTGTTCTCCAATAGTGTCTTGGGTGTGTTGGGTCTATTGATGATTTCCACCAAGTTTGGCAGAACCATACCCACGTAAGGCTGCATCTCCGTACCTGAACAGCGAGAAATAACAAACCAGGAATCGATTAGGACATGTACGTCAACGTCGGTTAGCAATTGAGCTACATTGTCAGAATTTACAAATTTTATATCTGGATCAGATATTTAGGAACAAAGTGTATCATTTGATGTCAATGAGCTGGGTGTGTCATCATTTCCAGATATATTTGTTGTGCAAAATGACAAAACATAGCTGCAAACGACACTCACCCATTTGTATTGAGATTTCCCCAATCGCCCAGGTGGCATTGTTGCAAACAGAAATAAATTCTGGGTTTAGGTTGAGTCCCAATATGGGCATAAACTCAGCTAAAAGATAGAGAAAATATTATAGTTGGTCAACTTTGTATACATGGCACAAATGCAGCAGATACAAATCTGGCCGCTTCAGTACAACTCACCAATGCATGGCTTAACATGGGGGAAGCAGGCCTTTGTCAAGTCACCAAGAAGAGCAAAGGAACTCTGTCTTACCTCAGGCATTGTATCCTGGAAACATAATACTACAAGTTCTTCAAACGTTTTAAATACAGTTACAGTAAGTATTAATCCTAAAGTACATTTTATACCTGCATGCACTGAAAAAGCAGTGTCATAATGTTGGAGCGGGCCACAAGCTGTTCCACATGGCCCCCCAGACCTTCGGCCAAACCGCTCAAGAGATCCAGAGCTACAATCATGAAGTCTTTGTCTGGAGTATCATATTGGTCTGGATGCTGGCTGTACATCTGCAGAGTTGATCAGCATCTTTGTCAGATACCACACATTCACAAAAAATATTTCTAGACATGATTTGATGATAGAACATTATCAAGATTTCTTGACAATTGTTATATCTGGATCAGATATTTAGGAACAAAGTGTATCATTTGATGTCAATGAGCTGGGTGTGTCATCATTTCCAGATATATTTGTTGTGTCAAACAGGAGAATCCTTACCATGGCTTGAGCTAGTGTCTTCTGAACAAGTGTAACACAGCGCTGATAGACAGGTTCACAGTAAGGGAGGAAGCCACTCTGCAAGGCAGTCGCCACTGAAGACAAGCACTGGAAAAAATGGAGAACAGAATTCAAGCTACACTGCACACAAACCCCAGGTTTTATGCTGCAACATTACACAAACAACTTAACTTCAGGCAAAATGTGCCACCAATACCAAACATGCTCCTCATGCAGTGGGTTAATAAAATGAAGCATTTGAAAGGTGACCCATCATGAAATTGATGTTTACTTTTCATTATACTTTCTGGGTGAAATTGTGTTTCATTATGGGTTTAAACTGGTACATGAAATGAGCTGATAAACATCAAATTAAATTAAATTAAAAAATCTGCCAAAAAAAAACCCATACCTCCAGCAGTGGAAACAGATCCTTGTCCTCGTCCTTAAGCTCATTCCATTTATTAATGAGTGGAGGCATGAGTTTCTGAATGTACTCCTGTTTTGTGGGGCACAAAATCACTAGTTCAGATGTTTATGGAACATTGTACATTTAGCGTCTGTAGAACAGGAGAGTTTGGAACTTTGAAAACTCACCGACTGATTGAGGTGGTGGCCCACAGAGTCTGCCAAAGTGCCAATGGCATCATACAAGATAAGAAGGTTCTTATGCTGGTATTTCCCAAAGGCAAACACCAAAGTGTCCAGAATGAAGCCCAGGTACGGCACCAATTCTGTACATGCCTCCTCTTCTAATGTAGCAAAAGCACTTGAGACAAAAAACAAAACAAAAAACTGTCACTAATGCAATGCTGCACACATTTAAGTCAACATTTGTCAAATCAAGGATGTGGATCAGATTCAATTTTGGGAACAAAGTGTATCATTGTTAATCAATGAGCTGGGGTTGTCATCGTGTCCACATAAAACTGAAGATACAGTAACAAATGCTCACCTGCATGCCGCCTCCTGCACCCTCTTGTTGCTGTCCAGGATTCGTTTAAGGAGCTCCGTCATTAGGGGTTTGAGGTAGGAGTCTGGGGGCTGTGACACCACCCAATGTGCATAGCGGCTCAGAGTCCAGCAAGCAATGGAACGCACCAGGGCCTTTTTGTCACAAAGAGACTGGATGAGGTGAGGGATGAGCTCCGGCAGGTATGGCACCATGCCCTGCATGCAACCTAGGAATGAGAAACTGGTAGTTTTTATCATGTTAATAATGCATGTACATAACTCAATTTTTTTAAATTCACCTTTAACATGCATGCATGTTTAAAATTTAGAAAAAGGTACGGAAATTGCACAAACTTAAAAGCCCGCAATCAGTTTATTTATTTTTTTAAGTTTACAAACAATGAAACTGTGGAAAATCGGAATTGTTAGTTAAGGTCGACACTCATCCCAAACTATCTGAACACATTTATAACATCCCAAATATCCAAAGGGATGAGGTTATAGGCATTTCACAACTTTCAGGGGCAACAGTGTTTTTTTTTGTTTTTTTTTAGATGCACAGCTCACTAAGCTTCAACAATATAAAGTACTGCAGGACAAAATAAATGCTCAAATATTACCTTCAGCTATAGCTCCCAGCACTAGAATGCCAGACTCTTTAACAACCCAGTCTGGGTGGAACAGCAGGCCTTTCAAGAGCGGCAGGAGGTGAGGGAGAAGTTCGTCACGAAACACATTGGCCAGGACATCCAATGCTGCTGCAGAGCACTTCCCTTCATTTAAAAACAGAAATCACAGTTCTATTAACCTAAAGATTTTTACATTCTTTAAAAAGCCCGCGCTTACTCAAGTTCCAATCAGACAAAGTGTCATCATCATCATCGTCATCATCATCGTCGTCGTCTTCGTCCTCAGCTTCACTACCTTCATGCTGAAGAGTGACAGTGCGCGACTTATGGAAACGGGGCTTGATGTCTTGTTCACTGTCGGGCACCGCTTCATCTTCTTCTACATCCCCCTAAAAGTGTATAGAATTAATATTATGCCATTTGGTTGAAACACTACAGAGACCTATAGGACTCGGCTTATGTGTTATGTTATGTATAATTTAATTTAATTCTGCAAAGAGCACATTAAAAGTAGGCATCTGGTAGTGATTTAAGCCAAATTTCTTTGAGATACATTTATACCGTAGTTTGGCAGACTGGGCCCAAGTGCAGAAATGTACACTGTGCCACCTTCTCCAGTTCTGGCACCCGTTCTAGACCACTGCCACTATTTAGTGTGAAATCGGCGAAGCGCTGCACTCTTGTTAACATGTATATCATTTTATTGCAATATATTCTTGTATAGGCTCTGTTTATTCCACAAACAGATTATCTATAATAGCACTTTCCACTATTCAGCTTTCAATGATTGTGTTCAGGAGCCCCTGATTATTCATGTCACTTGTAAACAGTTCACTAAAATCCAATTATAGTGCCACGTTCCAAATGGAATTCATTCGATTAAGTGCAATACGTTTTCTTTTGTTGCTTTTTGTCGTTATTTCTCCAGGATAAGTTTTTTTTTGTGCGACTATGGAAATTCGTGCAGTTTGGACCCAGAAGCTGTGTTATCGTGTATGATGTCACAACCCAATTGACCTTTCGCCAAGTCCCGCCCCCCCTTAGTTACTGTTACTACGACCAACAAACATAAAATACGGGCAGCGCAACAGATTGCCATGTAGGTCAGTGACCTTTTTTATTGGAGCAATACCGCCGTGATATCCTCCAGATCGAGACAAAAGGGGTCACAGTATGCAGTGGAGGGATATATTCAAGATATTAAACTATCCAACGAAGGACAAGCCAGACAAGTCTCCAGAAAGAGAAACCTTCTGATCTCTTCCTTAAATGCAACAGCACAGCCTTGTGGACCAGTCGTGCTCTTGCACTGCCCGGTAAAAATTTTAGTATTTCTAAAAATAAGAACATTTCTCCGGTGCGCTAAAGTTAGCCAACGCTAGCTAAACCTACAGGTGCCACAATGACAATCAGCTACAGCCAGTTGTCAGGACCGTGACAAAATACACACTACTTTTATCATAAAGGGAGACAAAAAGGTGAGACTGTAAGGCTTGTGAAAGTTCAGTTAAAGTTCCAGCTCCAGTTTGTGTAACGTTATGTGACTGTCAGTAACTAGATGTTAGCATGCTAAGGTGTTAGCCTAGCGAACAGGCCCTAACCTTACCTTACAGCAGACGTATGCTGGTTTATTTGAGACATTTAGCTGGGCGTAGACCATCCACATTGTTTGATCTATTGTAGGCAGTGCTCAGGTTGTGTTTTCGCTTTGGGAATGGAAATTCTCCCCGACACTCTTGTGGTACCTAGTGTCTGATTTACATCCTCCATAGGCAGATTGCTTCACTATTTTTGCTTCTTCTTTGTCTGGTAGGGTTTTTGGTGGTTAGCAGTAAAAAAATAAAAAGTGCATCTGCTCATTGCTGGTATGTCCCATTGTTTTGCATTGGAGATCTGCAGCATGACGGACCTGGCTTCATAGTAACGGTTGCTAGGATGTCTGATTGGACAATTACCGTTTTGGGGCGTGGTTTTGCAAAAGGTCAATTGGATTAAGTATATATGCAATGAACCCACCAGTAACGCTTACCTTCAGTAGTATGATGTCTATTTCAGAATATTTCATCCCATTAACCAAGATGGGTGTTAATCTGTTCAATATAAGAGCAAAAATATTTGAGTGACGAATGTTAATATGGTCCTGACATAAAAAATATTGCGACTTACTGCGCTAAATGCCCTGAGAGCACTTCTTTGCAGATGGGCTGCTCTGCCAGGGTCAGCCAAAACTCACAGGCTTCCAAAGCCACATTCTCATCAGGGTCTTGGGTACGCTGCAGCATGTACTGAAGATAAAAGGCAAATATAAGAATCAACATCTCACAGTGAAAATATGTAGTAAACAAATTAAAGCTTACTTGTATTATACTATGCATGTGAGGGATAAGACGGTCAACTCTGACTTCCAGTAGCATGACAAGGGCTCGACACACATTTTTTCTAACTTCTGAGTCCTCATCGGCCGCCAGTGCAAAAAGACTCTAGAAAAACATTTGAGAAATTAATAATGTTTAATAGCGTACCAATAAACACAAGCACATTCATTCAACCTACCTCTATAAAAGTGTCAATATGGTCCATCAAGGCTTGGGCTCTCCCAATGATGAATTGGTTCACACAGGCTATAGCATGGGACCTACAGAAAGAACATGTGATGACTTTTTATATTGTTATTAATAGGTCACCAATTTAATGAGTGAGATCTGGCTCAGACAGTATGAATACGAAAACCATCAGACAGTCAAGATTCTAAGCATAATCATGTCCAGATCTATATTCTCATAAAATACTGCTCTTATAACAAAGATAAGATCATGACCTGATTTTTGGGCTGCAGTGCTTGAAGAATTGTAGAAATTTGGGGATCATGATATTGAGTGGTCTGTTAAGAGCATCACTGTCCAACAGCTCTGAGGAGTCTTCACAGATCTTTTGCAGTGCTCCAAACGAGCCCTGAGACACGGACATACACAGAAAGGCTGTCAAATCAAACGCAAACGTACACAGACAGAGGAGAGAACGAGACTGAATCAGACTTTACCATTACCAAGCCCCACAAATGCATTCTGTACTAATTAAAACAACTGCCTTTTCACGAGGCGATCATCAAAAGCTGGGAGGCAAACATAAGGGACAAGCGTAAATGCTGACCTCGCACGTGTTGTAATCTTCCGAGTTGAGCAAGTTGCAAAGCTGTGGTAGGAGCTCCGGCCATGTTTGGAGTTCCCCCTTTGAGGAAATAGTTGTGATAAGAATACCTACAGTGCAGAAAACAAATGTGTCAAAAGAACAAAACAAACTGAACAAACTTGGCAGACCAAACTCAGCTTTTCTAACATGGATCAGACAGTATGAATACAAATGCCCTCATGGGTACTCAGGGTATGTATTGTGCATCATCTCCAGGGTCAACAATCTAAATCAGGGGTAGGCAAGTTTGCTCACTCGCAGACCAAATTAGGCGACTAGACTAGTCCTTTGCTCGGGAGATAAATACATTATTATAATATACATATTTCCAGTTCTCACACTTTTTACCAAATAGATATGCACATCATATTTCTCAAAATCGACCTGGGGGTATCTCAGGGCCTGACATTGCCTAACCCTGATATAAATGATAATGAGTTTAGGAACATAAAATGACACATCTTACCAATTGTGGCCCGAATGAGCGGTGACGGGTCGCCGATGTTATTGAGGCATTCCCTCTTGATGAAGTCTGCAACCGCTGGGGGAAAGTTCTGGTAGTGTGCTTTAACATTGTTCTTTAGAATAAGACCGCTCAAAGAACGTGTTGGCTCATCTAGAGAGATAAAGGGTGAACAAAATTTACATTTTCCACTGTGCCTCTTCTCTAGCTACTCAGTTGGTCTAATCATACATTTGAAATGGTAAAACTAAATGGGGAAACAACTCTGCATTAGCACCTGCTAGGCATAAGAACTCACCTTCAGTTTTTAGGCGTGTGAGCACAAAAATAAGATAATTATTAAAGTCAGGAAACTGATTGAGTTGCTCGAGTTTCTGAAATTGCTATTAAGGAAAATCAGATTGTGGAACAACAACAAAAGAAAACATTTGTAGGGTGTTCAGTTTGGAAAGGATACTTGTTGGACAGCTCTTTGAGTGACAGTGTTGGGAGACTGAGAGTCCTTGAGCAGCTGGAGGACCTGTTGAAGTCCCTGCTCATCCGGCTGCCACTCCATTCTGTGAAGGAAAATTACCATCCGTTACACAAACCCATTGAACAAACTACTGCATAAAAAGGAGAACGTGTCAAACGTGTACCATACAAATATAAATGCCATACTCTCTATTGCATTAATTATCGCCCGAGTAAATCGTATGACTAGTCACACAAAAATGAGGACAACACGAGCAGCTAAAATCTCTAACCCGGCTTAATCGCTTCAAGTTAATCCTGCCCCCACCCCCACACCACCCGGTCATTATTGTAATGTAACTTGCCGTAGCTTTGAGTCAAAGTTTCTACTGATACCCAGGTCAACGTCGCTATGTTTTACACGTGGGCCGAGACTCGTGGTTACCTGCAGGGTCCAGGCTGACACGGCGACAGGAAGTTAGCTTTAATGCCTGGAAAACCCTACAGACCGCTTAAGAAGCCGGACTTGCAACGACGCGCACACAGCAACACTAAACTGCACACAGTTTCGCACGGGAAGCTGCTCACAGTTGACCTGTATCAAGTTGTTGCTTTTGTCCAGGCCTGGTCCACCAGCTCACAACCACGTTGGGCGGTCACATCGTGCCGGTGTTTCTATACGATTCCCTACTGACTTTAAATGTCTAGTACCGATCGCTTTTCACCCAATATAGCCCAGACTAGCGAGTACGTGGTTAACACGATGTTCTGATCAGGCAAACCCAACACGCTTGGAAAGCCCGAGATAGCAGCAATGAGCTGAGGCCTTGAGGTTACAATGCTAAAGCTAGGTAGCCACGCGAATGCTAAATAGGACAATCTTTAAGCTAAACCGAACGGTTTCGCTTATTCAACCTTAGAAAGGTTATGCACATGACAACATAATTTGAGTTGGCTAAAATGACACCTTAAATAATACATACAATATCAATTTCAATCGTGTGATCGGGACTGGGCCGCTCCTCTTCTTTTCGTAGCGGTTCCTCTTGTTCAAAATGAGCGGAGCACGTTGACGAGGATTGACCTATTGGGCTTCCGTTGAGAGAGGCTATCCACGCGAGATGAACCGAGTTCTCGGAGAACTGCTTACATCGATCATGCTCTCTCCGTAGACTGGATAATTATGTTCTCTTTTCAATATTATTGAGATCATTAATTTCTATACCGCAATATGTTAAGTGTTGCCATCCCATTTCCTGCATGTTGCTTTTTTGCACAAGTGCTTAAGCGCTTTTTATTATTCGTGTTAAGGGTTCACTGTAAATAACAATATTTATTAATCGTTGCAAATTTAATACACTGCCGTTTATATTGTATGTTTTATGGGTTGAACCCATTGAAGTATATTGAACCGGAAGCACTGTCACATGACTTGGCCAAAATAGTTAAAGCTAGGCCCATAGCCTCCCATAGGAGGAGCTGTGGCGCAGTAGTCGAGCCGCGGCCTAAGCCGCTGTACACCTGTGGGATGTGTGAGTATTTCTTTTAACTGTTTATGTATACGGATCTTAAAAACTCAATCCTAAATTATTATTCTGAAACCTTTTACTGTGTGTTCACAGGGGACCTATGTTACCTCCTGTCAAATGTTTGAGCTCGAAATAAACTTACAAAAAAAACAGACATCTGAGTTAACTGGTCATTTCGAGGGGGCAAAATTAAGCACGTGACACAATCACTTTTTTTAGGATTTACTAAAAAAAAAATATATATATATATATATATATACAGAAAAAATAAAAATAATGTAGGCTATAATTTACAGAACACAGAAAATGTTTTCTTTGTTCTTTCTCGCTCCTCTATCTCCTGTAGGTCTAAATCTGTAGGCATAAAGTGCTGTTCATAGCCTGCATTGTCTTCTGAGCTCCATGAGCTCTGACCAGTCTCATCTTCATCATTTTTGTCTTCATCAGAGTCAACCATTGTACTGTACTCCTGTTTGCCACATCCATAATGTGTGTTTTTATGCTCCTCCATAAGAACATCTTTCAGTGGATCATCGCCATCTTCATTTATTATTTTGTTAGTTTGGGGGATGAAAGCCAACGATGATATCTTAATTATTTCAATCTCCGAGAGTAGAATCTTCTCTACTTCAGGCTTGCAGATCCAAGCCAGAGAATCATTTATCTATAGATTGTACATACAACAGGTTAAATTACATAAGTTAAATAGTTACAGTAAATAAGATTGACTCAGCCTATAAACATCATACCTGGGTCTTCATCTCTTTGATGATGTTACTGTTATGGGGATCTGGTACTTTCTCATACAACAAAGGAAGTACAGCAGAGCAGGCTTTATTATCCCTTTAAAACAGGTGTATTAAAACATAAATAAAGAAACATGCATTTTACAAACACAACTAGATTGACTGTTTTGTAAAAGTAATCAGAAAATTACAAAGTCCTCAATTCTCAATCATTAGCTGAGACCCATTCATTAAATCTACATCAAGCACCACTTTTTACAATTTTTGTCCAAAGAAACCCTGCTCTAACTGATGCAAATATTAACGATATCTCTAGCCATGCTTTGAAGTGCTCCTTTACTTGCAAAATCACATATACTTACCAACAGCAAAACAGTACACATAATAGTATTACCAATCCAAATCCTCCAAAAATTCCGGATATAATTTTTTTGACAGCCCCTAGAAAAAGGGTGAGGAAAATATATACACATATTTTATATATATATATATATATATATATATATATATATATATATATATATATTACATGATAAAAGCTTAGCACATTCTTCTATAAAAAAATGTGGGATTTTATTCCTTCATACCAATATTTTCATTGGACGGGGTTGTGAACTGAACAGTAGTATTTGGCCCAGGCCCAGCCTGATTCACAGCAATTATCCACACCACATAGTTTTGTTTTTCGTTGAGATTATCCAGTGTAATAGTTCGATTTTCCTGTTGTGGGTGTGCACTTACATTTTTAACTGTAAAAATATAGAGGTTGAAGACAGGATATTTATTATTTACAAACTCAAACAAATTGTATAGAGAAACAATGACTAATGTACACTTACCATTGTCTTTGCCATATCCTACTTGGTAATATGGAGTGACACCATTCTGCACTGACATCAACACTGTCTCCCAAAGTAATGTCACATGCGTAGTGTCACAGGACAGCACTTTAAATAAAGGCACTTTAGCAGGTTCTGAAATACATATTTGACCAATTTACCATTTTTGTATTTACCACCACCAACCACAATTGTAAACATATATTATAAGTTTGTTTCTCTGTGCTGTTATATTTTAAAATATATACTTTTACCTTTTTTTTGCTTCCTTATTAAATTATCATTATTATTTTAATATAAGATATATTTAGTCATATATTTTGTTTCTTTGATTGTTCTTTGATTTTCTAAATATATGCACCCTACTGTGTATTACTACAAATGTTACCTTTAAGATACTTTTCATCAAAAAATCACATATACTTACTTCCTTGAACAAAATGTGTGACGTCAGTGCAACAAAACTGGACCTTATTGTGTTCCGACACAGTGAACACTGACACTTGATAAGCGGTGATTTTCTTAAACTGCCCTGTAGATGGAGACACACATCAATGCATCAACAGCAAGTTCAGCTATCAACTTAAAATACACATCAAACGTTAATTATTAGGTATAAAGTCAAGGATTGATGGCTAAAATGTATTATAAATGTAAAGTAACCTTTGATTGTCACTTTTGTAACGCTTGAATTTAATCTGATCCAATCCAATCCTTGGCCCAAAGAAGATCCAGCTTCTTTGTATTGCACCACATACTCTTTGATGCCGGGAATCCTAGTAGTTATCTTCCAGGAGACAGTTAAGTTGTTTTCATTCATTTCCAGAAAAATGTCTTCTTCTTTAGGTATTTTTCCTGAAAAAGTAAATTACATATCATCAGAGTCCCAATGATCTTCTACGTTCAATAACAAACAATCTAAATAAAATTTGAATGATACCTTGTACTTGTGTGTCTAGATGAGAAGGCTGTGACGCACCAAGTGCATTGTAGGCGTCTATTTTGACTGATTTGACATTTTTTAGAGAGTAGTTGTAATAACATTGGACCTCACTACACTCCAGCACAGAGGATTCAACAGACTCATTAAAGGCCACGTGAGTCCCATTATCAAAATACAGTCTCAAGTTATATCCTAAAATGTGTCCACAGGCTTTGGTCATGGGAAGCTTCTACAAAATATTAACCCAAACAGGAACAGAAAATAAATTAAATCAAAGAATCCGTTTAAAGTAATAATACATTTTGATGATTTGCAATTATTTCAAGTTATTTTTATACCTTCCAGGTAAGAACACACTCTGACCTTTGGGGTAACATACCACAGTCCCTCCAAACATCCAATGTTCCAATAGGGGCTAAAAAAAAGGAAAAAGATATATATATATAAAAAAAAAACTGAAATGTATTATTAAAAAAAAAAGTTATTTCAAGCACAGACCTCTCTCTGCACTCTTTATTGTATAAACCTCACTCCACTCGCTCATCAAGCTTGTAACACATGCACAATGGACCTGAAATAAATAGTTTGTGCAGGGTTCGGGACTGTCGAGAGTGTAGCTGACAGACACGCCGCCTTCTTCTGGCTGAAAAGAGGAAATCTTTCAGGTTGAAAAGTGATGTAATGAAATTAAAGTTGAGGGTATCATTCATTTGCAATTCTTATTAATACTTATAATTAATTTGGATATTTAGTCAAATAATGGAGAAAAAACCTTAATCCATGCTGGCTGTGCCTCTGCGCGATGGCGAACATCACAGTGCTCTAATTCAAGCGACAACTGATTACAAGAAGATGTCCAGAGAATTTCCATAGGCTCATAATGACTTTTCATAATCTTTGGAGGAGATGGCTTAACTAAAAACAAAAGCAATGACTGGTGATGAAACTGCCATCAGTTCAGCTGCCAGTATTTGTTGACTGAAATTATAAAGTTTAAGTGGACTTACTGATGCGCGCTGTATCAAAGGTAAAAGGCTCAGATTGGGATACAGTTCCATCTTGATCCTTAGTCTGAACCCAAACCTGTAGTTCACTTTGACTCGTAAACTGATGGCGTTGGATTACTGCCCTGTGACCTGTAGCTTTGCTACAGGTCACAGGCTGAGAGCCGTTCCTGAACAAGAAAACACGAAGGATAAATGGAATAACAGACAGCCCACCCAGATGCCTTTCTCATCTTAGCTGGGGATTTTAACCACGCAGACCCAAAGAGCGTTTTCCCCAAAGTCTATCAACACATTGATTTTCCAACAAGGGGAAACAACATCCTGGATCTGGTTTACACCACCAAAAAAGGAGGGCACACCCCCTCCCCCATCTTGGTGCCTCGGACCACATAACTATTATGTCACTGCCAGCATACAGGCCACTCGTTAGAGTCACTAAACCGGTTCAGATACAGATTCAAGTGTGGAGTAAAGACTCTTTAGAGAAACTTAAGGACTGCTTTCACACAACGGATTGGAATATGTTCAAGCAGGCTGCCATTCACAACAATATCACTGATCTCCAGGAGTATACAGAGACTGTCACTGCCTACATCACCAAGTGCACTGAGGATGTTACAGACTCTAAGACCATCATTATCAGGTCCGACCAGAAACCTTGGATTACAAGTGAAGTCCTCAGGCTCATGAGGGTCCGGAATGCTGCCTTCAAATCTGGTGACAAGGAGAAACTGCGGACAGCTAGGGCCAACCTGTCCCGCGGCATCAAAAAAGCCAAGAAGCAGTACTCCAAAAAGATATCACTTCAGAGACAGCAGAGACACTCGGAGTCTGTGGGGGGGGATAAAGACCATCACAGACTATAAACCACATCCACAAACCTGTGAAAGTGACACCTCTCTGTTGAACGCTCTAAATGAATTCTTTGCTCGCTACGAGGCACTCAACAGAACCCCGGTACAAAAGTCTCATCAACAACAGAGACGGGTCAAACTACAGGAGTGAGGTGAGCAGTCTGGCCATGTGGTGCACACAGAACAACCTCTCTCTAAATGTGGAGAAGACAAAAAAGATTGTTGTGGGCTTTCGATGTTCCTCTAACAATCAACGGTGCTGTAGTGGAGAGGGTGACCAGCACTAAGTTCCTAGGTGTGCACATCACAGAGAACCTCTCCGGGACCATGCACACGACATCACTGGTCAAGAAAAGTAATCAGCGTCTCTACTTTCTCCGCAAGTTAAGAAGAGCTAGAGTCCCAGCCTCCGTTATGTGCAACTTCTACCGAGGGACTATAGAGAGCATTCTGACCAGCTCCATCACTGTGTGGCACGGCGCCAGCACTGCCTCCTGCCGAAGGAGCCTCCAGCGCATCGTGAGAGCAGCGGAGAAGATCTGCGGAGCCTTCTCCCTACCATTTAAGGACATGTACTCCACCCCTGTCTCACCCGCAAAGCCCTCAGAATCACCAGGGACCCTACGCACCCATCACACAGTCTCTTCAAGGTAATGCCTTCTGGGAGGAGACTGCGGAATCTACATGTTAAAAACATGTTAAAAAGCATGTTTTTCATCAGAAAAACATCAAAGCCTGGTAAAAGGTTTAAGTCAATTCAGCCTTTTTACATTTATATTTAGTAGAAACGTCTTTATGACTTACCAGTGTAAAGTGTAAGTTAAATTATTATTGGGACCAGGCATTGGATCCCAAGTGCAGATGATATCAGGACCGCAGTTACTGCCATCACATGGAATATGGCAATCTGGGGGAGAAGGTCGTACAGGTGGACCTGGGGAAACGATGCAATATTGTGACTATGATGTTTCAAAGTCAATTTGGATTAAAGAACCCCCTTGAAATCGAGATGATTCATCTCAAGGGACTATTCCTCTTGAAATAAATAAATGTCAAACAATGTCAAACAAAGCAGAATGTGAAGCACAAGATTGAGCATACTGTGTAGGTAACACCTTGTGAAAAGACTTCCGTTCTCCGTTTGTACTAGTGAGAAATACAAGTGGCAACAACAGGAAATGACCACATGTAAGGTACTTATACTCTGAAGGTTTACATACCTTTGTAAGAAAAACACCAGCCTGCCATCATAATGGACAAAAGCCATAATGTCTGCAGTCTGGCCATGACATGTGCAAAAAGCATTCAGAATCTAAAAAGCACAGGATAAGATAGAAGGAAGACGTGACTAAATGACCCGAAGTCACGTTGAGCGGATAGTAATAACTACTTCACAAACAGCTTCAATACTTAACTACACACTATCAGAGAATTAACAAAGACTATAAAATGATGTCAGACGTGTTCAGCATGAGTAATATGTTTAAACTTTACCTCACAGTTACCGATGTGGGACTTGATCATCTTGGTGGACACAATATCAACACATAGTTCTGGCCAGTATTTGGTTTCTATCTCTCTTAAAACTTTGCTTTACAGTGGTAGAAAGTCTTCCAATCACTTTAAAAAAAAAGGTCCACGTAGAACAGACCACACCATTAACTGTAAAAAAAAATACACACAGAGAAAGTTTCCTCACAGCTACTGTTATTCGAAGAGACTCCGCCCATTACTGGAAATGTAATGCTCATGGGCTACCCCTTCCTTTTCCCGCTGGTGTGACTCTTCATGTGACTCCCTCAGTAAACCTACACGTGCAGCAGGTGAGTCATATTATGCTCTCAAACGTTTCACTAGTCCAAGTGTAAAGCACCTAATCAGATATGTGGCTTCCAGACTGAGCACCTCCAGAGTATGTCTATGCTCCAGACCTAAATTTGGTATCTAAGGACTTATCCCGGCCAGACATAAACAAAAGAAACGTGTGGTAATACCTGATCCACGCACAAGGACAAAGATGCTTATAATGGTTCTCAAACCTTTCACACAAAGTATCACCTCAAAACCAGAGGTGAGTACTCAGTTACTCAAGTAAACGTGTGCCTACTTCAAAACCTTTTGAAGTTACTGTACTTTTGCAAGTAATTTCATGGCGGAGAGCGGGGATCGAGGGGAGGGGCTCTGTGCCACGACGACAACCCCTTACTCTCAATCTTATATTTACTTCAATGCTCTCAATACATTACTTTTTACTTCTACTTGAGTAATATTAAAATGAAGTATCTGTACTTTTACTTGAGTTAAAATAGAGTAAGTTGTGCCACTGTGAGTAAATCTTTGAGTGGCAAATCTTCATATTGACACATAAAATTTATATATTTTGTGTTTTGTTCACCTAATTTTTCATATTGATTCCTTTTTTATATGTTTTAATGGGAGTTTCTTTGAAAATATTAAAATGTGTACTTGATTTCATGTTTTGTTTCTCATAATTTATGTCACTCAAACATGAATCAAACTTTTATGCTCAAACAGTTACACAGTACTCAAGTAGGGCTGGGCAATTAATCGAAATTTAATCGAAATCGCAATCGCTACTTTGATCAATCTCAATAATTGTCATGGGACTTCATAATCGACAGGCTGACAGTCATTTCTTTGGCACAAACAGTACCTAGTTTGGGAGTTTGGACGAGACAATGGAAGACTTTTGTGTGTTAAATGAGACTTGATGAAAACATTTGTTGTTGTTTGAATAAAATATGTACCTAATTTTATGAATTGGCAAGCTGTATTTAATTTATTATGAAAAAATGAAATCTAATCTAAAATCGAGATCGATCAATCTTGATCTCGAGATTATCGTGATTATTTTGTTTTTCCTAAATCGCCCAGCCCTACTCAAGTAACATTTTCTCCAAGGATTTTTATTCTCATCCTGATTATGAGAATCAGTATGACTGATTTAATACTGATTCAGAATCAGAATTGGTTTTATTTATTCACAAACTAGGAATTTTCTTTGGTGCTATTGTGCCACCTGAAACATAAAACTTGGTAGATAAATAATAAACTATAAAAACTAAAACATGCATAGAGTAGATTAAAATAAGACATGATAAGTAAAAACAACAACAATTTGACACAGAACAACAGTGTATTCACAGATGTGCAGGTGCATTAAATGTTTGCAGCAGATATGAGTGTGGACATAGCACATAGTGCAATAGAGCAGTGCAAATGTTTGGAACAGGTTATTACGTTCATGAGTCTGATACAGAGTTGTTGGGTCTTTTGTGTTTATGAGTCTGATGGCGGAGGGGAAAAAACTGTTATTGTGTGGAGGGAGGTATGGGTCTGGATAGACCGTAGCCTCCTGCCTGAGGGGAGAGGGGTGAATAGTCCGTATCCAGGGTGAGAAGGGTCAGCTGTGATCCGACCCACACGCCTCCGGGTCCTGGAGGTGAACAGGTCCTGGAGAGATGGGAGCTCACAGCCAATCACCTTCTCTGCAGCACGCACAATGCGCTGCAGTCGGTGCTTGTCCCGTTCTGTAGCGCCGGGGAACCACACGGTGATGGAGGAGGTGAGGATGGACTCGATGATGGCCGTGTAGAACTGCACCAGCATCCTGGGAGGCAGCTTAAGTTTCCTCAGCTGCCGCAGGAAGAACATTGTCTGCTGTCTTGATGAGGGAGCTGATGGTCGGCTTCCATTTGAGGTCCTGGGTGATGGTGGTGCCCAGGAAACGGAAGGAGTCCACGATGGAGATGGGGGTGGGAGAGTCTGTCAGGAGAAGTTTATTTAACGGTGCGGGACCTTCTAAATATCAGTGCGACAATATCTCCACGTCAGTAGCTCCTACAGACTCCAAACTTTATAGCTTTGAACTGAACAATATCTTGAAGATTTTCTCAGATTGATTTTTGTAATATCTAATTCCTAGCCTGATTTATTGAGTTTTGAATTTCAAAAAATTTCAGTTTTTACATTATTTTTCCACTAAAAAAAACAAGATATCCAAAATCCGCTCTGAAAAAAGTATTTGTAACTAATGTGTCAACAAAATAAAACCATACATTTCAATCTGGCTCAATCTGTTATTCAGATTTTGTCGTCCGAAAGAATTTTGGGCATTTTAAGGCATAAAACATAAAATGACTGAAAACTTGCAATACGTTTTTTTCCTTCATATTTATGCCAGTAATCTACAGCAAGAGTTACAAAGTGATATCTTTAGATTTAAAAATTATCCCTATTTTCCCTTAATTTTTATCCCACTTTTCCAGTGTTCTTTGAAAGCCACACCTTTCTTAGTTTACATATTAAACTATACAATCTTACTGTGATACACCACCTTCATTTATAAATGACATAAAAAATATTTTTAGATAAAATAACAATTGATTGAAATTCATCATTGGTGTTACAGCCCGAGGCGTCTGATGCAAAGTCATTGGTGTTACACTTTTGTCATTGGTGTTATCAAAATAGGCAAGGCAAAGCAAGGTACGTTTATTTGTAGAGCACAATTCATACACAAGGCAATTCAAAGTGCTTCACAGTTGCATAAAATTACAAGAAAACAGATAAAATCAATCATTAAAACATCAACATAAAAATTAATCAATTACAGTAAAAGGCAAGAGCGCAGATAAAATACTTTCAGTTTTCATATGCTCGGGTAAAAAGAGCTGTTTTCAGCCTGGATTTGAACATTGTCAGAGTTGAGGCCTGTCTCACATCCTCATGAAGACAGTTCCAGATTTTAGCTGCATGAAACTGAAACGCAGCCTCACCGTGTTTATTATTGACTCTGGGAACCACCAGGAGACCCCTCCCTGAAGTTCTCAGGGCCCGAGATGGTTCATACGGCTCTAACATGTCAGAGATGGACTTTGGTGCTAAACCATGAAAAGACTTGTACACAAGCAGAGCTGTTTTAAATTCTATTCTCTGAGTGACAGGAAGCCAGTGCAGAGACCGGAGCACTGGACTAATATGGTCGTACTTCCTGGTTCTTGTCAGGACTCGAGCAGCAGCGTTCTGGATGTACTGCAGCTGATTTTTTTTGGTTTTAGAGAGAGAGACTCAAAGTGACTGATAACACTTTATCTTTGTGTTTGTGGGCCCAAAACAATGATCTCAGTTTTGTCTGAGTTTAGTTGGAGAAAGTTGTTTTGCATCCACAAACTGATCTGTTCGATGCAGTGACAGAGAGTATCTACAGGCCCATGTTCTCCTGCCGTCAGTGACACGTAGATCTGAGTGTCATCTGCGTAGTTGTGGTATGACACATCGTTGCTGTTTATTAGCTGACCCAATGGAAGCATGTACAAGTTGAATAAGAGGGGTCCCAAGATTGACCCCTGGGGGACTCCACAGGTCATGGAAATTTTGTCTGAGACACAGTTGCCAATTTCGACAAAGTACGTCCTATCCTCGAGATAGGACCATACTGAGTTTAATTTAACATCATTCTCCCCTATTTTAATTGAATGCAAAATAGCTATTGTTTATTTTCCTAAATGCAAAATTGGAAACATTTACCAAAGTTTTTTATTTTTTGCCATAGGTTTGTCATTAAAAAGGTTGTAACCAATGACACAAAACTTGAAATTAACATATTTTATAAAAAACTAAAATACCCAAGCTATCCCTTATGACTGGTAGTAATACTAGTTAAGTTACTACTTGATTAATAATTAATACTTTATTAATCTCGTAGATAAATTAGTATCTGCATTTGACCCCTCCTCAATGCCGCTGGGGCAACCTGTAGGGGCAGTGAGCAGCCAGCGTGGGCCAGATGTGGAGACAGGCTAATAGTCAGAAACATCTGGCGGGAGGATTAACCTGTTGTATATGTTTTTAGTGGTAGGGGAACCCGAAGTACCCGGAAGAAACCTTCGTAGACACGGGGGGAACGTGCAAACTGCACACAGACAGGCCCCGTCCAGGTGGGAATTGAACCCAGGACCTTCTTGCTGTGAGGCACGAGCGCTATCCCAGGAGAGTATTGCACAAGGTCTGGTCATGTAAAAATATTGCTCTTATTTTTTTGTGTGTACAGGCCAGAAATTGCCCAGAATTTAAACCAAAGTCTAAACTTAAATAAATGCATTACTAAAGCATTAATTAGAAGATGATTATGCCATATATAACTTACTGTGTAGAAACAGACGTCTTTAAAAAACCCAAGTTCAATTCCAAACCAATGAAACGAAATGTCACACTGACAGGAATTAGCTTATGCACGAGAAGTAAAAGGGTCAGGAACTCTCCTGGCATTCACATAATATAGCACCCTAAAAGCTACAATGTTTTAAAAAAAAGTATGAATATTAAATAATCATTTTTACATTTGTATATTGTAAATACTGTACATAGAATGCACGGAAATATCTGTAAAACATTAGATATTTAGAAAGTTGGACATTAACAAAATAACAGACTGATGTAAAGTAAAATAGCTAAGGGGCAGATATCATAAGACTGATCTTCTCTTCTGCTCCTTCTTTTTCAGACTGTGTCGGATTGGAAGTTTTGTTGTAGGGAGTTGTTTTTTGTGTGTTATTTTAGGAATGAAATCAATTATTAAATTATCATGCAATGAAAGTAAAATGAAATGAGAATTAATAAAGTCTGCTGATGCCTTTGATAGGTATGAGTATAGTGAGAGTCACCACTATATGAGCAAATTCTGGACTGGTTTGAGAGAAGAGAGAGAAGAAAAGGGGAAGAGAGAGAGAGAGAAAGTAAGAACGAAAGATACAGTACCCATCAAAGGTTTGGAGAGGCTTTTTTTATGTATTGATTTTTATGAATGAACATGGAATTATGTTTTAAAAAAAGTTTAAATACATGTTTTGATTATTGCTTTGCACACTTTTGACGTTTTCTCAGTGAGCTTCACCTCACAGGACTGTTGAAAACCATTTCTGGTGACTACCTTATGAAGCTCATTGAGAAAATACCAAGAATAAAGGGCAGCAATTTTGAAGTATTTAAAATATAAAACATATTTAGAGTTTTTGTGTTTCCTGCATAATTCTATGGGTTCCTTAAATGTCGACAATGAGAATAACACAGTAAAGTGTTCAAGACCATAAAATGTTTCCAAACTTTTGTATATATATATATGTATTATCATTATGCCTTAAAGCAAACCGATTGAAACACAGATTGTATATTGCGAGAGTATGATCATTTATGAATGTTTATTGCACAAAGAATGTAACTCAGGTCAACCACACAGCAGCCCTTCATGCACATGACAGATATGTATACAATTAAAGGCGATAGTAACATCTTGATTCATAGCTCAGATGAAATAAAGAGTCAAAGTTCAGGAGTTTTGCTGAAAGTCTGTCAGTCAGTGGAGCGATGTTTAACAGAGAGAGCTGATTTCACTCTTGTTACAGCCCCATTTGCAGCAGGCGTTGGACAGTCCCACCACTAAGTCACGGCCTTTACGGTCAGCTTTACGCAGGGCTTCAAGTATTTCTTCTGAAATGAAGGAACGACCCTGTCTGGTAATCACTCCATCCTCACTTTCCCTGGAGGTAAAGACTGAGTCTTTGTTCCTTTGAAGAAAAGTTTCCGCTGAGTTGTGGCCCAACCTCTTTTCTTCTTGATGGGAATTGAATGGGTCATAAAAAACATCTATAACAGACAAATTCAATTATTATTCACATTCTTTTCATTCTAATCAGATAACGCAACATGGACTGTGTGTCAAAACAATAATAGATTACACTACTTTCTGTTGCGAATGTCATCTTTATGATTTAGACCATTCTCAGTCTCTGTCATTTTGGTCAAATCAGCCGTTTGGAGGTCCGCCCGCCACTACAGTGTTGTTATTATAGGATTTGTCTATTCATTTGCATTTTAATTTATATTTAAATAAGCACAGCTCTAAACAGCTGATTGTCAACCAAAAGTCACATGACTGAGAATGGTCTCTATACATAATGAGTATGATAAAAAAGATTTAGCACTGAAATATCACCCAAGTGACAGTACTTCTGTCTGCCTGCAGCTTTCTGTTGCAATAAGCAACAGTCACATTTATTCAATTTGTAAGTAATTAGAAATATATTTTTCTTTTCTCACCTGGACTCCTGGGTGACCTTTTCCATCGTGAACCTCCACAAGTGAAGATGACTGCTCGTATGAACTCCCGACCACACAGCTTAACACCATAGGCTGGGCTCTCCATTGGCTGAACAGCTGCCACCAGCAAACTGGACACAAGTACCACAGCTTTCCACATAGTGACTGACCAACCAAACTAGGACAGAATTTGTACTGTAGGCTTTTTGTTTCTGCTTGTAAAGGATTGTTTGATCATGCAGGTGGGGTTTATAAAGCGCATGAAGGTATTGTACTATGTACACGTAGGTCGACATAGAACTGACATGAGATACAATCAAAGACCTTTGCGAAAACCAAAAAGGACACCAAAGGTGGAATACATTAAAAAAAAGTCATTATTGTTTTCCATTACAAAGACCATGTCTATTATATTGTCCATCAAAGCAACCAATAGGAAATGACCAAGTTTAACATTTGAAGGAGAGGCACATACAGACATAATGCACACAAAAGTAAATGCCACTCTTGCATGCATGACAAACGTTTAGGCTTTTCTTTTACAATGGCCTTATTACATTGGCCTTATTGTTGATGTTTTCCTGTAAGTGAAAGGCAATTATCATTAATGATTACACACACAGGCACACATGCACGCTCGCTCGCACACATTTATCCAGCAGTAATGAAACCGTAGCCTATTTTATTTCACTCAATTTTAAAATACATTTATCAGTGCTTAATTTGATTCCCGTTTGGGGAAACACATTCCCCCATCTCAATCTTTTGGGGTATACAATCCAGAAACTATTTTGGAGTTTTGAGATGATATAATAATGTGATGTGAGTGTTATAACTGCTTTGGCAACTTCCCCCAAAGCAAACCATCATCATACCAATGCAAAAGTGTCTCTGTAACTATCATTTACGAATTAAGTATGTCCTTTCAAAAAAGGTAGTGAAAAACCACAGAAACTGAGCCAATGACATTTGCAAAACCAGATAACTCAAAACTTATTACAGAAAACAAGCTAAATACAGTCTATTGGCGTATTCACCTATAGTCAAAGGTCACTCATTTAAAAATCCACAATAGGGATAATGAATAGTAATTATGTGATGATAACGCGAAAACAAAGTGGCATTTTACTCTCTGGCGCAGGTCACTAGAGTCATAGGCTAATAGGCCAAGTTCGTCTATTGTTGCTCAGAAATAAAGTTTAGATGAATCATTGCAAAACACATCACCATGGAGATACATGGATTGGTTACTAAATTAATATATGTGTTTTATATAGTTTGTGATATATTGGATATTGTTAAGGTATTCAGCATAATACCACTCCCATGTGGTCTGTGTTGTAGTGGCATAATATATAGATCAATCCAAAGAAAGAATCGTCCAATGGAGGGCCTTATGCATAAAAGGCTCCACCTTCTGAATGTTACTTTTAAAAGTTGCATTGGCATCCATTTCCCCTAAAATGCATGCGTGAAGATTGATGGTCCCTTTTCAGGTTATGAATGCATAGCGTGTACTTTTTTTTAGAAATAAATCCTTTTTATAATTGGTTTGAATACTGGTAATCTCTTCAACACTAAAACGAAAATGTAAGAGTTAATTTTAACAGTCTTTGAATGACAGGTAAATGTTACTGGATTGGTCTATTAAGCAATGTCATTTATACTATTAACTACTAGGCATTTTTGGTGCAGCAGCATATGTTTATTTAGGTCAAACATATCCATAATGCTTGTTTTACTCTTCATACATCACTGAAAATGCTCAAGGATAATCGAAATATTGGGTGTGTGATGCTTTGTCGTGAGATGTTTCGGGACTGTGCCTTTAAGAAAATTTGGTACAAAAGAGCCAATGGGAAATGCCGAGGAGGAGGGAAGAGAGCCGGTGGGTAGCAACAGTTGCCCTGGTGAGGACGAAGCGCCATAGCCACGGTAGCCCTGGCGACAAGAACCCAGCAACGAGGATCAACAACAACAACTGAATCCGCCATAAATATAAAAGAAGACTTTTAACCACTGGGAAACACATACGTGGATCCAGAGGTGAAACCCTTAGCATTTCAGAACCGTTTTTAATTATTAAAGGTTCAACGGAATTGTGCTGTTGCTTTTTGCCCTCATGTTACAGTAGCCTTAAGAGGCAACTGTCGTTTACTGTTAGCCGAGGTTAGCGTAAAAAGCTAGCCGTCACAATGACAATGACTGTCCTTTGGATGGCGAATGGGGTTGTTTGTACCAGCTACTGAGGTGCTCTAAGATGCGTCTACCATGACGACGCAACCATAGACGCATACTCAAGCAGTCTGTTGTTATGGCGATGTCAAATGCAAAAGGTACAAAATGGCGGTTGTTGTAGAGACCAGTTAGCTTGCTGCCCATGTTACAGTTAACATGCTAGGTAGTTAGCATCATTTATGTCACGACTAGGTTTTTCAATCTGCTGTCACATTTTCAGAAATCATGCTTTTGAAAACGATGCACTTTCTGTTACTGGGCCTATTGCATATTCGCCATTGATCTTGGCATAAAGGTTGCATATCTGCATATCCAACTACCCACTGAGTTCCACTGCTCACGGATTAATGGCATTTGTGTCTCAATCATTGTACATTTATAATAACTAGCATATTAAACTTAAAAAGCTGCAAAAATAGATTATTATAGTGTCTATAACAATGGCAAGGCATTCCTACTGTCAATCTCTGTATGACACCTAAAGAAGGTTGTTACTGTATGTTGGTTGCTATGGGTTAGGAAACCCATATGGGTTAGGAAAAGAAACACCCAGCAATGTTTTTTAAAGAACAGATTAGTCCCTTTTGAATAAAGACTTTTTAGAAAATATAAATAAAAACGTTTAATGCGGGTGCAGGAGTATCTTTGTTTTTCTTGACCTCTCACCTGTATGACACCTGTTGTTGTATTTTTCTAGGGTGATCCTCACATCTAGTAATGGCCACCACAGGCTATGTTGGAGACATTCAGCCCCCAACCCAAACCCAGGGGGCCAGTGTAACCGTAACACCTGGGCAATCTGATGTCACCTCCACTCCTGCAACTACGCCTCAGTTCTTGGCAGAGATTCAGACTTCTGTGGTCACTCCCAGTGTAGTCACACCCACCAGTCAAACTGTTTCAACTGAGCAAGCTACCATCATCTCCACACAGAAGCCACCTGCTGGAAGTCAGGCCCCAGCCACCGCTCAAGGTCAGCCGGCTCCGGCACAGTATGTGACGGCAGAAATCCAGGGTTCTCCCACACAATCTGGAAATTCTCAAAGCACACCACAGTACATTGTTGTCACTGTAACAGGTAAGGGTGAAAAATACATAACTCGAAATTGTTGTTTGAAAGATATGCAAATTTACAATGTCAAGTATATCGCCAATGTAATTGCAAAAACTGCTTCTGAATCTAAAAATAAATAAAAATATCTGAGGGTTTGCAAAAATATAATTTAATCATTATTATTGTTAAAGTCCCCAAAAATATTGAGAGATTTTTGTCAATATCGCCCACTCCTAAACTCGAGGTGATTCATTTTAGTCTTGAACTGACAGATTGTTGCTTATGTGTGCAACATAATTTTTCTCTGCTTTAGAGGGCTCTCTTCACTCAAGTGACAGTGTGTCAGACTCAAGTTCTCCTCCAGCTGTTGTACAGACGGGAGTTCCTACACAAGTTGTCCAGCAGGTGCAGGCTTCTCAACAGGTAATCACAATGATCATGAACAGCATTATACACCATGCCTGTCACTTTAAATTTGAAAAATAAAATAAAATAAATGTTTCTGTCTTTTTAACAGAGATCCGTTGTACAGGCAACCTCTCAGATTGCCAAGACTGAACCGGGCACTCAGATTAGTGTTACCAATCTGCAGCCAGTTCACATCAGTCAGGAGGTAAGAAGAATGAGGTTACAATATACATTTTCCAAATATTGTGTTATATTCAGAGTAGCATTATAATATCCAGAATTAACTGATGTCTTTGGATTTCAGTTATCTCCTAGCTGTGAGGATACAGCATTAGTGACAGACAGGGATGTAGAAGAATGGCAACTGCAGGAGATAGAGCAGCAAGAATGCCAGGGCTTGACATTCAGTGAATCCACAAATGACTTCTATGGCAAATCCCTCTACATACCCGCGGAAGCTTTGCAGTGTTACTCAATGTATCAACTTGCAATGAATTCAGAGAAAGGGCTAGAAATCAACCCTGCATGTGCCAGCTCAGGTCATGCTCCGCTACCATCGCTGCCATTGAACTTCCAAGTAGGTCAGGGGCAGAAGGGAGACTGCTGTCATAGGGCTGACATTTCTGTGAAGGACACACACACATTGGATGTTATGCTTTTCCTCTAAAATTGGACAGAAAATATTATCTTTTTGTCTATGTGTGTGTGTGCGTGTGTGTGCAAAAATGCTCTTCAGGTCCAGCAGCTCACAACAGTGCCAGTTCAACATGTGTACACCAATCAAGTGCAGTATGTGGAAGGAGGAGAGACCAACTATACAACCAGTACAATGTTAGAACAACGTCATAAAATATGAAGAAATTGTATGTATTTTGAATTATGACTTATTTATAATACATTATATCCTTTGTCTGTCCTATAGTCGTTCCAGCACTTTTCCATATACTGAGACCCCCCTGTACACACAAACCACTGCGGGTCAGTACTATGAGGGCCAGCCGACGTCCGGCACACAGGCCTCCACACCTGGAACTCCTCTCACCGTCTCTGTGACTGCGGGCACCGCAGGTGGTGTGTCCATGTTTGTGGCTCAGCCCACCAGTGCTGCCGCTGCTGCCACCGAGGTTTCCACAGGTGGTACCACAAATGGGACAGGGGATGTAACAGGCAGCAATGGTGGATCCACTGGCAGCTATGTGATCCAGGGGGGTTACATGCTGGGCAGCGGCAGCAGCAGCAGTAGCAGTGCACCAGGCAGTAATCAGACTTACTCACATACCGCCCGCGCCTCTCCAGCCACTGTGAGTATTACAGAGGGCGAGGAGAGTAGCGTGCCGTCGGCAGACAAGAAGGTATGCAGAGGCGCTAAGTGCAGCAATTTTTCCCTTGTTTTGTTCTCGTTCACTCAATCTGATGATGTCATTGTTGTGTTTTGTCCGGTGGAAAGCACAATTAAACATGTAAACAACACAAAATCTGAAAATATGGTCACCATAAAAGTTAAAGCATGTTTTTAATTGTTATTTCCTCATTTGATGAAACAAAACCGTGACATCCTCATTTTCATACCATAATAGTGCATGTGAAAATGGCATTTTGATTTGTCTGAAATGTTCCAGCCCTAATTTTCATCACAAAGTCACCATATTGATTTTCTTAATATAATGGGCATCAACAGATCAGATCCATCAGTATTGCAAGTCATTAATTCATTGCATACCAGTTGTATGCCACGGCACGCAAAGAAATGTATTGATGTAATCATTTTTGAATGATTCTAAATCAAGTGCAGCAGTTTTTTAATCAAATGGACTGACAAGAATGTGCATGCTTTGAAAGCTTTATTATCATTATTTTTTTTTACAAACAGGCATGTGTTTTGTACAAATCTGTATTTTGGGTCTTGCTAACTGTACTAGCTTCTTTTCCTCTTTCATTGCCTGCTTGTCAGGTACAGTGGTTGCTGGACAACTATGAGACAGCCGAAGGTGTTAGTCTACCACGCTCCACTCTCTACTGCCACTATCTGCTACATTGCCAGGAGCAAAAACTAGAGCCTGTAAATGCTGCATCTTTTGGCAAACTCATTAGATCGGTGTTCATGGGGCTACGCACACGGCGTCTCGGCACACGGTGAGGGAGCATTCAAAAGTAAAACTTACTATGTTCTCAAATCTAACAAGAACTACTCTTACCATGTAACAGCATGTAATTGTCTGTAGTGTATTGAGGTTTGTTTGAAACACAGGTCAGGTTAGTTATATGGGGTTATTTTGGTTCTAAAATGATTTCTTAATAAGTTCTTAAAGTACTTTAGACTGGGTTGTCTTCAATGTTCAGCAATTTAGTCTAGAAAACTTTTCAAGCTTTTGCAATGGTGGGAAATCCTGTATGATTAAGAGCTTATACAAACATGGATTTTAAGAAATAGCAGTGTGTCTGATTATTATCTAAGATATACTAGACATTTTTGTATTGTTTCAATTTTCTGTTTTTGTTTGGTTACCTTAAGTGTACACCTGGCAATGTAATACTGTGTTATTTTGAAGGGGCAATTCTAAGTACCACTATTATGGCCTGAGGATCAAGGCTGGCTCCTCTCTCCTACGTCTAATGGAGGATCAGCAACATCTGGCCATGAGGCAACAGCCCTTTTCTCAGAAACAGAGGTACATAACCTCACATCTCCTGTCTGACGCTGTATCGCATGCTAATCTGTGTTTTACTTTATCTTTTATTATGGCATCACTCTTGACTTTCTGAAAGGTTGAAGCCAGTGCATAAAGTAGAGGGAATGACTAATGGCACTGCATCAGGAACCGCTCAGCAGCAGCAACAGCAGCAGGGTTCAGCTCATGTGGACATCAGCACCCAGGTCCAACAGTACCAACAGTTCTTAGGTGTGTTTTATTTCCATGAAGGCCACAACCCATACCCTTTGTCATTGACTAACATATCCACATAACCTTTCTGATTTCTGTTTTTGTTTGCAGATGCTACTAGGACTCTCCCTGAGTTTCCAGACATTGACCTCCAAGGAAAGCCTCTTCCAGAGGGCATTGAGATTGAGCATATAAAGAGTTTTCAGCTGCTTTATAGGGAACACTGTGAGGTAAAAAAAAAAAGTGTTGATTTTTCATAAGCATACGATTAGATTCAGATTTATATAACTTCTATATGCCCCACAAGTAATTCAATTTGAAATAGAAAAGTACTCTTATTCAAACTCTGTTCTGCTAACATGTTTTTCATCTATATCAGGCTATTCTGGATGTTATGGTAAACCTCCAGTTCACTCTGGTAGAAACGCTGTGGAAGACATTTTGGCGGTTCAGTCAGAATGCTGGCACTGGAGATGCCACAATGTCTGTGTAAGTCACAAAAAATAAGGCTCACCTGTGTTTTGTCTGGTTTAAATAAGATTTAATTCCAATATAATATTTTGTATTAGCCATGATGAATCAGAGAAGCGCCTCCCAAAGTCCTGCCTTGTCCTGCTGTGCAAGTATGATCCTGTACTGCGCTGGAGCCGTGACTGTGACAACAGCCTGTACCAGGGCCTAGTGGAGATTCTCATCCCAGATGTTCTCCGGCCTATCCCAAGTAAGACTGCACCAGACAAATCTCACCTTTTACACAACAATAAAACACGAATTCTGGAAGTAGTGATGTATATTACAACTGCTTTTTTAAAGCAAGCAAATACGCACATAGACCAAAGCCATAACTTGGCTTAAATCATGATGGATACAGTATAATTTTTTTATCCCCCGTTATCTCTTAATTGCCCATACTATTAAAAAGATAGGGATTAGGGATGGGAAAGAAGTAAAGAGAAGTGATCACTTACTTGTCTCCCTCAGGTGCCTTAACTCAAGCGATAAGGAACTTTGCCAAAAGCCTAGAGAGCTGGTTGACCAATGCCATGATGAATATTCCTGAGGAAATGGTCCGCATTAAGGTAGTGTTTTACATGTATTAACTTTAAGATATTAATTAGTAAATAGTTCATATAAACTTTGCTCAAATGTGACCAATTCTTGAATCTTATTTCTTTGATTCATTTTCCAGGTGACATCAGCCAATGCATTTGCCCAGACATTGAGGCGCTACACCAGCCTGAACCATCTGGCTCAGGCGGCTCGCGCTGTTCTCCAGAACACGGCACAGATCAACCAGATGTTGTCTGACCTTAACAGAGTTGACTTTGCAAATGTCCAGGTTTGTTTTTATATCTCGTGCCAATGAAGTGGAGGCAGATGTTAATTAATTAATTAACAGATATGGGTCATTGCAGGAGCAAGCGTCTTGGGTGTGCAGGTGTGAGGACCGTGTTGTCCAAAGGCTGGAGCAAGACTTCAAACTGACCCTCCAGCAGCAGAACTCCCTGGAGCAGTGGGCTGCGTGGCTCGATGGTGTTGTTTCCCAGGTCCTGAAGCCCTATCAACATAGTCCTGCATTTCCAAAGGCTGCCAAGCTCTTCTTACTCAAGTGGTCTTTCTACAGGTAACATGGATCCCTTGGCGATTGTGTTATTTGGAGTCAATTTGGCTATTTAATTCATCCATAGCTACTGCGGCTGCGCAATTTAGTGTGAATCTGTTGCCGGGGTTTTTCACACGCGCTGTTGTTCGCTGTGCACAAAATTATAAACTGAGATGTATTGCTTGCTTCAGGGTAATAATTTTGTAGTGGTGACCTAGCTTATTTAGTTGTTTATGACACATTGCTTATTCATAATGTTGTTTATGTTAATAGAGTAGTTTTGTGAGCAGCCATCACACTTAACGCTTGGCTCGCCCAGTTTAACTTCCTGCTCAACCCCTGTTTTGTTCATAAATGATGAGTTCATAAATTGCTTCCTTCTCAGATCTCCTCTTCTGCATGCTCTTGCTCTGGCCATACCCTGTTCTACAGGTTGGCATGTGTCAGACAGATGTCACCACAGAGCTTCGTCTTCTGATTCATTAACGGGGCACAAATTGTCCTATTTGTCCAAATTGCCATCAAAGTTTAGCAAGTATCCATTGCACTTACCTTATGGGGTAAAGTAAGTGCAATGGATACTTCCAGCATCAAAACCTCAACTCATTGGTGCCACCCTATTCACCTGTAATAAGAAATTCACATTGCTTTATCTACATCTAACATACTGCATTTTTATTTTGCCATCAGCATTAGCACTGCATAATCTGTACGTCCAGGAACCGAAAGTCAGATGCTTTCCCCACAAACCAACAATCTTTCTTCTTTCTGAAATCCACAATGAGCTTTTTTGTTAACTGTGCATTTATCTTTCCAAGATACACCACTGCCTTTGTCGACGTGCATCTCCTAATCAGTGTTTTATTCACAAACATTCTGTCAAACAATGTATAATACAAGTAGTGCACTCACTAACTGGGATTGTTGTCTCAAAATGTTTGTTGCTTTACTTCCTTATAAAGGGCCTACTCTGGTATTGCATTATGAATCAAGTTAAATGTTTCCACTTCAGCACTGCTTGACCTGTGTCTTCCCTTTTTTTGGTCTCCTTTGTCAGTTCCATGGTAATCAGGGACCTGACTCTGCGCAGCGCAGCCAGTTTCGGTTCCTTTCACTTGATCCGCCTGCTTTACGACGAGTACATGTATTACCTGATCGAGCACAGAGTGGCCCAGGCAAAAGGAGAGACCCCTATCGCCGTCATGGGGGAGGTACAACAAAGATCATTCATATTTCTATCACTGTTTGAAGTCTGCACAGTTAATAGTTATTGGACTACGGTAACACTTGAATACAGAGTCAAATTTTGGTTGGGTCAACAAAAATGTATGTAATAAAAAAAAAATTACACTAACGGCATACACTATTAGATATGTCCATTGATAACATAATGACACTTTATATTGAGAGTAGCTTATTTTTTTTGGCAACACATAACTAGGCATGTTCGGTGAATTCATAATAATACTGAAGTGGTGAGTTAGAAATATTTTGCTGCTCAAAGATGCTACAGGCATGTTGTAAAGATTTTGTTTTGTTTCTGCCAGTTTGCTAGCCTCGGTCGGGGGCTGAACCATCTGGATCCGGACAAAGGTAGTGGCGCTATTTAAACACTATAACCATAAACAAAACCATTATTACCGTATAGGAAGTATGGAAGAGTAGCTTGTGACAAATTCTGTTTTATCCAGAAGAGGAAGAGGAAGATGAAGAAGAGAGTGATGAGGAAGGCCCAGAGCTGACCCTTCCATCAGATGCCGCCATCCTGGGTGAAGAGTCTCTGGAGCCTCCAGCCAAACTGGCCAGAATGGACCAGAGAGTCCTGTTCGCCACCGGATCAGCTGAGAACTAAACGCCAAATAGAACAGTGTAAAAGAGGTTACTTGCTCACAGGGCGATGTAAAAAGAAAACTTTATTCATGTGGATACTGTATTTAATGTGTAATTTTTGTATGTAATTTCAACACGCATTGTACTGGTGCTGCTGCTGTATCTCAAGCCTGTCACCAATGATTGTATTCACTGTCATTGGCAAGATGCGGCTTCTACATACATACTGACTGTTGTATAGATTTTAAAACTGAAGGCTGCCATTAATCTTTTATAATACATTGCGCCCTGCAGTCTTGTAGTCTTGACAAATTCCTCCTCCTTCAACCGTCACTGCCGTCTCAAAGTGGTCTTGAAAGAACATTGCTTGTGTATTTGTGTAAAGATTATATAGGTAGATGGACACTGCCGACGACATCTGTACATTGTTTTATGAACTGGCACTAATTTATTGATTTAATGCGGCTTTTCAAAAGGGGAAAAGCTCTGAAGGGTAGTTGGTATTATTGTGTGCCCTTACTGAGTGTTTTGTGTTTGTCTAAATGAGCACTGAAGTCACACTGTCCTGGAGCCTTGATTGAAATGGCTCTTTCATATTTATATTGGTCCAGCTGATCAAAGTGCTGACTGCTTTTACTGTACATATTTTAAAGACCAAAAAAAAAGGAGATTTTTGTGTGTGCGGTTGGGTTTATTGCCTGTAAAAAGGTTGTGTTTGGTGTGCCTGTCACATGTTGACTGAGGAGCTCCTTATCTGCTGCAAAATCCTCTCAGTTGGTTCTGTGGGAGGGCCTGTGTGTCGTCATTTATGTTTAAGTGCTTCATTTCTTCTCATTCATATCTGTGTGGCCTCACTTTCCCTGACTTTATTCCATGCCTTATTTAAATATTTATGTTTGTGCCAAGCCTTTTTGCTATCCTGAAATCCCATTGTTCTGTTTTTATTTTACAGAGGACTGTGCCTCAATAAGAACAATATACTTGTACTGTAAATTTAAACTATATTTTTATTTGTTGTCACCGAGTGAACCTCTTGTGCAGTGTATAGTGTTGTGTTGTCACACATTATAGGCTATCTTTGTGTGCATTATTGGTTTGTGATTGAATGTTAAGTTTTTAATCCTATTAGTAATTTCTTTAGGACCCTGCCTCTTTGCACATATTGATTATTGTTATTTCAGTGATCTGAAATGTTTGTTTTTAACAGTGGGGTGGAAGATGTGAGGTTTGTCCTCATCCCTCTCATCTCAGCGCATCTCCACTCGTCCAAGGGCGTTGTTTTGCTTTAGCATCCTTTTCTCAAACACTTTGTTCAGAGTAGTTAATTGTTAACAGTCTTTGGGTTTTACTCAGTGTCTTCAATCAGCTGCGATGGGTTTGCTTTTAGCAGGCGTTGCAATCTTTAAACCAGCACATTTTGTTCAGAACATATCTCTTCTGTTGCTAAACGATCAGCATCATTTTATTTAATATCCTGACAGTTAAGTTATTTTATAGTGAACTGTTTATTGTATATGGAAAATGGTTTATTGGCAATGTTTTAGGAATTTGGTTTGCAAGTATGACTGTGCCTTTGGAGGTGGTAGAATGCAATTCAGATGTTTTTAATTTTAACAATAAATTTAAAAAGTATTGTTAAAAAATAGATGTTTGCCTCTTGTTATTTGGTGTGGCTTTAATAGAGTATGGTCGTTTACACAACTAGAATTGGGGAGGAGGGATTTCCTGGCTTTTAACTACAATAAAACTATATGATTTATCCCAGGGGTTACCAACCTTTTTTCAGCCGAGGTACTTCAAGACTGTTCGAGAGCTAACAGTTAAAAACAAATCCTAAAGACCTAAACGTACACTCTCTACTGATAGGATATTGACCTCGTATTATATCAAAATAGCTTAATTTTAAACTCGTACTGAGTCGCAAGAACAGAAAAGTCTGTATTTTTAAGAATCAGACTCAAGAAAATGAAATGTATTACACCTTAGTAAAAGTCTCAAGGGCTACTGGACATGCCTCAAAGGGCACCTGGGGGCTCGCGGTCACCACGTTGGTGACTCCTGACTTAGCCTATGGTAAACAAACATTTGGACAAAAAAAGAAAGAAAAGCCAGCCGCCTCTTGCATTTACACGCTGTTACCTTTAGGGGTCGCTGTGATCATTCGTTGGGCGCCATGACTGTGACGCAAGGCCGTGACGCACCGCTGTCCCGCGCTGTGATTGGTGCATTGTCCGACACACAGGGGTCACGTATATTTGGCGCTTTTCGGTCGCTCTCCTCCTGGCGCGTTTTTGAAAGAGAACCCCGACAAACATGTTTACACAATGTTTTCGGAAACTTGTTTAAAAAAAGCACAAGGCAGGATTGCGCTTCCTTAACACATAGCCATGGCCGTAAAAGAGGAGGCATTGGGACCGCTTTTATCGCGTTTGTGGAGCCGAGCGGAGTTGGAAGTGACAGCAGCCACCGCGGTGTTATAGCTTGTACTTTTGTTCGCTTTCATATTTGCCGCAATGGAGCTGTGGTAAATTTAAGGCTAGAGACGTGAGCTACTCATTGCTGTATACGGGAAAACAGAGGTACGTGTTTTCTAAGTTATTTCTTTCTTTCTATGTACTGTATAACCACTTCTGTGCTTGTTTCAGTAGCGAAATAGCTTTGTATTTAGACGCTCAGGTGTGTTCATTTAATGAGACTACACGTCCAAGCACAGTGACTTGACACACAGTAGATTTTGTTATGTAATTAATTGTTAATATGGCCAGTCCAGGTTGATGTAAAAGTGTTAAGGATAATGTGAAAATAGTGTAGAGATGCAACGCTTTTTTTCCACATACACATTCAGTTTACCCCGGTTTGTTTTTACTAGGGCTTGTAAAGTATGGCTGGTGTTGTGGCAATGGCTTCTGTCATTGAGGACTTTGACACTCAGGTAACATTTTTATTTTAAGTGCAAATCGTCATTGCTTGTTGATATACCTAAAGTGTTTGTATATTTTTGTCGACAGCCTTGCAAGAAAGCGTGCAAAGATGTTGACAGTCCTGTGGTCAAGACCATCACTAACTATTTCTCACCTGTGGCAAAACCAGCTGAAAAACCCTTTTCCCCTCCTCGCTCCAACAACATCATGGATTACTTTAACCGTAAAGGGCCCTCCCCTAAAAACCATGCACTAGTATCCCCGAGTCAGGCAAAAGAGAACTGTCAAACCGGGAAACCGATAACTCCTCCAGCCATGCCCAAACAGCCAGGACAAAAACGCAGCAGGAAGCCTTCCAAAACGGCAAGGAAACTTGTAGAAACGACAGAAGACTCTAGCTGCTTTGTCATAGAGGAAACTGATGAAGTGACTGGAACATGTGGTGTCTTGGGCAGCGATACAGCTGTTTTACTTGGACAGATTTGTGCTGAAACTTCTGCATCCAGTGTAACATCAGACGACAAAAGTGTAGAATCTGATCCGCACCAAAACGCATCGCTTGTTAAAAGTAATCACTTAAAAAGCATAGAGTTATCTCCAATTTTACCTCCAAAAGATAAACCTAAGAAAGCTAAAACACCTGCAGGGAAGTCCAAGAAAAGGAAAAAGCTGGAAGACAAGCTGCCTGAGCCAGAGGTGCAGGAGATGTCTTTGGGCGACATAAGCATGGAGGTCAATGTAGGCGATGCTTCACAGTTAAACAACACTGTCACAATACCTTTTGAGGATTTTGTCCGAAGTCAGGACATCCCCAACAATGAACTTTGTGAAAAGCCTGAATCAGTGGCTGTTGAGTACCAGCTCCAAATCACCGGTGCTGATGGAAATCAGCAATCAGAGCCATGTCTTCACGTCTCACCGCGTATGGTCACTGTACAGGCGGAAGTGCACACCGTTTCACCAAAAGAGAAGGTCAAAAGTGCAGGAAAAGTAGCCTCCCTCTTCACCAAGGAAAAAGTCTCTAGTTCGGGTCATGTGACTTCTACACAAACAGAATCTAGTCTTCAGATGGCATCAAAGTGGAAGTCAAATGTTGTTCTTCAAGAAGAGGACATTGAATTGTGTGTCCTCGAGAGTTCATCCACTCCCAAGTGCAGCCAGGCAGAAAGACAACTGTTCATGGCCGCTTTTAAGCAGCCTTCTCTTGATGGGAGTAAAACCAAGCCTAGTAAGAGCCAAGGTAAACCAAAACCAAATGGAGACGAGGCCGCTGATGCTACAGATCAAGTCAGTGAGGAACACCCTGAAATTCAGTCTATTATAGTCCCTGAGAAAGGTACAATTGTCTCACAGGACGATAAAGAAGGAAAAAAGAAACCAACAAGGAAAAGACAAAAGAAAGCCACTGACGAACTGGACACCACCTCAGCACCTGCAGCTGCCCCGGGAGAAAATGCAGAGGTTATAGATGTTGACATTGATAATAAAAAAGAGGATGAGCCTGCTGCTTCTACTCCGTCTGTCCCTGCTGTGAGGAGGTCCAGACGAGCGGCAGTGGCCAGACAAACGTCCACAATCACTGTGGCCGAGTCTCCTCCCAAAAGTGGCAGTAAACGTGGCTCAGCAGAGGTTTCCCCTGCAAAGGAATGCAAGTCTAAACATGGGGTGTTTAAAGCAGAGATGCTGTGCCCTGCTGATGAGACACAAAGTCCTATAAGGTAAATGTAAATCTGAAGCAACATTTACTCATCTGCACCTTTTTATAATTGGTGTGTTTGATTGCAGGATTCGATTCAGACGAGTCGGTAATTGTAGAAATAGAGAAGACCATACAGCATCAACTCCTCTGGCTACAAAAGTAAATACATTTACTTTTACATTTTGTTTTACAGTGTTTTAATATAAGAATAATACATAAAAAAATCAATACATTTTAGAACACTAAGGACTCTAAAAAAACCAAGCAGGCCAAGAAGTTACTGGAGAAGGCCAAAGCGATGAAGCAGAATAAGAAGGTTTCTACTGAGGACAAGACGTTAAGACGCTCATCAAGAACTGAGGCTTCTGTTAAACGCAGCTACTGTGATGATGAGGTAAACCACTTTAATGCTGCAAGGAAGATCTTTGTGAATTTTAAGCTTTGAAATAGATAGACATTATTCTTTGTTTTTAGGACTCTATTATTTGTGTCGACGACAGCCAGAAAAACACACCGGTGCCAGAAAAGAGTAAATCTAAGAAAGCGTTGCGGAGCTTAAATGATGTTTTGGGTAAAGCTGCTCCTGTCAAAGAGGCTGCCCCGGGTAGACTTTCCCACTACATTTTACTGCCTCAACATTGTCCCTGACTAATATAAAATGTGTTTTACAGGTTCTAAAGTGTGTCAAGATAAGGCTCCTCGAAAGCCCACTCCTGTGTCTATATTTGACGACAGCAGCCGGGAAGGCTCGGAAAATTCCCAGGACGATGAGCAGTTTAAGGCCCGAAGAGAGTTCCTTAAAAGTGGGTTGCCTGAGTCTTTTAAGAAGCAAATGGTTAAAACTGCCACAGCAAAGGAGGCTTATGCTACAGCTTGTTCCTCGTCCCAACCAGTCGTACATATCTCTCAAGCACCTAATGGTATAATTTCATAATGGCAGCAGTACTAATTTATTATCACTTGGTGAATTTTTCTAAACACCCGTTGTGATGTGTTCATAGATTCTCCGTTTTGGAAATTGCCATGGCCCCAGTCTGCATTCGTCAATCATCTAAAAGAAATTCAGTTCCAGTTTTCCTACATTTGTATAGAAAGCAATGAGTTTTTAAAGTTGAAGACACAGCCAGTTCATAGAGTCTCATCAGAAAAGGTATGCATTAATCTGTTGGGGAGCCAAGTAAAAAGGTCTGATGACAGAAATGAAGTATTGTTACCAGTTTTATGTGTAGCATAAGCAGAGCCAGTCTATGCTGGTCAGTCTCATTAGTCATTGCGAGCCATTTCTGTGTTTTCTGTTGTGAACAATTGATAACGTATACTTTCATTTCTTAAAGGTTTCTAGTTGGAGGCCTGTGATTTCTGCAAATGTGCGTGAGGAGCTGATGAAGGAGATCAGTGGCTCTAACCCGGCCTTCCCTGTTCAGAGGTTCATGAGCCATTTTTTGAAGAAACGAGCTGACCTCACCCAACAATGTGCTGCCTCAGGTTGATTGATTAATTCATGTATTATATTTATGTGATAGGGACAAGTGTGAACAATCAACATGTACCACACTACAACATTTATAGCCGCTAATTTGCAATGGCCCTCCCTTTGAAAATAAAATAGCTTTTATTTATTTTTTATTTGAGCCTTTAGCTATAACATATTTCTCATCAAAAATCGACCCGGAAAAGAATTTGACTTCATTCATTCTAGTTAATCCTGTTAAATTCTGTTCTTATGTAGAAGCTCTCCAATCTGTTTTTGCAGGATTTAGTTTTGTAATAGATTCGGAAATGTGTTTACTAAAATGGTTGCTTGTATCTAGTTTTTATTATGGCTCATTCCTCCTGCAGCCATAAGAGGGAGTTACAAGCAACATGCAAGATGCATCAAATAGCATTCCTCACTCCTCAATTGTCTTTGCAATACACACACATTAAATTTAAAATGTCAATGCTGAGGTGCAGGTTTATAAGCCTCAATCAGATTCAGTTTATTTGCCATTTGCAGTACAAAACCACATTGGGAAAAAGGTGCAAGTAGCTTAAAGTGCACTGTCAAACATTCTTTCATGCTTAGTGAATCAATGATGCATATTTGGTCCACTTTAATGTCTTTTATAGAACCATCCCCGGTCCCCAAAGGGTCAAGCCCTGAGTTGTCAACTGGAGGGAAAAGGAAGAGAGCAGAGGATGAAGGCGAAACGGTAAAAGTTGCCAAAAAGCAGCGGAGCAGACGTTCAGGAGAAAACCTAAGCACTCCTCCAGCAGAGGGAGCACCTGCCAAGAAGGAAGGACGACCAAGACGTGGAGTTAGGTCTGTGTCAACAGAGGACGGGAAGAAAAGTGAACCTTCTCAGACGGCAGCACGTGTCCAGTCTGAGGATAAAGCTGTCATTGTGATTGATGATTCTCCAGGACCAAAGACGTTTAAATCTGGTAACTGTTCTGTGTTATTACATTAATTTAGCTTTAGTAACTATACTTTCTTGTTGAACTATTGTATGAAGTGTAATCCTCATTTAATCTGCAGATGTGTTGACAGAGGACACGCTGTGGACAGAGAAATACCAGCCCCAGCACTCGTCTGAAGTGATGGGAAACACTGCCCCAGTTAGACGCCTGCACAGGTAAAAGCAAAACAAAAGAATCTTTATTTTTATTAGCTTTTTTGTGTAATTCTTGCACGTTTTTTTTCTTGTTATTTCAGTTGGCTGAAAAAATGGAAACTTCAAGCCGATAAAGAAGACAAGAAGAAACAAAAGGACCAAAAACAAGATGACGTTGGTAAGTGACAAGAATTTACATTTTTTAAGATTTCAAAATAAAATACGCTAGAGTGGGAAATGCTTGGTGTGGACAAGACATGTAACTGTTTAATTGCTTTTTGAAAGTCGGATAAAGAGGCGATAAAACACATTTAAAAAAAATGACTGATGATTTGATTTAGACTCTGACTGGGAGTGTGAAGAGGAGGAGTCTCGGGATGCAGACGACACACTGTGTAACACAATGCTCATAACGGGCCCCACTGGAATTGGGAAGACGGCTGCAGTGTACGCCTGCGCCCAAGAGCTTGGTTTTAAGGTAATCCATGCTTTGAACTTATATCGACACATATGTCCATTACGATTTTGTGATGTACAGTTTTTCCTGTTTCATGCCTTCAGGTGTTTGAGGTGAACTCTTCATCTCAGCGAAATGGCCGCCTGATCCTCTCGCAGCTGAAAGAAGCCACGCAGTCTCACCAGGTGGACAGTGGGGGGCTCAATGCTCACAAGCCCACCTATTTTAACAGCTACAGCACAAGCAGCAGCGCAGGCCGACCGGGATCCTCTCCAAGTATGTAATGAATCCCTTACAAAGTCTTCTGGTTGTCTTCTTTTGCTGTAATTTCTCATATTCGTCTTAGGAAAGGTCAATTCTCCTCGCAGAGCCGTTTCTTCACCGAGAAAACTTCCACAGTCGCCCAGAGGCGTTAAAAGAGGAGGACTGGCACCCACCGCTTTGGCAAATTTCTTCAAAATATCGAAACCATCCAACAAAGAGCAAGGACAGACCGGTAGTCATTTGAATTCTTGATTATTCTCCATTTTAATTTACTTTACGTAAGCGTCACGTCACTATTGTCTACTTTTTTCTTTTTTTTCTTTTTTTTTTTGCAGCTGTGTCAAAGAAGAAGCCAGTTGAAGTGGACCGTAAGAAAACATTGATCAAGTCGCCGCCAAATGATTTCACAAAAGACTGTAATCCAGATGAGCTGAACAAGAAGACGGCCACTTCCCTCATCTTGTTTGAGGAAGTGGACGTTATATTTGACGATGACATGGGCTTCCTAAGTGCCATCAAGACCTTTATGACGACCACGAAGAGACCTGTGATCCTCACGACCAGCGGTGAGTTTTGGGAATAACCGTAATAACATAAAAGTTCATTCTGTAATGTGCCAAATGATATGTTCCTTGTGCAGATCCCGTCTTCAGTGCAATGTTTGATGGGGATTTTGAAGAGATCATATTTGAACCCCCCTCTGTAGTAAGTAGTAAATTCAAATGTTTTTTTAATAACTCATTTAAATGTTGCGTGTTCTGACGCCGTGGTCGTCTTCGGTGCAGGTGGATGTGGCCAGTTATCTGCAGCTGCTGTGTTTGGCTGAGGACATGAGGACAGACCTGAAGGATGTCAGCGCTCTGCTCAGTCTGAACAGCTGTGACGTCAGGAAGACACTGTTACAGCTGCAGTTTTGGACACGCAGCGGAGGAGGGCGGCACCTTCTCACAACGCCCGCTGGTGAGCAAGTGAACGTTTTTGTTTTTTTATACATTTGAGAATTGGCACAGTATTCTGTTCATATGATGTACAGAATTTGCTATGCGGTTTGATTATATCATATTTTTGACAAACGTGGTGAGCAATGGAGAGCTTTATTGTTTAGGTCTAGGTTGATTTGTTTAACTTAACTTAACTTAACCCCCACATGAACCGAGCACATTTCCTCCAGTTTGGCTTTACCCAAATCTAAAAGCTTCTTGAAAAACTGCATCAAAATAGCGATAAGAACACCAAGAAAACAAGGATGAAAATTCAACATAAAGGTTTCAAAAACGGACTAAAAAGAGTCACAAAAGTGACAAAAACGCTATTAAAAAAAGCCACAAAAAATCATCAAAAAGTAACACAAATATGAGAAAAAAGTGATGAAGGTGTAACAGACACTCAACTAAAATAGAAGCAAAAATTAGATGAAAAGGAATGTGAAAAAGTGACGGCAACGCGACTTGACAACGGAAGGAAAAAGATCTGTTTAGATCAGTTTATCCTTCAGGTGAGGCTTTACTCTGGCCTATAAGCTGTGATCTCCAGTCAAGAAGCTTTTAGGTTTTGGTAAAGCCAAACTGGAGAAAACGCACTTGTTTAAGGCGGGATGTGAGAGGTTAAACTTCAGCCAAACAAACCAACATTAATTCATCATTTCCACACCTTTGGCTCCGGCCTGTGAAGCAGCTGCACGTTTCGTTAAGTTCAAACTATCCAGTTGGTTAATTTTATTGGACTTAAGAAAGATTTGAAAAAATATTTGTTCTCATTCTTTATTATGAATGATTGTGAATATGCTTTGTTTTATATTACAGAGGAGGAAAAGGCAGAAGGTGCTGTTGCAGTATTGGCTAACTGTGAAATGAAAGATCCAGCCCCTCTTCCCTCCTGTGACACTGGATGCACGGAGAGTATGCTGGGCCTGCTTAGTGTTGCCCCTCAGCAAAATATCTGGGAGCTGCTCAAGGTAACACACGAGAGGATATTTCAATGACACTGATTTTCAGCAATTCTCATGTTGTTTTTTTTGTGCTTACAGAAACGGGGGGAGGATTGCTCAAAGGTCGTGACAATGAGCAGGCGGCAAGGAGTGGACCTGCTCTACGCTAACATGGAAGCATTACTACCTCTCCCCGTCACAACACTAACCATGGCTAATCACAAACAACAGCGACCCCTTTCCCCGGCTCCAGACCAGCCTTCTGAAAATCCTGCCCAATCTCAAGAACTCCCGTCACAAGCCATACTATTGCACGCTCAATATGATTGTTCAGATGATGCTAGCCCAGTTAAAGTCTCCAATAGAATGAAAAAGAATAGGAGGAGACGCTGTCCGCCTAAGCAGGGAACTTTGCAGTCAGAGTCAGACTCTGAAGATGGTTTTCTGTCTATCAAGCAGCAAAGCTCTCAAGTAAAGAAGAATGTCACTTTGATGCCAATGAAGGTTATGAAAAAGCCACAGAGTCGTGAGGAACTGGAAAAAAGTGTCCCAGTTTTACAATGTCTTCGATCATTGGCTGACTTTATGGATGATATGTCGTTTGTGGACCTGTTGAGCAATGAAGAATGCGACATAAAGGATATGAGCGGCGCCGCGGTGGTGAAAGATGGTCTGACAGACGAGGCGAGGTTAGACACTGAGAGGAGGAGGAGTGGGCCTTTGCCGGAGTGTGCCTCGGAGATCGGCGCACAAGTGCAGAGTCACGGCTTTAGCAAGTGCTGCTTGTCTGTCAGCGAAGCCTGGCTCAAAGTTCAACAACTGGATGCAGAGCTGAGGGAGGAAGCGGAAAGAGAGCTCGCGCTTCCCGTGGCGTCTCATCGTGAAGGCTGTACCTTCACACCCCGAGGCCTTTGCCATCCTCAGTAAGTCTTCAACTACACTGTGGCGTCGCATTATTGTCAAAATGGCCAAAGGCACGGTGGCACAGTGGTTAGTGATGGTGCTTCACAAGGTTCTGGGTTCGACCCCCGGACGAGGCCCATCACTGTGGTGTTTGTATGTTTGCCCCATGTCTGCGTAGATTTCCCCTACCACTAAAAACATGTTCAATAGGGTAGGATGAGAGAGTGTGTTTGAGTACGAGTGGGGAACAGCTGGCTACAATCCGGTGTGGCGTGTTTACATGCATGAGTTCCGTGTGTGATAATTAACATGCACTGCCCCGACCACATAAATAAGTATAATATCTGCATTTCGACAGTTCAAAAGTATATTATACATTAAATTACTCTTTTAATAATAATAAAAAATATTGTCGTATAAATACTCAAACTTCTTACAAATGGTCTATAATAGGCAAAAGGACACCCATGAGTAGACTCATGGTGACAGTAGAGCGATCCTTCTTTATGACGAGTGTGATTATTTTTTTCAGGGTTGTCGAGCAAAGGAGAGCAGTAATGGATGACCTGGGGGTCAAAGGAGCGTTTGGTCCGATGGGGAACAGACCGGCAGCGGCGCAGGACTACCTCCCAGTCCTGCGGACAATCTGCAAATCTGAGCGTCTCAAGGAACAGGGCAAAGTGAAGAGAAGGTCAGAATCCACAGCTGTATTATAAAAATGAGATTACTTCAGACTACAACACAACAGCTTCTCTATTTATTCTCTATTATTTTTCAGGTTCTTGCATTACCTAGATGCAATCCACTTGGGCCTTAAAAAGTCTACTCTGGAGCACCTTTCTGAAGACTTTCCTTAGACCAAAACGGCCTTGAATGCATCTCTTGTGTGGACTTTTGAGTTGGTAGCAAATAAGAAAATGAAGTGCCTGTAAGATGTCGTCACAAGACAACTCACTAAACCGATGGGCATGCTAAACTTTGGTGCTTTTAACAAATGCACTGACTACTTCAACTTAATATAAATATTGCATTCTAAGTCTTGTATATTTTTGTACATTTTGTGTGTAGTATTACATTTCTTTGCCTTTTGCCGAGCCTTTTAATCAGAGCGGAGGTTGATTTTCCAGCGAAACTCTAAACTATTAATAATTTACATAACAAAACATCTTTAAATTTGATTGGCTTATGAAGGCTGCGTAGAGTAACACTTCTACCTAACACTCAGGATTTGTGGTTGTTGCAAAAGCAGCTGATTTTCAGGCCTTCACTTCACTGTGATCACATTGGTTCATTTATTTTATCTGTAAGTCCATATTTCTATGAATTTTTTGTGGCCAAATAAAAGTTAATAATCGCTCTTTGTGAGGTTTTTATACTATGTATCTGGAAAGTATCCAACCTCTTCACTTTTTCCACATTTTGTTTACCTTATTCCCAAATAGATTTTATATATTTTTTTTTTTCTCATCAATCTTCACACAATACCCCATAATGACTAACTGAAAATGTATTAAAAATAAAAAACTGAAATATTCCATGTACATAAGTATTCACACTTATTCAGTACTTTGTTGAGGCACCTGTGGAAGTGATTATAGCCTCAAGTCTTGGGTATGATGCACACCTGCGAGGGGTATCCCCATTCTACCTTGCAGATCCTCTCAAGTCATGTTTGATGGGCGTTGCTTCAAGGCTATTTTCAGGTTCTTTTTCCAGAGATGTTCTGTCGGGTTCAGGTCTGAGCTCTGTTTGGGCCTCTCAAGAACATTCATAGACCTGTCCTGAAACCACTCCTTTATCTTGACTGCTTCAGGTCATCCTGTTGGAAGGTGAGCGTTAAACATCCCCACACCAAGATGCTGCCACCACCATGCTTCACTGTCGGGATGGTTTTCCACAGGTGATGAGCGGTGCCTGGTTTCCTGACGCTTGACATTCAGGCTAAATGGTTCTATCTTGTTTCTCATGGTCTGAGACATTTAGATGCTTTTTGGTAAACTTCAAGCCGACTGTCATGTGCCTTTTACTGAGGAGAGTCTTCAGTCTAGCCGCTCCACCATAAAGGCCTGACTGATGCAGAGACAGTTGTCCTTCTGGAAGATTTTTCCATTTCCTCAGAATAATGCTGGAGCTCTATCAGACCTTCAGGCTATTAATCACCTCCCTGACCAAGGCCTTTTCTCCCGATTGCTCAGTTTAGATAGGTGGCCAGCTCTTGGAAAAGTCCTGGTGGTCCTGAACCTCTATCATTTATGAATGATGATGGAGGCCACCACCATTGGGACCTTCAATGCTGCAAGACAGTTCCTTCCATGGCTTGGTTCCTGCTGAGATGAAGGCTACTGTCAGGAGTCACCTTATGTAATATAATAGTTCTGTGCCTTTCCAAATCAAGTCCAAACAATGTAATGTACCATAGGTGGACTCCAGTGAAGTTCTAGAAACATCTAAAGGACAACCAGTGGAACAGGATACCACTGAGCTCGGTTGAGTGTCTCAGCAATGGGTGTGAATTTGGGTACATGTGATATTTCCGTTTTTACTTTAATACATTTGTTATTATGGGGTAGGCTATAGTACAGTGTGTATATTGATGAGGAAAAAAAAAACCTAAGAATTTCATCAATTTTTAATTAAAGTGAATGTTGTAATATATTATTGTGTATTCCAAAGTGGGAGGGCACCTACAAATCATTGTATAAACAAGAGTATAAACTATATTTTAAGCCCTTTTACCTTTGTACTCATGCAATTATTAGTCTATCATAGGAGAGCACGTCACAATACACAGTACACAGTGTTGGGGTGAATACTTTGAAATTGTATTTAATTGGCCTACAGTATTCTGAATACTCGACATAAAATGTATTAAGTTACGTTACCCGTTATCAGAGCACTGCATTCTGAATACTTATAATACTTTCACGTTGATTTGCATAATATTCATGCATAAAAGCATAAAATATATGCAATTTTACCTGTTACGATCGTATTTGCCACTAATTCAGAATGCATGAACGCACTTTGCAAATGCCTACAGCCCCAAATAACATAAAGCTATGAATATTAAACTGACATTTTAAGCATTATTAACTGCAGTATCCCTTTGATACTAAAAAAAGTAACTGTATTGTAAATACCCTCAAATGAGTTACAGTTGCAGCACTTCTGCATGAGTAAATGAAGTGGCTCATACTGTAGTAAAACGCGCACGCTTCCGTCTCGCTCCGCATTGTGTCAAACCAACTTCCAGTTCCAGAAGAACAAGCGCGTCGAAGCGTCGAACTATGACAACTCAGCTATGTTAAGATTTCCCAGCGGAAAGCTCCGATATTGGAATGATTATTTTTCAACAAAATGGCAGATGAAGAACGAAACCAGATGATTGTATTTGAACTGGCGAAGAAGCCGCATAACAGCGTGTGCGCGGACTGCGGTGCGCCTGGTAAGTGCTGAGGGGGAAATGCACTCGTTCTTTCCACCTTTTTACAATGATTTCTTATTGGAGCTCAATATGAAGTCAGAATTAAGCCTAGGCCAGTTTTCCTCAAGCTGTGGTTCTACTGGCGGCCTAGGCTTCCTACTCTTTCTAGACTTATTTCATTTTAATTAGAGAGGATTTTATTTATGCTTTCTAGAAATGCATTTACGCGCCCTGTTAAGTAAATGGTTCAGTTTAGATCCTCGTTTTAGACGCGATTTAATATTGATCTGATCTTGATCCAATGACTTGGTGCTTGGTTTGAAAAGTTTGAGAACCACTGGTCTAGGTTATGCAGTGCTCAGTGTTTTACAAACGCACTATAACAACCTAACTTGTTTAATCCTCTGTCAACCTCAGATCCAGATTGGGCATCCTATAAACTGGGTGTGTTTGTGTGTTTTAACTGCTCTGAGATCCATCGCACTCTCTCCAACAAAGTCAAATCCATCAAACTGGGCAACTGGGAGGACAGTATGGTCGAGGTAACATACCATATTTCCCCAAAATGTGCAAAGTAAAGGTAGTGTGGTAGGAAATTAATCAAGGGAGGCAAGGCTCAAAGAAAAGGAAAGAGATAGAAAAATAATCAGAAAGGCTTGCCTATTTGAAAAAGTCTAGCCAGTGAGTATTTTAGTCCCATCTGTGTTACTATGATCTTGACCATTTTTTAAATTGTTTTTCTGTGCAGACTATGAAATCCAATGGGAATGCCAAGGCACGTGAAGTGTATGAGAAGGCTGTTCCATATTATTTCTATCGTCCCCTACCGAATGACAGCACGTAAGGACAATTTTGACAATGGCAGCAGATGAATTAATGTGACTTAATATATCTGTCAGTGTTCTTAGAGAGGAGTGGATTCGTGCTAAGTATGAACGTTTGGAGTTCACTGGGGAAACCAAGTACCCCCCGCCCTCCTACACAACAGGTTTACTGTTTACAAACACGCCCATCCCCGCAGGGCTGCACAAGAACATCTTGCTCTCTAGCACTCTCTCTTTTCACTCTGGGATTTACTTTACTTACTGCATTATTCCCTGCCATTGTTGTCTGCCAGGTTTCTATGAAGGATTGCTGTGGAAGAAAGGAAAGGAGAAAACACAGTTCAACCAGAGGAAATTTGTGTTGTCAGAAAGGGATTTCACTTTGACGTACTACACGGATGACACGGTGAGTAAACTAAACTAAACTGGTTCTCAAACACATACCACAAGTTGGAATGACGCCACAGTTCTTATCAAAGTGGCCCAAAGGAAAACCCTAATGAACTCATCAAGAGTCATATGGAAGAATAAATCAAATCAAAGACCAAACTGAAAGTTGTCTTGCATTTATTCACTTATCTGACCGATATTACTGCTCTATAACGTGTTCATATTGGGAAAAAGCACAAAGCCATAGCTGGAAGAAACAAGTCGTCATTTGGCCATGAAGAAATGTGACTTCCATGAAAGCATTTGTTAGAACCAGGCGCAAATAAGCAACACAATTATGGGATGTAAACATAATAACAATTGTATTCTAGTTAATTGTTTAGATAAAAACAATTATATTCTAAACAATTGTTAACATTTTCTTTAGAGTCAGCTAATCCTGCTGTTTAAAATATACTTACAACTTGCATGTTTTAGGAGATCAAAGCGCCAAAGGCTGTAATCCACATCAAAGATCTAAATGCCCTGTTCCAGCCGGAAAAGATCGGACATTCTCACGGGCTGCAGCTGACGTATCAGGGCGAACACTGCACACGAAACATCTACGTTTACCATGAGAAGTCTGAGGTGCCGCTGCCTTCAATGTAATTACAAATCCACCAAGAGGAAAACAATGAAACGTGTTTGATTAGTTTTCTCTTTTGTAGGACATTGTGACTTGGTTCAACTGCATTCGAGCAGTCCGCTTCGCATACCTGAAGACGGCATACCCCACTGGAAGTAATGACGAGGTGCTGCCGAACAGGACCCATTAGACCAGCTTAGATTTGAGGGAATCAGAAAATGTGTAGAAACTATTCCTAACAGTCAAATGATCTTAATATATATCAAACTTCACACATTACACAATTTCTTTCACATATCTGAGGGGTTGAACAAGCTTTGAAATCAAACTGAAAATCGTTCATAACATTGTATTTTTCAAAAGTATAATTGTTTCTTTTCTTTTTTCATGTCAGCTAATACCGATGATCACCAGAAACTATCTCAAAGAGGGATATATGGAAAAAACAGGACCACTGGTAAATCTAACTTATTTTACTTCGTTTCCCTCCTCACTTGATATCTGGTTACTGTCATGTATTTATGCTCACACACTAGCAAAGGGAGACATTTAAGAAAAGATGGTTTGTTTTGGATCCTCAGACCAGGAAGTTATTCTACTACAAAAGCCCGCTGGTGAGGCAAACTTCCTGTCTATTTTTTCAACAACCAACACATTGTTGAGTAGCCTAAATGTACGCTTGCTTTTTGTATATGGTCGTTAAAGGATGCGCAGGAGCTGGGGGCCATTTTCATTGGCCCGGAGACAAATAACTACTCTGTGAAAGAGTGCGACCCGAAATCTGCCAGGGGAAACAAGTGGCAGTATGGGGTGACAGTGGACACGCCTAACCGTCAGTATATTTTTATGTGCGAGGAGGAGAAGGGGCAGAAAGAGTGGCTGAGCGCTCTACAGCAGGTGCTGCTCCGGCGCATGGGCCCACGGGACTACGCCAGTAAGCTCGCGTTCATTGTTGTTTGTGCTGCTGAAAGAAATGTTTGGTGTTTAAACTCTCAACCCCCGCCTTTACCGAGCACATTTCCCCCAGTTCAGCTTTACCCAAATCTAAAAGCTTCTTGACTTGAGCTGTGTAACACCTCATGTGAAAGCTAAGACCTACAAAAGTGATCTAAAATGTTCCCTCTCGTCGCTGCGTTGGCTCTTTTTGGATATATTTGTGTTGCTTTTCTGTTGATTTTCCATTACTTTTCTCACATTTGTTAATGCCTTTTTGTCACGTTTGTCGCGTCTTTTGCATTTTGTTTTTGCTTTTTTTTAACCACTTTTTTGGACACATTTTTAAGATGCCTTTTTTTTTGTCTCTCTTTGTTTTTGTCGCTTTGTTCAAGAAGCTTTTAGATTTGGGTAAAGCCAAACTGGAGAAAATCTGCTCGGTTCAGGTTAACTAGGCCCAGTCACCAGTGTTACCTTTTTTTTCTTCCTTTTTTCAGCTGAGGCGAACATGAATCGTAAAAGGTAGACATCACCACATACTATAAAGCGGCTGCCCTCATCAGATCGTACACCACTACTCAATAACCCAATAATGTTTACATGTTTATTTTATTTTTTTACGTTTTTGTTTTAATGCAATAAAATCTAGTAAAAATACAGTCGCAGCAGTGTTTTGATTATCGTCCAATTCCACAAAGAGTCTCTAGGGGGCAGCATTTCAACCATTTCAGCAGTTTGAAGAAGAAGAGGGGAAAAAAAATCCCATGAAGTTTGTCTCCTCGGGCTTGCTGTAGTCGCCGGTTAGGTCAGGCATGCTCACTGAACATCAGTGGGAAGATGCTATGTAAGCGATTGGAAACAAATTCGCCCTTTATTACTGGAAACGACCGCGTTGCAGGCTGTGTTTTAGATGTTAGCTTCAGTAGCTGGTCGGGATATAGAAAGCCGATTTGAGCAGAGACGCGAGGAACGGGAAAAGATCGGTCTGTCCGGTTTGTCCTACAAAGGCGCGGAGAGTTTGACAGGGCTCAGTGCGCAGGCCTGGACTTACGCGAGGAGCTGGAGGTGGAAGGTTTCCAGAGGACTTCACATGAGCGAATAAAACCTGTCCTTTCTGCAGCGACACCGCCAACATGAGGAAGGACGTGAGGATTTTACTCGTGGGGGAGCGTAAGTTATTTCTATTTTAGTGGTGGTCTTTTGCGTTCAGCTGCGATGCTAAATGAGAGCTAGTGCTGCTAAAGCTAGCAGTCTGAATTAAAGTGATGGCTCAAGAAGTGTTGAATTACGTTTGATCACGTTATTTTTTTTAATTCATGCCATGTATTGCCCACTGTGATCTTACTTTAACCGTGTTCAGTTGGCTGCAAATGCACTGATTCATGTCTTTGGAAGTGGACTTGAAAAAGGAATATTTTTGGACAAATGTTGACCAGTGAAATAGCTCAGCCCTATGTTATTACAAGCTCATTCCTTGTAAAGTCTATAAATAAACTATGCAGATCTGCCACTCGACTGGCCCACATTCCCAGTTTGGGATTTGGTGTTGAGCTGCCAAGTGCTTTGTGCCCACTTTACTGTGGGATAGCCTGCAGGTGCTTGTCAGGGTAGTTCAACAGTGAAACCAAGGAAGATTTATGTCAGGCAATGAGCAGCATTTTTAGACCCGGTTTCCCTTTTAGTTTGGCCTTAAATGGTCTACATTCTAGCTTTGACAATTAAATGAATGTCATAAAACATCTAAAGTGTGTACATTGCTTGTCCTTGCAGCAAAGGTGGGGAAGACGTCGCTGATAATGTCTCTGGTCAGTGAAGAGTTTCCCGATGAGGTCTGTATCACCAGTAACACCAGCCTCAATCTTCTTCGTATCATTATGAAATGGCTCATGTTCCTCCTCCAGGTTCCTCTGCGCGCTGAGGAGATCACCATCCCAGCAGATGTCACCCCTGAGAGGGTGCCTACTCACATTGTTGACTATTCAGGTAATGGACAAGGTCACTGTCATTAAACAATATGTAATATTGTTTTCTTCTGTCTGAAAGCGCTTCATGTTTTACAGAAGCTGAACAATCCGAGGAACAGCTCTTCCAGGAGATTTCAAAGGTTGGAATAATAAGATGTCATTGCACTAACGTATGAACTTTACGTTAAGCAAATATGAATAATGTTTATTCCTTTACAGGCCAATGTTATATGTATTGTTTACTCCGTCAACAATAAGAAGTCAATAGAAAAGGTGACACTATAAACCTAAACTATCTTCAGAAATGAGGCCAAATGGACACATTGTTGCGATGTTGACTGTGAACTCTTGTTGTAGGTGACCAGTCACTGGATCCCTCTCATAAATGACAGAACAGACAAAGACGGCAGGTGAGCAACAGATTGTTTTTCTGGTGACCTCATAATGTATTTTAGCTTCTAACTGTATAACGTGTAATCTGTGCTACTTGTGCAGAGTACCCCTGATCCTGGTTGGGAACAAGTCTGATTTGGTGGAACACAGCAGTATGGAAACCATTCTCCCAATCATGAATCAGTATCAGGATATTGAGACCTGTGTGGAGGTAAGATATGGAAATCACGTTCTGCATTATTTTAATTATTTTGAAACATTGAGCTTTACCTTATACAACATGCACTACAGTGGATCCAATGGGACAGACTGTCATGCGTGTCTTTTGGTGTCCGCTCAAGCACATGATTAGGGTCAAGGAATGTTAATGTCTCTCAGCTAAGAACTGGCAAGCTGAAAAGAGCCGTTATCAAAACCTTGTAAAGGATATAAAAACTTTATTGCACATACATTTTCTTTATTACTTATTTGTTTTATTTCCATTTGCTTACTTAATCATTTAAATTATGCGTTTTACTCTAATTGTTCATACAAATATTAATACATTTCTTGTTGTGGCTGAGGCCAAGGCACTTTGAGCCTTCTCTGGCTTTGGTCCAGCTCCTGACTTCACTTACACGCCGTCTCTTTAAAAGATTTATATTACTGCGCTAAGGCCCGGGCACATCGACAGCGTTAGCCGAGGCCAGACGTGGCAGAGGGGAAACTGCGATCTGTCTGTGTTACTGTTTGTCACATGAGCTCGTCTCAGTCACACAGCTCTGATCTGGATACATTACGAGGTTAAAAGAGGGGCACTGGAGGGACGTGAGGGGAGGCACACACACTGCAGCCCGAGTGAATAATGGCAGTGGGGCTGTGAAAATCAAAGATGTAAGGTTTGACTAATATTTGTGACTGATCACGTTATAATCAAGCGACTGAGTAAGAGGCAAATGGACACAACAATCAGCTGTAAAGTGAAAATGTTAATCATAATGGGACAAACGCTGCTCGTCATTTCTTAACATCTCTCATTTAAAAGTTGTCTCACAGCTTTGTTTTCTGCTTCTCTGTCTAGTGTTCAGCCAAAAACTTGAAGAATATCTCTGAGCTGTTTTATTACGCGCAGAAAGCTGTGCTTCACCCGACGGGGCCCCTGTACTGCCCAGAGGAAAAAGAGGTGAGGTTGTTGAAAAGCTCAAAAAGCAACATGAGGCAGAGCAGACTTGTTCTCATGACATTCTTCATGTGTTTTTTTTTTTTTTTTTTTTTTTTTTATTCAGCTGAAGACTTCTTGCATAAAGTCCTTAACCAGAATCTTCAAAGTGTCTGACCTGGACAACGATGGCATTTTGAACGACAATGAACTCAATTTCTTCCAGGTAAGTGACTCTAGCCCTCACAGATTTGCCTACCCCAAATGATAAAACCGGTTTAGTGACGCAGGTTTGGACATGGCACGAAGCTGACATTCTTGAGTGTAACATGCCTGATGGTGGCTTTTTGCAGAGGACATGTTTCAATACCCCGCTGGCGCCCCAGGCTTTGGAAGATGTGAAGAACGTCGTTAGGAGGAACATGAACGATGGGGTCAAAGACAATGGACTCACACTTAAAGGTTTAGTTCGTTTATTTCAGCTTTACTGTCGCATTATATGGTTTATTGACATTCGTGTTATTGCAGGCTTCTTGTTCCTTCACACCCTCTTTATCCAAAGGGGTCGCCATGAGACCACCTGGACCGTCCTGAGGAGGTTTGGATACGACGATGACCTTGAGCTGACGCAGGAGTACCTTTTTCCAATGTATGTAATGTAATGTAACGGTACCCTGCCCTACTTGTTTTGTTGTTTTGGTATGGGGGACTACAAATCTGCTGTTTTTACTGATTCCAGCATAAAGATCCCTCCAGACTGCACTACGGAACTCAACCACAACGCTTACCTCTTCCTTCAAAGTGTCTTTGATAAACATGACAAAGTACGTATTGGCTCAAAGATAGAATACCCAGTCTGGGAAAGTTTAAAACCTAGGAGCAGGACTGGCAGAGCTGGCTTTAGAATAAATCAATAAAATGACCTTTACTGTGGGTTCAGAATGTCGTTAAACTTTTTTTTCATGTATATATTTTTGTGTTGCAGTACGTTTCTTTTCTATTGGTAAAAATTATACGCATTAACTATTAAAATAGAAATTCTATTGACATTGCTGGGTTGCATTTGAACGGTCATAAAAGTTTGGATCTGTGATAAATTCCATCAAATGCATATGACAAGGGAAGGTACAGCATTAATATAAACTTAAAGGGACTAGATGGAAGTCCTTTTATTTTTTTTACTCCCTACTGTCAACCATAGACTGTAAAAATAATAGACAGCGTCTGCTCACTCCTCCCTGTTTATGTTAATAACTAAGTTCGAAAGGGAATCCATGCTGGATTTACAGACCCCTCCTATCCTGCTCCGACCGAGCTGGTTCCTGAAAAGGAATAAGGGCGGGATCTTCACTGTAGACTCGGCCAGCACGGGGCACGTAATTTGGTCGTAACCGTGCCCTCTTCGTTAGCATCAGAGCTAACGGTACCTGATTTCTAAAATGTTCCTTACAAAAACCCGCCTGGTTTCTTTAATAGCACGTAACCGAGCGTTATCATAGGACGAATATCTGGCTGTAGAAAGTTTAACATAGTTAGGCGCCAGGCTTTACAGTTGCTTTAAACCTGTGTAAAGAGCAATGCTTTCTAGCTTGTTCTGCAGCCACTAGATGGAGGTATTACACCAATGTCTGCTTATGGTGGCCCCCTGCATCTAGTCACGGACTTGTGCTACCTGCAGCCATTGCTGCCACTTCAGGTCTTACGTGTAACTGCAGTCTCTATGTTAAGCTCGTGCGTGACGTTGTAGATAGTTTTTCACTTTTTGAGTGACAGTGCAGGCTTTTAGCGGCAGTTGTGGTGAATATGTCTGGGCTCATTCTACTCATCAGGACATTGCATGTAGGGGGAGGAAAATGCATACATTTCTGTCTAGTCCCTTTAATTTTCAGTATTAGACTTCCACATTGTATGATAGAAATCACTGGAAAACTTCCTCTAATTTTGCCCTAAATTACTCTCTTCTTCTCTCTTCTCCATTTACATTGTTTAAAACTCATTCGTCTGTCGCTGCATTTGTAGGACAGAGATTGTGCACTGTCTCCTGAAGAGGTGAAGGACTTATTCAAAGTCTTTCCGTACATGCCTTGGGGCCCGGACGTCAACAACACTGTATGCACTAATGATCAAGGATGGATCACATACCAGGGATACCTCTCTCAGTGGACGTGAGTGTCAACATGTATTAGCTAAAAATAGACACACCCGACATTTAGCCTGAAGACCTGCAGCTTAATTTCTATTTACAGTATGTTTAAAATGACTTCTCACCTTGTGTTGCGTCGTTTTCTAGGCTCACGACCTATTTAGACGTACAGCGGAGTCTGGAGTATCTGGGCTACCTGGGCTACTCCATCATATATGAACAGGAGTCCCAGGCAGCGGCCATTACGGGTGAGTCAACATTTCTTTTTGAAGCAACGAGCACTTATCCTTACTCTTTTTGTTCACTCCCTTCTTTTGCAGTAACTCGTAACAAGCGCATTGACCTGCAAAAGAAGCAAACCCAGCGTAGCGTCTTCCGGTGTAATGTTTTGGGAGCAAGAGGGAGTGGAAAAAGCGGTTTTCTTCAGGCCTTTCTGGGCAGGAATCTCCAGGTTTGGAAAAAATAAGCAAATTATCCAGCGTCTTTTGAATTTGTAGATGGTTGTTGGAGATTCACAAAGACCTTTTTTTTTCTTTTGTCTACAGAAACAGCGGCAGATCAGGGAAGACCACAAGTCGTTCTATGCTATCAGCACAACATACGTCTATGGTCAGGAGAAATACCTGCTGGTAAAGACTTTAAATTCTACATATAATACAGAAATAGTTACTTTCCTCTTATGTCGTCAATCATCAGCCTCTCGGTTAGGTAAAGGAAAAGGCCACCGTTTTTCCATTCTGACATATGTTCTTACCTGAGGTCAGACGAGTTGATGCGTACCCGTCTGGTCTTTGTGCCCGTGGAAGAGCGTGGTGGCTTCCAACTTCACCCCCGTTTGGAGCTATAGGAATATGTTGGGAGAGGCTAAATGCTAACAACATCTTTGGTCTTTTTGCGTGACTGAGGTCATGCACAAAGGCCACACAGGTACATATCAACTCGTCTAAGCTCGAGTAAGAACATATCTCAGTGTGGAAAAACGGTGGCCTGTTCCTTTTTAAAACTCGTGTGGAGTTTCTTATTCTCCATGAAACACTGACTCGAGGATACACCTGTAATTTGATATTTTTCTTTTGTTCAAATAATGTGCCCACAAGCTCCACGAGGTGATGCCAGACTTTGACTTTCTTTCGGAGGCTGATTTGGCCTGTGATGTTGTCTGCCTGGTTTATGACGTCAACAGTTCGCGCTCTTTTGAATACGCTGCCAAAGTCTACAAGGTTAACAGACGCGTGCTTTTTCCCTCCATTTCCTAATTTACTTATGTTCATATTTGTGCACTCTTCTGTTCACTTTGCACAGCAATACTTTATGGATAGCAAGACGCCCTGTGTCTTTATCGCTGCCAAGTCTGATCTGCATGAAGTCCGGCAGCACTACAGTCTGTCTCCGCACGACTTCTGTCGCAAACATAAGCTCCACCCGCCCCAGCCGTTCACGTGCAACACGACCGACGCACCCAGCAAAGACCTTTACACGAGACTCACCACGATGGCCATGTATCCGTAAGTATCTCCTAAAACACTTCTTTAAGTGTCGGGAAAATGTGATTGCCACCATTGAAAATATTTCAGTATGGATCTTATGAATATTCATTTACATTTATAATTTGTAATTATTAAGTTATAAATAAGTTATTAATTTTTGGTGTATGCAATTGTTAGTCTATTGGGGATGGTTCTGTTTTCCAGACTGCACATGAATGTAATTTAATTAACTTTAAAGCCTAACTGAAGTTGATTGTTGGCTGTGGTAGTTTTCTGTAAATGAGGTGAAAGCGGTTGTCTGTTTCTCCGCAGCCATTCCCGTCTTCGCTGCTCATGTGCGTGCAACAGGTGCACCGTTTGCCTGTGTCACAACCTCCTCAAGTTGGAGCTGCTGCGCAGTTTTAAGGCCCAGCTGCGCAGGGTCGTTTTGAACAGGTTCATGCTTAGATCAAGCCGTAGTCTTTTTAACATAGATGCTCCTCTTTCCCCTTTGTTTCCCTTTGGTCGTTTGAACCCGCCTTAGCACTCTCTAGTTTGGCTCTGTCACTGTGGTGGCTGTGGTAGTGGCCCCCCTCTTTTCTTGAATGTCTTTTATGCAGAGTTCACGGGGCCCATCACCACAGGGAAGGGTGTTAGGAAGTGCTTTGTTTTTGTGGGATTTAAGGCTGAAACGACGCGTCGACGTAGTCGACGTCATCGATTACGTAAATACGTCGACGCAGTTTTTGTGCGTCGACGCGTCGCTTGTTTACATCATGGCGGCGCGCGATGCGAGCGAGGGGAAAAAGGCACGCCAAAAGTAATCAAAAGTGTGGGAGTATTTCCAGAAACGGCCAAATAATGTTGTTTATGCACACTGTGTCGAGCGGAAATGGCCTACCACAGCAGCACAACGGCTATGAACGAACATTTAAAACGAAAACACCCGACAGCGTTCATGCCATCAACCAGTCAATCGGCCGCGTGAGTAATTTTCATTACACAAAAACATTAATGTATTATTTGTATCTGCGTTGTAAATTCATAAACTAAAGCACTGTTCCGCTCTGAGAGGCGTCAAAAACGCGCGTGTCTAACGCTACATAACGTTACGTTAGTTGTGTAACTAACTAAACTACCTTTGTACAACATTAACAGTTATGAACAAACGAACAATTAACTTTAATCATACAATCATTGTTGTGTGCTGGTTATTTATTTTTTATTTTGCGCATTTTAAAGCAAATAAGCAATACTTTTACTTTTATTCAAATGTTTACAGTGAGTGTTCCAGAAATTGCACATTTTATATGCTACTGAGTTGCACATTGAGCCATAATTTTATTTGGTTAAATAAAAGCCATGCCATTTGAAAATACTGGCCTACGTCAATTTTTTCCCCTTCATTTTAAATGAAAAAATAATCGGTAAAAGGAAAAATAATCTATAGATTAATCGAAAAAATAATCTATAGATTAATCGATTAATCGAAAAAATAATCTATAGATTAATCGATAGAAAAATAATCGTTAGCTGCAGCCTTAGTGGGATTTGAAAAGTGTTGGTCACTTTGTCTTGGTCTCTGCCTCAGCTCCAGCCAGGCCTCTGCATCTCTGTTCCCTTTGTGTGGCTGCGCTGTGCCAGATTACACCTCTGCTGTTTGCCAGGGAGGTAACTGTGTGGAGACGTGCATGTAAGCGCCTCACCTACAGTAGGGCTGCACCGTTCTGCAAATTATACATTTTTCTGACATGTATTTCAATAGTGAATATGCTTTCATTAACATTTGAGAGCAGAAATGCAGTATGAACTGCCAAACGAGATTTGCTCATATTTCAGAACCTGTTTGTTATCGTGTTTTTATTTGGGATAAAACGGACTGGATTTTGTTTGTAGAGAATATTGTGCAACCAATATACCTGCAGCCTTTGCACCTTGAAAATGACAAATTGCAATTTGGATTTGCAATCTGTTGTGCAGCCCTAGCCAACAGTAAATGCTCATTAACACAATGCTTTATAATATCATAATATTCTTAGATTTTAACCTGAATTTTGTATATGTAGTTTCTGAAAGCTTGTGCCCTGCAGCGCAATTACTATTTATTTGCATGTTCACAGAAAACATTTTCGGTTGTCAAATATATATTTTGTATTTTCAGTCTCCGTCAGTCTACGTTACTGAAACCTGTGTGTTTGCCTGGCATTCTCTTAAATCATGTATTCACTTAATTCGGTGTCTTGATGTCATATTTTACACCTAAATGTCACCTAAATTACACCTGTGAGTCTATGTGGGTCTACATTTAGAGTTGTTATAACCAGTATGTTTTCCATTTTGATCACCAATCACCATGGAGATTTGATCCTGTTTTTTTTTTCTATCTCCTGTCCCCTCTAGGTGTCCATACACGTGTTTCTGGCTGCCTCTCTTCCTCTTCCTTTTGCATGTTGTCACTTTGTACTAATGCTCCCACAGTTCTGTCATGGCCTAACATCTCTGTGCATATGGCTCCATCTACTGGCTGTAACATGAATAACGAGCACGATGACTAGCAAGATAAAAAGCACTTTGTTTGTCTTGGTTTGTTTGATACACTTTGGGTTAGGGACACTGTTCTCACAGACGCTGCTGCCATGCGTTGTGCGTCTCTTCAGTGGGCGACCGCAGAGTTGAGTTTGTTCACTAACAGTTTGTTATTATTTTGTGTTTGCTACTAATAATGGCATGTGACTAAACGGATTTGGCCTGGCTGGGCAGGATACCGACACCACGATAAAGGCCAAATATAATTATAGCATTAGATCAGACGGATGAAGTATCAAAATTATTCCCAGAGAGGAAGGACCCAAGTAATAAACATAACATGTAGGCATTGTTGAATTTGACATATGTGAATCGTATAAAGAGAAGTTAACGTGGTGCATCTATGGTCAAATTGGTCAGTTTTCCGGTGTATTTTGTCTGTCTCTACATTTGGGAAGTTGGTCATGAATGCTTGGTTGAACTGGGTGAGGGCAAGAAACGTCAATATATTTTTGCCTTTTATTTACATCGCGATGCTGAGAGACGCCTCGGCTCCACTGCTTGTGTGTGTTGTTTGTGGCTGTTTGTGCGTATAAGACTGAAGGGAACTGGGTGGAGGCGGAGGCAGCTCACTTTAATCTTCTCCAGCAAAAAGGGGTTCGTCTAAAAGAAGCCACTTTTCGACCGTCTCAGGTAAAAAAAAAGAAGCACCAGAAGCATTTTGCGGCTGGTCGTTTTGTTGTCTGTGCTCTGAGAAATGCAGGTCTGAAATAAGGAAATACATGGTTCAGTTAACCAAATCCATTGTTTAGGTTTGTGTTGAACCTAATTTTAAATGTAATGATTCCTGTAAAAAAAAATAATCGTGCATTTCTGCTTCCCATTGTGTCCCAAATCAAATAACCCTGTTTTGACCTTTTTAAAAGAATACCGTAAATGTAGTGCTCCACCCTTTATATTTCCACACACTGCTTTAGCCCCCACCACCTCTGTTCTTCTCGACCACACAACAGAGATGACAAGTGAACGCATGTGTACATGGAACATTTGTTATTTATATTAGCTTTTATTATTTTTTGTATTTATTTATAAGCTCATTGCCTCCAGCATGAGCCAATATATTTCATTTAAAGCATTGGATTAAATCTCAATCGCTTGTAAATTAATGACAATGCTGACAATATACTAAATATTTCAGAATGAAATATGCTCAGATTTTTGGCATTTGAGGCATTAACATTTTTTTTTTTTTGTCATTAAAAAGCATTCAATTTGACATTCAAGAGACGGTATATTTTGTTTTCAATTCTTAATTTCACTTTCACCCCACTGTGAAACCCATACATAATAGTCCAGCACAATATTATCAAAATGTCTTAAGTACATGTACCAGTATATTGTGCTGATTTTCGATTTCAGATTTATTTTTATCCAGACATTTAACAGATGACGACATAAATAAACATAAAGTCTGAAATGGAATAGGCAGAAGCTAAAGCTTATTGCGCCTATCCAAGTGCTGCTTTTATACACATGCTTTCTCTTATTTACCCCTTAACTTCCAGACCCACCCCCGCCTTCATTAAAGAATCTGCCTTGACGTGTTTCCACAGGCACATGGCACAAGCGGACCTGAAGAACTCCACGTTTTGGCTCAGAGCCAGTGTCGGCGCCACAGTGTTCGCGGTGCTGGGCTTCGCCATGTACAGAGCCCTGGTCAAGCAGCGGTGAGGACGTGAGCCATTCCCTGCCCCTGTCCCACGGGCCTTTGCCTCCATCCTCAAAGACTGACAACCCACACTCCTCGTTTAGCACGATTTCTTTCCGATGCATCTCGAACAAAGCAAAAAAAGATGAATAATGCAAACTAAACTGTCCTAATTTGGTTTTAAGAGGAAAGGATTGGGTGCTTTTGATAGATCATGCCCCCGTAAATCAGTTTGTACATGCACACTCTCCTGGATGTTTATAGTCTTTCTTCCTCAGTGTTGTTATGAACTCAAATGTTGGAGACGGGTCACCTCAAAGGGACTTCTTGTTAATAGATCTGTATATGCAGTATATAAATATATATATTCAGCTGTTATAGGCCTGAACCCTAGATGCCAGAGGAGTGTCTCTTCCTCACACCAGAGCTAACAATAGAAAGGCCCTGGAAGTCGAGCGCTGTTTATTTTTGTGTTAATTTATTCATATTCTTTTGGTTCCTTTTCTGTTTTTGACTGCCCAAATGCTTCTTTAAAAGGGATGTATTTTTGTATGCTTATGCTTTGCTTTTTATTTTTCTCATTTTGTCAATAGTTTGTCAAATACTGATCAGGCGCAACTTTATGACCAAAAACGGGTGCTATTATGAAGAGAAGATCTGAGTTTATTATGTCTGTGGTCAAGGCCTGATCAGTGCATTTTATCCGTAAATTAGACTAAAATAAGTGTGTATTAACTTTCATCAAAACCATGTGTTCATTCTCGTTTCAGTATCATTTACAATAAACTGCTGTATGAACCAATGGTCTTGGTGTGTAAATACTGGTCTGATATGAAAGTGTAACGTACATTACAGGGTTTCTGTGGGGAATTAAAAAGCAATAATCACCACAGACTATAGGGTGAATGAAAACTGACTACAAGCACAATACAAGTGTAAGCCATTATTATTAAAAGCATTACATCGGAATTTGACTTTCCTTGCATTTGTTAACTCCTTTTTTAAGTAAAAAAAAAAAAAGATACAATACAAAAAATGTGGTGTAACCAATCCTTGGGGATGAAATAGCCTTAACAGCAAATTTAAACTTAAACCTGACAATATTTGGCACATGTGGAACTTTAGAAGTGTTTAAGTTGAATGTGCAAGGCAAGTTTATTTGTAGAGCACAAGAGTTGAGGCCTGTCTCACATCCTCATGAAGACTGTTCCAGATTTTAGCTGCATGAAACTGAAACGCAGCTTCACCGTGTTTATTATTGACTCTGGGAACCACCAGGAGACCCCTCCCTGAAGTTCTCAGGGCCCGAGATGGTTCATACGGCTCTAACATGTCAGAGATGGACTTTGGTGTTTGGTGTTTTAAATTCTATTCTCTGAGTGACAGGAAGCCAGTGCAGAGACCGGAGCACTGGACTAATATGGTGGTATTTCCTGGTTCTTGTCAGGACTCGAGCAGCAGCGTTCTGGATGTTCTGCAGCTCTAACAGCTCGTTTAGAAAGGCCAGTGAGCGGCCGTTACAGTAGTCTAACCTGCTGGAGACAAATGCATGGATGAGTCTCTCCAAGTCTGGTTTTGACACTATTCCTCTGATCTTAGCAATGTTTTTCAGATGGTAAAAAGCTGATGATGTTATTGCTTTGATGTGGCTGTTTAAGTTCAGGTCTGAGTCCATGATTACTCCTAGATTTCTAACCTGATTTTTTGGTTTTAGAGAGAGAGAGACTCAAGGTGACTGATAACACTTTGTCTTTGTGTCTTTGGGCCAAAAACAAAGATCTCAGTTTTGTCTGAGTTTAGTTGGAGGAAGTTGTTTTGCATCCACAAACTGATCTGTTCAATGCAGTGACAGAGAGTATCTACAGGCCCCTGTTCACCTGCCGTCAGTGACACGTAGATCTGAGTGTCATCTGTGTAGTTGTGGTACGACACATTGTTGCTGTTTATTAGCTGACCCAATGGAAGCATGTACAAGTTGAATAAGAGGGGTCCCAAGATTGACCCCTGGGGGACTCCACAGGTCATGGAAATTTTTGCCTGAGACTCAGTTGCCAATTTCGACAAAGTACGTCCTATCCTCAAGATAGGACTTGAACCAGTTTAGCGCAGTACCAGAGATTCCCACCCAGTTTTCTAACCTGTGAAGTAAGATCCCGTGGTCCACTGTGTCAAAGGCAGCGCTCAGGTCCAGCAGAACTAAAACTGAGACCTTACCTGCGTTGGTGTTCATACGGATATAATTTGTCACCTTGATCAGAGCTGTCTCAGTGCTGTGATGGGGCTTAAATCCTGACTGGAAAGTATCAAACACATTGTTAAATAGGAGAAAGTAAGTGAGCTGTTGATATATTACTTTCTCTAGGACTTTTCCTAAGAATGGTAGGTTTGATATGGGCCGGTAGTTGTTCAGTATCTTGGGATCAAGGCTGCTCTTCTTTAGAAGAGGCTTGATGACTGCGGTTTTCAAAGCCTTTGGAAATGCTCCCGTCTCAAATGAGATGTTAACTAACTGAACAAGTTGTGGTAACAAGCTGGTCAGCACAGACTTCATTCATTCATCAAGGCAGCATGTGCATGAACTCAGACCGGAGATAACCTCTTCAATTGTTTTGTCAGTAACAGGTGTGAAATGTGTCAGCTCAAGGTGTTTATCTGGTGGCAGGGTTGCCATTTGTGTTGTGGAAATTATGGCATTTTTAATGCCTTGGACTTTGTCATAAAAAAAATATTGCAAACTGATTGCACTTAGATGTAAGTGACACATTTCTGGGGGCAGAATAGAGAAGTGAGAAGTGCATCAGGGGCCAGTGATGCTTCTATTGCTTGTGAGGGGAAGTAGTGAACCACACACAGGTAGATACCGTCACTGATAAGTTTATTCATTATGTTACAGAATAGGAGCAGTTGTCTGTTCTTTGAGAGTTTTCTACAGAAGAGAAAAGATACTATGGTAAGTCAACAAAATGGTTAAAATTTACCAGCATGTTTTTATATTTTAAATTGTTATGACTACTTTAAAGTGGAATACGTGAACAGTTGTTAAAATATTTGCATACTTTAAGTGTTGACTTAACTTAATTTTTTTGTTTTCCTTTTTCAAATTCTTTTGAACTGAAGAAATTAAGATGGGTCACATATTGGTTTAGACTACAAAACACAACCTTGTTTTTCTACACTAAGAAACATGGAAATGCAGTAAGTCTATTGTGTCTAACTTTATATTTCAAGTTTTGCTTCTCATATTAAACGTGGATTACTTTGCAGTCACACCTGCGCGGGCACTACTACATTTACACAGTAAGTGCTACTATATAATGTGCTTCCATTTGATAAAGATATAGACTAACAATATGTAAAATACTTAGGTGCAGTCAGTTCGTGAAGTCCAAAATGACGACAGTAAACGCTTTATGTTTGAAATCATCATGACCAGTGGAAAGAGAAAAATGCTTGTGAGTTCCTTTGATGTTGAATTGATAAAGAGAGTCAATAAGTTGTATGAACTTTGTCTATTTTGTCCAGGCTGCGGACTCAGCTGCGCTCAGGAAAGACTGGGTCAGAAAGTTGTGGCAAGCCATGGACTTGTCCTCTTCAGGTGCTGGGATTGTACGTAGCATAAAGTAAGAAAAAAATATTTTACTGAGTAAAACAGGCAGGAGCCTCAAACCTCAGACCAATTTTTGGTGCCCCACAAGCTTCTTGTTGAATTGGCACACATCGCCAAAGATGGTACTTTTTTGTAATTATTTAATGTCATTATTTATTATTATAGCCTCAAAAACTAACATCTGTCTGTGAGACAGAGCTACAGTCTAAATAATGATGTGGGACACAGTCAAAACCTCTCTTAAATGCACCCAGTTGAATGTTTCACTGCATCAACCATTGGTTTGTGGCCCTCAACATTATATATGATGAAAATGTTTTGGACACCCCTGCTCTACACCGAGGGAAGGCCTTTTTGCGTTTTGGAGGGCCAATTTTAATCATTGGCAAAACATTAAGGGCCGAATCTCACCATTGCAGTAAATAACCTTTTTTTTTTTTTTTGCAACGCCAAAGTTTTAGATTATATGTTACCAAGTGAGGTGTTCTGCCAGGAAATCAAAAAAGTACTGACAGTATTTCCCACATTTTTAGAGTACTTTAACAGGTATTTGATCTTATTTGCATAATAATATTTCTCAAAATCATCTTGAGGCCAGAGGTTCTGTGCTGGAAAGTCAGATTTTGGTCTGATGTTGCCTAACCCTCTACACAAACCAATCAAATTAATTTCAAATTTATTTAGTCCAGTTAATAACTCTTTTTCCTTTGAGATACATAAGCCATACTTTACAATGGTAGAATAAATTCACTATAGGTATTTTTTATGGTTATTTACTACTATATATTTTGTGTGTTCATCTCACACAAAATTCAAATTTTTGACCTTGGTCCATAATGATTTGCAGAAATAACTGAATTATTATTAAGGGCTTTGACAATTTAGTCTTTATTCTTACTCCTCACAGCCAAGAAGTGTCCCAGCATAAAACACACAGCAACCTCTATTCAGATGTTGAGCGTGTTGTCAAAAACTATGACTCATGTAGTCCTCCTGTTCCTGAACCAACATCAGAGGAGCCAATTTACCAAAACACAGTCTGTCAGCATTCCAGAGGTAAGGAAATATCTGGATAATTTGATCATTGTCACTGTTATAAGACACTGATGCAGTGGGTTCCACAGTGCATGAGGACATCACACAAGAAGGCGTTTATGACGTTTTGCCATCTAGAAAGAGTAAGTTGGCAGAAACAGTAGCCCAGTTTGCACTTATCTAGTGACTACATTTGTGAGGTTAATGTTTTATTAGATTTACAGGAGACTGAACCATCTTCTGACACAGACAATGGAGAGTATGCGTGTCCAATTTCTTACAGAACATTTGCTGACCAAGGTGAGAAACACCTTTCTAGTTAGACTTTAAAGTCATTAGTCAATAGTTTCAATGCATTTTTATACATTACTCACAGAAAGTCCCTATGATGTACCAAGTGCCCTTTTGAGGAAGTTACCGGACAGCAATATAGGTAAATACTTCCATAGTTCACTGTGTCCATTTCTAAATGATTAAATAATAGATGTTGGAATTATTTATGTTTTACTAATAATTTTAGAGAGTACGTGAGTTTTAGATGAGCCGGTAAGTGATACTGTTGAAGCAATGGGAGCAATAGTTTAAGTGGTTCAGTGGTACCATCTAATAAAAGTTTTATATTTTGAAAACTTTTACTTGAACAATATTTAGAAATGAAACCAAATTTTGATATTTAGCATTGATTTTTTTTTTGCCATTTTGTAATACCCAAATAAATTGCATTTGTCGTTTCAGATGATGAGGATGAGCTCTACTGGAAAATATAAACAGAAAGCGTATTTTACTGTACTTTATACGAGCATACATTTGTCAAGTATTGAACATTACCGGTTCTCAAGAATAAAAGCTGCAAATTACACTCGGTCTTTATTTGGTGAGCAACACTTCAGGCCACGGTTTTATTTCAGGACTCTACACAAGCCCATAGACGCCCACAGTCATTAACCCTGAACTTGAGAAAGAACTCGCTCACATCACTGTTCACAACCATTTTATTGCTATTTCACTTTGGACTGGAGGTACTTGGATTAGTCGAGACAAATACAATACAGAACATTTAAAATAGATGAAGTTTTGCCAATGACATTTGTAAACTATGATAATTCTCACCTTTGATACATCGATTACAACACATTTCTAGCTCAGAGTAAATGCAGTATTTTCTAGTGAAGTAGTGTCAGTTCAGGGAAAGATGGGGATGAGGAAGAAAGCAAAGCGTTCAAAGTGATTTGTACGGTCAAAATGATAAATACAGTTACTTTCATATATACACACACACACAAACACAATTTACATCAACATGCAAAAGTCTCTTCACTCACTTCTGCTCTGTTTAGTGTGAGTTCATTGTCACTTAGCAACGAGTATTTGGTATTTCAGTGATTCTCAAATAGTTTTTAGAAAGGTTTAAATCAATATCCCGTTATTCACGGTGAAATGCGATACTTTGAAGGATATCCTGAAGCTGCGCCAAGTGAGAACCAACGTATAACACACACACAGAAAAAAATAAGCTTTTAATAATGTGACAATGCCTCGTTTGGTCTGGAAAGTGACAGGAATTAGAGTTGTTGAATTAACAAACAGGATAGAATAAACTTTTTGTTAACCTTTGTGAAGATAACAGCATAGCTATGGTATATTTTACAGTAATAATGATCTAAAAATGATTTAGAGGTTAACTAGGCGTATGTCAATTTAGAAACCCCACACTGAACACATTTGTGGTCTTGCAGTGTGTTCAGGCAAACCTAATAAAGAAAGTGAAAAACAGAATGCGTTGAAGAAATGGCCGACAGGAAACCGGGTCGACTTAGTGAAGTGTCGAGAACTTGGTCCGAGCCTCATCCCTCTAACTGAGAAAGTCTGGAGAGAATGACAAAGCTTACTTTAGATAATATGTTTACCCCAAATTTCATTCACACAATTTTACTATTTGTAAACAAACATAATATATTAATTTAAATATGTTGTGTTCAGATGAATCCATAATAAGACTTTAACATTTGAGTGGAAGGGCGAGGGTCGTTAGGCAGGTTTTGTACTATCCACTGCAGCTGCACAATTTGGAGAAAATATTACACTGCAATTTCTATGATAAGCAATTCAATTAGATTCATGTAGATTTATGTTTTAAAATAAATTTTTAGCGCACATTTTACATACGTTTAGACGCATCAACAAAAACTGAAATATGAACTGTTGCACTAAAAATCACAAACAGGTGATGATTGTAGGAGCAGGGAAATGAAGCGAATGCACTGTTAAAGTGCGCCCTCTGCTGGAAAAGCGGATCTAGACCGATCAGCTTTTAGGAAGGTTGATGTGGATCTATTTCAATTTCTCCATAATAATAATAATAATAATAATTTCTTATGAACACATTTGGAAAGTGTAACTAGATGCTTCTGTTGATTGATAAAGATAACATACCTTTGAAGAGCATAGGAATTGCTTTTTATTTTTGTTCCCAAACGACCCTAACCTAACGCCATCAATATAATTATAAAAAATATGTTAAATGATACCGTCGTGGATCCGCACGTACCAGCAGAGGGCGCACTATCATGGCAAATCTGCAGCTTTCTATTATTGGATTGTAGAGGTCTAAACTAAAGGGTTAACAAGTTTTATACAAGATGCGTTCCAATGAAAGCAAGTTATTTAGTTGTTTTTCGATTATTCAGAAAACGATGACCAGGGAACAGATTTGTATAATTTCTGTTTGGAAACTTTAATACCTGTGCCATCTGAAATGTTGACATCAATATCAAGAATGCAAACCCAGTCCATTAACTAAGTCCTATGTTGCGGTGCACGATTTGTGATTTATGTTTAAACGCTAGAATTCAGTCAACAGTGAGCATATTTTAGGGATGCAGACACCCCAGATTAAAATGTCGAATAATGTGAATAACGAACAAGGGGAAGATTAAATTATCTCCAAAATCTGGTTTTATTTCCATCGTTTACATTTTCAAAATAACACTAAAGTAAAAAAGGCCGGACCAAAGGTTTGGGCACACTGCAGAATTAGGGCCTCGTAGACCCTCCGATATGGCATGTATCACAGCTTTAAACACTTTTCTAGGCAGCCAAGAGTCTTTCAGTTCTAGTTTGGGATTTTAATCCTTTCTTTCTCTAAAATGTTTTCCAGAGCAGAGAGATTTCTGGCCGGTTTGTTATGCACAGCTCTTTGGAGGTTCATCCACAGATCTTCAAGTATTTTTTAAGTCAGGAGACTGTGAAGGGCACGGCCAAACCTTCAGAGTGCACCTCAATCATCCTGGATTTTGAACAGATGGTGTCTCATTATTCCTCATTATTCCTCGAGGTTTGTCTAAATGTTATGCCTAAAACTTTTGCACCCCTCTGTAGAACATTTTAGCCAGTTTGGAGAAGAAGGGGCACAGAATTTCATGAAAAGAAAATCTGTCCAGCTGTTCAACCTGGGGGTGGATCCATCATACTTTTCGGTTGTATTGCAGCCTGTGGCATAGGGAACATTTCTTAGGTAGAATGAAGAATGGATAAAATTAATTTCCAACAAATTTTCAAGGAAAATGTAACACCATCTGTGAAAAGGCTTCTAAAATGGGTAATGATCGTAAACACAGCTCAAAATCCACAATGGACTACATCAAGAGGTGCAGTCTGAAGGTCATAGTATGGTCAACATCAGCCCTATGAGGCAACTCCTGTTGTGATATTGGGCTATACAAAACCATTGATTGATTGATTGATTGAAGGTCTGTGGAAAAACCTCCAAAAAGCAGTGTGTGACAAAGAGCCAAGAAACCTCTTAGTTCTGGAAGACTTTTTAAAAGGAAAGGGCTAAAATCCCTCAAACTTGAACTCCCCATCTTACCTTTAAGCCTGAGCCTGCTCCCTGATGAACTCCTCCAAAACGCTGATGATGCTGCAGGCCTCAGTGCTGTCGCTGTGCTCCGCCCGTGCGTTCTGCAGCAACACGTCTCCGTTCCCACAGCCCTGAAGGAACTGGCAGCAGCGGAACAGGGCGTAGTGGCTCATCTCCGCCTGACGCACGAACCTCTTCAGGCTGTTCATGTCCTGGATGGCCTGAGATTAAGGTAAGGAGAAACACATTTACAGCACACGGCAAAAGAGTCAAAAGCACAAGCATAAAACATGATGAAGTGAAGCGCTACAATTAAAAGCACTATCACCATTTACACAATTTAAGAAAGACCAAGTACTGTTAAATAACTGGTGCCAAAAAATAAAAGGTACCCAGACCTATTAGTGACGCATATAGTGTTATTCAATACAATAACTATAACTGATCCATCATTGTACTCTTTTACCAAATGTTTCACAGTGGGTACCTTTAACTTGAAATTTTCTAGAATTTGTCGAAGCAGGAAAGGGTTGCATCGCTCTGCCGCATTTAGAAACGCCTGAATCCAATCGTCACAGAATCGATTGCTGACTAAAGGACAGAAAGCAATTATTAGATTTGCATTTGTTTGTACTTGTAGTTGAAGTTAAGAGTCAGTACCTGTGTTGTTCAGGGTGGGAGGGCTGGTAGCACAGTCTATGATGAGGTCGGAGAGCGAATCTTCAGAAATGGCCTTACACAAAGACGCCGCTGTGGTGTCCTGTTGGGACAAACCCTGGAGACTGGCGGCTTTGATGAACCTAATAGCCAGAATGTTTCTTGTAAACATGTAGCATGGCTTGGATTAATAATCTGAATCTTACCTAGAAACATCCGCTTTTGTCCGCTCATCTGAATTTATTACTTCTACAGGTGTATGACTCAAAGCCTGCATGTACAATACACTTTGAAATAAATGGAAATCCACTAAAATCAAGTGTTTTTATAAAATCAACTTACAGCATGTAGTAAGAAGCTTATTTCAGTCTGAACCAGTTGCACAACCCGATGAATATGCATCACAGACTCCTCGTACCAGAGGCTCAGGTAGGGTCGCACCTCTGTCTCCAGATTTTGCAGCTGTCAAAAAGAACAAACAAGACTGAAAGTGTTGTCAGCCAAAGATCTGTATGATGATTTTGTATGCATTTACCTCTGGAGTCTGCAGGCTGCCGTGTAGGCCTTGGACATATTTGTCCAGCTCAAGTCTAAATGTAACTTTAGTGAAGGAAATTGATAAGAGTTTGCTGTGAAAGTTATATTTCGTGTACCTACTATAATAGTGTGTGCTCTGGGTAAACCCTAAATTAAATAAGCTGGAGTTGGCATTTACAATAGTTAGTTTTCTCTTGATTTATAACACATGCATAATGTGGATTAAATATTATTGACCTTAACAGTCAACAAAGTTATTGCACATTACATCGGGAAACATATAGTGCATCTCAAGCATATACCCAAACTAATACCAGATGTTGCAAGGATATAAGTTAAGACCCTTCTCAGAGCCGCCCATAAAGCAGATGACGTATCCATTGCCATCAGAATCAGGCTGTTCAGGGGATCTTTCCTGCTCCAGTAGACAACAGTAGCAGCCCACTGCCTGCTCAGGAATGCTGTGCAAAAAATGAATGGCTCACTTAATAATAATAATAATAATAATAATAAGAACTAGAGTAAGTCTAATGTATGTCACTAATTAATAAATTCAAATAATACCTGAGCTCCACTGTGGCTATATTTCCCATCCCTCCCAGCAACGCCCCTTTGCTCAACCTCCTTGAAATGTAGGTCCTCAGCTCTGGCTCAGCCTCTTCTGGCAGGCTGCTGTCTATGAGCGTCAAACTGTGGAGTAGAGAGGAGACTAAGGACACAGTAATAAGACAAATTGATGGAGAAGATGAAGAGAAGATGAAGTGAAGATGAAGTGAAGATGTCAGTCATGACAATGGAGAGAAATAACTGTAAGCCACATCCACCACAACGTCAACCACAATCAAAGACAGAGCTTCATCAGCCAAAAGAAGTAGAAGTCATGGGGACAAGAGCACAGCAACACAGATCTGCAAAAGATTTTGCCGTATAATTCAGCCACACAGCAATGTCAAATCAAAACAAAAATCATAAACAAAAGAAAACTGACTCCATGGTGACTTGTTGATTTCCAACTGCAGCTCATGGATGCACACCAATGAAAGTCAAAGAGAAAACAACCACGAAGGCATGATAATGACGCCTCGTTACCTAAAGTCATCATGACTGGTTGTAGAGTCTGTTCTTCGCTGATTCCATGTCACATTTTCCCCAGTAGCCTCAGATCTAAGACAATTGACAGTTTACTCATCCCCCGTTTTTAAAGAGGCTTCTCAAAGTTAGTAGGTTTAGTATCAGCCAGAGGTCAACCTCATAAGCCGACAACATAAAAAGCAGTGATTCCCAACCTTGGGATCAGGACCCAAAACATCAATGAGCTTCTGAAAAAGGTGGTTGATAGAATTGTTATGAAGTGATTTTTACGTGTATTAGTGTTTGTACACTCAAATCTTATTAACAAATACAGTATGGCAGGTTGGGAAAGGGTGTTAGGGTCACTGACGTGCCCAGTGGCAGAGGCGTGTCTAGGGGTGGCCACTGGGGTTGCGCAGACGACCCTTGCAATCTGGCTGACCACCCCTAACATGTATTGGGGTTCAGTAGCAATTTCAAATTAATTTTACTAGTAAATTTTAGCCAAAGATGGGCAAGTATGTGGTTGATAATCCAGGGGACACGCCCCTATCCCAGGGCTAGATTAGGGGTCACTGGGAGAGAAAGGTTGGGAACCACAGCAGGAAAGGAAAAGCAACTACAGATACATTATATTTCTGCAATATAAGCCAATAAATAAAAAAACGTACAATATTTTGCTCAGCAGCCTAGATTCAAGGCACGTTACAACAGCAAACGCTTGTTGACATGTCATAGCCTTCAGTTACATGTACATAACGTTACCTTGTGCCCTGGTAGAGATAGATGGTATAATAGCAGTTCAGATGGGTTTTCTGACTGTATCCTGGGATTTCCTCGCTGTCAAAGTCGTCTCTCTCCTCCACATCAATCGAGTCCTGGACGAAGGACGACGTTTGTGAAGTAAACATGATTCTGCGGAGGCTCGAGTCAGTCCAAATGCAGAAATACAGCAAGCACACAGTAATCTGTAGCAACTAACGATGGTGTATGTCTTCCTGTTTTCAACGATGGTTTATGCTTTGTTAGTGTTTTATTCCGAAAGCCCAGTAAACAGCAACATGTAAACTGAGCGCTGTTTACGTTTTAATGCCAAATGCGCATGCGCAGAAACCTCAGTGTTCACTCAAAAAACACCGGGTAGTCACGCAAATGTTGATTGGTTCCTCTCATGTTTCCAACAAAATAATTCAAACATGCTTTTAATGGTCACAGTTTCCAAACTTTTCCATTTCCAGTGTGCGAATAGCCTACATGTGGGTGACAAGTGACTCACATGACAGGCTCATGTCAAGGTCTTGCCCACCTCTGTGTAAATGTGTTTGTGTGATCAGATAGAACAGAACAAATGCAAGTTTTATTTTCAAACAAGACTTTAATTTTAAACCCACAACAAAAGGCTTTTGTTTCTTTTTAAATTGTCAAATAGTCCTGACTGGTCAACCTGACCAGCAGGTTTTTGGAGGTAGGGGAAACCGTAGCACTCGGAGGAAACCTGGCTGGCTGCCTTCAGTCTTCTCTGATCCTCTGAAACGGTGCAGCGCCTCCTTGGTTTGTCTCCGTTTCAGAGCGTGGTGTCTTGCACTGATCAGCTCCTCCACCTCCTCCTTCCTCTTCCCAAGGCCGGATTTATGGAGGGGCTTACAGGGGCTAAGCAGGCTGAAGGGCCCATGGGCAGAAGGAGAAAAGAAGAGAGTTCCCTCTCTTTGCATACTCCCTCACATGTAAGGCTTAATCATATGACTTTGTACCCGAGACTAAACCAAGATTAAACCAGGTCTAAACAAGGTCTGAGGCATTTTCATCGAGTTGACACTGGGATAAAATATGTACCTATTGGTCTGTTAAAATTGCATGAGAATGCACCAAATTGCACCATTAAAATAAAAAATAAAATAATCCTTTATTGATCTCAAATAAAAAGCTAAAAAAAATAAAAAGCATCTTATGTAAAAGCAGAAATCTTAAAGGGGTGGAAATATAACAATAAGGAAATAAGAATAAATAAAAATAGAATAAATAGGATAACAGACTATAAAAGAATATCGAGGTGCAAAGTTTACGGTCCTGGTGCAGGTTGTCAATAAGTAACGCTGGTACAGGGAATAAAGTGGCGCTGATACAGAGATTAGTGCACGTAGTTTTGCAAAGGGGGGTTATTGCACATGTTACTTTAGAGTCTTGTGTCTGACTTAGTACTATGTTTAAGAAGTTACTTCGCATGTTCAAATTTAAACATTTTATGAATTTATCCTTTCATTGTTGAGAGAGAAATCAGACAGACATACAAGTATATGGGGGGCCCTGAAAAAACATTATCCCCGGGGCCCATTTGACTTAAATCCGGCCCCACCTCTTCGTCCTGCGCAGCTCCTTCCGCTCCACAACAGTTTTCTACCATCTTCTTAAGAGCTTAGCAGTTCATCCGTTTTATTCTCCAGTGAACATCTATTAGCCAGAATAGCGGGCAAGTGTGGCTTAGCTGTGAGTATCGCCCGGAAAAACAATCTCATTCTATAGAGATATTTTTTCTTATCCACAAGATAAATTGTAGCTCAATGAGAAGTCTCTAATTGTTACAAATCTACCCAACAATTGGCATTGCATATGTGGTGCTTGGCCAATCCTCCACCCAAAATGATCATCCCAGATATTTTAGCAGTGAGAGCCAGTTTGTTAATCTCATATATATATATATATATATATATATATATATAAAAAAACATTAAATGAGTAAAACAAAGATGTATTACCATTTTTATTTTCAAAGTGTCAAAAAGTACCTTCAACAATATCAATGATCAAGCCAGGGTGCTTAATTGAAAACATGAACAGAGTGTCTCCAATGGCACCGTCTGTCAACGCAGGACTGAAGACCGGGATGTTTTTCTGCGAAAGGCACAAACACTTAAAGCTAATTGTATTTCCAAATGTAGATTTAAATGTTTACATTACCTTATAAGCCCAGTAGTAGACTGACTCAGGGTTGTTCATCTAAAGTGATTCATCGTCTGGGCAAAGAGATTGAGTCCAACAAACGCCCTGCGGAAACAAAAAACCTTAAAATTATCTTCCAGCACATTTGGACATGTGCAACAGCCTACAATAAGTTAAATTAAACAATTGTTAGGGGAGTATTAATTCTTATAGAAAAAAACAAACTTATCTGCATGTTATGCTCAAGAAGCATCTGTTCCCAAATAGGCATCATCCAGTTCATGTTTTTTATAGTGGGGGTTTTGGCATGAGGTTACCAATCCTGTCAAAAATTACTCCACAGTAAAAGCCTTTTCTTATATTCAAAGAATTAATAGCAGACAGTGATAATTTACATTAAAAATTTACTTTCTTTCAAGTATAAATAAGAAAATTAGAATTTCATACCATTGCTCTAATTTACATTCATTGCCCATTATACCAAAAAGTACAGCCAAAAGAATAAATGTGAACATTGAGTACCAGACTTGAACATAAAATAAGAGGTATGATGAAAACCTCCCAAACCCACTACAGTATAACCTGTGGTTCCCAACCTTTTTTCCTTTAAGTCATATTTGATGATTTTAGACCATTTATTTTGCTCAAATACTATCATTTATGACCTGACCCTCTGACCAGGCAAAGCTCTGGGCACCTCCTGTAGTCCCAGCCGCCCCCCAGGTTGGGACAAGGGAACCATTTACAGTTTCAACTGCAGGGCAAAAAAACTGAGACTGAGACAAAGTACATGGATTTGTTGATTTTTACCAAATTTGGCAGATTATGCAAATTTGCATAATGATGTACAATGTTTTGTATCTCTGATTAGGCTGATTCCTACTGCTGCCCACCCATTTCTACATTATTAAAAGAGGCAGCAGCATTTTAGCACTTATATCATACTGAGAGTAGACATACCATTTGATGTTGTGCGAGGTAGCGGATGCGGTCTGATCCCGCAGCTGATCATGGAGGTATAACCCAAAAAGATGGTGCAGCCCATGAGAGAGGAGCACTTTGGTTTCCTTCACTTAAGAAATTTTTTCCCCACTGGTTCTTTCCGTTTTTGTATCTGCACACACACAAACAATTCAATCACAATTCTCTGCGACCAATTTTATTTGTAAACAATCTTACCATTTTTTGGATCTGCTCTGTTAGGGTTGGGCCATATCGTATCGCATATCGTTATCGTGATATGTTTTGATATCGTTGTAATTTTTTATATCGTTGTGGACACAATATAATTTATGTTACGCTCTGCTCCATCAGTGCAGCATAAACGGTGACTGTAGAACACGGGGACACGTGCTGAAAAAGTAAAATGAAAAGAAGGATGTAAACTGCTTGAGTAGATCATATTTGCGAGACAATTATGCCGTAAAAAAAAGAAAAGAATCAAATATCACTGAATGAATCTTCCCAATAGGCGTGAGGCTGGGATTTTGAAGTAATTCATCCATTGTCAATTATATCGTCAAATATATCGTTATCGTGATATTTATTTTTTCATATCATATATATTTTAGGCCATATCGCCCAGCCCTACTCTATGTCCAATCCCACATTGGTCGTCTGGTCTGGAAGCCTGTGTGGATGTAGGAGCGCAGCAGATCTTTGTAGTGGACACCTTGGTTAAAGTCATAGCCTTTAACCTGTGGGGGGGGGGGGGGGGGGGGGGGGGGGGAATTACTGCAAAAATACCAACGGTAAAGTGAATACAGACTGAGGGCCGACTTACCTGACACACAGTTCAGATGTGCTGCGTCTTACTGCAAAGCGCGGTTAATGTGGCAATTTGAGAGGGATGTCGATCAAGATCTAGAGCCAGTTTCACTTCCTCCACACCAACCATATGTTAGGGGCCAAAATTAAGGCTCATAACTGCTTCTGATCACAGCAATTTCATTAAAAGTCTAATGCAAGTGTATACAACAGAATTACGACAAAGTTAGAAACGTCAGTTCAGCTTTAGCACTTGTCCATATTAAGTCATAACATAAAAAAAAAAAAAAAAAAAAGCCTGCCAGACACTCATTTCTGTTCAAAAGGACAGTCACCCATCACCCCCACGCACTCTTCCAAAACATTAAAGGCCGCCGATACACCGTTTTCTGCTCTTTCGTCTGCTTTAAATCATTTGGAAAATATGAAATCCCTAAAACCGGAGCAAGAAACAGCGTTCCTCGTAAAAAAGGACGTTTTTTGGAAATGCTTTCTGCCGCTTGTTACTGCCACGTATCTAGCGTTGCTTTAATTGGTTGATGCCGTCTTTCAATCACGCCCACCGGGAAATTGTTGAGATCATTCTCCCATGTCTTAGAAATATCTATAAGGCATGTCGTTTGGCAGGCCAGGCAACACAAAACATCCTTGAGACACTACTGCAGACTTAAGTGTGTCCTGAATTAAAGGCCTTAATGGAATTAGTTTCCACAATATAGCCTAGTTGGGACTGAATAATTTGTCTCCAAAATTGTAAACAAAAAATAAAAACGAAATTTGTTCAAAGCAAATTTATTATCTCTTTGGATCGTTTGCATCGGAAAGGTCAGAGTGCATCATTCATCGAGGTGGTTATATTGTATACTGGAGTTATAAGGACGTCACTGGGATCTGGTGTAGTTTCATTTTCCTGGACGTGCACAACTTGTGGAACCAGCTTCTCACTGAATTCCAAGTCATTTGTAGCTTCTACTAAAGTGTTATTTTCATAAACATAATCTGGAAATAATTACAATTATTAAAATGTCAAAACCACAGGAAAATGTTGTCCAATTTACCCAAACCATTGATCGTCTCATCAGGAGGAAAGTCTCTCTCAGTCTCCGTGACGTTCTCCTCTGAACTGAGAAACTCGTCGGGAACAAAACCTTCAAGGACAATTATAATAAAACATGGACTAAAAACAGATTAAGATAATATCAAAACCAACCAGTGACATTCGCAAGCAAGCCTTCAGATTCAACTTCATAGTCAGTCAAGCCTTTGAGAAAAAGAAAGTCATTTATAGATTTAATTTACCTACAGGTAGTGATTAATGGTTAAACACCTGTTTTTTGGTGAAGTCCACTTCGCCAGACGCTGCCATATGTGGGAGGATCCAATTCCGGCTCAGTTGTTTGCTCCGTTGGCAAAACTACAATAGGACCAACTTTGGCTTTGTCAATTTCTGAAACTAGTATGAAACAAGTCTGAGCACACATTGACATCTAATGGCACAAAAAAGGTCTTGGAACAAAAATAGTGTTGGGTTTAGTGCCTTGCTCGTCTTTGGTCTTTAATCCACTTCTCCATAAAGGTTCAGGGATCTCCGGCCCTTCGAACCCTCGAGGTCTGAATTGGCTAACGAGTTTGTCTTTGATGTGGCCCTCTTCATTTTGGGTTTGACAGTGCCCACACAAGTAGTCGTTACCGTCAGCTGAGCGCCACCTAAATTTGGGTTAGATAGAAAAACAACAAGGCATGCAAAAAGTGAAACACTTAATCTAGCAGTGGTTTTCAGCTGAATACCAGTTAAAGTTATGATAACTCTGCAGTTTGACATTGGATACATCAAGCAGCATTCACTCAAGTCAAAGAATCGACTAACACAATTAAACTTACTAGGACCACAACACAACCTCTAAAATGGTTGCAAGTTACTCTGTTATGGCAGATTCATGTGGATCTTCCCTTTTCATTTAAGAGCTTTCCTGAAATTGTACTTGGAAACAATTAAAGCAGTCACATTAAACCCTGACCATACTAGACTAGCAGCGGGACCCGTTGAGCATGTTACGCAGCAACATAAGTGAATACGTTCAAGTCAAGACTTACCTTCCATTAACAAAAGTGCATGCTTTATTAGGGGCATCTGCATCATGTACTGGTACGGCAGTCACGTGACATGTGATGTAGAGCTGCCAAAGTAAAAGGCAAATATTACAGTTAATGGAGGCATTCAGGGCCTGACATAAGTCTACAAACCAAAACGTTAATTCTGGTACACGTTTCTTAAGCGAGAGATAGAATTATAATTATGAGTTATAAGCCAGAACTAAATCATGGTACTTAGAAATTTAAAAAAAATGACCCATTGATGTGAAAATGTACACAAATCCTGCAAAGGCTACTCTTGAAGCAGTCCAAGTGTTAGAAAAATGTTAATGTAACTATTGCTCAAGTTTATGGCCCGAGTTTGAGTGAGGGCACTTTTATGGCTGACCGGACGACATTGAGCCACTCTAATCAGAGCATCCTGTGAACATTACGTGACAGAGCAGCTGAAACCACTGACAGAGGGGGAGAACTTTGGTTGCGTCTGTATTGTGCATGTAATACTCAAATGGAGATCTGTTTGTTAAATGTTATGTTCTTACCAGCGCAACTTTATGATTGATGAACTAAAAATGATCCTTACACAAGGAAGAGCAAACCCAACATTTCAGGATACAACTTAGCAGTTTTGCAGGATTATTGGTGTGCAAAATACTGGGCTTCAAGGTCCCGCACACTGGTAAATTTTTGGTAATCCACATCATAGACCTGTTGTGCATATGATAATGTAGTGTGAGCCGAATGACGGCACTCAAGTTTGTGCAACAAGAGATGAAAGGCAGAAAGAAAAAATTGTACAGTCTTGACAGTAAATCCTCAATGTCAAAACAATTGGTCTGCATTGGAGGAAGATCTGCGTGGCCACCTTTCGGCAGCCTTTTCAAAAATAAAGCTTACTCACCTCCGCTCTATCCTCATTATGAAATCGGAACGCACCGAGAACCAAGTGGAGTTTATCATCCTGGACCCTTGACAAAAACTGGGAACTTGAATGAGGAAGTTGGGAGTCAAGCAAGCACCTGTAAAAAGGCAAGTCCCAGATTAGCTCCAAAACACACAATTTGGCAAAATCCAGCAAGTGCTTACCCATCTTCAATAAAGACAAATCTGGGTAAGGAGTGCTCATCTGGAGTGATCGTGGCCACACAAGTGCTAAGAAAGACCCTCAGACCAACGTGACGTCCCCTTCTGACGGAAGCCTCGATGTTGACGTCCTCGCCAAGGAAAAACACATTGGAGCTCCTTTTGTAAACCCAGTCAGCTGCACAGAAGTACAACACTCAGTGCACAGGAGAATTTAGAACAGGCACAATATGAACTGGACTTACGGGTCATGATCCTCAAATCAAAATACAACTTTTCGCCAGCAGCAACAGTCGAAACAAAAGGAACCCAGGTAGGAGAGAGAGCGGGGCTGGACAAACTGTACTTCCTGGAGACCGAAAACACATTAAACATTCAGGAGGTGACACTTCGAACGGTTAAAAAAACTCACCTCATATAGTGGCACTCTACTGGAATGACAGCTTCCTCCATCCTGACCACACCACCTATTGAGGGCTCTGGTGAGTAGATGAGCAGGTTTGTGTAGACTAGGGAGTCCTGTGTCATCTGAAAGTAAAAATTATATATTACCCCCATCGAAAGGATGCAAGAATTGAGCCTAATGGTTTTGGAGCCTATATTGTGTGACCTGCTGCAGTCTCTGTATATATGATGGCGGTTACAAGACAACTTTTAATTTCTGAGGTCTGTGTCCCACCATAATCTCACACTTTACTACATTGTGAGGTGGTCTCCCAATCTCAAATGGTTGGGATTGGCCCAGTCATAAAGCCATTTTATTTACCCAGTGTTTAGTGCCACAGTCCAGCAGCCCCACGGTGATTCTGTGCTCCTCACTGGAGGACGCTGTGGCTCTGCAGCGCTCATCATCGGTGTCCACTCCCAGCCGCACATCACTGCTCCTGACCGGGGCGCCCACTCCGAACAGGTCGGCCCGGATCACGATCTCCAGGGAGTCCGGGCGGCAGCTCACGGCCACAGAGTTGATCTGCTCTCGCTCCTCGTCAGCTCCTGCCTCTCGGCCCTGCGTGGTGACCTGGCCTCCAGATGGCTGAGGCCTCGGAGCCCACGCTTGTCGTTTTGACGGGAATGCGGGAGCGACGACATGGAGCTCGGTCAGCAAAACGGCAAAAATAACCACAGCGTACAACTTCTCCATTGAAAAGATTAACCCGGTCCACGCTACGGACAGAGAAGAGGCTGATACACAGCTGCGAGGCCACTGACGCTTTAAGGCGAGTGCGCAGCTGGGCCCACTTTACACTGATTGGCCTCTGTCTCGCGCGGGATAAACACAATATTTGGGTCAGATGTTGTTGGCACCTTTTATTAGTCGATTACAGTTCATATTGTTTGGAGCATTTTAGCCCCCCAAACTACCATCTCATTTATCCCCGCTAAGTCATTTATTTTACATAGGCTAAAAGTATGCAGGGGTGGAAATAAAAAAAGTAGCCTAAAACACAGAAGTACACATTTGAGGAGCTGCTGAATTTAGTTAAAGGCACACTGCGTAACATTTTTTATTATACAGTACAAAACATGCTCCCAATGCCATTACTGCAGTGGGCAATCAAAGAATAGATTTGAATAAGGACCTAACCTGTTTGAATCTCACATTCTTCTGACTTTAGTCACATCTCCATGGAGCTGGAGACGTACCCACTCCCGGTAAAGTTACTGTCATGTCTTAGGAGAGGTGAGCCGATGTTTGTTTGTTCATTTAGGTATTTTTCAATGATAAAAATATCTGTCATAAAATAAATACTTGTATTTCAATTTTATTTATTGGGTAAAATTCTAAACGGTGTGGCTTTTTATTTTTTATTTTTTACTTCGTTTTCATTGTAAATTATAAATTGTTAGTTGTGTCCAAGTGTATTCCCAATGTTCTTTAGATATCCCAAATTCTCACTCGCAACTTACAGGGTCATTGTCACTGTAAACTAAAGCAAACAAAAAGCCTAGCCTAGCTGCTTGTTGAGGTGTTCAGTGTATTTTTAAATATCAATTTTAACCATCTACTGAAGGGCAAGAAAACAATTTAATTGCATTATTAGAAAAAAATAAAAAAATAATAAAAAAAATACATGTAAGTACATGTTATGATGAATACTTTTAAGTTGATGTTCAACTACATCTTTGCGATTTTGGATAAAAAGTAAAAGTCTTTTTTAAACAGTTTTTAAACATGTATTATTTTAAATATTAATTTTTCAGCTACTTCAAGTTGCAGCAAAGTATTTCTTATCTGAAATATCTGATCAATGATCTAGTTACATTGTCTGATGAACGCAACTCTTATTCTTATTCATACTGTAAAGTACATTTGAAAGTGGATTTTTTAAAAGACTGACTTAAGTAGAATTTTTATGAAACTTGCTAGTCCTGTATCTGTATTTAAAAAAACTTTGGCATTGTACCTCTGCTTAAAGGAGGAAACAGTTTTAGCAACAGACGAGAGGAAGTGCAGAGGAAATATGATGTGGGTGTCTTGATTGTAACTGCTTTTCTTACCACTATGAGGTATAGCTTGTAAAAATAAATAATGAGAAAGAAACGTTACTGAGCAGGAAATGGGAGGGGTAGCTTATGTCTAGTCTTGTATCCACAGTTGTGTCTCATAGCATGTGTTCAGACGATTGAAGATGGCATTGGTATTATTTCTTATTGTCATTCAAATGTATAAAGGTAAGGAGAAAAGAGCATGGATGTAGTCTACTATAGGCAATTTGTCAATGTGTTCCTCTGATGAATTTGATCAACTAAAGTCAGAAATGTGAGATACTGTGCATGTTAAGAATGTGGGTGAAAAACTCCAGTTTCACTGTGTTGCATTTCAGGGAGTGCAGAGCTCGTCTTCTCACGTGCGGCTGAGGGCCAGTCTGTAGAGCTGTCCTGTCCCATCACTGAGCAGAGCCTGTCCCATCTTCACCTGTACCTCCGTGGGACACACACCCAGACCACCCTGCTGTCTTTGACCAGGGGTGCTGCTCCCAGAGTGAACCCCAAACACAGGCTGAGGCTGACCGGGGGGCTCCGCTCGGCTCGAGTCAATGTCACTCTTCTGCACTTGGAGCCGAGCGACTCTGGACTGTACGTGTGGGAGATGACGGAGAACAATGGCTCTAAGCACATCACCTCGGACCAAAGGCTCTTCTTGTTGGTTGAATCAACAGGTATGTGATTAATTCATACATGAAGAGAAGACAGGATATGAAGAAAAACATGTCATGCAATAACCGCATTGACATCATACAATAAATTATTAATAATTATTCTCTTGTTAAAAGTTGTGTTTTAAAGACATATCTTCCTATTCATATTCACCAAGCACCATCTCAGGTCAAAAACAAACGTATTGGGCTCAAAGCAGTCAGACTTTAGGCAGGACACACACATGGCTATGCAGGTTCTATGCAGTGTTAATTTCGTCGACTAAAATATTTAGTCTTAATTTTAAAAATTGGACTAAAACTAAATTTAAAGTTTTTCATGAGACTAAAACTATGACTAAAATGTCCAGATATTTTAGTCGACTAAAATAAGACTAAATAAAAATGGAAAGGAGAGACTAAAATCATCCAAACTTCTATTGACAGTCTAAAAGAGCCTCATATCATGTAACTTCACTGCCAAAGGAACAGCTCTGAGCTTTGTTCATGAGGGAGCAGCTCCATGAAGCAGAGGATTAAATATGATTATAATGAATATTATTAATACAAAGTCGACTAAATGTGTCTTAAATTTAGTCGACTAAATTGACTTGCAATTTTAGTCGACTAAATCGCGACTAAAATTTAAGGTATTTTTTTGACTAAATCTCGAATTAAAATTGAACTACATTTTCGTCAAAAGACTGAGACTAAAACTAAATTAAAATATCTTGTCAAAATTAACACTGGTTCTATGTAACAGCCAAGATGTATTTGGAAAAAGCTCCATAGTTCATGTCAGCATATGTTTTGGTGCATGTCATAATGAGGAGTAAATGTGTATGTTATGAAGTGTAGATAAGTCAGACGTTATTGTAAATAATGCCCTACTATACTATGCTGTTAACCTTTTCTTTTTAGATTGTTTATTAACTGATGTAACTGGTAAAAGCTTGTGCTGCACCTAAGTCAGTTTGTTTTATTGCTTTGCAGAAAAGTTGTGCCTGTGCTCATCTCTTTACCCACCATTATTGTTCACAATCTCTGCAGCTGCAGGACTTATTCTGGTCATCTTTAGCTGGATTGGGATAACTAATTGTGTAAGTAAATTGCATTTCAAATACAGAGGTTTCAACATTATTATTAGAATGATGTGGCAGGTTTTTTTTGCCAGATGGTCCTGGAGTCTGTATCAACCACTCAGACTCAGTCTCTGAAGTAGGCAATGTAGATCACGTGCATTGCTCATGAACACGTCAATATGGTTGATGGGCAGACAGGGGCGTAACACCAAATCCTAGGCCCCCCAATTCACATTTAATATTGTATGTTTTTTAACCACATATGGTTTACTTTGACAGTGCAGTTAATTTATTTTCTATTATAACTTTATTACATATAGTCTAACCAGGCTTCATATACAAACACATACACATACAGATTTGTCCTCGATACTTAGTTCATAGTTAGTTAGTTAGTTAGTTTATTTATTATGTATTCAATGTTTGACTTGAAATTGCATCTGATTTGGCTCATGGTGTGCTTGTGTGGTGTGTCTCTGGGGAGGTGGGTGGGAGAGTGTGAATGGGACGATGTGTTTGTATTTGTGGGAGGAGGTGGGTGTGAGAGACAGTTTTTAAATCTGTAAAGCATTTTGTTACATGAAATGTATGAAAAGCGCTATATAAATAAAGATTGATTGATGTTACAGAAATTTGAATTACCTGTAATCCTGTAGTGATATAGATATTTAAATTGGTGGTGGAATATTCTACTTTCATTGGGCCAATTGAAATTGTGAGTTTTAGATAAAATATATAATGATTATTAGCATACCACATTAAACCGGAGGGCTCCACCAGGGACATAGGATATTTGTGCTGGGAATTACACCTTTGTGACTTTAAAATAGGCATTCAAATGCCATTTTATGGCACTATATGTTGTCTCTGTGGCCCACAGGCATGAACAAAAAAGCCTGATTTAGTCTCTCACCATATCTGAAGCCTACCTTTAAGTGTATTGTCAGTAAATTCTTGTTCTAAAAAGTTACGCTGGAATAGGCTAAATGGCACGAGCCCTCGACCTTTTCACTAGAATTATTTATATTTATAATGCGAGTCTCCAAATGCGCGCGGCTAATTAGCATAGTTTATTTGGCGAAAATAGCGTGAGAGACCTGTGGCGTTTGTCACTGTGGCCTGATGGCTTTCAATTAAAATAAATATAAGGAAAGAGAAACTTTAGAGGTAAAAACGAGGAGAGGAGGAGCTCTGGCTCTGGCTCTGGCTCTTTCTCTGACTATGCACCTTCCACTTCTCAGCGCGCGGTGCTGAACACCTGAACCATTTGGCACATTATTAAAGGGGTTTCAGTGCCCTGAGATTCATCCATCATTAAGTGCAAAATTCCGTCTAGCAACCAATGGCCGCTGACTGCTCTGCTTTTTGACTACGACACTGGAGGCCGCCATTGCTCCACCTTTGCTGTAGTACCTCCATATGACCGCTATTCCCCCATTGGAATGCATTGGACTTTAGACACGTTAAAAACAAGTTAATGCCCGGTGCCTAATGGTTTAGAAGTGGCTAGAGCTACATATTCCTCCTGTGATTACGCTGGGTTAAAAACAATATGGGGCACCGGGCTGGTTATCGTAGTATACATTTAAGAAATCTTGCATAATTCATGAGGGCCTGACTTTGATTGACAGGCAGTTTACGTCCATCGGCTAGAATGGGCGCGATTACAACAGAAATACACGCCCATTACACGCCCCGCGAGGGCCAAGCAGGGCCGGGTCTACAGTCAAGATCCCGCCCTTATGCCCTTTTTAGGAACATGCTTTGTCAGAGCTGGAGAGGAGGAGCCTGTAAATCCGCCATGATTTCCCCCACGAACGTGGTCATTTTGGTAAACGGGGAGGAGTGAGGAGGAGCTGTCTATTCTTTTTTACAGTCTATGCTAGCAACCAAATGTATTTCAGCCCCGTTGAGTTCAATTCTTACATCAATTATGAGGAAATTTAGAACGTACAAAACAGAACGCTTTTTGCAGCACGTTTGAGGGCCCCTACCCTGCTCTGGGCCCTGGGTACTCAGTACCCTTTACCGCCCATGTGGGCAGATACTGTATTAATCTCACTGCAACACAAACAGCTTATTAAATAGACAATATGTATTGGTATGTCTGTCATCCCGAACAATATTATTTTAGAGACAATCTAATCTTCATCCTGTTTAGGACCAAAAAGAAAAACCTTTATGGCCTTTTATGGGGTGACAGTGGTAGAAGGTAGAAAGCGCTATATAAATTGATTTCAAACTAAATGAACCCTAGAAACACTACACAAAAACTAGATGCACTGATGAACGTGTTACCAATAATTAATATTGTTTATGTGTTGTATTACTTAGGTTAAGTCCAAACAGCATGAACGTCAGCCTTCTTCTCCTATCTATGTGGAAATGAGCAGGAAGGAGCAGACTGTGGCCCAGGATGTCCCTGAGACCTCTTCACACCTGGAGGAAGCCCGGTTTCCTGTGTATGCAAACCCAAACTACAGAGTGTCCCAGGACAACTACTACGCCTGCCCTAGACAGATGGGTTTCAAGGCAGGACTTTAGACTTCACTGCACTGTAAAGCAGCTGGACTGTAACTTGCTAAGATGTATCTCATTACTGTATGATGCCCATGAAAACAGGTGACATAACCCGACTTTGAACATGAATACAGTATAATAAATCCCAACACATATGTACTACGAAACACAAGCACATGTAGAACATATGAACGAAAAACCTATGCGCCCAGTGTGATGAGGAATCTATCATTCATCTGCAGTCTGGTTTAAGTGTGTCATCTATGACAGACACAACTCAGACAATGGGTCATTTGCTACAGAACATTTTTGGCATAAGTTTAAATACAAATAATAAACAAAGTTAAAATTTGAAACAATTTTATTTAGAATGAACAATATAAACTTGTGTATATATAGATTGTTTTTTCATAAACCCAGGCCACATAATAAAATTATGAATGGTAAAACCAGGGGTTCCCAAATTGTAAGTATATTTTAACTGATTTACTTCTACTAATGGCATTATTACAACTGGCAGTACTAGTAAATTTTTTAGTTTAATTAATCCAATCCAAATCCAATTTTAATCTTGCTTTATTGTATGCCCCTAGATCAGGGCATTTCCTTTTCGACCTGAAACAATCTGAGTAAACAGTACTTTTACAAAATCAAAACACACGTACATTATTCTGAGATACATTTTGAGAACCATTATACAGTATGACAATATACTTGTATCAGAAATATAAAGTAAAACTAAAAACAATAGATTTCTAAATATAATCAGCATTTACTCCTTAACTCGAATGTCAAAAGCAACCACTCCACTAAATGAGAAGCCCAAGTAGAACGTTACATTCTCATTTCCAAGTGGTAGGGAAGCAGAATATCGAGGGAATACCCTGATTGTGTTGTCTCCACACTTGGTAAATAACTCTCCATTTTCAGTCCAACCATCAACACGCTTCAACAACTGGGTAACTTCCCTCTTTTTCCAAACTTCTCCTTCCAACCATTGCTCTCTTCTCTTGGGACCTCTAGTTTGCTTATCAATCACACTTTTGTGGACTATCTTATTAAGACCCTTAGCCTTCCCAAAGTAGAAGTGGACCATTCCACGTTTTCTTGATATCTGTTGCTTTTTTTGTTTAAAGCATCTGAGGAGTTCATCTGTAGCGTCTAACAGGATCTTACTGTCAGTGGGACTGAGTTCACTGTCTGTTTCTGGCCAAAGGAGAAGGGAAACCAGATAAAGCTCAGTTACTGATGAAAAACGTCTTTTTTTCTTAATACAACTTTTGACAAGATCTTGAAGTTCCTTTAGAGAAGAAAGTTGTGATGATCCTGATTTGATACAGTAAAGAGCAATTTGGCAAAATATGTAGCGTGCAAGTTCTTCTGGATCAAGCTCTTTCAATTGTAAGTGTTCATACATGCTGAGAATTCTCTCCAGGTTTTCCGCAGATTTCCTTGTATCTTTATGATAGATCAGTGATAAGATTGATGTCACATTTCCTCCTCCAAGTTTGTAAGTCATCATCTGCCTTTGAAGTTGAGAGTTTTGAGAAGCTGGGACAATAGCATTGTCAGTTTGGGCATTGTTAACATCTATTGTATTACAAAAAAAGTTAGCATACTCTTCACTTTTCTTTGTGAGCCACTCTCGAGGCCTGTATATTTGTTCAGGACCACGTGTATCAAGCTCCTCATCTTCTTCACTAATGTCATTTTGAAAGTAACACAGATCCTCAGAAATGAGCTCAAGTGCTTGAAACAAACTGCTCTGCAAGCCTTTTAACAGTGGGTGAAACTTTTGCCAGGGTTTTTTGAGAGTTTCTGGGATGTAGTCCGTTAGCAGGTAGTTCATCAACTGCAATTTTCCAGCTTTGTTTGCAAAGATATCTACTTTAGATAGGAATTTCAACAGTCTGCAGCCCACATCCGCTTCCCCATAGTAAGAGCTGTTAAGGCTCACAGTCTCTTTCTTGGGTGCATTTTCAGCGGCTCTAAAAGCAATAATTGCTTTTTGTGCAATGCTTACAATTTCAATTGCTTTCTCAATTGATGGTTCTTCTTCAAGACTTTCATATAAGTGGCGGAACCATCGTCTATAAACTTGCCCTAATGTGTCAAGAACAAATGGATCATAAGGAAGACAGGACTTTGCCTCCTCAGCCCATTGACGAGCTTCTTCAAATCTCAGGTTAACATAAAGCAAACGAGCCAGCTGTTGTGCCACAATGCCATCTTTTCCCAGAGAATGATAAACATCAGTCATCAGCACAACAGCTTTCTGAAGCTCTTCTGTTTTTTTTATGTGCTCAATCAGAGGTGAAAAATCAGTATCTTTCAGATCTCCTCTACTCTTTTTATTACGTCTGATGAAGAGGGCCCTGAGGAACTTCAGAAACTCATCTCTACCAAACCTGTGATTAATCAGTACTTTGTCTGTGATGAGGTCCTTTGCTATTTCACTTTGTGGCAGGTCTTTGGACATTTGGTTCAAAAGTTCTTCAGCCACCAGCTTATGGATAATGCGTATGGAGGAGATGTGTGTTTTGACTTCTCTGAGATCTATGAAAAGTAGTTTCGCTTCTTCACTGAGGCTGTCTACAAACGCACGGTAATGAAGTTCATCTATGTAGGTGACAATTCCCAAAGAAGCCTCACAATGTGACACAGACATATAGGAGTTTTCCACATAACAGTTGAGAAGAGCCACAAATCTGATGAGGCGAGTGACTCGTGATGAACGATCAATTTTTGCAAGTGTATTTCTGACAAAATCCTCAATGTACTTTCTCTCAAACCCCTCACTCAGCAGCACAAAGGTGAGGATGTAGTTTGTGTCTTTTAATTCTAATGTCATTTTAAGTTCTTCCCTTTTCTTTTTAAACATGGGCTTTTCATTTTCTGACAGTTTATGGGTGACAGTCACAGTTTGTGATGGTGACATTCGACACATTGTTTCTGGGTCAGTTGATCTTGTGCAAATGAGCAGAATGAAGCACACAGCAGATGAAGTTATGTTTTTGGTAGTAATAACAGTTCTGAGTTCTCGTCTGAGATTATCTATGTAATCTGATTTTTGATCCTCCAAGAGCAAGAGCACAGGCAGACAGTGGTTCTGGTCCCTCTCCTCATGTTCTCTTAGTTTAACGGCATGATCACACACAGTAGTGATTTCCTTACAGTGCTTCACAACTGCACATCGGGCTTTGTTTTTCCATGTCCAGAGCAGTTGTCGTGCCACTGTGCTTCCTCCACTGCCAGGATGATGGTATATGTTTATGCTCTCGATGTCCCTGGCACAGTAAACTGTCCTCTCCAGGATGTCATTTGTCTCATTGTAGGCATCTCTTTTAATAATATCTCCATATTTGTGTTTGTCGGCAAGCCAAAGGTTCATCCAGTCAATCTTACCACCATGATAGAAATACTTCTCTTTTTGTTTGATTTCATCTTCGTCCATAACATCCAGGTTAGTGTTTTCACACTGGTCTACACTGATGATTTCTAAAGAGTGAAGCATTGCTTCATCAGATGACTTTAGGAAGCAAACTCCTCCGTTTGACACAGGTAATGTTCTGGTGGTTTGGTTTTTGGAAAGCTGGATACTTTGAACAGTGGCATCCACATGACTCAGAGGCATCGTGACACTGATGTTGTCGAGTGTTGATCTGTGACAAGAGACCTGAGCCAGATTAGACCATTTTTTGTAGTTTTCCTTTGACTCTGATAAAACCACTATAGATTCATGTCCATTCATTTCTTCATAAAACTCAGAAAAAGTCTCAACTAGTGGCTGCTCAACTTCAGACATCAGCAGAAAGAGCACAATAAAGGACTTTCTTGGCAAGAGTTCATTGCAGATAAAAGACACTGCTTTTTTAAGTTTCTTTTTTCTTGTCTTTATCCAAGTTTTTTCATCACAGGGTTCTTCTTTCTGATGAAAGTTGTTTCTGCCGTTGCAGAAAATCCAGCTGGTCTTTTCAAAAAGGCCAAGTTTCTTACTAATATCTAAAGAATTAGATTGCTCCTCATTTAAATAGTCATCAAGAAAATGAGGGGTCAAAGCTTTCTGTTTCCTGAAAACAGCGCATAATCCTGTTTCTAATGAGTCAGGGTCAAAGTCAAAAACACAAAACGTGTTCATGTTAACCAGGAAGGCTATGTTTTCAAGGTGTTGTGGGTGAAACTTGTTGGTCACAATAATGTAAAACAGAGAATCATCCATATGTTTTTTCCCCCCTGTTAAAAGGATTGAAATCTTTCTCTTCTGATCTTCTCTGAATTCAACAGTTGTGTGGTGTTTAGTGGACTCAGCCTCCTCTCTCTGCTGGTCTTTCTCTCGGAGATTTTGGATGAACAAAACCAGGTCATCAGTAATTTTAGGTGTTTGTGCTCCCACTCTGCAAAAGGGGGTTGTTATTTCTAATTTAATCTTTTTATCATTTTCTTGAAAATTAGGTATTTTAACAGAGTAAAATTTATTTTTTACAATACTGGCATTTGGAGCAACATCATACTCAACAACAAATGTTTTCCCTGTTGTGTCCTTTCCAATAACTTCAATGAACTTTGGGTTTTTTATGCATTTCCTTGCGTCACATTGTTCACTCGAGTCTTTGAAGCATTTCTCAATATAATCTAAGGCATCAACATAGTCCTCTCGGTTCTGGACATCTACTCCAATGATTTCTCCATGTTTGTGAGTCCCAGTCACTTTATCCATTACACCAAAATGAATGGTTCCATTGGATCTCATGTTCATGCAAGCACAGGCAAATCTCAAAACCTCTCTTGCAACTTTTACTTGTAGTCTTTTTGAATCAAGTTTTTGTGCTAGCTCTAGTGACTTGTACTCGTGGCATGGCACCAATAGATGTTCAATTCCTGTCTCTGGAGGAAGGAGACGGTGTTTGATGTATCTGAAGTCTTTTCCATCATCATCAAACTTACGGTATTCACTCAGACTAATGGTTTCTGTTGAAGCTGTGGCCTCACAGCTCGGTGTGGGGTTGTTGTGCTGCTCACCTGTGTTGGTGAGTATTTGGGGGTCACAGACCAAACTCTGTGCAGTGGTGGACTCTTCATGCACATCTTTACCATCTAAAACACTTTTGCTTTTTTCTTTGGGCTGTTGAGACTTTAAAAGCAGTTCTCTTTTACTAAAAAGGAGCTCAATTTGGCCACTTTTCATTCCAATTTTCTTTCTTAGAAAATCCTCACGTAGACTGATAAGGGCTGGGCCTGTAACCTCCTCATTCTTCAGTTTATCTATGTAGCACTCTTTTATTCCCACAAGTTTGAGCCAGGTGCCAACTTCCTCTTCTGTCCATGTTTCGAGAAGAATTTGGTTCTGGAATCCTACAAATATCAGACAGAAAACATTTAATCAAAACCAACACAAGATTACACTGAAGCAAATGTATACCCCAAAACTGATATTTCTCACAATTTCCTCACACATAATTCCCACTTAGTCAAAAAGCTTGCGTTAATAGCAGCTGTTTTTCAAAATAGAGTGACTTAATGTTGGACTTTGATAAAAAGTTTGCTTTACACAATCCAAATCCAATTTAACAGTTTTGTTTGAAATATACTGTAACAATTATTGCCTTTGTCTATTTACCTAATTTATTAGGATTAAAAATATTGTTGTCTATGGAGCTGGATTATTTAAAAATAATAACGAAGTGGGGGAGATGGCATTGTATATTTTTTATCTATTACAATGATGACAATGACAACATAATAACTCCCAAACAACTTAAATTTGTTTGTATGTCAAAGCATATCCTCTCAATTTTTGGAGGTGTGGGGAATTTACATAATTAATCATTATTTACACAGACAGAAAGCATAATGTTTAACTTAACCATATAAGGGATGGTTTATTTAGTGATCACTGTTCAACAAGAAACAAGTGTATAGCACAGGGTTGCAGTGAGCAGTGTGATGAATTACTTACCTATTTTAGAGGAGCTGTTTTCCATAGTCGTACAAGTTCTGGGGAAAAAAATTTGACAAATAAAAACATGTTGTTGTTTACAAACAGCAACACACTTAGAAAAACAGAAAAAAGTGAGTGCATCAGTAAGTCTAAAAAAGTAGGTGCAGGTGCTCTTCAAAGATCAGGTATAAAGCTAGATAAAGACAGGAAAAAGAGGACCTGAGGTCCATTTTGTTGAAGGATAATATTAAATCACTATCATACTGGGTCAAGCTGTAAACTCGTATTATCCGTCGGTCAAGCTGTACAGTCGTACTATCTCTGTCACGGCCTTGACTGTGGTGCGCTGGCGCCACTGAATGTTTGCTTGCGTATCACTCTGACGTTCCTAGACGGTATTTATCCCTCCTCGGTGGAAGCATAGGCAGACTTGAATGGTAGGACTGGCGCAATGTCTGGTATTCATGTCTCCGGGTTCCGTAACGATGGTAAATAAACTTCTCATGTATAAGACATCCTGACTGCTGCCTCTTCTTCGGTCCTCTCGAACATCAATTGTTATTTCTCAAACAATTTAATAAAGGACTTTTAAACTGTAAGTCAGAGTGACTCAGATCCTCTTTTTCCTGTGTTTAAACTTTTAACTTACCCGTAATGTTTCTGTGTGGTAAACTTCAGGTTGTTTTAAGTTTAAATTATTGCTAGAAACCAGGGTAAACCTTGGGATGACATTTACTGTGGAGAGGAAAATATTACAATTTAGCTGCAAGTATCACAAAAGTATCACAGTATCATAAATATAACATACAAGTAACAAAAAGTATGTCTTCAACTGTCAACATTTAGGCAAAATGTAGACAACTTATTAAATGTGTTGGTAATTCATTTTATCTTATAGCACAGCAAAAACGTGTGGATTGAAAAGAGTAGTCTAATTTGGACTTTAAACCTATACCACATACCAGTGAACAAGAAGGCGGACTGCAGACAGTCAGACCACCACACACTGGTACTTACAGCAGTGCTTAATTTGATCCCCCGTTTCGGGGAACGCATTCCCCCAATTCTCAGTTTTTCAGGGTAAAGGATCCGGGAAATATTTAGGAGGATCCGGCAAAGAGTTGATCTGATATAATGGTGTTTAATGAGAGTGTTCCGGAAAATGTTTTGGCCTGTTCCCCGAATCCATAACATCAGACGAAAAGTGTTCCTGAAAATACAAATTTACAAATTAAGCACTGACTTACAGTATTCATTATTTACATTTACTCAGTAAAACATTTAGATATTCTCTGTGCTATTTCTAAACTTAGTTCAGCAGCCATTCAATGTTAATACATTTGACAACAACCATTTCAAAAAGTTTATTTTTAGCAAAATATGTCAAAGATTATACCTGATGTAATCACCAAACAAATTAAATATGTATTTATTTAATTTGATTTATTTATTTAATATGGACAGCAGTAACAATAGAGGAACCAGTGTTGTAGCACATGTGCAAATTTTCAACACATGTCCATAGGAGGCTTTTAGGTTACAATAGATAAAACCCATTATTTGTTTATTGGTTTATTTGGTCGGGACAGTGCATGTTAATGCATAATTCATGTAAACACGACACACCGGATTCTAGCCATGGGCTAATTTCCCTCCGTCGTCCCACACGTGCACTCTCAAACACACTCTCATTCATCCTGGCCTATTGTACATGTTTTAGTGGTATGGGAAACCGGGGAAACCGGAGTACCCGGAGGAAACCGTCGCATATTTTACACATGGGAACTACTCTGGCCCGATTCAAGCCACTGTTTTGGCTCTCTGGTAAAGATGTTAATATTAGTCTGCATTTGGAGTCCAGTGGGGAAAGAGTTCCACAGTGTAGCCCGGAGGAAGGAGAAGCTAGACTGTCTGGGCGCACACAATCCCCGTTGAAAGAGGCTCTGGTGGAAGATCTGAGAGAGCCCTGACGCCTCAACATGAGGCCAGAGAAAGGCGGTGACAAACATTTCAAAGTCAATTTCAAAATATTCCAATTTTCAGAGGCTTTTGTATGATATCACAATGATGTAATTCTTGTCCAATATCTTAATTGCCTGCTTATACAATGAGGTGACTGACTTCCGAGTGGGAGCTGATGTTTACATGTAAACAATAAAGCCGCACGGTGTGGCAACTCTTCAAATAAAACTCCTCAAATTAAATACTCATCTGAAATCCCAAATGCTCATAGTTTCTCTGCTCTGGTCTGTTTGCTCATATTTAATTGCAGTTTTAAACATGTTCTGACAAACGTTATTATCTGGCCACATGCACTTTTGAAAGTTATAGTGCTACTTCAACATACTGGGCCAAACTACATTTAATTCGCTATTCATAGAAAATTAAATGTAGTTTGGCCCAGTATGTTGAAGTACCACTATCCCTGTGTCTGGTTAAGGCACATGTCAGGAAAGGTAGGAGTTAGGAAATGGGTTTGGGCTAGTTGTTCACTTATTTTAAGTTGTAAACTTTTTTTTTTTTACAAGTTTGATTAATACAGTTAACATTTTTGATTACGTAAATAGAACATTGTAGAGAAAACACCTGATCGAATTTTACGTGAGTCACGTGAGGAAGTCCCCCAGAGCTCAGCCAGACTAAGCAGGGTGATATGGCACACACCTGGCTCACACGCACCTGTGACTGACACACTAAAGGCCATTAGCATCCAATTATTTTGGATGACTACTTTGTACATTTACTTGATCTACTTGAGTAAAATGAATTTTAAGTAGCCTACCTTCTCTTGAGTAAATATTTTTGACTACTCTACCTCTGCTTACACCCCCTTGTGTTTCTGAGTGATATCAGTGAAAAGCAATATATCTGCAGACTCAGGCGTACTGTCGTAACATTTCACTTGTTAATCATTTCAAATAGACTTTAACTTCAATCTTTTTTATTCTCAATTTATCTCTGCTGGCCCATTCACAAACAGAAAAATACTTTGAAATGAGCTTACCAAAATGTAATGAGTTCGAGTCTGCCTTAGAGCAGAGCGGAAGAGGGAATCAAATGTCAGTTCTTTACCCTAATAGCAAAGACAGATTTGGCCACAGATGCGTGGCAAATGTTAGTCATAGGCCTGCCCAGATGGTATGGTATGGTTTTTATTTAGACAGGGACAGAGCACAATTTAACATTGACCAAAAGAAAAAGATACTTTGTACCAGGTTATAACAACAATGCTAATTTCGATGGATTGATAGATCAACGTGTTAATTTACACAGCACATAAGCTATATCGACAATAGGCCTATGCTATTCCCATATTTCACATTCTCTATTTCTTCTCTTATGAATATTCAAACAAACATTAAGCCAACTGTTTTAAATAAATATGGTACAAACCTTCTCTTACAGCTGCTGAGTACTCACTCTGCTGAGGGGTGCAGTGGTGACGCAGTTATATTGTAGGCTATAGGTCCAGTAGAGTCAGTAAACGAAAACGTAACTCCAGCAAAACTGAGGAAACTCAGTTTCGATTTTCTCATAAACCAAGAAGTCAAGCGCTCGCCCTAGTGTTAGGTTTCGTTATTACAGAACTGCGCAGTCAAGAAAACTGGCAAGAAAAACTGCAAAACAACAAGACAGACACATTAAATAGCGCGTGTGTGATTACATTGAACATAGCATTCGTTTATAATTTTAAAGTGTACCATTTCATATTTGAGTGAATAGGGACGTTTCAATATTCTTTTTTAATTTCAATTTAATTAAAAATATATATGTCATTGTTTTAATATTCAATTTACTGCAGAGAGGACATATTGTTGGAAAGCAAGACTCAAGAAAGTAATAGCCAAAGAAATGCTATTTTATTAATATTTGAAAGAAGCTCCATAGTTCATGAAAACATTTGTTTCGGTGCATGTCGTAACAATCACATTCTATGAGGAGAAAGATATACAGAGAAAAATAAAACATTACAAGCCACTGACTTTTCATTAAATCTCAGTACAGACATTTTACTTATTTCAAAAACAAAAAGGCAAAAAGCAGCCCTAGTCCCATACAGCCCACCCTCTAATACCCCACAAAAACAACTGAGAAAGTTACCCTTAAGGGCGACAGGCTAGAATCCCACAGTGCTAGAGTGAGATGCTCATTGGTTTAGGAATACACAGCATGGTGATGTAGCGCTAGGTCAATCTGGATCAGAGAGGAGTCCCCCCCCCCCCCCCCCCCCCCCATCCCTCAGCCTTTCATAGAAAACCCTTACCCCTGCAAAAGGTGACCACCTGAAGGCAGCCCCAAAGTAATTCCCCTGACCTGTCCCCTACACTTGTGCATAGTTCATGATCCTTTACAACCAGCTCAGTGTGAACAATGTCCCACTAAATGTCCGCTTCATTCATTCATTCTGAAGTTGTTATAATACACGCTGTGGAAGAGAAAGAGGAAAGAGAGAGTAATGCACAATACTCCTGATTCAGTCAGGACGGGACCTCAGTAAAACACAAGAAAGGTTCAAACAGCATTTTCCATGTTATTCACGTCTTTTTTCACAATCAAAATTATTTACTTTTTAACCTAAAGCAGTTTTTTTTAATATATATAGATTTATATATAAAGCACATTTTATTCAGAGTCCAGTATTTGGTTATTACTTAACTGCTACGGATTTAGAAACAAAAAAAGTTTACTCTTCTTCAGAAATCCATAACTTTCAGTGCTTAAATTTAAAATCATCCTTTTTAAAACTAATCATAAAAATGTACATTAAAATGGCGTGGAGTTGGTACTCTGGAACCCTGGCCTTCCTGAGACAAGATCCACTTTTTGTGTGTGCAAGGTAGTGAGCTTTTTTTTTGTCTTTTTTATTTTTTCCTTAATAGTATAATGTAAAATATATTTATACTCAACATAAAACATACAGGCTTTCAGAAATCAATCAACACAGAACAAAGTTGTAACAGAACAAGACAACACTGTTCAATCCCAGAGTTTGAAGAGTAACACGACGAGCTTCATTTTGTGACTTTTTTTTTTTTTTTAATGGAAGCATTTGTCCTTTTTTACTTTTACAACAATCCCACTGTTCGACTTTGTTTTGTGTTTCATTTCCAGAAAAATAAAAATAATGTAAACGGTCAGTGGCCTTTCAGCAAAAACAAAGGACATGAGTCAAAGTGACAGAACAAAAGCTATAACAAACCTAACGGTAGGCACCTATGAAACAGCCCAGGCTCAGTCTCGTGTCGGGCCTCTCTCTCCGCTGCTCAGATTTGGGAGAGATGAAGTCCTTCTATCTTTACTATGGCCACAGGTCTGCAAAAAACACTTTTTATTTATTTTTTTGCTGTATTTTTTACATAGTATGTATGTTTTTTTTAATTTTTTTTAAATCGTTTTGTTTTTACTCTGAAAATGGTGCAGTACTCAAATATGATCCACACTTTCTTGGATTATTCCACAATGAAAGCCACTGAGGCAGATAAATGTACATTTGTAAAACACACTTATTTTAGTCCTTGAGTAAACAAATACACACGAACTGTCCCCCACCTCCCCAAAGTACTAGTATCATGTTGTTCATTTAGTCAAATATGGGGCAAGGCTGACACTCAGTGCAACGCTAGAGGCTAGTAACATGTAACATTAGAATATACATTTGACAAGCAAGAAGTAAAACACAAAAATATACTGTATTGAAACTAAACACGCGGCGGAAATACCCTCCGCTGTTACGCACACACAGATCATTGACATTCATTCGACATACAGTACAGTCTTGTGCAAACACTCATGAAAAATTGACTTTTTCGATCTTTGTTTTTAGTAACACTCGCATTTCAAATTGGATTCACGCTCAACTGATGCTGACAAAAACTACTACAAAAGTGTTCACATTACATTATTGGCGCTTCTTTTGATTCAAGTATTTCTCTCATTATTTTGTATTACTCTGATATGTTCATGAAGTACTTTCTGGGGAATATAATATTGGGAGAAACAGTTTGAGAACTGCAGGGGGCTGGCATAGGCTAAGTGGAAACAGAGCCATACGCAGACATCCATCACATGCTGTGGCGGTACACTGCGTATGAACTTATATGTGCATATTCAGCCTAGGCCTTTATTTTTAAAGACATTTGCATTTCTATTCTTTCTGGCCTGACCCTTTTCCGATCAGTGATTGATAAGTTTTGCTTGAGTTCCAGACCTTTGAGTCCCAGAGATGTATAAAATAAGAGCGATTAATTTCCAATACTCAAGTCCAGAGTCCTCACACTCTCCATCAACACAATAATGGTTAATTCAATTCAAGTCCAGTGTGGAGTAAATGCAAATGTCATGGACAGACGCTCACAACAGGCAATAGTGATTGTTTAGTTGAGTCTGACGACTCTGGAAGAGGGACAGTCCCCACAGGTTTAAGACTTGGTATCAAACTTGGTGAGTCCTTGATTCTGCTGATACATTGCTTAGGTCTGACCCCAAAGCCAGATGTGTTGAAATGATTCAGTGATGACCTTCCAATCACAGGCCTCAATTCCCTCCAAAGAGCATGCTTTAAGCCCCACGGCGGAGAGCTTAGAGGAAACACTTCAGCTTTAAGTGCACAGAAAAATCATTTTATTTTTTTCAGTTTTTGCACGTTTTGATGATAAAGAAAAATCATGTTTTTGGTTTTTAGAAAGATGTACCCGATGTGATCACTAAACAGTGCACAGACACACAGAGGGACCAGCGGTCCCCAACTTCTGCAGTTTGTATCTCCACGTGTCTATCCCCTGACGGTGTGTAACCAGCACCATTGTTGTTCTGCATTACTACGGGAGCTGTGCATGCTCCTGCAGAAGCCTAACACCTCCTCTTTGCCAGAACGCTGCCAGGTGAAGTACAGAGAAAAAGCCAGTTGGCACAAGATACCAAAGTAACAGCTTGCCAACGAGCAGCGCCACCAGCAGGTCATTAGTGTTGTCTAGTTGCTGTATCCCCCATATTTGATTCAGGGGCCTTTATGGAAGCTGCCTGGTAGTAAAGGATAAAGTGGACCGTGGTGGATGGGGAACATGGCTGTGAAATTTGGATGGCTATGATTTAACCCCTGGTTTTTGCATAGAACTGGAAGGCTACCATTAAAAGAGAAACGGAGCTCTTCCAGAGTTAAAACAAAGCCTCAGTGAAACATCCACTAAGTGTGGCAGTGGACCATCCATGGTTTAGATGGCATGTGCACACTGTCGCAGAGGCAATTTGTCCTGCACTGCACAATATTTAAGATACATTTTCTTATTTCTTTTCATAAACAGTGCCTGAATAAGTTGAACATCTTGGTGTGCAGATGAGCTGTACCTTTAAACCACACACTGCTTATGCAGGAAACGCTGACAAGGGCCAAAGAAGCTAAATAATCATATTGAAACAGCATTCATCTGTAAAACTATACCAGACAATGACAATGTTATCAGCCAACTGTATAACAAAACTGTACACAGATAAATGAAATAAGTAATTTAACACATCAAGTGCCTCAGTCTCAGGCTAAAGTGATCAATGCAGAAATGAGAGAGTGGAAGCAGAGAGAGGCGCAGTAGTAGAAAGCTGCTCTTGGCCTAGAGGTCCAGGGAGAAGCCAGTCATTTGACAGAGGCCTGCAGGGAGGGATGAGGGCCGCAGCGGAGCTGTGCACTCTGCAGCAGACAGGCACTCAGTGACCACTATATACCACAAGATTTGCCTCTTTTCAGAACGAAAACAAAAAGGACAAGAACGAACACCTCCCTGCAGGATCAAGAAAAAAGTTTCCAGACACAAAGGCTAAAGAGTTTGATTAGAGAAAAATGTAACAGTGATATTACTTTGACAAAGAGGATGGCACTCCTTGTCAGATGAGATAGTTCATCCTTTGCATTTCCCTTCACTTTGCTACCATGTTTAACATCCTTCAAGAAGGACTAAAAATCCTTACATCCATGTTGAGTAAAAAAGTATACGGAGAAGCCACTGTGTAGATTGCATTTTAGTCTTTTGTTGCTTCTCCTTTCTTCAATATGTTGGCATTGGGGCGTAATTAGCAGTGATGCTCTTGCTAAGTGCTATGATTGACCACATATTCACAAACCAGTATCTTTGATTACACAGTCAGTCACTGATGCAAATTTGGACAAAAGAAAAAGGTAATCTGGTCTTTAGGTAAATTTGGTTTGACGCCATTTCACACAAACACACACAAAGACACATACCTACAAACACATGTACCCATTCTTCTCCCCAAATCTAGTCACTGGCATGTGAGGCTGGAGAGGAGGCTGGTCCAACAAGTGCTTTGTTTTACCTGTGTTTTAGGCAGAATATGTTTTAAGACCAGCTACTCTCTGAAGCCCACTCACTCATAAGGGCAGAGGGAAGGTGGTAGTGGCAGTAAGGTGGGGTCAGAAACAGTTTGCAGTTTATCATTCCTAGTCTCTCCTCTGGAGGAGGTCATGAAGCGTTGCATGGACGGTAGTCTGTGGCTTATATTGCACATCACTTGAAATGGTGTTTTTTGTTGGTGGAGTGAAAAACTACACACCGTCTTGAGGTTATCCACAATATCAGTGAGAGGGTCATAGACTGAGACCAAACTGCAGGAGTCCTGCAGTGGATTGAGGTGCATCAAGTGTCTTTACAGTTCACTTGTAATAGCAGTGGTTCATTCTGTTGTCCATAATATCCACATCAGGATATTGTATGATGCCACCAAGTAAGATTGAAACACACACACATTTCTTTCATTGTTTAAGCTTTGTTTGCAATGTTTCCAAAGGAAAGAAATACTACAAAAAATAAATGGCTTGAACAAGGCGAACAAAGTTGCATCATTCCCTTTGAGCATCATGTGAGAAATGTGGTGTTTTGGAGTTGGCGTCAGCAGCATTTACTCTCCACTCAGGTTTCACTGGCTCAGAAATAAAAAGATGTGCACCAGTCTATGTTTCCTCACCAAGTACAGAGTGAACGAGAACAGGGCAGGAAAGGTTAAGGCTAATATTAGTGCTGAGAAATTCACATGCTGAGTCCAAACTGCTCTGATTGAAGGGAATGATGCCTTATATGGATCTCTGAGGTGCATATGCAAGTTTAGATATTTCTTACGTTGCACTTGCAAAATTCACTTTCTTTGTTCCTCCAAAAATTAAATCCTCATCACTGAATAAAATCTCTCAATGAGAAATGAGGATTAAAAAAAACAAACAAACTGCGATGTATCAATCCAAACAAACCAGGGGTGCAGAAGCAGAGAAGGGTGAGCAGCATGAGCGCAGTGCCTCTCCTCGTCCCTCTGTAACCGTAGACCACTGATTATCTTCACACTGATTTTAAGATTTAGCCTCCATTTTGTGTGTGGCGGCTATATCGATTCTCCACTGAGCAGGTCCCCAGGAAGCAGTGTATTGATTGGTGTGGGGCTCCCCATCACACGACCCTCCTCTCCACTAGGGGGACCCCACAGGCTGGAATACTGCTGCACACCACCCCAGAGCAGCTCTCCTCCCGTCTTTGCTCCTCCATTTCCTGCACCGTTGCTGTTGTTGTTGTTCCAGTGGGGAGAGTGACCAATGGGATGAGTAACTCCGGAGCCAGTCCCGCCCATCCGTGATTGGTTTGTGCCAGGAGAGGCCTGCCAGCTGCTCGTGCCACCAAGTGACTGGCCCTGTGCAAAGAATCGGTTCACCTCTTCCTCCCCAGCAAACTCTGCCAAGATGGTGGTATTACCAAGCACACACCTGCCAAAAGGATGTGTAAAACAACTCATTTCTATTTTATTTCATTTGATTCAGATGTATATACTTTCTGTATTCAGAACATACATGTGAAGTGACTTCTGGGCTTTGGCAGCTTCCTCCTTGGAGTTGTAGCGAACTACAGCGTTGCCCTGTGTCAGGTTGAGGTGGAATGTGATAAGAGGGCCATGCTGCATGCACAGTGTCCGCAGAGTCGAGCCATCAATCTGTGACACACACAACAATGTATGAGATTGAAGTGTAAGGCATTTTGAAATATCTAAAAACAGGTTAGTATTCAGTAATGTACAGTTTAATCTTACCTGTGGAGTCAGATTCCTAAGAACCAACCAGCTACTGGTCCTGGAGGAGCTGTCTGTGCTCCATGTGGTGCCTGCTGTCATTAATGACAAAACATTTTATTTATTTCACGTTTCTTTTCCGTTTCTGCTCAAAAAGGTGCATTCGCATTAGGGCTGCAACTAACAATTATTTTGGTCATCCATTAATCTGCAGATTATGTTTGCGATTAATCAAGCAATCGCGTGACTGTGAAAGGAACATGAAATCTTTTTACCACATAAAGTCCAAGGTGGAGTCAACATAAAGTGCATGTTTGAAAGAGGGTCTTAGTGCTTTAAAAGTCACTACATCTTGGTTTGCTCAAAGCTGTGCATGAACACAAGGTGTGTTTCCTTGTGTTCATGGTTTCTGTGAACAGATTTCAGCCACTGAGCTTTAACGGCTGGAGGCTGCACTGGCACCGATTAGGACTTTATGGGGGACAGGCGCTGGGATTGAGGAAGTGAGAGAGTCCTTCGATGTTTATTTCCAAACTGGTTTAAATTATAGGAGCTGGCAACAATAAGAGTGGAGCTAATTCTGTTTTCTGATTGGATAATTGTCCTGAGAAACCGGCAGATAATATTTATGAAATTCACAATGTACAAAACACTCTACGTACGATAACTTTAAAAACAAAGTCGTTTTTTTTTATCAAAAATTGTCACGTCATTTTTGCTTTTTTTGTTTAGTCTGTGTTCACTAGAACACAATCGGTTACTAAAATAGTTGTCAACAATTTCAATAATCGATTAGTTGTCGATTAATCAATTAGTTGTGTCAGCCCTAGTTCCAGAGGTGGGGAGAGTAGCCAAAATATTTACTTTTAAATAATTTTACTCAAGTAAAAGTGTACAGTAGAAAAATGTTACTTGAGTACTGAGTCTTTTCAATAACGCGATCCATTGTGTGAAACAAAGTCATGTGGAAATCGTGATATTTCCAAAGAAAGGTGCACAAGATATTCGTCAAAACGAAGCATTTGCCACTTAAATATTTACTCACAGTAAGTAAGAGTACAGATACGGAGAAGTAAAAAGTCCTGGATGAAAAAACTAGGAAGAACAATTTCTTCAAAAAGTTACTCAAATACATGTACTTGAGTACTACCCGCCTTTGCCTAGTTCACACTATAAGCGTCTCGGAGTTTGATTAATCTTTTTGATCTGCTTCAGGAGGAGCCGTTGCTGTTGCACAATTCGCTGAGCACAAAGTTGTGAATGAAAACAGGTTTCTTGATTGATTGTTATTGCTTTAGTGGCTGTAGAGTTAACTTTCCTCAATAATTGTACACACAAACACACAGTGTTGTACCTGTGGAAGTAGAGCTGCTCCAGCCCTGAGGCAGCCCCATTGTGGTGCCGGTCCATGTGGAGGAGGATTTGTTGTTGGTGAGGCCGGGCGGAGGGCGGCTGGGGGCTGTACTGCTGCTCCTTGGTCCAGCTGGGACCTTCCATAGTTCATGGGACAGAGACACCTGGCTGTGAGCTATGGGGCCAGGTGACCAGGTTGATTTCATCTCTGACAGTTTACCTACACACAAAGGAAAGGCATAAGTGTCACCTTTGTCAATACTGATCATGATTTCAGATTCATACAATACACTAATAGGTTTTGAGACTCAGTCACATGTTTACCCGATACCATGAAAGGTAAAAAAGGAAACAATGCCTATTAGTTAATAGATTCTTCTGTGGTTGGCCAATTTATTCAGGTCAGACAGTGAAATGAAAGTACATGAGAGAAAACACAACTGATAAAATGTTGAGGTTCTTCAATAGGAAAGGATAATACTCTACTTTACTAAACACTGTGTGTGCAGCACACAGTGTTATATTTAAATTGTGTACCTGCATCGTCCGTGTCCGAGGACGACAGACTGAACGAGCTAGTGCAAGCATTGACTGGCCAATCAGTGGAGGAAGGTAGAGTCTGAGATGAGATGGGAGAGGAGCCTAAGGCAATACCAGCAACATAAAAATAGACAGACAAAAATAAGGAATAATTGCAGAGAGAAATTAAGAAGTAAATAAAATACACACAAACAAATGATAAAATTAAGATGATTAGAAAAAGACAAAGAGTAGCAGAGCTAAACTACAGAAACAGAAGTGATATGCAAGAATGCGTTATTGCATTTTTACACATTTAAAGCTTTTCAAAGAAGGAAAAATTAACAGGAAGAAAGCAGAAGAGTAGAAGCAGCAGCATGTCTGTGCAAATGAAAAAGCCCAATGCACTAATGCCTCCAGAGGCTACGTACTCGGATTCCCCCTTGCTTCCCAATACTCACCTCCGCTCCGGTCCCGCAGCAGGTAGCGGTTAACATCATGGATGTTGGTGTTGATGGTGGGCCCGCTGGGTACACTTCCTGGAGTCATATTTGGGTCCGTCTCGGGGTCAATGTTTTGGAGGCCTTTCCAGGGGACACCAGGGCAGAACTCTGGACATATCAATAATACTTTAATACTCTGTCTTCATGCAGTTGAGTGAAAGTTACAGGGAAATGACGGCTGACCTGGTGGCCAGTTAATATTGGTCCCATTGGCCATCTTGTCACTGCTGCCCTTAGACTGTCCCCAGTTGTCTGGAGGGACCATTGGGCTTGTGGGAGATTCTGAGTTGGACATAAGATTGTAGGGGCTGAAGGAATCCTCCAGCTGCGGGGATTTACCAAGGCCCCCAAGATTGGCACCTATTATGATACACAAAATAATACATTTCAAGTTATAGAGCAGAGGGATATTTATTAAACTTCGCTCAGTAAAGCTCGGCTTAGGCTTCAAATCCTGAATTACATGAGGCACAACATGAGGCGATTACTGGGTTTCACCAAAGGGACGCCGAGCTTGGCTAATCTCACTAATTCAAGACAGGTTCAACTAATTAGCCCTTGCCGCGTACATAAGCAGACCACACGAACGATCAGTTCATTGAGAAATCATGGTCAAGCGTGAATGCGCAGCATACTTTACAGGCCGCCAGCTTTGTGCTGCTACGTTAGCTCCATAGGTAGAGCGCAGGGCTCCCATCCACGAGGTTGCGAAATCGATCTCAGCCTCGACTTATTTTTTTTTTTGGACTGGGGCACCCACTGGGAAGAACATAAATTGGAATTGGAATTTAAACAAAAAAAAAAGAAAGCACCGTTGACACAGGTCATGAGGGTGGGTCATGTGCAGTGCTTAATTTGATCCCCCGTTTGGGGTAGCACATTTCCCCAATTTTCATTTTTTTTAGGGTAAAGGATCTGGCAAAGATTTGATCCGATATATTGGTGTTTAATGAGAGTGTTCCGGCAAATGTTTTGGAATGTTCCCTGAATCCATCACATCAAACCAAAAGTGTTCCTGAAACAACTAATTTACAAATTGTTCATAGGGGTGGCCAGATGGGGACACTTAACATCTTGGGGTGGCAAACCAAAACTATCAGCCATAATTTCACAATTGTATTTACTGTTGTAGTAAACTGGCCTGTAGAAAAGTATCAGAAAGACTTAAGGAAACGTCTACTGCTATACTTTTTTTTTTTTTATATATATTTAATGTTACTAATGATCCAATAACTAAGTTAACATTTTGAGTTTCTCAATAATTCAGTTTTATTTTGCAGTTATATCTGGCATAAGGTGTACATTTATTTCAAACAAAACAGTTATTGAGGAAAAATAGATAATGGCAGATAGAAATAAAAGCAAGCACAGAAGGAGGGGACAGTGCCTTTAACCAGACTTTAACTGGCGCTCTGAATTATTGTACATTTAGGGCTTTTTTGAATTATTGATCGTACATCGTACAGGGGTCAAAATTATCGTACAAATACGATAGTTATCGTACATCTGGCAACCCTGACCGGCAGGCACGCGCTGAGCTGTTGGCGTCTGAGCGTGCAACAGCCGCAGGGAGAGAGGGGGGAGAGCTGGCTACAGCGTACGATCAAAGGTCTAGAGCGGCTGTGAATTTGGGCTGAAAATATTCATAACTGATACTACAGTACTACAATTAACACTGGCCAGTGGGGTGGCCAATGGGGTGGTGGCGCCACTGCTGGTCCTGTGGGCTACGGTTCCTTTTATTGGACAAGCTTTTTGATTACACATAATGTCATTAATATGTCACACAACTTTGTATTTCACAGATGAGAGACAAAGACAATGTTGGTGTATATTTATAATTTATTGCATAAAGCAGCCATTCCCAAAGTCTGGAACATTGCGGCCCCTTGTCGATCCGATCTCTCGGGGCCCCCAATAGAAAATAATTTATCCTATTCTCATTGGAATTTTCTTATTGTTTTACAGCTAAAATTACATAAAAAGCAACATCTAGCAATGAGTGGATTTTAAAACTGGTTTCAAGTTCAACGATTTTGGAAAATAATCTAATTGCGATTTTTTGTCTTCAATATTGCGATTGCGATTAAATATGCGATTATTGTTGCAAGTCCTCTTCTCACTTAACACAAGCAATAAATCAGTCTGTTTCATAATAAACAACTTCTTAAAAACTGTCTGAACTTAACAGTACAGTCTATAAGTAAAAGATAAAACTCACTGATCCAGTCAGTAACATCACGCATACTAAAGTGCAGGAAACTTAAGAACAAACGTCTGTTTTAACTAGTTGGATAAGTTTTAGGAAATCAAACTCCCAATTAATACAAAATAAACTATTTATTATTAATTATTTCGGCCAATCAAATCCCGGTCTGAGCTGCGACTCGTAGTTGCCTCAGATGCGCGTTATTGATGGACACGGAGAGGCCAGATGGAGCACACGCCAAAACACAGTGGAATTAAGAGCAGCATTTTGGTTTTGGGGATGTAACTTGAAACAATATGAAGAAAGAAAAGAACATTGACGCAAGGAGACGGGACATGAGGTGCCAAACACAAACACTTTACTTTCTCTGTGACTCGCAGCCATTTAGTGACAATTCAGCTTAAACAGCACATTTCCTCAGCAAAATAAGACACGACACGGACTCCCGCCTCGGATCCTATAGTTACCAACCCTTTTCATACAGCAGTTGAGTGTTTATATCTAGCGTCTGTACGACCTACGGAGCGCATATGCGGTAGACGCAAAGGTAAATAAAGGCACATGGCCTCCGTGGATACTTTATGGTCATGAACTTTTGCGATAAGTTCTTTATCCACAACATTCCCAAACATAAGCCTCCTAAATTGAGCCACAAACTACGCTTTACTCTTTACAAGCAACACAGGCTCACCTGGCTATATCTCTGTGGAGGAGACGTGTGAATCCGAAGGTGAGGGAGTTTCTGTGATCATCAGAGCGTGTAGTAGCAGCGAGAGAATGGCGTGATTAGCGCTGCGGCTAACGGAGAATAAAGCAATAGTCCTTCGCGGGGGCTGCATGATAAACGCTGATATTTTCACTGTACATCCACAATCTACCGCGCATCTTAACTAGACAGACGTAAACAAAAGCAGGCGGCGAAGCGGACTTTGCTGTCATATCTCGCTGCTCCATTAACATCCAAAATCGCGTGCCCTGCAATTACGAAATTGCGTTGTGTAATATCGCGATAAAATTGCAAATGCAATTAATCGTTCAGCCCTATTTCAAGTAATAAATTTTAGCGAATAAATGTATATTTTTTCAATGTACTTGTTTTCTAGACAAGCTTTTTGGGGCCCCCTATAGTGTCTCCAAGGCCCCCCAGGGGGCCCGGACCCCACTTTGGGAACCATTGGCATAAAGTAATTGATTTTGTGATGTCTTCTTTTTCAAATTTTTTAGGCCAACATACATTTTGGCCAGATGATGGCGCCAATACCCTGCTTGTGTCATTTACATTGCCCATTGGTGTTGGATTCCATGCTCAGTCTGCTCTTAGCCTGGTCCGGACCAGACTATATTTGCATAGTAAGTGAGCCAGACTCAGAGTGAGCCTGGTTTATGAAACCGAAAAGACTACAAAATAAGCCAGACTTGGCCAAATAAGCCTAGCTTACAGAGTAAGCCAGCTTTATGAAATAGCCCTTAGGAAGTTAAGATGACAATACATGTATGATAATAAAACAATGTTGGTGAAAGGCGGCATTAAAGTGATTGTGGAGAGTTTTCAAAATGAGGAGAGAGAAGTAGAAGTAAATAATCAAGCTCCCTCTGTGAACGTGATTGACAAGCTGTTTCACAGGAAAGCGCGTCTCATTGGCCAAAGTTATAGCAAAGGGGATTCTGATTAGTGCGGAGATCAGCAAACAAAAAAGACTTTAGAAATAATATAGATTAATCGAAAAAAATTGATTCATATTAATCACATTACATCAAATTGCAGGCCCAGTCATCACTTATACACAACCTATTAAATTAGCACTACATTTCAACTTAGAGCTTTAAGAGATATATCACACGCTCACCATGCTTTCCCAGGCTGGTCTCTAAAGGTGAGGATGTCTCCGAGATACTGTCAATAGAGTTGGCGTGTGTCCACTGTGATAGGCGTGATTGAGGTTGGGGAGATTCCTTCATAGACAAACCTCCCACCTCTAAACAGTTTACATTCATGTTTGAATTCAATCCAGCTGAAGAAAAAAGAAACGACAAATGAAAATGACTTTCAGCATTAAAGAAAAAACAACAACTACATTTTACATCTGAGAAGGGTAGGGGGTGGCTATATAGACTATAGAGGAACAACATTTGAAATAAAATGTAAATACTGTCTGTAAATATTATAAACTGTATTGTTTTATGCTTTTTGTAGTGTTTTGTAATTGTATGTCTCGGGGACTGCAGATGGAAATTAGCTCCAAGAAGTAAAGTCTGGTACAAAGCATCTTTTCATATGCTGATTAATGCTCCTGTACATGTCCCTGTCAAATAAATAAAATAAAATAAACTTGGCTAAGTGACTGATAGAAATGAGCATGTCAGGTTTAACTTACAAAGGGAGTAGGGGCTGTAGGTATTCGCAGATAACTGTGGATCTTTGGTCTGTAGGTCTGAAAGCCCCGGAGCCTGGGGGTGACCCGGGAAAGAGTCCAGACTGGATTTGTTCCCACCAGGATGCATGACTGAGTGGGCCGGAGGAGGCTGCTGCTGCTGCTGTTGTTGCTTCATTAACAGGGCCTGTGCCAGCTGCCGCTGGTGCTGTTGGATCTGCTGCTGCATGTTGTTGATTGTACGGGCAACCTGAAAAACATTCGGTATGAACTTACAAAGAAACTGGAACCACAGCCTTATTGCACAAATAAATCATTTTACAGGTAGCAGCAAGTCAATTGCTATTTTAATGCCTAAATGCTATACTTCCGATGCCACAAACACAAAAACTGAGCATTTCTAATTTCTTAAGAATTGCAAAGATTCCATTAAACAGGAACGAGAGAAAATGTTGACTTTTAAAAGCAAATTGAACAAACACAAAAGGGAGGTTTTAAGGTTTTCTTATTTTCAAAGAAATTCAGCAGTCAAAACAGCTATGTCAATATTTTCAAAGAAATTTTGATTTAATGCCTGTTTTAACCCAATTAATTTTTATTTATTTTTAGTGACATTTGAGGCACAATATGCAAGTGTGGCACAATTTATTTCAAGACTTTCAACGCTCCGCAGAATATTGCAGTGGAAACTTACTTGCTGCTCTTGTTGTCGAATTGGGCCAGAAACATTGCGTTGAGCCTGCAACATCTGTTGCTGAATTTGTAAACGCTGGTATGCCTGTGTCAGGTAGAAAAATGTAAAGCTTGTTATGCCCTATTTTTCGTTAAAATGTTTGAGGTAGAAAGAGCCTGAACTGACCAGTTGCAGCTGGTAAAGTTGATTCAGAAGAGTCATATGTTGAGGGTTTATTGGTGAAGTTAAAAGTGCAGGATTTAGACCAATGTTTTTTGCTGCAAACTGTAAGAGCTGTGCTTGAACCTGTAGAAAGCACTGCAGTTAGTTTGATCTTTCAACAACCATAGTACATTTAACCTCGAACTAGAGTAGGACTAAATACCTGAGGGGACAGAAAAGGAGGCACTTGAGCACGTAGATTAGGCTGAGAGGAGCTCAGAGGTGGCACAGGAGGCTGAGGAGGGGGCTGCATGGCACGGGCTTGTGTACTACCACCACCAAACATCCCACTCTGCATCTGTCAGACACAACAGGATAAATGACTTCTCCTTTAACTCAGAAAGCCAGAAGGACATTTGCAAATGGTCGGACACCTTATCCATGAAAGGTAGGCGGGGGTCTGCCATCGGGTCTTTGGATAGAAGCTGAGGCCGAGGGCAGTTCATGGGCTTATTGAGGAGCCCATTGTTGTAATCATGACTGGTCATGCCCATTCCTCGTTTATCCAGCTCTATCTTCTTCTCCAGCAGAGCACTCATGGCCTGGTCAAGGTTCAGGTTGTTGCTCTTGAGCGCCTCCTCAGCTGGATCTCTCTTTACATAAAACCACCAGTTATTCATATCAGAGTTTTATTATACTTTCTAGTCGGACTCTGATTTTAATATTTTAATATTGACAGTACGGTAATCACTCACTGGAAAACCCATGTCTGTCAGCTGTTTGATAAGACGATTCATTATCCAGCTGTCCTCTTGCTTTCCTGGTGCTTTAACCTTAAACAAAGCATTTCTTCTATAAATACACTTTTTAACTGCATGAATTCACACTAAAGAGGATATGTTCTACTGACCTTTGGAGGAGCCTTTTTTTGTACATTGCCCCAAGAGTTACAGGAAGAATTGCTCTCCTGAGAGGCAGCACTGTTCCACATATCGCCATCTTCTGTGTCCCACTGACCTCCGGACAGGCCCAGCTCTTCCCCTCCACCTCCCCAACTGTCTTGCATAGGTTTAGAAGCTGAATTATAGAAGCACAAACACAACATTGCCGACCACAGGACCATACAATATTCCCCTTGTCCACAAGAGGTCAGTCTCGCGTAACATTTTGCAAAGCTCTCTCAAGTGGAAAGTAATCTAAAATAAAGTTACCAGTTTTGCAAGATGCCGATGTCATATTTGGATTGCCCCTGCCATATTCTGGGCTATTGTCTCCCCAACCACCACAGACTGGTTTGCCCCAGGACGAGGTGCCATTGTCCACACTGACTGGTGAAGGTGCATGTTCCCTCCAAGAACTCTCGGATTTTGCGTGGGAACTTGGTGCGTCTCCCCAACCTGAACGACAAATACATATATTAGAATATAGAAAACATACTGAATTGTAATTTTTTCAGTATCGCAATTAGCTTTGCGATATACGCTCGATTGGTAAGATAGAGTTGTCTAGGAGCATGGAGAGAAGACAGAATATTAACTGATGAACTAATACAACAGTCCCAGGCATTTCACACAGTTTGTTGGTCTAAACCCGTGGTCTGGACCAACAAACTGGTATGGCATTGGGACCCACCATTACCCTGGGGTAACAAGCTGCGACCTAAATATGACTTTCGGAGTGTAAAATATAATGTAAAGTACTTTATTTTCCTCACAAACTCTTGTTGAATAAGCATTAAATAAGCTAATAAATACTTCTTCTGCACATAAATATTGTAGAGAAATGTTTTCTGGGAAAGGCTCGCGACCCACTGAAAAACAATTCCGCAACCCACTTTTGGGGCCCAACCCACCAGTTGAGAACCACTGGTCTAAACAACTCAATTAGCAGGTTTTTTCCACTAATAACACCCCATTGAAGCAGGAATAGTTTTGGTTGCAAAGGACTTTTACTGCCTAAATATTGGAAGTTTTTACAATTTGCTGATTGCAACCTTTCAAACTGAACTCAATTTGATTTGGTGAGGGTTTGTTCATTTCTAAGGGGGAGACACCCTTTGATGTTTTGGCACTCATGTGTTTGGCTAGTGTTACCGCTGCAGTGCTAGACTCATAATAGGCTGCACTCTGGGAAGGTCGAATCCTCGGGATGTGCCAGAATATTTGTCATTGTCAACATATCCAAAGTAACCAGCCATTCTCCCGGAGGCACATAGTACAATGTTCTAAGTGAAATGATTGGAGGACATCATTGTTTTCAGTACGATGTGCGCACGGTAGCGCAGTGGTAAGTGCTCGCGCTTTACAGCTAGAAGGTCCAAAATTCTGTATGGTGTTTGCATGTTCTCCCCGTCGCTGCGTAGGTTTCCTCCGGGTACTCCGGTTGTCCCTACCAATAAGTCACGACAGCGCTTCAGTCAGTCTACTACAAACTACATACCTTACCACCACCGTGTGAGGAGAGATTGAAGAACAAATCTCCGCCACTATGTGAAGCACTTTGGGCGAAAAGTGCTATAAAAAATAAACTTCCATTCCATTCCATGATGGGTCAAGTGCAGCAGCCGGGGCATCTCTCTATTGGCTTGTTTTACCTTCTGACAGATGGTGCCATACATTCACACATCAACTCCAGCAGCCAGTGGCCAATCAACTACGTTCCCCTTAATGTTTTACCTCTGGTACCAGGACAACAGCACACATGCTTTGGGTCTGAAGATACAAAGACGCTCTGTGGGGCTAGCACTGTTGAACTAATTTGGATACACATAGATGTAAATCTTTATGATCTTGAGGCTTAACAGTTCACAGAACCTAATCAGCTTTCACGTTTGACACTTTTAGTCTGTGAAGACAGTAGGATGTTGTATTAACATACAGTATAAGAAATAAAGAAGAGATTGATTTACCTTGAGCTGAGGGAGGGCCTCTGCTGTGAGGTAGTCCTGGTTGTGGAGCAGCAGGATCCATGTTGTTCTGGGGGTTCTGGCAGTGGCTCTGTAGAGGTGGTGGAGGGCCGTGATAGGGGACACTGTGAGGCTGGGAGTGGTTGGTGTTGGGCCCTGGTGTATTACTTCCCATGGTTTTAGTTTTAGCCTGCGACACTCCAGGATTGTTCCTGTCCCAGAGGTTGACACTTTTGTTGTGGGCACCAGGATCACCCCAGGCAGAGGTCCCATCATCAATCTCCATTTTGCGTCTGATTGAAGGAGGAGAGGGCTCCTCCCAGCCTGTGGGCGGAGTGTGTTCCTGCTTACCACCCGTCCAGCCTCCAGCAGGCTTCACTGGGCCAGATCCACCCCAGGACCCCACAGCCCCTCCTCCGCTAGGGCCATCATTGGATTTGCCTCCCCATCCTTGAGCTGGTCCATTTGGGCGCTGAGAAGCAGCTTCACCCCAGCTTCCATTTCCTCCGACTGCAGAATTCCCAGAGCCGGATGCTGATGATCCCCAGCTTCGAGGATTTTCTTTCCAGCCTGCTGGCTCTCCATCCCAGGCCGCATTTGTCGGACTCTTTTTCCTTTCGCTGGATTCCCCCCAATCTCCAGTGTTATTGCTCCTCCCACTGTTGGCCCAGCAATGGGATGGCTTGGGTTGATCGCCCCAACCTTGTGGTGTGGGTTTGGCATGAGACTCCCAACTTGTAGATTTCTCCTCTACCCAGGATGGAGCTCCATTTTTGGGCATATTAGTGTTCTGGCCTCCTGTTGTTGGGCTACCCCAGCCACTTGCTCCAACAGGTGTTTTGTTGCTGTTGGCTCCATCTCCCCAGCCTGGACTGCTTTGGTTTGTAGTTGGGGCACTTCCACTCCAACCTGGGGCAGCATGAGGAGCAGATGCCTCACTTCTACTGCCAGAGTCAGGCCTCTGAGCCGGGACCACGTTTGTGGGCTGCCCCTGAGGTTCATTTGAGGCAGCTGGGCCAGTTCCCCATGAATCGGAGCCCATGTTTTTACGTTTGGCGTCCTCCATGTCCCAGGAGGTGTGTTGGCGGACCGGGGTCTGTCCCCAGCCGGTGTTACACAAAACACGGGGGTCCAGGTCCTGGGAGGGGACGAGTGGAGGTGGATCATCTCTGGATGAGTGGTCACTTTGCCGGGGGTGTCCCTCAATGCTGTCACTGCTGCCCTCACTGGCAGCAGCTGTGCTCAGCGGTCGACCCCAGGGACTTGACTGTTGATCCTGGGGAGGAGATGTGGGAGCGTCCCAGCCTCCTTGTGGTTCATCACTTTTTGGTTTTCCCCAGTCCACCCTGGACTGCTCCCCCCAGCCCCCCGAGGCTCCTGCTGCACTTCCTCCATGGCCCCAGCCAGACTCCCAGCCATCTTTAGATGAAGGTGCATTTGAGTCTCCACTTTTAATCCACTTTGAGCTGGCATCTTCTCCATTCACCTGTGAGCCGTCTTGGTGACCTCCTGCATTAACCCAACCAGACACGCCGTGAATAGGACTCGGGGGCTCCAGTTTAGAGAGATTTGGTCCATCAGTTTTAAGGTTTTGAGGTTCTGAACTGAAAGACACATTCGTGGAGGGAGTGGTTTTTGGCTCTGAGCTCCCGCCCCAGGCGCTGCTGCCCCCCGCAGAGTGACTGACTGTGTTGGCTCCAGTGCAGGTGCTGGTCTGAGTGGATGGGCCCGCTGGGTTACAGAGGCTGGGTGGAGGTTGGGGGGGAGACGCAGAGCGGGCTCCCCCTGAGCTGCCTGTCCCACTGCCAGCTGCATCATGACCCAGCACAGGCCAGGCTGATGGGTTGGCATTAGGGTTTAAGTTCAAGTTAAAGTTTGTGGTGCTGGAAGAGGAGGCACCCCAGCCCCTGCTGCTAGTGACTGGACTGTCACTCTTTCCCTCAGCCACCACTGAAGACTGAGGTGGGCAGTGAGAAGAGCCAGTACCCCAACTGCGATTGGCTGCCCCCTGGGTGGAGAGCATGCTGGTTCCAGGGCTCGGTCCACTGTTGGTCTTGCTGCTCAGGTGGTTGGTAGAGAAATGGCCTGCTTGGCTGTTTGCCCCTGTGGCCATACTTGCTGTACTACAAATACTACTGGTGTCACTGGTCCAGTGACCACTATCAGTGTCCAAAGCACATCCTTTTTGCAAGGCGGTGCTCTGTCGATAGGTTTTTGAGGGCCAAGCCTCAGAGTCCTCCTGGTCAATGATCAGTTGATCCCAGCAAGTGAAATAGTTCGACGTTGCATCACTTGTGGCACTCCTGTTGTTTGGCAGAGGGCCCCAGAGGGCATGATCACACTGTGCTCCAGGCCCAGTCAGTGAGGGCAGTTCTGCAAAAAAAACAAAAAAAACCGACCCGTCAACACCTTCAACTGAGCCAAGGAAGACCCACTGCATTAGTAGTAACATTTTGATATACATTTTATCCAAGCGCATGTGTATTGGTGATTCACAATCTATACAGTAACTCAATTTAAACTGTGAAAGGAAACATTTTTGGGGAGTCATTCCACACAGTTTACAGAACGCTTAAGACATTCTGTACTAAGCACTCTCTGCTGGCAATGGTGGGAAGTGAGGAAACATAAATAGGCTACTTAACACTGCCAGCAACCCAACATAAGCTCCTAATGAAAGCAATTTGAGCACTGAAAAAAAAAAAGATCATCAAAAAGTGCACTTTCTGATGGAGAAACAAAATGACAACAGAGCTTAAAAAAGGCCAGTTTATTGTGAGTGTGCATTACTGAACGATGTGCTTCAAAATCTCAGACAGTTGCTATTCAGTCCACCGTAGCAACAAAAAGCCCGCTAGAGGAGGCAGTAAGAGAGAGAAGGGAAAAGGACAAACACGCCACTGTAGCTCTGAAGCTTCACTCAGCTTACAAGTGCTGGACCGCCATTTTCTCAGTCCTGTACCGAAGCCAAAAGAATCTGAGCAGAGTTTAAGCTGAAAGTATCTCTTGTTGTGTTGCATCGACGTGTCAATCCGTAACATAGAAATTGTTGCAGCACAGTCCGAGCCAGCAGTATAGTCCTGATGAAATCTACTGCAGTAGGTGGTAGGAAATATGAGCGCAAAGTCAAACGTAAGGAGTCACAGCTGTAAGATACCTGAGGAAAGATGCCTCCCAACCATCCTGTGCAGCGTTAGGTTTTGTACGAACTGATCATTCCTCTCAGTAAATGTCTGCTCGACACACCAAGCTTCTGAAACGCAGCCAAAAAGTTGCACTGCTCTTGCACAGCCCGTCTCTCCTCCTTCCTCAGCCCTCACGGTTGGTCCCTCCCACCAACACAGCGGCTACCTCCCCCCCAAGCTTTATTTACATCTCGCACTGACGGAGGACGTTCACTCTCGCTGGAAAAAAAAGCACTGAAAACACACAGGGGGGAGGGGGTGTCACACAAAAACAGAAACGGGGCCATATCGGCTTTGAAAGGGTGTTGTTTAACAGCAAGATGCCAAAACAAAAAAAAAAACTAAAAAGAAAGAGGAGTCACTCGCTCACTTCAATGCTTTAAAACAGTGGTTCTCAACTGGTAGGTCGGGACCCTAAAGTAGGTCATGGAACCATTTCCAGTGGATAGCAAGCTTTTCTCAGGGAAAAAAATATTATTTCAATATTTATCTACTGAAAAGGAATGAACACATGGCCCGAGTCTGTTAACTCAGTTGTTTAGATAATGATTTCAGCTTTATTTGGCTTATTTAATACTAACCCAACAATAATCTGCAGTCCCAATGCCATACCAGTTGAGAAACACAGCTTTCAAACACAGGCACAAAGCCCCATATCACTTAGATCATTGGAAAGTCCTTAACTAGTACAGGCCACGGCGAGGTGCATAGCACTTTCAACAAGTATTCATTTTGTGTATAGGATTTGCATATTTTAACCCTTGTGTGGTCCTTCAATTTTGCACCCTTTAAAGACCCTAATGTCAAAAAATGTACACCTCAAAAAAGAGCCTGAAAATTACCACACATTCATATTATTTACTGCTTCTTTTTACAAAAATCCTTCACTGGCTTTTGGGCTATTTAGATGGGCTGCGGCTCCAGTGGCTTTCGGGTCAAAATGTTAAAATCAACATTAATTTCACAGAGCGCATCCTCCAAAGAATGAATAACAACCCAAATAGGGAGTAGAGAAACAAGTAATATGGCTTTTACTATTAAGAACAACAAAGGAAGACTTTTTTGACAAAATTGATTAATACCAGATTAATACCTTCCAACTCAAAAGGTTTTGTCCCTCCAAACATTCTGTCACGGCCACAGGTTTGGCTGACAGTCAATAACTGCGGTCCATTCACAACTTACCTTTTTTTTTTAACACATCTCACTTTACTGTATTCTGTTCATGTCATCATATAGTTGCCTTCGCCAAATGAACCATGCTATTGTTCAAACTACTGCAGCTGTATTTTACCGTAACATTTGCAAGCACTTAAGTAATTTCTAATACCAGTTTGTTTGTCGTAAAAGCATTAAAGACAGTCTGAAAGAGGGAGTCGTCCTCTGGATCAAGGCATGTATTGTTTACAAATGTTCCCAGCGCCCTCACAACAACACAATAAGTCAATGTTTGGTGGAGAACAGAGTCCCTTTATGGATGAGGCCGAGCTCTCTGTGGCGACTGAGGTCATATGCTACTCCACATTGTGGTTATTAGGTTTATATGTGCATTTACTGTCATCTGTGGCAACATTTTTGAGATGTTATTATTTAGAGTGGGCAAAAACGGACCAAATTCAGTGTATCACAGTAACGGGACAGGGTGTGCTGTGTGAACATGTGGACTTCAGCTGGACTGCTTAATGAAGTCCCTTTGGGGCAGAGGGACTGGATGGTACCGGGCTGACAATGCTCTCTGCCAGGGAGATGAACGACCACTTCAGCTGCCCCAGCTTTTTATACAGTGGGTTCAGGAAATATCCGTACTACTCTATATTTCACAACGTTTTTATGTTATGTTTTACCCTGAAAAAATATGCACTCAGGCTTATAAAGAGGCTGTACCTTTCAGTATCGTGCAATAGATGGAATGACCACAGAACTAAACTTTTAGATGGTCCGAATACTTATTTCACTGTGAATGTTTAGTTTGACCCTTTTTATATTTTAGGAAACTTTACACATGGCTATGTTCATGCACGGCACAGTAATCAGCAAATATTTTTTTTACCAAGAAATAGATCTGTCTGGAATACTAACATTATATAGAAGTAATTAAAAGAAGAACTTCATATAGAATAATGTGTTGTTTTTGTAATACCAGCTAATGCAACACAAACTCCTTGTTATAGTAAACGGGACCAAAGTTGATAATTTAGAAAATGAGAATGAATGAATGAGGATAGTATAATCCCATTTATTTCTTAAAATAATTTAAAATCTGGACTTTGGGTTTTCCTAAATACTCTCTGAAAGGATAAACCAGGTCAGGACTTCCTCCAAAATGCCTCTCTTAAAATAGCCGCCCTCTCATGCCTTCTCCTCTTGAAAGGGCCACAGTACAGGTCTGTCACACACAAGGCGACATTATGAGACGGTGGCGCTACAAAATGTGCTCATCTTAAACTGGATTGAGCTTTCGTTCAACTTTACTTTTTTGGTGACGGGAATGAGAAAATATACCGTAACTAAGAAAAAGGTTCCCACATGGCACAAAACAAAGCCATATGGCAAAAAGTGACCTTTGGTTAGAAGAAAGCTGAGGTTTTAAACACCCTTTTACAACGATTACAAACCTTTAGCCCAAAGCTCTGTAATGACAAGTCAAAATATTAGTCTGATGCCTTTGTTGTGGAGGAAATACCTTCAATGAAACATTTGCAGGTTGCGCAGTTAGATCTGCTTGGTTTTCAAGTTGTCTAAAAATAGCTCCGTCAAGAGACCAGGAAAGTAAATATTGCGGGCTGTGGCAGAAAAGACTGTTTTTGTTTACATGCAAAACAGAAATAGGCTAATGTGTGTGCAACAATTACGAGCAGGAGTGACGTTTTAACGCATTTTGGTGAATTTAGTGGTTTGAAACAACTACAAATAAACAATAGAGACAGAAATAGATTTATTATTCTAATAATAGACTAAAATGGCATCTAATCTCTGCCTATGTGCTTCAGTCTATCATCACAGGTTTGACACAGGCGCAGAGAGGCAGCCGAGTTGTGCCAGAGGGAGGCGGAGAGAACAGCAGCTTTTACCGTAAGTCATGAGTCACTTCAGCCCACACAACTGGACCTCTGCCACACTTGCTCTGTGCTCTTTTTCTTCCATTAGTTCCTTCTTTCTTAAGTCTTCCTATCCGCACAGGGTCAAGTCTGACATGGCAACCAATACCGCCATCCATCACCAGTGAGTTTCTTCCTTTACAGCAGTTCAAGAAAAGCTACAGCAATGATTGGGAACAAGACAGAAATAAAGAGCGTGGTAGAGGAGCAGGTGGAAGGGGTGTTGTTGAAGGTACTACAGTGGCACAGTCCCAGAGGGCAGAGCATGGCCTGGTTTGACAGCTGTGTGAGACGTGAGTGTGCACAGTGCTCAGGGGGGAGCACCTGCCATGGCCGCTGCTGCTCTGAGGGTGAGGCTGGGACACTGTGGCAGGGGACCAGGGCGTGTGTGTGTGTGTGTGTGCGTGTGTGTGTGTATGTGGAGGGAAGGGGAGGGGGTGTAACAATACAGATAACAAGGAGTGATACCAGAAGTGAGATGAAGAAAAATGAGTGTCCAATAAAATGATCATCGACGCACATGTAGTTTTTGAGGTTTGCTGCCACTGATTTGCGATTGCTGAACCACAAAGGAAGTCATTCTGACTTGCAGCAAGTCAGTGGTCAGTCTAACATTGAAGTAGATCGAACGCTACAATAATTGTAGTTGTCACTTTATGGCTGTGAGTATTGCAGCTTGGTCCAACTTGAAATGCTAGCAAAGGTTAGGGCTTATCAAGATGAACCACACCATGGACTAAAGAAAATCTGCTGCCGGTGGTGTTGTTGTGTCTAATCGTGTTCATCAGAAGTTGGACCAAGGGGCGAGGAAAGCGCTTCTCTTTGGTCCTCATGGCGGGGAGCTGATAGTGCTGTAATACCACCCCAGGTGGCCAGGGGTGATTTCAAAAGACACTTTGTAAACAGGATTCTAATGAAGACTTTGCACCACCCCAGCACTGCTTAAAAGGCTGGCTCCAAAGAGGTTTTTTTTTTTCTAAAAATTGCTATGACCCATGTAACACTGGGCTGGGTATCATATTTTTACCCATGATGGTTTTTGTGCAGCAGAAATAAAAAGTGTATGCCTTTGATTGCCAGGCTCTGGAGCACTGTTGCGGCTCATAGTTAATCAGCGGGGCTTCCCGCTTTTTTGCCCTTTTAAGGAACATGCTCTCTCGGAGGAGACTACACAGCCATGTTAATTTTACGAACTACAAGTGACCATTACCTTGAGCGGGGCTGAATGGCTAACGATCGATCTCTTCTGTGTTATATCTACTATGAGTGATATAACACTCAGAGCATGGGAGCTCATTGCTTTTCATACTGGTTTCCGTTAGCAACAGGGAAACAAGGACAATCACGGATATCATACATTAAATCATATAGAGCCGGGACAAATACACTTTAACTGTAATTACAGTAGGTTCAAAGTCCCACCATCTGAACCGATTAATAGATACATGTGCAACAACAATGAATACTAATTGACTGAGCGGAAAGCCTATAAGTGAGTGTGGAGATGGAATGAGGAAGTACAGTGCCTTGCGAAAGTACTAATACACCTTGAACATTTGCACATTTTGTCATGTTTACAACCCTAAACATAAAAGATTGTATTTTGAAGAGGAGAGCACTGGACAGAAATGCAACCAAGTGCCCCAAGATAACTCTGTAGGAGCTGCGACGTACTGCCGCTGAGCTGGGGGAATCTGTACATGGGACAACTATAAGTCGTACTCTACACAAATCTGGCCTTCATGGACGAGTGGCAAGAAGAAAGCCATTATTGAGAGGAGGCCATAAGAAATCCCGTTTGAAGTTTGCTAGAAGTCATATGGAGGACACAGCTACGCTTTGGTCAGATGAGACAAAAATGAAACTTTTTTGCCCAAATGCAAAACGTTATGTATGGAGCAAACCTACCACTGCTCATCGTCCTGAGTGCACCATCCCCAGTGTCAAATATGGTGGGGGGAGCATCATGCTATGGGGCTGCTTTTCCTCAGCGGGGACTGGGAAGATATTAAGAATAGTTGGGAAGATGGATAGAGCCAAATACAGAGACATTTTGGAGGAAACCCTGCTGGAGTCAACAAGAGAATTGAGGCTGGGGCGGAGATTCACCTTCCAGCAGGACAATGACCCTAAACACAAAGCTAAATCTATAATGGAATGGTTAAAAAAAAAAACATATTAATGTGTTAGAATGGCCCAGTCAAAGTCCTGACCTAAATCCTATTGAAAATCTGTGGAAAGACCTGAAAACTGCTGTTCACAAACACTCTCCTTCTAATTTGACAGAGCTTGAGTTGTTTTGTAAAGAGGAATGGGCTAAAATGTCAGTCTCTAGATGTGCAAACCTTGTAGAGTCATACCCCAAAAGACTTGCTGCTGTTATTGCAGCAAAAGGGGGTTCCACAAAGTGTTAACTCATGCTGTATGAATATTTGTGCATGCCCCATTTTTCACTTTTCTATTTTTTGAAAAATAACAGAAACATGTATCATTTTGCTTTCACTTCACAGTTGTCTGTTACTTGTGTGTGAACTTTCAGTAAACAATTAAAAATAAAATCTTTACGTTTAGGGTTGTAAACATGACAAAATGTGCAAAAGTTCAAGGTGTATTAGTGCTTTCGCAAGGCACTGTACATGCCACTACCAGCACCAAGTTGAGCCGCCCTGGGATAACAGTGAGAGGCAGAATGCGACACCGAGTGCACTAATCGCTTGAGCGTTTCATTACGTAACAAAATGATGCTCAACAATCCTTTAATTCAATCAAATCCCACAGGAGAAACTACACATTCAGTAACTTTAGGAGCAGCTGCATGCATACCAACTTAAAGAACAGGTAAACAGGAATGTCACGACTGTTCAAAACATCTCTGGAATATAAATAAGGTGGAATTCATAGGAATAGACGCGAGCGATATTGACAAAACTTTATATTTAGGGTAATGTGTTGGTCAAAAAACAAATAACAGACTTTACTTTTAGTGTACGGGAGAGCGGGGTGGTTTGGGTCACATAACATTTTACCAAGATACCAAGTATGCACACTCTCTAGAACAATGCGTATAAACCTCTTAATAATGATGCTATAATATTCAATAGAAACAGAATCATATTCTGAAGGGTAGACAATAACATTTATCCATGACAGGATGACATCTTATAGAATTTGTATTCATTGGTAAAAGTTAAAATATTGAAACTTTAGGTAAGGGAACATGAAACAGGTAATTCACATAGATTCAGCCATTACTCCAATAGATAATTTATCTGTGTGAAAGCTGACTCTCACTTGACAACCAAACGTTTACAAAAGGCAAGGCAAGGCAAGGCAACTTTATTTATACCGCGCATTTCGTACACAAGGCAACTCAATGCAAAGTTAGTATCTTTTAGTTTTTTCACTCTGGTTTAATCATCTTTCAGGTAGCTGCCATCTAGCATCCATAAACCGTAAGTCACATCGCACTCTGTGCCCATGACTTCCCAGTTTAGCCTGGTGTCTCTTATTAGCTCTAAAACAATGCGAGAACCAACCCTCCCCATGACCCAAACCACCCAGCTCTCCCCTACTCTGAAAGTATTTCATTTCATTTCATTTCTTAACTAGCTCTTAGTTTTTCCTATTAGTGATAGACTTGATATAGTCCTTTTGCCTATTTCTCAAACAACAATTTAAAATATTATTTTTAGACAATATATTGCCCACTTTTTCATAGGCCTGACAGGGACAAATAAAGTCTTTGTGCGAGCCTATGAGAGTTTCAAAGAGCGGTGCTTTGCTGCTGGCTGTGGTCTCCAGTATACGCAGTGGAGCAGTGAATAACGGGCACACAGGCGTCCGGAACAAAAACAAAGAGTTATGTAACGTTGAGGCCCACTCCAGAGCAAGAGGACATACTCACATACACACACACACACACACACACACACACACACACACACGAGGAAATACGCTGATTCTCCTTGCACTTTTTGGGTTACTGATGACGCTCCCATGTGAAGGATTACCGCCCAACTAGACCATTTGTGCACCCTGCGGAGAGGCCGTTTGTCGAATGATACGGGTTTAGTTTCACTCGTGTCTGGCCCCGATTCAGGAGAACACCTCTCACAACTGCGTCATTTGGCTAATCTCTCCCAGTAGATTCTGTTGTTGCATTATAATAATCACCTCCTTTTGAAACCGCTCTTTGGAATCGCAGTGGAGAGGGATGTTTCTGTAAAGTGGAGCCCGTGATGTGACGTCGCTTCGGCTCAACGCATTGGGGGAGGGGGTCCACAGACTGCAGCTGCGTCGGCCAATCAGAGCGCAGAGGCGACGTGCAGCAGCCGGGGAGGGGGGGGGATAATATGGGGCGAAGAGGTGCAGTCTCCTCCCTCACGTGTGTTCCACTGTGCTACGGTCTTCAGCAGCACCTCCAGCCAGCGGCAATAAAAATACACTTACAAATACAATGAACTGGGTGCTCTTCCGCGGTCGGTGGCAAGTGTAAACAAAAACGCCTACACATCTTATCACATTCAGCAATTGGATGTTGAAAAATATAATCAGGTCTACCCTTTGCAAAAACAAATACATTGGTTGATTAATGCACAATTGGTAAGAAAAATATCGAATTGCAAGAAAGAAGGCAGGATAATGTTTGCAAAATCTGTATATGCGATCTGCCAAATGCAACCTCGTTGGACTTGCTACCTGCAGCTACCTGGGTTTTGTATTTTAGACACAAGCAGTGTTTACCATTATAGACTAAAAATGAATGTAATGATTTGTAAGAGATGGTCAAAATACTGTCATCTATTTGGGAAGGCAGGGTCCCATGATCGAAGAGACCAACCAATGGTACACAGTCTAAGTCAAAAGAACTGCATTTCATTGAGAACTTTAATCTTTTTTGGAAACGCAATGATCTGTTTAAAGGAAATGGCCCACATTTGAGCAGAGATGGAGTGAGACAACTGACGGAAAATCTCCTCCATGCTCTGCAAAATCAGTGGAGGCCTGAGCAACAAGAGAGAGCAGAGAGGAGCACGAGAAGAGCTCCTGGCTCGCCAGCAAAGATTTCGACTGCATCCCCAATAAAAGATTCAGTCGCAGCTGCATCATCTGCACCTACAGTAAAGGACTCAGCCACAGTTAAGGATCCAGCCACAGCAGCACCATCCGCATCTGCATCTCTGGAAAACATTTCAACCATAGCAGCAGCGCCACCTGCATATCCGGGGAAAAGCTCAGCTTCAGTACCACCTGCATCTATAGTAAATGATTCAGCCGAAGGAGCACTTTCATCAACTTCACCACAGGCCTTGAGCCCGACTGCTACATCTACACCCTCCAGAGATTTTTCTGAATCATTCCCATCCCCAAAGTCACCTATGGGATTCCCCAACCATTTTGAACCCTTGATACAACGAGGGATTAAAATGACTCCCCTCACTCCAGTCATGTCAATACCAAGGCTTTCATCCCCAAAGAAGTATCATGCCCCTCTCCCACCTCTGCCTTTTTCACCCAAGGTCTCCCCAGCTTGGCCCCCACCACCGGTGCCCACCGCTGTTATCTCCAGCAGCTTCACTGCTGCTGTCTAGGACATTAGGAGCCTCTCCGTTGCTACCATGCATAACAAACTCAAAACCAACCAGAGGTCCATAGAGGGAGTGTGTTCTTCTGAAACAATTAGTACTGTCAAACAACATAGATTAGATAAGAGAAGGACAGTCAAACCGTCCAATCAAAGAACTCTAATCCATATCCCTTTCAAAAAGATTCCATCCACTCAAACACAGATAAATCTCAAACATGCTGTACTCAATGTCAGATCATTAAAAAACAACTCCTTTTTAATAAATAGTTTTATGTCCTCTTATAATCTAGATTTTATGTTTTAACTGAAACATGGCTTAACAAAAACACTGGAAACGCAGTTTGATTGAGTGTAGTCCATCAAATTTCAATTTTGTGTCTGAAACACGCGAAAACCAAAGGGTGTCTGTGCAATATTCAGGGACAATATATTTGTTCCACAAATTGTCATTTGGGGTTTTTCCATCATTTGAGTATGTGTCTTTCAAAATGGAGATAAAACAATCGACAATTTTATTGAATTACTTTTATTTATATTTACTGATTTTGATTGTTTAGTAATTTCAGGTGATTTTAATGTGCATGTGGATGTGACCAATGACAGGCATGCAAAAGAACTCAGTGCTCTCCTTGAAATGTTTGGTTTAACTCAGCACGTGAGTGAAGCGACTCACAACAAAGGTCACACTCTGGATCTAGTCATCACAAAAGGTGTTAATATGTCAAATGTGAATGTTGTTGATGTTGCTTTATCTGGTCATTTTTGTGTCTTCTTTTACCCGTCTTTTACGCCCAAACCAGTGGTTGGGCCTGGAGTTATTCAAAGAAGACGCATAAATGATACAACAAGGACACAGTTTATGGAAATGATCAGATTTGAAAATCTTCCATGTTCTTATGTTGATAATCTGTTGGACTCTTACACATCAAGCGTCTTAAATGTGTTGGATACTATTGCTCCTGTCAAGGTTAAAATGGTTAAAAATAGACAAAAGTCACCTTGGAGAAGTGAAGATTCGGTCAGGGCACAGAAAAGGGAGTGCCGAAAAGCCGAACGGAAATGTCAAAGCTCCAGGTTCATTTTGAGATATACAAAGAAGTGCTTTGTGAGTTCAACCAGATTTTGCGTGGAGAAAGGGAGAAGTACTTCTCTAAAATCATCGCAAACTGCAGAAACAATTCTCGTGTTCTGTTTTCCACAGTGAACAGATTAACTAACCCTCCAGTTTCACTGCCCTTAGAACTAATCTCTACATCTAACTGCAATGAGTTTGCAATATTTTTTTATGACAAAGTCCAAGGCATTAAAAATGCCATAATTTCCACAACACAAATGGCAACCCTGCCACCAGATAAACACCTTGAGCTGACACATTTCACACCTGTTACTGACAAAACAATCGAAGAGGTTATCTCCGGTCAAAGTTCATGTACATGCTGCCTTGATGAATTGCCCACTAGATTTCTGAAGTCTGTGCTGACCAGCTTTTTGGGTTTAGGCCCCGCCACAGCACTGAGACAGCTCTGATCAAGGTGACAAATGATATCCGTATGAACACCAATGCAGGTAAGGTCACAGCTTTAGTTCTGCTGGACCTGAGCGCTGCCTTCACAGGTTAGAAAACTGGGTGGGAATCTCTGGTACTGCTCTAAACTGGTTCAAGTCCTATCCCGAGGATAGGACGTACTTTGTCGAAAGTGGCAACTGTGTCTCAGACTTAATTTCCATGACCTGGGGTCAATCTTGGGACCCCTCTTATTCAACTTGTACAGGCTTCCATTGGGTCAGCTAATAAACAGCAACAATGTGTCGTACCACAACTACGCAGATGACACTCAGATCTACGTGTCACTGACGGCAGGTGAACATGGGCCTGTAGATACACAATGTCACTGCATCGAACAGATCAGTTTGTGGATGCAAAACAACTTCCTCCAACTAAACTCAGACAAAACTGAGATCATTGTTTTTGGCCCAAAGACACAAAGACGAAGTGTTATCAGTCACCTTGAGTCTCTCTCTCTCTAAAACCAAAAATATCAGGTTAGAAATCTCGGAGTAATCATGGACTCAGACCTGAACTTAAACAGCCACATCAAAGCAATAACATCATCAGCTTTTTATCATCTGAAAAACATTGCTAAGATCAGAGGAATAGTGTCAAAACCAGACTTGGAGACACTCATCCACGCATTTGTCTCCAGCAGGTTAGACTACTGTAACGGCCGCTCACTGGCCTTTCTAAACGAGTTGTTAGAGCTGCAAAACATCCAGAACGCTGCTGCTCGAGTCCCGACAAGAACCAGGAAATACCACCATATTAGTCCAGTGCTCTGGTCTCTGCACTGGCTTCCTGTCATTCAGAGAATAGAATTTAAAACAGCTCTGCTTGTGTACAAGTCTTTTCATGGTTTAGCACCAAAGTACATCTCTGACATGTTAGAGCCGTATGAACCATCTCGGGCCCTGAGAACTTCAGGGAGGGGTCTCCTGGTGGTTCCCAGAGTCAATAATAAACACGGTGAAGCTGCGTTTCAGTTTCATGCAGCTAAAACAGTCTTCATGAGGATGTGAGACAGGCCTCAACTCTGACAATTTTCAAATCTAGGCTGAAAACAGCTCTTTTTACCCGTGCATATGAAAACTGAAAGTATTTTATCTGCACTCTTGCCTTTTACAGTAATTGATAAATTTTTATGTTGATGTTTTAATGATTGGATTTTATTTGTTTTCTTGTAATTTTATGCAACTATGAAGCACTTTGAATTGCCTTGTGTATGAATTGTGCTCTACAAACAAACTTGCCTTGCCTTACACAGTTGACTGGTTATTACAGTTGTTACAGCAAATTATTAATGATATGACACTATTACAATAACAATGATCGGAAAACTAATATTTTTATTTTTATTTACTCGAAGCCTGGGTCTATAGTTAGAATTGCACACGTTCAATTCCCAAATCCAAAACTGTGATGGTATAAAACTTTTTTTTTTAAATTAAAATAGATCAGTCACCATCTTTCTGACGGCCCCTTTGAACGCTCCACGTCTTGTGCAAAGCAAGAACACAGGAGAATTCCCAGTTCATCAAAGACGCACATCAAACAGCAGCCTCCTGGGCCCTTTCCCAGTAAACGAACAATTTACTACTTTAAATAAACTCCTAATTCTCCAAGAGACAGAGATGAGAACATGCTTTACAAGTACTTTCGGACTAAACTCAGACATTTTGTCAAGAAAGAGACTGTCGCAGGAGAAGGTGGGGACCAGCAACAGTCAGGTTAAAAAAAAACTGAAAAACACAGCACACGACCTTGAAGATGAGTATCCTTGTGGAAGTGCACACGCAGCACTCCAGCCCCTGAGGGAAACTCCATTCTTTTACATGATAAGTACAACATTACTGTCTGTGGTGTTCGCTGCCTGTTTCATTTACAGAGGATTGTTATTGATTCATCCAAACAGGCAGTGATCAGAGGGAAGAACAGTGGTGCAATAATACACACTAAATGCATGAAAGAGGTGAAAGTAATGAATGAATAATGAGGCTGTTATTCACAGCTACAAATGAAAAGTGCATTTATTTAATAGGTGTTACTGCCTGTGTTTCGGTTTCTCTCGTCAAACTTATTTTTCCCAACAGTGTTTTTGACAATTATCAGACAGAAGACTATTAGATTTATAATAATGACTGAGATTGTAGTCTGATGTCAAGCGGCTGACGGAGACTCGTCGTATAATGAGCGACAAGTGTCTCAGCTCTGTCTGCTTCCACCTCCTGTGGGCTTTAAAGTGTATGCGTCAGAGAGCCTCACCAGAGACGCCACTAAAGGCTTAATTACAAGTTAATAACTATGAGACTGTAGTTAAGAGGATAGCCCTGTCGTCATCTGTCACATTCACATAAAAACGTGTTTTGAGAGCACTGAATGAGTCTCAAGGACCAACACAAAGCTACAAACACAGGAAAAATTATGACGAGGGAACAGGATTGTACATGACGTGCTTAATTGACTGGATCATGACAACACAACAATGCTAGAGTAATCTGCCACAGCATTTTAACACCAGAGCATTACGTTTTCCACATCGAAATTTGTATTAAAAACAAGAGCTTTCAAACATGTACCCTCCAAAACAACTGATTTGAACACAGCGGTTTGTCCAATTCTAATCTTAGAAGTTCTAGCTAAGAGTAGCCCACAATCACTGAGGGGCATTTCTTCAAAAGAGCAGCACATCGCAGCCACAAAACTGAGCGATAACAAATAGGCTACCCTTACAGACCAAATCCCCAAATCTTCTTTGTTACTTACATACTTATTAATTTTTATTTAACAAAGAAACATTACAATAAAACTTCAAATTGGACTCTGAAGATTAAGTCAAGAGACATTCACTTCATCAAAATGTTGTTTTATGTGTGTCTTGTGTATACTTTAAGTTTAGACTGTGTAAAAACAGCAGTTCATTAGCACAGAGACTTCCTGAGCACTAGACAAATGCTACGGCGAGGCTCGTGCATCCTTGACTTCAAAGAAGCGGCACACTAATCACCTTTTGGCTATATTTACATGCCGCTCACCAGGACTACAAAAAACACCGTGCCTTCATCTCACAACAATAATAATATACATCGGTTTTATACAGCGCTTTTCTGGACACTCAAAGACGCTTTACATTGCACTATTCATTCACTCCATACTTGGTGGTGGTAAGCTACTATTGTAGCCACAGCTGCCCTGGGGTAGACTGATGGAAGCGAGGCAACCATTCTGCGCCATCGGCCCCTCCGACCAACCCACCCACCAACCCACCCACCCACCCACCCACTCACTCACTCACTCACTCACTCCATTCGCTAGGCTTCCTGGTGTTACCAAACGGTCTCCCATCCAAGTACCGACCAGGCCCTTCCCTGTTTAGCTTCCAAGGTCTGACGGGATAGGGCATAGCAAAGGCGGTATGACCACAATGGTACTAAATCTGAGAGATAATCCAACAAATTTGCGCTTACACCAAGGGTCATGTGAAAAGTAGTCCTCCTCATCAAAACACATTACACAATATCAGACAATCAATCAATGGTTTTGTATAGCCCAATATCACAACAGGAGTTGCCTCATAGGGCTGCAACAAACATTAAGGCAATAAAACAGAGCAGTACTTTGCTGTCCTGGGGTAGTAGTAGCCAAGTTTGGTACAAATGTGTTAAATGTAGCTTTGTACCTCTGAAAATGTAGTTTAGTTTGGGCCCATTGCCTCTACAGTCTCTCTTTACAGTTGGTCCCATGCTGCAGGTGGGCGCATTAACTGTTTGTTTGTGTCACAGAAATGGGAGCAGAGGTGTCCTACACAGGGCCCCTGAGCTTCACACAGCTCCATCTGTTACAGCCGCTCCCGCAGGCTTTTTATAAACATCCCTCAAGTCAAACCCAAAACACTGCTTTTTTTTTCCAAGGGCTCACCTGCTTTCAAATCTACAACAAGTCACCTCTCTCCTCCTCAGCGCCTCCCTGGTGGCCCCTGAAGCTACTGCAGTGTTCCCATGGCGAGTCTGAAGTTGACTGTTTATTCACGCTGGTCCAGTGTCCCTAATTACTTCCCAGTCTACAGTCTGTTAGTCTCACATCTGCCTCATAGTAGTATTCGCCAAAGCCGTACTCGTTGCCCAAGACTCTTCCTTGCAGTGAATGAGGCACTCACAGTGAAAACAAACTCCAATGCTACAATTTTAAAATGTGGCAGTCTGACCAAACCCCTAGCACAACAGCTATCCTATAAAAGCATCATGTCCCTTTGTCACAACTTGTTTGGAAGAGATGTGTAGTTAAACACCGTGAAGAAAGTGAATCAAACCGCCAATCGAATACAAGACTAATGACTTTTCTTTCTTTCAGTGCTTCAAAAGCTGCTATCAACAGTAGTAATCAGATTTAGTCACCCCCGCAGAGACATTAAGGCCTTCTCCCATCTGCCTGCTTATGTCAACCAGGAGGTCTGGGTTTCGGCTAAGTGAGTCCATCACTGTCAGCTCATGCTCAGGCATTAGAGCCCCTGAAGACAAGTAAGGAGTACTCACCTTTGGTTATCTGTTCTGTGGCCTGAAAAAAGAAAAGAATATAAGCTCAGAAATCAGCATCCTCATCTCCCTAAAATGTATGTGACTATCTGCGCTAGTATAAGCTCTATGGTAACTTGAACTGTAGCAACACAATACTTTCAATGACATTGTGCGTTGATCAAATAAAATGTAAACCTTAATGAAAGTGTTATTAGCAAAAATTACCACATTTAGAATTCACATCCATAGGGGAAACGAGTCTATGGTCAGTGAGGTCATGAAAGTGAAATGTCTGGACTGTTCTGGTTACTTCATAGGGGGGAATATCTTGGAGGGATCCGGTGACTGAATGGCATAACTTTTAGCAACTAACTCCCAGAGACAAGTTTAATACAGTCTGTCGTCATTAGCTTATAATACCTTTTCAGGGAGAAACTTCTTGATTTTCTTCTCGTCTGTGTCCGACCAACTGGTCCTCTTGGATTGTTCCTTACAGCTAAAAAAAACAAATAAAAAAAACACAGGGAAAGGTTACAACTTTTGCAGTGTAGAGCGACAGTAATAAGAGCATGTTTTATTGACAAAATGTAAATGGAAACTAACAATGTAATAGTTAGTCACAGGACATGCACCTCGTCATTCACACTTCTACAACAGGCTACTGAGAGAGCACGTCTGTATCAAACTCTTCGGACCCAACAGCGTCCTCACTCAGAACTGAAACTTTGGTTTAACGGATGGGGCTTTTAATATAAAGTCACTCAATAAGCAAGGACCTGATGTAGCAAAAGCAAAAATAGTTCCAAAGACAGTGCACAAAGAGCGAAACCTCCATGTCTCTCGTGCTGCCAGGCCTTGGCTGCTGCAGGCGACTGTACTGTGTGCCATCGCCTGGCAACAAGCTCCCCGAGGCCCAGTGGAGAGGAGACAGCCTCCAGCGCTACACCAGAGCTCGGCTCGGCGACAGACAGCGGTTTGCATGGAGTTGCAACAATGACCACAAAGGGTAAACGTGGACAGGCGTCAATGACCCTGCTCCAAACCTGAACATTCAATTAAATTATTTCCACAGTGTTTTGGACAAGTCACAAGAACCCACGGAAATCTGACTCTAAATGTGTTTTATCAGTGGTAGAAGTGACAATCAAGCTAACGGGACTGAAATAAATGCTTCTAGGAAACAAAAGAACTTCATCGCTTCACTGAGTGTCAAGAAAGATTTATGCTCTCAAATTTGACTAAAATAATATCAAGGCTTGTGATAACATTGCAGTGGTCCAAAGTAGAGCTGCGTTTTCCATTAAACACAGTCATAAGACATAAGCAGATAAGATCGGTTAATATTGTAGCTACATTACACTCACTCAGCTTTCTGGTCTTAAATCAGCGACTAGTGGCTGCACAACTTTAAACCCGTTCCTGCTTCGCTGCATTATATGGCTTGTATTACGGAGGATTGTATTGACACAGAAGTTGGATATGGAGCCAGCTGCTGTGCTAAATATAGCTGCTTCTCTCAGTCAGAGCGTTGAGGCTTGTGTCAGGACGGAGCACAGAGCGAGAGGAGCTAGGGTTTACGTGAACCACCGATGGCCCCTGACCTCAGTGAGTGACAGCTGAGAGTAACACACAGGATACACCTCTGACCCACCACAGCGCTGTGAGAGCGGACAGTTTACTTTCAAACAGGACGGGGAGGGCTGCAGCTCATGCACCTGCACAACTAGGACCTTTTCTGTTACTCAAATCCACTTCATTTATACAGCACATTTTGTAAACATAAGCAGTCTCCACAGTGCGGCCTGGAACTCATAATTGATAGACGACAAAACAAGATAGTTATCTACTTTTTGGGGGGGGGGGAATGGTCTTCATCTTTAAACCAGATTAGGATTTGTGCTAATGTGGCCTAATTAAGAAAAAATCTACGCAAAGAAAAAAAATAAATATATATTGTGTTAATTCTGAAATACTAATTGTGTAATTATAATACGAAACATATGGCACAATAAAGTAAAAAAAAAGAAAAAAAAGAAAAAAAAAAAAGAAAGAAAAAATAAGTGATATCAAACATCAGATATTGTGCATATTGTGCAGCCCTAATGGTGCACATAATAATTTTCACAGCAGAGGTCCCAATTCAGTAAAAAATTATAAAAGATAAAAGGCCCTTTTGTCCACCACATAAATATGATTGTAACTGAGACAGTGTTGAACAGTTACAGGTCTTTTTGTCATTGGCTTATTAAAATATAATGAGTTAACAGAGTACACAAACACGAACCTCTTGATAGTAGTAGTGTACAGGGTAGTCGGAATACTTGTCAATTTCTATTAACTATAACAGTGTAATTATAGCATGCATTGAAACAATTCCCAGCGTACAAATTCCCTCTCTGCAGCGTTTGATGTGGGGAAATACTCTTGTGTGAACACTAGAGACGCAGGTCAATAAGCTCCTCTCTGTAGTAGAATTACAGGCTGCTGTCGGAACAACAGGATTAGAGCCGCAGCCTTGTGTCCCATAGGCCAAACACCACACACAAACTGACCACAACAAAACCATAGAGCCCGGAGAGATAGCACATGTATGTAAACAAGCCTAGGTGTGTTACGATCATATCCACCTTTGTTACAAGTACATTTAGAAAAGGTTTATAGATTTTAAAAAAATTATCTTTGCATCACAGTGTTCTCTAGTGACGAGCCTAGATGTACAGTGGCCTGTGAGGATGTGATGAATCACGAAGGAGGTGATGGCAGAGTCGGCTGGAGATTAGGTGAGAGGCTTGCTTTGCAAGCGGGGGATAGGGAAGAGGTGCCAGACGACGGCAGTGACTGGGCACAGTGCCAGGAAGCACCACCGCTGCCAGCCAAACAAGAGCACAGCACAGCGAGCCCTGGGAAGAGTGCGCAAACAGCTACTAGTCGGCAGCCACAAATACCACGCACAATCGCACAAAGGGAGAACACTCTGAAAAGCGCGGAGAATAAACAGAAATGTATTTTGTTTATGGTTTATTAGGATCCCCATTAGCTGCCCATGTCATGTCTGGCCTTAACTTCTGACAATTTGCGGTTAGATTTGCCGTGTTATGTTTTCAGTTCATACAAGTCCAAGTCAATCATAATGAGCAGCGATGAACCGTGCTTTTATATTGGGTTTAAAAAGTGCCAGGTAAGCACTACCAAAGTCCTTGTGCAAAGAGGATTGCACTTGTAATGCACTAGTAATGTACTTGAAGCTATTCTCAGTGCGGTCATGTTAAAGCTTTCTGACCCTCGCTAACGACAAGGAAAAAAATAAACTAAAACGCCTGGCACTCGGGACAGGCCCCAAAATAACTTCCGTGGACACGCTCCAAATGTGCTGCCTCCCGTCCAGCGTCTGTCATCTGCCAACAACAAGAAGACACTTTTACAACTGAAGCGGGGGCCCCTGACCGCATCAAACAAATTCATGAACAAATGACTAATTAAACTCCCATCACACAGCGCTGTGTCCGTTTGTCTACGTCAGGCAAAGACACAACTGTGATAGAGTGCAGTTCTCTGGGACCGAATCTTGTCAATGGCTCACGTAATGGAATTTAATTGGTTTTGTCCTTCAGTATATTCTAAAAGCAGATATTTTTTGGAATAATTATAAATATGAAGCACTTAAGTGAGAGTAAACTAGCAGGCGAATAATCATTACCGTGACGCTCCCGGAAACATGCTTATTCGTCCCTGTTAAGTATTGTAAGTGTGCAATGAAAGAAAGAACTGAGTTTAGGCTAAAAATATCAGTTTTATTGTGATGTAAAAATCTGTGTTTAGAAATGAATGGATCCCAAAACTGGGCCCTCATCACAAGGCTGTAAATCCCATCACTAGTTCTGACCTGAACACTACTTTACTGTAAATTTTGATTTGTACAGTTGAGCTGTACAGTGATCCAACTTCTCCAATGTTGACAGGTCACAGCTCAGCCTTTCCACTGCATCTATATGGCTCTCACTGACACCAAACATCCTGCCAAACCAAATGACACAATCTGGTCGCGGAGAGCTTGCACTGCGAGCTAGCCCATGACCCGAGCTGTATTGTAATCCCAGAATTTAGTGACCCGTTTTTGTTGTCAAGCCCCCTTTTGGCGCCGCTCTGTGAGCACACAATGCCTCTTTCACCGGCTTGGGTGCTGACTGAGGCCCCCCGACCCGGTAGTGACAGAAAAGACCCCCAAGCAGTGCCACGGACTTTCCTTTTAATGGCAGCCGCCCCATGCTGCCAGCCCTAATTTAGGGACTCCAACATATTAGTTAAACAAGCAGATCCGGGGTTGACGTCACCTTCCTCTCAGCGTGCATCTGCTGGTGGCTTTCCCAAAGCCTTGCTACAGTGGGCAATTGCATACAGTCCACGAAGCTGCAACAGACTGTACGGATGGCTGCTCCCTCAGTGGTTGGAGGAGGAGGTGTATGACAATGTTTTGGTTTTTAAACCAGCCCTATTTTTTTTATTTTTTTTATTGAAGGTTTGAGTAAGCCATTTGAAATCTGGATGGCTTGTTTATGGACTACTGGACAAGCACACATATTTGCACCATTAAAAGCAAATCATTTAACTCAAACAAGTTCTATAAAATAAAATAAAAATCACAGCTAATCAAATTGCTCACGCATATTTTATATCGTGCATGTTTACATAGAGGAGGGTGAGCTCGACCGTGAACGTTTCTGCTGTCCAGCACAAATGCAACGCGAAGAACTCAGCCAAACCAAATCAATGCCCGTGACAACTCAAATAAGCAATAACACGGGAGGAGGGATGCCCTTGAATATTTCAGCAGTGAAGCAGCTGGAAGGAGACGATTGCAAAAACAAAGCCGCCATTGATGGGGGAGAAAATATCCTCTTTGCTTTGGTTGCGCGCATAACCCCGCAACGACGACAGAAAACGAGCACACTGATGTCAAAAAAAAAGTGGGCTGTTCTGGAAACGCTACGGATTCTTCCTTGCACAGCTGTGACCTTAACCTTCGAAATGGTGCAGGTATTTCCAAGAAAGCAAACCGTGGCGTTGCATTTCTGTAGTGTTGTGCAGCCAAAGCGGGTGAATAATCCTACCATGAAGCGATCAGTAGGTTCTCCTCGGCGGCGAAGCCTCTGCAGCCATTTTGTAGTAACTGACCGGGGCCGAGCTCGAGAGACGGTTGAATCCTTGGTAACGGGGGGGGGCGCGCGGAGGGGCGGAGCTTGGCCTTGTCATGTGACCTTCAATAACAAAACAAACGGGCCGCTCCACCCCCGCCGTTGCCATGGCTACTGCAGCACCTCCGCTGTCTGCGTCCTGTGCGCACAATTTACTGCGCCTAAATAAACAACTGTCGGTGGGAGTCCATAAACAACACGGAGAAGGGGTCTAAACAACAATAACAACAACATAAAATTAATTAAAAAAATGAATACAGAGACAGAGAGGGAGACGCACAGTCAGAAGTAGGCTACGTCGTCTCTTGCTTATGTAAATCGCATTTTGCTTTTAAGACAAGAAAATAAATATTGATTGTACAAATAATAATTGTGTAGCACTAGCCAATAATTAGGACAATAACGCCACCATTCACCTGTCAACCCCCACCTGAACCGAGTACATTTCTCTCCAGTTTGGCTTCACCCAAATCTAAAAGCTTCTTGAAAAAAGTGTCAAGATAGCAACAGAAATGAGACGAAAATGCGGATGAACATATGACAAAAAAGTGACAAAATGCAACAAAAAAGTGAAAAAAGAGATTATAAAGGGACAAAAAACCAACAAAAGAGGAACAGAAAAGTGACAAAAAAATGTCCAAAAAGTGACGACAACGCGAGGAAAACGGTCAGTTGAGATGAGTTTTGTAGGTCTTAGCTTTCAAATGCGGTGTTACACTGGCCTATAGGCTGTCAGCTGAACTGAACAGGAGAAAATGCCCACATAATATTATTGCTGGGACACTAAAAACAACCAAATCCTTTCAGAGTTATGGTAAGAGGCTGATTCTCTAAAACAGTGGTTCCCAACCTAGGGTCGGGCCTTCCCAGGGGGGACACCTGAAATTGCAGGTGAAGCCCAGAGCTTTGTCTGGTCAGGGGGTCTGGTCCTAAATGATATTATTTGAGCAAATTTAATGGTTACAAATCCTCAAATATGACTGAAAGGGACTACAGGTGCAGAAAACAGTCACATTTCAGTGTATTTGTTAGAAATAAAAACTTATTAGCAATTTGTTTTTCATAATTTTATGTTTAAGGGAACCGTGATGGTTTTAGACTAGGTTTTGGAGGAAGAAAAAGAGAACCATCATTTGCTGTTGCATTAGGGTGGGCTAAGTGTAAATCTTTCACATACTGTAAAGTATACAAATCATAAACCCTGATCATAATTTGGAAGGGCTTGAATTCACAAAATTTCCTTCATCTTATGGCTAAAAGTCCTTTCATCTGACCAACATCAAGCACATAACTTTTAATATTTCACCACTTTTGGACACCTTTATGAGGAAGCAATTTGACCTGAGTTCATATGTGTTGAGAAAGAAGATGTTAAATTTTGTGACCGTTTTTTGTTTCATGCTGATAAGTCCAGCCATAACAGAGATATTAGCCTTAAACTATAAGTCGAAAATTCAGCTGTTTGACGGTCACCATAGTTCCCCACAATATAATATTAGCTGCCCACCACCCTAAAATTATAGGCTGTATAGAATGTTGTGATATCATATAATGCAACCTATTGCCAATGACAATGAGGTACCTTAGTATTTCCCATGCCTGATGCTTACACATCTCAGTGTAACTTTTCATAAACCTGACCTTGCTGTCTACACTTCAGTTATCATATTGATCAGTGCGAGTCAATACACTTTGGCAAAATTCAATTATAAGTGTGGCCAGCCGACCTCTGAGGCAGGGTGCAAAGTTCATCGGTCAAGTTGTTACCATATCAACTCCCAGGTCCGGTGGGAAGTGCAGTCGGGTCCATCAAAGTGCCGTGTCAGAGAAGGCACTGGGCTGTGAGCAGTAGACGGAAGAGCACTCAGATCGATATTATTTGAGCAAATTTAATGGTTACAAATCCTCAAATATGACTGAAAGGGACTACAGGTGCAGAAAACAGTCACATTTCAGTGTATTTGTTAGAAATAAAAACTTATTAGCAATTTGTTTTTCATAATTTTATGTTTAAGGGAACCGTGATGGTTTTAGACTAGGTTTTGGAGGAAGAAAAAGAGAACCATCATTTGCTGTTGCATTAGGGTGGGCTAAGTGTAAATCTTTCACATACTGACTAAACAGTTGATAAAGTATAAATTATATACATTTACTAGGCATTCCTCTATATTTTTCATTGAAACCTCTTGAATTCACGACCGCATGTCACCTCTCTCAACAAGCCGGATCTGGCACTGAAATAAATGATCTAATTACTGTAGGCCACTCTAAATAAGGCTCTGGCAGCAATTGACGAGGCAAATTAATCTGGAAGCATTCTACAGTGAGGAAAAACTATGAATGTATTACAAAGTATGGCCTCCATGTGTTGACAATTACAAACCCATCTGTACGTGGCATCCTGGGCATATGGATTACACTGTAGCACACATCTGGATAATGGCCGAGATGTGCATTACTGCGATGGTGGCAAAACGCAATTATTGAGTCCAGGAGATGATGGAGTGCGTGAGGAGAGTTGTGGAGAGCGGAGGCGGGAGACACTAATCATGCTGCATGTGATGAATCTTTGTGTCATGGGAACAGATATAAATAATCCATTGCCCGAGTCATTTTCTAACGCTATAGTGTATGCATGGGTGAGTTTCTCATATCAACTCAAACATCTTATTCTACATAAAACATTATTAAGACTTGAGAACATGCAGTGTCAAAAATGTGCTTCATACAGAAGGACTTATTTTTTAATGTATGCAGGTCCAGGGTTCCCAATACAACTTATAATGCTGGTAATAGCAAGAATAATGTAGCCTTTGACAATAAGAATAATGCGTTAGTCTTTTATTTTGCACTTTTTCCCCCCCAGATGCTCAAAGTTATCGCATGTTTCAGTTGTGTTTTCCATTCACTCCATACTCAGTGAACACTTAGCCACAGTTGCCCTTGGGTAGAATGATGGATTGAAGTCTGCCCATCTGCACCATCAGCTCCTCTGACTAAACCAACGCTCACCCAGTCAGCTTGATATTTCCACAAAGTCTTCCACCCTGGTACCATGTCATCATTTTAGTGGGGGGCTTATATCTCAGTAGGAGACGCCTGAAATAAATATCCAAACATAAAGTATACAAATCATAAACCCTGATCATAATTTGGAAGGGCTTGAATTCACAAAATTTCCTTCATCTTATGGCTAAAAGTCCTTTCATCTGACCAACATCAAGCACATAACTTTTAATATTTCACCACTTTTGGACACCTTTATGAGGAAGCAATTTGACCTGAGTTCATATGTGTTGAGAAAGAAGATGTTAAATTTTGTGACCGTTTTTTGTTTCATGCTGATAAGTCCAGCCATAACAGAGATATTAGCCTTAAACTATAAGTCGAAAATTCAGCTGTTTGACGGTCACCATAGTTCCCCACAATATAATATTAGCTGCCCACCACCCTAAAATTATAGGCTGTATAGAATGTTGTGATATCATATAATGCAACCTATTGCCAATGACAATGAGGTACCTTAGTATTTCCCATGCCTGATGCTTACACATCTCAGTGTAACTTTTCATAAACCTGACCTTGCTGTCTACACTTCAGTTATCATATTGATCAGTGCGAGTCAATACACTTTGGCAAAATTCAATTATAAGTGTGGCCAGCCGACCTCTGAGGCAGGGTGCAAAGTTCATCGGTCAAGTTGTTACCATATCAACTCCCAGGTCTGGTGGGAAGTGCAGTCGGGTCCATCAAAGTGCCGTGTCAGAGAAGGCACTGGGCTGTGAGCAGTAGACGGAAGAGCACTCAGATCGATCCCGTTAGATGTTTTAAGTGGATTAAAACTAATGATGGCAAATAAATCAGGGCAAAAACTGTGTTAAGAGACCGTAGGAGCCTAAAATGCTGCTGAAGAAGTAAGTATAATACAAATGAATGAAACTAACAGTAAAAACTCATGAATTACACTGAAGACCTACTTCATTCTCTATACACTAAAAATGACACCTATTTCTTCCAAAGAAAATGTGACTCTGTTTTTATAATTTCTGTACTTCTTTACGCTCATTGCGGTGTGATGTTTAATTACTTCCTAAAATGACCAAATAATCGTACATTTAACCTAATCTGTCATAGAAGACACAGTCCTTTCCCACAATCAGTAGCCGCTCACTCACTGTTATTGCTTTTATTGTTCTCAAATAGACAAAGCCTGCACTAATAATAATTGACTGATGCATCCCCCCAAGTGACTCCATAGATTGTGTACTAACAGGAAGAGAGAGATAAGCAATGGGGCCCTGCTGCTAATCAGACATGAGCCAAGTGGGTGGGCATTAGCCTCCATCCAAGCCGCTGCGTTGATCAGATTTATGACATACATAAACATAATTGTGCACATTCATGGGCTGGAATTATTAAAGTGGACAATTAGCCTCTTCAAACATGCCTGTGTTGTTTTGATCACGACTGGCCATTTTGATCATTGCCATTTCATCTTTCTGAGTAGTCTGCACAAACAAAGGCATTAGCATGAATTTAGTTATGAGGATGATAGTGATGGAGGGGAGATTTTGAAAGCTTTGCCAAAGTCATTTAACCACAGTCTCCAAGGTCGAGCCACAGCAACATGAGCCTCTGAGTGATATGATTGTTTGTGTTTTCATTTGACGAACGATTAAGTCCTTACGGGCGTGATATCAATCTCCTGCAACATAATGAGTCCTTTCATGGAGTGAGACACTTGGTTTATAATGGGCTCTGGTCAGTATGAGTGTGTCTGTTTGGGACAAATACAAAAAAATGCAGCACAAAGACATGCAGACATTATGAAAGGTACGTATATGTCTTTGATATTTCAGATGAACACACCTAAACCATGCATGTACAATATGGTTAATAGTCTTCTTTCTTCTAGCAATAAAGGTCACTTTAACAATTGAACACAACGTTTTTCATTTATATTTAGCAAGAGCAGATTACATACATCAATGAATCAATCAGATCATAAAAAGGAAAATGCATAACTAAAAAGCAACAGGACAACATGGAGCAAATCTGAACCATTAAAGTGGTAGTCCTGCTGTGTGCTATCATACAGTAATATAGACCTCTCACATATTTTCGCTCCCTGCAGCATCCACGTGTCAGCGTGATGAATGTCTCCTTCCCGCAGATGACCCCTGAGGTCAGTGTAGCGGGGCAAACACAGCCGGTCCGCCTCATTTCCCCATACAGCCTGGGACCCGACTGGGCATAACTCACCTATAGTGCCGCAGTCTGGCAAATGTAATCAAAACATGTGACAGATGGATTTTACAGAATGTGGTGGAGCTCTGATTTGATCAAAACATTTACGACATTTAATAGTAATGGTAGAAGTTTTTCTCAGTAACAAATGTACAGTAAATGTTTGCTAACACTTAATGCACCTGCACATCTGCAAATACACTCACGCTGTTGTTGTGTCAAATTGTTGTTGTATCATAGTTTAAATTTAATCTGCTTCTGCATGCCCTTACAGTCTTATAGTTTTAAGTTTTTATAATTTATTATTTATCTAAACAATGGCCAATACAACAATTCTGATTCTGATAACAAAACAAAAACAAATCTGATTCTGATAATTCTGGACCTGCAATTTGATGTGACGAACTGCAGGTCCAGCTTCTGATCAGCTAAGTAACTGATCAGAATCCCGGTTGCCATAACTTTGGCCATTGAGACGAGCTTTGCTGAAACGGCCTGTCAATCTGGCCGGCTACAGCGGTTAGCGCTTGTGCTTCACAGCTAGAAGGTCCGGGGTTCGATTCCCACCTGGACGGGGCTTTTCAGTGTGGAGTTTGCATGTTCTCCCGTGTCTGCGTAGGTTTCCTCTGGGTACCCCTACCACTAAAAACATGTACAATAGGCCAGGATGTTTAAGAGTGCGCATGGAGGACGACGGATGCAAATTAGCCCCAGGCTACAATCCGGTGTGGCTTGTTTACATGCATGAGACCCATGTATGTTCATTAACATGCACTGTCCTGACCAAATAAACCCATAAATTAAAAAAAATAATCACAAGCACAGGAATGTGGGGGGACTATCAGGAGGAGAGGGGGAGAGGTCTAGTTTGCTTTTAAAATTTCTCTCTCCTCATTTTGCAAACTTTTGCTCGAGCAAACCAACACAATCCTGTTACAAACAAGGTTTGGTTGAAAGCGTAGTATCACAAAAGCGTTACAATATTCCAAAAAGCCTGCAGTCCCTCATGTGTTTGCCATGGCACGTGCCTGTACATTTTCCACAAGCAGGCTGCATGCTGTAACACAAAAGACAGTGCCCTAATGAATACCGGCGGCAGCAGCATCCTCTCGCTGGAGAGATCCTATCTGGGCCAAAGCATCAATCTTCCTGTCAGCGCTGCAGAAAAGCCCTATCTGCGCCTTGCTATCATAAACAGATTTATTATTCATGAATTAGCATTATTGTCCACTTAATTATTCAGTAGGTCTTAATTATCCTACTGATAATCCATTCCAGGTCATGGGAAATTAGATGAGGAGAAGATAACGTTGTTTCAAGAGTTTTGTCACGATGTAGTGGCTTCAGTTATGATGAGTGCTTGGAAATGCGATTTTTTTTTTTTATTATTGAAAAAATATGCAACAGTGCAGACATGGAAACAAATAAATAGGCACACATTACAGAAATTGATGACTATTAAGAAAAACAACACACACAATATATACGAGTTCAGAATAAGTTTGGATTTCCCCCCCAATCAGTCCAAATAGGAACTGCTTCTATGGCAGGTTCACCTCAGCTCGCCCCGTCCCACAACAGAATACCTCATCTTTACTAGTCCAAGCACATACACGCCACAGAGGGCCAATGAATCATTCAGAGCAGCACACAATGCCCTAGAGAGATGGAAGAGAGAGAGAGAGAGCGTGAGACGAGCTGTGGTACAAGTGGAGGAGCAGACGAGACAGAGGAGGGTCGTGACGGGCAAAGGCGGCTACAGATATATTTACAACAGGGTCAGGACAAGTGTTAGATGAATCCAAATCGTCTCATTTAGAAATGGCCCTTAATATTACTACACTAAATTCTCTGGTTAAGATGAAGGAATGTAAATCCAATTCAAAAGTGTTGCATATTATCTTGATGATTGAAAAATAGTGTGCAGTGATTTGTATGTTAGTTACAATCATTATGTGGCCTACGCAGAAGCCATTGCAAGTCACCTTCATTTATCCAGGCTTGGGAACATAACAAAACCTACATTTGCTCATACTATTGTGAAACTGACATTTTGCAAAAATGCCTTGGCACATGCATGATCTTAAAATGCCGCTGATTGTTAGCGTTGGGGGGAATTTTGGGTTTAGAAGCACATGACAAATAACGTGCAGTAATCCCCCGTGCAGCCCACAAAACAGCCTCTCATTAATGTCGGAAAGTACCTGGAAGTTGCAGGTAAAAGCTTCCTCGTTCGTAGCATTTGGGTTAATCATAAGCTGTGGTCATGTGACAGGTGTTTTTCCAAAGGCCTCAGACATGAATGGAATCTGGAATTGAAGGTTTTCCAACAACCTGCTGGGCAAAGTGGCCAAAAAAAAGTGAGACACTAAGCTGCTATTAGTCAAGCCGCGTGGCCCCAGCATGACAAGCCTCGCATTTACATAAGGAAAGGGGCCACGAGTGCTCCTAAATCCCCCATTACCGCTCTTTGCACCCTTCAAAAGCACCCTTTTTCCATCTCAAGGGCCATGAGTGTTTTTCTGCATTAATGCTTCCACTTATGTCAGCCCCTCTCACACTCACCAGTGTCTTTGATGTCTGCAGCGCTGGTCCATTTCCATGTCTCTGTGCGTCTGAGGAGCTGTTAACTTGACAAGATTCGCTTTTAGAATCGCCGCACTGTAATTAGGGGGATAACTGCAATTAAAAAGTTGGTTACACACATAGTGAAGAACATGGCAACACTTATTGAGCAATTAAATGTTTGCTTACCACGGCTGCAATATTTCCACTAGTCAATATGCATACATTGATTCTTACTGTAGCTCTTACGCCACGGCAAATTTCTCAGGATGCCCCATTTTAAAACGAAGAAATGTGTTCTTCACTGTTTTGAATGTATTTTTTCATTCTAATCCTGTCCCCTCATAATTCCTCATATATTCTGCCCTTATTCGGCTCTGCCATAATTAAAAATGCCACATGAAGTTGCTATATGTGCAGTTTGGACACTGGCCGCCTCTATGCAGATGCAGAGATGCAGGATCCCAGATCATATGTATATTATACATTGCTAATCCATCCTTATTTTTGTGTGATTTTCAATGTCAATTTTTTGTCATGATTCTTCTAAATTAGTTCCATGTTTTTGAATTCCTGTTTTGACAAAATTTGATGGAGTGGAAAACAAAGTATGGAATATGCTATGTTCACAATTATAATAATATCACCATATTCAATGGTCGTTGAGTATCTTGCAGTCTTGTTCCTGCCTGCTTTTGAAGAATTCAATGTGAATTGCATGGTAGAACGGTAAGGCCTTGGCTGAGTTACTTTTCTTGACAACAGACCTTCAGTTGCCCACCATCATTTTCTGTGACACATGAGCCAAAGAAGGCTGGTCTGAAGTGCAATATACCTGACGTCTCTCTTGCTCCTCTCAGAGTGTTGCTAACTACAGTGATCAGGTGCAGGAGGAGTCTCTGGGCTGGGGGTTTGCAGAGAGCAGTTAACTCGCCCCCATAATCCACGCATTGATCTGTACTCCCCAGCTGGGCCAAAATCGATACAGGCAATAAAGCCAGGGCAGTAGAAGCAGAGCAGAGGAGTGTCAGGAGGTGTGTGAGGTGTCCTGAGTAGCTGTAAGTGATGAGGAGCCAGGACACAGGAACATGGACAATTGGACCTGACATGAGTGGGCTGCCCACAATGTTTGTAAGACATTTTGAGGTACAGTGCCCTCTGGAGGTTAAATAGCTGTGTCTTTAAATTATTGTTACTAGGTAGTTCTTGAGTGTATGATTGGGACCCACGTTCATGAACCTTTGCTTTTTATGGTAAATGGTCTCAACTTATATAGCGCTTTTCCACCTACATTACACACTCATAGCGCTTTACAGCTAGGAACCTCCCACCCATTCATACACCAATGTACGCAAACACTGGAGGCAAGGTGGGTGAAGTGTCTTGCCCAAGGACACAACGACAGCATGCACCTTCAGGAGGCGCGATTCGAACCCCCGACCTTCTGATCATGAGACGACCCGCTCTACCATCTGCGCCACCGTCACCCCTTTTTAGCCACAATATGAGATTTATTCACTTTAGCAAATTTTTTATATATTAAAACAGAACTACTGATGGGTATGAGTATGCTAATCTATTATACAACAAAACCATGATATAACACGACCTAGATAAAAAATGAGTATGAAAAATGTAACTTTCTTATCATATACAAATTGATATATGTCTAATTTCTATTGGCTCAAAGAGATACTGGTCCAAATATAAATCTACCAGTGTTTGGCTCATAAGCGTGTGTTAATGTCAAGTCCTGTTTACAACGTACTGAATTCTTTATAGTTTTCATCTTTTGTATATTCATTTCAATTGTAAAGCCATAAAGGAAAAAAAGATAAAAGGCCTGATATTCCGCCTGGCGCAAGGACAGCATTGCTCCAAACGCGATGGTCATCTTGTTGTGTCTACGGTGTGAAAGAGCTGTACAGTCGGTCCGGCTGTGCCGGTCTGCACCGGCCGTGATTGCGTTAAACGCTATAGTCAGCGTTTAGAAACACAAGATTGGGCCCAAAGTGTATGAATCATTGGTATTCACAATAGCCATACGTGCAATAATATAATATAGCCTTTTCATTATTAGTTGTTGTTGTGCTGTATTTCATAAAGCTGGCCATGAGATGAGCCCATTTCTAAATGCAAATAGGCATATGAATATGAATTAAAAATAAAGGTTTATAATTTACTGTATATCACATATGGTACTATTGTTAGCACTTAGTAATATTGTCTCATGTAAAGCGCTTTGTGACCATGTCTATAAAAGGTGCTGTTAGAGATACGTATGCTATACAAAAAAGTCCTTCCTTCCTAATAATTATTAGTCATCTGTGTCTCCAAGCTTATAGCGAGGTGTCCCCTAAATTATGTTGTTTCCATTCTTTTAATATGGGTTGAAAATTACATTGCACAGAGCTCAATCAATTTTATGAGAGAGTAGTTACATTTATGGAAATAATAGCTGCTCGGGTTCAAATCTGTCGGAATGCTATTAACAATAACATTGTTCACCTTTCACTGTAGAAAAAATTATAATAATAAAAAAGCTGCTTTGCGGCTAAATGTAAAGATTCATACAAGGATGCATTTGATTTAAGGATGCATTTAATTTGATTCATTTAGCCATTGAATCAGTAATAATAACATGCAAAATATACAATTTTATTGGAAATGCAAGTGTAATATTTTTCATCTCTTGCATCTCCTTGACCTCTTACCTACATAGGCTACATTTACATGGGACAATGATATGAAACTGCATACAATATAACGTACAATATAACAAATATACTGATTCTATATCATTTAAAGAGGGAGTGGGGGATGTTAAAAACTCCTCATCTTGCCCTCTCAGCCCCAGACTCCTATGGAAGTGCAGGGCACCAGACCGACCACCTAGACACGACCCCTGACCTTTTGGCCTCCCAGGGTTTGATCAATAACCAATACACAAGCTTCTTCCTAATTATCACCTGCCATTAACATGGTCTGACCCATATTAATATAAATGCCTTACTGCTGGTGAGAATAATTTCATTTGGACCAAAATACTATTATTGCCTATTTGATGGTCTTGGCTACTGTGTATTTGAGTATCATATTGGTTGAATCTATACACAGAATGTTGCAAATGTATATATACAGGCTTTTCAAGGAGACCCAATTTTTTAAACTAATGTCCCAGATAAATGGCCAAGCTATTGCACAATATTTGCATTTGTTATACAAATTGATGTATTTGTACTGTACAGACAGTTAAATAGAGAGACAATATGATTTTTATAGTGTCTTGAAGGCAGAAAAAAACTAGCAAGAAAAATACTTATTTTACGTTTTTGCTTTCATTAATGTTATTCATATTGAAGGTAGACAACTGTACACTAACATTGTCACTTCCTCATTTCCACATTTTCTGCTGTCCTCTACCTTCTACCTAATGCTCTGGCTGAGGTCCTGGCTTAATTGCTATTTTGTTTACCTCTGCTATAAGCTTTGCATTCTAATCAGAGTCATTCCTCCGGTACAGGTCGTTTGGTGGTGGAGTTCCCAGGTGTGCGGTGAAATAGACTCATAAAAACGTGCTTAAACGTGGCCAAAGTGCAGTATTGACTGAGACAGTGGTGGTGGGCAGCCCCCAGATGGGGCACAATCATAGTGAGCTATGGCTCCTCTCTGCCTGATCAAATGGTAGCTCCGTGGGGAGACATGGGAGATACTGAGCCCACCTGTTCTCTGCATCAAACGCGTTTCATTTGCAGCCAGTCAAAACAATGTAAAAAGTCAAAGTTATCACTTGTAAAAATGCTTATGTCCATTTTTACCTGCAGTAAAGGTAGTCATTCTTTCAAGAATTGATGGCTCCTCCTTAATCGTGCCCCTTATGACTGGAGTAAATCTGGAGTTGGTGTGTTAATTTTATGGGCAGCTATAACGTCAATTCAAAATAGTTTATTGTATTATTGTATTGCAATATTTGATTATGCAATATCAGTGTCATAAGATGCCACAATACATTTCCAATATGACTCTTCCATGAGATTTAAACATACAGTATTTTCCAAAAACCAAAAAACATGGGAACTTAAAAATGTTTCCGTTTTAGAGTTGATTTTCCTAAATTACTTCTATTTAGGCCATGTTTTGTTTCTAATTTTGTCCTGTTAGACAAAAAAAAATTAAATAATAATTGCTTAAGATTTTAGTTTAAACTTAAAGGTGCATTATGCAACTTTTTATGCGAAAAAGAAAAGTAAATATTTAAGCATATTTGACCTTGACCCAGCAGCTGTATGAGTGATTAGCATGGCAGCTTTACTTTTGATAACGGTGGTCTCTACAATACTCCAGGATCAATTGTTCTTGTAGTTAACTGGTGAGAGGCTCCATCAGCAGTGAAAACCTTCCAAACTATTCATCCTGGAGTCCACTATGATGAAGAAAAAAAAGAAAGAAAAAAACCCGGCATGCTAACCACTCATACAGCCGCTGGGTCAAATTCGCACGCATATGCAGCTTTAAAGACCTCATTTCAGTCGCTTGTATCCGCCATCTTGTCCTTTCGGTCATTACCCTAATCTTATGACCATAGGTGAGGGTGTTTTGTAAAAAGAAAAAAAAAAGAAAACAATCTGTACGTCCAATTATGAAGCATTTATATACATTTTATGAACTTATAGGATAGTTTTCTGGCATTTCTATGAAAGTGACCCTGAAAGGTGACCCTGCAGGTTGTGAAATCTGCCTATAAACTCCATAAAGAATTAGGATGATACAAATGTTAGGAATGAGTTTGGACCACCAACTAACAATTTAAAACAGCGGCTTTCTCTTTCATTGTTTGTAATAAAAAAATTAATAGGTATAGGGCCTTTAATGAAATGTACTGTGTTGAAATTATTTAGTAAAATATTGCAATTACTGGATAAATCAATAACAATAATGCACGAAAGTTCAAATCGCCATTTCTCTCATATTGTACAACCCCATCGCTGACTGATTCCTAAAGAAATCATCCTTATCTTGGTCAAGCTACAATTACTTTTGCCCCTTTTTATTTTCTGAAATGTATTTTATGTCCCACCCTCGCCATGTATAATGCATATGCATAATGTATACAACTCACTGTTATGAAAAGCACAAGCTCTCCTTTAACACTAAAACATGTCTTTGTTCAATTTAATAGATATTGAAGATGCAGGCCTATTTGTACCGCCGTTTCTTGCCCAAGTTCTTTTCCACAGCACCGTGTTCCCCTTCCGTGCCCACTGCCCACTGCCCTTCCTAAATTCTAATCACCTCTTTTTTAATCAGGTGGAGTCAGTATTAGGCTCGTGCGAGTGTGTGTGTGTGTGTGTGTGTGTGTGTGTGTGTGTGTGTGTGTGTGTGTGTGTGGATGGGGCCGGTGCAGATGTTAGCAGGTAGCAGGTCTATTCTGCTTCTGGGTAATTAGATTGATTAAAGCTGAGGCCGTGCTGCAGAAGCGACGACAGCCTGTGGGAAATGGAGATGGATGGAGCGGAGCTGCTGAAGCTACGAGATAGGAATGGTGAACAGACCACTGGGTAATCCCTGTCTATTGTATGGGAGCTCCGAGCTGAAGTCAGGCTTTGTTTTCACTGCGACATTATTTGCTGAACATGGTAAATTTGGACCCATTAATTATTTAGATGTCATTAGTTGTTCTTTACAATCCACATTTTGATGCAGATACTTTGTGGGACAGTGGATTCAAATTAGCAGATTTTTTTTTAGCCACAATCTGGCATTGTCCCGGGCCAAATCAACTCAGAATATTTTACTTAAAATATTTAGCTCTAACTTACAGGGCTGACCGTCTGTCTTTAATGTGGCAAGCAAAGATTTGATCATAGTTTCATGAATACAGGCTTTAGACTGGTACAAAGGACAGCCATGACTCCCAGGTTAGTTGAATTAATCAGTAAAAATGTTATTGACAATTTTCCTTGAATAAATATTAAAAGACACCATTCATTTATACTCGGACTTGAACACTAATTCAAATTGCACATATTCTTTGCATAGATTTTGTAATTGATGCTGCATTTCGCAAAACGGATAATGTGAGTGTGATCTCGCTCCCTCATTGACAATACAGACTAATTAAAATGGGTGCTATTCATATTCATGGCTGATTAACTAAATGAGATGGTGTCTAAAAGTGGGCAGCTCTTAATTAAGATGAGCAATTTGAGTGGGACAGTTTTGTGAGGGACCGTGTCAGACATGCACAATGTTTTGTCATCTGTACTGGGTTGTTGTTGAGGCTAGCTGAAGCTTGCTCATGCTAACAATCTGGCTGGATTTTAAGAGCCAGCTCCGTTATTTAAAGTCGGGAAAATAAAAACAAAACTGAGGGATAAAATTAGGAAGATGTTGCGCATGTTAAGACAAACACTTGGAGGTATGAATGTCAAGCCTATTCAATAATTACTGGAAGTCTATGGGTAAACCCCAACCAGATCAGTATATCCAGCCTGCTGCTGCTGCTGCAAAAAGTAAGTTTGCTGACAAAGCCTCTTGAGTGAGAACTGAGAAGCACGAAAACTAAAACAACTCAGTACAGATAACGGACAAAGAACCTTTGTCTATGACACGATGATATAAATAATTACAAATCATGGAAAATGTTTGATCCCCAGCCAGACAGGGCCTTTCTGTGGAGTTTGTAGGATCTCCCAGTGTCTGCATAGGTTTCCTTTGGGTACTCCGGCTTCTCCTGCCACTGAAAACATGTACAATGGGTTAATCCTCTAGACAGGTGGTTCTGACCATTAGCCTGGCTCATCTGGAGATGGGTCCTCACTGCTACTACAACCTGCAGCCCCGGCGGTATTTTAGGATGGGTCAAATGCAGAGAGCGAGTTTCCCTACTCAGATCAACAAAGTATAGTCTACATTAAACCTTAAATAAGTAAAATAACACTAGATATTAGCAGTAGTGGTAGAAATAGTAAATAAAAGACGTTACTGGCTTCCATCCATACATTTATGTGTTAACGCAGGATAATACTGTCTTTGCGTTCCCTTGAAAAGGTCTATAAAAGCCTTGAGATCTTCACAGGGACCATCTCTGTCCCAGTCGCCCAGTGTCACCTTACATATAGACTATAGTGTACTCCTTCATAACATCATTACGGCTCCAAACCAGATTGCTGCCCCTCCGTGTGCCTGTGTGAATGCGTTTCAACAGCATTTAGGCGAAGGGCACTATCTGTCAAACCGTATCGGCCACTGAAGCTCGTCCATCCCTAATCCACTTGTTGGTGCAGTGTATAGATTACCGCTGTGTGAGCCAATGGATAAGCGGACGGACACAGGAGAGCCAATGTTGATTCAAGGACTTGTGTAAAAGATGTGTTACATGGCCACAGGAAATTGCAACGCTCAAAATAGAATGTATAAAGCAGCTTGAAGCAAGGAACATTGATTTATGAAGTTGCCATAGGTTCATTGGATTAACAATTCATGCGTTAGAGTTTTTGCCCTGTTGGGTTTGGATCCTGCAATCATCCTCATGCACTTTGGACTTTATTTAGTTTAGATGAAAATACACTATGAAAAATCTAAAGATGTCAACTTCATCTGCCTTGCAAATCAATCAAGCAATTTGGTGACAGTATCTCCTCTACATTATAAACCCTTCTTCTGATCCGAGACGTGCATGTTTTATTTATTTTGCACATTACAATAAAGGCATGTTAATTCATTACGGCAGAGGTAAAAAGTGTCATGTCAGTCAACTATAGTGGCTGCTAATTTGGGGAATAAAATGTGTGATAAAGTATGCGCCTGACCTGTCCTCAGAATCAAATTGTGTCTACAAAAATATGTTTTCAGATAGCTTTTGCACGCAATGTCTTCCTCATGCAAAGTTAAAGTACCTGTATAGGACTCACTCACCTCTTTACATGCTCAACTACATTTTCCAATAATGAGCCCTGGAGAAAGCTTTTAAAGTCTTTGCATTGACACACACTCCCCTTATTGTGCGCTGTGCACTCGTGTGGAAAATGAATTTCTCAATCCATTGTCCACCTCTGTCCTTCCACACAGCTGTCTCACTCTGGTACAGACACAGCCGCATGTTGCTCCACAGCTTCAATATGTATGCAATGAAGAACACATGCTTCATACAATGAGCACATTTGGGTTTGGACGGTTTTGGATCTTTTATATGGAAAACAGGTGACTCATTTAGAGTTTAAATAAGGCTAAAGTAATAGCTGCAACAATTACAAGCAAGATTTGAAGAGAAAGGCCTTTTGGGGAGGGGGGGGGGGGGGGGAACATAATAATGGCCTTATATTCCAAGGGGTAGGGTATTGCTAATCGGTCAATCATTCTCTAACCAGTAATGTGGGCTTAATTGGATACTAAAGCATTGTAAATGTGTTTTGTGAAAAATTCAAATTTCACACTAGATCCTGCCTCAAAACCACCACACAAAATGAAGTCCCTCGTGAAGTTGCCCAGTGGGATCGGTCCATACAGAGATGGATGAAAGCCTGGACACAAGTGCTTGCTAAACACATTTTAATTGCCGTAATTTTTCCAACTTTTTGATACCGGTGACAAACGCGTGCAACTGGTTTAATTACTCACATTAATGGCCACTGTTCTACTCCTCAGCCTGTCGCACTCCCCAACCCTCTTTCTCTTCACACGTAATCCTTCTAATTCAACACATACATCTTCCGAGTTCAAAATTGGCTTCCCCCCTTTCTCCATTCACACACTTATGTAATTTGCATATGACTTTTAATTAACAGCGAGTCTGATTTGCATACGGCCTGGGAATTTGCGCATACAATTTGTGCGACTCCTCCCCCCCTGCACTGTCTGAGAGCCTGGCACGGTGCCAAGCGCAGGGATAGAAGGGTGTAAGCTGGTATTAGGGAGGAGATGGAGATAAAGGATGGAGGGAAGGATGGAGGAGGTGAAGTGTCTGACAGCAAAGGGATCTGTGCAAATGTAGAGACACCTATACATGCGGGAATATGTGCATTTTGAAAAGCACTATTTGCATATAGATGCTAATTGTTTCACCATCATGTCAAGCTCATTGGTTGGGTATTGTTCTCACCCGTGTCCAGGACAGCCAGTGCACTGTGCCTAGACATATGATTTGCTGAAGAGACAAGGAAATAAGAGCATGAGATTAAAAAAAAGTGTGTGTATTGTGCACATGGTCATATTACAGGGCTCCTGGATATTATTCATATACATAAACTATGAGAAAATGTAATAACAGTGAGTAGCCTCATGGTGCGCTGTGCTCAGACATCATCCATCACAATAAAGGATGACCACAAACCATAACTAATCTGATCTGCTAATGCCACTCCCATACAGCCTTTCCTTATGTGTGAGATGGTGAGACTTGCATATTGAAACACAGAATTAAGGGCCATTGTAGGACAAAACTAGCGACATAATGGTGACAAAAATTAGACGAAAATGAGGAGGAAAACACTAAAAATCTGCAACCTAAGAATAACAGTAAAGTGACAAAAAAGCGTTGAAGTGGCAAAATGTGAAGAAAAATAACAAAAATGTAACTAAAGATTAACAAAAAAAAACTTTTGTAGGTCTTAGCTGTCAAATGTGGCGTTACACTGGCCTATAGGCTGTAAGCTTTTAGATTTGGTTAAAACTGAACTGGAGAAAATGCACTTGGTTAAGAGGTTAAAAAAGGGAAACCTGACTTTGCACAAGCACATTACTGAATAAATGGTCTCAACTTATATAGCGCTTTCCCTACATTAAGCACTCAAAGCGCTTTACAGCAAGGAACCACTCACCCATTGATACACTAATGTACGCAGACACTATATCGTAAACCACAATCTTTCTTGTGTCCCAGGATGTGCGAATTTTATGACTGATTTAACATGGCAAAGACGTTTGTATAATAGTACAACCGGCAAAGCCATTTCAATGTTTGTGCTCTGAAAAACACCACTATTCTTTTTATTCATATACTGTGAATACTCTCTCACTGATCCAAGTGTTTTTTTTCCTGTTCAGGATCTGCTGATCCCTGCACAACCTCAACACTGATTTAAGACTCCGACTTCCCCCTTCTCATCCAGAGAAACCAAAAGGGCACTCATGCATTCAAATAATTAGTGCTAATCAGGCATGCTCTGACCTAGCAGGCAGCCATATTGATTCCAGGGGCTAATCAGGGAAAAGCTCAATGACAAGGCAATTAAAATGCTACACTTGAGTTACACCTGCAGAGATCCAGTGCAGCGGGAAAGGATCCTTCACATTTAAAGCCTCGTGAATTAAAAGACATATAAACCAAAAACAACTTTATTATTCTTTATTTCTTTAAAATAAGATAGGAATTTGTTATTAATGGTACAAAAACATAGTTGGACACATAAGAAAATACAACATGACACAGACAGCAAAAAGAGCCATGTTTGTGGGACAGAAAGGATTTTTTGGTATTGCAATAAGATAATGGGCTTGTTGAAAATAGAGATATCATTATGCAGATTTGTACACGTACTATGCAACGTCATGAACCTCTTGTTCCAGTTGCATCTAACAGACAGCATTTGCCAATAAATAAGGCACTGTGAGACGAGGATAATGTAGTGTTAAAATGAGCGAGTGGATGAACCGTTCACATTTTAAAACGTGCATATAATATTCAACTTAAAATAATCACTCAAGATATTTATTTAAACATCAAAGTGTATAACGTGGAGAAGGAGACATTCAAGCTCAGAGTGAACACAAAAAAACAAAACGGAAACTGGATAAAATTAAGTGACAAATTAGAAGTGAATGTTTGTTCTGCCGTTTTGACAAAGAGCAGAGATTCACTGGAGTCTTTGGCCCTGAATCAATCCAACCTTTCTTCGTAGGACTGCACCATATGGCGCCAAATTATTGTTATTGCAATGTTAGTAATAAGGTCTTCAAACTAACTGAGATTGAAATATTTTTAGCAAGACTAAAACAAAAATTCTTGGCAACTTAAAAATATGCAAAGGTTTTTAGTTTGAGTCCTTTCTGATTTGGTTTAAATTTAGCCTCATTTTGGTCCTTGTTTTGACACAATTTGACAAAAATGATTGTTGTGTAAATTGAATGGAACACAATTCCTCACATCAAGCAGCCCTATTGTGTGGCTAAGTTAGTTCAAGAGTACTGCTAGAATTTAGTTGAAGTGGTGAAATTTTCCTTCAGGCAATTTGGCAAATCTTTAGTTCATTGGCAGATGCTCAGCCTTTGGTGTTACAGATTAAAACGGTAAAATAAGATGAGAAAGCGCGTATATTTAGACTGCAGCACATTGCGAAGCGCCTCATGTTGCCTCTGAGTGAGAGGATAGTGTTTATTAGTGAGACCACCAAACCGCAGTCCCTCTGGGCAGCTCCGAACGGTGCCTCCTCCCTGTGACACGAATGTGGAGAGGGTAAAGTCTGTAGTGGGCTACATCTCATGAGCAGAGTGGTCCGAGAGGCCGTTGGTGTGGCCTCCTCCTGTGTTGTTCTCGTTCAGTCGACGCACGCGGTACATCTCGTAATGGATGGTGCTGGTGATGTCCTTAATGTTCTGCATATGGGTCCTGAAGATAGAGACGCACCTATTGAGTAAACGCACTCAAACTCGAACAATAGGTTTGTAAAAAAAAACAAAACATGGCTGACCTGATGAGAAGATCTCTTAAATAGGCAAACTCACAATGGGCAATGTTCTCCACTGAAAGAAACAAGAAGATACAAGTTCAGGCAGAACTTTGAATAGAGCCAGGGCAACACATAACATTAGACTAGGAATATTTGAGGCATGTGGCACATCCTTCCACAGACCACTAGGTGGTGCCAAAGTGATACTTTAATAAACTAGTTTGCAGTTGTGTCCTATCGCCAGATGTCTCTGACTCACTTCAAATACTTCTGTCTGGAGTTCAAACACATGCTTAGTCTCTATATCAATAATTAAACCCTGATCTGCACATAACACAATTTCACAGTGTTTATTTATTTATAATTGTCTAAAATTAAGTTTTTATGAATGTTTACCTTCAATTGTTCCCCACTTGGTTTTTCTGCCCAAGAGCCTTCTGCCATTGACCTGGTACTCCTGGTCACTGCCCACCACAGCGAAGGGAATCATCTCCTGTTCCAAAACACACAGAACACACTCAAACACATTTTCCTTGTTGCTGAAATGGAGGTTAAAATATTTTAAGGTCTTGTGATGTGGACAAGACCATGTCGATTTTATATTTTGGAGCAATATTATAAAATGTAGAGCACTTACTCTTATCTTTTCATTGATCATTCTGTCCTCCTCGTCCTCGTCAAACTCTTTCTGGGGGTAAACGTCAATCCCATTGGCTCGTAGCTCTTCCCTGATCTGTTTCAATCATTCAAAGTTAACACTGAAAAGTTATGACTGGGTCAACAATAGGACAGAGGGGAAAGAGCTTTGAACCTTCTGTTTGAAGAAGTCCCTCTCCTCCAGGGTTAACGTATCTGCTTTGGCAATGACCGGAACAATGTTGACAACTTTACTTAGACGTCTCATAAATTCAACATCTAGAGGCCGAAGACTGAGAAAGCAGAGAATAAGTGAGTGTTAGATTTATCCTGTAGAAGCAGACGTCCTACTACCTGTGCCATTTAAAGAGATACTTTTTATCAAGAGTTTTTGATATTTTTGTTCTTCTCTTAGTTTTATCCCACAGAAGCAGACAACTCTGAGGCCGTCTTTGTCCTCTGAGTCTGTCATGACAAAGACAAAGTGCACACGCCCGACACACACAGACTCTGTGGCTCTCTGGTCCTTCCTGCCCTGCTCCTATTAGGCTTTTTAAGGCAAAGCTGCAGCAGCTGCCAGCAGACCATGTGACATGTGCAGTGTGGGATCAACATGAGGCACAGACCGGGGCATCCATGTAAGTCAAGGACACCTAATTAATACGCACATGGCACTTAGATGAAACTCTAGGATCAATGTGTGTGCCGGACAAGGCTGTTTACAGATCCTCTTAACAGTTTTCCATAAGTCGCAACACAAGTAAATAGAAAATAGATATGATAAATGATAGACTTGACGGCCCCAGAGCAAGTACGTCTTCAACTTTATACCAGTTTAATTGACTAGAGCTGGGGGGATTAGGGAAGCTTTACACACATGTGTGTGTAGTGAAGTGTGGGACAACATTAGAAATGTTAACAGACAGAGTGCTCACCAGTGGCCAGTGGGAGGAATGAAGTATATACAGCAGTGGACCCTGGAGTCAGGGATCCTCTTCTTTCTGTCGATATTGATTTCCTCTTGAAGATAAGCTTCATACTGGTCATTAATGAATCTCATAATGGGCTGCCAACTGGACAATAAAAGAAAAGATAAACAATATATTCAAATGAACTAATGATGTGGTACAGGGGATTTAAACGGATGGTGACAGACCAGTTTTCATTGTTGATCTGGTCTCCAAAGCCCGGTGTGTCTATTACAGTCAGTTTCATTCTTACTCCTTTCTCCTCAATGTCTGCAAACACAATGACACATTCACATTGGTTCACTTGTATTCAAAATGAATCTCGAGTTTTGCATAACTTAACAGAAGCTTACCGTGGCTGATGGACTTAATTTCAATAGTTTTAGGGATCTTCTCCTGGGCTGTGGCCAGCACAGACTTGCGGCTGACTTTTGATTTGAACAATGTGTTCATCAATGTGGATTTACCCAGACCACTCTGCCCTGTAAAAATAATATTCAACATTAAAAAAAAAAAAAAATACAGCATGCTATGGAAAATTACAACCACCATGTTATTAGAATACCTAATTGATAAATAAGTCTGCCCTTCATATCATATCAACATAATGTACTAAAATCCTTCACCATGAGACATTTTTCTCAGAATTGTAAACTGTGGGCTTTCAGCTGTGACAAACAGCAGGTTCCATCAGCACTAGCCAGTAAAAACCAACTGAGTTCAACCCAAACACTGACGAGCCGCACAGATCCAAGAGCACACGGCTAAAGTGCACTAGACAACATAAAGCTGTTCCTCTGTTAAAGCTATCAGAGCGGAGATGAACCAGCAGGACCAGAAATGCAAAGTTGTGAACATTTGTTGTTTTTTAAACATCAGATGTTTGAGATGTGTTTTCAGCAGCATTAAAAGTAGAAGTAATAGGGATGGGCCGAGTGAGATCAAATTGCCTGTAGACTGCTTATAGGACTCATGGGAATATTTAGGCAATAGTTCTCCAATAATGTGTACTATATATTGATTGGAACTTAAAAAAGATAGAAAACGTTTTTAAGGTCAGTCGCTTGGAACCACTGCCTCGGCGTTCAAACCTGCAGACTGGAGCCGCTGCAGCTTCACGCCTGAGATCCACACTCGCACCTCGTTACTTTCTCTTTCATTTACGAACTAAAGGCTCTGCTGTTGGAAGCTACGTCTTACGCTGCACGCCGCGGCGAGTCCGGGTGGATCCTCTATTTTGTGATTGTAGGCGCGCATCTACCGCGCACGGAAAAGCAAAACAACTCGGATGTGACATGGGCGCGCGGACAACGAGGGAGAGCAGGCCAGCGCAGAATATTAAGGGATGATTACAGCGAGCCATTTAAGGAAGAGGTCAGTCTAACTACAGTAGAATCACTCTCTGTTTAATGTTTAAAACCTCCTGTGCGTCAATGTCTGGCACAGACTGTTTAGATACTAAATCTAAACCCGTCTCCTCCTCCTCCACCTGAAATCAACTTTTAAGCTTCAAATTATATCTAATTATTATTTATAATTTGGAAATGTAATCAGAATACACCTGTCAAAAGAGCTAAATGTATTAGCCTTGTTCTAATATTAAACTGTATTCACACAGAGCCTGATGATATTGTTCAAATCTGATCAATTCCCATCCTTATTAGTTTGTTCATTTTGTTACAAACAATACAATGGCTCCATACAAAAGGAAACATAATTGCAAATTATTATTTATTATTGCAAATTATGTCAAAATCTCATCTCATCTCATTCTCGTGGACTCGATCTCGTGTCTCGTCTCGTGGGATTTGTATCTTGGCCCACCAATAAGAAGTAATAATCATACCAACCACATGATTCCTTCTTTAGCATCACTGGTAGACGTCACTGACATCAGTTAAAAGACTTGTTTCAGCACACCTCTGAGCCTAAGGCCAAGGTAACAGGTTTGAATTTACGCTTAAGTGGCCAATGCAGAAGTGTGGCTGTAATTAGCTTCAGCTTCGAGGTGTCTCTGATTATCACAGTTAAGACACTGCGGCCGACTGCGTGTGGTGCCATATTAACACACTTTGAAGTCTCAGTGCAAACGTGTTCTCAGTGCACTACAGTAAAAGGCTGGGGCACTCACCCACTACCATGATATTGAGCTCAAATCCCTGCTTCATGGCCTTCCTCCTCATCTGCTCCAGAATGGCGTCGATGCCGACATAACTGAAATCCACCACTGGGGCGCTGTGCTTCTCCCCGTACAGAGGGCCCAGTGTGGGGGGCACCTCGTGGAGCACCGGCTCAGACATGGCACTGCTGTAGCTGGGCGTCACCTCCGGCCCTACAGGGACAGACAGGATCAACATTCAGTGTGCAGACATTCAGTGTGCAGAGAGCAACTAACACAATGAAGGGCATAATGACATTAGCCAACAATGGAAATAGTGTCAATGAAAGGGAGGAGGAATTGGAACAATCTTTGATGGTTATAAGGATCTTCTGCCACCACTGCAGATAAAAACTCTCTCCAACCACGTATCCTATTCACACTTACAGTATATCATCCTACTCAAAGACAAACTGGACCGTCAACCTTTATATTTGAAGTTTAGTGTCTCTCTCTGATGTGTTTTTCTGACAATTTGAAGAAATCAACACACACACGTTTTTGCTGAAATGTAAAATCCCAAAAGGCATTTTAGTGAAAACTATTGTATTTCATCTAAGAAATGCAGAACATTAACTCATTTCTTGAATCACAATCTCAAGTTCTAAATCAGTGGCTTGGGTGCACTCAGATTTGACTCTCTCAAAGTGTATTATGTTACAGAAGCTTATCACTGAGAGTTTGTTTTACCAGTGATTAGCCAGGCTCTTTTAGTGGGAATTCCTAAGGCTGTGTTGAAGGTTTTTAAAAAACCTTTCACTGCACGTTAAGATTTGCATAGCACGTTTTGTTAAGCAAAGTTTTAAACAAATGCCGTCTTTCCCTTGTGTGGGTCTGTACAGCGTTACTTGTAAGCGCTCCCCTTGTGTAGGCCTCCCTTGCACTCTGAGCTGCACCGTAACTGTCCTCGGAGTGAAAAAAGACTGAGCGCTCGGGCTGAAACTCGATCCTCTCCCAGCAACACTGTATCACTCTCACACACAGCGACGCACAGCCATCAAACACAATAGTGACCTCATACACACCCCTGGCTTCTACACACAGCAACACTGATCCAAGCTCCAGGAATTTACTGCCATTACCATCAGACACTCAAATGTTGCTTTATTACAAGGGGCCTTCCAAGAGTTTGTTACTTGGACTTCGTTTTCTATTGTAGTTGCTCGAGCAGAAGCCTCTAAAGATAAAGATTTAAAGTGCACCCGTCAATAATTTGGGAAGCGTCAACATCTGAGAGATAACTGATCTGCTCCATCGTCACATACGTACATGTTCTGAAATGCATGCCTTTGCGATTTGCTCATTGGGCCATTAAAACTGTGCAGTCCACCAACCTATACTGAATTGCTTAACATTCACCAGTGGAAATGCCTGAAAAACTATGCTCCAACATTTGTCATGGACACCCACCTCTGGACGCAGCGGCCCTGGCCTTCGTCCGCACTTCCTGTTCCTGTTCCAGCAGCGGTCAGCAGCTCTGACTCGCTGCCTCACCTCTGCACCCTACACTCAGATTCCTCAGCCTTCCCTCCTCACTGAACATCTCCACACTCACTGGTTCTCCTCCGTCCTTTGTTTGCTCTTGCGTACAAATCCCTTTTTCATACTCCCATAAAGTCCTTCCTTTGATCGTGTTCATTGTAACGTAGCTTTGTGTTTGCCTCTGTGGGCCTTTAGTATCTCGGTCTGACGGAAGACTTCCTCCAGAAGAGTGAAAGGTTAAGACGAACTTTAACTGGAAAATTTGACCCGATGAGAAACAAAGGCAGTACTGTGAACATAACTTAAATAGTTTTACAATTATAAACAAATAAAGATCGATCTACATACATAATGTATTACCAAGCGTCTATGCGACTGCACTCAAAGTAGCAATAACTGGGGTTCTTGATGGCACATGCAGCCCAAAGTTGTTTAAAATACCATAAACCAGACGACAAAGGCAAACAGAATGCTGTGGGGAGTCGGAAAATAAATCACTTTGATGGTCGCTCAAAAACTCAGTTTACTCAAACTGTGCCATCTGCCTGAAGAAGCTGCAGTGCAGATGCCACAGTAAGCTAGTGTCATTTGGAAGTGGTTCACAAAATGGGTCTGAGGCCCTCGGGGCACTGCATGGTGGCTCCCAAAGCCTGTGTAAACATTATATATACAAAAAGAGCAAGTTTGAAATAAAAATGCATCTTGTTTAAATACTCTTAATACGTAACAAACTGAACAACCATTGTTATTCTAATTTCTGTATGTAAATTTCTAATGGAAACATGAGGTATTCCTTTAAACACATTTGTTCTTTGGCACTGGCTGTGTATGGTGAAGCGTATGAACAAACGGATTTTTTATCAGATGAAAACATTCAGACTCACACTAAGTCGAGTCGAGCTGCTGCCATTTTTAAGTTGTTTGCTTCTCACACTTGAGCAGAGGTATTTTAACTGAGACACGTTTGCTCTGATGCCAATACATTTCCGCAAAGACCTAATCAAAGCCATTGAAAATCAAATTATTTTGAAATGGGAATTGTGGGAATGACTCATTCTTCCCCCACAATGCTGTTTCCAATTACAGGCAGAGCTTGTTCTCGTAAAGTCACCATTGTTTTGCTTCGCAGATTTACATTTTAACCCGCATGAGAAAAATAGATACTGACAAGCAGAGCAGCATAGTTCCTCTTCTACGGTCTTTGGTAATAAGTGACCTAAAGCCCCAGGCCATGCAACAACTGTTCAGTGCTGCTCTTCACAGTATGGTGTGCAGGTCACAGGTCGTCTTGCCTGCTTTGGTTAGAAAGGAAATCTCATAACAAGCAAGAGAAAAGCACAGCTAAAAACGGTCAGAGAGATGAGCCTCCAGGATTGTGTCAGTTCCCATTTACTTCATTTGTCCAGATCCGTGGCAAACGCATCAACCCACAAAATTCTCTAAAATGCATTGTTTACGTCTTTGCTCAGACCTCAAATCTCTTTATGGTTGCACTCTGAAAACATCTGTCTTTGTCTTTTATTTACATTCCCAGAAAAGGAAAAGTCCTGCCAGAGAGTATCGTCTTATCACAGCAGCCTTTGTTTAGATGCTGCTGATTCAAACGCGTCTTTAAAAGTGCGTAGGCTTCAGCAAAATCCATTTCTCTGATAGAAGCAAAGAAATCTTCCTCAAAATCTAGTACATAAAATCAAGTTGGACATCCATTAAGTGCATTTAGAGCATTGCATGAAATTGAGGTAAAAATGACGTTGTGGTTTGTGGGCAGACCCCGGGGAAGCACAGGCACTCGTTCCCACCCTGGGACAGTGAATCCGCTCATAAACGAGGGAAATTGGAGTGGTGGCAGTACAAACATGCTCTGTTGTGTTATTAAAGCCGCTGTGTTTGTGCAAGTTCCAGTTCCAGTTCCCAGAGTCCACTGCAATGTGCCCTTTGACCTTCTGCAGGGCCCCACTTGCTCACCCAGTCACCTGCGACCTGTCCGACGTCTCTGCTGACAAAAGGGAGCAGTTTGGTTGCACCGTCTTTGGCAGCCAGCTCAAAAATGTTTGTAAATTGCCGTAATGACACTAGGAGCCCACAGGTTTGCTTCAGTCGCCAAAGGAATGCACTTAGTCTGACTGTGTGGTGCACAGGAACACTGTTGTCTTTCTAAGGTTTTGAAAAAGTCCCTTACAGTGTGCGCCTTTACACGGCTTCAGCTAAACATGTCTGCAGGTTTTATCAAGACATCGAGTCAAAAAAACATCTTCCCAAAACGCCCAAATTCACGGCACCTCTCGACAAAGACCAGACTGTAAAATATGTAGTTTTTTTGCCTTAAACTCTTATTTTTATTGTTTGTCACTTTTTCCATCTCATTTTTTTTTGCTCTTTCTTGTTGCGTTTTCATCGCTCTTTAGTCGTGTTTTTGTCTTCTTTTTTTTTGCGTTATTGTTGCTTCTCCAGTACGTCTGTGTCACTCTTTTGCTGTGTTTTTGTCACACTTAAGTTTTTTTTTTGTGTTCTCGTCTTTTTGAATCACTTTTTTGTTTATTACTTTTTGTTGGTTTTTCATCAGTCGTGTTTTTGTTGCTTTTTAATTTTTTTTATTGTGTTATTGTTGCTTTCCTGGCACGTTTGTGTCGCTCTTTTGCCTCTTTGTTGCCGAACTGGAGAAAATGTGCTTGGTTAAGGTGGGGGTTAAGAGGTTAAAACGGTAAAAGTATAATTGCCTGTTGCCATTAACATTGCAGTTGGTGGTGATTAAGCACCTCACCAGATTATTACCCAAATAAAAATGTGATATGCCTGCCCATCTGCATTCATCAGCCTCTCAGATTACACAACTTTCACGTGCACATGAGTTGCTGTAAGATAAACTGGCAAGAGCAGGATTTGGACTATCAGTCCGCCACAAGCATCGGCTACACTTACTAACGAACAAACATTGGCAAGATGATCTCCACTGACGGCATTAATAGACATGGCGCTCGTGACTTTGTAGATACAGCAAAATATTCAGTTTGTGACCAGGAGTTCCCTTAATAGTTCCAGAACTTAGAAGAGGTTTAAGATCAACTAATGTCCCGCCCCGTGAAAATCTTTTTTTTCCTCTTGATGAACTTCAGCATTTTTCTGTAAACCATATTAATACAAACATAATGCTGACAGAACATCTGGTAGGGATTAAATTACATTCATGACATATTTTTCCTATCAAACAGCGGACTCCTGAAACACCACTCATGATATAGGAGGTAGTGATGACCTTTTCAACGTCCCGGGGAGCGGTGCAGAAAGGCTGCTGTCTGTTCTCTCCCGACAATGCACAGGGCCCACAACAGAGGCCCTTTTAACTGTGTGTCGGTGTGAGAGTCAGTCCGGCCACAACCGGGGCCCACTCAGGCTTTAAAAGGTGAAGACTGGCAGCAGATACGGGCTCTCTCAAAACTGCATAGCAACAGTCCTAACTCATTCTGCAAATAAGCACACGCTTTGTTCAGGCCATAATTTAGTGCAGATTTATTCTATGACGACTGATTCTGCAGGTCATTCAAGTCGCCAAAAAATGCTGTGGTAAGTTAATATTTGTTATTGAAAACTTAATGTTTAACATAATTCGCACATAGATGACATCAACTCTGGAACATTTGACTGAAGTCATTATTCAGCCAACTTTATTTTACTGACAAACTACCTGGATGCTTCATAAACATCGACAACTATTGTGTTCGAATTTTGTGGTTTAAAACTGTCAAAACACATCATGGGCAACAGCGCAGACAAAGGATGGAGTAACACCACATATGAGGAATCTAATAAAATGTTTCAAAAATGTAGTCAAAGTAAAAAGCAAAAGCAGCCAAGCAAAATGTTCTTGAACACCTGAAACAGCTCTGGAAGGAAATAGGGATGTGGATCAAGTCAAGCATGCACCAACAACATGAGGCATCAGGGGAACCGCACAGCATCGGAAATGCGCGACTGTTACGTCCCGTATCCTGCACACCATTGTTTGCCAACACATGTCAGGTCAGAGAAAAACTCACCGTGAGTGGAGCTGTCCGCGCTGTAGTGCAGCTGAGAGGCTAAACTCTGCTGAGCCTCTCCAAGCCCCCTGCCGGCCCCTCCCACTCACCCAGGTCATGTGACAGATTTTTCTTTTTTTTTTGTAAAGGGGAAATGACACGCCCACCACACTACACCGTCTTCAACATGAACTACAACATGCTTACAGAAAATGACTTATTTCTGTAGATGGTGACAGCAGTAGGGCAGAGGGCTTGCACTCCATGTCAAAAAGTAGTTACCATGTTATTACCATTCTGTGACATAATCTGCATAACCTCTACAGTGACTACTACAGCAGCACATGGTAATTTCAGTTTCTGCCCTAATGGGATAACAATTCTTATTTAGATTTGTGAAGTCTATAACACTTATGAGTATATTTGCTGTTTGTGTGTTGAACTCCATTACTCTGAGTACTGTGGTTGTGGCCCAGCATAGCGCATGTGTGATTACAGAGCAGAGAAAACAGCTGTGTAATTACACCCTAAAGCATAGAGTCGAGTGCCACCTCAGTCACATGCCACAGACACTTCAGCACCTGCATTCCTCACCATTCTCCTCCACATCAAAGCCATGGACCCTGCGCTGCTGCCTGAACAGAGCAGCCGAAAATAGATCCAAGATTAACCTGCACATCTGCACTGATGCATCAATGGTACATTACAGGGACCCCCCCATACTCTCCAATTTCCAATTATGAAAATATGCATAGGCCATTCACGAAACAGCAGCAAGTGTTTTAGCACCACCAACTGGTAGACACTGATATGGCTGCACATTAAGTATTTTGTGATTCAGTTTTAGTTTACTGAACTTACTCAGTTAAATATCACAATTATTCAATCAATGAATCCCATTATTTAAATCAAAACCAATACAATGTTAGCTTGTATGTTAACAAATTGCTGCTCCATAAAAATAAAAATAAAGTTTTATATAATGTGTGTGTGAGCGGGCATGCATCTACAAGAGAGTAGATACTTCAATTGCTGTTTAAATGGTATTGATCCACAATCACCATAAGCTTAGCGTGTCCTCGTTTGACTTAGTACGTATGTTTGAGTTCAAAAAGATTTATTAAGCATATAATAACAATACAAATAACTTTAATAGCAATACAAGGAGTGTCTCATTTGTGCTTCTTAGTTAAGACACGCCTCTTCAATAAGTTTTATTTCCTGGGAAACTGCAACTGGTCTCAGAGCCAGGCTTCTTCAACCAGACACAGCCTTGTCGTCAGCCAGGTGAGTGCTTTTAATTCCATTATGTGTTGTGTACTTCATATACTAAATATTCAAGCATGATGCAAAAAAAAACTTCCATTAAATTTTACTTTTTATATTGTGTGTGTGCACTGCCTCTGGACTACAGATCTAAATGAGCAGTTTAACTTTCTCTTTCACAGAGAAACAGAAGTTAAACTGCTCATAATTTGAATTATACAAATTATACAATTTGTATACTTGCGCGCTTGATGTGACCTCATTAATGTGTCATGTGCAAATCAATAACATTAATAAATGAATTCAGTATTTAACAAAAGCAAAAACAGGGAATAAAGACAATAGAAAAATATAAAACACACAGTGCTGCCCTATTCTACCTGCCTTTTTTTTATATTTCCAAACATTTATGAAGAATAGACTTTCAGTTCATGAAGCAGAGAAACACAACAATGCCATTTTTCCTGGCATATAAAAAAAACAAACACGTTTTATAATTGTCATTGATGCTCTAAAGCAAATCGTGTATACATTTTGTGATCAACTGGAATTTCTCCACAGAAAAATGAAGACATCCGGAGTCATAATCTGCTGTGTGTTGGCAGCCCTAACACTGAGCTGTGAATCTGTGAATCCGGAGCTTAATTCAATCGATGACCTGAGGAGAATCCATTCAAGGCAATCTGTACCAAAACACAGCATCTTCCTGCTGTACTGGTTTGCAAACACCGTCATAATTGATAATTACTACACAATTAGAGTGCCTTTTGACCCAAACACCGATTATGGATCTCACCACTATGGCAACCATGAAGGCATGCTGGGCCAAGCACCCAGGGGATACCGGTACTACACTGTGGGCAATCTGAAAAAAGACGAATTCAATGCACTTCCTGTTTACATCCGGAATTCAGACGGACGAAACTGGGGCCGCATTATATTCAGTGCTGAGACCTCAGGAGCCCACACAAGGACCATCAATCGAGTGTATCTCACCCAGCATGTTGGATCTTCATCGCCTGAATATGACCCAGACCACACCTACCAAATCTCCACCAACCTGCTCCAGCAAATCAGACAGATTTCAAATCCAAACGAGTTATGGCGGCGTCTACAAACACGGGATGACAACTTTCATTACCACCCACAAAGTATGTCAACAGGTGGCAACCCTTATCTCCAGAGTTCATCTTCCCACAGCGAAACTGATATATGTGAATGTGTTTGTAAAGCACTGATGGTAATGCTGCTCCTGATAGTGGCAGTAGGTTTCATGATCATACAGGCCCCAAAACATTAAGGCCATTCACATTCATGCATCGACAATGATAAATGTTTTATGCATCATGTACAGCTAAAATACCCAAGTATATTGCATTTGAGGGTTTACATTGTTTTACTTACAACAAAACAAAAGTGTGATAAATAAATTCCTTCTTTATCTTTGATATTTTTTAGTCTTTTTGGTACAAGTTTTGAAAAAAATAATGATTTACTGGGAGAAACATTTTATTTTATATTATTTTTGTTGTTTATGATTGTACAATTTATAATCTTTTATTTTGAGAAGACTCTGATTCTACAGTTTATTACTTTCTTGTGAGTTGGACTTGTTGTGACGGTATTAAAAAATAGAACTACCAAGCGGAAATAAATGATTTGCAATATAACCATTGATTTGTAAAATGTGTCAAAAACAATAAAAAAAATAAAATAAATGCAAATGAACTGATTCAAGCAAAAATAAACAACACTGTCATTTACTAGGTTTGCACAGACTAATGTAGTGTAACCCAAATGACTGGGGATATGGCTCAAGGTAACGTTGTATAACCTGTAACACTTTATATTAGTACAATCTGCTGAACTGTGTATTCTTTTCATATGGGTTCTTGTACGCAACTATAGGATTCTGTGATTGTGTGTCAATAGCATAACAGTTAAAAGCCATCAAAGGAAGACACGCCTCCTCAATAAGTTTTATTTCCTAAGAAACAGCAACTGATCTCAGAGCAATGTATCTTTAACCAGACACAGCATTGTAATCTGCCAAGTGAGTGCTTTTAATTACATTCTGTCTTCTGTTGTTTCTTATAAAATGCTTATTACAATTCAAGAGCAATACACATTTTCTGTGGTACTCAATAAGTAATTCACATCTTGTACATACTGAAACAGGATGCAAGGCGTGGAAAAACCTTTCACTGAATTCAGTCTTTAACAAAACCAAATCAGGAAACAAAAACTATTACAATTCAATCAGTTTTCTACCTTGATACTACCTGCCCATTTCTGGTTTTCTTTATATTTCCAAAATATTAATTTATTAAGTGTAGATTTCAGTCCAGGAAGCAGAAGAACTCAGGATTTTTTTTTCCATATTGTTGAACTAGTCTTTATTTCCTGGCATAAAGTATGGACAATTGTATACTGGTCAAGGCTCTAAAGCAAATCTTGTATACATTTTGTGATTAACTGGAATTTCTCCACAGAAAAATGAAGACATCCGGAGTCATAATCTGCTGTGTGCTGGCAGCCCTAACACTGAGCTGTGAATCTGTGAATCAGGAGCTTAATTCAATTGATGCCCTGAGGAGAATCCATTCAAGGCAATCTGTACCACAACACAGCATCTTCCTGCTGTACTGGTTTGCAAACACCGTCAGACTTGATCATTACACAATTACAATGACCTTTAACCCAAACACACATTATGGATCTTAACAGTGCTACACCAAACAAATGGTGAACAGCTAATAATTACTTAACAAACTAAGCATCAATTACAAAGAAATTGTACACCAAACATGGGCATATCTTTTGAAGAGGATTCCTGACTGAAATCATGTCCTTATACTTCCTGTTATGCAACATTTCTTCCTCTATATATATATATATACACACACACCTGAACAGAAAGGTTTAACAATGAGTACAGACCAAACTACAAGTGCAGCAAGTGCAGCCTGACCAGAAAACCACTCCTACTTTCTGTTCAAAAGCAGGAGTGCGTCCGTAAAGAATAGGAACGCGTGTGTTCTGGCTGGCAGATCAACAGGTTGTGTACAGGTGAGCGTAAACGTATTGTTGCTAAAGGTGCTGTTGTCAATGGGAACACTGCTGGGAGTATGTAAGGTCACAAGGCTCATTTGGGTTTGAGCAGCCAACAGGAACGCTCAGGTGAGTCTGTGTGTTTACTGTAGATTTGCGTTGGCAAAATACACAACACAAAACATGAAGCTATTTTTTTCATGTAGGATGAGCAGCTACAGTCGGCTGAGTAGTTCTCGGACACTGAGCTCTGTGACAAAGTGTGCGTAAAATATGCAAATTAATGTGCCGTGTGTCCTCGTTTATTTGGTATTCAGTTCTGTTTTATTATCCCAACAGTATAATGAACTCCAGGTGTGCCTCCATCTTCTTTGCCCTCGCACCATTGGTACTGATCTGTGAATCCGCTAATCAAGATCTCAGTTCAATAAATGACCTGAAGAAAATAGATTTTGGACAATCTGTGCCAAAACACGGCCTCCTGCTGCTGCACTGGTTTGCAAATATCATCGACATTGATCAGTTTGACGACAGGATTACACTGACCTTTGACCCAGACAGAGAGGATTTTGGTTCTCATCACTATGGCAACTATGAAGAAATGCTGGACCCTCTTCCCCCGGGGCATAGGTACTTCACTGTGGGGAATCTTTATGAAGACACATCGCATGAACTTCCAGAGTATGTCCTTCATCCCCCAGTCAGAGAGTATGAGGGGGACAACAGGGACCGCATCGTCTTTAGAGTTCGGGAGACAAACCCACGAGTCCACATTATCGACCAAGTTTATCTGACCCAGCATTACAGACAGCATGAACTTCAGGGGACAAGGTACAACCCAGAGCACACCTACCCAATCTCCACCAACCTGCTGCAGGAAATAAGAACGTTTTCAGCCCAGAACAATCACATGTCTCTGCAGGAGCTCAGAGACCGGTTCCACAGTAACGCAGACGACTCACAGTTGAGGGACATCAGAAACACATGGGGCGAGGAGCTGACGTGTCTTGGCCTGTTGTTGTTTATTGTGATAAAGGAAAAATACTCGACAAATATCAAACAACCGCACAAAAAATTGGAGTCAAACAAGCCAGAAGCTGAGGAGGGTGGCGACACACTGACACAAGCGCACTGTAAAGCAAATGGAGGTAGTAACTCCAGTCTTTTAGTAGAGTGTAGTAGCTCGCATCTTGAGTCAACTGAATGGCGTCATCATCCAGAAGATGATGAGACAAGAGAATCCATTGTCAAGGATCACACAAACCACAACGCTGATGTCCGTCAGCCTACTGAAACCAATGAGAATGCCTCTGCTGCCAACTTCGACCCATCCATCCACTCATCATCTTCTGCTTTATCCGGGTCTGAGCAGAGACGCCGCTCATCTACACACATAGACCTCTTTCCGCTTCCCGACAGGGACCCCATGGCCGTCACTGCCCAGCTGAGAAACCCAGTCCCTTCAGCGTGTCCTACGTCTTCCCCGAGGCCTCCTCCTCAGTGCCCCCCTAGGGAGGTCACCAGGAGGCATCCAGAACAGAAAACCGAGCCACCTAAGCCAATAATAATAATAATAATAATAATAATAATAATGATTATTATGATGATTATAATGATTATTATTATTATTATGATTATTATTTCTCTTTCGAACATTGACCAGTTTGGAAACGCAGGTAGGGGGCGGGGCTCTGAACGTCCAGGCAGAGTTGTGATCGCAGGTTACAACGCACACTTGGAGCTTGTTCTGAAGCAGCATGAAGTCTGTGCTCGAGTATATGTGGAGGAGCATTTCAGCAACTGGAGATATGAATTTGAATATTCCTGGGTCGGGTTTTACAAATCTGCTGACAAAGACACAGATCAGTATGAATGGGGGCAATGGCAATGGGCGACACAGTTTAAATCATGCTCGGCCTCAGTGGATTACATTGGATCCTGTTTTGAGTATTGTTCAGGTATGGAAGCTGCTCCAGGTGTCCAAGCACGCTTTCTGAGGAGGCAACATATGCAATACAGAGAGATGGCGCGCACACCGAGCCTTTATAGTCCCGACGGAGTTAAAATCACTGGCTACAATGCACATCTAGAGCTCTTTAAGTCCGATAATAATGTTTGTGCTCGACTATATGTGAAGAAATCTTTCACACAGTGGACTTCGGAGTTAGCTCATTCATGGGTTGGGTTTTATACATCTCCAGAAAGAGACACAAACAAGTATGAACTATGGCAATGGACAACAAAATTCAAGCAATACGAAAGTTACTGGGAATTTAATGTCTTTGAGTATTGTTCGGACATGAAAGCTACTCCAGGAATTCATGCACGGTTTATAGATAATATCGAGAAAGCACGCACCCGGGATTTACACTAAAGATGTCCTAAAGTAAACCCTAACAACAGAAAAAATGCACGTTTGCTTCCTCATAAATACCGAAGAGACCTTTAAAGAGTTGAAGTACAGGTTTAAAAAGTCTGCCCAAGTGCTTCCTCAATGGCCATGTTGTTTTACATATTTTTGTATGTTTTACATATGTTCTGTATGTTCACTGGTGTCTCCAAGCCCATTCGTAATAATAAAATGTATTTAAGAAACATTGTAAATATATATATATATATATATATATATATATATATATATACACACACACACACCTTTGAAAGTCTGTTTTACACATGTAGGATTTCATCACAATTTAAAATGTCAATGTCAGATTACACATATCCTATTCAGTGTAAAATGCAGGATAATTATTAGCTTTCGTAAAATTAATTGTTCATCAATTGTTCATCCAATCATGTTGTTTTGTCTTAAAGTGGGTGGTTTGAAATTAAAATCTGATAAATCATAGCATTACACAACTTTGAGTAAACATTGCTTCAGTTGTGTTTCTTGATAAGACACACCTACAATGAGTTCGAGTTCCTGGTAAAATGAAACCTAATGAAACATGATCAGTCCAATGCAGTGCAGTCCAGACACACAGCACCACTGCAGCTCAGACAGGTGAGTGCCTTTACTATCCACTGTACATTTGTAAGTTTTATCTGGGAACTACATTAGAATGAAATGTACTTGTAACACATAATACTGTAACACCCCAGAGTATAAACGTTTGTGGCAGATTAGGGTTTTAAAAAGGGATTAATAATTCAGGAGAAATACAACTGAAAGTGCACTTCAGGACACAGTTTGTATGCTATTCACTGTAAAGGCTAAATAAAACCTCTTCACATATTGAATCTACTGTATATTCTATAAATTAAACAGAATTGAAAACACTGTCACTATCATGGACACAATGACAAAAAGTCTGTATCCATTAGATTTAAAGACTCACCAGATTTATTGCATACATTTTTTCAATTTACAAATTAATGCATTTTCTTGTTTGTTTCGTTCCTCTCACATTATTGAAAAAAACCCAAGAGTATGCCATTATGTGCTTGTGTTGTGTACAGTATGATCTAAGCAGTGCTGTGTCTTTTTACCACAGAACCATGCAGAAATCCGGAGTCATCATTTCTTGTTTACTTGCCCTTGTTCTGAGCTGTGAATCTACGCATCAGAAGCTAAAATCCCTCAACGACCTGAAGGATATAGATTTCGAACGATCCGTGCCAAAACACAGCCTCCTGCTGCTGCACTGGTTTGCGAACGTCATCAACATCGACAATAATAATGTTTTACGCCTGACCTTTGACCCAGACACAGAGGATTTTGGTTCTCATCACTATGGCAACTATGAAAACATGCTGGACCCTGTGCCCCGGGGCTACAGGTACTTCACTGTGGGGAATCTTTATGAAGACACATCGGATGAACTTCCAGAGTATGTCCTTCATCCCCCGGTCAGAGCGGTCGAGGGGAACAACATGGACCGCATCATCTTTCGAGTGACAAACTCAGGAGCCCACATCATCGACCAAGTTTATCTGACCCAGCATTACAGACAGCATGAACAGCAGGGGACAAGGTACGACCCAGAGCACACCTATCAAATCTCCAACAGCCTGCTGCAGCAAATAAGAACGTTTTCAGTCGAGAACAATCACTTGTCTCTGCGCCAGCTCAGGGACCGGTTCCACAGTAACGCAGACGACTCGCAGATCAGGGACATCATAAACACATGGGGTAAATCCTTGGCCTGTCTGGGCTTGCTGCTGTTCATTGTGATACAAGAAAAACACTCCAAAAACAAACCAATCAAAAACACACCCGAAAAAAGACACCCGAGCACAGTGAGGAGAACCACACAGCCAGACTATGTGGTGAACATGCCAGATGACCGCTATGCTTTGTTGTACCCCAGTCAGTCAGATCAGGTGCATCTTGAAGTAACAACTGGGGAAAATGGAAAGGCCACAATTGTTTGGAGAAATGTTTCAAGGCACAAGCTAACTGAAGGCGCTGCTGTAGTGCTTTTCCAAAGGGACCAGGAAGCTAGTAGCGCATACAAGTTAATTGAGACCAGTGGGGGCATTTACAACACCTCCGTCCCGCTCACTGAGGGCCTACAGGTCAGGCTGCACAAAGCGAGGAGGAAATGCTTCTTTTGGACAACGTTGGAAGAAGAAATTTGCAGGGGGCCAGAATTTCAAAGTCCACGTCCAGTTTTAATTGCAGACAACACTTTCCTACAGCTCTTTGTAAGAGATGGTAAAGCCTGTGCTCGGCTCTATGTGAAGAGGTCTTCCAGGCAGTGGAAATCTGAATTTGAACAGTCCTGGGTTGGATTTTATAAATCTGCAGACAGATGCACAGAGGAGTACGAATGGTGGCAGTGGCAATGGGTTACCAAGTTTAAACAAGGCCCCAATGTTGGCGACTACAACACGCATGAGTATTGTTCAGGTTTGACAATTGCTCCAGGTGTCCAAACACGATTCATTGTAAAGGATTATCAAGAAACAGCACGCACTCCAACCTGGCAGTGACCGAGCTGCTGGGAACTATAAACAGACTTGTATTATAGCAGACAATCATGTGATGAACAGTTTTTTCTGTGTTTTTTAATGCAAATGAATCAAAAACTTTCTATTTAAAAAAAATGAATTTCCAGGCAATTTTTTGATCACTATGTGGCAATGAACAATTAAAGTTTTTTTTAAATGAAAAAATGTGGTGATTACTACACACAAAGCGCCTTTCTGGAGTTGGAAAGTGTTTTAAAAATATCACATCTGAAAGTAATCAGCGAGGCCATCTCCCTCCCTTGTGACATCCACAAGCTTTCTACAGTCCAAGTCGAATGTGCTTGATAAAAAGAGTCTTATGTTCACCTCAAAGGGATTACTACTGTGCTTAAAACAGCCCCAATCACCGCGGCAACACAAGTACGCGCATAAATGAACAAACTGGTACTTTTTTGTAAATCAATCTTTTCTCTCGACACTTTTCTCTCGAATAAAACTGCCCAGAGTCAAAAACTAGAAGGTGCATATTTAAAAACAGGAAATGGTAGATTGTGATGATTGCTGCACAAGCGACCCGAACGTTGCACTGCATCAGCTCTCTCCTCAGGCGACAAGCATTCTGCTCACCAGATATGCTATGCATTCAGAAGAACGCAGGTCATCCAGTATTTCATTACAGCGTCTCAGTCAAGTAATGTCTCAACCAAAAAATCCCAAAAGACAGGAGGAGGAAGCTGACAAAACCAACACCAGTAAGCCATTTAAAATGTAACTGTTTTTCCAGCAGTTTTGTAGCTTCAGTGAGCCTTTTGTCAATTGTACCACATGTAAAGCACGCAGATAATCAATTTCTTTTTTTCAAACCGATGCAAAATAAACAAAAAACAGTAGTTACCGTGATGAACTCAATATTGTAATTTTATATACAATATCTTTCAAACATTAATTTAATACATTATCGTGTCCCCTTTAGTAGCACACGTACACACAATAGATATAGTGGCAGCATTCACGGGTCACGGGACATCTCCTTCCTTGTTAGTGTGCGCGTTTTATTATTTTCGTACTTTTACCCCTCAACAGTCACTCTGTCTCCACCCCACGAACACACACACACGCACGCGCACACACACACACACACACACACACACACACACGTACAAACAGCTGTCAGAGAGGAAGTCGTAACTTGAGCCGTAAGTGACACACTAAATCCTGGCTTCCATCCAAAGACTCCAGTGTAGGGGCAAATTTGAGATATGACCCTCCAAAAGTACTTGAAGACCGTATCAGCTTAGCAAATGTTTCAAAATGTAGTTTCTTACTGTGCAACATGTTTTGCTGCTAAACCAGAGCATACATCACAAAATAATGAGCTTAAGACAGGGTTATGTTGAAAGAGCAAGAGGTGACTTCACAAAAGAGGAAACTGGAGGCTTTCTATTTATATTTTAAACATTTTACGGCCCCCAGATCAGGAATGTTTCGCCTCACTTACGCCTACGCCTGGATTCTGCTCAGGGTGACAGGCCATAAGCACAGCTGTGGTATAGTAGTAGAGGCACAGGGCGAACACCGCACGCACAAAATCATGACCAGAAATAGTACGATATGATCCTGCTTGAGAACAGTGAAATATTCAGACACTATTATTTTCCCTTAGAAACATGACTTGGCAGACGTGCACTTCTGTGAGCTTTGTTTTTAAGACTGCGGTCACAACATCTCCAAGACAGAACTAAACAAATTTAGACATTCAGTGCGATGATGCTTTAGGGTGACGTTTTACCAGCCACAAGCATATTAGATCTTGCCAAAAGACAAAAATTACAGCGTGTGAGCGAGATTGATTAACACCAATACCTAACAGGGATTTGGGTCTTAACAATAGCCTGTTTATAATGGTGCAAATGTTGGTACTGTTATGATTGACAGCACTACTTCAGCGCTTCCTGAGAGTATACAAAATATGTTCTGCAAACTTGAAGTCGAATACAACTTGAGAGGTAAAATGAGTTTTAATAAACGGTACTCCAGAACAACCTTGAAAAGTATGTGTCCCATTTGGCAAAGTATGTGTTGAAATTTGGCAAAAACTAGATGAAAGTATCAAACTTTGTAAAAACCTGGCACTTTTTAAAAAGGTTTATAAAGAGTCCATATTCCTAATATACGAACGAACATTGTGAGTGTTGTTGTACATTCTTTTGCTGTTGTTTTTTTTATTATTGTTCCTTATTACTTGTTGTTACCTTACCTTATGTTCCCTTGTTTATGATTTGTTATATGTATATGTTATTGTTTTTATTCTTGGGGTCGGCCCAAGACAAACTGCTCAAATGAATAAATAAACTAAACTATCCCTGTTGCAACTCTGGGATTCTCATCACCAACTCCCTGACCTACTTTCATGCAATCGAAATTCAAGTCTAGTTGCTGTGCTGACTTTCATACAAACCTATACCTATCAAATTCCTATGAAAAAAAAAAAAAAAAAGGTCCTGGGACAAACCACACACAATATTGCAAAATTGTAAATAATTATGGATAAATGTATATCATTTTAGTAAGAGTGCTACAAAATGAAATAAAAGTCACGATAAGAAGTCATGAAGTCACTTTGATATCAGGTCAATTTGCAGTAAAATAACAGCAAAGATATAAAGCATACTTACGGTCAGTGATGGGTCTGACAGGGGGCTGCTCGGCGACAGGTGACTGTCCCCTGTCCACTCGAGGGTCGACCAGAGAAGGCAGCGGAGCAGTAGGTGCAGGAGGGGGGTGACTGTTGTTGTTTTCTAGTGCACCGTCATTCTGTTTGAAGATGGGCACCTCAGGCCTTTTAAAGGTCGTCTCCATAGGACTGACCACGGGGCTGTGGGACTCCGCTTTCTTCTGATGGAACTCAGGGATTCTTGTTGGGATACCAGAAGTCAGGTGGGAGTCCATTCTCCTGGGTGGCGCGGGGGGCTCAAGCGGCCTCGTTGTGTTTAGATCTGCCCGTCTGTTGGCCGAGTTGGAAAGGGAACTGTCCACAGGGTTTATCCGGCTGCTTAGGTTTACCTCTGGTCTTCTAAGGCCAAACCGTGCAATGCCGGCACTGGGTGAGTTGTCAATCTGTTTGGAGGACACTTCAATGGACATTTCTGAGCGCTTGGAAGCGGCTGTGTCATGGTTGCGACCTCCTGTGAACTCCGTGCGCTTCATACCACTTTTCGGTGAGCGTGGATTGGATGACTCGGATGGGGATGATCGGTTGGAGTAGTCCGAGTTGCGGGACGCTGTGTCGTAGCTCCGCTGGCTGGACGTAGAGGAGGATGAGGATGAGCGTGCAGGGTTTGAAGCCCGACGAGTCAGAGAAGTAGAGTGTGAGGACGAATCTGTCTCCTCCACCTCGAAGGACCGCTTCAGTGCTAAAAAAAAACACAAAACACTAGTGGTTAGAAAGAACAAATCTCGGTGCTTCTTGCATGTCGCATATAGAGCAGTGCTGTCCACACTAAAGGTTGTTAGAACAGACTGGCCATTGCAGTGAACAGCATTTATCAGAGGTTTGACCATGACACTGGAACCATGCTGGGTTAGTCTTACAAAAAAAAAAAATATAAATAAGGAAAACTATGAATACATTTGTATGCAATAAAAATAACCAGTTCACGCTCATTTGCTCAAGTATCACAGTTTTGGAAACACTGCTATGTTAGAAACATTGCAAGGCAAGGAAAGTTTATTTGTAGAGCACACACATACACAAGGCAATTCAAAGTGCTTCACAGTTGCATAAAATTACAAGAAAACAGATAAAAATCATTAAAACATCAATATAAAAATTAATCAATTACAGTAAAAGGCAAGAGTGCAGATAAAATACTTTCAGTTTTCATATGCACGGGTAAAAAGAGCTGTTTTAAGCCTAGATTTGAACATTGTCAGAGTTGAGGCCTGTCTCACATCCTCATGAAGACTGTTCCAGATTTTAGCTGCATGAAACTGAAACGCAGCCTCACCGTGTTTAGTCCTGACTCTGGGAACCACCAGGAGACCCCTCCCTGATGTTTTCAGGGCCCGAGATGGTTCATACGGCTCTAACATGTCAGAGATCTACTTTGGTGTTTGGTGTTTTAAATTCTATTCTCTGAGTGACAGGAAGGCAAGGCAAGGCAAGGCAAGGCAAGGCAAGGCAAGGCATGGCAAGGCTATTTGTAGAGCACAATTCATACACAAGGCAATTCAAAGTGCTTCACAGTTGCATAAAATTACAAGAAAACAGATCAAATCAATCATTAAAACATCAACATAAAAATTTATCAATGACAGTAAAAGGCAAGAGTGCAGATGAAATACTTTCAGTTTTCATATGCTCGGGTAAAAAGAGCTGTTTTCAGCCAGTGCAGAGACCGGAGCACTGGACTAATATGGTCGTATTTCCTGGTTCTTGTCAGGACTCGAGCAGCAGCGTTCTGGATGTACTGCAGCTCTAACAACTCGTTTAGAAAGGCCAGTGAGCAGCCGTTACAGTAGTCTAACCTGCTGGAGACAAATGCGTGGATGAGTCTCTCCAAGTCTGGTTTTAACACTATTCCTCTGATCTTAGCCATGTTTTTCAGATGGTAAAAAGCTGATGATGTTATTGCTTTGATGTGGCTGTTTAAGTTCAGGTCCATGATTACTCCTAGATTTCTAACCTGATTTTTTGGTTTTAGAGAGAGAGACTCAAGGTGACTGATAACACTTCGTCTTTGTGTCTGTGGGCCAAAAACAATTCTCAGTTTTGTCTGAGTTTAGTTGGAGAAAGTTGTTTTGCATCCACAAACTGATCTGTTCGATGCAGTGACAGAGAGTATCTACAGGCCCATGTTCACCCGCCGTCAGTGACACGTAGATCTGAGTGTCATCTGTGTAGTTGTGGTACGACACATTGTTGCTGTTTATTAGCTGACCCAATGGAAGCATGTACAAGTTGAATAAGAGGGGTCCCAAGATTGACCCCTGGGGGACTCCACAGGTCATGGAAATTTTGGCTGAGACACAGTTGCCACTTTCGACAAAGTATGTCCTATCCTCAAGATAGGACTTGAACCAGTTTAGAGCAGTACCAGAGATTCCCACCCAGTTTTCTAACCTGTGAAGTAAGATCCCGTGGTCCACTGTGTCAAAGGCAGCGCTCAGGTCCAGCAGAACTAAAACTGAGACCATACCTGCGTTGGTGTTCATGTGGATATCATTTGTCACTTTGATCAGAGCTGTCTCAGTGCTGTGGCGGGGCTTAAATCCTGACTGGAAAGTATCAAACACATTGTTAGATAGGAGAAAGTAAGTGAGCTGTTGATATATTACTTTCTCTAGGACTTTTCCTAAGAATGGCAGGTTTGATATGGGCCGGTAGTTGTTCAGTATCTTGGGATCAAGGCTGCTCTTCTTTAGAATAGTTTTCAAGGCCTTTGGAAATGCTCCAGTCTCAAATGAGATGTTAACTAACTGAACAAGTTGTGGTAACAAGCTGGTCAGCACAGACTTCATTCATTCATCAAGGCAGCATGTGCATGAACTCAGACCGGAGATAACCTCTTCAATTGTTTTGTCAGTAACAGGTGTGAAATGTGTCAGCTCAAGGTGTTTATCTGGTGTGATTTGTGTTGTGGAAATTATGGCATTTTTAATGCCTTGGACTTTGTCATAAAAAAATATTGCAAACTCATTGCACTTAGATGTAGAGATTAGTTCTAAGGGCAGTGAAACTGGAGGGTTATTTAATCTGTTTACTGTGGAAAACAGAACACGAGAATTGTTTCTGCAGTTTGCGATGATTTTAGAGATTTATTTCTCCCTTTCTCCACGCAAGATCTGGTTGAACTCACAAAGCACTTCTTTGTATATCTCAAAATGAACCTGGAGCTTTGGCACCATTTCCGTTCGGCTTTTCGACACTCCCTTTTCTGTGCGCTGACCAAATCTTCACTTCTCCAAGGTGACTTTTGTCTATTTTTAACCATTTTAACCTTGACAGGAGCAATAGTATCCAAAACATTTAAGACTCTTGATGTGTAAGAGTCCAACAGATTATCAACATTAGAACATGGAGGATTTTCAAATCTGATCATTTCCATAAACTGTGTCCTTGTGGGAATCATTTATGTGTCTTGAATAACTCCAGGCCCAACCACTGGTTTGAGCGTAACAGACGGGTCAAAGAAGACACAAAAATGACCAGATAAAGCAACATCAACAACATTCACATTTGACATATTAACACCTTTTGTGATGACTAGATCTAGAGTGTGACCTTTGTTGTGAGTCGCTTCACTCACGTGCTGAGTTAACCCAAACATTTCAAGGACAGCACTGAGTTCTTTTGCATGCCTGTCATTGGTCACATCCACATGCACATTAAAATCACCTGAAATGACTAAACAATCAAAATCAGTAAATATAAATAAAAGTAATTCAATAAAATCTTCGATAAAACAATTCTGTGGTGGTTTGTAAATAGTCATATAAAGTATGGAAGATTGTTTTATCTCCATTTTGAAAGACACATACTCAAATGATTGAAAACCCCCAAATGACAATTTGTGGGTGACTATATTGTCCCTGAATATTGCACAGACACCCCCACCCCTCTGGTTTTGGCGTGTTTCAGACACAAAATTGAAATTTGATGGACTACACTCAATCAAAACTGCGTTTCCAGTGTTTCTGTCAAGCCATGTTTCAGTTAAAAACATAACATCTATCTGATTGCACACAATCAGAAGTGAAAGAATAAAAGTCAGCTATACAAAACATCCTACACATCGAAGTTAATTCAGCTCTTATTTTCAGCAGTATTTCCAAGAGTGAGAAGAAACTAAACGCCTTTCTAAAGAGAAGCAAGTTGAGCATCTTACCGGACTTGACACGTTTAACGTATTTGGACAACATGCTCGATGCTGAAAACTGCTGGGTTAAATATCATGTGAAGACTTTACCCGTGTTCAGAAAATGTTACACGCGTACTAAGGCATCAAATGCTCAAAAATCTTTGCTAGAAATTTTGAAATAATCGTGGTTTGTCTCGCGCACCTGGCCCTGGCCTCGCGCAGCCCAAATACCGCGATAGTTGGACGTAGGAAAAAGTGCTAGCTCTAATTTTTGGTTAAAGTTTGTGCCTGGTGCAAAAAAAAACAAAACAACAAAATTGAGCGTTATAAATCACACGATGTTGCGGCACTCTGGACAAATCTACAGTAAATGTAGGTAAGTGATGTTGTTAGCCTACTGCTGTTTTCTGTTAGACATCAGATTGATTAATTGATTTTCTGATAAAGCCATGTGAAAAACATAATAGAAGCGCCTCTGCCACGACTAAAGCCCTGCATATTCTTTTGCTGACCCCTTGTGGCTTGATGTCAGTATATTATTTACAAATGAGCAGTTTACAATAGACTTTAGAATAAACCATTATGAGGCACATTCAAATTATTATAGCTACTTTTGTTGTTTTGTAATTTTTATTTATTTTTAGTATACACGTTACTTTGCATTTCTGCGTTCTCTAAGGTGCATTAAGCAACTTTTTATGCAGAAAAATAAGGCATATTTGGCCTTGTAGTGAGTGACCCAGCGGCTGTCTGACTGGTCAGCATGATACCTTTATTTTGTTCCAGGATCAATTGTTTTATGCCATCATATAAATGTGCGGGTTCATGGGTCACCGCTCATGCACACCTGTTTAGAGGCTTACAGTAGGTTTTACAAGTGAGAGGGTCCCGCCAGCAAAGAAAACCTTCCAAACAATTGATCCTGGACCGTCCTAGAGACCACTGTGATGGAAAGTAAAGGCGCCATGCTGACCTCTCATACAGCCGCTGGGTCACTACAAGGTAAAATATGCACAAATATCACCTTTTTTTCCCCACATACACATTTGCATAACGTGACGTTTAATGTGGTATGTTTGTCCTCTTCATACAGCATCCTGCCTTAGGTGGTAAACCTCAGCTTGACGCTCACATGCTGCTGTCGTCATTTGGAGGAACCCTGTCAGAGCTGGTGAGATGAGCATGTCATGATAACACTGATAAGGATGACTTCTGCGTCAGGAGCTATTTTCCTTTCATACACAAGCACACACAAACGCACACATGCACATTCACATATTCTACTGTCACATGACCCATGAGAGAAAAAGATGAAACACAGACATCTGTAAACATGGCAAAGAAAAACACATTTATTTTAAATGGCTAATGTTGCAGTGACTTGCATGGATTCATCTTAGTTTTTTAAAAAAACAAACAAAGTGGAAGTTTGGTTGGGATGTAATAACAGTTTACATATAGAAAAGGAGTGGGAGTCCGTAATGGATATAGCATCATTCCTAAGCAGCTTCGTTCTGTGCACAAAAATGCACTGTTACAGTTCAGAGTACTGCAACGTCAATCAACAACAGCTACTATGCCTCTTAGTTAATCATATAGAAACTGAACTAGATCTGCAAAGAGATCTTAAATACTTTCCTCAACTGCCTACCCCGACATTTGCACCCACCACAGAAATCTAGCCCTGTGGAATTTCCTCTGGACAAGTCATTGCCCTTAACATGCAGCTCAAAGGAATACGTAGACAGACTGAACACAATAGAGACCCTGTAGGACAGGTTTAGTTCTGGTTTAGGAGGGTTATGTGTGTGTGGTACTTAGTGAACAGTTAACAGTCAATGTTCAGGGTCATTGTGGGATCACATGTGAAGTCAGAGGTTAGCAACCTCTTGGGCATTAAAATCATCAAACCTCGTGGCTCACTCATGACATCATAGGTGAGCCAGACTTAAGATATAGGTGATGAAATTAAAGGAAGAGTGTACATAGTAGGAGCATAATAGAAAGGGATGTGGGTGATATGATATATTTTATGAGGGTTCTGGTACATGTAGGAGCTTTTTATTGTATTCAAGAGGTAGCTAGAGCTGCATTCATCTTCCTGGAGTTCACACTTCACTGTGACTCGTGTAAATACGACTGTCGCTCACTCAGAACTCACCAATTGGCCCAAGGGAAACTAAACCGTCTATGTCTGTACTTTAACACAGAGCTGCATTAGACAGAAAATACCTGAAAAACAATTTGACAATCTCTCCATATTGACAATCTGGTAGGGTTTTTTCACAACTCGCTTGTATATTGTAATATCGCCCGCCCCTAGAAAGAAGTTTAATAGGGAGAGCTTTAATTCACTTCATCATTTTTTAAAATTCCAGTAAGAACAGCATTCAACCTAAAACTTAAGAAAATGTATCAAATATGGTGAGAATGGACTCATAGGTTGTATTCGATAGGACTGCAAAAGCTGAAAGGGGGTAAAGCGGGGTGAGACATTCAGCAAATTGTAGGAGCCAAGACTCTAACCCACAACACTGAGGACAGGGCAGTGTTCTGCCATATGTGCAGTAGTCTTAACCACTAGACAATTGGCTGCATGAGGATTATATGTTTAAAAGAATCCATATTTTACTTTTTGTCTCCTTTTTCTACTTAAAATGGCTATAACAGGTCAAACCAAAGCAGCTGTTTAGTCAATTTCATCTGCTGCTTTGTCTGTGTCTCACGTTGACATCATGTGCTCGATTTTAACAAAAAGACACTGTGTTTGCCAGGAGGTAAAAAAATAATCCTTAAGTCAGGAAGAGAGAGGGCAAGAGTTTTTACCATTACATACCACAGTCAAAGTGGTGTTGACGGAGAGCAGCTCTGGACATGTGCAGATGTGCAGCTAATGGCTATGTGTTTGTTAGATAGACAGGCAGAAATGGAGGTGTGTGTGTGTGTGGGGGGGGGGGGGGGTTCCTGGCATGTCACAACGACCAAGTCACGCCCACAAAAACCTCTTGCATCCACAGGCCAGAGAAAGATAGACGTGAGGATGGACAAGCTGTTGAGAGAGGGAAAAAGGAGAAAAAGGAGGTAGGAAAGGTGGAGGGGGCGTAAACTATGGAAGGACGACAAGAAAAAAACAATGAAAAAATTGGAGTTGGAGTCATGCCAGGTGTTCTGCATGGTCAGTGGTCTTGTGATTGCTCAATACGCACACGCGCCGTTATGCCTTTCTATGATGTAGCTAAATCAGTTCCACTCTGCTCGGTGGATACGCCCTGGTTCGTCCACAACACTTAACTTCAAGCTCAGAGCAAGTTTCCTTTTCCAAAACACCACGGCTCACTGCAGATGTCAACGATCCTAGTCCCATATTTTGTTTCTTTTTTTAATCAAAACATGTGGCTGCGATCCAGTGTCCTCGTGATAGGGTTAAAGAGTGCCTATAGTGGTCACATAGAGGAGCAGCAGGAAAAACAAACCAGCCGGAGCAAAACTGCAAAAAGGAAATGGACTAACCTTCAAAGTCTGATATGATCCCTTCCAAGTGAGCGTTGACAGTGGAATCGGACATTTTGAGAGGCCTTTTTTTTTTGTTGAGTATGCAAGTGTTTATAAAGCTAGAGAGAGGGAGAGGGAGCAGCGGGACTTCCCTTTCCCAAGCAAGGAAAAGTGTTTGCAGTCCCCGCTTTCACACAAATCCCAAATTAGGAGCCCGTGCGGGACGGCGGTGGTGGGGGAAGAAGCGAAGGCAAGGGGATAAGGGGGGAACAAAACAAAAGTAGCAGGAAACTCAGTGATCCAAGGCTCCCTTTTCCCCAATCTCTAGATCTCCGGTCTTCTCTTAAAGCGTATTTTTCTAGCCCTGTCCTCCTCCCTCCACACTTCCAGAGCTGGGAATGAGAATGCGTTGACAACCCTCCACCCCCTCTCCTCCTCACTCACTTTATCTCTCTCTCTTTCTTCCCTCCCCCCTTTCCTCTTCCACATGCTCTTTTTCTGTCATTTTTTTCCCCAACTTCTTTTGCAAGGGATTTCCAGGCTGGCGATCAAACGCACTTCCTTGAAGCCTGAATCACATGACTTCCACAAATTTGAGAATTAGGTAGCGCATCCAAGAATAGCCTAAATGTTTCTTTCTTTTGCAGTTATAAATCAACGCAGATCGGAAAGTGTAATTGTATGGACAGGCCTAAAGTCGACATGCGCTCTTTAGGAGAGCAGAGTCTTTGACCTTGGTGTCAAGATAACATAACTCTCTCTGAAAGAAAAACTCAATTTTGTTCTAAACTGCATTTGTTAAGTGTGGACTTCCTTGTGTTTAAAGAAAGGAACAAAAGATTCTGTACTAATATGGTGATGCCAGTGGAGCGTCAAACGTACTTTAGTGGCACACTGGAACAAGACGTCAATAAATAAGTTGGCTAATGACTTAATGAGCATGTGAATGAGCCTCTGTGTCTAGGGGCAAGAGGGGCGAGGGGGGTTACATGGGTGTTGGCCAGACTTGTGAGAAAGTAAGAAGGATATTTGTGTGTGATAGGAATATCAGGGCGCACATGGTCTAATTTGAGAGGAGATGCTATCTTTAAGAATTTAAACTTTTAAAAGACCTGATTTTGTTCTGGTGTTCAGTTAGCGTGAATTACTACATGTGTTCCTTTTTTTCCAATTTGCTGTGGACAAAAGATGTAGGTTTGTATGCACTAACTTTGCTTCTACACATTTGGTCACTGTGGAGCTTTGTCCAGCAGGGGTCAGTGGAGTAGAGCCTTTGCACGTCAAAGCCTGTTGCTATGTGCACAGAATGGTCGCACATGACACTTGGATGCAGAAATAAGAGCTGTAAGTGGATAGAGGTTTAGACATGGGGGGCAATCCTGCTTTGGGACACACCCTCAACCCACGTGGGATGTCCTGCCCAAGCGCAAGTGTGCCACATTCCTCCACTCTTTGGCACGAGGCCCACCACACTTAACTACAAGCCGGCCGGAGATATACGCAGAAATAGAAAGATGAAACGAGAATGCTGCACATTGGACAGCCATGAATTTCCTTTAGCTTGCATAGCCTTGACAAGTCCAGACAAGCAAAGGCTAATCCAAAAATAATTGTCACATAGAGTCTAGTGTTTGGCCTTGTGTGACTGGATAAAAAAATCTGTAGCCTCTTTGTGTATAATGCATCAATAGGTTTGACTATGCGTTTAATTTGATCTGTCTACTCATAATGCAAAAGAGATGGGATGACACACGATGAGGTGACAAGAGGTCAAATAGTTTAGTCGTTGGATTTTCCCCAGCCGTAAAAAGCTTGCAATATTACATTTCCTGTAGCTCCTTCCTCATGGCCTGAACGTCTGTCATTACGTCAATTCTCATATAATACACCTCACGTCTACTCACTAATTTGTATTTGCCAATGAAGGATGAGTAATGAAGCGGTCATTTCCCATGCAGACATGTGCCAGGCTGGTGTTGCTGTTGATAAGGCGATGTGAATGTCAGCACTCTGCCTCACACATAGGGAAGATGGTTAGGCCTATTGAACGCTTCAGTACATTTATACAATCTTTCTAACTGCCTGTTGCCTTCACTTCTATTGTGGATTACTAGAACTAGATCTCACATGGTGATTTACTATGGGTCAAAGGTTAGAACATGCTGTCATGTAAATGATCAGTTTCCTCTTCCAAGATTTTCTTGAATTAATGCTATAATATACCATTCTCCTGGTTCACCCTCCTGGAACCGCCACCTTAACGTGGTGGTGGGGTTTGAACACACGAATGATCCTGGAGCTCTGTTGTCAGGGGCTTCGTGCCCCTGGTAGGGTCTCCCTTGGCAAACAGGTCCAGGTCCTAGGTTCAGAAGCCCCTTATGAGAAACCAACAAGCCCAGTTAGAACCATGAGGCCGTCCTTCTGTGGACCCACCACCTGCAGGAGGAACCATAGGGGCTGGTGCAATGTGATTTGGGCAGCTCCAACAGCTGCCCCCATGACCCGGCAACGGAAAACTGGAAGAAAATGGAAGGATGGATGGATAATGGTCTAATCTAAATAATCAAAGGTCATATATATAAATATATTATAAACATTGTAATGATGGATTGTAATTTAAGGAAAACAATTATCTGGAATCAAGATGTTGCCTATTTCATTGGAAAGATTGTGATGATTACTAGAATTGCGAAATGAAAAGTCTTCCCATTTAATTCTATAATTTTATAGAGATGAAGTACCATTTGTTAAAGGTTATGTTTCCACGAGTTGAAATATGGTTTAAACATGATCAATCTGTGGCCCATTTTGAACGTGTTAGTTTTAAACTTCAACAGCTCCCGCGACAGAGGAAGCACCAACTTCCTGCTGAGTTCATCCTTAAAACAACAAAGGCTTTGTTGGCCTGCTCACCCCTGACTCAGGCTGAATGGACTGAACCAGTCAAACGGAGCAGGGAAAATCTCAAAGTGCCGTGACTGTGTGCATGGCACCGACGGTATTTATGCATGTATTGTGTATATGCTTTGGATGGGACCATTTAGTTACGGCTGCGCTGTTTATGGCAACCATCATAATAAGCAACGTTACCTGGTTCAGAGAAAGAGAGAGCGTAAACTCTGGGAACAAATATATGCTGCATGTTACTGAACAGAAAGATGAACCGATATCGAGTGTTTGTATCAACTTAATTTATATAGAATGAGGATACAGGCACCAGAATGGATCAGTGGGCTTGCAGTATAACTGCTGGACAGTAATTACAAATGTTCATGGGGAAAGGTATAGTGTCACTGTGTAAACACTTAACAGTGATGTGTAGCCTATCTCAGCATTTGAAATGTTTGCCAAACCATTGTATATGAATAGAGATTGCACTTTACCGCGCAATAACAACGTCGTTATTGGATGGTAATAGCATTGTAACTAAGTATAATACATATATCGTCCTGTTCTTCATATTATTACCAAGACAGTACTGGGTTAGGGTAAGGATTAGGTTTGAATCCTGTTTCCATGAAATGTTTTGGTCCAGAGGCTTTTTTTTATAGGATAGGACAACATGAGGTGAAGACCAGGGATAAACATATTTCACAAATGATCAGAGCCATGACTCAAACCCACGGGATTCTAACAATGTTTTGAAGTAGCCTGATCCAGTAGTCTACTATTCATAATTAGGTATGAACCTGTAATAGCTACACAAAAGGGGAAAAACAAAAGGGGTCTTCTCTGACCTCTTGTGACCAGATTGTGTATCTTCGTGCAAAGTTGAATAGCTGAGGTAATCTTACAACATTACCAAATCCAGACATGATCCCTATTGTTAAAGTAATACCAGTTCAAAGAAAGAAAAGTATCTTTTTAGGTAGTAAATCAAAGACACTAGTGTGCGTTTTGTCTTTGTGAGAAAAACAGCAGTAAGGTTTAACCCTAATAGGTTGAAAAGTGTATTCAGTGCTCACAAATCATTAGCTGTGCTGTGTTGACCTAAATGTTTTTTATGTGTTAAAAGTGTGTGCAAGTATCAGACAATTAGAGGAGCAGGGATGACACAGGCCCACAAACATGCACGCCCCCTCGCCGGGCCCCACAGCCACACATGGTGCACTAGATTCATCCAAACTATATGCACAGCTGTAGTCACGGCAGCTGGGCCTAACCAAATGTTATACAGCAACACGTTTAATCAAATACAGCAACTGTTTGAAACGCCAGCCAAGTCCACAGTAAGGGACATGCACTGCAGATAGTGTAAATGCACTGACTTTCTGCTTGGTAAAGGCACATAGCAGCTGCCGTCCATCAAAAAGCACTTTCTGACTGTAGGCCACTGTCTCTTTTCACTCTGTTTAGCAAGCAACTTTATAGTGTTTGGACAGTCAACAAGACAGCTTTGAAACCTACTCCACGCCACAACAAATTCGAAAAATTGTCATGGAGACCAACAACGTTGCGCAAAAAGGTCCCATTTCACAACCATTTTGTTTAGCTTTGCTTGTCATGAGTAGTAAAAAAAGAATAGCTGCAACTCCTTTCCCTGGCTCAAAAGCAGCCCCTTCTTTTTCTCACTCACTGTCTCCATCTTGTGGGGAAGAAACATACTGCAAATAGCACATCGCTGTCTTAGTATCTTCTGAATTTTGTTATTCGCTCTAAAAGTCGGGGGCGATAGGGACTGTTTGCTGTGTTGGTGATGTGGTCATTCGTCATCAGCTGACCTCACTGTGACTAGACTAAAAGGGACACTTCGTTCTCTCTGCTCCCTCTTCATCAACTCTGTGTTTAATCGAACAAAGGCTTTCCTCACACAGCCATGACTGCAGGACACCGCTGCGGACAAAGAGAGCTTAAGAAATGAGCAGTTACCCCGGAGAGAAAACATGTCACAAGTTTTATGAATGTATGTATTTAGTGGCAATCTCTAGTCCGTATACATCCGAAGAGAGTCCCAACAATGCTGGAATAAACATCAAAATGAGGATTATGACACTACAGACTGTTTTCATAAGAGGGAAGTGGATTATACAGCTCTATCTGATATTTCCAGTGTCAATCTCAGTCCAATCCTATAGGTTAACGCGTTTATGCTTTCAATGTGCTCTCAAAGTGATATCTCCATCTAGGAACTATACCTGAAATTCACACTACACCAGTGTATCCAGGCACTCGTGAAGTGTCTTTCCAAAGGACACATTAATAAGCCATAAGCACTGGCAGGAGCTAGGATTGTGCTAATGCTGCACGCGTAGACTGTTGCAAAATTTGATGTGCTTATGCGAGAGATGAGAATACAATTCATCTTTACAGAAGGAGGCCCAAATGAAGCAAGCTATAATGCTCTGTATGCAAGGCTAAGTTGGTCTAATTTGCCACAAGCCTAAGTCCAGTTATTACAAGTCTGAGTGGAGTCATCGGTCCAGTTCCTAAAGAGGACACACATCAAGTCTATGTTGCTATTAACAGAAAATGCAAGATGCAGTCACCTGACAAAATATAAAAATATGTGTTACTCTTGGTTACTTACAGTTTAGTTGGTGTTCGTTACCAGTCACCAGTGCACATGACATTAATAAAACATTTCAATAGACCAGATACATATCCACAGAATGTCTTGCCAGCTTTATTTCTCCCACAAGGAAGCACCTGCAGTTTAAGGCCTTGTAAGCAGCCCTAAACTGGGAGGAGCCTAAAGCATTTATTGCCCACATGTACTTGACACTGACCTCACCTACACTTCCAGATCCCAGATTATGCGCGCCAATGTGCTACAATGCCTGCTATGTTACACACCGGCATGCTACGGATATGATGACTGGGCTATTTCCAGGTCACGACAATTGATTGTCAAATATAGTAGGTTTATGACCCTTTGTGTATTAAAAAGGAAGAGTAAAACATCAGGTGGCCAACTGTTACTGGGTAAATATACTATGTTTTCTCTTTTCCCACCAGGAAGAGTGGTTTGTTGTGGTACAAACTTGGACGCCACAAGCGTAAGCATCTTTTGATCACATTTTGTTTTGAGTTGTCAGTTGATACACTGGAACGGCATACTCATTAAAAGTTGGATATTAGCAACAAAACTGGTCTTGTGGGTTGCTCCACTTCACCCCGCGCTTCTCCCAAAACCCCAAAAGAAAACAGGCAGTCAGCAAACAGGACCGAATGAGGGAGTGGAAAATACCATTCAGGAAGAGAGAGCAGACAGGCCAATGCTCCAATACAGAAGACCCTATTGGGGCAGGCTATTTGTGTGTTAGCTTACCTGAGAATCTGTCCCCCTCCATTACTGGATCACACCCTCCACAGCCACATGCACTGTCTGCTCGTCCCACACCGCTCTCTCTCTCTTACTCACTATCTCTCCCTGCCTTTTTTTGGACTTCCCTTTCTTTCTCTCCCTCCACACTCCTGGGTTTGTCCCTCCCTTCCTTCTCCTCAACTTTTGATTCCGTCGCCCTCCCGTCTTACTAACAAACGGAAGAATTACGACATCCCCTCCATGTGCTGATCATATGTTGTGGGCTTTTCACTGCTCGTTCCCCCTGTTTTCTCGAAGGGGAAAGAAGAAAGACTGAAGAGGCATTGTGTTGTCAAAATAGAAAGCCGTTAGCCCGGCCATGTGACACACACCCGGGCTGCAGTGGACTAAAATAACCAGCTGGTGTGCAAACTTCACCAATGATGTTCAGTGTGAGTTGAACAAAGTTAAAAAAAACTAGGTCAAAATCCTTTAGGTCTCTTGATAGCAGTGGAGCTGCCTTTGCAAATTGGGTTATTACCAAAACAAAACAAGGTTGGGAACATAGGGAAAGTCAATGTTTCGGAGTGGATGGTAATATTTAGATGACAAGGATTTTGTGACATGTGTTTAAATTCTTTTTTAATATATCCACAACATTTCAAGTCTAGTTTTGGGCTGTGAGTGAGTTCAATATTTGCGACAGTGGCCGTGGTGAATTTTGTAGGATTTGTAAGAGTAAAAATAGCAGTAGTAGGTGCAGGGACTTTGGTGGCAAGTATTAAGATCAGATAAGAGACCTTTTAGGTTTACTGCCTATTGGTTTTAGCCATGGGACGCGTTCTGCTTACAAGTGGCCAATGTTCCAAATCCTAGCCCTTGCTTTGCACACACGTTTACAAGTCTAGGAAACTCGTTTGACCTTTTGGCAGGTTGTTCACTGTGTGCAGTGGGTCAGAGGTCAGAAGGCGAGTGTCTGAGCCGTCAATAGAGACATCAAACGCGTCTGAACCCGGGCCTGCACTTATGCAACACTTGGGGATCTCTTTCAGTGCAGACAAGTGTGTTTGAGTCTATGTGTGTCACGTGTGCCATTATTCTTCAATAACGTCAACCAGACACACTTGGCCTGTCCGCAGCAAAGGTAAATAGTTTTGATGGTTTGCAAGTGAGCTGATGAGCCATTACGACCTTGACCTTAACGATTGGATTTCATCTGCATATTGATGGTGTTGAAAACATATGAAAAGTCGTTTTAAGCTTTAAACTGTTGTCTGGTTTGAGTAGGGTTATAGTAATGTGAGTTGTGTTTTTTTTTACTATATATATATATATTATTTTTACCTGGAAAAGAGATTTCAGAACCAGTCTATCCCAAATATCCCATGTAGCATTACCACCAGCGTGTATGGAGTGAATGAAAAATTGCCCCTTGTGAAGCTCTTCGTCTTGTCTTACAAATAAGATATAATAAGATAATAATAAGATTCCATCTTATTATTGTAAACGTTTTAGTGGTAGGGAAAACCTATGTAGACACATGAAAAGATGAAACTCCACACAGAAAGGCCCCTCCTGGTTTGGGAATTACAGTTGGGAGAGACATTCTGCACATCGTCAGAGCTGGGATTCAAACCCACAACTCTCAAGACAGAACAGTATTCTGCCATATGCACAGCAGACTTAATCTTTAGACCTTAGAGATGTTATTAATGACAAAAGATGGACATGATTTTATAGTATGTGATTTAACAGTTAGCCGTTGTTGTGAGCTCAGCCGGATCTGCTGACTGCAGAGGGGGAATTATCACAGCGCTCAGTAACAATGAGGACAGTGTTGCCTAGACCTGGGTCTCTGTATGAGCACAGGGACGTTAGTTACAGTAACCTCTCGAACTGTGCTGATGGCTCATTTAATGTGCTCTGTTTGCGGATGTTTTTGAAGAGAGCACCCAATGCACCTATGCCCTGTGGTTACCTGCGTCACCGTCATGGTGGTCTGCTAGCAAGCCTTGGGCACTTCCCCACAATCAACATGTCTGCATCTCCCCTGTACTGTCACTATGCACTTGTTTGTATAGGGGGAGTGTGATCACACCTGCTGTCGACGGTACCTTTCATTTATAGAGCACACTTGGCACTAAAGCATCCCAGATAGGCTCGTGACTCAGTGTTTATTAAGCATAGCAGGTCATTACATTCCCTCAAGCTTCAAAACAACACCTACTGAATACTGGAATAAAATAATCCCCTATTGTGTCCTTTTTTTAGATCATGTCAAAAAGCAATACTATGAATACAGAAATATATGATCTGCATTAGTAAATAATCATATTATCAAAAACAACTTTCAAGTATCAACTACCTTTTTATTCACTTACCTTTCTTGGTATTTGTTACAGTGAAACCTGTTTCAGCAAACTATGGATACATGAGACTGGAGGCTGCTGGCAAAGGAATTTAACATAGAATTTTTATCGTTAGTACTATTCTCTCCGCATGCTTTAATCTGTAAGTAAGTACTTTATTGTCATTGTACAAGCGTACAACGAAATAGTGTCCAGGTGTTAGTAAACAAATCCACCAAACCTCCACAAAAACACGTCAAAGACATACGCAAGTATCCAGAAAAACAATGTGGACATAAATGCAGTTCGCAGAAAAAGGCAAAAAACTCAGCTGCACAAGGAGAGAGCGAGGTCGCCTCCTGTTTTCACATCGCCATGACAACTCCATACGCCACTGTAGTGCTTAAAACACGCACAGAAATGAGTCTATTGTCACGTGCATATAAATTGTTGCACCAGCATGACACGCTCACTAACAGGGAGTGTCAGACTGTGTACAATGGTTCCTATTTCCGTTTGCAGAGCTGATAATAAAGAAGGAGTTTGCTTTTCAATTCATTGCATGGATGCCCCAAGTCTTGGACACTATTCAAACATTTTAAGGTTTATGATCTCAAAGTGTAACCTTCTTTGCTAAGGCCCAGACACTTCACTTGTCTGGACATCTATTGAAGCTGCTATAGGAGTGAGCAGGTTCTACTTTGTGGATATTTCTGTAGAGCTGACACTTTCAAACTTTAGTCAAGCAGGAAATAGTCTTACCTGGACTAGTGACGTTTGACGTGTCCTTCTCTGTTCTTCTTGGCCGGGCGCTCGAGGAGCGGACTGCAATTAGAGGAAAATGGAAATGAGTCCACTTCACAGTTACAGAGTTAAAACGATACAAACACGAACACACAGTGACAAAAGTAATACAGTACATGATAAGGATGACACATAAATATTTGTTTAGGCACAATCACTATATGGCGTTACAAAACCATAACAGCACTGTGCTGTCAGACTCCTTTTCAGATCACTCACATGCAAACAGAAGCCTCTTGTAGGAAATGTTTGAGATCATGTAGAGGTCATTTACAATACACTGTTCCCCATTTATGTGGTGACAGGACCACAACAAACCTCCACCAAATCACAAATTTGCTGTATCATCCTTTTTACGCCTCAGCTTTTCACTAAATACATTTACTTTTTTTTCACTTAAACTTATAACTTCTGTACTTTGCATGTTAAAGCCATAGATATTAGTCAGATTCTCTATGTAATTTTGCCAGATTTCTGTGGAGAGGATCAAAACTTTATTAAATAAGCAATCAGAAAAACAAAAATTGTGATAATTGCAAAAAAAAAAATTATATGGGGAGTAAAAAACTTTGGCAGAAAATTCCATTTGGACGTTCCAATCAAAAACGTCAGTGAAACCCTTGTCATATGTTTCATGGAGTTACCGTAGTGATGACCAGAACTCCCCATTTACTAATGGAAAAAGGGTATAATTGCACAATTTTACCAAATGACAAGAGGAAATGGAAACATTGTTTATGGCCTTTGCGCTGCCCAATCCCATCAGACCATGGAAGCTAAGCAGGGAAGGGCCTGGTCGGTACTTGGATGGGAGATCGTTTGGGAACACCAGGAAGCCTGGCGAATGCAGTGAGTGAGTGAGTGGTTGGTGGTGGTCGGAGGGGCCAATTGCGCAGACTGTTTGCCTCGCTTCCGTCAGTCTACCCCAGGGCAGCTGTGGCTACAATAGTAGCTTACCGCCACCAAGTATGGAGTGAATCAATAATGCAATGTAAAGCGTCTTTGAGTGTCCAGAAAAGCACTACATAAAACTGATGCATTATTATTATTATTATTTTTCTCATTGCTTATACCATAAGGTTTCCAAAAATATATAGTTTTCATACTCTCCACGAAAATCCCACAACAGTGGAAATCTAATCATAGTGAACCGGACAATATTTTTCCCCAATAGATTGCGTTCAACATGACATCACAACATTCTAAAGAGCCAATGGAGGTGTAACTGAAAATGAAATGGTGGTAACCATAGTAACTGTCAAAATACAGATTTCTAGTTTTAGTTAATTGCTAATTTCTCTGTAATTCCTGGGCTGATTCACATGAAACAAAAACTGTCACAAAGTTTAAAGTCATCTCTTCTAGCACATATGAACTATGGTCTAATATTTTCCTCCAAAAGTGGTAACAATATTCAAAAACATGTGCGTGATGTTGGCCAGTAGAAAGGACTTTCAGCCATAAGTATAATAAGACAGGTTTGTGAATCCGATCACTATCAAATAATGATCAGCAAAAACATTTGGAGATTTTCGTTTTGGAAATTTCTTCCCAAAACGGTTTCTCTCCTATTGAGTTGTATTAGCACCTGCCCTCCAACTGAAATAGAATTCTATAACATGAACGCAACCTATAAAAACATGATGCAAAATACAATTCTTCATTCTTAATTGATTTATTGGGTGAAATGTGGTGCCGTGTGGCTTTAAGCACTTGAGTAAAATGTATGTGAACGCTTTGGAATTTCGCACAAATTGGTCATAAAATGCGGTCTTATCTTCATCCGCCAAGACTATTCAACTTAATCAGGGTTAATCAGTCCACAGAATATTTTGCCAATAGTGCTGTGGCACATCCAAGTGCTCTTTCGCAAACAGAAGTTGAATAGTTTGGGAGGAATACACAACGTCATGTGTGGAGGAAATATGGAACAGCACATTAACACACAAGTTTATAAAGATTCCTGGGTTCACTTACTTTTCCCTCCCTGTCCTATGAATGTTTACATGTTATTTCCATTAAAAATATGATAACATATAATTGTTTGGGTGGTATTAGTTTAAGCAGACACTGTTTATTCTTTCTTATGATTTTGATGAAGATCAGACCACATTTTAGGAACAATTTAGGCAGAAATGTGAGAAATTCCAAAGCGTTCACACATACATTTTCCTCCCACTGTATATCTGGAGTTGAAGCGGTGATAATGGAAGTAAAAGCAAAAGAACCCACACTAACAATTGGTTTACAATCCTTTTACATTGGGTACATGGGATGAAGCAACAGCCTCTTATTCAACTCATATCTATGTGTGATTCAGGTCTTCATGGAAAAGCGGCAGAATAAACAGGAGCCCGTTTAGTCATTCAAGCATGTCGGCCAAAAAAACATGTCTGTGCTTATTTAGTCACCTCACGGCAGAAACAACTTGACACACTTTCACTGTATACAATGTGCATTTGAAAGAGTAATCTCCTCAAACCAAATCATAGTCCAGACATGTAAGACAGTTTAGTGGTAAAAGATCTGATGTGAGTTGAAACAGAAGTCAAAGGTCGGTTGGTGCTAAAAATTAAACTTGGTTCGCGTTTGAGCAAATAAGTGATAAAGTACGCTCGGCTTGCACTGAGATTGGAAGAAGTCACAACATAAATGTCCCGTAACTGGGTCAAACGTCACAAAAGCAAAGGTTGCAGCAATAACAGCGCTTGTTGCTGCTGCACACACACCCTTCTTGCCTTAAGTAGTACTGGAGGGATTTGCAAGCAAACCTTCCATACCTTTTTATTTTACTCAACAACACTACGTTACTTCTACTCGAGTACAGTTTTATCATTACTGGAGTGACACTTGCAAACCACACAGTGTGTTTGAGGGAGCTTTCCTCACCTGCTCGGTCTTGTTTGGGCCCAAAACACACCTATCACTGCTTGAACAGGTTTTGAAACCCTTCACCCGGCGCCATGATCCCGTTTCCCTTCGAGCGCTCTTTGTAATCCTCAGGTCATATTTGCCTAATGACAGTGCTGTGTACTAGCTAAGGTCACAGCAACCGTGGCAGAAAAGAAGGGCCTCAGTGTCTATACAAAAACATGGTGACTGGAGGAAATGCATGGCTGCCACTGTATGAGCTATAGGCCTTGACTGATTGATGCCATTTGCAGCGCTTTCCTGGGCTTTTTTCTCTGTTTGTGTAGCTGTGCTTTTTACATTACGTGAAAGATTAAGTATTTGCATTCACTTGTGTGGTCTTGACAAAAGCTTGACCTGTCAACCTCAATATTTTAGCTGTACTTAAGAGTCTTAGTAAGTGCTTTAGGTAAAAAGGAATAGAAATGTCATATGACTGTAATCCACTAGAGGGAGTCATGAGCTGTCTTTTCTAGTTCAGTTTTATGTTTTGTGAGAAAATATTGCTGCAGAGGTTTCCAAGTGGTGCAGACTTGACACTCATTTGACATACAGTGACATCACTTGCATTCCCTCTGTCGTGCCATTATATATAGAGCAATATCAAAAATATGTGTAAATTAAAGCAGTACTAAGTAAATTGTTTACCTTAATAAATAATTTTCGTAGTCCCTCTGTGGGTAATACAAGTGTTAATGGGATGATTGGGGGGTATTTCATCTTCCCCTGGTGTCTCTGGCCCGAAAACCACAATTGCAACTTGACTGCCACCGGGTCGGAGCGCCAACACACACTAATGGAATCACGAAGAAGAAGCTAACAGGCTAACGGGCAAAGCCTTACAGCCAAGTTTCAGTGAAGAAAAAAATGCCTTTGTGTAATTGGATGTACATTATCCCTCTCTCCCTTTGTCTTTTCTATCAGCGTGTTATTTACTCTCACGGACAATAAATAAGTACAAAAATGCAACATGCTATAACACCTGTAGTGGCGCTTATGGCCTCTAGGGGCATGAGTTACTTAGTAACTTAACTTAACTTTAATTGATTTTGTATCACTAGAGTTGCTGCAACTTGAGTGTGCAGAGTTTTTTTGTTTTGTTTAAGAAATACACAGCAATTGCAAAGCTGTAACAGGTTTTCTATCACTGAGGCTGAGAAGCTATGTAATTAAAGAAGGTGTTGTCATGCATTGTCCCATGAAGAAAGCCCCAAATGGTCTGTGTGGGTCAAGTGCAATGCTACGCCTGGACACACAACTGATTACTTATTGGTCTCAGATGAATGAGGCGGGTAAACACGAGGAGAGGGCTAGAGCACTTTAGCACACTTGACACAAAAGCGTGCACACAGCCGGTGATTTGGAAAGCTTACGCGATGATGCATGTGCCGTCTGCTTCAAAACCTCTACTACCTGAGGACTGTGTTTGTAAAAGGAGGTGGAAGCGCAGGATGTTTGATTTCCCCCCTCCGTTTTTTTCTCTCTCATTTCCGCCCCACATGACTTATGAGTTTTAAATATGGGGCTATAATAAAGGCTGCTGATATGCATGTGTGCTCTTGTTACAACATTTCAAGGTAGGGTCTACATTGTGAGGGTCATGAGGTACAGCTCGGGTCACAGGTCATACAAATTGAAATTCTAAAACTATGACATAACCTGTAGAAGTAGAAACATACAATTGGATAGACTGAATCAAAGTTGAGGGGCCCCAGACTAGTCAGTCAGTTTGGGGGCCTTGGTCTTATAAACTTTAAGAGTCATTTTAGTTTTATGGTTACTTAAAACATGCACCACATTGGAACATTAAACAAATTATTGCATAATTAGTGCATGTGATGATGGGTTATGTTTACTATTAGGGATACACCCTCTGTTCAGTTTCTTTAATCAATTAATGTGCAACTTGATCAAACGATTATCGATTATCTGTTGTTTACCACATGAAATCCCTGTGAAAAATATGAGCCTCAAGTTCATACAGACATACATAATCTTTCCTTTCTGAATGGCATTAAAAACTTGTTGTAATTCATTAATTCGATTAAGCCCATGATGGTGATTATTCATCAATTTACTGTGCTGCCAATTCGATGAAGTAAACAAGAAAAGTCACAAACACCAAACATGCACTTTTACACCATCCACCGCCTGTAAGATGTGTTTTACTCACACAGATCTTATACTTTCAGAAACTACAAGGTCTTAGCATGGCATAAACGCGGTGCCAATGTGACAAAAAAGTTTAGATCAGTTTTGTAGGTCTTAGCCTTTAAATTAGGTATTACACTAGCCTATAGGCTAGTAAGCTTTCCAGACAATAAACTTTTAGTTTTGGGTAATGCTGAACTGGAGAAAATGAGGGTTAAGAGGTTAAATCTTAAACGGCATAGTTTTAATTGTTAATTTCAAACTGTATACCAGCCATTCCCGAAGTACGGGACATCGCGGCCCCCCTCATTGATCAGAAAATCTCTAATTTACTTCATACAAAGGAATTTCTTATTATTTCACAGCTAAAATGACATGAACAGTAACATCAAGCAATGACAGTAGGTTAAATACTGGTTTACACTGGTGCATTTGTCCAAATAAATGTATTTTTCCTTTCACAATAACTTTTTTTTCTTTGGACTTGTTTTGTAGACAAGCTTTGGGGGACCCCTGTAGTGCCTCTGAGGCCTCCCAGGGGGCCCCGGACCCCACTTTGGGAACCACTGCTGTATACAATTTCCAAATTGGTTTCAGTGGTTCAAATATAGTCAGACATGTAGAGTAAGTGAAGGAGATCTCGTGGGAGGACATAAACTATTTTAAAGTTTGCTGCACAGGATTCTGTCCATTTGAGAGTGACCCCAGCCATAGAAAATATAGCCACAAGGGGGAAGCAAAGGAGGAAAAAATGTATTTCTGCATATCCAGAAAAAGACTGCGGTACAAAGTCGTTTATTTTTATTTGTATCATGCATAAGGGGTTGACAGTCAAATGATGCAGCATTTGCCCTTGAGCTGTATCCCTGGTTTTATAGCTGTCCACTATATTCACGTCAACATACAGTGCATTGTAGGGAGGACCACCTCAAAAAGTAGCAGCTTGTGCAATGGTGAGATACGGTGGGAAGGACTTGAGACATAAAAGCTGATTTCAAGAGGATTTAATTTACTGTTTTAGCTTCAAAACACACACACACACATATACACACACTGGGAAAAGAAAATATAAATGATCCCAATCCACAAAGTTAAGACATCCAATATTGTTCATTTTATGCAAGGGTTAGATATTATGTAATTCGCAACCTTTTCATGTATACAGTTCACTTGGCAGCATTGAAAAAGTGTGACATTATTAGATCATTTGGACTTGGGATGGGGTATGGTCTAAATGCTGTACAGTTCAACCAAAAGAAAGATGGGTGGTCTGGTTACCCTTGTCAATTTGGAAGAACGTCACACTCACATCTATACAGCAAAATAGCTTATCTTTAGCCACATTGAGATAAAATACCTTGGGATTATTGTAAACATCTGCCTTGATTCTCTTCCGAGATTCCCCCATCTGTTCCTGTGTGGTTATGTCCCACATTACACATGTTAAGGATATACCGCATTTCACAACTCTGCCATGAAAGAGCTGCAGATGGATGGATGGGTGGAGAGAAAGAAGAGTGAGAGAAAAAACTCAGAGTCATTTTTCAAGCTTGTTTTTACAACCTAGATAAGGTTGTAAAAGTCTTTGACTTGGGCTCTTAATGAACACAAACCCAGTCGTGCACACAGAGACGCTGATGGTGACACTGAACTCCGCTCCTCCCTCAGGAATAACACTTTTGGAGCCAAATGAACCAAAAGGCGACAGCGCTTCCTACCTTTCCTACCACAAATCAGTCAAAAGGTACTTTACTGGGACATAGTCACTGCCCCACACGCATTCGCAAAGACAAACTGGCAGCCAAATGATACAATACACAACAGTCCTGCTGTGGCGCACTGGGTTTGGCCTTCCTCTTGGCGCTCAAAGTCAAGCATACATCTTGTTTCCCTTTATTTTTGTTCATAAAAAGTGATGAGATTTTCCACAAAGATGTATCAGTCAATTTAAATTAGGATAATGTGTTTTAAAACAATCAGAATCTACTTGTGCGTTGTACTAACCCAACATCTGATCTAAATAATTTGGTTGCACAATTGTATAAAGTACTTACTTACATACTTAGTTACCACAGCTGGTATGAAAATTATACAACAACAACTAATGATACGAGTACCAATGTTGCTACTAAAAATAATATTTATGTTACAGCAGTTGCATCTTTTTACTTTATGATCATATCATTGATAAATGTTTTATCTTGATTTTGCAAAAGTAAGTCAGTATCCACTGTTGTTGCAACACTGGTTATATCACCTTTAGCAAAGTCATTAGGCATGACAGGACTAGAATCACTGGAGTAGTAAATCAAGAGAACAATGTTATTATAAATTACATGTTTGTTTGGATAAAATGTTTTTGCAAGGCTATTAACTGTCACTTATAAAAACTAATACGAAACTGGCAATGGATTAAGATTGATTCCAACCCCGCATTTATGACTCAGCTAATGGGCATTTATAATAAGCACGTATATAGACTTTATAGATGCAGTTATAAAGGACATAAAGGTGATTCCCAGAATTACCCTCATACACCTAACATAATCACCGTCATTTGGCGTGTGTTATCTCCACTCCAATAGGATTTCTGAATATATGACTCAGTGTAACCCTTGAAATAATTGCTTCTTGCTGTGAAGCGCTTCTCTCGTGTCAGGACAAAGACAACTGCAGACAGAGAAGTTGGTAAAATCTCAAAGCGTGAAAGATTAAAAGCGTGTATGCAATTAGAACATTTCCATCAAAGGATGTCACTGTGTCCTCTCATTTCCCTTTGACAAATGGGCTCACACAAAAGCACTGCACTACAGAGACGTCACAGCCTTCAGGTTGTTTACTGTCACTTCAGATTTTTAAGATAAAAAGAGTGATATTTCAAAGTTGAGAGCCATTACATGCACAAAGGTTTGCATTAGGGGTTCATGAGGACATTTCCTTTTGTAAGACACCGTATATTGAAAATGACACTAATGATTGCGTGTTTATGAAGTTGTATTCCATTAGCAAACGTAATCTGGCACAGAATCATCTATTGGGCAGTGTTTTAAGGAAAGATGATTCAATATTTGATCAGTGACTGGACACAACACCCATTTCATCCAATCAGTGAATGTTATGCTGTTTACACTAGTAACAAATCAATTCACCCGCAATTCATCCTTCAGTGATGCTGGGGCAATCTGTATGGCAGTGTGCAGCCCCCGGGGAACCCGTCTCCAGATTTTGAGCTAAACTCACGGTCAGAATCATCACCAATTTGGAGGATTATCCTATTGTGCATGTTTTAGGTTGAAGGTGGAAAGCGCAGAATATGAAGAAAATCCACCGGACCCATGGAGAACAAGCAAATCCCAACTTAACATCCAGAACTGCAGTATGATGGGCCACAATGTTTCTTGCGTGAGGACGTCAGTTTCGATGTTTGTGTGAAATCTACCGCCACTGTGTATGTAATCACAGGACTGGGCTTACATGGGAAACCCTTTACAGACATAAAGATGGTTGACCAGGCTTACCCCAAAAGAATTGCGCCACAAATTCATCTTTTTGAAGCTTTTGTGTGCCCGTGCATGCACACCTTCTCACTAATATCCGTGTTTCACATTAGAATCTCTCACAGCCTGCCATTATCTTTTTACAGGCTCTCCTCTGGCCCGGGGCTTTCAGCGGAGGGGCGCACTTGTATCGGTTGACAGCCCCAGCAGTAGAACTAGACACTGCACTCAGCTAGCATCACTGAACCGCATACTTGGCTGCAGATAAACACATGGAGTGGAGTGGACACTTCAGAACGGGCTCCGAGTGGAGGACGACACTGCAGGTCCCGTGCTCTTAGGGGATTTCCACAGTGATGGGACAGTGAGTGATGCAGTGTCAACAGAAAAGTCTATTGTTCCTCGTGTTGTGGCCATGTTACAGAGCTATAAGTGGGTATAAGGATCACAGACAACCGCAGCTCCAGGATTTATAACCTGTCTGCAGAAATAAGCCTCTCAAGTTACGCTTTACTACGCATTTTAGTGCTGTGTGCCATGTTTTGAGAAATGGTGAGGGCTGAAGGTGAAAAACGGCCTCTAAAAGTCACTTGCTGTCAGGTTGGAAGCACTTAGCAAACTTAAGCAAACAAATATTCAGAGTTCATCATTAAAGCTATGAATCAGTACGTCACAAGCAGCCAATGATTTGGGTGTCATAAAATTGTTTTAAAACAGGCTTTAGGCTGGTGCATACCAAATATGATTGTAGTGCAGGCTCCTTGTTATAAACTAATGCACTGTAATCAATCCATTTGCAAAGTATTACCAGGTATATATTTGAAGCTCTTAATCTTGTCACACTAACCAACAGTGTCAGTCCCACACTCAGAGGCAGAGGATATGCTCAGGAGGGCACACGAAAAAGGCATATAACTTCTTGATTATTGATAAGAATAAAGTACTAAAAGCTGAACTTGAACCAGAGATTATTCAAGGCAGACAAAAATGTGTTATTAACAACTTGCAATGCCATTATTACATGTAATAATAGAGAAAGTACATCTATTCCTTTGTTCCTTTACTGACCCGCTGCGGCTTGTTCGTTTGGCACTTACTGTGTACATAAAGGAATATACATGAAAAACGCATCATATACCTTTTAAATTCTTCTCCAGATGTCATCAAGCAGATAAGCCACCAGAACACAACAATGGTGGAAATCTATCCTTTTTGGACACGGTAAGTGATGCACACTGCCTTCTGCTTTCCCAATCTGAAAGCACTTTAGATCATACCCTGCTGAAGTGCGGCACATGCGTGTCCATGTGTTCTAATATTTTATTAGTCTATTATTCACAGACTTCACAGAGTCGAAATTACTGGTTAGACCAACCTTGGCATGCTTTACTGAGATGACAGGGCAAATACACCTCAACGCTGTTTACAGCTCGACTTTTAAGTTACCATATAACAATAGCTTAAGGCACCGAATCAAAGCCTCCTCTGACTCTCCCCCGTATAAACAGGCTAAAAGCTGTGAGTGCGCTGCATTTGTCATCCAGGTACAAGTCTTGGGAATGTGTTTTTGACATAAACGTGCATACCTGCAGGAGTGCACTTGAAAAATAATGTTTCTGTTACTGAGTATGTGTGTAAAAGCCGGCAGTTACTCATACTCCGGTTATTCATTGATCCGGGTGACTTAGAGGGAGTGGTGTGCAAGGCAGGGATGGGCTCTGGCTCAGGACGGACAGAGTGAGTGAATGCAGACACTTTCAGACCACCAGCAGCTCAGAGGAACACACTAAAGTCATGTGTTTGTGGAAAAAACACATGCACGTACACGCACACACACACACACGCACACACACAAACACACACTTATGCTGACCCGCTCTTCTCAAAGTCCCCCCTCTAAATCTCACCCTTACTCAGTCAAGGAGGGGATTATTGGCAACACACAAACACACTGAAAGCAAAGCAACAACAAAATATTCAACAATCAGCTACAGTGTTTATGTATGATAGAGTTCATGCAATATTTGTATTCCCCCCCCTCCCGTGTTTTTGCAAGTGGAGGATGAGGGACTGAGTTGAGCAAAGAAATGTGACTAAGTAAGGCAAGAGGCAAAGACAAAAATCTCCAAACATGGCATATTGGAGCGTGATAAAGAATGTGACAGCTCGGCACATGTCGCACACACACATAGGGAGTTTGAGGAGGCGAGGCGGCATGACCCAACATGCACCTAGCTCCGATGGAAAGACGTCGGACGCTCCAACGCACAAAGGCTCTGGAAAGACAAACCAAAGAAAGCTGGCATTCCACCACAGCACAGGCCTGCAGTGTGAGCTTGACCTAGAGACAAGCAGACACAGAGACAGAGGTGCGCCAGGGAAGATAGGAGAGCGACGGGGATGGGGCTTGAGTAATGATCGGTCATAATGGTCTGCCCAGTAGGTGATAAGCTGTGATGAAACACAGACATAGGGATAACATTTGGTGTACATTGTTGTCATGTGTGGTTAGCCCAATTGAAGATCTTTCTTATTGCAAATTATGTTTTTCTTCCTTTTCCAGACAGTTACTGTAGCTTCAGCTTCACCAATTTGCGTCACCCACTTCAGATAAGGACTGCTTACATTAGTCTATGTCTCATGTACCTATACAACTCTAGAACTCCATGTCTCCTCTCTGGACCCAGTGTTATCTGCACACAAGACTTTCTGGCGCTTTTTTTTTTATTCATTTAGATACTCTAAAATTGCATTGGGCCTAACTCTTGTGTGAGCCAATGAGCGTGCAGGAGTGATCAAGATGTTAAATCAAGCCCTTCACTGTCAGAAGGAAAGCAATGGTGGCTGTCAATGTGCTTTGAGTGGAACAAGACAGATCATCATCACCTTCATCATCTTCATCATCATTGTCAAATCATAGAAACCCTGGTCTCCTCAAACTTTGCATGTGAGCACCAGGAGGCTCAGGCTGCTCCATTTCTACGCTTTTTACGCACGACCAAGCATAGTTTATGTTGCTGTTTAAAACACTTTGTTAAAATCTCACATCACATTATTAACAACCACGTTCACGCCTCTAGGTAAAAATATTCTGCTTAAAGTAGAGTGTAAGGTTTTAATCCTAAAGGTGGAAAAAACTTTAACTCACCTGGATAGGACGACTTCTTCATGATTACAGACGCTCCCGCTTTGGCAGTGTCGATATTGTTTTTTTTGTGTGTGTGTCAAGCTTGCATCTGTAACTCTCCCAAGTAGCCCCCTCCTCGTTGTTCCTGCTGTGTGATTTGGCTGTCCAGGTACAGCTTCACTCACGCTCCCCGTGCTCCCGCCACGAGCAACCTTTGGGAGAGCGACTCTTGACAATGGATACAATCACACCTGCCTCCTGACGCACGCCCAGTCCAGCAGCGGGAGTGGTTTACGGTGTTTCGCTGTAGCTTTCCTAACGTGGACTCCCGCGCCATAAAGGCACGGACGGACTTAACTCCAGGGGAGGTTTGGAGCTGGCTCGAAATCTTCTGTTTATTTTAGAGCCAGAGGTTTTCCAAAAAGTAATCTCACCCAACCCTTGTTCTACTACTTCAAGATGTGACTCGTTCCCCTCATTTGGAAAACCTCGCTCAGCCTATGGTATTATTACAATTAGATGTTAATTTAGCATCAGATTAGATGTGTTGTGCTGTAGGTATTTATTTGAATTAGGTTAAATGTATTTTCTGCCAAAGGTAAAGAAGCCTTGGACTGCTGTTACTATTACGGCTAATATGACAACATTTGCTTTCCTATTTAGATGCAGTCTTAATGTTTTTCATTTTATTTTGTATAATCAAGTAAATTGACTGGGAAGGAAAGACAATCTAATTACTTGAGCAAGTTTAGTGCTGCTGAGGCTGCAAGCTACATGGAGTGTAGGTGCTTGTTGTTACATAAAGCATCTAGAGTCTAGGCTGTGGAGGGTTTTAAGATGTTATAAGTTCACATCTACGCACACCAGCCATGTCCATAACCTCTGACACCGAGTCTCCTCTTGACATGTCTCTTTCTAATTTTCTATATAACACGCAAATGTAATTGTGAGCAACAGCGGCCTCTTGTGGATGCAGGGCTCTGTGTCCTTTGTCAAGCGCGGTAGTTTGTGAACATTGTTTAACATGGCAGGATGAATAGGCCAATTTATTTTTTCAATATTTAATAGGCCACTGCTACAGTGAATCTATTCCCGACAAAATGGGTAGCTATTTATTTAGAAACATAAAAGAGAACCCCCCAAATTGTTGAAATGATAACAAACAAACAAACAAACAAACATGCAAGTAATTACCGGTATAAGGAGATTTTTTAAAGGTGCACTATGCAACTTTTTATGTAAAAAAAAAGTGGATATTAATACGTATGTGGATGCTTGGATGGTTTGCATAGCGCCTTTATTTACCATCCCGATGCCTGTAAGACGCTCCAGGATCAACTGTTATATAGGTTTTCACTGCTAATTGAACCGTATCCATGGTTACAAATACATTCCATTCTGAAACCTCAGAGAAATCCTGAATAACCTGAAATGAAATGGATCCTAAAGCATCGTAGGAGCCACTGGGATGGAAAGGCCCTAAGCTAACCATGCATACAGCCCCTGGGTCACTGAAAAAGTCAAATACGCACTAATATGATTCTTTTAATTATTTTTTTTTTAACCAAAAATGTTGCAAAGTGCACCTTTAAAATATATTTATATATTTCAGCAATTGCAACATTTTCCAGTCAAACCCTCTTAACCGAGGACTAACATTTACTCTAGGTTTATCATGAAATTTACACAGGTAATAAAATACCTTTGCAGCTGACAGGCGTCTCAGTGACACAGAAAAACAGGAAGTTGAATCACATCAAATTGTTTTGATAAACATCAGTGAGGGGGCACTTTACTGCTCATATGTATGACCTCACTTCCTGTGTATTCACACATTTAAATTCACATGAGTCAGACTTCAGAGAACAAGGGGAAATTGTAGCGACGCGCTGTAAAAGATTGTAAGATTTGTGCAGATCCATCAGACATTAGATTTTGAAATTAAGTAATATAAAATAAATGTGGCTTGAATGGCATGTCATTTGCTGAGATTTTTGACCATCTAAATTGAGGCGTGTCATCTCAATAACAAAGCAATGGAAGCTGACGGAAACTAACTCCACTTATTTTATTGTATATATATATATATTTTTGTTTGTAGGAATCACAATTTAAGGCGTCTTTTGATATCATTAGCAACAGTAGTTTTATTTCAATGTACTTTTGAGTATGCCTCTTATACACCTGCAGTACATGAGTTGACAAATAGTGTTCTTAATTTGCAGACTCGTCGTCTCCATGTTCAACTCTCTTCACCTATTTGGGCTTGGAACTGGCACAAAGAGTGCACTTGTGACCCCGGACATGTGAAATCGCATGCATTTGACTACAGAACCACCTAAAGGTAACACTTCACCTATCTACGTACTCTATCTGTAATACGTATTCACAGGGCTGTGGCAAAAACATCACATGGAAAACTCAAATACTTCTCTATACTTCCCACTTCTCATTTCCACTGACACATTCTGCAATGACAGCTCAAAGGGCTGTGGATTCAACATGATTACAGCAGCTCTAAAGAAGAAACAGGATCTTTGTGAACAGGATTTACACTGTGCTAAATTGAGTCATACTGTTTTTCCTTTGCCTTTGATGCACCTCATCATTTTCTGTTTCCTGTGACATGCTTTAACAAGTACATGCAGTACTATAGGTGGACAGGTTACACAAGTCCCTCTCTCCTTCGCTCACCTTTGACATGAAAACAGTATCTACTTTCTATTAGGCCACAGGTGCACATACAAAAGAATTTATTGCCATTTTACCCTTTTAAAAAAATGATCACATGTGTATTACTTTATGCATCTCAACTATAACCTTTGTATACACGTAGCTTATATATAATGCTGCAGTTGCACAATCCCCCTTTGTACATCTCTAGTGTGTCAGTAGCACTGTGGTCACTGGGTTGAATAATAACAGATTCATGTAAGTGTGGTCTGTGTTTCCGCTTTTTTACACGTTTCTATGCAATTCGGACCCTAATGTGCGGCTTTAAAGTCTCAGTTGCACGCAATGTGTTGGTGCTGGGAAACGCTAGGCCTGCTTTCAAAAAGACGCTACTTCGACAGTGGAAGTAACAGCTTGCGACCACAAAAGACACCACACAAGTAAACAATGTGCATGCTGCTGCTCTCTTGACATTTCACCGGCACTTCTAGCAGTCGAGTGGTTACTCATATAGACGATAGGTTAAGGTGTTCATTATATGAGCCAACATGGACTCATCAAGAGATGGAAAGTAGCTGTACAAAGATACTGACAGCAAGAGTTTCTTTGTAAACTCAGAACTCGCATGCTTGTGTTATTCATGTTGCGATGTGTCCTTGGGCAAACTGAATGCATGTAGTGTGCGAGGGAGTAGTTGGTGGTGGTCGGAGGGTCAGTCTAACCCAGGGCTGCTGTGGCTGTAGTAGTAGCTTACCACCACCATTGTAGAGTGAAAGGATAGTAACAACTTTGTAGTGATTTGAGAAACTTACCAACAGACACGTAAAGTGCAATACAAGTGTAATCCATTATTACTAGTTTTATTGTTCCTAAATCTAGTTAAACTCTGGGCCTACAGGAGTGCTTTATTAGCAATCAAGTGGGAAAAGCAAAACAAGTGTGGATCAGCAGCAGTCATTTGCGCTTTTTTTCACTCAGCATCCTCTCATATACATACAGTATCTGATTTAGAGCCCTAATTCTGTAATACACGCAATTTCAAAAGGTAAATTAGGTACAACAGGCCCACAAAAAGTTCTATTTTCCAGCTTGCACTTGCTATTTAGCCCTTGTCTTGATAAACACAAGTAAGTACAACTAAGTTTTTCAGAGATACAGGCACTACTGGTAGCAGGGGTTGTATTAGTAACAGTAACAATGCTTTTTTCTAATAGTAATATTGCATTGGATTTAGATAGCACTTTTTGGACTCTCAAAGGCATTTTACTTTGTATTATTCATTCACTTCCCAGCCCTGGTGCTGGTAAGCCATACCTGACCTGGGATTGACTGACAGAAATGTGCCTGTAATTCTGTGTCAATATCTATGTTAAGAGACGAAACACTCCACCATCAAATACTATTTTGAATTGTAAACAGGAAGAGGCTATACAGGTGTTGCATCTGTACTAGTTTGTTGTGTACTAGCTAACTAACTGAATGGCTGACTGACTGAATAAATAAGTAAATTAGTGCATAAATAAACAAATAAATAAAAGGCATACAAGTGAACAATAACATGTTTATTGATGAGTTTATTTTAACAACAATAATAAAATATACAGGACTGTAAATTACAGTAACTAATAGCCTATAATATGTACAATATTAACAGTATGAGAGCACATTTGTGACAATTTAAAAACAATGGCCTTTTTTAAATTGATGACAATATAGATGAGTAAGGAGTGTTACAGACACAGAGTCAACGCTTCAATCCGTCATTTCAAACCTGTGGCATTTGTTATGCCATAGAGGTGAGTGCTCCCGTGTGCCGTCTAATCCAGTCTTTTAAATGATGGTGGTTTTTGTAGTTCAGCGTCTGATGGTGGCCCGCATGTCTTCATACACATCATTAACAGCAGCCGTTCTTGACGGCCGTTTATTGTCAACACGCTGATACTTCACCTGTGTAAAACAAATGGTCATTGTCATTAACACAAACAGGGCTGCAACAACAGTGCTTGGAACATAAAGAAACCCTCATAGTTGAGCTCCCCCTGAAATTCGGCTCTCTTTTTGAGTCACCACCTGCTAAGTTTACCTTTCGCATCACCCACAGGAGCAAAGGTATGAATAGGATGGTGAGCAGCACAGCAGCTGAGATGATCACAGATATCACCACCACGTTTTGGTTTGACACCGGGTTGCACGGTCGAGCTGCAGCTGTATACGTGTCAACCTCAGCAATAGAATCTAAGAGATCACACTTGAAGTTATTTAAAAACGAGTCAATTGTTAGAAATCTCGTTGCTTTTGCCTCACCTGTTACAACCAGCAGCACAGATCCTTCTCCAACAACAACAGCCCCTTTAGCCTTTGTGCCCATACACCAGTACACCCCAGTGTCATTTTTGGTCAGGTTCCGTAAGATAATATCAAAATTCGGGAAACCTTTTTCATGCATCTGGAATCTGGTTTCATCAGCGTAGTTTTTTTTGGTTGACCTTTTGGATTGATAGAAAATATCATCCCGTTTCTCCAGCCCTTTCTTCAATGCAATCGCGTCAACTTCAGATTTGTATTTACATTGGATAGTGATGGAGTCCCCTGTATTCTTCCACACCACTTAAAAAAAAAAGAATAAATAAGAGTAAAAACAATACATTTACAATTTACAATCTGAGATTATGCCGTGTAGTCTCACCATTGCTGCACAAAGTCGTGGAGACACAGATGTAGAAGACTGTGAGAAGTCTGAGACACGCTGCAGACATGTTGCGTTCACTGCCAACTTGAGTTTTGAGATTGCAGCAGAAGTCTGGCTGTTAAACCCCACACCATGTTATCTACCACGTGACACAAGTGAAACATGAAAGTGCTCCAAGAAGAAAGTTCTAAGTTTTGATCCTCACAATTTTAAAGATGTTTTTAATTGCTTTCATTAATATGGTTAAACTATTATAACATTTTCAGTAAAGAGTGAAATGTCCCCCTATTGTTACAGCAATGTTGTACAGTGTTCACCCTGCTCTCACAATCAATATTTTATTTAAGCCTCCAAAAGCCATCTTAATTTGGGAATGGTGTTAGCCCAGTATAAAAAAAATGTTCTATATGTTATATTGAATTTTCAAAAACAAAACATGTTTGTGTTGTGACATACTTTTAAAAAAAGGAAGTGGTTATATAGATGCGGTCAGTCCTAGTGAAAATTCTGATTATAATGGTGTTTCCCCTTTCACAATTAAAGATGAAATAAATGTTTGAAATAAAATGTAAATGTTTATTTTATCCCACTCAGTATTAGTTTTGATACATCTTGTTACTGCAAAACTCCAATGTATATTGAACAGATTTTCTTGTTGGAAGTAAACATACATGGAACTTACAATTACTGTGACTGCAAGGCCATGAAGGCAAACGAAACGAAAAACAAAACCAAGGCACTCTTTATGCATTTAACACGATAAGCTGAGCATGTTTCATATTTTTACTGTTTAACTTTTCTTATCTTGTTTTATATATTGTTGTGTTTATTCTGGTTTTGTTTAATGAAAGCCAGTATTTATTGCACTGTACACTCTGTACCTGTACAGCACTTTAGGGCAGTGATGACTGTTTTGTAAATGTGCTTTATTTGACCTTGCATATTTATTTACATACTCTATTTACATCTTCTAAAAAGTCTTTATTATTTATTTAAAGCGGATAATCAATTAAACATCTTTAAAAACAGGCTTGGGCTGGCCGTTTTTTTTTTCTTGGAGTAAGGAAACTTAATTGCAGTAAAAAGTAATGTCTCTGGAGATGTGTGCCAATTCAACAAGAAGTCTGAGGGAAAGGCTGTGGGAACCCAGGGTCCTGAGGGTGCGGTAGCGCCCCCTGGTGGATAGTTTGTGAACTGCAGGCTATATCAATAAATGGGTAATATGCACAGAAAAAACTTTTTGAGGTGCATTTTGTACCTCAGCACCCCTAAACTAAAATATCTTCCCACAGTTCTGTCTGAGGGCCACCAAAAATTGGTCCAAGGCCGCACTTTGGGTACCCCTGCTTTAGGCCCTCAAGTTGCATTTATGACAAACAAACAATTAGTGAATTAGTTTTACTGTTTAGCCTCTGCCACACGGTATATTTGTGGAGCTGCAGAAATTTGACGTAGGTGAAAAGTTTACTCATTAGTACCGGAGGGAAATAGAAGAGCAAGTAAACTGCGCCCTCTGTTGGCACCAAAACGAACTGGAGCAGGAAATGAATCCGCGCTTAGAGCCTCAGTGAGAGGACAAAACAACAACATGCAAATCAGACAGGCATAACGGAACAAAAGCAAACACAAGTGTAATTTTAGGCAAGTAGCTTTAGCTTATATAGGCCTACAGATCATTTTACACACATACATTTTTTCAGATGTACTACTGATATTTTATATTCTATTTTGTTTTTATTATAGGCTATATATTTAAAGTTTGTTTTATTCATAAGATAATTTTTTTTTAACCTCTATTGGCCTCTCAGTCATTGATGAATTTTCCATTGTGGTAGAGGGTATTTGAGTAGAGGTTCGATAAAGGAATTAGCCTAAAAATAAAAAGGTCACGCCATGTTATCTCAATGCCAATATCCACAAAGCAACCACTGCACAATGTTGAAAGCCCCATTTACAAAACCTCAATAAATCTATTAAGTTGTCACCATATCATCACCATATAGCATTAAAATTCAGTGATCAATGAATGGGACAACACAAACACAAGCCTTCAATGGCAGAGCTGAATACACTTTTATTTATTTATGATTATTTTTTTACAAATTACCTTATTATTTTTTTTATAGTAATAATTAGATGTATCCCCTGTAAAAATGTCTATGGGGTAATAGGAGTCTCCACCTTGTTGCCAAGGTAATTTCCCTTGTCATTTTGCCAGCATTACTTCCGGTTGGGGCTGTGGCAGGGTGGAAGCTGGTTTGATGAAGCAGATTGTGGTCTCACCAAGGACTGAAAATAGACTGTAGATCGTTGCAAATCTAGATTTTATTAAGCGTTGAGCATTTACAGTATTATGCAGAAATTGTAGTTTCTTATTATTTGACATAATTTGTTTAGGCCTTGTTTATTTCTGTGTTGCTGCCTCTTGGCCTAGGGCACTCTTGTAAAAGGGATTTTTGATTTCAATTCGTTTTTTTTCCCCTGGTTGAATAAAGGTTTGAATGAATGAAACCGTAGCACCCTCTGATCCTCTGAAATGGTGCACCGCCTCCTGGGTTTGTCCCTGTTTCAGAGCATGGTGTCGTGCACTGATCAGCCCCTCCACCTCCTCCTTCCTCTTCCTCCTGCGCAGCTCCCTCCGCACCACAACAGTCTTTCACCATAATAATGCCTTACACTTGTAATGCCCTTTACAAGCCTGTATTATTAAGTTACTCAAAGCGCCACACTGTCGTCATTATTCATTCACTCAGACTCGGTGGCGGTAAGCTACTGTTGTAGTCACAGCTGCCCTGGGATAGACTGACGGAAGCGAGGCAACCAGTCTGTGCCATCAGCCCCTCCGACCACCACCAACCGCTCACTCACACACTGCATTCACCCCAGGCTTCCTGGAGTTACCAAACGATCTCCCATCCAAGTACCGACCAGGCCCTTCCCTGCTTAGCTTCCAAGATCTGACGGGATTGGGCAGAGCAAAGGTGTTATGACCATCTTCTCCTTTGTCCCTTATTATTGAAATGTTTCAACTAACTACACTTCAGACAGAGGTGGAAGTGTTCAAAAGTAGGGGTTGTTGGTGAAAGACAGACAATTGTGGGACTCACATGTTTGAATAATTAAAAACTTGATAAATCTAATAGAAATAATAATAACAGAAATAAGTGTAAAGCTAAGACTTGCTTGTAGGATAACTTGTGTCGAGTACAGAAAGCAGTCAAAGGCAAAAAGAGGCGAGCGAGTCTATAACAAAATGCCCTGATGAAGACAGGTCTGTGCGGTCGAATCGCGTAGGCTGGGCCTTGTTCAAATAAAGGACTTTTATTATGTTTCTCTACTCAACACAAGTTATCCTACAAGCAAGTCTTAGCTTACTTTTTCTTGTATCTTCAGCCCTGTCCTTGAAGAGCACCGGTCACCATTCACAGTTTCCCCATTTGTTTTAGAAATAAGTGTCAAAAAGATGCTAACTTTAGTGTTGTTTTGTACAAATAACGTCATTCCTCATTGACAGGATTTTTTATAAACTATAATTTGCCTGGATTGGGCCCACGGGTAGTGCTTACTTTTTCTGTTTGCATTTAATTGGATTTTTCTGAATAGGCTTATACGCATTATATTTACAGTTCTTGTTTTAAGTGTTGTAAAGTGCAATAAATGTCAAAGTACTGTGTTAAATGGTGAGGGACAAAATTATATTGTGAACTATAGCAACTGATTTTAAGGTAGATAACACTGCCAGCTTTACCACTAACTTTCCCACACTGGCATCTCTCAAAGCAGAATAAAGTCATACCTAAAAGCCTGTGCTGAGTCAAAGCAAGAGTGCGGAGGCCATATTGATCAGCTGTTTCTATGACTCCACTCATTTCCTAATCCCTGTTCTGGCCTCATATCCGGCCGCTTCAGAGCACCCCCGGGACACACATGGCCTCATCTGGACTGCACATGCTTTAATGATTATGTCAATAGTCTGTACTTGCAAATGTGCGGCGTGGCCTTTAACATTCATTACACACCCGTTAAATAGCTGGGCATATGGCTCTGGGGGAGGAAAATGGTAATCCACATCTTTCTAGAAAGATTAAGAGAATAATCAATGGGAGATTTGAAACTGTTTTTTTGATTATTATTGTTTGCTCATATTTCTAATTGACAATTGAACAGCATAAGATCTTCACGCTGCTGTATTTGGACATTTAGAGATTTAATCCATAGATCAGGGGCATTTCTAGGGGTTGGCCAGGGATAGCACAGGCAAAGGCTGGTAGATAAAACAGAAAGACTCATTCACCCACATACTGCATATGAGAGTGAGTTAGTGATGGTGTTGAATTATTCGTTATTATTTTTTCCAATTCTTCGGTCACTTTATTCAGAGCATTCAATTTACTTACTTGTTATCCTGTGTAAACTTAATAATCAAGAGGATTGAACACAATTGCGAAAGCTTGATAATGTACTTCTTGAGGTTAGATTCCCTCTTTAGAGTTTCTGCGTAATGTTCCTGAGAATCTCCAACTACAGTAGCTACTGCAATAGTCCTCACGTAGGATACTCGGTGAACTCAAGCATTCATTCACAGCACACCAGCATCCTGGCAGTTCTCCAGGGCAGGAAGCTCTTTTCCTGATCGGGAGTGACCTCGGCATGCCTTCGAGTTGATGGCAGATGAGGGCTGAAATGCAGTGGTGTGGCACATCTCGCTTTACACTCCACTGCAGTAGTCTCCCAGATCATGACTTACTTTATCTAGAAGACTACATAGACAGGCCTATCCTGTATCTACAGAAAGTGCAGGGTACTATGTATGCTATTATTTTATTATCTACAGGGAGAAACTAAAACCACATTCAGTAATTTTTTATTGGTACAAACGTTCTACTCAGTTCCTACACAAATGGAATGGAAACTAAAATTGCCTTTTTTCATACTGTGTATCATTACTGTGCATTCATAGCTTTTACATTAACTACTGACCCATTCCATTGCGCCCAATCATGATTTTTCTCATACAACTTAGTTCTGTGGTAAATTACATTGTTTGCCTATGATACAGAAAGATACAGCCTTTAAATAACCTGTGTGCATATTGCTTTAGAAAAAAGGAAATCTGAACATTTTAGTAAGCTATACGAGACTTCAACATAACGACTTCCTTCCCACTGACTGCATTGTTGACATATATGGGTCACAGTGGTTGCAGTGCAAGTGAGTGCAGATCGACGTGCTCGAGTCTAGGATAAAAATATCATGACTTCCTGTTGTTTCTGCAGTGTGTGATACCTAAGCTCTAAATCAATAAAGATTTACTCGATCTCGGATTAGATTTACATAAAGCTTTATTTAACAAAGATGATCTCCCTTCTAGACCCTCGGTAAGAAGCTTAAAGACAACAAATCACTACAGTCAGCCTTTAATGCTTAAGTCATTGTAAAGTCAAATCACTGGCACTTTAAACATCAGTATTTCGCACATTGGGAGATGGAGAACAGTGGTCATTTGGTCTGTAATAGATTATCAATTTACACTTAAGTATCTAGCTATAAAGTCAAGGTTCATGTTCCTAAAGAATAAGGTCAACTGAATGAGGGGTTATTCAATCCATAGATTTCTGTCTTCCCTGACGACGGGGCATATTCCAAGATGAAAATGCCAGGATGAATCAGGTTCAAATTGTGAAAGAGGAGTTCATGGAGCACGAGGCATTATTTTCAAACCTGGATTGGCCACAGTTCAGAGCTTAAATGAGAATCTTTGGGATGTGCTGGAGACGGCTTTGTGAAGTCTTCCAACTCAATAGAGGATAAAGAAAAATAAAACGAATGCAACAGTGGATGGAAATACAACTTACAACATTGCAGCATAGTGCCATAATCAGTGCTAAAAACTGCCCAACTAAATATTTGAGTGTGACCCTTTTTTGGCCAAGCAGTGTAAACGAGTGCCAAGAAGATTGTTGAGGCTTGACACTTAAATTTGACACACATTTCCTTATAAAGCCAGAGAAGCCAATGAAGTCGAAACAAAGCTTGTATACGATTTAACTACAAACTCGTAGCAATTGCTTGAAAGATGTCCAGAAAAATGGCCCGCACACTTGGGAGAGATGCAGGAAAAGTACAGCGAATGGTGATATTTCTCATCTGACAGAGTTGGCTGTTGCCCCTTGTGATTACTTGGGCTGGGCAATCGTCCAGTCACAAAGTCTGGGTTTCTTATAAACGCCTCCGGTTCTCTCCTCTCCACTGCACACGAGTATGACCCAACTAGGCTGGATTGTAAGATTTGAGGTCAAACTTACGATACTTTCCATTACCTTGAAAGAAAAGGTCCTCACAAGAATTTCATATCAATCTTTATTGTATTTAGAAATCCACGCATCAAATCTTTTCGTATTTTTTTTATCTTTTATCATTTACAATAAGGGAGAAATGTGAGACAAGCATGCCTTTCCCAGCAGGCGTGATGCACTACAGGATGGGGCCGAATGCAACAGGACAGGAAATACATAAAGTGCCTTTTTGAACAGTTTTTTTTCATCTTTTAATAGAAAAAAGGATTAAAACGAAAGGTCTTGGGGCAAGAACGCACAAGTGGAAGTGGGTAGAGGTGACGAGAGGTGGGAGAGAGATAGAGAGGTGGGTGATATCTTTAAAAAATAAAAAAGCATTTGAATGAAAAAGATTGGCCTTAACCCAGGATGAGGCTGGACTTTCCTCCAGGGGGGTTTCTTCTGCCCCCAGCGGAGGCTCCTCCCGACGGGTCAGAGGGCTGTGGCAACTCCTTTTGTTGGTTTGGCTGCTCTTGCTCGTCCTGTTCACCCTCTACTTCATCGGGATTGTCTACAAAACAAACAAAGATCAGCGTTGTGTGGTTCTACAAGCCCAATTCACAGTTTAACTCTTAAATGTCATTTTAAGGCGGTTTAAGTTGATAAAAGAATCAAAATGCCATCTTAATATGATCTTCTGTTCTGAGCAAAGTTTGAGGAAAACGCTGAAGAACTTTGTCCGTGTACAAGCATGGAATATCTATATGAGAAGAAAGAGCATGCTTTGATTTTCTAATGTCTCTTGAGAATTTAAACCCTCCATTATACGGTATCTATCCCAAGTGGAAGCCTTTCAAACCAACTGCCCCCGACAGTCACTCAGCTACATCAATGCCCCATGACATTCATTTTAGTGATGAGTCCATTTTGTGTTTTGGTGCACTGCTCTGTAAATACAGAGTGAGTTGAATTACCTATTAATCTGTGAAAGAGCTGCACCAGGCATTCGGCGTGGTAACTCAATAATCTAAGTCATGCTGTGCAGTTTAGACATACTGGGAGTGGAACTGATACTGAGAACCCTTTTATATGCAGCTCAAGAGATCACAATACTTACCATTGAATTGGCCATTTTCCTGTAGACAAAAGAAAACAAAGATATTATAGACGCATGTTTAAATACACAAACACCTGTAGATCATATGGCCTAACTGCACTCACTGAAGCATGAACTTCTGCTTTGACACTTGTCCAAAACAAAGCATACAACTTAAGGAAGTAGGAATGTAGCGTAAGAAATATGTACTTTTTATTGTATTAGGTATCAATCTAAAAAGCAGTGGTAATATTTTTGACTTTTTTTCCCCTACACGGGATCAACCCCAACACTAATGAAAACGGTGATCTACATATTTATGGGTTTCTTACTGTAATAGACGCCCTTTGTGAGCCTTTAACCATTACCAAAAAAAAAGTGTTGAATTGATTGCTTTGGCAACAGTCACTTGAGAAGATTGACATACTTAACACGGACACTTGTGAGACAAATTGCATTTCTTCACGCGAGCAGTGACGGGAGGGGTACCTGTTGCCTCTGTCTCCACACCAGGGCGGCTCCAGAGTTGTGGATGGTGGTGAGCTCAGGTTGTGGGTTCTTGGGGAAGAGAATAGGCTGTTGGCACCGTCTCAGAGGGGCTGAGGGCTCACCACAGAGAGTCCCTGTAGCGGGCCCAGCTAAAACAAGACAGAGGACGGAGTTTAATATGACTTTTAAAACACAGAGAGGCCTTAACTTTAGATTGCGGGCATAGACTACCTTAGTTATCAAACGGATATATTGCTGTAACAATGTTTCGTAATCTTTTCTATAACATGCCCTTTTCCACCAGTAGACTATTGTGTTTGCCCTGTACATTGAAAAACTCCAGCATCTGGGGTAGTTAATGGAAATGTGTCTGTAGTGTGGTGATTTTAGTTACAAAGCTGGACACGGAGACACTGGGTTATCAAAATATAACATCTGGAAGAGGACGCAAGGGAGTGCTCAGCTGCAAGTCAAAGGAAAGCTGCTACTTCTCTATAAAGATATGCTGGTGATGTCCCGCTAACAGGAAAGACACGAGTCAGGGCTGAGGAGAGGAGAAACTGCTCACACTAAAGACTACTAAGAACACTAATAATGAAATCAATGCTTTTATTTTAGTGCAAAAACTGCTCAGTATGGCTTTAAGGGAAGGATTACCAAATTTTCTGGACTATAAGACGCACCAGCCAAAAAATGCATCATGAAAAAAAAATACACATAGAAGTCGCACCAGCCTTGGCAACTACCAGGGCATGGACCATATATATATATTTTAGATATTTATGAAATGAGTGCCTCTTCTGCATTCATTTCACTCTTAACATTAGACTGAATCAAGACCGGATCTTATGGAGACAAAATACAAAACGTGAGTAAGCCGTACAGAAAGCAGCAGACTCATACCATATGGACACTAATCCAATTAGTAACAGAGCTGCCCAGAGGGGAAAAAAAACACAGCGTTTTATCACAGCAGGGCACCATGTCTGCTTAGATCACAGCAGCGCATTCAGAAAAAAAACAAAAAAAAAAACTTTTAAATGTCAATGAATTACTGAAAAGGATCGACTGCATAAAATAGAAAGAAAACAAACCAACCAACTTCTTAAGTAACAATAGCCATGCGATCCTTTCCATCAACAAAATATAAAATCTAGTGTTTGCCCTGGTGCGTGGAGGCTGAGAGTGAACAAGCCACATAAGGTAGCAGCAGCAGTCATGGCCTTGAATGCCAGCTATGTCAGAGATGGGACAGAGCGCCTTTTGTCCAAGGAGACAACAGAGGGGTAAGAGTGGAGGGAGTGCATACACAGTTGTTAATGGACTGGAGTGTATCATAAATGTTTAGAGAGCCTATCGTTCAACCCCGACAAGTGCCCCTTTATTACAGCCAGAGGATCAATTATGTGGACAGTGAAGACAAACAGCAGATGGATGAGTGTTCAGGTAGAAGGAAGTGATTAGTCTGACGTATTGTTTTGAAAAGGTCTAATGAGGAACTAGATCACAGTATAGCAATTACACTACATCAATTAAGTATTGGACAATCTACTTTTTGTATTTTGTATGTGTAGACTTTACGAATACTGAATAATTCAACCACACCTAATGCCCCGGGGTAATCTGTCAGGAGTAGATGCCCCGCCCCGCCCCGCCCCCCCCATCAACCAAAAACATCTACAATAGATTAATCCTCCAGAGTTTTGGTGGCCCCATTGATTTGGCACACATCGCCAGAGATGCCTTTTTTTGACCGCGTTTATTAATTTCACCCGATTAAAACACATCTAAAATTTTATTGTGAGACCGAGCTGCATTAAAGTAAAACAATATTTGCTCAAACATAGTTCACACAATTATATTCAAAGATTTTTTTAAAGACTGTACCCAGCTTTCTTTAGTTTGGCAATTTTTGTGATGTTTATTAGTTTCACTTCCTTATTGGACACCGACAGGAAGTGACATAGATAGAGGACAACCATTTTAAACTGGTATTTGTTGTTGCCGTGCAAACCATGTCAAGTCAATGGGAAATGAGTGAGTGAATGATACCTTCATCTATGTCACTTCCTGTCAGCAGCTTAAAACTTCAAATAAAAATAACTGTTCTGGCCTGGTCATTATTGCTGCGTCACTGAAATAAAATGATCATTATGCAACTTTTGAACTTTCAACTGATGTTATCCATCTAAAGTCATATTTTCAAAAGCATTAAAACCCATCATGTTCACTTAAGGTTCCAAGCCTAAACATAAGTGTGGAGAATGGGGAAACCTCGCTTTTACGCACCCGATTGAATATTTGACTGCAGAGACCACGAATCCGCGGCCCTCCACACAGTGTACACTTCAACATGCGGCACTTAGTGAAAAAAAGTCTGGACACCCTTGAGCTAGCCGATTCTAAACATGAACCGAGCTCAACATCTGGAGATTGGTCTCCAGTTGCTTCACTGCGGATGCCCACTGCTCCAGCAGCACTGAACGACGGCCTCATGAAGAGGACAATTTTCCTATGGGGGCAATGAAGTATAGATGAACGCTAACCTTATCTTTTCACACAGATTTTTATTGTTCATAGTTGTTCTTTAAACTCTTCCGCCCAGTATGGTACGTTAACGGAAACTGCACCAGCACATTCCAAAAGACCTGAATGGCAAGTGGCCTTGTCTTTTTGGAGGCCTGCCCTGTAGTTTGCGATTGAGAAACCCACTCTTAGGAGTTCCCTGGTGGCATGAAATGTAATAATTTTAGGGTAAATACTTCACTGTCCGCATACCAGGAGGTTTATTGCATGGGCTTAGGAGAGAGAAAAAAACATTACTTTTCCTGCAAATTCCTTTAGAGTGCTCATGCTTTAACTTTTTAAACAGCACATGGACAATCATGTATGTGGGAAAAGAAACTCAGAGAAATCATTTTTACACTAGTTATCAAAATCCCAAATCACCTACACAAGGCCAAATATTTTATCCAACTGACCCATTTCTTTCCACACGAGACTGTTTCTCATCGGCGCGCTACAAAGCAAAAGTTTCAAATTACCCTTATGCCTTTACTCCAGGGCTTTTGGCTGCTACACTTGCGGGCAATTCACTCCAGCTGTGTTTTTCTACTTCATCCCTTGACATTTTTACCTAAAGAGCTTAAGCTTTATATCAAACATTCCCACCATGTACCTAACTTTGTATTTGCAATACAGTAAAAGTACCAGAAGTCTCATAAATTGTATTGTAAAAGCAACGATCTGTGTAAAGAATCTGATCAGGGCACGTCGTCTGCATCTTATCATAAAGTATTTTCAAAGATCATGATCCAGGACTACAAACATTTACTCTTCTCATCATCTTTTTCATCGGATGGGGAAACTAAAAGGATGTGCTGGGATTTGTACCTATGCGGTGGTGAACTTTGCTTTGTTGTGTGAAAATGATATAAATGTGTGCATAAGAACAATCAGGATAGGAAGGCTTTTTGGAGAGCTAGAAAAGAGTCTGCTTGAGAAAGTGGAACATCGGGTGCAGGTGATTTAATAATAAAAGATTCTAAATATAAACAAAAAGATGTGTTTTCATTAATAAAAAGTGAAATTACTTGGCGGCTCAGTCCTTCGATTGGCATGCGGGTCGTCAGGTTCAGCAAAGATATTGGAGACCATCTTGTTCTTGCGTGGAGAGCTTTCTTCTGAGCCAAAGGAGAGGCTCGTCTCTCCACCGGGCGGCCTCAGTACCCTGGAAATAAATAGATAAATAAAAAAAACATAAAAATACCAATGACGTTCCCCCACACCCTGCTCAAAAACACATGGTCCCATGTCACACACCCATGATGAGCTGCATAATAGGCACCAAAATCAATAGACAAACCAAAAACAGGCCTAGAGCTACTTGCACTGTTCATCTTACTGCACACCACCCTTTATTTAAACATAGCATTGAGCTCTCAAAGGTCAGTATCTAAACGACTGATGTCTCTCATGTCTGATTTCAAAGACGCTTCCAAATCTCTCTAATCTATTCATTGGTTTCGGCACCATATATTGCCAAACTATTGTTTATTAATACAAAATTACTGCAGTCTTCCATCTAAACCTTCGTCTTTATGGTTCTGACTTTCGTCTTGTTTTGACCCAATTTGATGAAAAATTGAATTTCATAAGATGAAATGTATTTGAATGAATGGTTTAGTAAACTACAGCAATAATATTGTTTATATACACACACATATACATATATATATACATATATATATATAAAGATAGTTATCAAACATTGCATTTTTCCCCCTCATATTATTCAGCTGACAAATGAAAGAATACTTGGTTTGGAATTGTTAATAGCTACTGCAATGTAAATCCATGGAGAGATTTATTTGTGACACTTTCAGACTCGCAGGGATTTCCCTTTTGCCAAGTCTATCTCAAAAAGTCTTCATGTCCCATTCAAAGTGAACGTTACGTAGGTCTAGGTCATCTTGTATAATGTTCAAATCTACGACAGCACACGACAAATAGACACAAAGCAACGACTTCCAAACTAGTAAACATAAAGGAAGCATTATTTCCTGGCCATGCTCCAGGGCAGTGAGAGCGAAGAGGGCATCGGCTGGTGTATAGCATAGCCCCTTGCCGGACCCCTCCCTCTTTTTTGTCTCCAGCACACTCCCGAAGCCACCAGCTGACACATGGAGCAGCTGTCCAAGGGCTAGACAGGCGGACGAGGGCCAGAAAAGGCTAGTTAGCTTTCAGCAGTGCTGGATATATATATAAAATAAAAAAAAACACACACAGGAATGTCCTATCAATTCCCAATAGATACTAAAGGCTACAGTCTGTCACACTTGGCTATGAGGACAGAGCTTAATGTCTAAACCAGACTTCACCTCCCAGCCAGAGGATGAGCTCATGATTTCCACATAGATTGGGGTAGAAAAGGATTTTAGCTGACACACAGACAGCAAGCCCCACCCTAAAATGAAAGGGGAAAAAAAGCAAACAATATAAATGAGCAAGCACTGAATTATGAGGCAGCACGACTCAGGTGGAGCAGGAAATGTTATAGCGAAGCTGATCTCCACAGCATGAGATGGTATGTCTGATAATAACCAGGCAGGGCACAGTAGGGTTTACATTGGCCTATATGGATTTTTAGCCCAGTTCAGTTCAAGGGGTCTAACCAATACAGCCCCTTGGGTTAAGGTTAAAAAGCACCAGAAAAAGACCAACTATAGGGGTTAAGGAGCAATAGGGGCTAAGGGAAGATTTACAAGGCTTAGCTAAACCCAGAGCCCCCACCCAAGCCCCCGCAGCAGCATCGACAAACAGCACGCGTCATCCTGGATGGTCTGACCGAGATTTGACAAGATCATCCCAGCCGAACACAGTGGATTCCTGACACAATATATAGACGCAAATACAAATACTATCCTGGCAATCGGCACCAGAGCCTTAGTGCTCGCCTTTGCATTGTTTTCACCGCAAAGGGGAAAGGCACGCAGACGAGAGACGCATCCCTTACTGAAAACCCAATGACCGCATGCCCAAAGGATGACTGGTCCTGTAGGGTCGTCTTTTTTTACAATCATGAGTCAACTTGTGCGCTTCAGGGTACAAATGGGATGGCCTGGGGTTAGCACGAGACGTGACAAGACCCCAGTCAGTCAATGTACAGCCTCAAAGTTAGCGCACATCATCAAAGTACTAACGCGGGGAGCAGCGTATTTCCGCTTGATTTAAGGTGGGTCTTAAAAAGTTAAAAGCTACTCCTGCAGCCAGACAGACAAGCATCTCCCCCCAGGCGGCACATTCTTTCTAATCTTGAACTCAATACCGACACCACGGCCAGCCCAACTTTGCGCATCTAAGGACGTGATAGATAGGGGCCATGTCTCCCAGTAAGATTAACTTCATTAGCAACTTGGCGGTGGATCAGTTCAGCTAAAGCCAGAAAAAAATCCCCTGCCAGTCTCTCAAAACCCAACCAGCGGGCTGGGCGGCAGGCTTCCTCTCACAAGACGCGACGCAGGGAGAAGGAGGTGTTTAGCAAAAGAAAAAAGAAAAAGGCTCCACCGCATCCCACTTCTTTTGTTCCTTGAAACGTTTCTCTGCCGTCATTACCTGGAGCTGCTTTTGGAGCCGGGATCCATGCCTTGAAAGGTGGTGGTGGTCGTCATCTCTGCGAGCGTCGGGCTGACAAACACTGAATGAGGAGGAGGGGGGGGGACTCTATAGAAAAATGTGGTAGTCCTTCGGTGCGGAGATGCGACGGGATGTAGACTCCACCCGACTCTGAGGAGCTCAAAAGGCGAGCACAGCGGCTGGTTCTGCGGTGCCAACGCGGAGGGGCCGCCCATCCGCGCATGCGAGGAGCCCATTGGACACAGTGCTCCAGACCAATGCTCTGATAGGCGGCAAACCTCCGGACTGTTTCCTCATTGGAAGAAAAAGGATCAGTCAGCTGTCAATCTGGGGGTCGCTCTCAGCCACATGCTAAAGACTGGTACATCCCCAGAGAAAAGGCAGGCCAGCATGTGGCCGTTTTCCAGTGAATCCTGTCATATGGAAACAAAATAGTTACTTAAAATATTTTACCTTAAAATGTGCACATTCATTGATGAAGTATATCGCAACGTAATTACAAATCACACAATTATTATTACCTTAACATCCATGTAATTGTACTCAAGCAGTCGGATACTTTGTTTACGATAGTAAACACGATAGTATACGATACTATCGTATGATACTTGAAGAATTACAATCTCTTAGAAAAGTTGCTCGAGTACTTGAGTAACTGAGTACTACCCGCATTCACGTAACATCACAATATTCTAAAGATCCTATTGCTGGGTGATGACATCACCGTGTTTTAAAGGCCTATAATATATGAAGGTAAAAATTTTTTGTTTTTGAGGAAAATATTGGTCATGTACAGAGAGATCATGGACCCAGTGACAGATATTAATGATCATTTTTGTAATTCATACATTTCCTGCCCCCCACTGGCGATCTCACGTTCTAGAACCTGAAAACAACCACGTTTAAAACTGAGGTGGAGGGCAACTGGTGGTAACAAGTGTTGCCACAGATTACTTGAAAAAGTAATTGATTACAGATTACTGATTACTCCTTTGAAAAGTAACTCAGTTACTTTACTGATTGCTTAAGTTTAAAAGTAACTAAGTTAGATTACAAGTTACTTTATTAATTACATTCAGCTGCGGCCAACATCTCCACTGTCACGACACACTAATGACGAACCCTTTTACCAACACTCACTTTCTTGGAAGTGGATTTTAACAGTAACATCAACAAAGCCGACGCAGACTCAGAAAAGAGACACATTTCCATCTCTCTCCCCGACCAATGTTGGTGTTTTTAGGCTGAAAACATGACAGTAACTTAATTACTTGATTACTTGTTTGGAAATAGTAATGCATTAGATTACTAGTTACTGAAAAAAGTAATCAGATTACAGTAATCTGTTACTAAGTAAGTAGTTACTGGCATCACTGGTGGTAACTATGGTAACTGTGAAATTGTTGATTTCTAGTCTTTGTTTATCGCTAATTTCTCTGTAATTCCTGGGCCAATTCACATGAAACAAAAACTGTCACAAAGTTCAAAGTCCTCTCTTCCAGCTCATAAGAACTAAGGTTTCATTATTTTCTCATAAAGGCGTACACAATTGGAGACAATATTCAAAAACATGAGTGTGATGTTGGTCAGAAGAAAGGACCTTCCGCCATAAGAATAATGTGGCAGGTTTGTGAATCTAATCACTGTCGAATAATGATAAGGGAAAATATTTGGATATTTTCTTTTTGGAAATTTCTTTCAAAAACTGTTTCTCTCCAAGTGAAGCCCCTGCCCTCCAACTCAGATAGAATTCTAATGAAGGAAATGAAATGAATGGATGGTTGGAATGTTTATGTATGATTTATGTTGGTATTTCCTGTATGTACATTTGTGTTTAATTGCTGGGTTGCAGGTGACATCACAGCGTTCTATAGAGGTAAAATATGACTTTGTTTTTTAGGACATTTTTGGTCTTGCACAGAGAGATCATGGACCCAGTGACCAGGCCCGGCTGGCCATATATTTTACCGGACATTTGACTGGTGGGCCGGTTCCAAAATGGGCCGGTGCGTTAGATTTTATATATATATATATTTTTTTTTTTTCTGCGCAGCACGTGCCCCTTGCTTTCTGGAATGGAATCATTCAATGGCCCATCACAGGCGCATCATAGGTACATGTGCCGCACGCATGATCAGCGGCCCCCCTTCCCGCTATGGGTGGGCTGGTCCAAACCAAAAAATGCCCGGGCGGAATTATTGTCCCAGTCCAGCCCTGCCAGTGACTGATATTAATGATAATTTTTGTAATTCATACATTTTCACTTTTTAGCTCCCGCCACAAATCCCCATTGTGTCTCATTATGTTTTTAATGTGGACAATCTGGTCACCCTAACCAGGGAGCATGCACATTTTGTTCAATTTCTTTACTCAATTAAATAATACCAACACTGGCTTTCGGCCATTGAACATTACTTTTATATAATTAAGACACATTCTTGGCTGTCATTAAAAAAACCACAACTGCAATGTCCCTTCTCTCATGTAAAATCCCCATTAGCTTAACATGAATGAAATGTTCACGGGAGTTCCAGAACAAACTGACGGGGAGTGCACTGTGCATCAGAATTTAAGAGGGGTGCAAAGACGTGATCCTCATTATCAAAATATAGCTGCCTACGACTAAACACTTTAAAATGAGTTGCATTACTATTTTGCACCCCTTCGATCTGAGCCGTGCAGTGACGAATTCAAGGGTCACCTATAAATGAATACAACGCAACTCTGAAAAAGGAAATATTTATTTCAACAAGAAACACAATGGAGAGCACAGATGTTAACATTAACATCCAGAGACCTTCCATAGTAAAAGTTTGGTCTTATTATATTATAATAATGAAAACATTTCAAACAACCACTGCCAGATAATAATGTATATAATAAATCAAATAACAAAAGAAACCTAAGAACAATCCACATTCTCGTACTTTATCTAAAGTTTACTGAAAGAAAGCTGAAACGATGTCAGGCCACAACGAGGCTCAATTTAACCAAATGTTGCAATTGTTATGTTACATTTTCGAACAATTACCACCAATTTATTTTGAGAATATGCCCTCCACATTAGGAGCGACAATACAGCAAAACAAAATAGACTGTAGAGACATTTTATGTACATCATGGAAACAAAGAAATAATTATAATACTATACAGCAGGCTGGCCTTGCAAATTTTGTTCTGCATAAAAAGATATTGAATGTGTCTATTGAGCTTAAATGGAGGTCAGAGGAGAGAAAGAAACGGATGCGCTTTAAAAGTAGCCTCCTGTCTGTTGTTGAAAAACATCAATTGTATCTTCATCTTCCATTTCCAACTGCAAGAAAGACAAATTAGTATTTCAATTACACCATTTTAAAGAACTATAGCCTACGCCTGTTAGCAGTTTTAGTATAATCATCATTTATCATACACACGAGTTTCACATGTCAGTGTGCCCTGAACTGGGAAATATTTGATAATCAAATGTGTGTTTCAGCCTACAGACATTCCTACAGAACTACAAATGTTTCATTGTGCAAATGTCTCTTCCAGTGCAAAACAAATACATTTGGCAAACAAACTGTGAAAATTAAACAATATTCAGCTGCTTATTTTTTCATGGTGGGCAGCCACAGCAAACAGATAGAATAGTTTCTTGGCAAATGTTTATGCCCTTCTGATGAGAGCTGTCACAATAATGACTATATTGATTTATTGTTCAATAAATTACAGACTAAAACAATGTATTTTTAGCTCAATATTTACATTTATTTGCGTTTCCCCCATTTTTCTAATTCAGTACTTAATTATTTATCCAAAGTAAGTTGTGTTTCATTGTAATTCATGTTTATTGTTAACCTGGCAAGAGCCAGATTGATATTCCAGCGCCAATGACATTTGCACTGACATCAATCCGGGACCGCGCTGGCTTGAATCGCTCAAAGAGAGGTCGCACGTTTGGAGAAGCATTTGCTGCTGATTGGACCAAGAACACCACAAATCCATTCAATGTTTCGTTTTGAAAAAAGCTATGTGTTTGTGTTGTGTGCTGCAGCACCTCGTGTGTTTTTTAGATCACTGAGTTGTTAAATTAGTGTCTTTTTCGCCAGAACCAATTTTGGTTCTGTCCGAACGGTGAAGGGGGGAGAGGTTCAAGATGGATTCTCGTGTGTTTGTAAACTCACAAATACTGCGAGACTTCAGCTTGCTGGCAATGCAAGTTTATTGTGGGTTATTTTAAGTTCAAGTACTTTTCAAACAAAGCTTTACTATCATTTTTAAGCTTTTTAGTTTGTGTCTGTGGCATTATATGGTCTTCAATAATATCGTTTATAGAAATATTTTCCTGCTTCAATATATTGAACTTCAAACTGACACTGACAGGCCTACTTCTGAAGCGATCAGCTGAAATACTTGTCTTGCAAATTTGTGACTACAATAGGTGAGGAAACAAACGCTTGTGCTTCAACCCTCTGCATGGCGGGTGCCTTTGTCATCCAAATTCATCCAAACAACAATGCGCTAAAATTAATTTCACATGATATTGCAGATTAGGTTTTTAATACGGGTTAGTTTGAGAGTATTGTCATTGAATAACGTGCAACAGGCACTGCACAATCTGGGCGCTTATTCTACCTAATCCAACAACGCAGACCCGTTAACACCATTAATAAATATAAAGTTATGAATTAATTTAGAAGAGATTCGAAATTATTGTTTCCCAGCAAACTTGGCAAAATGTTACAGCAAACCCAAAGTCCCTATGCAACCCCTATAACAAGGTTTAAACAACCGAAACCTGATTTAAAATCCCACATTGTTGTGAGAATTAAGACTAAATCGAAGAATCAATTTTAATGCTTTCAACTGACCTGTGATGGTGTGTCCGTCTCATTTATTGGCTGCCCGTCAAACCGGAACCTGATTTGCCTCATTGACAATCCCTGGGAAAAACCAAGACGAAAGCTTTATTCAAGCAGGTCGCATTCACTGGCAGTAGCCAGTGAATATGATGTTAATAGAGAATAATTGTTGACTTCTTGGTGAATGTAAACAATTACCCATATAATTACAATACACTTGTGTATCTAGTGTGTAATTAGACAGAATTTACTGAGGGGTCTGTGCACCTGTCTCTCGCAGTAAGCCTTCATGAGTTTGATGAGCGGCGTGTGCCTTTTGATCTTGAACTGCACCACAGAACCATCCTGACCAGCCACCTTTAGGTTGATGTGCTCACTGCTTTCCGTCTTCACAGCTTCCTGAAGGATGTCAATGAAAAACAGTTCACACTCATTACATTCCCTCTCATTGGCATTAATAAAACACTAAGGGCTACATTAATATTGCAAAACTAAATAAGGTCACAATTAAGGTACTCCAAGTTGCAACTTTGCATGTCAATTTAAGTTGAAAACAATACAGCATCAGCATGTGTGTGCTGCAAATGTAATTTCAGCATTACATTTGTCTCTAATGTCACAACAACAACATTGTCATGTCACAAACACATACTGTTGTGTTCAGAGTCTGACAGCTGGTTGGCTGAACGTGATCGTGCAAAGCATTCGGCGCGCATGTGAATGCGCGTTCACAAACCTTCCGGTCTATTAAAGTGGGAATGGCTTTTGGAACTTAAAACTTCAACAGTGTGAAAAGAGAAAGCCTGATATAAAAGAGATTTGAGAATTTTGTATGTCACAAAGCTACACAAACGGTTAAAGTGTGTGATAAAACACTCACCTTTGGTTTTTCATCTGCCATGGTTACTCTTTTGGCGCTTCTCTTTGCTGCCACACAAAGAATACAAGTACGCGCACGTGCTCGTTCACGATTTAATTATATGGCCAGGACGTGCGCGGTCATGTTTCAGTGCGCGTCCACAACATCGACGCCTGATTGGTTAGATGTTGTCACGTGAGCTTAAGCGCAGTCTAGATGTAGGCGGGAACATCTTTAATGCGCGCGTAAGTGAAACCCAGCCTCACATGAACGCGCACAAGTTGTTTTGGTCTTTGTTGAGGCAAAAATATAAATCTAGACAATTGTTAGGGTGAGGAATCCCTCAGCCCTGCTCAGTGTCGCCGTCTTTGAACTTTAAAAGCGCATGTGTGTGTGAAAAACGAGGCTATAAGCTGCACTTCTTTTCTTATGATTTTTGCCAGCTTGTCTGGCGGCCATCTTATTTCTCAGTTATTTTTAACTGGGCTGTTGATCCATGGCTGTAGTCCCCATCATCTGTGTGAAGCAACTCGCCAATTAAATATCAAATAACAGGCAAAATATTTGCTCCTAACAATGTTATTGTCAATCATGAAATCGTCATGCTGGTTAGTTGTTAAAATTATTGTTTTAAGGACAGTATTTTTGTTTTGTTGTTCTCTTCTTTTCCCTTTTTACAAAAAGATGAAGAAAGTTGTTGTATAAAATAAATATCACAAAACAGGCAATGGCGAGGGCAGCACTCCAGTGCGTCATGGCTGTGCGCCACGGAGGTCTTTCGACTGAACCGTGGCGCGTAAGCAAGTGCTTTTGCGGGACTTTTGGTTCACGTTCTAATAAAATCAGCTTTCTGATATTGTTATAATATTGTTCCCATATGGAGGAGGTTGATGTTGAGCCAGCAGTCACTGTAAGTTAACTCTTTTCAACAATTGTTCTACTACTCTCACTTCACACGGGGACGCGAAGATGAGCATGGACCGTGTTCACGTAGTGCACTATATTCCTGATTCTACTAGAACAAATATGCTGGATTTTAGACCACTATCCAACTGTTATTTATTTATTTTTTTACATGTAAACTAACTCTTAATGACGACACATTGTTTGGCCTAATTGTAGAAATGAATAAAACGTGTCTGTGTTATGGCCCATTAGATTAAAAGTTAACAATTTTACCTGACTCTTTGCTCATTTTATTTCTGTAATGAATGTGTTGTCCATTTCTGTTTACACAGAATATACCTGCTGCTGGACGAGGCAAACATCTAGGGTTTGCTTGGGGTCCTGGTGACATTCTTGTTTATGAAACTCATCTCAAGCCCAAAGGTATGTTCATACACACCCATTAAAGAGGATCATTTTCAGACGTGGGTAGTATTCAGTTACAGTTACTCAAGTACAGCTGTAATTCAACGTAACCTGTGAAACTAATATATGATATAGACTCAATACATGCAAAGTGGGATATGTTTGGCCTTTATTTGTCATAAATGACTATTATGGCTACAGCTTGTAAAAACCCAAATTAAGAATCTCATAAAATTTGAATATTTTGAAACTGGACTGTAAGCCATAATCATCCAAATTATAGCAAATAAAGGCATGGCAAATGTCACTTTGCATGTAATGAGTCTATATCATATATTAGTTTCACATTTTAAGTTGAATTACAGAATTGAATGATATTCTAATTTTCCAAGTTTCACCTGTGCATAAGTAACTTTTTAAAGTGACTGCACTTTAGCAAGTAGTTTTTCATACTGTACTTTATACTTCTACTTGAGTAATATTAAAGGGAAGTATTTTTACTCTTACTTATGTAAAAAGTAATTAGTAGGCCTACCAAATCTTTAAGTGAAAAATCTTTATTTTGACATGTGAATAGATGTATTATGCGTTTTGTTTTTTAACTTAATTTCTTTCTTCTGTCATAATTTATGTCACGACTGAATCGTAAATCAGACTTTTCTGTTGAAATAGTTACTCTGTACTCACAGTACTCAAGTAAAATGTTCTCCTAGTACCTTTTTACTAGTGTTCATACAGCATTTTTGGAGTGCATTAAATTGCCTTTATAACATTCCTAATGACTGCAGAAAGTTCACACCTTGCCCTAACCATTAAATAGAGGCCACCTGTGTGTAATCTACTCTCAGTATAATTCCAGCTGTTCTGTGAGGGCCTCAGAGCTATGGTCAGAGTGTATTGGTCACTAAACAACATCATGAAGGCCAAGGAGCATAACAGAGAGGTCAGGGATAAAGCTGTGGAGAAGTTTAAAGCGGCGTTAAATTATAGAAAGATTTCCCAAGATTTGAACATCTCACGGAGCACTGTTCAATCCATCATTCGGAAATGATAACTCTGAGGAGCTGCGACGTACTGCTGCTGAGCTGGGGGAATCTGTACATGGGACAACTATAAGTCGTACTCTACACAAATCTGGCCTTCATGGACGAGTGGCAAGAAGAAAGCCCTTATTGAAAGGAGGTTAAAAGAAATCCTGTTTGAAGAATGCTAGAAGTCATATGGAGGACACAGCTACCATGTGGAAGAAGGTGCTTTGGTCAGATGAGACAAAAATGTAACTGTTTGGCCCAAATGCAAAACGTTATGTATGGCACAAACCTAACACTGAGATCCTAGTCTGATGAAGGGCTGATTTGTGGCCCGAAACGTCACTTTCGTGGTGTGCGAAATAAAAATTGACTGGGAGCATTCAAGCTGTGCGGAACTTTTTGTCTTTTTCAACTAGTTCTTTGGATTCTGCACGCTTTTCAGGTCTCTGTGATGTGCGTGTCTGCTTAACCTTCACACAGACCTAACACTGCTCATCGTCCTGAGTGCACCATCCCCAGTGTCAAATATGGTGGGGGAGCATCATGCTATGGGGCTGCTTTTCTTCAGCAGGGACTGGGAAGATTGTAAGAATAGTTGGCAAGATGGATGGAGCCAAATACAGAGACATTTTGGAGGAAAACCTGCTGGAGTCAGCAAGAGAATTGAGGCTGGGGCGGAGATTCACCTTCCAGCAGGACAATGACCCTAAACACAAAGCTAAATTTACAATGGAATGGTTTAAAAACAAATATATTAATGTGTTAGAATGGCCCAGTCAAAGTCCTGACCTTATTTTTTTTGAAAAAAAAAACAATCATGTATCATTTTGCTTTCACTTCACAGTTGTCTGTTACTTGTGTGTGAACATTTAGTAAAAATTCAAAATGAAATCTGTGTTTATGGTTGTAAACATGAGAAAATGTGCAAAGTTTCAAGGTGTATTAGTACTTTCGAGAGGCACTGTATCTCCCTCATGTCATATTCATGTATAATTTCATTGCTGCTGCATTAGAGGCCAAAGGGCCGGGATCTCCGTTCATTCACGAGGTGCAGAAAGATGAGGATATTTACTCTCCGATTTTGCGCAAGCTCTTCAATGAGTCACATCACATCTTTGTTGGACTGCAAACTGTAAGAGATGACCTGCCAAGCAAAAACAAGAAACCCCAGTAAGACAATATTTATTGTATTCTGTCCTGTATTTGTTCTTCAATAGTTAGTAGTATTTCTGTTTTGCTCCCTAGGTTCGTCAGTGTTAGTAAAAATTATCGGTCTGTCATACGGGCCTGTATGGAGGAACTACAGCAAGTTGCAGGTCTGAATTCTTACTAATTTTAGGATGTTATGGTCATACTTGTCTTTGCACATTTGAGCAGTATAATTTTTGTTTGTATATCTTACTATCTACCTATTCTTTCTGCTTGATAGTTTCTTCACAAGATGCTCAAATTGCCTCACAATACGAAAATCAGGTGTGTACTACTAGTGTCTGACTCTGGCTTATCATTGATCTTATGTCATAATAAATCCTTACTAATGTGTTATGTTGTTGGGGACAGGTGTCTATTCTTTTGGCCATTGAACTGATTTGGAATCTGTGTGAGGTGCTGTTTATTGATGCCGCTCCTGGTAAGATATTCATGCACTCCCTCCCTAAGCATTTTCAGCTTTATGAACCTAACAGGGAATCCCTCTCTTTTTTCGAGTAGCAGGCTCCATGTTGCTTCATCTTCTGGACTGGGTAAGGCTGCACAAAACTGATGATGATGTGAAAATGAGGGATGTTCTCCAAAGTGAGAGTCCAGCCGCACACCACAGCTACTGGGATGTGGTAAGTACTAAAATCATTCTGATGAATATAATAATACATAACTGAATGTGTTGTGTTCTGTGCAGGTGGTGAGTTATGTGCTGCAGGGCCGGCTGGAGGAAACCAGGCAGATGTTGGTCAAACAGGCCAATCTTCAACCTGCAGCCAAGAACATGTACAGGCTCATGGACACCCTGCTTAGCAAAATGCCCTTCTATAATGTAAGCAGTAACACGATCAGCTCTTCTTTTGACTGTTAACTTCAGTAATCCCCACAGTGAATCATCTGCCTTACCTTACATGTTCTCTAGCCCACGCCTTACTCGTATCCCTATTCCTTTTCCTTTGTACCACTCCTGTTGAACCCGACAGCACTGGTCTGGAATGATACACAGCCAGCAGTTTTACAGTGCACAGTCTGAACTGCTGTGGAGTCTACGGCTGCACAATGAAATTGCAATCAAAGCGTAATCACAAGTGGAAGGGTGCAAAAAAAGGATTGTGTCCTTATGCGTAATTCTGAAAGGAATGTGACTCGTGTCTTTTACAATTCTTATTTCACTTTTTTTTTTCAAATCAATCAGTAAAATCTGTCTTTTTTTTTATTGCAATACTTAAGACAACTTACAATTAGATAATTTTCTATCACTCAAGTTGATTCCTCTCGTAGTCACACACAGTTGTACTCTGGTTTGTATGAATAAACGTTATTGTACACTTTGGAACATAAACGTTTCTCTGTTCTTTAGCCAAGTGGCAATCAAACATTGACAGAGTTTGATGTGAAGTGGAGACATTGGCACGAGGAGATCGACCGCTGCCTTCAGGACAACTCGTTTGCCAGTAACCAACATCTGGAGACTATCTGCAAAGTCAGTTAAATAACTGCTTTACTTTTGGTGTTGACATTTATCCAGTGTTTGTTGTATTACACTGTGGACTCTTGTCCATCATACTGCTAATGAACCTATTACTAAATCATGTAAAATGTCACTTTAAGAAACATAATATACTTTAAATGCTGCTGTAGATCTTATCAGGAGATGTCGATACGATCCTCGAGCACAAGAACTTGCTGAGCAGTTGGTATCACTTTCTGGTCACAAGACTGCTTTACTTGCATCCCACTGTCAAGCCCACAGAGTTACACTTCTATGCTCAGGTGACATTAAACGTATATGTACAACTCTTAGCTCATGCATATTTCTAATACTTATTCATTAGTAATATTGCTTATTATGCATTCTCTAGACAAGTTTGTCCATGTTTCTGGAAACAAGTGTCACAGAACCTCTTGACAGCATCTTGTTGGCTGCTTTTGAGTTTGACATCCATCAGGTCATTAAAGATTGCAGGTAATGGACATTTGATGATTAATATACTTCCTGTCTTTGGTTTTCTAATTTACTCGTGTCTATTAAATCTCACAGCATTGCCCTGAGTAACTGGTGGTTCGTGGCCCATTTGACAGACCTCCTGGATCACTGCAATCTCCTCACGTCTCACAATCTGCAGTAAGTGCACTTGGGTACTTGGTTTGTCTTAGAAAATTGTACTTACAATTCAACTCTTGTATTTGTTCCTTCTGTGTTTGTTCAGCTTTGGTTCCAACTTGAGGGAGTTCCTGCTCCTAGAGTACGCTTCAGGGCTGTTTACTCATCACAGGTATTTTAATTTGTTTGCATGATCAAATAATAGATGCAACTATTTTGCTTGAACATATGTTTCATGTTGACAAATAGCCTGTGGCAGCTGGCAGTGGACTACTTTGACCATTGTCCAGAGTTTGGACGCGTTTACTTGGAGCTTCAGATTGAGCGTGTTCCTTTAGACACCGAGCGCAAAGCCCTGAAGGTGCTCAGGATCTGTGAACAGAGGCAAATGTCAGAGCAAGGTAACACTTTCTCCAAACCTCCAACAAACGCCCTGTCAACACTCAGACCCTTGTGACTAAGCTTAAGTTCTCTTGGATAGTGCGCAGCATCTGTAAGATCATGGCCATGCGAGCGCTTAGGAACAACCGACTGGGGTCTGCACTGTCCTGGAGCATAAGGGCCAAGGATGCTGCTTTCGCCACGCTTATTTCAGAAAGGTTTGTTAACAAGGGATAAATAATGTTAACAAATGGAGCTTGAATTGTGCTGATATTTGCCATTATTATTATTCTTTTCTGACAGGTTCTTACAGGATTACTGCGCTAAGGGAACATTCTCTGATCTGGATTTGATTGATAATTTGGGACCCGCTATGCTTCTCAGTGACAGACTGACTTTTCTTGGTATGGACACAAATCACTGATGTAAAATACACTGATTCTAAATACATTTCCGGTCATGTATAAACACTTGGGATGGGTATCGAACCCCGGTCTCATAACGGCCCCGGGGCCCACGTGTGCCGGTCCACCCGGACCGATAAGCTCCAGCCTTAACGGTCGTCTTCACGGGGCCGCTGCATTGCTGCGCTAATCACACGCGCTCAAATAATCACAAAAAGTCTCTCTCCGCTCTCATGGAGAGTTCGTTGCATCGGATCTGTTCATCCCCACTACCCCGGACGGTGTCGGCCCATCTCCGCGCTCCGCCACTGCCCTGTCTCTCCTCTGCAGCTGTGTGCAGGAAAGACACGCTGTTTTTGACATAAAAAAAGTGCTTAATCTACTGAGAAACCCCCCGAGCCGCTGCCGCTAACCCGCTGTAAAAAGCAGACTCCGTATTGAACAGACAGACGAGCCATGTTCACTTTTCTTCTTTCACAAATACTCGAACTGAACAGTTTCGGGTGGAGTCTGTTTTCCCACAAACTGCGCACATGGCAGCGTGTGCGTGCACACGCGTGCGCACTCCCACGTGCACGTCAGCGCGAGGCGGTGTTGACCCACTGGACACAAGCTGAGAGGCAGATGACAGGAAGTGACTCGAGTCTAGTTCATTATTTTACATAAGTATTATTTTGCATAAGTTTTCATTTGGACTCAGTCCTCAGAGCTACAGCCAAATCTAACCAACAGCCTTGATTTACTAGATAATAATGATTAAAAAAATAGTGAAGTAGCCTATTTTAACTCTCATATATTAAGTGTACGCGCAAATTGGAAATAAAATGTAGAGTAATAAAAAATATAGGCCATGGATTAATGCCTACAGTAGCCTCTAACTTGTTTTCTTTTAAAGTACCGTATCGATAAGAGTAGTAGTATCAATAAATCCTTAATAATACCCATCCCTATGACACGCGTTACTTATATGTCAAGAAACAGATTTTATTTTTGTTATTTTGTCTGACACAATGCGTTGTTCTATTTTTCTCCCAAGGAAAGTACCGTGAGTTTCATAAGCTCTATGGAGAGAAGAGATTTGCAGATGCAGCTAAGCTCTTGCTTTCTCTCATGACGGCAAAGATCGCACCCCGCAGCTTCTGGATGACTCTGCTGACCGACGCCCTGCCACTGCTTGAGCAAAAAGAGGTTCATTTTTTAAAACCACACTCGTGTTTATGTGTAGATTATTTTATTTTATTAATTGGGATCATCTCAGTAATCGCCATTATAAGCCACAAGAGAGAACATACGTAAACATTTTTGTTGGAAAGATGATCTTTTCCATTGATTTGTCACTCTTGTGCTTGTTTTGATTTGTTACTCAGGTGATCTTTTCAGCCGATCAAACATATGAGCTCATGTACTGTTTAGAGGAGCTTACATCTTCCTTGAACAAGACTGCACCCAGTCCAGACCAGCCCATGCAGGTAATGTTTTTCTTTTGTTACAAACCCCTGGGAGTGCAGCAATTCTTTAATTCACAGGATCCTTTTTCTTTTCAGGATGACGAAATTGAAGTGACCAAAGTAGAGCTACTAAGGCTTGCTTTGGCCAGAAATCTAGCCATGGCTATTGTCAAAGAGGGAACAGTTGAGGCATAATGATCATATCTTAACATAGAAGCTGTTTTTTCATATATTTTGTACATATTCCAGTATTCAAATGATTCATTGTTAATAAAACACTTTTGAAAATTATACTGTATTGAAGTTTGTTTTAAAATGGAAAAAAAGACTTTCTGCAATTGCACATTTATAGAAATAATATTTATTTCATGCAGCAAACAAGCAAATTATACACTTTGTACAGATTTATAACTCCAAAAACTACACTGAAGATGTTCAAACATCCTATACAAAACATGGAGGATGAAGTATGCACAATTCACACTGTGTAACTTTACTTTTCAATGGATTTACCAAAATACTGCAAAGGAATATCCATAAATGTTACAATACAGCAGGGGAAAAAGTATTTAGTCAGCCAACATTTGTGCAAGTTTTCCCACTTAAAAAGATGAGGCCTGTAATTTTCATCATAGGTATAACCTCAACTATGAGACAAAATGAGAAAAAAAAAATCCAGAAAATACCATTGTCTGATTTTTAATGAATTCATTTGCAAATTATGGTGGAAAATAAGTATTTGGTCACCTACAAACAAGCAAGATTTCTGGCTCTCACAGACCAGTAACTTCTTCTTTAAGTGGCTCCTCTGTCCGCCACTCGTTACCTGTATTAATGGCCCCTGTTTGAACTTGTTATCAGTATAAAAGACACCTGTCCACAACCTCAAACAGTCAGACTCCAAACTCCACTATGGCCAAGACTAAAGAGCTGTCGAAAGACACCAGAAACAAAATTGTAGATCTGCAGTTGGTAAGCAGCTTGGTGTGAAGAAATCAACTGTGGAAGCAATTATTAGAAAATGGAAGACATACAAGACCACTGATAATCTCCCTCGATCTGGGGCTCCACGCAAGATCTCACCCCGTGGGGTCGAAATGATCACAAGAACGGTGAGCAAAAATCCCAGAACCACACGGGGGGACCTACTGTATGACCTGCAGAGAGCTGGGACCAAAGTAACAAAGTCTACCGTCAGTAACACACTACGCCGCCAGGGACTCAAATCCTGCAGTGCCAGACGTGTCCCCCTGCTTAAGCCAGTACATGTCCTGGCCCGTCTGAAGTTTGCTAGAGAGCATCTGGATGATCCAGAAGAGGACTGGGAGAATGTCATATGGTCAGATTAAACCAAAATGGAACTTTTTGGTAAAAACTCAACTCGTTGTGTTTGGAGGAGAAAGAACGCTGAGTTGCATCCAAAGAACACCAAACCTACTGTGAAGCATGGGGGTGGAAACATCATGCTTTGGGGCTGTTTTTCTGCAAAGGGACCAGGACGACTGATCCGTGGAAAGGAAAGAATGAATGTAGCCATGTATCGCGAAAACTTCCTTCCATCAGCAAGGGCATTGAAAATTAAACGTGGCTGGTCTTTCAGCATGACAATGATCCCAAACACACTGCCCGGGCAACGAAGGAGTGGCATTTCAAGGTCCTGGAGTGGCCTAGCCACTCCAGATCTCAACTAGGGCTGAAAAGACTAATCAATTATTGAAATAGTCGACAACTATTTTAGTAATCAATTAATTGTTTTCTGGTTCACAGACTCAAATAGAGCAAAAATTACATGAAAATTTTGTATTTTGATGAAAACCCCCTTGTTTTTATAGTTGGGGTCTGTAGTGTTTTGTACATTGTAAATTTCATAAATATGTGTCTCATCCAATCAGAAGCAGAATTAGCGCTAAGAGCCTCCAACAAACATTCACTTTAAGTTTACTCCATCAACCCGTCCTCAAGCTTTATATAAAGAAAAACATTGAAAAAAATACAATTTTCCTACACAATTCACAGCCAAGCGATGAATTGTAAACATAATCGATTTCAAAATAATCGTTAGTTGCAGCCCTAATCTCAACCCCATAGTAAATCTTTGGAGGGAGTTGAAAGTCCGTGTTGCCCAGCGCCTGCCCCAAAACATCACTGCTCTAGAGATCTGCATGGAGGAATGGGCCAAAATACCAGCAACAGTGTGTGAAAATCTTGTGAAGACTTACAGAAAACGTTTGACCTGTCATTGCCAACAAAGGGTATATAACAAAGTATTGAGATGAACTTTTGTTGTTGACCAAATACTTATTTTCTACTATAATTTGCAAATAAATTCATTAAAAATCAGACAGTGATTTTCTGGATTTTTTTTTCTTCTCATTTTGTCTCATAGTGGAGGTATACCTATGATGAAAATTACAGGCCTCTCTCATCTTTTTAAGTGGGAGAACTTGCACAATTGTTGGCTGACTAAATAAAGTTGTTTCCCCACTGTATTTAATGACCTTCTTAACTTTGTGCCACGGTCAACTCAAGTTTGCTAAGAGGAAACACTATAAAGTGCCCGGTTATCTTACTAAGTTCAGCCATTGTTGCTGGGGCCAATTAGGTCAAAGCAAAATTGAGGTCAACCCAAAAAACGTTTCTTCATCACACCTAATTAAAATGAGAGAAAGCTACATTTCACCAGAAAACCATTTCACTAACATAATACGTAATCATCATTGAGGTCAACCCAAAAAACGTTTCTTCATCACACCTAATTAAAATGAGAGAAAGCTACATTTCACCAGAAAACCATTTCACTAACATAATACGTAATCATCATCACACAAATGTAATTCTTATGCAGAAGCTCTTGATCTTGTGCACAAATTTGAGAGGTATTTAAAAAGTTTTCTAGTCGCGAGTGTTTTTGTAACTTAACGTCCAGTAGCAGAGTCACAGCTCTGTTATTCCAGTAATTGAAACACTCGTTACTGCGTTAGTTACAGGTGTCTGATTTCTTGGCACCCCAGAACTGAGTTGCAGGGGTTAGTTGCAATAAATATGATTAAAATAAGCTATACAAAATGATAAAACAAAGAATGAACAGTGCTAAGGCATTTACTTTGCTATAGATGACCCCACGTGTCTGGTGGAGGGAACTGGTCAACCTCTCCAACTTCATTGCACTGACGGTCTCCCAGAGTGAAAGCCAGCTTGTATCGCAGGCGCACCTTATCCTGAGAACAAAAGCAATTAATTCAGTATGTAGATGGACGTACAGAGGGATTTATTTTTGGTAAATGGTGAAAATGTATTTGATTTGGCCACTGGCGCTTACTCGAGAAGGGTTGGCCAATAACATGATCTGTGTAATGGAAGCTGGGGGTAGAATGGGGTTGAACGGTGCCAGCTCTGTTCCTGACGGAGGCTGGAGTTTCACTTTCATTGACTGGTGAGAAGAGGGAAGATAAAAATGTTCAACAAGGAAAACTGAAGAGGCCTTAAAGGGATATTTCGGGATTGTTGACATTGGGCTTCATTTTCTAGTTATCCAGAGTATTGTTGATGTCTGAAGATATTTTTTTCTTAAATTCATGCAGCTCTTATATTTGAAGAGTCTAGTGGCGCTAGGCTAGGGCAAGGCTAGCCTGCATTAAAAACAGTCTGACTCACTCCACAGTGCACCTGAGGCAAATCAATTATAACTTTACATTACAAATTCCTACACAATTACAATTGTCCGCATTAACCTTACATATAGCAGCATTGCTAAAGAAAAGCATTCATGTTTTACAAGAAGAAGGTTGGTTTACAAGACTTCCAAAGTAAGAAGACATAACACGAAGATAGCAATGTATGCAGTTTACCAATATATATAAACATTTATTTTATTTTTATTTACAATTTGTACTTTTTTTCCTTTTTTCCTCTTTCCCATTCACATAAAAACCATATCCAATCATTACTTATGTAGCCGGTGGAATATTAGGTGGAATATTAGGGCATTACCAGAACATTAGGGGTTAACATAAATCACTACTTTAATCGCTAAACTAGCAGTATATTAATTACTTTTTCTATAGCGATTGTCCTAATATGCGTTATTACATGATAGGGGATCATTAATATTCTTAGTGATTTAAATATAGGTCACTCTAGGTTTAGATTAAACTGTATAGTTTAAGCAAGTTGTGATTGTTTTATTATTTTTTATACCGTAGAAATGCTTTAGCCTTGCCCTAGCCTAGCGCCACTAGACTCTTCAAATATAAGAACTGCTTGAATTTAAGAAAAAAATATCTCCAGACATCAACAACACTCTGGATAACTAGGAAATGAGGTCCAATGTCAAAAATCCTGAAATATCCCTTTAAGATGAAAAAGTGAAGTTCACCTTTGGTACTGCAGCTTGAAGAACCACACTGTGGACAGGGAGGGGAGCTGTGTTTAACATGGACACGACCATTACCAGGACGTCTGATCTGCCGGGGGGACAGTTGGACGCGAAGTTGATCAACACACGGACCCCGTCTTTATCGTATGCTGTGACAGGCAGCACTTTACCTGATGGTCAAGAGGACAAAGTTATTAACATTTAGAGAAAACATTAATATTAGGGCTGTAGGTTTATTTGCGCTCAAATGCATAAATGTTTCTTCCACTTGTCGGGTTGTGGGGGCAGCTGTTGGAGCTGCCCAAATCACATTGCACCAGCCCCCTATGGCTCCTCCTGCAGGTGGTGGGTCCACAGAAGGACGGCCTCACGATTCTAACGTGGCCTGTTGTGGTCGTCTCTCATAAGGGGCTTCTGAACCGCTCTTTGTCTGACCCGTCTAGGACCTGTTCACCATGAGAGACCCTACCAGAGGCACGAAGCCCTCGACAACAAAGCTCCCAGGATCTACCCCTCCACCACGTTAAGGTGGCGGTTCCAGGAGGGGTGCGCTCAAATAAAAAACACAATTCGAATCGCAAACGGAAAAAAGTGCTTCAGTTATTTAGATTGAACTGTACCACTTGCGAAAAACAAGTAGGAGTAGTTTAATCGAACACTACTTTTCACTTCAACTTGAGTAAAACATTCGCTCTTTCCACTGTAAGTAAATCTGATAATGGTATGCTTTATGGTATGTTCTTTGGACATTTCTGAATTTAAATGTTATTTTTTTCTTGTGTCCGTCCTATTACAGTGCGTCTTGAAAGTACCAATAAACCTTAATCTTTTGCACATTTTGTCATGTTTACAACCATAAACAAATATTTCATTTTGATTTTTTTTACTGAAAGTTCACACACAAGTAATAGACAACTGTAAAGTGAAAGAAAAATGATACAAGATTCTGTTATTTTTTTAAAAATTGAAAAGTGAAAATTGAAAATGTTCACACCTTGCCCTAATAGAATAGGCCATCTGTGCATAATCTACTCTCAGTATAATTCCAGCTGTTCTGTGAGGGCCTCAGAGCTATGGTCAGAGTGTATTGGTCACTAAACAACAACATGAAGGCCAAGGAGCTCACCAGAGAGGTCAGGGATAAAGCTGTGGAGAAGTTTAAAGCAGCGTTAAGTTATACAAAGATTTCCCAAGATTTGAACATCTCACGGAGCACTGTTCAATCCATCATTCGGAAATGGAAAGAGTATAGCACCACTGCGAACTTACCAAGACACGGCCGTCCACCTAAACTAACAGACCGAACAAGGAGAGCACTGGTAAGAAATGCAACCAAGTGCCCCAAGATAACTTTGGAGGAGCTGCGACGTACTTGCGCTGAGCTGGAGGAATCTGTACATGGGACAACTATAAGTCGTACTCTACACAAATCTGGCCTTCATGGACGAGTGGCAAGAAGAAAGCCATAAGAAATCCCGTTTGAAGTTTGCTAGAAGTCATATGGAGGACACAGCTACCATGTGGAAGAAGGTGCTTTGGTCGGATGAGACAAAAATTTAACTTTTTGGCCCAAATGCAAAACGTCATGTATGGCACAAACATAACACTGCTCATCGTCCTGAGTGCACCATCCCCAGTGTCAAATATGGTGGGGGAGCATCATGCTATGGGGCTGCTTTTCCTCAGCGGGGACTGGGAAGATTGTAAGAATAGTTGGGAAGATGGATGAAGCCAAATACAGAGACATTTTGGAGGAAAACCTGCTGGAGTCAGCAAGAGAATTGAGGCTGAGGCGGAGATTCACCTTCCAGCAGGACAATGACCCTAAACACAAAGCTAAATCTACAATGGAATGGTTAAAAAAACAAACATATTAATGTGTTAGAATGGCTGTTCACAAACACTCTCCTTCTAATTTGACAGAGCTTGAGTTGTTTTGTAAAGAGGAATGGGCTAAAATGTCTCTAGATGTGCAAACCTTGTAGAGTCATACCCCAAAAGACTTGCTGCTGTTATTGCAGCAAAAGGGGGTTCCACAAAGTATTAACTCATGCTGTATGAATACTTATGTACGCCCCACTTTTCGGTTTTCTATTTTTTTTTGTCTGTTACTTGTGTGTGAACTTTCAGTGAAAAATTCAAAATAAAATCTTTATGTTTAGGGTTGTAAACATGACAAAATGTACACAAGTTCAAGGTGTATTAGTTCTTTCGAGAGGCACTGTACATCAGCACTAAAACATTAATCAAAGTTTCATGTAATAAGTAGGTATTTTCTTTTGCTTGAGTAATTATTACATAGACAATATTTTACTAATTTAAAATACTTCTATTTACTTAAGAAGTCTTACTTGAGTAAACATTTTGGCTGCTTTACTGAACTGTCTATCTTGTCTGCTTGGAGTCTCAATATAACATTTCCTAACCTGAAACACATAATTAATTTCATATTTCAGTGCTCTCTCAAACATATGCCATATTTAAAATTGCAATGCATGTCTGAAAAATTGCAATTAGGTGTGCTGCCCTAAACTACATTTGTGTCCAATTGCTTCTTACTTGGCATAATCGAGTCCAGCAGGACATAGACGTTGCTAAGAGACATGTCTGGTCCTCTGGCAGGGCTGCCCTGTAATGAAGGGTGACTGGGGGACATTAGGAAAAACTGTGGGCTCCCAGGGGCAGAGCTGAGGCTGTGGACCTGCGCCTGGGACAGAGCAGGAGAGCCGGTCATTGTGCTCTTGAAAAATGAGGTTGAAGACGGAGAGCCGTGCGCAGCAGCAGCAGCAGCAACGGGCATCCCGAAACTGCTTCCTCTGGTTAGACTGGGCAGAGAAATAAAGACAAGATTGTGTCAAGTGGAATCTCAGATGGTTCTTTATTTTGATCAGGTTTGTAGTCAATTTTTTACTGAGCCACATGAAACAAAAAAAACAGGCCTAAAGTTCTTGTCATGTCTGTCAGTAAGGTGTTTTTTGTCACTATAATGTTAACCTCTTAACCGCCACCTGAACCGAGGACATTTTCCCAGTTTGGCTTTACCCAAATCTAAAACCATCTTGAAAAAAGTGTCAAAATAGCGACAAAAATGGGAGGAACACTAAGCCACAAAAAAGTGACAAAGCGTTGAATATACAACAAAAAAGGCACAAAAGAGTTACAGTCTCGGGGTCCCCCCAGAACAGCTGGAGGAGGTGTGCGTGGATCGGGAAGTCTGGGCATCTCTGCTGAGACTGCTGCCCCCGCGACCCGGCCCCGGATAAAGCGGAAGAAAATGGATGGATGGATGGAGAGTTACAGAAAACCGACAAAAAAGCACAAAAAATGTGAGACAAAAAACAGAAAAGTGACAAAAGTGACGAAAATGCAACAAAAATAAAATAAAAAAGATGACGACAACGAGGCAACAATGAGAGGAAAAAGATCCTTCTAGATCGGTTAGGTAGGTCTTAGCTTTCAAATGAGGCGTTACTCTGGCCTTATAGGCTGTAACATTTTAGATTTGGGTAAATCTGAACCGGTGAAAATGCTGTGGATCATGGTGGTGGTTAAGAGGTTAAAAGTGGTGACAAGGTTCAAGATACTGCATATGGACTTGGTTATTCTTTGCTGAAATGTCTCCATCTGACAATTTTGAGCTTATAACCTAGAACAACCCCTGACTTGTTGAGAACAAATTCCCAAGTATGTCAAAAAATACAGTTTTTGACCGTGGTTGTTAAATTGTTGAAATAAGGAAATAAAAGGATTCTTCATTTAACGCAAGAGTATTGGGCCCTTTCCACGCGTGCTTAACATCTTTTAACTTTGCCAGCCATAGTAGCCAGTGGTACAGGGCCGCTGGCCGCTACACACAATATTAGGTTACTAATCTCCTATGGTATCATTTTACATCTTATGTGAAAATTAAAGTGAAAGTTGTAAATGTGATTTACCAATTTAAATGTCATTGAGTTTTTTTATTATGAATTTGTATTCAGAAAAATAAGTTTGTCCAAAATGATTCTACACAGCGGACATTTTTCTTTTTCTCAAGCGCTCCATTTTATTGATGTAGGGGGAAGTTATTTTATCTTTGGAAGGGTATTTTTCTTCTTCATCCCGTTGACACTTGCAGATGCGGTACCTTTTAAACAGTTTGGCGCGTCAGTGACGAGCGAGACAGCAGCTACTACTACTACTACTTTTATGGCGCAATCTTTTCAGCTCTGCTCCGTCGAAATTCGAACAGCGACACGCTGTGGTCAAATGGGAGCATAGGCCACCATGTTGATTAGAGTTTATGCTATTTTGTGGCTTTTATATCGTAACATTTCTACCGACAGCCAACTGCTGCAAACAGTGTCACCGGCGATGTCAGGCGCACATGCATTAACAGGATGGGGAAAGGGCGCCGCCTCGTCGTTCAATTAATAACATCCCACGTCAATTGGTGACTGTCACATTTGGACATGGCCGATGGAATGGCATGGCGCGCTGTGATGGGTACAGAATATCTGATAGATACAAGCATTAAGGAAATATTTTGTGTGGCATTGTAGTTAGAGGTTAGCGCAGGTGTCCTGGACCACACCTTTTTCGAACACGTGGAGTGAGTTCGAGACTGGTTGAGAGAGTGATTATTCTTTTACGTATTATTCTTTGCGTGTAGTGTAAAAGACACCAACGCACTCATATGGTAAGACTGAAGCCTGTATTACCTTTTATCTCAATGTCAGTACAGTTAGCATGAACATCACACACAATTTTGGTAGCAATCCTTTCCTGTTCCTGTCGACTTCAGGGGGAGACAGCAGGTCCACAACAGCTAATTGGCCATGGTGGCACACTAGCTACGATAGTAACAAGCCTTTTATGAAATATCCATGTGCCGAGGTCTCGCAAAATGGAAACCTCACACCGTCACATGGTCACGGCGCGAACCGGAACACCGGATTAAGTTTTTCCTCCACTAACTATCGGTGAACTACATCCACTCCACTCTCTGACACCAGCCCCGGCTTCGAACCTTCTCCCAGGGCTCCCTGGTCCGCACCGGTGATAAAGACAGACCCAGGACGGGTAAAGGTCCGGAATTATCCACAATCTGCAGTCACTGTCGTAGCTCAGGATGTAGAGGACGAGCAAAACATTGAGCCCAAAGTGGGCATTCAAAAGAACAAGCCCCGCAATAATCCACACTCTTATGCTTTTAATATTTTCAGCGTATTGTGCTAAAAAAATTTATGTATGCGCCTGTGCGGACAGACCTTAAATTCGAAAAGCCGGGTTTCCTTATTTGATCATGTAAACCATTGATGTAAACATGGAATTTGAGTTTCCCGATTTCAAGCATCTTGGGCGACGGGCACGGCCCCCTATGGTCCGCCCATAGCGATGTGTATGCTCTGCGGAGTTGAGTTGAATTTTTCAAGAAATAACCAGAATGCTCACTCCAGCGACTAAGGGGCAGCTTAAATAGAGAAGGGAGAGAATTCCACATGTGTCCAGAAAAGGGCACTGACATAAGAAGAGATCAGAATATAAACAACATATTATAATCACGGGGTAAATGGACAGTCTGCCCCTGGGCGGCTGTGGCTACATTAGTAGCTTACCACCACCGAGTGCTGAGTGAATGAATAATGACTACAGTGTAGCAGAGACTTGTGACACAGGCTTGTTAAGTGCAATACGAGGTTACAGTCCTGTCCGGCCCATTATTATTCATTTATTGAAAAAACTTTTCCTCAATAGTATATTCCCCAAAAAAATATACTGGATTACTGGTGCTTTTGTTTATGGACCCCAGCAAAACACTCCCGATATCTTTTGGCCTCCAGCTAAATTAACCTGGAGACCCCTGACCTAGAATAACCATTCATGACTTAAACAAGTACCTTCTGTTGTCTGAAAGCCCAACCATCGCCAGGTCCTGCAGGTTCTGTAAGCTGTGACCGACTTCCGTCGATGCTGGTGCAGGATGTGAAAAAGCCCCACTGCCAAACAAATTGGCACCGGATGCAGAGGTCTGTAAAGTAAAAGTGAGGTTAGGTTCAAATGAGTTGATGAATTTGTGGTGACACTGTGGAGACATCGTATATGCCTCATCGATACCTGCAACGAGCTCCACTGCTGAGACACCTCAAACAATTTTGTCTTGGACTGGTTGCTCTGAGGAGGTGGATTGTCATTCAGGCCTAAAAAGATGCACAATGTAACTAGAAATGTACTTTTCTCTCTTTAAGCATATTATACAGATGTTCCCTCATGAGAAACAGTGCTGTGTTTTGTTGTTTCGAAGCTTCTCCTCAAATATACACTGCCTGACCCCGAAAGAAGGTCACATGCTCTAATATTTTGTTGGACCACCAAGCTCCTGCAATGTCAAAAGATCCCAGGGCCGCTGCAAGCCATTTTGGTGCCTTAAGCAGCAATGTTTAATGGTGCCCCACTGAATTATTGGATTAATTATTTTCTCTTAAAACTCTATAACATTAGACCTTTAAATAAAATACCTAGTGACAGAAGCTCATCATCGAGGAGAGACAACGAAGCAGAGGCCTTGTCGTGTAACGGATGGCTGGGACTGCTGGTCTCAGAGTCTGCCGCTTGTTTTGGAGGGGGGGTGAGCACTGGGATGGGCGTGACCAGGGCGTGTGCGGAGAACGGATCCGTTGGGTGAGAGAGAAGAGCCGCCGGATGAGGGGGGCTCGGCGTGTCACTTTCAGCGAGGTCGATGAGCGTGTCCGTGGTCTCAGCTGAGCGGTAAGAATGAGGAAATGTTAAACGCTTTTTGTTATAAATTCTCACTTATAGTTGAGCAGGTGGGGAGAGTTCATGGTTGCTAGGTAACGGAGCAGCAGATAAATAGTTGAGCAGTTGCAAATGTCTGCGTCTGTGACAGAGGTGGGTTAAAATTATCTATTTTGACAATGTTTTTTAGTATAGTTTCATGTGATATTTAGTCAGTCATTAGTTTCTGGCTCTACGCTAATTTAAGAAATGTGATTTAAGTGATCTGTTATGTGTGTGATAGCTAGTTACTCATAGTAATAAGTTGTTCCCCGTTGAAGCCGGGGAATAACTCTGTTAGCTGCTGAGTTACTGCTGGTAATAGCGATATGACATCCCATTCCCATTCCCGAACTCTATACGCACAGTGACCCCACGTGATTTGCACCTGGACAGCAAACCCGGCACTGTCCTTCCTATCAGCTATCTCTTCCTCTTAAAAATTAGCAGGGCCCACAGAAATGAAGCTCACGATTTCATAAAGGATAGCAAGTAAAAGTTTGGGTGTGACTGGAGCAAGCGAGTCTGCCGCTTGTTTTGCAGAAGGGGCGAGCACTGGGATATGACATTAAATATTACATGAGTCGTAATGACTTCACTGGAGGAAACCTCCGTGTTTATAACGGTGGATGTTTTTGTCTTGAGGCTAACAAAGACTAACAATAAAAATTAAAACTAGCGCAAAGTTTTGAACGAGCCAGCGCAAAAAGGAATTTGCCTGTAAGTGGTTTAAATCAGTTGTTTACATGGTATAATATTATAATTTTTTAACACTAGCCTTTAGCTCGCAAGATTAAAGATCCGCCCGTACGACCGCTGGCGTTTCCTTTGGGGCAGGATTCCCAGCGAACATGATGTTTGTAACACATTGCAGTGACTGTCCATCAGTAGGTTGTTCTTTTCTCAATCCTGAGCTATCTCTTTATTTGTTTGGGACCCTGCTAATTGTGAATGTAAACAATCGGCCACAGGAAGTACAGCGCATGGCTAATTGTCCAGGAAGCTTTTGTTTTAGATTGAGACGTCGCTATTTTGCTTTGACTGCAAGCAAACGGGAGGTTTAAATTAGGCCCTCTCCCAAATTATTCATTTTGATAAACCACGGCAAAAATAGCATTGTCTGTGTCAAACTGATCAATAGAAGCATGTTTGAAATGCTCCGCGGTGTGGCTTTAAGTTATTCAGTTACAAAAGTGCTAAAGTTGGTAATTGATTAAAATATAACAATACATTTCCCCAGTAAAGTTTCAAAGTACCAGTTGGGGAAGGAGGATGTTTTTAGCATCTCTTTTGAAACAGGAAAAGTGATCTCACCACTTCCACAGTGACATGCTTTAGAGTGGGGGTCCTCGCTGTCCCCATTGATGGGCAGCCCCTCAACAATCTTCTTATAGGAGTTGATGACTCTGGAGAGATCGTCACTGGCCTGCAGAATGTCCCCTGAAAATTAATTACAGCAATAATAGTAGTTACGACTTTTTCTTCTTTCTTCTTTTTAGTTTAATATTGCCAAATTGGAATAATGTTTCATATTCTGTACGGTATTTGTACGAGTTTGTCTGCTATTGTCAGATTGTATGCAAATATAAGTAAAATATATAATTATTCTTATTCTTAAACAATAAACATACAAATACAGATAAAAACTGGCTATTATTTAAATGGTTAGTCACAAACCTAAATTGGTGTCATTGTCTTCGCTCTCAGTGGCCATTTTGAAAGCCGCTCGCCTCAGCTTGTCACACCGCTCATACAGCTCCTGGGAAAACATAAAGAGGGCATTGTTGCGGTTGTGCATCAGCTGATTTGTTTTAGCACAATTTCCTCCAAATGTGCATATACACATTGGTAAAGCTACCTTAATGATTTCTTTGTCCGAGTCAGATGAGCTGTCCTTATTGTAGTGGGACAGCATCTCGGTTAACAGCTTCACATTGATGCTGACTTCTTCCAGTGTGTGCATTCTCTTGGTTACCTTCTGCACTCGAACCTCATCCTTGAAAAACAACATTGCAATATGAAATAATAATCTGTAGTCACAAATAATGAATATGGTAATCAAAAGTATCATACCTCTTTCACCATACTTTTAATCAGCCTGTTGGCTTCCTGAAGGTCCTCTGGATTTTTACTACGAAGTAGCTCGGCAAGTAACTATAAAAAGTAAGACTTGAGGTATACAAATACAAAAACACTTATAATGTTAGCACTTAATGAGGTTTCGTACCTTGCCCATGTCCTCATTGTCAAACACGGGATGTTTGGGTCGTGTGGGTGAAGAGGGAATTAAAGTCCTATCCAATGGTAACTCTGGATCACATGGTACAAGACCTGAAATCATATCAGATTTCAGATCACATAGAACTTATGTCTGGCAAAATCCAATACAACTCAAACCTATAATAATATGCGCATATACACACCCTGTCTTTTGAGAGTCTGATAAGCTTCAGCAATCTTGCTTTCATCTGGGAAAGCAATGGTCCAACTGTACAGCATCTCCACAATCTTAGTCTTCACCTTCTCAGGAGCACTGTCACCCATGTACTGAAAAAAGTAACTTAAGCAATAAAAGTACATTATAATGTATGATATGACCTAGGCTGTACCTACCTTGGGTGACACTATTTTAATAAGTTCATTTAAAAATCTGTATTTTCCAACTTCATTATGAAACCTCCTCCCACAGTTTTTCATGCATGCCTCCAACACCTGTGGCAAAAATGAAAGAAGCTTAAACATGTTTCTTCAGATTCATATAGTATTACACAGATCTCTCACCGTCAAAGCTTGAAGTGCCTCCCATTCTTGTGGAGAGTGGATTTTGTGTACAAGCAGTGTCACTGCTATCTGCGGCCTTAAAACATAATAAAACATAACAAATGTAGCTTCCATTTTTGGTTATAATGTCCCATTTGATGGGAAAAGTAGGCCTATAATACATACCCCTCTAGTTCTCTGTTGATTTGATCACAGAAGCCTATGATGTACTCCCAGTCTTCCTGTCTATTAGTCGGGTGAGTGGCTTTATCTGTGACAGACATAAAATCATGATTTAAGACCTGAGGCGCATAGAATAGTTGACATGCAGACGGGGAAGTGGCCCCAGAAAACAGGACAAACGAGCTGGCGAGGAGATGCTTCAGGCAATGCAGTCCCACCACGATATTAACTTATAATTTCATTGCGTTCAACAAGAATATAGACTACTGGCTAGTTTAAATACTTTTAGTAAAACATGCAGATCAAGCAGCAGAGGAATCTCTTAAACTGCCCACACGGAGCTGTCAGTGGTGCTCATGACTGACTGATCAATGCTCTCCTCCCTTTAACAAAGCTTAGTGAATGACTACGGATAACAAGTTTTAAGCACAGCGACAGCGCATACTCCCTTGCAGCAACTGTGCTTCCAGTGTGACACAGTAAATTAAGCTATGTAAATGTAAAATTTCATTCATAAAAAGGATTAATCACTTACTGAGCCAGGATTCAAGCGACTCCCCTTCCTGGTACGCCATAGCACTGAAAACATTGCGTGATGTCACCATAGACTGTATGTCACCGCCGTGTGCGCGAGGCCCTAGCGACGTCTATTAGTAACAAATAAATATATAACATGTATTATTATATTATCAAATATTTAGGTAATTGAAGTTTTTATCGATTCAAATACATTTCAACAATTTACTACAACAATGTATGTTTGTCTAAAGGAAAATACTCAAGGTACTAACTTGGGGTCCTAATAGCTTTTCACATTTTCAAGATGGCTGCCTCCATCGCTGGATTACTAAAACCTTGGATTCCGAGGTAATTTGAATGTATCCAAGCCTTTTCACCTTAGAGCCACATGAAATGTATGAGATATTGTGTAGGCTTGGTCGATTGCAAATTTGATCAGATTAATGTGGGTTTATGCTCATAAAGAGGGAAATGCGATCGTAGATAATTCTCCAGTAATGGCAAAGCTGTCACTGAAGCAGGAGGGAGTCTGAGATGAAGGCCCTCCTCAAAACTCGCATTTATTCTAAATGGTAGAGGCTTTGGGATCAAGAGTGCAGGGGGAGACATTTTTACCAGGTGCAAAAGAAGGTAGAAAGTGCTGTTAGCTAGCATGCTATATGGCAGCTTCCTGAAAGGTGAGTAAACCAGAGTAAAAAAACAACAAAAAACTAAAACATACCAACTTTTGTAAACTTTTGGTGGTCAGCTTTCCCACCGAAGAACTTGACATTCATTTATTATAATTTCCATGGTAAATAAATAGTAACAATCTAAAGACTTGGTAGGTAGGTGTCTTTCCTGTAGATCTGAGTGGTTAACAAGTTCAGTAATGACACTATGAAAAAATATATACAAATTAAACACAGTTTTCTATGTAGAGGACCTGTTTCATGTTTTAATATGAAGGTTAATTTGTGTTTTTATTATCAAAGTGTTTTTTATACACTGAATTTATGTAACTGAATCTTTTGCATCTGTATTTCTTTGTAAGGGTATTGCTGGTGAGATGGAGCAGGTACAACCCGTATTATCTGGAGCCAGAAGTGAGCAAGGAAGCCTATAGCCGCCCAGTGACTGAGCTGAGCGCAGAGGAGAGAGAGGAGCGGGAGCTGAAAGCGCTAAGGCCGATCAAAGCAGCATCCAGCGGGCTCTCCAGCTCTGGGTACCATGATCCACTCATCAGGTTCAGCCAAATCCTTCCAGGCATTTTATACTGTTTCAGAACTGCATAGTGACAAATGTTTCTCCTTTATAGCAAATTTATCAATTTGATGATGAAACATGGAGACAAGATTCTAGCTAGAGAAATTATGACAGATGTAAGTAAAACAAAGCACTGTCTAAAACTCTGCTCTACCCTGTCTGCTGATTTCACAATCACTTATCTTCCAGACTTTGGAAAACATAAAGAGGAAACAAGTGGAGCAGTATCACAAAGCTCCCATGGAAAAGAAGGAAGAGATTGAGTGCAATCCTTACGCCATCTTCCATCAGGCCCTGGATAATTGTAAGCCTGCGGTGGGACTGGCCAGCATACAAAGGGGTGGAAAGTCCTACCAGGTCAGTGACAATGTCTTAATAAATCCTATTTATAATCTTTATAAATCTGCTGTATTATCATTTTCTTCTCGGTCAATGTTCTTGTGCAGGTGCTACTGACATAAATTCACCGGCTATTGGCAACAATGCCCATAATAGTTTTATGTAACAATATGACATGACAGAAAAAAGCAGTCATTAATTGAAATTAAATATTTTCATAGACTTCGTTGATTGTGGTCATGGCTTCCGTGCCTATTTGCACCTCAGTTTCTTCAAGTCCAATAACATTTATGTTTTTCCTTTTCATCATTTAAAATTAATAAACGTAATTTATGGACATCTAAGGTTTTACATCTGGATTACTTGGTTGAAATGTGGTACAACTGGTAATTTTTTTTATTTCCGTAGCACCTTCAGGAATTAACTGAGAAAAATGGTAACAGTGTCAATACTTCTTTAAGATTCTTTTATATAGAAATTAAAACTTCTCTTTGAACACAGGTGCCCATTCCTTTGACAGACAACAGGCGGCGCTTTCTTGCCATGAAGTGGATGATAAATGAATGCAGAGACAACAAGCACAGGCGCACACACATGTTTGAAAAACTTTCCCAGGAAGTGTTGGCTGCATTTAACAAAGAGGGAAATGTAATAAAGAAGAAATATGAGCTACACAAGATGGCAGAATCTAACAGGGCATACGCCCACTACCGCTGGTGGTAGTGTGTTCAAAACCATGGACTTATCAACTGTAAATATTTAAAATACAATAAATCCTTTATAATACTTTGTGTATGAAGAGCTTTTAAGTAAACATGTGTCTTTGATAAATCTGTGATGGCTTTACTCTACCAAAATACACAAAATGAATGGGAAAAAATACATTTATTAGAAACAAACATTTGCTCAAAACATACAACCAAAGAATGATAGAAAAATTCAACACTTTATAAATACATTATATAAATATTTTCCATAGCCACTACTAGTGTTCAACTTAGAAGGCCCTATGAAAATTATATGTACGGAGCTACTGTATTTTGGCAAGGAAAAATACATCTGCATTTTAAATTAAAGCTAAAACAATTTGTTGAAATAAAACTGTTCTTATTTTAAAATTTTGGTCAAAGAAACCATTTCACCTAAAATACATTTCTTGAAGAATTCAATCAAAAAGCAATAGTTCTTGCTCTAACAAACTCAAATGTAACTACCCAGTATAAAACTAATGAAGGGTATTCTCCTAGAAACAGTAAAACAAGAAACGGAACCATTCAAGTTATCAAACAGTATAGCACACGAGTTTGCCAAATTACAACAGTAACACTTAAAACCTGATAATATGTGGAGTGTGCCATGCATCATGTACACAATTTTAAGCAATTTAACTCTAACTTGAACCATGAAGAGAGGCACACATAAAGAACCTCTCTTAGTTACGGAATGTTACAAACTATTACCTTTTCACTGCAATCAAAATGTAAAGTTCAACAATAAAATTAAACGGCACCGGGTAATTGTGCTCTGATTGCACAATGTTCTGGTAAGTTTTTAACAACTAGAACTGTTCGAACTATAGGTTTCATCTAATCAAACTGCAAAATAAACCCAAACCTTTGAAATACCTTCGGTTCCTATTGTGTTTGCTGGTGAAAAGAGCTGGTTTCACATTCACTGGCAATGCCACATTAAGTGTGGAAAGCAAGCCTATCATCCTAGTCAGAGATTTCACTGTAGTAATACTTATGAGCAGTACCACTGAGCATCCAACCTCCAGCTCTAAACTCTAGGATCTCCAGCAGCAACAGGCGAGCCATGGATGTGAGTCCCTCCTGGAGAAGAAACCCGTCCCGCAACAGGTAGAACAGCTCGTCCATTCGTTGACTGTTCATTTTTTCCAACTGTTCCCCAATCCGGTGCAATTGCAGAACCAGGCAGTCCACCTAGAGAAAAAGAACATGGCAAATGATCGAATGTGTGATTGATAGAAAGAGACTCAAACAACATACCTCCTCTTCATTCATCAAAGCATCAGGCTGGGCCAGCCTCAGGAGACAATCATAGACTGGATGCATCAGAGCCACCATTGGCATATTGTTCACCTAAAGAAAAGTACAGAGACCCGAGTGTTGATGAACACCATTATTAGTAATATAATCTATTCACAATACATTACTTTGAGGTAGTCAAAGATGTAGCAGATGAAAGTCACGTAGCACGTCCACTCTTGAATTGAGCGCCTTCTTGTTTCTTCTCTGTCCTTAAACTCTTGTTGAAGTCGATTCAAAAGATTCCTTCGGAAAATATTTCCATTGTTCTGCTTTGCCTCCGCCTGTATAAAAAACAGCAGGCAAAAGACTGACTATGCTGCTAATTTCATGCACAGCTGTAAAGCCCAGACACAAACCTGAACTATAGTGTGACAGACGCGTCCTGCTTCTTTGCTAAACATCTGGTCTTTCAGAGACTGGTCCACAATAATTTTTGACACTTTTTCAAGGTCAACTGAACTGGGATCTGAAAAGCAGATGCACAAAAAAAGTAAAACACAGGACAACTTACTTGAGCAATTATTAATTGTTCAAAGAATGTGCAGTACCTTTCAGAGCTGTTTTTAATAGCAATTGGGTATCCTGATCAAAGGATTGAATCTTGTAGTCCTCAGCGGAGTTTTCCATTGTACCAAACCTACATTTATATGAAAATACTTAGTTATAACTTGGTATGTACAGCATAATTGACGCGACACCCCGACAAGTTGACTGAATGGTGTAAGAATAAGGGGGTACAACTCTCATACAATTTGTTGAGTTAGCGATTTAGAATTTTTACTCTTATATGGGAATTTTTATAAAATGTTATCCCAAATGACGGGAGCAACTCAGATCTTGTAGTAAAACCATAAAAAGAAACTGAAGCTAAATTGGGTTCTTTTTGAAGCGCTTAGATAATTTGGTGCAATAACAAAACATTCCAATAGATCTTGTCTCAGTCACATCTATAACAACTAATTTAGCCGATAATGAAGTTGGCAAAGTAACATTACCATAAACAACCCACTGATGAGTTTCTCTACTGTACACTGCCTGCAGAATCAATGAGGTACGACATTCAACGTCATGGCGATTTCTAACACAGAAAGTAAATAAACTTAATATGTACCTGTGGCGTTATTTGTTCATTGAATGAAGAAATGTTGACGCCATCAAAACAGCGTTAAAGTGGATTGTGTGGCTTCATCGACGGTGGAACAGCGGTGTAAATTACTCAAGAGCGCCATCGCGAGGATTGTTGTGAATCATAAAAGTAAAAACATAAAATAAAAATGAGTGTGAATGAGTGAGTTAAAAACAAATTGTAATAATAATAATAATGATAATAATAATAATCAAAACAACAGTCTATTTTGGGGGCAGTTACTGAAATTTGGTGTCGAACTACTGACCTCTTGCGGTCATTGTATATTACCACAATAACAGATCAATGAACGATCTATAGTCCTTTGTTGATCTGCACATACATTACAAAACGTTGACACTTGTTTGATACAATAATCCCCATTTACCCAACTGTTTTTTTTAAGTAAAGAGTTTTCCAAAGATGAAGGAAATACACAGAAAAAAAGAAATAATGTGAACCGGAAGTGATATTCAGCAGCACGGAAGGTCGAGCAGATGGGTGTGTTATGGTTGTGTCCATATGACTTTTTTGGTTGTGGCATTTTTTATCTCTGACTGAGAAGGACATTAGTTTCAAGGCAAGTGCAGATTTTGATTGTTATAACGTAGATAAAACATAACTACGTAATAGCTCGGCAAGCACAAGTGAAAAAATATAGGCTACCCTACTAGCTAAAGTTCTAGCTGATTGTATTTTACGTACTACCATTTTAAACGTCTTTAACAGAATCTTAACAGAATCGCTATTAAACACGTGCACACACCACATATCCTAACAATATATGATCTAAACAGCTGATTTTGGGCCAGTACTACTCCCACTGAGGGGGTGAGGGGTCATGGTGGGTTATGATCCCCGTGCAAAGGGTGCAGCTTTGTCCTCAGAAGAGGCTGCCTTGGCTGGATCAGCTGCAGGGATGGTCACACGAGCCATCATCAGTCCATTTGATGTCATTAAAATAAGGTTTCAGGTATTGTACAATAGCACAGGTTTTGTTGAATGCACCTTCTTAATTCATTTAGCCCTTACCTTTGACTTATTTCTGGTTTACAGCTCCAGATTGAACGTCTGTCATCACAGAAACCAGAGGGCAAGTATACTGGACTATTTCAGGCATGTCGCTGCATTTACACAGAAGAAGGTCTGCCAGCGTTTTGGAAAGGTCACGTCCCAGCACAACTTCTGTCCATTTTGTTTGGGGCTGTGCAGGTACAGTTATGTTACACTAGTTTAATACACAGCCACAGCACCTTTAACTTACATACTGTGTACTGCATAGTTTGCAAGCTTTGAGGTTTTGACTGAGGTGATCCACAAGACAACATCATATGATAGTCAAACAGCAGGAGTGCACTTTGTGTCTGGAGGCCTGGCTGCCTGCTCCGCTACAGTCGTCTGTCAACCTCTTGACACTTTAAGGACTCGATTTGCAGCACAAGGAGAACCCAAAGTAAGTTATATCAATTTAGAGCAGCTTTCGAGCAGTCACTGTATATTGACAAATAAAATGATGTACCTCAGATTTACAGGAATCTCCGTCATGCTGTTTTCACAATGTGTCGTTCTGAAGGGATGCTAACATTTTATCGGGGCCTGTCTCCAACACTCGTGGCTGTGTTTCCATATGCTGGTCTACAATTCTTTTTCTACAATGTGTTTAAAAATATGTTAAGTCCTACCCCCAAAGCTGGGCACTCTGGAGGTCAGTGGAGGTTTTTTTCAAGTGTATACAGCAGCCATGGTATATATCACACCGCCACACTGTTGTTGCATTTGTTTTCAGGAAACCTGCAAAGTCTCTTGTGTGGGAGTGGAGCAGGGATGATCAGTAAAACTATCACTTACCCCTTTGATCTTTTCAAGAAGAGACTCCAGGTTGGGGGCTTTGAGGTGGCCCGCCTTCACTTTGGAAAGGTAACTTATTCTCAGTCGGCCAACTTTTTAATCTTCTGAAGTCATGTAGTTAACCGTTTCCATTTCTTCTGAGCAGGTGCGTTCTTATAAAGGCCTTCTGGACTGCGCAGTTCAAATTGCCAAAGAGGAAGGTCTCCATGGGTTTTATAAAGGACTCTCACCAAGCCTTTTGAAGGCTGCACTGTCAACTGGCTTTACTTTTTTTGGGTATGAATTTTTCCTTGACCTACTGCGTGATCTGAAAGAAAGACCGAGAAATGGGCTCCTTCAGGACCCAAAACCAAGATAATAATGACCTTGGTAAACATTACAATCATGCACATCCCTGTTTCTTGCACCTGAGACTTTTTATATAAATATTAATGAACACTTAATGTTTACATGTGATGTTGGGAAAAAGCCAAACTTGTATTTATTTATTTCTGACAAAATGATCACGACTGTTACAGGGTTACATATGTATCTTGTTTAAATTTTGATTTTGTTTGGAGTTTTTAAGTGACCACATAACACATCATTGACTCGAGTTTTTTGTTTAACTCTGTCCAGTAATGTTATATTAAGATCATTTTTGTTGAACACAAGTCATATATCAAAGTTCTTTTTTTACTTGCAAAATAAGAGTTTTATGTGTCATTTCTTTTATTACTTGACAAGTTAATCATTTAGGCCATTTCTGATGCCATCATAAATATGTTCTTTTCTGTTTAGTCATTTACCTTTGTTAAGTAGAATATTGAACAACACTTAAACAGAACATTTGAAACTAAACATTTTAAGTACAGTTACAGCTTTTTTATTTTTTTACTTCAGTTTCATTAAATTACATTTTCAAAACTTACAATAGAACAGAAAACATGAAATGTATTTGAGGGAACACAGCAAGATACAACCCATGAAAGCATAGACCAGGGTTGCCAATTGGGCATTTTTTTAAACCATTCCGCGGGTGAAAAAACTGTTCGTGTTTTTTTGCCTTGCTGTTTTCAATGTAAAATTGGCTAGTTCTAATTTTTAATCAAATTCACATTTTCGAATGAGAAAATCTACAATCCAAGGCTCTGTGAGCTGCTTGTTCAATAAGAGGGAGAAAGGGCCGGTTTCTCATCATCATCGCAGGAGCACATGGGCTCTGTTTACTAGTACACAATATTGAAAATTCCAGCCGCGCCGTATGTCCGCGGGTTTTCCAGATATTTTTTGGCGGGTTTGGCTGCCCAGACCTGGCAACCCTGGCATAGACCATGTATTGACCAAACACTATCTATGATGTAGCACTGACATTTATTTCACAGTCATGCAGTTATATACATACGCCATTTATATTGTTTTTGTTTTTTTAAACTGGGGATAGTATTACTGCATAAGACAACATTTCTCATGTATGAATCTAAATGCTGTATTTACAACAAAACACCTCACAACTCACTTCCCAACAACAGTAAATATATAGTTTAAATACGGACCTACCAGTTAAACAGAGTCTAGAGATTAAATAACAAAGCTACTAAAGAAGTGTGATAAATTAAACTGGGTGCAAGTGTACTGATCGTTTAGGATCAACTACTTTTAAGCTTATACAGCGATTCGTCTCTATTTCTGGAAGAAACATGAATTCTCCTCTGCGTGCCGTCTCGTCACCTTTCAGACAGCATAGGAGCAGTATCTGGCATGTATCAGAATCACCGGCATGTCTTCTGGGGCGCGGGGGGACCTAGGATCACCAGGGCAGTGAAAAGTCTTCTTCACTTCAGCTGGCAGAGGGGCGTTTTGGGGATGCACTGTGCAGCCATCCTCCTTGGGACGTTCAGAGATGCAACACTTGCTGCCTCATAGTCTCATTCTGGCTGTGGACTGGAATTCCACGAGAAAAAGCTGGGAAGTTTAAAAATGGAGTCCCGTCGTCCCGGATCAGGCAGGGTCAAAGTCTCTGGGGCGGACTTCTTCCTGGGTCGCTCTTTGGGAACAGTGAGGAAATCTGGAGCTTCAGTGGACAGGGGTGTGGTGGGAGCGCTGCTGGGACCGTTGCGGGTGTTTGTCGGTAATGGGGTCTCAGTGATGGAGATGGCGGGAGGGAATGTGCCAATTTTCTCATTTGTGGCTTCCTGGGTGGCCCGCTCAAACTCTCTGACCTCCTCCATGGTCATATCTGTTGATTAAAATTAAGTTTCAATTTTTACAAGAAATGATTGTTGTAACTGAACTTTGCTGACATGCACTTTATGAGACTCCTAATGAAAGTTACCAAAACATCCTCAACACATAACAAAAAACTAAATGTACTCCGTAGCATTTGTTTCTTCAAATCTTTTTTTCTCAAAGTTGAGCTGTCTGGGGCAAGTCATACGCACGCCAAAGATCAGAGAGAAATGCTTCAAAGAAGAGTGCACCAGTATCTTGTAAATAATACAAATGATTGGGTGGAAACTGATGTGAAATGTAGATGTCCAGTTTTAAGTCCATTGCAGCAGCTATATCAAAGCAAAACAAATTAATGTTTGTTTTTTCGTATACATTCATGGTTCTAGAGTCCTGCGTATCCACGAAAAATGTTCTAAAGCCATCGTCTGTACTGGGTTTTAGCACTGTGAACATTTTTCCCTCTCACCTCAAGAGGCGTCAGCAGCAACTAATGATGCAGGGTATATTTACACCAGTGGCGTGCTGTCAAGGCCTGCAAAGCCTTCTCTGCTGGCCTAAACGGTTTTACAATAACCCCAATGTATTTTATTATAGATCGATTATAAATTTTTTTGCCCAGGGCAGAGAGATTAACTGTTGTAGGCTGTGCTCCATATAAAACAACAGGCTATTACAGCAACCCTTTCAGCCAATCAGCCATATTTTACTTTTTAATTTTAATTTTGTTTTTTTATTTATTAATATTCCTTATGCTAAAGCCTTATAGTTTAAAGTTTTATACCTTAATTTGATCTCAATTCTGTGTTATATGTTTTATGTTGCACGTCCGCATCAAGAAAAATTCCTAGCTCGTGAACCTGTTCTCAAACAAAGGCGAATAAAATCTATTCTGATTCTGATTCTAATATTAATGCTAGACTCATTCTGGCCTGCTGCTAAGAGCTCATTAGTTGCTGTCGAAACCGATTAAGGAGAGAAAACAACCCAGTCCAGATGACTGCTTGAGAAACCTTTTGCTATGTTGGGAAAACTCCTGTACGACTGAGAGCTTACACATCTTACCAATCCATTCGTCAATCCAGGCAAACGCTTGTCTGTGTCCCAACAGCAGAACATCTCGGATCACCTAAGGATATCAAATTTAAAGCAAGTTTAAACAATTAGTAAAAAGCAGAAGGTGGTAGAACGCTACAGATAAGCCTGGCTGAACCCCTCCTATTTTAAGATCTTAAACGCTCCTTCGTTTTCACCTCTAGAGAGATGTGATTTATTTGAGTCGCGCCTAGCGATACTGTGTGAGTAATGGCTTGACGTGTGGGTGAGCTTGAGGCGAGAACAGGGACTTGCTACCCATGGGACAGATGCTGTGAAGGGAGACAGATTTTGGAAATAAGAAGTGTGTATGTATGAAGTAGTTTGAGCAGATGGAGCTGAAAACCTCTGACCTTGTGTACAAACTGCTCCACTCGCGTCTGCAAGCCCCACACTTCAAACTTCACCGTGACCAGTTTGTAGGAACACATGATGGGATCCTGCGTGTCTATCCAGCCCTCTTGTAGCAAACCACGCTCTGTCTTTTTGGATTTAAAGTAACGCAGATCCTATAAGAAGACAGGTTTAAATTAATACAACATTTTATTAATGACATTGAGGGCAATAATCGTGCCACAATTCACTTAAAGGTGCATTATGCAACTTTTTATGCAAATATTTGTTTTATATTTTTATTTATATTAATATTTTTTATTCTGTTTATTTTATTTGACCTTGTAGTGTATGAGTGGTTAGTGTGCCTTTACTTTTGATCACAGTGGTCTCGACAACAATCCTGGAGCGACCTAGAGACCACTGTGATGTAGAGCGCAGGTGCTGATTGTTGTCACGTTTAAGCAGCATCGCTAGACAGAACATCGCTATTCACTCGTTCTCTCAGGACAGCATTGAACTTACACTGGATAAATCAGCAGTTTGGTTCCAAAAGTAGGCTTTTGCAAATGCAGCGCGATGTTTATGCTGCGTGCACGTACCTGTCACACATGGCGCGCTCCTCTCGGTGCTGCTGCTGAATCCACTGGGCAGAGGCTCTGACCGGGCGGGCATTCAATAAATAATTATTTACGTCGGGTTTGTTTTGGGCTCGGGCTGACAATTCAAGTTAATTGCTCGGGCTTGGGTCGGGTCGGGCTGGATTTTTTGGGCCCGATCTTAGCTCTACTGTGATGGGAAGTACAGGCACCATGCTGACCACTCATACGGCCGCTGGGTCACTACAAGGTCGAATAGACACAAATATCAACTTTTTTTTTCCACACAAAAAGTTGCATAATGCACCTTTAATGCATAATGCACCTTTAATGACTTTTAAGGTGTTTTAATCTCCCACAGAAGCTTTATTTAAACAGTACCATGTATTTCTAGTTCATAAAAAAGGGTACATTTAAATTGTTGGAATTCCAATACAATCAATTATATCAATAACTTGACAATGAATGTGGGAGTAGTTTATGAAAAACTTTTGATTTCTTTTTCCACTTTGTGGTCCTCAGTACACCTTCTTCACAACAAGTGCCTTCAATCCATTTTCTTTATTTACAGTAATCACCACACTCCAGAGACTAATTATGTCTTCAGGCTCATTTGTCCCGCTGTCCCATGTCATGTGTAAAAGCGAGATCAGCGCCCGCTGTGAATGCCGTGGCACAAGAGGCCGCTTTGCAGAACCCGTGTTGCTGTCAAAGGACAGGGATCAAACGCCAAAGGCTATTTTCCCATCTTAGCTTTTGTTCTCTGCAAAACAAGTTATATCAATAACTATGTTTGTACATTAATTTAATATTAATTCATGTTGGGGAATTCAAATAATACTTATTTAATCTTAGATGTATTTAATCTAAAATGATTTCCATAATGGAAGTTTTATAATGCTGTGTTCGTTGAGGTATATGGAAATGAGCTGCAAATATTTATATTACCACATTACAATTAATTAATAACTAGCAGTTATTGAGCAGAGTTATGATTAACTAATACTTTATTATACAAGAACTACCACTTTTATTGATATTTGTTACTAGTTATTACCACTGTAATTACTAGGTAATTACCTAGTAGTTACCGGGTTGTCATGTAAAGTGTTACCCAATCAGCTCCCTAGCAATATACAACAAATGTTTGGTAAAAGAGAGGGAAGACACGATCATAATCTGAAAGTACAATGTATTCATTCTACCCTGAAATGTCCGGAGAGGTGTAAATCTGTGGAATAATCTAGAGGAACCCTTAAAAGGTGCTGATAGTCTACAGCAATTCAAAAAACAGTACAAGAGAAGTGTGTTTGAGAAATATGTGACCTTGTTCTTATTATCTACAAGTAATTTTGTATTACTGTGAATCTGTTTAACCACATCATTGCTGATAGAACCAATGTCACCAACCCCTAAGTTTACGTTGTTATGAATTAAAGGAACTTGAGAGAAATGAACAAGCAAAAGATAACAATGCTGTAACAGCCTGTTTCCACTGGTCACTATTAAACAAATAGAACGAAGGCCGGCGCGGGTTTATAAACCTTTCAACAGGTTTATAAATCTAGTCTTTTTAAATGCACCACCCAGTATAGGTCTCAGAACTGTCTCACAACAACAACTAGTTAGGGCAGCGGGGTGAGGGCTTGCTGATGGGGAACTACTGCCAAACTACTGGCCATATTACACCCTGGCTTTTTAAGGCACCTCACTAAACAAGGCAAACAACAAAAACAATAAAACAATCACAACCAATATTTTACGGTGGAAATGGCAATTATAATGGGCCACGTTGATTATGTAATACTTAATAATAACTAAATAAATTATCAATTAATAGAATGGTGACTGGTGTTTATAAGTAATGATATTGATATGGTTATTAAGCGAATGGGAAAGAGGAAAAGAAATTAAACGGTACAAATTGTAAATAAAATTAAAATGTTTATATATATATATATATATATTGGTAAACTGCATACATTTCTATCTTCGTGTTATGTCTTCTTACTTTGAAAGTCTTGTAAACATGTGATTTTCTTCTTGTAAAACATGAATGCTTTTCTTTAGCAATGCTGCTATATGTAAAGTTAATGTGGACAATTGTAATTGTGTAATCCAGGAATTTGTAATGTAAAGTGTTATATTGTATGTAAACACGAGATGTTGTATCACTGTATCCGGAATGTAAATTAATTTTGAATATGGGGGTAGGCACTCATAAGCTTTCTTGCGTCGGCCTACTTCTTTTGAGTTTTTGTTACTGTATTTATTTTCTGCACTGCAACAATATTAATGTAAATAATCACTCAAATAAATCCAATCAATCAATATGTGTCTGGAGTGTTTACACATTGGCTGTTAGTCCCTATTAATGCATATGCACTAGTTTGCGACATGCTGTGTTCACTCTGCCTCTGCCTCAGATTATTTCTGGCTGCACGGATGTTAGTGAACCACGAAGTCTCCCGCTGAGAGTTCAGCATGTGTCAATAAAACCCCACCACTACAGAGCTATCATGACCTTTATGATAATTAATAACCTCTCTTTTTACGACCATCTTGCCGTGAGGGATGATCACACGCTCAAATACAAACGTTCGATCATGCCCGCACCTCTTGCAGTTTATAAACAGGCATCTCAGTCACTCTCATAGCTCAGAGGGGACATGTGGCTGCTGGTGGTTCAAATGAGCTGGTGCCGCAGAAGCAAGCCAACACCCCTTTGTCTTATATGTGCTAATTTGTGCAGCGCAACTCTGTTCTTCTCTCCTTTGCAGCAAAACGGTGGGTTTAGAAAGTAGTCAGACCCTGTGTAATGGTCACTACTTTAAAGTTGAAATATTTCTTTTATTGATAAAAAAAAATCTTCACTAATGAGTCCTACAAATAAATGGAAATAAAATATAGAAGTATCAATACCCTCCACTAACAGGGTATGAATACTACTCATGTTCTCATCTAAAAAATCCACTGACACCGTGCTATGTAGTAAAAAAAGTGAAATGAAAGGGTTTATACCTGTTATTTTTGTGTTTATAAACAATAAAACATTATATGTTATATGTGGTCCAAACTAATTCTTAACATGCCTATATTTATAACATCCAAATCCTTCAGAGGGATGAACTTTTAAGCTCGTTTCACGAATTTCAGGGACCAACAGTAATGCTCAGAAGAACTCATCTGGTAGTTCTCGATAAAGTACATCAAATGTTATATAATTATACAGCATCAATAAAATGCTTTATTACATGCAGTCGTTTTTTCATCAACGTTTACACAGTGAAGGACAAAACAGATTTAATTTGACGACTAGTGCTAAAAAAAACAATCAGGTACAAGGCCTTAAATAAGTGGCTATTACCATTTATGAAGCAACCATCTTCCGGACTCCTCACCTCTGAGTCTTTGTAGTGGCGCTCTGGGACCTCGTCGTAAGCGATATCCACGATGCACACCTCAGTTTCCTCATCTCTGGGCTCACCGCCAAATATCTGTCCAGGGGGTGATATATGAAGATGGTTTTATCAATAATGCAGCGGACGGACAGGTTGACAAATAGGGCAGGATACGCTGGTGCAGCCCTTGTCGCTCAGTGAGAGTAGAGATCGTTTACCTTACTGCTGCGGTAGATAAAGAGTGATGGGTATGGTACTACGGGCCAGAAAGTGCAGATTTCAAAGGAGTATCAATAGAATAACTTGCATTTGATACTCGAGGAGCCTACTCCATAGAAAAGGACTTATTCTATATTTGAATATGGTGCAAAGGTAAAAGATCACATTTTAATGTCTAAAAATGCTTTACAAAAAAAAATGCAGTTGATCCAAGTGCTGAACATTAATAATAATACAAATAAAAATACAATACAAGCATAAAAAGAGTATAAGTCTCATTTAACAAAGGGCCATTCTGAATGAATAAGTGTTTAGCGCGGCCTTAAACAAGGGCAGGACCATGAATAAGCTAACTCTTGGGTACGATACATATGGGTACGATACATAATTAGAATAAGATAAGATAGCTCTTTTTAAATTAATCACAACAAAATTACTAAGCCTATTTATAAACAGATGAATAATGTTCAATGAGCAATATTTTAAGAATGATGAAATACATGGAATAGGCAACTTTGGAGTAAAAGAATCACTAGATTCACAGCTCAACTCCTCACTCTCTTTAACACAACACTTGTTACTGACTAGAACAATTGTGGCCATCTGTGATAAAGCTACAATGTGACTTTCATCAACGGCCACTGGGGGGTGCTATGGTCATTTTAACAGAAGCCCAGACTCAAAAAGCAATTGCATAACCTTAAAACTGGCAGCCTGAGCATAATGCTCTTAGCTTTTGGTTTGTTTGAGCAGTAATGATTTTGTCACGATTGTGAGGAAAAAATAAGTTTTGGTGATTATGCAACCTGAGCATTTCTTCTGTAGTTTTCCAGTTACAATGTTAGAGGTCAAAACACATGGCCTTTCATGCTGGTCAAAAATCACAGTGCTTGGAAAGCAGGTTAACGTTCCTGCACTGTCTGAAGCACTGTTTACACAAGTTAAACAAGAGTCGAGGCATTCCTTTTATACAATTTGACACCGTAAAGCACCCAGTGTGAGCTGATGTACTCATTTTAATTTTGAAAGTTAGTGTTTGATATTTATGGAAGTTGTGTGGCTATTATGTTTACAGTATTGCCATGGTTAAAGTAGGTCTATCACAATACTTACTATTGATTTATTGTTCAATAAATGACAAAACAATCTATTTTGTGCTTCATATTTAGCAAAAGTGCATTGAGTTGCAATTTTCCCTTTTTTTTTTTACTCTATTTGTGTAATACTTGAACAATTTTACCAAAGTAAAATGTATTTCTTGTTAATAACAACTCATAAGATATTGAATAACTGTGATTTCCTTTATTCTAGTTAGTGTCAGTGGCATAAAACAGTGGTTCCCAGGGGGGCGGGCCTGGGATTGCAGGAGGGGCCCAGAGCTTCGGCTGGTCAGAGGGTCAGGTCATAAATAAGATTATTTGAGCAAAATAAATGGTCTAAATCATCAAATATGACTGAGTAAGGACTACAGGTATATTAAACACTCCAATAATTCAGTTTATTTGTTTGAAATAAACACTTATTAGCAATTATTTTCATGTTTTGATATATTTGTGGGGACCACAGTTTTGGGCAGGGCCCATCTACCGCATACGCCACTGGCATAAAATATATTCATGCCTCAATATCGAGCTAAAACTAGCCCTCCAGGTGTTAAAAACTATCTATGTCCTGTGTAGAATTTAGACATGGTTCTTTACTAGGCAAACTCTACAAATGAGTATTCATGTGTAGCAGGCAATAAAAATGCTAATGTTAAGTATAAATGGCACCCTTTTATGATCCTCTGTATGGTGTGACAAGACTCCTCCTATAGAAGCTATAAGGCAGCGCGATCGACCGTGGGAAGAACTGACACATCAAAGACAGGCAGGTGTGCAAAGACACTGTCAGCTGCAAAAGAAGACTACAACACCAGCAGCGAGACGTGCAGAAATCTCATGCTCCTTTGACAGCCCAGCCCGACTGTGCCATACTCACATGGTCGTTGGTTCCTTTGTTGTCTTCATACTTGGTCTCGATGTGGATGGAAAACTTGGGCAGGAAAGAGCACTGTGTTGGAGAAACAGACTGCATTAACATCCATATGGTAGCAATGTACAACATCACATTATGGCCCTATTACAAAGGGAATAACAAGGATCAATATAATCTTTGTCGAGATGCAGTAGATAAAAGGTCACAGTAAAACTGAGGTGTTGCATAACAATTCGCATGTGACAGGAGCTACAGCTGATTAATTGCAACAAATAAAACATGTCCAGTTGCCATGACGTCTTGCTGTCAAATGTTAGTAATCTGGCAGGGTCAGCTCTAGCCAATGCCACTCTGTTGTATGAAAGATTAAAAGTCTTTTAAAGGAAAGATTGGACAGCCTACGCGTTTCGACACAACGGCTGTTTCCCAAAGCCTCGGTGCCTTTCCTTGGTGTCGAAGGCAGTGCCTTCAAATTCACTTCCTTCCAGTCCAAGGCAAGTGTCCTGCCTTAAACCAGAAAGAGCTGCTAATGGAGCAGCACTTCAGGAGTAAAGGAATTGACATCACAAACTAAAAAAGGAAGATATGTTTCATCCAGAGGAAAGGGGAGGGTCTGCTGAGGAGGGAGGATTCTGAAGCGCTGGGGGGTGAAAGTAATTATATTTTTACCAACTAATCCAAACTAAACCAAATAATTAAAAAGCAGTCAGATGATAAAACCTATCGGAAAATACAACAACAACAAAAACTCGAAAGGGAGACTAAAAATTTGGCGCCACCTCCAGCAGATGGCTCCCTAGGAGGCCGCCTGGGTCACCTATGCCCAGGGCTGGCCCTATAATCTGGACATTTTGAAGTGGGGACTAATCCATGATTTTAAAGCATTAATCACAAATCTAATACCTGTTGCAAATGTTGTCCACCAAATTGATGTGAGATAATTAGACATGAAATCTCAGACATCCAGGATGATAAAAAAACAACAAATCAAATCCATTTCATTAATACAGCAAGAGATTCTTGGTTTTCTGGATACTGAGATTCCATGTTTAATTGAAGTAGAGTTCTGTGTGTGGCTGTGCACTGATGCAGTATGTGAACAATGAGATCTTGTGGACTGCTGTTGATAACCTTGGCCCATAACGAAGAAATGTCCTGCTGTATCGATTCAATTAACTTTGTTACGTGAGCTATTTTCATCAAACATTTTTTACTGACACTTACCAAACAATATGGGCTGGTTAACTCTAAAACTAGTAAACTACAACTGAAACATATTATCTTTATTTCCAGAGGAACTGTGTGCAGCAAACTCTTTTTTAAATCCAGTCAATGATTCAATGAAACGGTCTTTATCGTTAGAAACATGTTGTAATACAGAGTGTATCTTCATTACACGGCACAAGTAATGCTTTACCTCATGCTTACTCTGGAGCGCTTTCTTTTTACAGCTTAAACGACGAGCAGTGAATTGCATCGACACATCATTTTCGTTTGTCAGCCATATAATTGGATTAAAATTTGTGCAATTATTAATCAACCTACAAAGGACAGGGGATTACATAAGATGTTGGGACTGTGTGTGCGTTAGTGTGTTAGTAGCAGCAGGAGAAAAACAGAAGGGATCAATCTTAGCCTGTGGCCCAGAGCGACTGAGCTACCGGGCTAATACGGCGGGCTCACTGGGGCTCTGCATGAGAGAAAAAACATCTTGCTCAGTGAAAAAGTTGTCTGCAGTGGATTTGCTGAAAAAAGATCACAGGATAACGCAAAGCTTGATAGCCAGACTGTCAGGGTTTCTCAGCATACTTGACTAAAAAAGAAAATGAGCCTGAAGGTGTTTGAACATAGAATACGTCAGAATTAATTGCCAGCAAATTGGTTCTTTATGCAGTAAACTTGCTCTTGCAGAATACAAATATGCTTGAAATCTAGTCTTTGAAAATAAAGTTTAAAAATAACTTACACAGCAGAATATTGCATTGTGTTCAAACTTGCAGGTCTGAACTCTTACAGGTGCATTTAGGGACATCAGCGTCTTTACAAAGGTCATTTGAAAATTGAAATATTTTGGTTAATCATTGAATTGACATTTTACCTTGTGATGATTGCTCTTTTATTTTCGTCAGTGTCAGTCGATTCTTAATTGGTTCTATCGACATATGGGTGTTCTTTCAGGCTAATTAGATTGATATACAAATGTCAGGTCAATCCTGATATTAGGCCATACCGCCTTTACTTTGCCCAACCCCGTCAGATCTTGGAAGCTAAGCAGGAAAGGCCCTAGTCGGTACTTGGATGGGAGACCGTTTGGGAAGACCAGGAAGCCTGGGGTGAATGTAGTGAGTGAGTGAATGGTTGGTGGTGGTCAGAGGGGCCAATGGCACAGACTGGTTGCCTCACTTCCGTCAGTCTACAGGGCAGCTGTGGCTACAACAGTAGCTTACCATCACCGAGTGTGTTGTGAATGAATAATGACGACAGTGTAGCGCTTTGAGAAACTTGGTAATACAGGCTTGTAAAGCGCAATACAAGTGTAAGGCATTATTATTATTATTATTAATCCAGACCAATGCCATCCACTCGCCTCCTTCTTTGACAATAATGTTTGGATGTGTGTATATATAGCCACATATATTTGGATGTTTTGTTTAGAACAGTACTGCTCCTGTTTGACAGTGCAGTCCACCTTATGCGAGAAGTAAAATGTATATGATTTCTCAATAACTATGTTCTATAGTATATAGTAAAACTTTAGAATAGTGTTTTCAGTATCTTTATGACATCGCCACTGAAAGGGCAGAAGAGTGTAGTAATGCGGTAATAAGGAACAAAAAATACAAGAACAATTTAAACTTTAAACTTTTGGTTTGTTGCATTTTTAATGCAAATTATTTTTATTTTTATTAGCTATTACCGGCAGACTCAGAGGGGAGATAAAAAGTGAGCGAACATAACAGATACAGGAACTAAGCATTTGAAGCTTGGAAAGACAGCTGCAGAAATTTAAATATTATTTAGACGTTTCTGAATGAAACACAACAGATCTTCATGTATGTTTTTGGTGAAGGAGAAACCAACATAATAGAAAGCCCAATAGATTTTGCACCTAACCTAAAGCACGGCTTTGTAAATTGAGTAGGAGCGTCGATGCTCACTGAATAGCTTTGATGCTAGTTTGCAAAATACACTTGGCCCCAGGGGACTGAGCAGCTCGGCTAATGATTAAACTGCATTGATGTTTCCTTACCTATACCACGTGTGGGTTAAAAACGTCCTGAATGTCCTGCAGCGAGTCATTTGTGCTTGTTCTCACCAATACTCAATTAGCCAGTTTTAGACACAAGCTCTGACGGGGATTGTGTCCATCATTGAACATGATATGACATGTTCAAAGATGGTGATTGACCTGAGAATAACTGCACTGAGGCATCACAGTCAGAGTCAAGATAGCACAAGGCTTACTTTGCTTCCCACATTAGTGTGAAAACATGAGAGGATCAATAGATGAGGGATTCTCTGACGCTAGTTATTCAAATCTAGGGAAGCCACAAATGTTTAATAACACACAACAAATTATTGTCAGGTGTTACAATAACAGGTTAACTGCATTCAGTGCAGCTGAAGTTGCAGTGCCTTGTCAACAGACTTGTGAGAGTCTGAACTGTGCAAATTACAAGATTGTCCATACTGTCTCTATATGTTATTGCCAATTTATACAGCACAAAAAAAAAGAAGCACTGTGTGATTACTCGTGACCAAGAGCAGGTACTTTTTCATTAGAAACGTGATTGTCTCTTGAGTTAAAATAAAAAAACAAAGACAACGAAAATGAATGAATCAAGAATCATCACTAACAACACGTTTTAGCCAATATGGCGTCCAACAGGGTGCAGTCACCTATGGTTTTAACTCACCAATACTTGCCCTATATTGCATACGGTCACTTTTTAAATCATGTACAAAAAAAGAGTATACTGCTACTACTGTTACTTGAAGTAGATTACTAATAAAGCTTAAGTGTAAAGTCAACCTAGACCTACAGTATCTACAGCGTCACCAGTCAACATCCATTTAATGCCTCATCTTCAGCCATACCTCTTCCTCAGCCTATTATCGCCCCAGATCCTACATCCTCCAACCCATCACCAGCTGGGTGCCAAATAAGATACACGTGCAATAAAGCTTTCTAGGTTCAACTACAATCCGTCAATATACTTTTACAAAGTTTACGTTAATTCCAGCTTTTCTTTTTAGCCTTTTGTAAGCATGCATCAAACAAGTGTACATTTTATTCACTCCTATTATATATAGTTACAAGAAAGCATTACTTAAGAGCACGCAAACGCCAAATGTGAAAATCAGCAACTTAGCGTGTTTGTGTGGGTGCATTAGGACTACTCACTGTGTACTCTGAGTACATTGACAGCAGATGTCATTAGTGTAATGGCCAATGCAGCACACAGATGAAATTGACATGCCATGGACCAGGATCGCAGACATGAAAGAAAAAAAGAGATACAAAATAATTAGTATGGAATCAAAGTGGAGGAGATTGCACTTAAAACCATGGCTGGGGTATTGATTTTAGTAGCATGACTAGCATCATCTGAAAGCACCACAAGCATAAAAGGCTGCACTTAGCTCCACATTTGCTTTTATGTTAAAAGCACTGAAGACATGTTTCCTGCATTTAGAAAATAGAAAAGAGGAAAGAGAAGACGCAAAGTTCAGCATATTCCTCAAAGGTGTGACGTCATTAGTATAGAGTTAGCAACACTACTTCAAGATCAAATAGCACATTTCTTACTTTACTAACAAGAGTGTTTCCTTGTCTGTAGAGAGTGCTAGAATTAAACATGATATAACAAGCTGTATAAAAACACATTCAAGTCTAAAAGACTTGAATGTGTTAGTCTTGTTAGACTGTGTTAGTGTACCGCTAAAATGGTACTTCACTGACTCCACCAGTGAAGGGACAATCTTTAGACCTTCACAAATAATAATGACGTTTGGGTTTAGCAGCGTCTTATGTCAATCTTTGGTCAAAATGATACAGTTAAAGATACAAGCATGACATTTAATTACAGATATACTCTGAATGCTACTTTAAGAAACATAATGCTCGCCACTTAAAATTCGAATGGAAATGCCAGTTTACAAGCCAATTTCCCCCATACTACAATTTACCACAATTTATGACCACTTTTTAAGCTATATTTTTGTTCACTGAACAGCTGAAGCAGTTTTGGCTCCTTTTTAATCATTAATCCACAACTACAGTGTCTGGCCTCATCAAGATGTGAAGCATCATTTTATAGAGGAGTCCTGACCTTGCTGAAGCTGCTGAACATGCAGTGATTATCCAATGATACCTGTTACCTAATTGCTTCATTTTGGCTTCATTTGACCCTGTGTGACCTCTCCTCCCTGCAGACCTCTGCCTGTCCAGCAGCCAACGCTTGCTGATAACTGAAAATAATGCCGCCATAATAATGCATAATCCTGCATAATCCTGTATCCTTTTGCCCGCTCAGTGACCCAAAATCTCTGCCAGTAGTAGGTGAACAGAAAGTCATCCACTGTACAATGCTATCTACCTGTAACGGTGTAGGGGTAATAATTCCAAGCCTTTTCCGTGACATAGAAAATCCTAGGAACGACAGCTCTCGCCCAACTTGGCAACTTGCTGAAAGACAAAAAAGAGAACACTTGGATTATTACATAAAATGTTAAAGGTTTTACGCCATATGTCGCTGAACGGCCGACAAGTATCCAGCACAGCTTCACAAAAGCCTTCCAGAGCTGTGGAGATGACCCCTCGGGCAGCAGATTTCACGATTACACACCTCGCTAGCCGCAGTCCATGGTACAGCGTCGAGAAAGGACATTCGGGACAAAAAGATTTTAAACAACCACGTCTAAAGGCACCTCATTGGACACCACAATGAAAATAACTGGTAGTCACAAGGTTGAAATCCTGGTCAAATGAAACATAATTCTGACAAAATGGACAGTGCACAATGGAGGCCTTGATTAGAAATAGCTGCTATTGTAGTCAGAAGCACAAAAGATGTGATTAGAAATGTGTCAGATCATTTGTAATCTAAATGGCCGGGGAGTTGCTGTCTGTAGCTTTCTGTATGCGGGACCGCTGCCCGCACAGGAGCAGACATCCACATATTACAACATGCAAACAGATGGCGTGTAACAGACACTCACAGCTTAAAGTCAAAGTCTGGCAATTAACCTCGATTTTCACTGCCCACGAGGGCCACTGCATCAGCGTCCAACTTTCCAATAGAACTGGGCTTGTATCGCTTTGCAGTCCCCAGAGGCATCTTAGTACGACAAACCACTCTGCACTTTTTGTTATACATAATCATATCATGTGACAATTAATTTAATACAAGGAATCATAAGAGAATACTTAATTAGCTCTAACTGAACCAGAGTCCTTACTGACCCATGCAGTTGTGTTTGTTATTCAGATACTGCTGTTTTAGCGGTTTTCGCCTGTACACCGAGAACTTCTTTAACCTCTTAGCCCCTGCCTTAACCGAGTGCATTTTCTCCAGTCCGGCTTTACCCAAACCTAAAAGCTTCTCGACTGGCGCTTACAACCTATAGGCCAGTGTGACGCCTCATTTAAAAGCTAAGACCTACAGAACTGACCTAAACTGATCTTTTCCCTCGTGTTGTTGCCCTGCTGTTGTCACTTTTTACAAGTTCCTTTTCATCTCATTTTTTGTGTGTGAACTTTTCTGACTTTCTGTTTCTCTTTTTTCCCCTTTTTTTTTTATTTATTTTTGCTCTTTTGTCACTTTTTTGTGGCTTATTTTTTGGGTCACCTTATGACGCTTTGTTCTCGTGTTTATCGCTATTTTGGCACTGTTTTCAAGAAGCTTTCAGATTTGGGTAAAGCCAAACTGGAGAAAATGTGCTCGGTTCAGGTGTAAGGTGTTGGGCTAAGCGGTTAGAAAGAACCAATACATTTCCATTGCATTATCTTGTTGCGCTGAATTTGCAAGAGATTGCAACAAGAATGATATGAAATGTGTATTCTTATCTAATTCAACAATCTAATAAGCCAGAATGAGTTTGCTGATTCAATCTGCATCGTTTTGTGCAGACAGTGAGTGAGAGCGATACAGCCTGAACTAATTTACTAATAGCAGTGGGACGCTCGTATATCAGGCCAGCTTTATGACAGCAGTTAATTCAATTGTCATGGTCCGCTGAAAATACAATACTCATTTTATCAAGTTCAAAATCGGACAACAGTGAGAATGACTGTTTCTAAGCACATTAACAGAAACTTCCACATATCATGATGTCTGTTTAACAAACACAGCTTAAACACCTATTATAGATTCACTGTTGCCTGTTCTAGTTATGGTTTCATATTTATTAACTCTGACTACAGACAGAAAATTGAACTTGGTCTGGTAGATTTGTGTTTTTCGTTGTGTTGTAATGAGTGTTGCGGTATCGAGCACAAGACACACGAAGGTTGCAATTGTGAAAAGCTCACTTGTTCAGGTAGATTCTTTTCTCTGTGAACTGGCCTTGCCCGTGCTCCGGATCGTCATAGGGCTCGTTCTGGACCACCTCGACGCCCTCCCCTCGCTCGCTCTGCTCATGGCTGTGTTTGCTGATCATATACAGCTGTCCGATCCGGTACTGAAACGCAGACAGGACACAACCGCACAAAATGAGTTTGATTGTATTATTTGAGACAATCGAAAAGAGGCAGAGGCAGGTCACAGTGACATGATTACAATGACATTAGAGAGACTTCCCCATGGCTGTGGCTTAAATCAAGTCCTTGTCAACAAAGCTGGTCTCTCAAAATGTAGAGGGAGTTGTAGGTAGGGCAGATTACGGGGCATTTTTTCCCCCAGTTAAAGCCATAGAAATAGAGCTTGGGAAATGTCACCGTTACCATGGAGATCCGCCATCTTTGCAGCGTTAGCATACATTTTCCATAGACTGACATAAAAAACACTAAAACCACTATAAAAAAAAGTGGAGAAAAAAGCCGTGGTACAACTCTGCTGAGTCACTTACTGGTAAATACATCTAACTCACTGAATTGTTTTAATGTGGACAATAACTCCAGTATTATACCTTTTAAAATCTCCATTAGTTTATTATTGCTGCTAATCTCATGATGCGTAGCGGTATGACATCACATTCCTGAACTCTATAAAATTGAACGTATGCGGACCAGTTAGCAAGCTGACTATATAGTCCAGGAAAGTTTTCAGAGTCTGTTCAATATTTGCCAAATTCATTAGGTCACTGCCTGTAGGCCAGTGCAACGCCTCATTTGAAAGCTAAGACCAACAAAACACATCTAAATGGATCTTTCTCCTAGGGTTTCCTCACATTTTTGTCACATTTTCTTCACTTTTTGTCACTCCCTTGTTGCGTTGTTCTCACTTTTCTGTTGCTCTTTTGTGGCTTTTTTGTCACATTTTCATCACTTTTTTGGTCACGTTTCTGTCGCACTTTTGTTGCGTTTTCGTCACACATTTTTGTCACTTTTTAATTGCTTTTTTTTGCTACTTTTCTGTCACTCTTTTGTTGCTTGTTTTCATCCTCGTTTTCGTCTCATTTTTGTTGCTAATGACACTTTTTTCAAGAAGCTTTTAGATTTGGGTAAAGCCAAGCTGGAGAAAATGTGGTCGGTTCAGGTGGGGGTTAAGAGGTTAATCCTGACCTATCTATGGGTTTCGGTTAAGATCTGGATGTGGACGTCAGTTATACTATGTGAGGAACAGCCCCACTGTTTGAGCCTGGAAGGGCCGCTGTTCACCCAAACATGTTGGACACATAGAGCAATGGACCATGGTTGGCGTAATTTGCTTTCAGCAACTGCTGCTGCTGCTGCTGCAAAAAAAACATGTATGCAATTTGATATAATATGACCACATATACTGGTATATATTATTGTGGTTATTGTGTGTCACAGACTTTATGACATCCCTAAATTGCACAGCCACACAGACTGGCCACATAGCTGAAAAAGCGTGTACGTAAATCCCCGCACACAGATAACGTATTCTGACTAACTTCACATTTAGTTTGGAACGATATGCACGTTGTAAAAATAAACATGAAGGGAAAATACTAGGATTAGCGTTTTCACTGTGGGGGAATTAAAAGCTGTCTGCAGCATAGTGACAGACCTCGCGTCAGCCCACAACACAAACAGGAATAGCACCAGCCAGTTTAGTGACCCCATGTCATGGCCTCTTGTGACATATCAATCAACACCCCATGGTGCTTTGCCTCAGTGTGGCCTGACCCACTTGGCCTGACCGCGCTGTTGCATTTGGGGTGGCTCGGAAACACTGTCACATGGCAACTATTTCAGATGCATTCGGGAAAAGGCGGAGTGAGAGCACAGAGGTTTCCGTGAGTCTTTAGGCCTATTTCCGTGCCCCTGAAACCGATATGCTGCTGTGGATGACTTATGCCGCTGTGCTGGTATGCTTAAGGGTCAGACTGGAGCGCAACATTTACACAGACATATCCAGGGACAGCTGCCAGGCCAGTGGAAAAATGTATCCCACCATGGAGAACGGGAATATGTGCAGCTATATTCTATGTATCATATAACCTATTGAAGAAAGAGAGGAGAGCAAGACAGCTTTATTTTTGTTTTATAGTGGACAGCGGTTGAGTCAGTAGGTTTTGTTGTTGACAGAGTGGAGGCAGTTGAGTAATTGTTTTACTGGAGGCATAAATTCAGAAGACTTTCTGTTTGCTGTAAACCTGCCAAAATCTACAGATATCCTATTGGGTTATACTTTATAATAAGGTACATTAATTCATGCATGAATTCATCATAATTCATGACTTCATGAATTAATTAATTATGAATTAACGTGAGGTCATGATGCTTCATTATAAAATACGCAATAAATTCATTAATGATAATGATTAATTCATCATAATCACGATTAATTCTTTGTTGTCATGACTTCATTATGAATGTGCCCCTTAAAATGAAGCATTGCAGATTTGATAACTTAATTGATACAGAACCTGTTTTAGGAGAGCAATTACACACAGAAAAGAGCTTACATCAATATTCAACACTTGAAATAATTACTCCTTTAGGGACACATCGACAGTGTGCACATGTGGGAGCCTTGATTAGAACCCCCAACCTATTTGCTAGTATGTTTATACAAGTTATCAAAGCTTCAACGCTTCAGTTTAAGGGGCACATTCATAATGAAGTCATGATGAACTAATCATAAGATAAATTTTAGTTTATATAAAGTTTGGTCTCTGCCACTGTTTGTTTCTTCCGCACAAGAATTCATCATGATCATGATAAATTACCTGTTATCACTGATGAGTTCATTGCCTGAATTAACGCTGTTAATTAACAATGTTAATTCATGAGTATTTCATCATGAAGCTCACATGAACACATAATGAATTAATTCATGAAGTCATGATCAAGTGACATAAGCCCTATTGATATCAATTGATGTTGGATTAAAACAAGAATCACTGCTATTGATCATTGACTGATGCCCTCCTTTTACCGAGATGTGTTCATTAATATATCTGGCTTTTTGGAAACATGAATGGAATTACAACCGTTTCAAATTACCATTACGAATATGAGTTTTCCTTTTTGATAAACATCCGTTTTTCCTGGCATTGTCTGGTTATGCACTTGAATTGACCGCCTCATCTCCACACGACCTTGTGGATAATGCATGACACCATATTTGCATATTTCCAGCTTTGCACAGTATTTCTCAAGAGCTGATCAACAAAAATCGGTTTGCATTGTTGTCTTTGCAAACCTCACTGCAATGAACGTGACAAGATAAGTGGCTCTTTGTGCGAGTATGGAGAACTCATGAATAATTATTTTGATCTTTCTTCCTTTATGCAAATGTACAGCTACAGCATGTCTAGTGGCAGTCGTGTTACATTAAGTACCTTGCATTTATTAAGCTTGAGTATTATGAAAAACGCTAAATCCAACGACAAGGCGTGTGAATGTAACAGAACAGCAGGGAGTGAGGAGCTGAGGAGAGTGCTGCAGCCAAGAAACAGAGTGTTGCTTCTTCTTGTGACTGTAGATCCTGCCAGGACCCCCCCCCCCCCACACATAGAACACGATGGTTGATAATGTTGAGAACTAACTTGACTAACCAGCCTAACAGCATGAGAGTGCCAAGCCAAAAAAGAAAGTTGTCACCTGGCAAAACGACACTGAACAATAAAAATGGAACGAAAGCATATGAAACAACAAAAAGAGATTTGACACACAACTCCACTTGAAAGAACAAAGTGTGTTACATAAAGTGTGCATTCAGACCTATTATTAACGCAACACATGGTCGCCACTAAAGATGTCACTAAACCAAACATTAGGGAATAACACAATCACTCACACCACTGAATTGGTAACATTTGTTTGCAATTACTTTTATTGGTTTATATAATACTTGAACAAACATATAAAAACATTTATTAGGAGGAAAGCAGAACAAACTGTGGAAGACAACAGTGCATCGTACAATGTCAATGACAAGTGACTCACTATAGGGACAAAACCATTACAATTCACCCTTTTAATATCTACTGTGTGTGTAATGAATGTTCTAAATGCCTGAGTTGTAATTCTCCATTTAAAGTTCTGGTTTGAATGGTAATTACTATCAGTTTAACAAACAGTTGTCCTAGATTTTATTGTAATTTGAATATACTGTAACTTTTAGTCCGAACTTGCTTCAGCTTCCTGCACAACTTCAACTGGAACCATTTGACATCCTGCAGGGAAAGATGAAACACAAATCATAAATGTTCATTAATCTTGTAACACTATGAAGGCATTAGAACTAGTTTACCTTGCCCTATTGTGCAAAGTGAAGCTGCATGTTTCTTGTGTTTGACACATCCTATAGCCAACATAGTAAGACCAACAACCAGAAAAAGAGTCCCAAGGACAATTTTGACTCTTTCTGACCAAGGGAGGGAGTGAGGAGGGTCTGGAGTAGATCAAAAGAACAACTGATTTGCAGTAAATGAAATCTATAAGTAACAATTCATACAAGAAGTGTGACCTACCCCAGGCCTGCACCAGTGGCTCTGACAGCGACACATGCTCCACCATGCAGGAGATTTCTTCTCCGGGCTTTGGGCTGTACTCCAGATATGAATGAATCTGGTAGTACAAGTCTCCATCAGACAACTCCTCAGTGGAGCTTACACCTGAGGTCACCTCCTGTCCATTTTGTAACCATGTCAACTCAATGTCTTGTGGATAAAAGTTATAAGCACTACATAAGAGTAACGCAGGATGTGTTCCACTGGGTTGCTTCACTGAAGTCAGTTTGAGACTTGGGGCAGCCAAAAGGCTTGCTGAAAAAACATTTATGTCTCAGTGCAGGTCATGTGAACAGAATTATATGGTACATGATCATTCACATCAGATGACTTACTTAAGTCTTTAAGGACCGGAATGGTCTCTGAACACAACATGAACTGTTCAACTTTTCTTAGTTCAGCATCCCCAGGATCAATGTTATATAAATGTGCCAAATGAACTCCATACGGTGTGAACCCCATCCAGTTGCCTCTTGTGCTGTTGTACTCCATAAATAATGTTTTGTTGTATGTATATCGTATTTCATACTCAAAAAGTGCTTTTTCAATACTTTGGTAAGTACAACAGCCAGACATCTGTCCAAATGCAGAGGCTAAAGAAACTGAAAAACATAACACAATTAAACAACTTGATCATTATCCTTTTTTTATTCATGCTAACTATTGCAGTACTCACCAAGAGGAATGAAAGATCCCAGCGTAAATAGGAACAAATGAACAGTAGGTCCAAAGAGTGTCATATCCATGGTTATACACTGCAGTTGCAGAGAAGGAAATAAACCTTGTCTCAATGAATGTATTGTATAAAACAAGTAGACAACGCCCATTTTCACAACACTTTTTTAAGAGGAAGTCGTTTCTTCCATCTGCTGAACATTGATTTACAAGTGAAACTGTAAAACATTTTGACTGTCTCCATTTATTATAAAATAAATTGCCTCGTAACTTAGTAGTGGTTTGTTTTGCCAAAGCTACAAAAACAATGTTTAATTTTTGATCTTTCTGAGTGACGCTTCAAAAGGCTTGACCTACAGTATATTGTTCAGGGCAAGGCATATTTATTTTTACTGCAAAATTCATACACAAGGTACCTCAAAGCGCCTTACAAAGGAAGATATGCACAATTACAATAAAGTTAAAGGTAAAGCAAAGCACATGAGGCAAAGGGTTAGCTCTTACACATTTTGGAACTGATTATCTTTACAGAAAATAAAAATTCCTGCACTGAAGGCAATAATACCCAGAGTCACACAAATTGTGCAGTAAGCTGTGGGGCCGATGTCTGTCGCACTGAAGTGTAACTCTGAAAAATGAAGTCAAATATTATTACACAAATTCTTTAAATCTGTCCAAACCAGTAGATGAGCAGAACTCACCAAAGAACCTAACCACGGGCTCCTTCAGGGTTTCATGTTCCACAATGCAGCTGTAAATGTCTCCTTCTGTAGGCACTAAACCCAGTCTGGAGAAGAACTGAAACGTCCCGCCAGAGCCAGGAATCATCTTCTCAAAAAGGTCATCATCAGACCCGATCGTTTCTCTGTTTTTGGTCCATTTTATTTTCAAGGTTGGAGGGAAAATGTTTCTGACATAGCAGATGAGAGTATTGTCTATCTGGTCAATGACCTTGTCTTTGGGGTAGATGAGGACCTCAGGAGCAGCTGTTAGTTCAATATAAATGTAGAGTCAGCAGTCAAACCACTTTAAAGCTATTGCACTGTACGTTGTTAGTACTAGGGCTGCACAATTAACTCCAGTTGAAGAAAACAACAAAAAACACATTTAGATTTGTGTGCAGCCCTGTTGGATTCTCACCTGTGTTCTTAGAGATCTTTTCCCTTTTCCATCTTTCTAAATGAAACCTACACTGTAACTGGAAGTCGCGTGAAAGATTAAATGTATAACGTGAATGCGCATAGGATGGAATTCTGTTCTGCCACACGACCGTTTTGTTGTTAAAGTCAACGTATAGTAGATCATCGCCGTCCAAAGTCACTGAGATTTGCGTGCGACCAGTGTCAAAACATGCGGTGTTGTGGCAAAGTTTGTGCGACCCTAAAATGAAAATGAATATGAGTAAACGATTTGCAGAATGTATTACCGTCAACTAGATACAAATAATCAAATAAAGGGTACTTGCCGTGTAAACACTTCAAAGTGGTAAAAAGAACAAGCAAAACACTGCTGAATGCCATGTTGTCGAAGACTGACTGAATGAACTGGTTCAGGTCATGGTTAGAGAATACAAACACAAGCTTCCTCATATTGAAGTCAACGTCAGAATACCACAGTGCTGGAGTGGTGACACTAAGAAACTACATACACAGGGCTGCACAACATGAATCACAGAGGACTTCCATATATCTGAGATTTATTCAGTTTTGGTTCCTTGTTTTGGCCCTGCTTTAGTATTTCTTGTTATGAAGTAATTTGAATACTATACAAAATGTTGACCTTTTGATATTTTATATTCTGTTTCTTTTTTTTATTGTATATAAGATGCCAGATGCTGTGAATGCTGTGTTTGTGGATCCTGCATCCGACCCCTACATCTCCCTCTGCGTGTGGTGAGTCCACAGGAGGGCGGGCCCACATAATCTGTTTGGGCCAGTTGCGCCATACCGGGTGACGTCACGGTCCTTGCGGATACACTGTTCAGTAGACTGACAGAAGCGAAACTGCCAATTTGCACTATTGGCCCTTCCAACCACCACCACACGTTCACTCTTGAACTACATTCTCACAGGCAATGTGTGTGAAGCGTCTTGCCCAGGGACACGTCGACAGTGTGCACATGTGGGAGCCTTGATTAGAACCCCCAACCTATTTGCTAGTATGTTTATACAAGTTATCAAAGCTTCAACGCTTCAGTTTAAGGGGCACATTCATAATGAGGTCATGATGAACTAATCATGAGATCATTTTTAGTTTATATAAAGTTTGGTCCCTGCCACCGTTTGTTTCTTCCGCACAAGAATTCATCATTATCCTGATAAATTAATTGTTATCATTGATGAGTTCATTTCCTGAATACATAATGAATTAATTAATGAAGTCATGATCAAGCATGAATAACGAGTCAGTGTTAGCGTTAGTGTTAACTTTCTTACGTCTTTAAAGTTTGTGCCCATAAGGTTAGATCGGAGAAGTAGTCACAACACTACCTTTGCTCTTCTAAATAATGATTCGAGAAGAAAGATCAAGACAAGGTCACCTGGAATCCAAACTGTGTTTAGGAGAAACATATTTTTGATAAAGTCAGCCATAGCTTTATAACGTAAACTAAAAGTCTGATATAAATTTAAATATTAGTCGGAACGGTGGTTCCCAAAGTGAGGGTTAGGATCCCCAGGAGATAGCGAGCACCGAGATAATATTTGCAAACAGCATTGATTTGAATATAGAGGTCTTAAAATTATGCAAATAAGTCTAAATAAAATAGAGCTGAAGTGTTGTTTTGCTTGATATTGTCTAAATTACTAATACACTTTTACATCTCGGACGGCTTGCAAGGGTTTTTTGGGGGTCCTGACAAAAAATATGTGCAAAATAACCTTTAGAGACCCATTTATTTAATTGAATTTAATATGATAAAATATATGCATAAACTGATCACTAATCAATATAAGCATAAAATATAAATAGTTAAGAGACTTTCCATTAGATTGTTGTCCAGTATATGAATTCTTGAAGTTTTAATATTAGTGATGTGGTTTTAACAATTTAAAAGCAACTACAATATGATATATTGAAAATAAAAGGAGAAATGAATAGCACTATTCTTACTTTAAAGCAGACTGCTTTAAAGTAAGCATAGTGACTTTTTGAGGATGAGCCTTTTTGATAGTGTACAGAGGATTTTTTATTATTTATTATTATTATTATTATTTACTCGTGTCTCTTTTCTTCCAAACTCCTTTCTTGTTTTACTTTTATTAGTATTTTTTTTTTAGAATTTTTCCCTATTTTGTGTATTTAAGTTGTTTATTTGACTTTTTACTCTGCAATTTTTTGGTGGTGATGGGGAAAAAGGCAAGGGCCTGTTGTGCTTTGCGTGGGCATTGGTCCAACTGCATTGGTCCAAGACCCTGAAATGAAAGTTCGCCAAACTGATAGTCGGCCGAACTGAAAGTCTGCTCTGCTGCTGCCTCGCTGAGAAAATGTCCTCGAAAACATGTCAACAAAAAGCACCGCTGCTGCCCCTTGAAAGCCCCTGAAAAGTCGTCTGCAGGAGGACTAGTGTTCACAATTTGCCTCAGGTCTGATGCCTTGATCCCTGTACCACTCGGACCGTAGGCGCGATGTGTGTAGTCGCGACAGCGCTTCTGTCAGTCTCCCCCAGGGGAAACTGAAGCTACTAACGTAGTTTACCACCACCGAGTATGGAGTGAATGTAAAATGCTCTCATGTAAAGCGCTTTGTGGCTATGTCTGTGAAAGGCGCTATATAAATAAAGGTTCTTCTTCTTCTTCTTAGATTTTTGAATTTATTTAGCAAATATACATATTTTTATATTTCGTTTTTATCAATTTCTTTGTGTTTTGCCAATGGGCCAGGGCCCATAGGATTCCATGTTGCTGTGATTTATCTTTTCTCATTTTTATTTTTTTATCTTTTAGAATGCTCAAATTGATCAATGTGTATCTTAATTAAACAGCTATAATAATTAAGTTAAAATAGATAATTAAATAAATAAATACATTTAATTGATACAGTTTGTGCCTTTTATATTACCTGTGCTTAAGTTTTATTGTGTATATTGTACATATTGCTACTGTACTTGTACAGCACTTTGGTCAACTGAGGTTGTTTTTAAATGTGCTTTATAAATAAAATTGACATTGACATTGATATATTTTAAGAGATAACACATTTACGGAGTGATAAATAACTACCAAACATAGTGAGTGTAGGGTTCACACAAAGTGAAAATACCTCGATGTAGCGAGGCGAGTTTAGGTGAAGCTAAGGCCCGTTATTGGTTTAGTAATATATTAATTCTAATATTTTCTTCAGTTATAGGCAAAAGTGTGCTGAATTCAATTCTACCTGATTTGCAGTGGATCTTAGGAATTTATGTAAAATAAATAAATGATTAAATAATTATTCAATCAGTGATATAATTTTAGCCTCTCAAAAACAGCATAGTAATTCTCAAATTACTGTGTAGCACAGCTGCGTTGATCCGTTACAGCTGATAATATAGTATCCCCTTAACTTTGAAAAGTAAATATCCACAGGTTACCATTCTCGTGTGAAAAAGTTTTGTCGATAGGAGTGGTAGGGATTAATTTGCTCGTTTTGTGGTTAGTGCCCAAGGTGGGTTAAGGCTTAACAATTTGTTGTTTGTGTAAGTGTTGTTCCTGAACTTCCCGAAATTGATCAAAGATATTGTGATTTTAATTTAAGTAAATTGAGTGAGTGTTGTACAGAAATGGACTGTGCAGTGTTTTTATTGTCGGCTTTGGTTTAAAAAAAAGCGTTGGTGATAAAAGTGATCATTTACACTTAAAAACCCTTGGATGCTTAAATTGAAATATTGTGTCGCCAAGAACTGTCAGGGGAGGCTGAATCCAGATTTGAACACATTCTTAGATTTTAGATCCTAGGCTGTGATTTTGAGTTGTATGCAGTCTGATGAAGAGGTTTGCATACAGTGTAAGTAAAACGGTGTCTTCAAATCTGAAATTTGTGCTGGCAAGCGTGTTTTATTTCAAAATAGCAAAAGTAATACAATCAGTGTAAATCCGGTATCTTAAGAGTCACTCAAAAGGTCACACTTATGACCTCAAAAGTATAATTGCCCAGTTTTCAACATTCATCATGACTCTGGGTGCACACGGAGCTCGTTATAATTGTTAAAGAGGAGGGGCCAAGAAGGAGAGTTGATTTGACCTCTGTAGAAATAACTGGGACTCTTTCTGATCTAAATAAACGAATAATGAGAAAACAAAAGTTACAGTAAGTGGTTTAATTTGAAGTCTAAAACCTGATCATTAAACACAGGGAAAGTGTCAGAAATAACATAGTGTAAATGAAAGCCAGTTGTTCCAAAAGGAGGAAGTGTGTAAATTATCGTTTTATACTAAACATACTAACGCCATGATTGCATTTGTTTAAATATTTACTATACAATTATAAGAGTGTGACTGTTTTAGTAACTTTTATGTACTGAGTGTGTAACATGTTTTAATCCATATTCTTTCCAGGTTGATAACGTTCATTTCCCACAGAGACAGGGACTTTACAGGAGGGATTCTGATGCAGGAGGGTCGGATTCAGGACAGGAGCTGATGAGCCGAGAACAATAATACCAATGGCATTATGCGGGCCAGAGTGTGCTTCTTTATTGTTGCAGGAGGCAGCATGGAAGAAGAAAAAGTTGTTTGGCTCTGGATGTCTGGAGGTCGTACCTGAGCATGAGTATCCTTTGTGTATTTATTTTGTGTTTCCAAGCAAGAGAAGGAAACACATTATGTCATCACATATTTTAACTTGCAATTGATAATAATGATTGATATTCATGTCATGATTACTGAACCCGACTCTGATGAAAAGTCATACTTGGTCGGCAAGTTTGTAGAAATTCTACTGATATGTGGATGTTTGTAAGGTATAACATTGTTTCCACAGGCAACCTGAGAGACAAGTTAGATCTGACAAAAAGACAATCAAGCATCCATTGGAGTTTGAATAGTATTGGTGGTTAAACTTTTAAAAGTCGACTACAATGTAGAGGTTGTTTTAGAAGACATAATGTATCAGTGTATTTCATACAAATATGAGCAAGATAATAGGTTCTACATTTGCTTTTAGAAGGACCTTTCTAACAAACAGAACTAAAACCGTAATTGGCTCGAAGGCAGTAAAAAAAAATATTGTCTAAAATATAGTGATAATACAATGTAAGCAGGGTAGATAAAGGCCAAAAGCTTGTTATTGTTTTAATAATAATAAAAAAGGGTTAATGTATAATTAGGCTTACATACGAAACATTTATTTTATGGTGTCGCTACAATGTTTAGAAAGATTACACTGGTATATTGATAATTGAAATTTGAGCTTATCCAGAAGTACAGTGAGGAAAATAAGTATTTGAACACCCTGCTATTTTGCAAGTTCTCCCACACTCCAGAAATCATGGAGGGGTCTGAAATTGTCATCGTAGGTGCAAAAAAATTCCAGAAATCACAATGTATGATTTTGTAACTATTTATTTGTATGATACAGCTGCAAATAAGTATTTGAACACCTGTCTATCAGCTAGAATTCTGACCCTCAAAGACCTGTTAGTCTGCCTTTAAAATGTCCACCTCCACTCCATTTATTATCCTAAATTTAGATGCACCCGGTCAGTAGCTGCATAAAGACACCTGTCCACCCCATACAATCAGTAAGAATCCAACTACTAACATGGCCAAGACCAAAGAGCTGTCCAAAGCTGTCCAAAAATTGTACACCTCCACAAGGTTGGAAAGGGCTACGGGAAAATTGCCAAGCAGCTTGGTGAAAAAAGGTCCACTGTTGGAGCAATCATTAGAAAATGGAAGAAGCTAAACATGACTGTCAATCTCCCTCGGACTGGGGCTCCATGCAAGATCTCCCCTCGTGGGGTCTCAATGATCCTAAGAAAGGTGAGAAATCAGCCCAGAACTACACGGGAGGAGCTGGTCAATGACCTGAAAAGAGCTGGGACCACCGTTTCCAAGGTTACTGTTGGTAACACTACACGTCATGGTTTGAAATCATGCATGGCACGGAAGGTTCCCCTGCTTAAACCAGCACATGTCAAGGCCCGTCCTAAGTTTGCCAATGACCATTTGGATGATCCAGAGGAGTCATGGGAGAAAGTCATGTGGTCATATGAGACCAAAATGGAACGTTTTGGTCATAATTCCACTAAACGTGTTTGGAGGAAGAAGAATGATGAGTACCATCCCAAGAACTACTGTGAAGCATGGGGGTGGTAGCATCTTGCTTTGGGGGTGTTTTTCTGCACATGGGACAGGGCGACTGCACTGTATTAAGGAGAGGATGACCGGGGCCATGTATTGCGAGATTTTGGGGAACAACCTCCTTCCCTCAGTTAGAGCATTGAAGATGGGTCGAGGCTGGGTCTTCCAACATGACAATGACTCGAAGCACACAGCCAGGATAACCAAGGAGTGGCTCTGTAAGAAGCATATCAAGGTTCTGGCGTGGCCTAGCCAGTCTCCAGACCTAAACCCAATAGAGAATCTTTGGAGGGAGCTCAAACTCCGTGTTTCTCAGCGACAGCCCAGAAACCTGACTGATCTAGAGAAGATCTGTGTGGAGGAGTGGGCCAAAATCCCTCCTGCAGTGTGTGCAAACCTGGTGAAAAACTACAGGAAACGTTTGACCTCTGTAATTGCAAACAAAGGCTACTGTACCAAATATTAAGATTGATTTTCTCAGGTGTTCAAATACTTATTTGCAGCTGTATCATACAAATAAATAGTTAAAAAATCATACATTGTGATTTCTGGATTTTTTTTTTTTTTAGATTATGTCTCTCACAGTGGACATGCACCTACGATGACAATTTCAGACCCCTCCATGATTTCTAAGTGAGAGAACTTGCAAAATCGCAGGGTGTTCAAATACTTATTTTCCTCACTGTAACTGTATGATATGGCTTTGAATGCAGTTGTTTGAAGGAGATTCTTATCTGGAGAGAAATGGACAGGGTCATGTAACACACTCCATTTTTATTTTTACATTTACTTCATTTTCCATTATCATTTACATTTATACATTTTATATTTACATCTAATTTTATATTTAGCTATATTTACTTATTTCATAGTTGTGTGTATTCATATTTACTTTATATTTACATTTATTATTTAACATTTTAGTACTCTTTTATAGCTAAGTTTTCATATATTTTTAATTTAATAGCATGTATTAATATTTTATTGTTCATATATTCAGTGTTTATTATTCTAGTTTATTGTTATTTTATGCATTTAATATTTTATTAATTATTTTTACATTTTTATATAACTTTTTTCTGGCCATATCACTGAAGTCCGACATCAGTGGCCAACACCGAGTGAGCGTTAAAGCCAGGATTTGTTCCCGCGGCTCAAACCACTGATGGTTGGCATTTTGTTTCGGTAAGCGCGACAAATGCATAGGGATTGATTAGGACTTAGTGGGAGGCTATTTTAAAATACTTCTATTTCTATATTTACTTAGTTTTTAACATTTCATATTTCATGTTTTTATATTTTTATTCTTTCTATTTATTATATTATTATTATTATTATTATTTTTGGGTCCCATCAGTTTTCAGCCTCTATTTTGATTTTGCCTTTATATTTTAATCCATAGTGCTTATTCTTTATGGCTTAGATATTAAATTTACCAATTTCATCTGAATCAAATTCATAACTTTGTAGGTACAGATTCACAAGATAAAAAGAACAGGTATTTAATACTTGGTTATCTTGTGGAGAGGTTCTTTCATTTTATGTTTTGTGTGTGTTGCTCATTGCGGGTATGTTTAGGTCGAAGGAGGGTTTTAAGCTCTACTTCAGAAGCCGATACGCCTGAAGTATACGAGGATTGAATATGTTTTTGCCTTTGTGGAGGGTTCTTGCTTAGCAGTTTTCAGTAACATTATTTTTAATATTGATTAAGCTCCTTATGAGAGACCAACAGGCCCGGTTTGAACCATGAGGCCGCCCTTCTGTGGACCCACCACCTGCAGGGGGCGCTTTAGGGGCTGGTGCAATGTGACTTGGGCAACTCCAACTGCTGCCCCCACGACCCGGGAACAGACAAGTGGAAGAAAATGGATGGATGGATGGATAAAACATGGGAAGCAAGTGAACTGTATTTTGTGTTAAGATAACGAATAATATTTTTCTGAAATCTTCATTGTAGCTTAAGTTGTAGCTTAGGTAATTGATTCAGGTTTATCTTTATGCTGGTATTTAATTTGGATTTTTTTTCACTCAGTCAAAACCACTGGAAAGCTGTAGTTTTGAAAGGAAGGACTGTTAGAGAATAACATTAAATCACTATTTATCATACTGGGTCAAGCTGTAAAATCGTACTATCTGTGGGTCAAGCTGTACAGTTGTACTATCTCTGTCATAGCCTTGACTGTGGTGCTCAGGCGCTACTGAATGTTTTGCTTGCGTATCGGTATGACGCTCTTAGATGGTATTTATCCCTCCTCTGTGGAAACATAGACAGACTTGAATGGTAAGACTTGCGCAATGTCTTGAGTTCATGTCTCCGGGTCCCGTAACGATGGTAAATAAACTTCTCCTGTATAAGACATCCTGACTGCTGCCTATTCTTCATCAATCCTCTCGAGCACCATTGTTAATTCTCTAACAATTGACTGATGCCCTCCTTTTACCGAGATGTGTTCATTATTATATCTGGCTTTTTGGAAACATGAATGGAATTACAACCGTTTCAAATTACCATTACGAATATGAGTTTTCCTTTTTGATAAACATCCGTTTTTCCTGGCATTGTCTGGTTATGCACTTGAATTGACCGCCTCATCTCCACACGACCTTGTGGATAATGCATGACACCATATTTGCATATTTCCAGCTTTGCACAGTATTTCTCAAGAGCTGATCAACAAAAATCGGTTTGCATTGTTGTCTTTGCAAACCTCACTGCAATGAACGTGACAAGATAAGTGGCTCTTTGTGCGAGTATGGAGAACTCATGAATAATTATTTTGATCTTTCTTCCTTTATGCAAATGTACAGCTACAGCATGTCTAGTGGCAGTCGTGTTACATTAAGTACCTTGCATTTATTAAGCTTGAGTATTATGAAAAACTCTAAATCCAACGACAAGGCGTGTGAATGTAACAGAACAGCAGGGAGTGAGGAGCTGAGGAGAGTGCTGCAGCCAAGAAACAGAGTGTTGCTTCTTCTTGTGACTGTAGATCCTGCCAGGACCCCCCCCCCCCCCCACACATAGAACACGATGGTTGATAATGTTGAGAACTAACTTGACTAACCAGCCTAACAGCATGAGAGTGCCAAGCCAAAAAAGAAAGTTGTCACCTGGCAAAACGACACTGAACAATAAAAATGGAACGAAAGCATATGAAACAACAAAAAGAGATTTGACACACAACTCCACTTGAAAGAACAAAGTGTGTTACATAAAGTGTGCATTCAGACCTATTATTAACGCAACACATGGTCGCCACTAAAGATGTCACTAAACCAAACATTAGGGAATAACACAATCACTCACACCACTGAATTGGTAACATTTGTTTGCAATTACTTTTATTGGTTTATATAATACTTGAACAAACATATAAAAACATTTATTAGGAGGAAAGCAGAACAAACTGTGGAAGACAACAGTGCATCGTACAATGTCAATGACAAGTGACTCACTATAGGGACAAAACCATTACAATTCACCCTTTTAATATCTACTGTGTGTGTAATGAATGTTCTAAATGCCTGAGTTGTAATTCTCCATTTAAAGTTCTGGTTTGAATGGTAATTACTATCAGTTTAACAAACAGTTGTCCTAGATTTTATTGTAATTTGAATATACTGTAACTTTTAGTCCGAACTTGCTTCAGCTTCCTGCACAACTTCAACTGGAACCATTTGACATCCTGCAGGGAAAGATGAAACACAAATCATAAATGTTCATTAATCTTGTAACACTATGAAGGCATTAGAACTAGTTTACCTTGCCCTATTGTGCGAAGTGAAGCTGCATGTTTCTTGTGTTTGACACATCCTATAGCCAACATGGTAAGACCAACAACCAGAAAAAGAGTCCCAAGGACAATTTTGACTCTTTCTGACCAAGGGAGGGAGTGAGGAGGGTCTGGAGTAGATCAAAAGAACAACTGATTTGCAGTAAATGAAATCTATAAGTAACAATTCATACAAGAAGTGTGACCTACCCCAGGCCTGCACCAGTGGCTCTGACAGCGACACATGCTCCACCATGCAGGAGATTTCTTCTCCGGGCTTTGGGCTGTACTCCAGATATGAATGAATCTGGTAGTACAAGTCTCCATCAGACAACTCCTCAGTGGAGCTTACACCTGAGGTCACCTCCTGTCCATTTTGTAACCATGTCAACTCAATGTCTTGTGGATAAAAGTTATAAGCACTACATAAGAGTAACGCAGGATGTGTTCCACTGGGTTGCTTCACTGAAGTCAGTTTGAGACTTGGGGCAGCCAAAAAGCTTGCTGAAAAAACATTTATGTCTCAGTGCAGGTCATGTGAACAGAATTATATGGTACATGATCATTCACATCAGATGACTTACTTAAGTCTTTAAGGACCGGAATGGTCTCTGAACACAACATGAGCTGTTCAACTTTTATTTTTCCAGCATCCAAATGATAAATGTTATATAAATGTGCCCAATCAACTCCATACGGTGTGAACCCCATCCAGTTGCCTCTTGTGCTGTTGTACTCCATAAATAATGTTTTGTTGTATGTATATCGTATTTCATACTCAAAAAGTGCTTTTTCAATACTTTGGTAAGTACAACAGCTAGACATCTGTCCAAATGCAGAGGCTAAAGAAACTGAAAAACATAACACAATTAAACAACTTGATCATTATCCTTTTTTTATTCATGCTAACTATTGCAGTACTCACCAAGAGGAATGAAAGATCCCAGCGTAAATAGGAACAAATGAACAGTAGGTCCAAAGAGTGTCATATCCATGGTTATACACTGCAGTTGCAGAGAAGGAAATAAACCTTGTCTCAATGAATGTATTGTATAAAACAAGTAGACAACGCCCATTTTCACAACACTTTTCAAGAGGAAGTATTTTCTATTTATTATGCCAAGTATTGTCCTAATAAAAATCACTGCTTCCTCCTGCTGAACATTGATTGACAAGATAACTCAAAGCGCCTTACAAAGGAAGATATGCACAATTACAATAAAGTTTAAGGTAAAGCAAAGCACATGAGGCAAAGGGTTAGCTCTTACACATTTTGGAACTGATTATCTTTACAGAAAAAAAAAATTCCTGCACTGAAGGCAATAATACCCAGAGTCACACAAATTGTGCAGTAAGCTGTGGGGCCGATGTCTGTCGCACTGAAGTGAAACTCTGAAAAATGAAGTTAAATATGATTACACAAATTCTTTAAATCTGTCCAAACCAGTAGATGAGCAGAACTCACCAAAGAACCTAACCACGGGCTCCTTCAGGGTTTCATGTTCCACAATGCAGCTGTAAATGTCTCCTTCTGTAGGCACTAAACCCAGTCTGGAGAAGAACTGAAACGTCCCGCCAGAGCCAGGAATCATCTTCTCAAAAAGGTCATCATCAGACCCGATCGTTTCTCTGTTTTTGGTCCATTTTATTTTCACGGTTGGAGGGAAAATGTTTCTGACGTAGCAGATGAGAGTATTGTCTATCTGCTCAATGACCTCGTCTCTGGGGTAGATGAGGACCTCAGGAGCAGCTGTTAGTTCAATATAAATGTAGAGTCAGCAGTCAAACCACTTTAAAGCTATTGCACTGTACGTTGTTAGTACTAGGGCTGCACAATTAACTCCAGTTGAAGAAAACAACAAAAAACACATTTAGATTTGTGTGCAGCCCTGTTGGATTCTCACCTGTGTTCTTAGAGATCTTTTCCCCTTTCAATCTTTCTAAATGAAACCTACACTGTAACTGGAAGTTGATTGAATAATAAAATATATAAAGTGAATGTGCATAGGATGGAATTCTGTTCTGCCACACGACCGTTTTGTTGTTAAAGTCAACGTATAGTAGATCATCGCCGTCCAAAGTCACTGAGATTTGCGTGCGACCAGTGTCAAAACATGCGGTGTTGTGGCAAAGTTTGTGCGACCCTAAAATGAAAATGAATATGAGTAAACGATTTGCAGAATGTATTACCGTCAACTAGATACAAATAATCAAATAAAGGGTACTTGCCGTGTAAACACTTCAAAGTGGTAAAAAGAACAAGCAAAACACTGCTGAATGCCATGTTGTCGAAGACTGACTGAATGAACTGGTTCAGGTCATGGTTAGAGAATACAAACACAAGCTTCCTCATATTTAGAATACCACAGTGCTGGAGTGGTGACACTAAGAAACTACATACACAGGGCTGCACAACATGAATCACAGAGGACTTCCATATATCTGAGATTTATTCAGTTTTGGTCACAATTTTCCAAATTTAGTTAAATGTTACCATTGTTTTGGCCCTGCTTTAGTATTGCTTGTTTTGAAGTAATTTGAATACAATACAAAATGTTGAGCTTTTGATATTTTATATTCTGTTTCTTTTTTTCATTGTATATAAGATGCCAGATGCTGTGAATGCTGTGTTTGTGGATCCTGCATCCGACCCCTACATCTCCCTCTGCGCGTGGTGAGTCCACAGGAGGGCGGGCCCACATAATCTGTTTGAGCCAGTTGCGCCATACCGGGTGACGTCACGGTCCTTGTGGATACACTGTCCATAGGGGTTTTATGAAAAACATCCTCATTCTTTTGGATGTTCTTTTATTGTTCTTTAATTCTTTTGCATCTGTAATTAAATCTTGTGCTGGTAACAGTATAACTTTCAACACCTGTGCACTGCAGTGCATCACCGCCCACTTTCACCTGATGGGACTTAGTTTAGTTTAGTTATTGGTTTATTTATTGGTGTACCATGCTTAACATCTTTGTCCCCGTGAAGAAGAAAATTGGATGATTTTTGAAATGTCTGCCGTATGAGCATAAAAATGTGTTGATTAGTGGACTCTTATTATCCTGTATATACATAATATTTCATTTCACTGTTTTACCGATGATGTCCAAGTCTATCTGCCTTTAAAACAAAATACTGATAGCACCCACGCCCTGGTAAATTGCCTCTAGGAAGTCAAGCAGTGGTTGTCTCTAAATTTTTTAAAGTTTATTGATTCTAAAACAGAGGTTGTAACATTTGGAAATCCTTTTGATTTGTCTATGTTAGGCCCTCTGAGTCACCACTGCCACCGAGCAGTCAGAAATCACGGTGTGATTATTGATAGCTCCTTCCTGCTGCTCGAGTCCTGACAAGAACCAGGAAATACGACCATATTAGTCCAGTGCTCCGGTCCCTGCACTGGCTTCCTGTCACTCAGAGAATAGAATTTAAAACAGCTCTGCTTGTGTACAAGTCGTTTCATGGTTTAGCACCAAAGTACATCTCTGACATGTTAGAGCCGTATGAACCATCTCGGGCCCTGAGAACTTCAGGGAGGGGTCTCCTGGTGGTTCCCAGGGTCAATAATAAACACGGTGAGGCTGCGTTTCAGTTTCATGCAGCTAAAATCTGGAACAGTCTTCATGAGGATGTGAGACAGGCCTCAACTCTGACAATGTTCAAATCCAGGCTGAAAACAGCTCTTTTTACCCGAGCATATGAAAACTGAAAGTATTTTATCTGCACTCTTGCCTTTTACTGTAATTGATTAATGTTTATGTTGATGTTTTAATGATTGATTTGATCTGTTTTCTTGTAACTTTTTGCAACTGTGAAAGCACTTTGAATTGCCTTGTGTATGAATTGTGCTCTACAAATAAACTTGCCTTGCCTTCAAGTTGGATCAGCAGATCAGTTCTGTGGTAAAAGTAGACTTTTACCAGTTACGTCTGCTAAATAAAGTCAAGCCCTACCTACCACTCGCTGATCGCTGTGTGTTGTCCTTGCTCTTATCTCGTGCTGGTTGGACAACTGTAACCCGTTATACTATGGATTAGACCAGGCCTCCATCCATCGCCTGCAGCTGGTCCAAAATGCTGCAGCACACTCGCTTACTGGCTCACGGAAATACGAGCATATAACTCCTGTTCTGTCCTCCTTGCACTGGCTCCCAGTGAGCTACAGGATCCAGTTTAAGATCCTATTGATGGTTTTTAAGTGTTTAAAGGGGATGGCTCCATCTTACCAGAGCTTCTGCCTGTTCATGAAATTTGTATTGCCTGTGTACAACACTTTGAGCAGCGATTGTTGTTGTAAATGTGCTTTATAAATAAACTTGACCTTGACCTGTATGATTTAGAGTTACTAATCAGTAAGATATCACGTCCAAGTACAGCTAGCGCTTCTTGTGTGGGTTCAAAGCTTGTCACTTGCCCCTTGTCTAGTCACACAGTGTGAATAGAGAAGTGGCACTTTATCATTTGAGTGGAAACTAATCAGCTCATGTTCCTATAGCAACCTGTCATTCTGTCATGAATGTACCACTCGTGCATGCAAATAAACGTGTTGTTAAGTTACGTAAAAGATGCAGCAGTGTTTGTAGAGTACAGGCAAAAATCTCAACCATGCTAGGACGTTGACAATGTAGTCCCCATACATGAGGGGTCTTACATGAAGCTTGCTAAGCCTGAAGTTTCCAGACCATTACTTTTTTCTTCAGCTTTTAACTGAATTGTCTTAAATTCGTATGTGCTGTTCTTATTATACCGATTTTATTTTGCAATCTCTTTTGTATCACTTAATTGTGTTGTTTTTTTATGATGTGTGTACCGCACTTTGGTCAACCATGTTGTTTTTAAAGTGCATTATAAATAAAGCTGGATTGGAAAAGAAGTAGAAGTAAAAAGTAATGACACGAACAATAACGAACAATGGTAAAACAAGTACAAATTACTTCTGAGTAACTGTGTGACTGAAAAAGTCTGCTTTATTCTTTGGTGGGGGGCTACCTCCCTCTACCAGCTTGCCACATAACACCCTGGCTTTTTAACGCACCTCACACAATAGGGAAAACAATCAAAAACCACTGACAGAACTATCATTACAGTGGAAGCGGGTATGATAGCAATGAGATACATGATCATTTTGAAAATGATATTTTTGAGAATGCTATTATTGTTATTATGATGATGATAATATGTATAATAAATATGTGCGCTAGTGATGTATGTATGTGTGTGTGTGTATATATATATATATATATATATATATATATATATATATATATATATATATATTTATATATATAAAACACTATGACAAATGTAATACTTAAACAATAAGTACATCAATAGAATGGTGACTGTTTTTTTATATAAGTAATGATAAAAATAAGAGAAAACTATAAAATAAATAAATACACTATAATCACAAACGTTTCAATTTTCGCTCTACCTTTTTCATACTTGTACCGTAAGTTGTCTTGTAAGTCTCAGATTTTCAACCTGTGACATGTAAAAACTTCGAATTATCAATGCTGCTAATCAACAATTGTACTGTTGAAATCTGCAACAACATAACTGTAAATCATTGGTGGGCATACCCCATTGAAGTATATTGAATGGAAGAGGCATGATGTCTCAGCTCCTATCTCTTTCAATAGTTGTGCTCAATAGCGCATGACTCCTGTTTCGTCCGCCATTAAGGCCCATGGTACCCGTATGACGCGTCATCTGTATCTAGGCTCAAGAGCGTGTACGCGCACAGCTGTCGAGGAAGCCCCTCAGAGCGGACCCGACGCCATTAAGCCGTATCAAATCTCTTAATATCATCGTTCTTTAAATACAAAATGAATGTTTAAGGCCATTTCAGGCGAATAAGCTACTATGTTAAGATGACCTGGGGGGTCAGTTTGTCAGTGCGGGGCCAAATAAGCGAAGTTTCTCCGATCTTGTACAACCGGAGCTTACAGCGGCCCTTCGAACGCACGTAGCCGCGCTACTGTACTCACGCTCGGTCACTTTTTCGAGAAGTTCCGTAAGTGCTGGCAGCCTGGTTATTGTGATAAAAATGATAGAAATCGAGTTTTTACTTCACTTTGTTTGCTAATATAAACTCACTACTAGCATTGTTTGGCTGAATACAAAGAAGGAGCACTACAAACGTGTTCTATAAGTTAATGTAAGTAGCCATGTTCATAAGTTAAGAAGTGAAAAATTGAGTTACAAGTGCGTTTGTCAACATGAACAATGATTCTGTTGTCAGCCATGTATATTGTGCCGTTTCTGTTTCTGATCAAACTTTACTAAAGGTTATGATTCACGAACTGTCCATCATAAAGAGGTCACCTTACGCTTAAAACCGATTTATTTTGTCCTTTTCATTACGCTGCTTTCCGTCAAACATTTAAGCTATTTTCAAAAGCGTGCAGCCTAATCAGGAAACGATCACGTCTTCATTAGTTTATTGTTGTTGTTGTTCATGTTAGCTATAAGCCTAATGTTTAACATTAAAACACACGCCCGCCATGTGTAGGTTCGCAATACATTTTAGTACTGAGTAAAGAAAAACATTTACTTGAGGTGCTTCTTAGCGTTTATCTTAGTACAGTCCCGTAGATTCCCGTTCATTATTTGTTTGAATCAATGGTTTGGCTCTCAGACCCGCAGAGACCACACGGAGAAAACCTGTGCTCGTTCATGAGTCATGGCGCACGCGCACGAGCACGTCCACAGGCCTGGTGACGTCACACCATTGGAAAACTTTTAAAAAAATATTTTGGAAAAAAAAAAGTATATGTCCTAAAAATAGTATTTTTTAAGAAATATATTAGCCTTAGTCTGAAACTCTAGATGCCCTGTGGACCATTTTACAGGCCGCTCCTTTTACATGAGTGTCTATGACAAAAAGTGCTTTTTGGGCTTTGGGGCTGCAATACCACGGCCCGCCACTAGCACGTACTGAAATTGGGTGAAAAGGGGCGTATCCCCCCCTTGGCATACCCACAGAGTAGTGTCGGTATGCCCATATATGAGAAAAAAAAAAGATGCATATGAACTTGTTATTTAAAATTACTTTTATTTAAACAGGCACACGCTCTGTGTCTGTGCCTTGGTAACTCATTATAATGTAATGTGAAATTTTGCGTGCAGCTGGACACATGCACTTCAATAATGTACATCTTAGATTTCTACTATGTTTGTATTCTCTTACAAATAATCCTGAAACGCATGAAAGTATCTTGAATACGGGGTAGGCACTATTCCTTTTGAGTTATTATTTTTTTGGTTTCAAGTGACAATGTAAATATAATAATGTAAATAATGTAAATAATTGCTCAAATACATCAAAATCAAATCAAATTCTCAATCACACCATAAATTGTTAGAAACAAAACAGAAATCATGTGGAATTTGTGATAATTCCAAGAAAATTCCAAAAAAATGGCATTAAAATACAGAATACAGAGCACCCCCGGAGTGCTCTTGGGAGCTGAGTGAATTTCTGCTTTGTGAGATCAATAAATTTATGGCTTATTCTTATCTTAATTACCCGACAAATACATTGTTTTGATTTGACCTAATGTGCGACTCATGCAAGTGCTTCCCACCTTCAGTAATCACAGCAGCGATTAGTGTCTCCTCTGACTTATACAGGAAGGGTAGGTACAAAGACAGATCTGATTGTTACATGTAAATAAACACATTGCTTAAAGTAATGAGTCTAAATCCACGGCAAATCAGCGTTTGTGATTAATACACGCTGATGGTTTTGTGCAAAGACAGAGCCAGCTGCTGCCCTTCTGTCACCTGCGCTGTATCCTTCTCCACTCTCACATGCACACTATGCCTCTATTCTGGGCAGTGGGCACTTATTGTTTCTTGTTCAGGATGTCAAAAGTATAATAGTGTGCTGAGGCGGATAAAACGAGACAAATGGAGCGCCACAGACATCGGTTTAGGTGTATTATTGTAATGGTACAGATGTGACTTTTAAAGGTCATGTTCCTCACGCATTTTGGTTTGTGCCAATGGTCAAAAACAAAAACAAACAAATGACGCTGTAACAAGTGCTGCCTTTACACAAATCTCCGATGTAGTATTTCACAATACAAGAGGACCCTATGGTGCAGGGGTGTGCAAATGTGTACAATGTCTCCAAATATCTCACATCAGAAGATCCTCCAACTCAGATAGGTGTATGACTCTCACTAAAAAAAGTTTGGACACCGCTCCCCTGAAAGCCAGACACATAATAGACCCTTGGAAAAGTTACATTTATTACATTGCAAATAGAAGCACAGTGGTTTTTGCCTCAGTCCATCCAATGTCCAATTCCTGGACAGTGTGAATCTTGTGCCTGGTTTGGTTTTCTCCGGGTGTTCCAGTTTCAACCATCAACCCGAAATATGAACTTAAACAGCCACATCAAAGCAATAACATCATCAGCTTTTTATCATCTGAAAAACATTACTGTAACGGCTGCTCACTGGCCTTTCTAAACGAGCTGTTAGAGCTGCAGTGCATCCAGAACGCTGCTGCTCCAGTCCTGACAAGAACCAGGAAATACGACCATATTAGTCCAGTGCTCCGGTCTCTGCACTGGCTTCCTGTCACTCAGAGAATAGAATTTAAAACACCAAACACCAAAGTACATCTCTGACATGTTAGAGCCGTATGAACCATCTCAGGCCCTGAGAACTTCAGGGAGGGGTCTCCTGGTGGTTCCCAGAGTCAATAATAAACACGGTGAGGCTGCGTTTCAGTTTCATGCAGCTAAAATCTGGAACAGGATGTGAGACAGGCCTCAACTCTGACAATGTTCAAATCTAGGCTAAAACAGCTCTTTTTACCCGTGCATATGAAAACTGAAAGTATTTTATCTGCACTCTTGCCTTTTACTGTAATTGATTAATTTTATGTTGATTTTATCTGTTTTCTCGTAACTTCATGCAACTGTGAAGCACTTTGCCTTGTGTATGAAGTGTGCTCTACAAATAAACTTGCCTTGCCTTGTTACTTATTTATCAAGATTATACAGTATAGAGTTCGGAAAATTCCATCTTTGCAGCTGTTAGCATACATTTTCCATAGACTCATAGAAGCTAAAACAGTATAAATAGTGGATAAAAAAGCTTTGTAACAACTTAGCTAACGTTAGCTGTTGAGCTACTACTGGTAAATACATCTTATTACACTGTGTTTTAATGTGAACAATAACTCCAGTATTTTACCTTTTAAAATCGCCATTAGTTTATTATTGCTGCTAATCCCATGATGCTTAGCGGTATGACATCACATTCCCAAACTCTATATGAATGTCCCGTGTTCAAGCTTTTGTGACACTCTTGGACCCTCTCTCCTGGAGCACTTTCTATACTTGTCTCAGTCACAAGACCCATGTCCACAGTACACAACTACTGTGTTCTGAAAATAGTATACTGTATTTGACACGTCGTTAATGATGTAGTTTCCATAACTATCTATGCGCCTCAGCTTGAAGTCAACATATCTTGTGTCCCAGTGTTTTTCGAAACAGTGAATACAACCCCGAACACAGAACCCAACGTAATGCATTATGATGCCTTAAAATCACTTCACCATTACCAGTGTTTCTAAAACTTGTCACTCAAAGTACCACCTAAGGAAAAACAGGTTCAAACCAGGTCTATAAGAGGACTACACAGGTCAAAAGCAGGGCTACATAATGTCTTAACAGCCAAATGATGGGTAAAGTTAATTCTAAACAAGAACTAACCCAAAAAACCCGAGGCCCCCCTGAAACAGCCCGTGTACCAAATTGTGAGAACCACTCAAATACACATTATCCTTCCAGTTTGATGACGTTTTTCTTATTTAACAAGTCCAACCAAAGACACCCACCAACAACTATGCAGCTTCGAAATGCATAATTTCTGCCGCACAATCCATGTCACTGATTGTGTGTAATTGCCCTTAGCTTTATCCTTGCCACAGACTGTAATGGGCCGATAAGAGCGATGCTTGTGTTGCAGGAAGCACAATAATGAGCCACGGGGAGCGTCGGGGGAGAGAAGCTATAAACTCAAAGCGAGGTCTGAGCTGGGGCATGAAAATACGCCGCCACATACAGGAGCAAAGTGCCTGAGACCAGAGAGTGAACACAATCTCCAGCATATACCGCAGAGGTTTCAATTATCCACACAGCAGGTCTCGCTCGACTGTGCCCTCTCTGAGCCACACAAGGGCCGCCAGTTGGGTAACTCAAAGCAAAGAGTGGAGATTGTCGCAATAATACGCTGTTATAAAGCCCCCGTGACCTCCAGGCGAACCAGATTTCCCGTGGCTAAAATCTTACATAATATATATTTTTTATGAGATGCAAGGTCCTATGACCCACAGTCCTACTCCCATTATAGTGGCCTAATTTCTATGTTTGATGCTTTCTGTGCTCTTTAATCACATGGAATACGACCAAAACAATATCTGTTTTTTTGCTGTTATGCAATAAAAACAAATATACATTGATTTAGGGTTCAGAAATTAAAGTTCCAATAACATGACACACTAGCACAATATAATACTGCTCAATAAATAATACAACAGACTGCTCAAAATGATAAGCAACAGCGCTTCTATATTGGTTTTGTCAGAAGCTTACCTTCATTACATTCATATAACACTGACTTATTTATCGTACACTTTTGATCCGGTTATGTAAACAACTAGGTCAAAGTGTGTGCGTGGGAAAAATGCATTATTATATGGTTTGTTAGGATGTGGGACGGAGGTAAAAGGCACAGTTTAAAGGTAGGGTATGTAAAAAAAAAAAAAAGATTTCAGGTTCTTTTAGTCAGACACTAGCAGTGTTACACAAGTAACGAGTTACACAAGTATATTACTTTTTTCAGTAACTAAGGAACATACAACTGGAGTTACAAGAGCATTTAAATGTACAGAAAAAATGCCAAACTCCTCCCAAATAAAATGCGGCATCAAGTTGGACACTGGTGTAAAAGTTAATGTCCTCAAAACAAAACACAAGAGAATGGGGAAAGTGAAGGAAAAGGAAATCTCTGTCTGCACATTCTGCCCCGTGGCATTATTACTATAGTCAGTTTATATTTAAAGCTGCAGAAAATCAGGAAAAAAATACTATAATAATAAAGAACGTGTAAACCAATTATTGACTGCGGAAAGTTCCGCAGTCAATCAATAATGTAACTTGCCCAACACTGGACACTAGTAACAAGACACAATGAACGTTACCAAACATGACCGGTCTGTATCGGTAAACATGTTCAAATCTAATTTTGGTTTTATTGTTGTAATTGTTTTTTGTATCCCTTCCCTGCCCCGCTAAGTGCACTTTAAGCACTTTCAGGCCAACATTGTAAAAATGAATTAGTTCTTAATGTTTTGCCTCATAAAATAAAGGAAATAAATAGATAAAACATTGACAAAATCAAACCAAAAAAACATTTCACATGATGTGAAAGTTGTTTTTTTCTTTTGCGACAGAGCGTTCAAGGCAGCTGCTCCTAAACTGTGGAACGTCTTACCACTACACCTGAGGGCCCCACAGTCTCTGGAGACCTTTAGAAGAGGACATGAGAAATTTTCGGTTCCCTTTTTAAATCTTTGTGTGCTTTTATTGTTGTTAGTTTTCACTTGTATTGTAGCACTTTGAGATTTTCATGTAAAGTGCATTACAAATTAAATGTATTATTATTATTATTATTATTATTATTATTATTATTATTATTATGTTGTGGTTCTTCAGGAGGTTATCAAATCAGATAGCAAAATGAGCCCCTAACTTCATGTTGCCAGCTCATATGGCTAAAACCAGTTTGGAAATGACGTTAAAGGGACTCTCTCCCACGTCCACAATCCCAGCACCTGTTCACAAAGAAGTTCGAATTAGTGCAAGTCAGGGGCAGAAACAGAAAAGCCTTTTCCGATAGAGTAATTACCTATCACCATTCTTTAAGCTTCCAGGGTTTTTTATGAGGCTATTACAATTTATAAGCCACAAACTCAGACAATGTGTGCTTTTGTAATGAGCTCATGTCAGCTAATAATAATTCATGTATAACTAATTATACAGGTCACATAATTATTATGTGACCTGTATCAGACTGTTTTTTTTTTAACCAGTTCCGCTTTATGTGACTGTAACAGTGGCTCACTGCAGCTGCTTTAAGTTCAGGACATTAGACAAGTTCCTCCTACACAGGACTCAGTGCGTCCAAGCAGTAACATACTGAACAGTGTCCTGTTTGTTCTTAACATAACATCGTACGCACAATGTTGTGAGCTTAAATTATTCTATTTAATGATGGCCCTTGTGTAAAAAATAACTACCTTCTTACACTTACGTTGAATTTTGGTCCGCTGCAGTAACAGTAACAAAGCTGCACGGATTATCTTCCGCAGACGTTTCTTCTCTATGATTTTGAGCGAGTGTTTGGTCACCTGCCAGCTCATGTTTTGGGCAGGGTCACTGTCTGGGTCGATCCTCAGGAAGCAGAAGTAATAACAAGGTGGCATTGGCAGCTCCACTCTAAGTACTAAGCTGTGCTGTGCAGGCCGCCTGGCCACACAGCAACACAAACAAACATATGGAGGTCTGCGGGGACTGAAGTCACACAGGCTCAGAGCAGGTGGCTGTCTGTGCAGGCGGAGGAGAAGGTGCACAAACTGTACTTTGTGAACTGAACTGCAAATACTATTTACAGCAATTAGGACGGCATAGCTGGCCATAGTTGAATCAAAATTGCAATTTAAATGGCTGCAAAAAGCAAATCACGAAGGCTGCAATTATTATGGTAGAATAATGAAAATGATCTAGTAGTCTCCAACGGCTGTAGTTTAGACAAACACGCTCTGAGCTAAATATTTTAGAAATTAGATATTGTTGCACAAATTTGCGAAATTGCACAAATATAATCTGCTTTGATCTGATATAGAAAAACAAATGCAGAATGTTAGGATATATCACTTTATATATAATCAGTTTGATGTGACTGGCAGAGTGTGATTGTTGCCTCTAAAGTTATTTGAATTAGAGCTTTGCTGAACTTTGCTGAACTTGTGCTTTGTACGTCAGTTAAGTAGATAACCAATGACCAAAAACTTTATAAAATAGCACATGTGAAAAATAAAATCCTTTATCGCACCAAAGAAGACGTCTCAAGAGCTGTTCCTCTTGATGCGTCTGAGGAGGCCTGTTCAACAATGCAATTTGTCTGGTCATCGCTTGAGTAGCAAAGCGGCCTTCTACAAAACACTTAAGTGAAACTGAAGAGATTCAAGTTCTTCACTAGGACACACAATCCTCATGGTTTATGAATGTTACTTAGGATTGCCAGAACAATAGATTTTATTTCTTTGTTACGTATTTGCACACTAGGACATATTATTCCTTTGCTTTACTCACATACAGTATACGGTGGCGCAGAGAGTACAGCGGGTCGTCTTGTTCGAATCCTGTAGGTGCACACTGTTGTGTCCTTGGGCAAGACACGTCACCCACCTTGCCTCCAGTGTCTGTGTACACTGGAGTGTGAATGGGTGACTGGTTTCTTGATGTAAAGTGCTTTGAGTGCCTAAAGCAGGTAGAAAGGCGCCATATAAATGTGACCATTTACCATTTATTGCTATGGTGTAAACTCAACTAACTGCGTGATATAATATGTTGTAGCCATCTGCTTTTTACAGCAGTAGCAGTAAGCCTCAGTGAATGCCATCCTTGACATTTATAAAGAAACTATCAATCGGAGGTGAACACCAAGGAAACACTCTTGGTATTTTATATATCACATGGATAAAAATAAACCTCAGAAAATACAAGTGAATGAACAACCTGGCTTGGAAAGACTTGGAAAGTGCTTTCCTAAATAAATAATAGTGTTTATCTCAAACTAGATGTGCACATATGCTACAGAATATGCTGTTGGATGTGCAAGTAAATCTTTAAGCTGACAGTGCCATGTTTATATATCAGGGCAATGAGAGATCTATAGACCAGATTGAACAATGCAAGCAGGAATAGAAGTAATGGCCTCTAACGGCTCCAGAAGACAATATCGTTCATCACCTGCCCTGATGTGCAACGAGCCGATCAACCTTCAGGGGCAGATGTTACCACTCGAGTGAAATTCAATGAAACACTCAAAGGTTTACTAAAGAGCACTACAGTGGAAGAAATCAATAGATGTCAACATAAAATAATGGGTTACAGCAGGGAACCAACAATGGCTGCTGTGAAGTGATTATGAAACCAGCCTGTTTAAATCCTGCTTACTGGTTCTAATGGTCAGCTACTGATCTTTGGGAAAATCTGCTATTTTGGAGAGAGTCATTTTGTGATTTAGTTTGTTTGTTTTCTGTTCAATGCATTTCTGTGCTCAAACACAGACACTTTTCCTCCCCTCTGCTTCTATTGGTCAGCTTTTGTCATGGTCTGCGTGAGTGACAATAGGATTTAACACATTTCAGATTATTTTATTCGGACATTTAAACATTTAACAGATAACGACAATAGAATTTAACCAATAATAATGGAGCAGCAGATGACGTTAGTCACCTCTTAAACCAAATATGACAATATTAAGAGCACATGAATCAGGATCAAATCAAAATAGTGATCTAGACTGTAAGATAATTGTGATAATAATAATTTACATTACCGACCCTGATTTCATATGGATTATTACGTTGCTCTGAACATGATGAAAACAATCTGCATACATGGATAAATATAGTAGCTCACAAGAAAACAAAAACAAAAAAAAAGGTGGGAGACCTGTTCTAGAACCTCTCCCCATAAACTGAGCTAAGTGATGAGTAAAAAGCTTTATGGCAGTGCACGTACATATGGGAGTGCAGGTGGAACATTTGGAGTTGCTGTGATTGTGGATGCACAGGAATGACTCACTCTTCTATAGCAGAGAAAAGCCCTTTTAGATGAATCACAAAGACACAAAACGCATTGATAGTGGTGAATAAAACTACACAAAAAGAGCATGAATTACACAGAAGAGATCTACATAACGGGCTGGATCATAGATCGAAGGGTATGTGGCCTCTTACTGGTTTAAAGGTGATGCTTATATGTTGTATGGTATAAAAAAGGATCTACGACTGAATCTGTATGTGAGAACACAAGAAGAAGCACAAGATTTCAGTATATGATACTCGTTCCTCGTTTGAAAGCCAAGTACCTTTAGAGTACTGGAACAAGCTTTAGCTACTAGAGGCACAAGTCCCCAATAGGACTTGATTGGGGAAAAGTGCTAGGATCGTGGAAGTGAGAGACTGTCTGTTTTTCTGAGCTGGATTTCGCCACAGGATCTGGCAACCTTAAGTGCAGGCCTCATAATAGGCAACTTTTTTGGATAATCGTTTTGAGAACCGAAGCAGAAATGTAAACACAAACAACTTTAACATGAATGTGAAATGGTTTTGCAATTAGAAATAAATCAACATTACAATTGCTATCAGCGAAACCCAATGTTTGTTTCATACCGTTATGGCAACGTGTAAACAGACAGCAACCTCCCTCCCTCTCTTGGTGAAGCAAAATTTTTTTGCCTTTTTCTGCAAGCTCCATTTGTGGTTTCTGTGTTCCACATTGTTATACCTTTGTCCGTCTTTGCCATGTTTTTGCTGCTGTGCAGCTCAAATCATTTTGAGCTGCACAGCAGCCTGGGGATCAAGGCCGAAATCTTCGCATTGGTTTGGGGACCAATCACAGAACAAGGAGGGACGGCAAGACAATGATGTGCTATTCAACATACGGAAGCTTGTAGTTTGTTTAGGGATACAAAAAATAAAGTGTATTTACAGATCCAACATGACAGCAGAAGACGCGACGCCATCTTTCAATCAAGCTTTAGACCATGTTCTAAATAGTTTAGCTCGAACGTTTACAGCGGTACGTCATACGTCATCTGATACGATGATATGATTGGCTATGGCAACGTGCAGACTCATACGATAGACATTCGTAGCGCCCAATAAACGGCTATGGACAATCGTAAACCACACCTCTCCTACGAGAAAATTAATTGCTGGTTCCCAGACTAATATAACTAGAGATTTTAGTCTGGCGTTGAGCTACAAATTTCTTCTTCTGAGACACCGAAGAGGCACCAACAGGCTCCCACACCTGCAGCACAGTGGAGGCGTCACAAGAGGCAGAGAGAAGAGAGAAACAAGGAAGGGTACCCGGGTCGAGACTCCCAGCAAAGCCACACATGCCTTCTATTGTTATGGCTAATGGACGTTCACTGAAGAAAAAAACGATTAACTGCAAAGCTCTTCCCAGACGATGGTGAAACACTGTTGTGGGGCGGAGGGAGCTGCGCAGGAGGAAGAGGAACGAGGAGGAGGAGCTGACCAGTGCCAGACACCACGCTCTGAAAGGGACGACGTGGGTCCACCCTCCTGTGGACCCACCACCCACAGAGGGATCCGTAGGGGTCGGGTACAGAGAGGACTAGGTGGCAGTCGAAGGCAGGTGCCTCGACGACCTGGGAGGTGTTCCAGGCATGTCCTATTGGGAAGTGGCTTTGCGGAAGACCCAGGACACGCTGGTGGGTCTCCGAGCTGGCCTGGTGTCGCCTCGGGGTCCCCCCAGAACAGCTGGAGGAGGTGTGCGTGGATCGGGAAGTCCGCAGTCACTGCTGAAACTGCTGCCTCCGCGACCCAGCTCCGGATAAAGCGGAAGAAAATTGATGGATGGATGGATGGGATTTGAATATTGATTGTCCAAAGATTTTAGCCAATACATTGCAAAGTGTGGGGCTCATTTGGCTTTCGGATTTTACAGTTGGCATATGCAACATTATTTCAACCTATGTCTTTGTTGTTGTTGCAGAGTACATCGGTATTCCAGTTGTTATTGCCAAAACCATTATTTGTTTTGAACATGGGATACCTTGCCTGAAGCCATGGGCTAAAATACATCAATAATAGACACACAAGCCTTTTGTGAAGCCCTGTGAAGTTGTGCACTGCCCGGTTGTACACAACACAAATCAATACGCATTTGCATCTGTCCCTCTTTCGCCTCATCTCATCTGAATCTCCCAGTCGTTCCAATAATGTCTCTACACTGGCTTGAATTTGGCAAAAAACAAAAACAATGCATTAATTAATTAATAAAAACACGGACAACACCAGCGCCATCTGGTGTTGTTCGCGCGTAACAGTCTATAGTAGTTCAGCGTGTTGTTATAAATCAAACAAACAGACAATAGGCAACGTGGCATTGAGGCACGTTGATAAACCAAACCCGGACTGTTTTCCTAATGTGTGAAAAGCAGACGGGCTGTGGCTGTGAGAAACTTCAGCTTACCTCCTCCACTGTAAGAGGCATGCAGATGCGGTACTCCTTCGTCAACATAGTCTTGGCACAAGAGGAGATGATGTGCTGAAAAGGACCTGCCCGACCTCAGCGTTGATATAGATCCAAGTAGGACGTCATGTGTTCAGTCCCAGAGAAACAAAGCAGCACTAATACCGCGGACTGTCCACTTTTCTCTGCATTGGCTCGTGCTGGTGCATTAGGTTGAATTTACTACTCCGAGAAGTACAACGCTCTCCTTCACGATTCAGTCAATATCGTTACTGACGGTCTGCTTCCCATGCACGATTTTTTATCAAAGAATAACACACAAATTAAAGAGAAGTTGGGAGAAATGTGATCAAGTCCAGAGTCACTATGATGAACATTACGCACGCTTCTTGTTTGTCCACAAAGATGAAAGGAGTACTTCGTGTTCCTCGATTGCAAAGATTATGATATCATCTTCTCCGGGACAAGTGTCATTGAAACATAACCTAAAATAACCTCGCGTGTCCCACTACTCCAGTGTGTAGACACACAACAACCCTGGCCAAGGATGCGCTGCAGCCTCAAGCATGTGTGTCAAGCGCAGTTTAGCCATTTCAACCAGAGCGCACGTAGTCAAACCGGAAAACAACACAATAAAACACCGGTGAGAATTAATATGCGTTTATACTTTTATCCCATTTGTAGCATGTGTATAGATTTAACACACAGCATTACGTGACAAGCTTACCGAAACAATGGAACTCCATATGTTTGGAGTAATGTTCTGTATTTTGCCAAATGACAAAAGGATTGAAGACATTAAATGTAATACTTTCTTCCAACAGTAGATGTCAACCAAGTACTATTTGTTTTTCTCCAATGCTGCGCGTCTTTTCTGGAGCTAATTTCCAAAGCGAAGACTGTAATTGTATGCATATTTTTAGTTATCTCTTTTTGAAATATAGTTCTTACTATATGTTCTGGGATTTTTGTGTGTTAATGTTTCAAAGTAGTGGATGGTGTCAGTGGTAAAAACAAAAACATTTTTCAGTTTGAACTCAAGAGGGAGTCATAGCCTTACATGTTGACCAAGAGATATATATATATATATATATATATATATATAATATATATATATATATTAACTATATATATATATATATATATATATATATATATATATATATATATATATATAGTTAAATAATCAAGATGTGTAAACATAATTAAACTCTGTTAGAGTTTGATGTAGATTTTAAGTGTAAATTCAAAAGTACTTAAAAATAGTCAACTTCATTGATCACATTTACATGTTCTAAGAAATGTTGATGACATCACGCACAGACTTAACTGCCAAAGTGTGACATTGTTTACAACTTTTTACATAATGTTTACGCATGATGATGATTATTTTCTGTTTTCAGGTTTTGTTATTTTTGCTTTCCTAATGTGAACTTTCACCTGGAAACAAAGACATTTCTGAATCTACACAATAAGCTGTTTCATTATTTTACTAATTACATAAAAATGTAATTAGTAATTAGATCTTCTAACTTCACAGGCTGTTTTCTTAAAATCTACTGACACCAAATTTACTATTCTTATAAGCCTACTTAACAATATTTTGAGTGTAGATACGTTAATATGTATCAATTCTTTACAGATTTATTTCAGAATTCTTTCCCCTTTCTATCTGTATGTCAACAAAAGTAACCCATATAATAAATTATGGCTCTATAATTCATATCATCTATAATTTGTCACCACAAATATGGATTATTTATGGCCATGTGTACACATATAATGTTGTATTTACATAGAAAAATATTGATTGAGAGAAGAAAAAAAAACATTTCATTTTCCTATCCATCCATCCATTCATTTTTCTTCCGCTTCATCCGGAGCGGGGTCGCGAGGCAGCAGTCTGAGCAGAGATGCCCAGACTTCCCTATCCATGCACATGTTCTCCAGCTGTTCTGGGAGGATCACATAGGACACGCCCATGATTAAGGGCATTAAGGAATCATGTCCTTAACTTTCCTAGTCATGTAAAAAAAATATCTACATAAAATGTTTGAAATAGTTATCTCTAAATTTACATTATTTTCTCTATTCACCTGCAGTGTTGCCTTAATCATGTAGACTCACCCACAGAGGCCATCTATGACCTGTGTGCTCTAGTCTCCCCGCAGCAATAAGCAGCTGAAGATACTTCGAACAAGCTCATTTGTTAGAGTTATTTATTAGAGCAGCAGCATAAGAGCGCAGCCGATAGGACAAACTGTTGCTAAGAGACGTGGGTTCCTCCGCTCTCGCAGCTCAGCATCATTAGATGGCCTTTACTGTCACTTTGTTAACCTTAACGCCCAGCTGGAGCAGTCAGTGGGTGCGCCGGGTCTCATTGCGTTGTTCTTCTTGTGCTCCAGCCAAAATTAATAAGAAGTTTATTTGGGCCATATATCCACACAGAGAAACACTGGTACTACATGGGCGTCACGGGGCAGATTCATGATTATATTATGGCAACATAATGTACAGGTGAAGGGGGTTTGTAAAAATGAGGGTTGAGTGTTTTATATCTAATTTACATTTGCCAGGAGAGCGAGAGAGAGCATACGTCTTTCCAATATTCAAATTCAAATTTAAATTAATCTCTTTTATTTGAGCATCTGAGTTCCAAAAAGTTCTACATATAAATAGAGTTCAGCACAGTAATCAAAGCCAAAGAGAGATACATGCGTAGGTGAATAAGTAAATAATTAAATAAATAACGTGGATATGATGCTCAAAAGGAGTAGGCAGCTGGCGAAGGCCCATTATAAAGTCTAATCCAAATTGAAGGACACTGTAAGCAACAGTTGACTGTTTTTGTTATTTTTTACATAAATGCTGCCAACAATAATAAAAAATACTGTGGTGATGTTCTAAAAGCTCTTTCAACTGAATTAATACATTTTAACAGAGGTCTCTTTAATACCTCACCATTGCCTCACACAGGAGGTTAGGTTTGGATCACAATGGTTTGTTATTTTGATAAACCTTCATTATTATGAAAACAAATGAGTACTATGCACCAAATTTCCACATCTACTTTCATAGCTATACTTTTTTTTATTTTTATTTACCAACAAAAAGTGTCCATGGTGTACAGTCCAAATCCTATGATACACAGGAATGGACATTCATAGAGCTATCTGTTCATTCAGAGTCGAATGAAGGCATGGAGAGTGTGAGGCGATTATGTCACATTGAGAAAGGAAAAATGAGGAGAGAGCATCTTTGAACAGTGTGGGCTTTTTGTCAGTCACACATACAGTTAATATTTCCACTCAGCAGCATATGACACTGATAAGAGCCCAGAATCCCTGTGAAAAGCTTTAGTGGCATCGATAAAATATAGACAACTTCTGCTGCTTTTTCCAAAACACTTGATGTGTTGTAATGCTGCAGCTGTGTACAATACTTAGAAAACAATGTACAATTTTCTTTAGAAGAAGTTAGATCTTTTGGCTATTTTAATCATATTAAGTGAAGCAACTCATTTCTGCCTTGCTTTTTGTTTTCCAAATGTCCAAACATTTGATACATAGTAAGCACTTTCCTCTAGTCCGAGGTGGGCAATTCATTTTCCATGAATTGAGTTAGAAGGCCACTACGCAATTCGGTGTGGAAAATACAGAAACAATTAAGTCAATGGGCTGGACAAAATTGCTTGGGGGCCGGAGTTTGCCCATGACTTCTCTTAGTCTGCAACAAGTCTACTAGGACCAGTTGTATTTACTCATGAAGATATTTGAATGATGTGGTGACTTAATTTTAATTACAGTATCTAGATCATGACAAAGTAAAACAGTAAGGCCTAACGTTCATTTGACAGGTTTTCATGTTTTCAAATTTGCCACTTACTTTTATGGGAAGTGATTTAGAGAAGATATATTTTTTTAGGGAAATGTAGATTTTTTTTAAATTGACTAAAGAATAGGTTTTCCAAGAATAGGTTGCCGGGGGTTCGAATCCCGCCTCCTGAATGGGTGAAGCCCTCTATGAGAGACCAACAGGCCCCCGTTTGGAAACCATGAGGCCATCCTCCTGTGGACCCACCACCTGCAGGAGGAGCCATAGAGGACTGGTGCAATGTGATTTGGGCAGCTCCAACAGCTTCCCCCGGTCAAATGAAACCACGTGCTTAATGGAAGTGGCCATTGTGGCTGCCGGTCATGTGACGCCAATCTTCCCACACGTTTGATACAGCGTAGCGTGGTTGTGTCCGTTGCGTCTAACTTGTGTCCCATACATCCCATTGCGATATTGGTGGTAAGCTGCCATTGTCGCCACAGCTGCCCTGGGGTAGACTGACGAAATCAAGGCTGTTAATCTCCAACCAACCACTCACACATTACATTCACCCAGGCTTCCTGATGTTCCCAAACGGTCTCCCATACATACCAGGCCCGTCCCTGTTTAGCCTCCGAGATCTGACGGGATCAGGCAGAGCAAAGGCAGTATGGCCTTTAAATGTAATTTACCCTGAATTTTTACATACAGCCTTTTATGTACAGTATATACACAATTTATTTTGACTTTTGAGTCACTTTTTTTTTTGTTACAGTGCCTCTCGAAAGTACTAATACACCTTGAACTTTTGCACATTTTGTCATGTTTACAATCATAAACATAAAGATTTTATTTTGAATTTTTTACTGAAAGTTCACACACAAGTAACAGACAACTGTGAAGTGAAAACAAAATGATACATGATTCTTTTATTTTTCAAAAAATAGAAAAGTGAAAAGTGGGGCGTGCACAAGCATTCCTACAGCATGACTTAATACTTTGTGGAACCCCATTTTTCTGCAATAACAGCAGCAAGTCTTCTGGGGTTTGACTCTACAAGGTTTGCACATCTAGAGACTGACATTTTAGCCCATTCCTCTTCACAAAACAACTCAAGCTCTGTCAAATTAGAAGGAGAGCGTTTGTGAACAGCAGTTTTCAGGTCTTTCCACAGATTTTCAATAGGATTTAGGTCAGGACTTTGACTGGGCCATTCTAACACATTAATATGTTTGTTTTAAACCATTCCATTGTAGATTTATCTTTGTGTTTAGGGTCATTGTCCTGCTGGAAGGTGAATCTCCGCCCCAGCCTCAATTCTCTTGCTGACTCCAGCAGCTTTTCTTCCAAAATGTCCCTGTATTTGGCTCCATCCATCTTCCCAACTATTCTTACAATCTTCCCAGTCCCCGCTGAGGAAAAGCAGCCCCATAGCATGATGCTCCCCCACCATATTTGACACTGGGGATGGTGCACTCAGGACGATGAGCAGTTTTAGGTTTGCTTCATACATAACGTTTTGCATTTGGGCCAAAAAATAACATTTTTGTCTCATCTGACCAAAGCACCTTCTTCCACATAGTAACTGTGTCCTCCATATGACTTCTAGAAAACTTCAAAGGGGATTTCTTATGGCCTTTTTATTTACTTTCAGTAAAACGTTCAAAATAAAATCTTTATGTTTATGGTTGTAAACATGACAAAATGTGCAAAAGTTCAAGGTGTCAAGGCACTGTAAAATCTAAATTTTAGAATTCAGTGACTGAATTGGGAGAAACATTTTGTATTCCAGCATCAGCAATTCAGCTGGTGGATGTTACAAAATCGCCCCCTGCATTGAAGCAGAGCTTCACAGTTAGCCAATCAGAGGCTTCTTCAGTGGGATTTCCCATAGAACTTAAGGCAGCTCTGGTGGGACCGGGAGACTGCATGGAAGACCACACAAAAACCCCTCATTAATAACTGGCATTCTCACATAGTTTAACACACTCTAGTGGAATTATCATGTAATTGCAAAATAAAATAAATGTTTATTTCGCTTTTGTGTGTGTTTTAGTTCAGCTTCCCTTGTAGCTGCTACCGAGCATTAGAAGATTTTCATGTAACACAAGCAACTAACCACACTTTTGAGGATCAAACAAGTTAAAATATTAGCAAGGGAAAAGAGATGGTTTGAGAGGGGAGTATATGAAGCCATTTCTGTGAAACAGCCAAAGGTCAAGTCTCAACAGGGGTGGGGTCCCTTTCTATAAAGACCTATTGAGATCAGGTGAGCGACTCTCCTTTGTTAATACTAATGGTTAGTCTCAGCCCTCTGGCTCAGCAGCAGAGTGTAACAAAGACTTGCTGATTGAGTGATACTGTAAACAACTTGAATAGGTGGGTGTTGCCACTTTTGTTTTTCTCCTTGGAGGGGCCTGAGTCTTATATATGACCACTCTGGCATGGGTACAGTGTCACATTCTAACCACATGACCTAAGAAGAAGCTTCTGTCAATAGAAGCGAAGCATCCTTAACCAAACCCAGTCCAGTCGACGATCTAAGCTCTACTACAATACAGTAGTAATTGCAGAAATAGGTTAGTGATACAGTGATTCTTTTAACTCAATGCATTTCAATGTTAGGATTTACACCAAAATGCTTGTTACTCAGGCTAAAGTGATCAAGTCAAAAATACTTTGGAGAGCACGCCATTTTGACCGGAAGCCTAAGGGTCAAAGCTAAATTTTGCCCTGGGACATGCCCTGTATGTGATCTATAAAGATCACATATATATATATATATATATATATATATATATATATAAAGATATGTGATCACAAAATATTTTTAGAACAGAACTGCTAATAGAAAAGCAAAAGCACACACTGTAGAGTGCCCTTTTTAAACAAGTGCGAACATATTGTTCACATCAGATATTTTCAGAAACATGTTGAATTAAGGTCCTGCCTCTTAAAAGGTCCAGTGGTTCTGATATGAACAACTAATGTCCACTGGTCTCAAGGCAGCAAGTATAGTCCTCATTTATCCAACCCGACTGCAAGTGGAAAATCCTTTTCGTTAAATTTATCCACTACACCAAAACACAAGGTGAATGGCACCAAAGTGGTTCAATTTTTATCCGAGTGGCAGAGATAAACTTTTTGAATAATGATGTTGTTTTGTTCCCTCATGCACACTTCCGCCTTATCAATCATGCAGATGCAACCTTTTAAGGCAGTGATTGACGCTTCCATGTCAGGGCTGTTTCCATGGATACGCTGATATCCAATCCATTCTCTGGCTCTCACACAAACATAGAGCCAGAGCTCGGTGCTTTTGGTTCATCATTAGTTACACAAACACACAATTTCTGCACAATGCATTTTTTATGGGATCAAACATCCCATTTGCCATAGGAGCGAGTCAGACTGCCGTCAGGTGAACACATTTCATTTAGAGATGCAAATTGCCCCTTGCAAAAATGTAAAAATAAATTTTACCTTATTGCTACTGGAGAGACATTACGGAGACAGAGGTGGAATCTTTATCCTCACTTTGGGGCCCAGCTTGCATTTCTCCTGGAAGATTAAATGACAAGTATCCAATATCAGAGCTATTAGGCTGTAGTGTTTGCTGCGAGGAGAATGTTTTCATATGTAGATGAATAGATGTCGGTAGAGGAGCCCTTGTTGTGCACAGCAAATGGAGCGAAAATTGCCGTTTTGGCCGATGTAATATTTCTGCTTTGTCACAGTGGCTGCTGTGCATTTTAGGCCCTCTGATTACCCCGCTCTCACCGCCGCCTGCATGTCACTATGGAGACACCGGTTGCTATACATCAGCCAATCATGGCCAAGCAGGAGAAGTTGAAAGATGTCAGTGTAAGGAGTGTACGAGAGTGCAGCAAAGGTTTAGTTAACTTTTATGTGCATAACAATCCAAAGAATGGAGTGAGGAAAAACAGACTGTTTTCTGTTTAACTGCATGTACACTGATGTACACTTAAAACATTAACCATCTGAATATGTGAAAAATGTTGTTAGTGGAAATTAAAGTACAAATACAAGAGAAGAGAAATAGAAACTAGTAATGTAGACCTCTCACTATCATTAATTGTTTCCAAATTGTTTCTTCTGCTTTGATAGTGTTAGTATTAAATCAATGGGAAGTGTAAGATAAACACAATCATACTGTATAAAACCAACTGAATTTGTGAGAATTTGTACTGGAGTGCAGTACTTTCATGAGGGTTTTACGACTTAAATGGCTCAGTAAATTACCAGATTAACTGTGAACAAACGTGTTGCTTCGACGAACTCTCTCGTGTTGGGAAAAGAAAAAAGTTTGGTTACAAAGAGCAATGTTATTCTTATAGATTAATGGCATGCAGAAGAAAGGGAGTTTTCCGTAAGGTACAAAGAGAAACAGGCAAAGGAAAACCATAGGCACAGTTCACACAGAAGGACTTTGAGGTTAGTGAAGGGAATAGCAAATTAGCGATGCTTTAGATGTGGCTAATGATGTGGTCTCCGGGGAGCGAAGGTGAGATCTTAAGGTCTTACTTCACTGAGGGAACAAAGAAACACGGCGTGATTCGCATTCAGGTCAGTTAGCTTGTCCAGTTCCACCACATCCAAAGAACACCCAGGAAATGCGTCACTTTCCACGATTAAAAAAAGACACAACAACAAGCGCTATATAAATACAGAGCAATGTCCAAATTATGTACAACTCCATGGGGCGGCTCTCTGTATGGAAAGCGAAACATTGGCATCCGTCAAAAAAAAACAAAAAAACATCTGAATAATGTGAAAAATGTTGTTCCGCCATTTCAGGTTTAACAAAGACACGGCGAAAAACATTCCAAAAACTTCTCAGACTAGAAAAAACAAAACACAAAACCACTTAGTTTCTTGAGAACGGCGCCTCTGCTATTTTTTGCCTGCCATGTTTTGTCAATACCTACGGCAGCTTGATCGTGGACAAATCATTTAGAAAACATTCAGCAACGCTCAACCCTCAACATTTATGCTCTCAGGGCCGTCGGCAGACTTGCTGGGGCCCGGGGCAGGACGGTTTCAGATGCCCCCCCCCCCTCCCCTGGTACCTGGTTTTACGTCGTTGATTGACATTATACTGAGACTAGAGGGGACGATTCAGGTGTCCACTTTTGGGTTTATAACTGTTCTGAAGAGATAATATTTTTATACGATGTTTTGTTCCTTTGGCTATTTAGCAAACTAACCAAAAGTTGTCATTCAGTGCAGAAAGGTGTGGGTTCCTCAGAATCTTTTGTTTCAAGACACAGCAACCCCCACCCGGTCCACTGGCCATTTGGACAGAAGGGGTCAAATTACGACGGAACTGAATGGACAGCTTTGGGGAGCCAATGGGAAATCTTGTGGACAATGGAATGTGGAGTGCTGTGCTTCCCCAGGAAGAGTCAGTCTGACCATGGGAACGGCTGAAGGCAGACTCACGATGGATAGGAAAAACAGAATTCTGTATTGAGATGACATGTTAGAGAAATAAACGTTTAACTTGTTTAACTCCTTGATGTGTCATCAATTCCTGGTATTTAATTATTAGTTTATGTAGAGTAGTTTTTGACGACTCTCAACTCCTCCTCCAGTTTGAATACGCGGTGTTGTCAATTAAAGGTAATGTTAAATAGGGAAAAAGTAACCGCCGTCGTAGCGGTACTATTTTATTGTGTACAGCGACAACACAGGAAAACGGCTGTTTTTCTTTATGTGGTGACCCCGGGAGAACTGCAGGGGGTGCTGAAGAGCCGTCAAACGGAGACGCGACGAGGTTCGGTCTTCGAGAAAAAAAAACCCATTTTGCGTTAGAAATACCAGGTTCTTTCTTCCACATCATACAACAACAATTTCATGGACGTCATTCTAGCTTAAGGTAAGACTGCTTTTGACCTCTACTATTGTGTGAGTCTCAAAGTACGTCTAGTTGGCATATTTTTCCAAATTTTAGATTACTTTTTAACGGAGTTGTCTGTTGTGTGGTGTAATCTGTGAATTGATGGTGGAATTAAGGAAAGAAACGTTATAATTTGATATCTTAGATACCACAGAAGACAAAATAAGTGGGATAAACTGAAATTACGAGTAATTAACGGGCTGCGCGTTGGGTTTTACCCCTGTAAAAGCTGAAATGCACGTAGGCAGAATCGCCCAAGGCCGTGGACGCACGGTCTGAAATAAAACGTTGAAATAATCGTAGACAGATTTGGGGTCTGTCTAAAAGACGGGTTGAAGGCCCTTAGAACGGTGATTCTATAAATAGGTTGAAGGCCTGAGAAACGGGGTTTCTTAAATTCTATATTTTATATTAGCCTTTGTTAGCTTTCGTTAGCTTCGTTAGCTTAGTGCGCTAGCATACAGCATGGTTAGCTTAGTGCGTTAGCATACAGCATATTGTTGATAAACGTGTACTAAACCCACACATGTGTTAAACCCAGCTCGGTGTGTGGACACTGAAGGCTGTTCTGTGTAGTAGTGTAGGATTTTATTGAAGTGTGGTGCATGGTTTGTTTTCGATATGATCTGTTTGCTGTTGGTGTGCGAGGTTGCTAAGTTAGCTCTGAGAACAAAGGATTAGCTTTAGCATTTAGTTTTTTCCATGTCGTACTGTTATTTGGCTGTTATTTTGTAATACCGGAGTTTCTGGCCGCCATCGCTGTAGTGCAACCGTATGGCCTCTAGGTTTTCATTGAAAGGCATCGGACTTTAGGCACATTATACTATTTAACGCGTGTTTTTATTTTTATACACTTATCTGATTTTGTTGATCGGAGGGGGAGAATACTAAATTGTTTTGGTTGTTCTTGTTAGTCTGTTTGGTTTTTTGTTAACTGTTGTTTTGTTTGTGGAAATTATTGTGTCTTGTTGTCTCTTTGTGTAATGTTCTCTTTATTGTAGAGTGACTGAGTGTGTCCGGAGTGAAACTAAAAGTGCATTTGCTGTGTCTGCATTTGTGTAGACGCAGCAAAGGACTGATTAAACGGGAAGTGATGGGCGCATTGGGAAAGTGGCCATTTTCCTTTGTGCCCAGACATCCGTGTAGGAGGGTAAGTGGAGAAATTGCTCCGCCCCTCATTGCAAAACAAAAAAGTAGAAAAAAGAACATTTTTTGACCTAATTTCTTGTTTTAAAGGTTATTGTTTTAAAAGTTATTATTTTGTTTTGTTTTTAAAGAGGAACATTTCTGCTGGTGGTAGAGTTATGTCTCCACAGCATACATTTGAAGAACGAGTATCCAAAATCAGTGTGAGAAAAATGCTATTTTTTTTAAGCCTGTGATTGACGGAGCATTTAGGGCTCTGAGAGATGTTGCTAAAAAAAATAGAACCTCTCTCCACACGGTGGCGCCGTGGTATGAAAACTGTAGCAGGGAAGACCTGTCGTGAGTTTTAATACATTGATTGAAAGTACAAACCACTATTGATTTACAGTTTAAGTTGATCTTTATGCGCCATTTTGGACGCATTACCAAAAGTTATGAAGGAGCAATTATGCAAAATTCAAATTATTGTTAAAGACAACCAAATAAATTAATGAATACATTTTGAGAATGCCCTTGACCAGAAGCGAGAGCAAAATTGAACTGAAAGAAATGAGTGCAACTTTTAAAGGTGCAGCTTAAAGGAGCGAGTAATGAAAGTAATAATGAAAAAAGAGTAATAATGAGTTTACTTGAATGTGCAGTGACCTGTGGGTGTGGTGTTGGTAATTGTGGCCAAGGATTGTTTCAGACGAGATGACCAACAACGTTCGAGGAGATCGAGGCGTTTACAACAACGCTGATGGGAACCATGCTACTCTGATCATTGGCAGCTGCTGGGTTCAGTGGCATGGGACGGCAGAACTCTGTTACCTGTGAAGGTGAACGGACAGACTCTTGACGTGCTGGTGGATAAAGGTGAACAACACTCATCTGTGAACTATGAGACTGTGATCATTAACGGACACCATCTACTGGGTGGATACAGGAAGACCACCCAAAACCTTTCACCAAGCCAGTGCCTAGTCAGCTCACAGGACTGAATCTGACACACCAACTCAGACTCCTGTTTCTCTCCTCGGATGTGATATGCTGATGACAGTGAGAGCAACAGTTTTGTGCTCTCTGAATGGACTAACAGTGACTTTTCCCTGATTGGACAAACACCTTGCTGTCTGACAGTGGTTGCTGAATGCAGATATATCTACTGGGAAGAGCTGAAGGACTGTACAACTGACGTTTGACCTTGGATCAAACATTCACTTTGCCAAAGCCACCCACCCATTGATCACTGTACTTTAATGATATAGAAAAGCTTTTAAGGCTAACCTTAGTGGACGTGAATGGTCCTTTTAAAAAACAAAATTAATTAGGCAAACGAGGTGTGACTGCGAACTGTTTACACCCTATAGAACAGTAATATGATGTGTTTATAACTCGTTTGCTCTCTCTCCTGGACAATAGGCTAAAGAATTTGTTCCATGACCAAAGCGTGAGTGAAACAAAAGATTGGTAAGAAATTGAAGTTTCTAAAATGTCCTGTACTCTCCATCCATGTATGCCTACTCTATAGACATTAATGCTAGACTTATGTCCGTTTTGGGACATCATTCCACGACACCATGATAGAGAATTACGTGTTTATGAACTGACTGAAAATATCTTAATGCACCAGATAAAGATGGTCTTTAGGACCTGATGATGCTGGTTTATTTACTAAATTGAATCGATAATCTTTCAGTTACAACTAAATGCATTTGTCTGAATGTTTTGATACAAAATTTGAATTTGATGCCTTAGAGGGCATTGACATGTGATAGAACTGAGAAAAAAAAAAAAGCTGAAGTGAATTGGGTTTCGTTCCTTTCTCTTGCTCTGCTCCTGGCGTCAATCCGTGAGCAGATCGAGAGGAAACTCTTATGAACTTGAAACAGGCCATTCTGTTGCCTGAGTTCAGCCTCCTCTTTGATTCCACGGGAATCCAGTGGACACTGATCTTAAGATTGTATGTTATGATCCCTATTGACACCATCTACACTCATTAGTTTGTGTACTCAGGTTGGAGGTGACTGTTATTCTCACTTTGGGAGCCGCTGAGAGCTCCTTCCCAAGCCTGTCTGACGGTCCTCTGCCGCGATTGGACTGCACCTGTGCTGGTGTGATCTCTTTTGGGGACACTCCCTGGACCTCACATGCTGTCCGGGTCGCGAACCTGACGAGTGGTGTCCACCTCTCACTCGCCCTGTCGACCCAATTCTTCCCACTTTCAACCTCCCTGGCCTGCACCTGACATTTGTTATTTTGCTATTGTTTTCTTTGTGTTATGTAGGTGCCGGAGGTATTTACCTCCAGTGCAATTTGAGTTGGTTTGTTGTGTTTCCTGTACAAGGATTGAGGTCTCACTTGTTTATGCATGTTACGTGACTCTTTTTTGGACTGAGTGTCCTCAGTCCAAGAGGGGGTGTTACTTATGTGGGGAAATTATTATAATTTGGTTTATTTTGGCATGAGAAGGAACTGATACACATATATCTAAATGACAAGACAAACGAAAACATAAAGTGACGAATTGACAAATGTTATGGCCAACTAAGATTTCAGTTTCAGATAGGTAAATCAATTTATAATACTCTGTTTTTTACGTTTGCTGTGATTCTGAAGTGCACACAGAATCTGTGGTAAATGTGGGAAACAGAAGCTAAAAGAGAGTTTTTCTCTGTAGATTAATGAAACCTGAATTTCTGAATTTTCCAGATAAAATTGACCCTAGCATTCCAACAGATAGATTAAGTTAAATAGGTTTTTGAGTCCAGCCATAATTTGCAAGATTAGCTGGCATGGTCGTTCTAACGGTGAGCGGCCCTGATGAGAATTTTTGTTTTTGTAATTTTCGTCTGTTCTTTTGTGTTTCTGTTACAGATCTCTGTTGGTTCCTTGTCTCGGTGGGTGCTTGTGAGTGGTCGTAATTGTGAGTTTTTGACCCAAATTAATCAATCAAGTTTTATTTCTAAAGCGCCTTACAATAATCAAAGTTGACCAAAGCATAGTGATGTAGAAAATATAGCGGACGCGGAGGGAGCATGAACCGAGACAACGACCTGACAGAATCAATACGGGGAGGAATTCGAGAGCCCCTCCCGAGCGGAGGAGCTCCCGCTTTGGCCCCATCGGCCCCTCCTCCATATGTACAGAGCGGGGCGTCCGGCTCCACTTTTTACACCCAGTTAATAACCCTTCATGGACTGGTGGACGTGGCGGCTGCGAACTTGTTATCAGCGGAAGAGCATAAAAATGGCCATGCCCGGGTGCCCGCCTAAGTCTAACTCAGCGACCTTGCCTGAGCGGACTTACCATCGAGGGTCTACATTAAAAACACCAGGACCTGTTGGACGCTCCCAGATACTTAGGACCTTTTGAAGTGACTCAAAGGACTGCCACCGCAGTTAAGGTAGAGGGGCGTGACAACTGGTACCACTGGTCACACTTGAAGCCCTGTTCTGAGAAAACCGGCTTACACTGGACTCATACGCATCCCGGACGGTTGACACATCCTGACGAATATGGTAGTGGGTCTAACAGCCCCACTGAAGGGGGTGGGGGACACCAACCCCGACCCACACGGTCACAAAGACATAAAAAAGACTAACAAATATGGACTTAAGGCCTGGGTTTTAAAACCAGGACCTTTTTAAGGTGTCCATACGGGGTGTGGGGCCTGACACTTGCTCTTTGCTTGCTCATCATACCAACAGTAATAAAAATAGACGATCCACATAGTTGTGAGGGACGGGTCAGAGGACACCCTATCAAAGAATTGAAATTGGCCCTTTACAAGGTATGCAAAGAAGTAGGTAAAACACCTGGAGAAAATCTGGTCATCTACTGCAACAATGCAGGTACAATGTTGGTGAAAATGAGAGAAGCAGTGTCGGACCAACACACCCTAGACTGGATTACCCATTGTACAGAAAAAAATGATAAAAACATGGGAAAACAAAGAAGGAACAAAATATGCTGTTTTGAAACCTGTGATTTATGATGTATCTAACATGTCTGTTTCCACAGAGGGAGATGGATCTAGGAAGCGACGGTCTTTCAATATGGGGGGTCATACACCAGGAGAGAATAAATGGGTAAAATTAGCTAAGCACACGGCCATGATTACCAACTCAACCCTGCAGGTGGGAAACCGTACCCTCGGTCAATCATACGTACCTTTCTCTGATGACGGCGGCCGTAAGCCCCTGTTCGGAGATGGGAAAGGATTTATCGCCACGCTGATCCCTATGATCGGTGTGGCGTCCTCCATGCAGCGTCTAAATGAGGTATGGTGGATCCTGGAGGACCTAACTGAGGTAATAGGCGACATCTTGGACCAAATGGAACGGAGTCCAGAACTTAAGGCAGTGGCTGTTGTGGTTATGCAAAGTAGAGTGGCGTTAGACGCCATGTACGCTGAACAGGGTGGTATGTGCGCAGCAGTTGGCCTTGACCACTGCTGTACATATATTCCCCGACGAAACTGGCAATTGGACAGCCATTAAAAATAAAGTAAAGGAACTCAAAGACTTCCTCGCGTCTCAAGAAGACCAGGGTCCTCAGTGGACCTGGCTAAATTGGTTAAATTCCGGTTCCTGGATCCATATCCTTCAAAAGGTGGGTATTCTTATAGGTGTAATACTCTTGTTTTGTTGTATTTTGTTTTGTTGTGTTGTGCCTCTCATTCGCAGCATGGTCTCCAGGGCTCTGGGTTCCACTGGGGGCATCTATACGATGGGTGATGCGTCCCAGGGGGACACGGAGCTCGGGACAAGGGAAACGCCAGAAGGGGGTGGTCCCAGCCTGTACTTGGAAAGAGTACGGCAGGCTTTGAGATATGAATGGAACGACCCCCGACAAGGCTGTGATGGAGAATATTGTGGTGGAGATAATATCTAAACAACACTGTTCGGTGTTGTTGCGCTTGCTGTGTTTTGTGTGCAGGAATGTTTATTTTTGTGTCAATCAGAGACGGTCCCAGGGGGACATAAAAGTTGACATGTACCATTGACACGGAATAAAAACCAGCTGAGTTCCGCCTGGAAAGATTAGTAAGCGGAAGTTACACATGGGAAGAGAGAGATGATTTTGAAACCACTCAGCGGCTGGTTGAGTATGCCCTACATACAGTGAACATGTTTTTTTGGTGTTATAATATGTGAAATTGTACTGTGATTTTTGATACAGGCTGTACTTTTGTGAACTTGAAAATATTATGGTTTTGTTGTCCTCCTTTGGGAGGTCAAAAAGGGGGTCTGAAGAGATAATATTTTTATACGATGTTTTGTTCCTTTGGCTATTTAGCAAACTAACCAAAAGTTGTCATTCAGTGCAGAAAGGTGTGGGTTCCTCAGAATCTTTTGTTTCAAGACACAGCAACCCCCACCCGGTCCACTGGCCATTTGGACAGAAGGGGTCAAATTACGACGGAACTGAATGGACAGCTTTGGGGAGCCAATGGGAAATCTTGTGGACAATGGAATGTGGAGTGCTGTGCTTCCCCAGGAAGAGTCAGTCTGACCATGGGAACGGCTGAAGGCAGACTCACGATGGATAGGAAAAACAGAATTCTGTATTGAGATGACATGTTAGAGAAATAAACGTTTAACTTGTTTAACTCCTTGATGTGTCATCAATTCCTGGTATTTAATTATTAGTTTATGTAGAGTAGTTTTTGACGACTCTCAACTCCTCCTCCAGTTTGAATACGCGGTGTTGTCAATTAAAGGTAATGTTAAATAGGGAAAAAGTAACCGCCGTCGTAGCGGTACTATTTTATTGTGTACAGCGACAACACAGGAAAACGGCTGTTTTTCTTTAGTTCTTTGGCCTTAAACTACACATTATTTATCCCAGGTTATTATCAGGCACTGAGATTACGAAAACCCATTAATTTCCCATGTGGTACTTGATATGAACATTTTGAGAACTGGGTTAAGCCATTGGCACTACCAAAAAACACTCACATTTCCTCGGAATTAGAAGATCAGTGGCACCCCATAAATCTTTACCAATGCAACACAAGGTCAAAGTTCATTTTTGCCATTTTACAAATCTACTTTTTTCATTCTACCCATTAATTTTGTCTTATCCCGGTAAACAATTTATACGTTTTCCCCGGGGAATACGGTTACGACCTACAATCAGATTTCCAAAAGTGCTTTGTTTTCCGCGCTCTGCATGGCCGATCTTTGACTGTTCAGTAAATGAGTTTGTAGACGACATGAGCGCGCGCAGCGGTGTTCGGCTGCGCTCGTGGCAGTCCAAGTACACAGGATTAAAAGTGTCCACTCTCTCTTCCCCTGGGAGGCGCGAGGATTAATCAAGATGTAGCATAATGAGGATTCAGTGAGGGATTTTTTCTTCACAATGGCTGAGCGCTAACCATCTTTAACATGTGGAAGTGGTAGTATTAAAGTATTAAACCTGCAGAGCAATCTATGCTATATGTTGCTACGTTACTTAATGAATGCGATAAAATGCTGATACAAAACCTACGACACCGATCATGTCCTTAATGATCAATTCGATGCAGACAATGATTGTTTTGCTGTGGATTATCAAAATAAAGGTTCGCAATATTGACTTCATACTCCCTAATTACACAGAACACCCGCCCATCCGATGAGGAATCAGTATGTCTTCTGTCCAATAGGGTATTTCCTTTCCAGCAGGCCATCCTTGATAACATTAATAATGACAGAATACTGAATATAGCATCCTCCATTTCCACTAAAACTGGCCTCGGAGTGAATTCAGCTCTTCCAGTAATGACAGTACACCCGGCCTTTATCCGTCTGTGTGCGCCTTCTTATCTAGAGACTACTGTCGAAAGAGGAATGGCTTTCTGATGTTGTCATGTAGGTGCAAAAGCTTCATGGCCTCTGTGTTTTTGTTCCGATAAGTGCTGGAAACAACACCACCACCTACAAGTCTACGCCGCAAATGTAAGTCTTTTCCATTACGTACAATAAGTGTTTCATGTATTTCTTTGACTTTGTTTTTCATTGTCAAACCCATTGTGAAATGGTGCTTTAGCTGTGCGTGAATGAAATGCCTCAACTCATTATCAGGAAGCAGATATGCCAAAGATTTTGTCTCTTTGAGCAAACTCAATCGCAGGAAGAAAAAGACTCAAAAGAAAAAATATGAGACTTAACATAAAAGACCAGGAAAGAAGAATGACACACTTGTGGGTGCAGCAAACATTGAAGCGTCAAAGAAAATTAGAAGATGATTATAGTTGTGGGTGGACAACAAGCAGCAGAGGGAACTTTACCTTTAAATAGCCTAATCTAAATTTAAGACACTCATCAATGAACCTCACTGATGTGTTTGTCTTGTAAATCTACAGTTACAAAATCCTCATGACTCATTTCACGACAAATTTACAAAAAACCCACAACTATTTAGTCATTCGAAACATGATCCACATTCCGCACCCATCGCCATAACTTCCTACTTCTTTTCTCCGTTGCCATGGTTATGATAAAAGCTTGAATAAGAAGCAGTATAGTACTGCGAGGAGAGAAAAACTGAAATTAAAATTGGAGGGAAAAAAAGAAACTTTGGTTGCACTTTACTCCCACAACAGTCCATGGATGAGTCACTGGTCTGAGTGATGGAGATGAGGAGGATCTGCCAGCACCAAGCAAAAGCACAATTGGCCAATGAGCCGCGTGGGACTGCACGTTTATAACCCCTTTTCTCCTATTAGGGGATATTTTGCTATATGCTATCTATGTGCAATGATTATGCTAATCACTGCACACAGATAGCATATAATATATGCTATGTGCAATGATTAGCATTATTGAATTTTCTTATCAGTCTTTTTGACCATTGTGTTTCCCTATCAAACACATACCTCAAATTGTGTTTTGTTCAGATATGCTTCCCCCCATCTGCTTATGTGAGGTAAATCTATTTTAAAAGTAGGGGACAACTTCAACTGCCTGATCTTTTTAACACGTAAATGCTCTTGTTGTTTGTTGGTATATAGCTAAATATTTAGGTAGACCTATATTTGAATATATACCTTAACTTTCTACGTGCTTTGACTGACCAGAAAAGAGGGCTGAATCCTTTTCATATTGACATTAATTGAAGTTATACATTGTGAAACGTCATTGTTGAAGTGTACACAATTGATAAAAAGCATGTATAAAGAATAACACATAATGAGCTATTTGTTTGAACATGAACTCTTCATTTGACTCACAGAATGTATAGCAAAGTAGTCACCAACAAACATCAAGCATAAAACATAATGGCTCTCTTTTCATCTATGTTTCCACCCAGGCCAACATGAGTAATGCTTTGGTGTTCTTCGCCATTATTTCTTGAGTGTGCATCTACAATTACTACCTGACCTTTTCTCCCTCCTCGACTTCCCATTGATTGTGAAAACAGTTTTGAATTAATAATTCACTAAACAGTAGGAGTCTTGACTGCTCGTGTCGCAAGTGGCAATGCCACAAAAATACATATTTTGTTCTTTTAGCGGAAACCAACATGAATTTATTCATGCTTTGCATGATAGTCAGGCAGAGGTCTACAAACTTGTTTCAAGTATCCAAAGTGGAGGGTCAAGGACTCACAATACACATTAATGCATCTTGCGATGTGATCCCTTCTGCCACCACTAATTAATTTAATTTATGATCATATATTTTAAAACTTACAAAATCTACCAATAAAATGTTGGTATGATTGAGAGGGAGGGATGCAAAAAATGGTCAGCGGGCGGTGTGTTTATTTTAACAGATAGGGTGGTCATTTGGTCACCCCAGGCCTATTATTCTCATGTAAATAAAACATTTATATCAATTAACACAAATATTGCTCATATTATCAACATTCTTTTTTTAATACATTATTTATTAGGATTTTGCATCCATGACAAATATTGCTGAGCAATCTTATGAAAGTTACTCTTCATGACTTTCCATCAGCATCTATGGTCTCAGGACTCACCCCTTTCCTTTGCCCAAGGCAGAGGTGCAGCAGTTTGAGGTCCGAGACACAGCCCCATCCCTCTATTACATGTCTATCTCCTCTCCACAGTCACAGCAATCCAAGTCATTAGACGGCAGAGTGGCTGCTTGAGAGAGCACTGGAGCAGGCAGATAGACAGACTGAAGAGCATGAGGCAGGCACACGAGCAGGAGTCAGGACTATGCCCATTCTCAGCACACTTAACCTGAGTGGGATGAAAATGTGGGCCAAATTTTAACCTAGATTGCCTACCTGTCGTGGTATGGAAGTTGTGAAATGATCTAAAAATGTTTGCAGGTTTTCTGAGACACCTTCTCTCCATTTACCTGGGCTTTAGGCATCACATGAAGTGAGCTTGTTTTGAAAACAATAAAAAATAAATATAGACCGGAAATGATGTTACTATTGGAATCAATTTATTGTATGCTGGCCATGATGTCACTGTCTATGTTTCTATAACTATATATTGTTAAACTATATTACTTTTTTCAAATTTACTTCTAGTCCAAATAGCAAAAACAGGTGGGTCATAGGGAATAAATAGGTGTGCGTCTGTGCATGAATAATTTGTGGGGCTTCATGCTTTTCCTCCAATTCACTGTGACCTCCTCGCGTTTGACCTCCAAAGCATTTCCGATGGCTTTGTCTCTCAATTGAACCGCATTTTCTGCTTGAAAGCCCCTCAGTCCAGGGTGACTTTGTGTGAGCAATGACATGGGGAGTTCAATTTCACATAGGCTTAGTGATACCGTCTGAATGTCGTGTCTGTCTGTGCGCACAAAGACAATGCAAAATGTCACGTGATGTTGTTTATTTCAGTTGCTCAGGAAAGAAAACAGCAGACGTACTGTAATTTTCAGGATCTCAAAGCAATAAAGTAAACGAGCTGCTCAATTTTGGGTAAATAAAAACAAAACAAAAAGCATACAACAAAACTACAAAATGTCCTATTGAATTCCGTGCATAAGGGCATATAATATAAAGAAAATGTGTTTGTGTCCTACAAAACCTTGTGTTAAAGACACAATTGCAACCAGTAAAAAACTGTATAAAATCTGTATTCCAAAAATGAGTTCTGTCAGGTTACCTAACACATCTGACTGCTAAATAAAAAGCACAACTATATTCAATTTCTCATATATATTATGGACAAACTGGTACTAAGTGATTCGGCATTAAGAAATTACTGACTGTACCTGTAAATTAGACAAATCCCATTATCCTGTTGGTAAATGATTTGATCCATATCAGATTGTTCTTATTAAAGTTGCCTTGGATATACAATTTGATTTCCAATTTCCCCTGTTTCAAGCTGCTCTTGTTGACAAACAGCATCCCACTAATGGTACAGTTCAAATGCTCTAAGGTCCTATAATGTTATGACAGACAGTGTGTTTCATTAAATGAAAGAATTCAACAAATTATTCCAAACAAAGTTCCTATTACACATTTTAAATAATCTTATCTAAACTAGTTATAACATGGACTATGACACTGGCATGAACTATTGTCCTGGGGTCCAGTGGCCGTTATGCATACTATGACGGGTTGGAGCACTGACTGTTGAACACTAAAGCTAAAATCCATGTCCGATCCCAACCAGGGAGTGGGACCAGTTTGGTCCCTCCAGACGATCAATGCCACACATTGATCTGCTGCGTCCCCGAGGAGCAGCGGGACAGTGGCATTACAGTGATTCACGTCTTCACTCTGAACTGACTGAGGCCTAACGAGAGCACTGTGTTTCTCTATAGGCTTTAGCACAGCGGGGTCGTAACTGCCTATTTACAATCGTAAATTACCTTAAGTAGACGCACTCCTACATTTACAACTCTGCAAAGCATACACTGCATGAGTAGAACTGTTCTATAAGCACTATTGAGCAATTAACTACTAATTTATCGCATTACTACGAGCAAACACAACTGTATTTTCTTAAGAGCACATCCTATTACCAATTATGCCACGAATATAGTGTATATCTATGATCTGCTGTTCAAATCAAAACATTTTAATAGTCATTCCATTTGACTTATCTTCAAAACTTTACATGATCAATGTAAGCCATGTTGATCAGCTAAACCAGTGTCTTGAGAATTAGATTTAAAAATCAATCCAACGATCCAGAGCCCACACTGGAAGGGCCTTTTCAACATTTTGGCCCCACGGTCCTGAAGGGTCAACTGTCACAGCAAATGAACCCAAACCGCCCACAGCAGCACTTGTTCACAACGCTTTTAACTGAGAAGGGACCTTTTGCATATTTTCAGTTTAAGTCTACACAGCAGCAAGAATTCATGTCTCCAAAATAAGAACTCTCTTCCTTATAAACATGACATTATTGACTTATTGTTGATTCATCACACAACATTATGTAACTTAAAGGGATAGAAAATGACAGGGATGGCTTGTAACATAAGATCTCTGACTGCACTTCTCTCGTACACACTTTGCTTCTATACACGTTAATCGTTTGTCTCTGAACTCTATGATTGTTAAAGGGTTGTGCAAACCGGTAGCGCTTTCTTTTCTTTTCTTTATAAACTATTGCGCACGTGGCGTCTTAGTCCAGCGTGTCGGGCTCAGCATCCATGCAGTTCTCCCAGGGGTTGCGGGGCATGTGCGGCATAGAAATGATCAGTAGGGCGGCGCCGCTGAGTATTAGGAGCGTGAATGCGGCACAGGCACAGGTGAAGGACCAGGAGTAGTAGTATTCGATCCAGATGGTCTCGTCACTGGCAATCATCCTCTTGACGGACTGGCGCATCACCTCCACTGAGATGATGATGCACAGGCCTGCAGAGAGAAAACCGCAAGGTGAGGGGAGTCATGACAACACACTTTCAAAGGGCTTTCCTCGAACCATGGGGTGACTTGAACTGGTTATTTATCCTCTCAATCATGGATTAGGGGTTTGCCTGTTCAAGCCGAAGTAGGAGAGTGAACAGGTAATGCAAACACCTCAAAGAAAGGGACGGGATCGAGCCAGGGACCTTCTAACTAGGGCTGTCACGATAATTACGACTTATCGTTCAATAAATAACAGATAAATGATACATCTTGGGCTCGATATTAATCGTCTGTCCATGTATTAGAATCCCCCGCTGAAGCAAAGTGAGTTACATTACATTTCATGTTTATTGCAGCTTGTGTGGTATTTTAAGATATGATTATGCACTTTTAGAACAAAGATTTACTGTCATTTTTATGAGAGTTGACAGTATCTAGTATCGTTCAACTCATTAACATAGTTTATCGCGATACCTTCCTGCCTCAATATATCGAACTCCAAATTTGTTATCGTGACAGGCCTAACTCTAACACCACTGTGTCGTTTCCTTTCGAGGTATAACATTGAATAAAACAGGTCTCAAAACTTTCTGAACCCGCTGAAGGCATAGACTGGTGACTCTGTGGGTGATCAGAGTGTTTGAGTGACTCCTAAAACGTAGGAGTTGATTGGCAGGTCTTAGTCCATGATTTACCTCATTAACATCAGTATCTCGAAAATGTAAATCCTAATGGCTGAGTGCCACATGCTTTGCTTTTCTGCTATGTTATAGTTTCAGGTGTCTGAGCGTCCGCTGAGGCATTGGTCTTTTAAGATAAAAGTGTCACATCACCTGTACAGTTCTTTACAGTGCTGACTTATTTTAAAGGCCCTTTAACAATTTTTTTTTGTATGTGAATTTCAATTCACTCCTACCTTTCCTAATGCATTTCCCAATTCTCTTTTACTGCATTATAATGTACACAATAACTAGTCAGCTAGTTCCCAACAGATAAAAAATGCTTTATAATTTGATGCACGGCGCACATCAAGTGTCTGTTTTACACAATACTTATGGACAAATCTGATTTCACTTCAAGAAAAAATACATTTTATATATTGGACTATTGTTTGCTAAATAATGTATATTGGTTTAAAGGGACTAGATGCAGGTTGGCCATTGTTATACTCACTACTCCCACCTCAGGTAACTGCAGTCTCTATATTAAGCTCGTGCATGACGGCAATTCGGACTCGAATTAACACCTTTTTGAGTGACAGTGAGGGATTTTCGGGGCAGTTGTGGTGAACAGGTCTGGGCTCATTCTACACATTAAGACATGGCTGGAACACGTAGGGGGAGGGAAATACATCATTTTAACATTTTTAAACTCTGTTAAGTCCCTTTAACCAATACACTCAAAAAAGTGTGGGGGGAAAATGGCATCCAGAAAAAAGCATAGCCCTTTGAACTTTTGTGAGGATATTTTGTTACATTCAAATATTGCTGTGTTCAAACAAAAACCTTAAATAAAAATCAGAGCGGTCACAGCTATCACATTTGATTTACAGATCCTAAATTAATCATCAGCTCTTGCCACCTCTAAATGACATGTGAGAAATCATATTTGTCATGCCTTAGGTGGGCTGCACAGGTACCAACCCACCAAACTTGACCCTCACAGTCACTTAATTCAGCACTGAGAGGCCTGAGCTGCCCACGGTGCTGTGTGTGTTTGACCTGCAAAAGCAAAGAACATCCCCGCAGGCCTCAGCAGGTAGTCCCGACCCTTTCCAAACGAGAAGACCACACAGAGCGTGCCCAGGATCATGAAAAAGAGGCTGAAGATTGCGATGGCCCCAGCAGAGATATTATACTCTGAAAAAAAAGAAAAGGGAAAAGAAGGTTTGCTACAACAGGCTCCACAATTCAGTATGTTATTGCAAATACAAACTTAATCATATCCGGAGTGAAACGAAATTAAACTTAATTTGGATTCAGAAACACTTTTGAGATGGCGGATATAGGCCAAAGTCTTTATTCAGACTGGGATCTGAACTTGTGATCATCTGACTCTCAGAGTAAGTCTATGTCAAAAAATATTATTCAGAATCAGAATCAGAATTGTATTTATTACCATTGTTTGAGAACAGGTTCACAAACTAAGATTTTTTCTGGGTACAGTCATGCATTAAAACAATATAACACCAAATTTAGATCAAATAAGCTAGGACAACTTTTAAGTAAGGGCATGCATAAAGAAGATTAAAATAAAAAAATAAATTAAAAAAAGATAAAGTAAAATCTGATAGGACAGCAACAGTTTGACATAGACATTAATGCCACCATGTAGAACCTTTTAGCTCCTATGTCAACGATACCTGAAGTGCTCCTAATGATCAAGGGCTTCTCAGCACCAACACTGCAACTGTATTTTTGCAATGTGTCTTCAAAATAAAGAATTTGGGGAGGACCAAACGTTTGGTCACCTGTAATCACAGTGAAGCAGTAACACCTCCATGGAGACATGCTGGTGATATCCCACTCGCCGAGGGACAATGCAATACACATGCTTCAAGGAAGGGAATGTGGCTATGAACTGTCAGTGCCACTGCATCACAACCATAAACATACTGTATTATTAGCAGACCGTCATTCCTCACTCCTCCCCATTTACACGATTAACAACAGTCGAGGGAGACTCCAGGATGGCAGCGCAGCCTCCTCCTACAGAGCATGTTCCTAAAAAGTGTAAAAGGCTAAAGCTTTACCAGGGTCAACCAAAAGGAAAAATATCAAACTTTAAATTTCCAAAGAACAAAAACCGTTGTGGAGGAAACTCTATTCTTATAAACAAAAATAACTTGGAGCCAGGCTTTTGAGTTGTTTTTGACACTTGCAACGTTTCCATAAGATTCTATTATTATAGCAAGGCTTCTGGAGTTGCCCCTGGCCACTAGGGGGTGGTATTGCAGCAAGTGAGCCCCCCGCTGACCAAAGAGAAGTGCTTACCTTGCCCATTGCTTACCACAAGGACGAAGGCAATTGCCAAGGTAAGCACTAATGATTATGCTACAAAGCATAATCCTTGTCGTGTTGCTGTACAAGAGGTGAGTTAAAGTTATGATTCAGATTCACAACACTTCTTTAAACAACACTTCTTTATGTATTTTCTACTTTGAACACCTAAGGTTTTTGTGTGTGTTTTTTTAATCTACTAACTTTTTCTTAAGTACATTTGATATTTAAACATTTAAATACTAAAACTTGTATCTTATTCTTGTAACTGGGTGCAATGTTATACAATGCATTTTGCCCAACAAAATCATCTGTGTGTTTTAGGGTGCCTTTTTTCAAAAGAATACAGTACATAATGAAAATCCGCAAAACGAGAATCTTGAAACAAATTGAAATGGCTCAAAAAGTATCGTACTCTGGGGAGAGATAGAGCGAGACAAAGTATCGAGACTGCAGCGAGTGGGAAGTGGCATATGGGGGGGCGGCTGTAGCGTTTACACATAATTGTGTTGATATTACACACAGGCGAGTTATGACACAGATAATTAGCCCTTAGATTAGCCTCACTTAACAAACAACCGTCATTTATCCAGGCTGGCAATAATGTTGCCGGCTCACAACAACAACGCCCAGTGTCTGCCCACCTCCATGTAGTTGATTTGAGTTTATAAAGAGGATGTGGCTCTGACGTTTGCTGCTCAGACGCTCAAGCTGCAAATAAAATCATCCTGTGTTCACTTAATTTAAGAACAGAGATGGAAGGATAAGGCCGGGTGTAAAATAAGATCACGCACAGCAGTGGTATGAAGGCTACCCTGGTTCCTTTTTGCTTTACTGTCTGTTGTGAGACAGATTCTTTTTAAAGGTAAGATATGAAGAGGTTGTGGCATTTCTCCAGAACTAATGGTCAGCCACATTGGACATGATTATACTGTGAAAAATATTACTTTGAATGAAGGCAAGGCAAGGCAACTTTATTTATACCGTGCATTTCGTACACAAGGCAACTGTCTGGAGGCTACTTTGAGCTATTGATCTAGTATTTCTTAGACTTTATGCCGCATGTTTTGATATTCAGAGCGTTGACTTCACACTGAACTCGCAGCATTACTTTTCCTCACTGTGGATTACACGAGTATAATCCTTTCAGAATTGCCTCCATCCTTTGATAGTTTTCTGCTCATAGTAAAGGTCACAGGGTCTCAGAATAAACCCATGTACAGGAATGCACGATAGATTTAACAGCAGTGTCTTTGCCGCTGATTTAAAATGGCTGCTTTATCTCCTTATCGCAGACAGACAGGTCTTCCACGGGCTCCGAAGGGAAATGGGGGCTTAATGAGAATCTGAGCTGGCACCCACCTTTCTGCGTCTTCACTTCAAAAACCTCAGCCTCTTCCCCCGATGTGAAGTGCTTGAAGTAGGAGCAGTTTTCTGCTACAAAGTTGGAGAGAGACAAGGAGAGAGACAAAGAGAGAGAGAGAGAGAGAGAGAGAGAGAGAGAGAGAGAGAGAGGGGGAGAGAGAGAGAGAGAGAGAGAGAGAGAAGGGGGGGGGGGGGGGTTCAATACCGATTTGTATTATTGACAGTGAAGTTAGATTACACATTGAAGACCAAATCAACATTTGTATCTGCTGGTATAGTCTCCAGGTGATTAGCCTTTACTGACTCATGCAATGTGGGTGTTGATTGGCAGGTTATGGCCTTTTACTTCTATATAAAGTCTGCAATTATTATATTGTAAACTCTAGAATATCAGATTTGATCGGTCGACTTGGGACTCGACTCAGACTTGTGAGTTTCTCAGGAGCAGTCAACCCTGTTTCAATGTGAGGTTCAGGCTAAAGGACTTGGACCTGACTCATTTAGCTCTCAAGTCCTTAGCAGTAAATTAACCTCAGTAAATGTAGGCCTTTGTAAACAATCTTTTAAAAATATTCTTATTGTTTTAAGCTTAAAGGTGGTCACATTCTATCTGAAAAGGAGAGTAAAGTGAATGAAAACGGCAAGAAAAATAGTAAGAAAACACTTCTTAGGATTCTCTTAGATCTTGGTCAGCATTACCCGGAAAATTATCCTCCACACGGAAAAACTTCACCTGGACTGGGAGTCCAACTTGAGACCTCTTGTTACATTTTAGAATAAATGGCATATTTAGTTGGGTCTGGAAAGTTGCAAAAGTTTCTCTCAAGTAATAAATAACCAACATATTAAAAATGTGTGGTTCACTGATAACTAAGAGCGATTTTGAGAAAAATTTGAAGGAAAAATCATATGTAATTTTTCTTTAATAGATTTTATTTTATTTATCGGGCGAAAAATAAAGCAAGCAAACAAACACAAACCACACTGAGATCTGAAAGAATAAACTAATTTGTGATCAGTGCGCGGTCTCCTGTGTCTTTCGTACTCATGGGACTTCACCACCTGTAAATCTGCTGCTTTCATTTTCCTGTCAGCAGCGTGTTTACTTCCCCGAACCATTTCACACCTTCAGCTATAGCAATAATAGCCTCGCGGTGTTGCTGTTCCCAAATGTCAGTCCTTTGACCGCAATCTCCAGCATCACAGAGAACCATTGCCCACTGCAGTCATTTCCGGTGCATCCATCCATCCATCTGTGGTAACTGCTACGAGAAGTATTGGAGGAGGACATGAAGGCCAAGTCAGAGCCCCCTCTTTTCCACCAGCATTTTCAGGTTGAGATTAAAGCAGACAGGTGCACTCAGTGTCCACACAGGGACAGTCAGTGTTGATACAGAGAGAGAGAGGGAGAGAGAGAGAGAGAGAGAGGGAGGGAGAGTTTGTTAGGATGGATGAGAAGGAATAACTAAAGAGGTAACCTAGCAACAGGCTGTTGGAGGTCCTGACTGGTCGCGTGTGTTTACCCACGGAAAAGGCATGGGAGCGGCAGCGTGCCCATGTCTGAAAATGACAAACGCAGAAAAAGCTTATCCAGAAAAAGCTGTTTGACTGTACGAACTGTTACATTTAAGTGTGCGACAACAAAAAAGTAAAACATAGACAATTAACAACTGCCACAACTATGATACAATAATCCAGGTGTGAGCCCAATCCCCAGAGGATGTTATTCCAACATGATTCCAGAAACAACAGTATGAGTGTTGATTAACGGACTACTACAGACAATAGTACATTAAGTAAAGGTTTCCTTGTCAGCATAATAGATATACTATTCTTAAACAAAACAAAAAAATATCATAAATGTTTTATCCCTCACCCACATGCAGCACAAGTTTTAAAGCAACTGATTAAAATCCCTAAAAGTGCGAGACAACTTGATACGGTTGACATGTTATGTAATAGAAAGTAGATTGTTTTTGTTGGTAAGACACAACATCTGTTTTTGTGGCAAACACAGAACTAATTGCTTCAGCTCTTGCAACCTCAGTCACCTTGTCAGCACACTTTCAAAGATGCATAGAAAACACCTATTTTTACTCAAAGAGCAGGCTGCATGCCCTCATTGCACCCAGGAACCAAGTTATGGGTCAAAGTGAAACAACAGCAGTGTCCTCATTAAAATGAAGGACAGAGACAAAGGTGAGGATTCCTATTAACTTTCTCCACTCAGACTTTGGGAGATGGTCTCAAAATGGCCTGACATGCTGGCACCAAATCGAAATGCAACAAAACAAGGGAAGAGGTGCCCTACAGTGTGTGAGCAGTGACGGTGACAAAAGGGTGTATGTTTTCCAGTGGGCCCAGTTAAACCATAAAACCACGCAGTGATTGTTTTAACAGCGCTCCAGCTTTCATGCGTCTGGACTTATTTGAAAGGCTGTTGGGTTCGATGCATTGGTGCCATCATTATGCGAGCCCCTCACATGTGCACTCTAAGCACAAGCATGGGAAACAAGGTGTGTTCAGCGCTCAGCTCCCTGTCAATATGCAAATGTGTGTTATTAAGTCCAATCACCGCTGCCTGCCTGGGTGTAATGTTCATCAAGAGGTAATCTGTACAACACACGGCGAATCGACCTGGGGGAGCTTTAGAGCGCCGCTGTGCCGCGCTTCTGTGTCTAGTACGCAACCTACGGCACATATTAAACTGGGAGCTACGTACAGAGGTGTGCCTGTGAGAGACGAGAGAGAGGAGTAATGAACATGGTGTAAGAAGGGCAGTGCATTTAGCTAGTCTTTGCATCTCAATGTGTGGACTTGCTGGTTCACTTTTCATGTGCAAAGGCTGTGCAGGTTTGATCCAAAGTCGACATTTGGATTTTACTATATCCGGTTTGGTATTGTAAAATACTACAAACAAATACAACGGTGACAGCTTAAAGCAGTACTAGGTAACTCATGCCCCAGCGCCACTGCAGGTGTCGTAGCATGTTGCGGGATGAAAAACCCCCAATCATCCCATTAACACTTGTATCACCCCCAGAGAAGGATTTATTAAGGTAAACAAGTTACTTAGTATTGCTTTAAAGTAGATTAAAACAGTAGTGTTGGTCATCCTTTTTATCAATGCATCAAAGTTTAATGTTAGTGTAGTTGTGGTTATTCTGGGAGCAAGTGTTGGTCTGGTAAGTTAGCCTCTCTGCTCCAATGATTTTAAGCCTAAAATGAGGGAAGTTTCTCATCTTAGAACGTAAAAAGAAAGGCTTTATAAACATCTACACATGTAGTTGTGGTTGACGACACTTGTCTCATTTAGAAGTTTAGTGGTTATAGCAGAAGAGACGATTGTTCTTTTTATTGTGTACCAACAACTTGTGAACACTATATCATTTACTGGCATCAATAATTACAATGGAAACACCTATTTCATGTAGCTCTACCAAATAATTGTCTGGCAATTAAAGGTACTATACGGAGTTTAAACATGTCCTAATGTTTAGAATGAGCCCAGTTCTATTCACCACAAACTGCCACTAAAATCCTGCACTGTCACTCAAAAAGGTGTTAATTCGGGTCCGAAGTGCCGTCAAGCACGAGCTTAATATAGAGACTGCAGTCACGCGTAAGACCTGAGGTGGGAGTAGTGAGTATGAAAATGACCAACTTGCATCTAGTCCCTTTAAAGCTGTCAATCCATACATTTTTTTTATCGGTTATTTTTCTCTAATAATTATATTCATTTTTAATACTTGTCCAACATAAAACACTTACATTTAAAGCATTTGATTATTGATTGCACATTTCATTAACCAAATATTCACAGTTTCATAATTATGGGAAAAGCCCAACAGCTTATAACCAGGATCTCTTCAGCCCTTTCTTGGTCGCTCGCCCAAGGCTTGATAAGTCACACTTTAAATACATTTTCTTTGGTGCTGAACATTTTGGACAGAATCTGCAAACGTATAAGGACAAAGTATAAGTATAAGGACAAAATTAAAATCATTTTTGTTAAAACCGGATAATTAGACAAGCCTTTTTGATGCATAAGTAGCTCTTTGTCGCTTTTGTTTCATAAAAGTATTTCATCATGTGAAAAGACTGGAGACTCCTGGCTTACGATATTTACAACAATTAATACAAGTGCTTTGTCTTTCAGGTCATGTGTGTGCTCAGATACATAAGTAATTAGATGCATCACGATTAATTGTGTTTTCGATTAATCGCGATTAATTTTGAAAGCCCTACTGGTAATGAATAAAGTTAACCTGATACAGCTGGTATGGTAAATATGCTCATGTATCTACAATGTACGCATATAATGTACTGCATGTCTGTGACAATGTCAAACGGTTCACAGATTATTTAAAAAGTGCCAATGCTGAAGCCTTACCACAACATGGATTTATTACAATTATGAAATTGCTCTGGTCTCGTGTGGGTGGAGCTTTATCCAGCTAGTTTGGATGAGAGGCTAGGATAGACATTTGCATTATAGACAAGAGTTCTTAAACCTGGTAGTTTTAGCATTATGGACCATTTACTGCTCATCCAAAAAGCTTCGTCAGCTACTAATGATGCCGCATGACCGATTCTGAGAGGTTTAACATTTACCGCCCACCTTAGAAAGAACAAAAACAACAAACACAAACTTAATGGTTTATTGAGTGTCAGTTCCAACAACTCCGTCTACCCAAAAAGGATAATTAGTTGCTGAAAAAGCTTCTTGGAGGAGAGGCGAAATATCTGGAACACGAAGAACAGAACACGGCTTAAGAACCTTTGTCTCTGATAGAAAGTATTTATTATCAGCCAGTTGTCTTTTATTGAATGAACAAATGTACAAATGTAAGCCAGGTTGTTTTAGGCTCATTGTATTCATCATCCTAAATACAATGAGCCTTCCACTTCACTGAGGAAAAGAAGCAGTACTTTTGACAGTCACAGGCTGAATAGAGCCGCGAGTGCTCGGCTAAACACCTCTGGCAGCACTTGTGGGAAGAAAGTCATACCTTTCCCTTTCAGTTCATGTGTTAAGGTGCGTTGGAGAGACAGTTTGAGCCGATAAGACAGCGTTTTACTGCCGCTGTCAAACTGTCTGATACTGCAACATTCATTGCACTAGGGGACAAGTCGGCTGAAACACACTGTAGTCTTACATCGGCAGAGTGTTCACTGGACTGTCAAACCCCCCGTCTTTTCACGTTCGCAACAGGTTAGGCATCATCCTCACTAATCAGGAATATCATAACGACCACTGACGGGTGAGTGTAACATCCTGGCACCGTGGGCTCTATTAAACATGTGCCTATAAAGTAGAAGTTTCAGAAGCAGGAAAAGTGTGTTAGACAAGAACTGAATTGTAATAGAGTTGGGTATGGATTGCTATTGACTGAAAGTTACCATAGAAATCACAATGTTAGATGAAACCATATGGATGAGGTGGAGCGAGCAAACATTGATACATAGAGATAGATACATTTGTTAAACAAACTATTGGAAGAGTAGAGAGTTCTAATGGGATATGCCTGAGTCAAAATGGTTTTATGTGAATGATAAACTCGAGCATTTTTACATTTTATAATCCCCACTATGTTATGATGTAATGTACCAGGAATCCCAGAAATCTATCTGCTATCATAAACAAAACAAAATCAAGCAAATAAATGAGTAAAAGCAAAAAGATGGCTATCCTTTTTTGTTAGAACAACCAACTGAAGGACAGCTTAATCACAAAGCTGAATCACAAACCTCCGCCCCCCTCTTGGACACTGATTTGTAGACTTTTGATATTGCATTATTTACTGTTTGACTTTGAGGGTATCGCATTTTTTGTATGTAAAGCCGCCAACGACACCTCACATGTTCTCCTGCTCCTTCTCTTCAGTCCCCGGAGTGTCCAAGGTGTGACTGTTAACTCCTGAGCTCGAGCAGAAAGCCACACTTCATTAAGGTCTGTACTGATCTTGAAGCAGCGCCGCCGGGGCCAAGTCAATGATAGAGTCTGAATCAAAATGGGAGCGTTAGGCGGCCGGGCACGCATCCCCCGACGCGCACACGCACTGGCAGACCTTAACACTAGCCATAGGCCAGGGAGATGAGAGCTACAGGCAGACGCAGTTCAGAGCAGAGGTAATTAAAGCTACAGGGCCATTCCAGGCATTTTTGGTATGATTTACACAATGTTTTATTGAGAAGACTGAAATGTTGTGTTTAATTGTCCCATGGTAAATAATAAAGAGTAGAAGAAGGCTCTGCTAAAACCTTATTGACTGAATAAATACACTGTTTCTTGGACATTGAGTGTTTTGGGCTTTTTGGAATTTTGAAGATTTTCCCCAACATCTGCTTCTCTGATATCACTTTGGGCGAGCGTTGCTTCTCTTTTCTCAAATAATAAAGAGAAACATAAAAGACTTAAGGGAATTTTATATGTATAATTTAGTGCTTGATTCACACGTCACCCAAAGCGCTTCACAGGGGACCATTGTTTCATTCACTCCATACTCGGAGGTGGTAGACATAGACTTAGACAGCTGCCCCAGGTGCTACCGTCAATTTAATACTTAAGCGTTTCAATTTGTATTTCCCAGATTAAGTTAAATAATAGATCAAATCTAGAGGTGTTTTCAAACCTTTACCAGACCCTTAGCAGTTCTGCACTCACACTTTCTTGTTGTTTTATAACAGCGTTACTGATATGTTAGCATGCTAAAAAAAAGAAAGACAATTCTCTCTGCTGCCCGCAAAGAGTGCTAAAATAAAAAAAATGAGTTGCATACAAAAATCATTGCTGAAGTGCCTATAACGCATTTGTAAGCCATAATTATGCATGATATGTCCACTTTAAAATGTTATTCATTCAAGGTCTGTATAATATAATGATAATGATCTTATTCAGAATCAACTACTTTGAGACAAGCATTCAATGTTATACACCAGTGGTGTCCAAACGTTTTCCATCGACGGCATTGAGAGCCACAAACCGGCAGACAACACGGTGAAACATTCAACTGGATGCATTTAATGGAGTTTTAACTGTGTATCACACCTTTATTTATCCTGGGACACTTAATGCAGCTCTGTTTCTCATAAAAAATATTAGCTTTTGAGGCCAGAATTGTGTAGAATGATTAAATTCACAGTAAAAACTACCATCTCAAATCCCAAAATTGATCTGAGGGCCACATTTGGCCCCCGATCCGCATTTTGGACACCACTGTCATACACTGTCAAAGAGGTTGGCACAGTGTTGGGTAGTAGCATCATACATGAATTCTTTATATTTTATTATTTATGATAAATAATATAATATCATGTACAATAAGAAAGGAAAGATCAAAGCCTCCAGAGAAAAGTTTAGCTCTATGTCATTCTGGGCTGTGGGCATTTGCAAAGTGCTTGTTTTGCATTCCTAATTAGTGGTAAATAAGTTTGTAACAGGTAAGTGTAGCTTCCTTGTTGTTGTTATTTTTTTTAATCATAAGTAACTTTTATGCATGAATAGATTATGAATAGATAGATATGAAAGTCTCTAAATACAATGTGTGTTCTCCCTAACACTGCTTATGCATCATAGAGGCTTCTGTGTCTGGAAATGACCCAACCAAATCACCAATACCCAGTGATCCGTGGATCAGAGATGTGAACTTGCCATCTATAGGTCTATTTATCCGAGCATGGGGCCAGCAAAGTGGTTTCCCTGGTTACATTTCTTTAAGTACCGGTAATGGTCTATAAATAACGTAAACATTATCTCGATGTTATTCCTGTTACAGTTTATATCAGGTGCAAAAGTTCTGTCTTTGCTTTGTGGTTTGATCACAGGCAAAGTCAGTTTACCGTGACACTCTGAAGCTTACATCACTCGAGTGGGGCCAACGCGGCGTTGCAACACGTATTTTAGAGATGTGAGAGTTGCACTGTCTCCGAGCTGCTCTGATCTTTCATTTCTTTGGCCAAACACAACAGTTCGAGATCCACAGTGCTGCACGGAGCATAACGCTTTACTCGTGAAGGCAGTATGATTGGCATGGTGCGTTCACTGCCTTTGTAAAGATAATGACGGTTCACTTGTCCATTCGTGCGGTGTGCGCTCATGCCAACCTACTGTATGTGCTGCTGGCATGTGCCTTTGTGTGAGGAGAGGAAGGCAGATGGAGGACAACAGACAGATGATGGTGGGGACACCCGCCAATGTTGTCGCTATGAGCTGACACTTCTGAGAAGTCCAATTCATTGTTTTTTTCTTTGGAAATATTGTAATCACACTTATGTTTGAGGCCACACAGCAAAAACATCCCTGGTTATGTGATGCTCCACAGCAAAAAGTGATTACGTTAAAATTACAGGAATTAAGAATATTTGGCCAAGTAAAAAAAATCTGCCAATGGAATAAGTCTTTTTGTACTTTCAATAACAAAAAAAAAAAGCAAGTAAAATGAGATTGAAAAAATATATATATATTACCCATTAAAATCAAGGCCAAACTGAAGAAAGCGATACCAAGCATGTGCCTATTGCTCAGCTATGGAAGGTTAGCCTGGCCTTAGCCATCCGTAAACTCCAGTCAATGGGTCTGAGTCTGATCTCAGTGGCCGTGTTGTTGAATTTCAACTTACCATTCAGCGAGTGGGGGAGGCGGGTGTTGACGTCAAGCATTTAGGCGCTTGCTTCACTCACTCGGGCGCATTACATACGTCACGACAAAACGCTAGCGATTAAGTGGGTAAAATCAAATCCAATCATCTAAAACTTTAAAAGGAGTTCACCCCTCCCTCCTGAAAACGGAGCTCAATTGTGAAGATCCAGACCCTCTGTACGAAATGAGTACGAGGGTATGGTAAGACCAGGCTAATGGAAGGTATACATTTGCATAATTTTCATTTCAAACAGAACAATCAACCATATTGTTGCTAATGTAACATCACGTGCAAACTCTCTGGTTGCCCTGCAAGCATTGCCGTTCTACATCATTCAGAAGAGAACCGTATGTGTTTAATCCAAATGTCAAACCTGTAGTCAAAGCAATAACATCTCAAGGGGACAAGCAGGTGATATCCCAATCCTAAAGTCAGGTCATAGAAAAAATCCCAAATAGCAAATGAACTTAAATAGCAATAGATATATTTCATATCAGACCCATTTCTTAATTTGTTTTAACCCACAAATAGTACTATTACAAATAGGCCTGCCACGATAATTACTATATCGACTTATCGCTCGATAAATGCACGATAAATATACGTGCTGCGTGTGCTTAAAATAAATACAGAAACATGAGCGGAGCGTCCAGCCATCCCGTATCCCTGTGCATAAAGACAGCATTGAGCACACCAGCCGTATCCCCGCATGTATCCAGATCTTTTATAGATCAGCGCTGCTTTTGGAGAGAGGCGGTGTGTAAACAAAGTGCCAGGCTTACTACGGACACTTTCTGTGAACTTTATCTCGGTACAAGAAGGACTCGTGTGAAAACACTTGGAGTTCCAGCCAAAAGAACTCATCACGGAGAGAATAACATTAATGCGACTGCAGGTTTGTCCAACTGAGAACGAAACGAAACCACCGCCCGGGCAGTGCATCAAAGCTAATCCGAGCTACTGTTAGCGAGAGGAACCCGAGCTTTAGCCACTGTCCAAATACAAGCGCGATAGTCCTGAGAACTTACTCTGCTTAGGTCTATGTTACTGTTCAAAAGACAGAGAAATGCTGCAGCGGTTTGACAAACAGTCAACTAGTTTCCCAAAAAAGCTGCTTCACGTCATCAGCCGTGTGTACAGGAGGTTATATTTTAAAAGAAAAGGAAAAAGAACACATTATGGCTACTCTACTTTTGCAGTAATACAGTATTATCTGAATCCATACATTTAATATACATTTTATTCTAACCAGATTTTATTTAACGCAAAAGTGAGTTTTTGTCAAGAAATATTTAACCAGAATAATGCAGATGAAATATCAATATTATTGTTATTGGGATATTTTTAAAGATGATACTGTATAATGACTGTTTTAAAAAAAAAAAAAGAAGGTTGTGACCATAGACATATTATTGTTGTGACAGGCCTAATTCAAACTCAGGACCTGGTGGGAGTGTAAGTTATGTTAAAACGTTGAGAAGCACAGATGGATACAGTGTCCTAGAATATGTCGACCCTTCTAGTTTGCACTTTGTTTGGTATAAGGTGTTAATATTGAATGTCAGAAGTTCAATACATTTAAATTAAAATAGTTCCTTACAGTTTTCTTTTTATTGCTTATAGAATTTGCATTATACTCAATATTATCGTTTATCGCGATATTTTCTGAGACAATATATCGTCCTCAAAAATAAATTATTGTGGCAGGCCTAATTACAAATTTCCATCTTGCAGACATATTTCATTAATGCTTAATTCTTCCACTCTCCATCAAATCCTTGAAAGTCTGGGATGGCATTCAGGGCTGTCTTTTGGCTCTATGGACATGTTCACAAAGCCAAAATATGTTCCAAAATGTGATCTTTTGGATCATGGAAAAGTTGTTCACAGCTTGCAGGAAATGAAAGAAGGCCCTAATTTGTATTTCAGCCGCTCGGTGCATGTTGCCTGACTGTAAAGAGGACCATTTATGCATGAATAATACCCAAATAACTCAGGAAATCTCTACACAACTAATTTTAAGATTTCCAAAAGAGCAATGAAGAATGGGAAAAAAAAAATCAGGAGCGTTTTGTATTTGCCTGGCTTATAATTGTAAAACATCTGCATACAAACAAAATGAAAATATTATCTTGTAGTGTTCTCAAATATAGTCACTGCTTTACAACTTACAGTAAAAAAGTTCCAACCCCTGTCGAAAGTGTAGTATTGAAAGAAGAGCTTCCATACCTCCAGGTAAGCTGATGGGGCCACAGCCTTTGCCCTGCGGATCCTCTCGTACGATGTAGATACTCTTCTTACAGAGCCTCCAGAGGCCGAAGTGCGCTGCCTCACAGGTTGCATTGAGCTTCTCCACACGAGGGCTGAGCACGGCCCAGTGGTCTGTCACCACCGCCGCCAGCATGGACGACATGCCCACCACAATCACCACCGACGTGATCTTCACCTTGGTGGCCTGCTCCTCAAACATGTCCGCTGCTGTCGGGTCAGCTGAGGTCGCTGGACTGCAGAGGGGCACTTCAGCTTGAAGGTGGCTTCACCGAGTGTTCCTGTGTGCGTCCTGTCCACCGCTCACTATTTCTTCTCCTCCGCCTTGTGCCTATTGCTCCGTAAAAAGGGGCCAGATAACATTGGCCTAGTTTTCTCCTCCTCTCTCCTGAGTTGCCCTTGTAGAGCTGAAGCCATTTTGTGCTTACATGAAGATACTAAAGTTTTACATGCTTAACAGAAGCTTCCTGTGAAAAGCTTTTTTTGTAGTTTTCACTTCAATATGAATGGTAGAGTTGTACAACAGGTGTAATGTATATTGCACACATTTATACAAAGCTGGAACCCTTATGCCTGGGACAATTTAACTATAAGGCTTACGGTTAAATTTTCCTGGCTGGGGACCAGCACAAAAATACACTGCGACCCCACATATCAAATATTAGACTGCACTAAAACATGCTATGTTTTGATGAGCAGCGTCCATTAACTTACCATTCAATTTACCCATTACCGATCGACCAATTTCTCTAATATTGTGTGTCAAATTCCTATTGGTTCTAACATGCTGGCAGCACATTTGTCTCTGTGCCAGAGGACTCCTGAGAGGATTTCCTTTATTAGATGTTGCCTCTGAATGAGCTGGTCTACTTACTCCACCAATCAGCTCCTATGATTTGAGAAACAGGTCCCACCTGATGCCAGTTGCTGATCCAGATTTTGGAAGATTGAAAAGGCTTTGCGATCTCACCGGTGAAATAGGTTTATCAAACTGATGTAATTTACACAACTTGCTCTTTAAAAGACTAAACTTCCTTGAATCTTTATCAGAAAAACTGAGATTATGAGTGCAACAATGTGTCAATTTGATTCTTAGTGACAGTTAGAAATAATAAAGAGGTGTATCTTGAAGTCAGAAAGAAAATTTCACCCCAAAATACCTCAGTAAATGATGAAGCTTTTTATAAACTGCCCTGCCCCACTTGAGACGAGACTGTGGCCCATTTTTCAGCCCCATCACACACATAGACACAGCCTTAAAGCTTCTTCAAATACTGAATGACAGAATAATTTCATACATTGAAAAAGAATCAGAACTTTTGCTAGTATTGGAAAACGACCTTTTCCTGGGCCTCTTCCTGACGGGACATATCCAAGTGTTGCGTCCGGGTGACTGAGCTCCTCTGTCTCTAAGGGAGCAATGTGCCACATGTAGGAAACTAATTTCAGCCACTTTTATCAGTGATATCAAGGATTTCAGTCATGACCCATAGTCCATGGCCATTCGGATAGAGTAGGAACGTAGATAAAAAACTTTCTCCAGCTTAACCAGGACAAAACTGAAGTTTTAGTCGTCGGTCCTCAGGCCCAGAGAGAGAAACTTTTACCCAAACTACAGTCATTGTCTTTTAATCCTTCCTCACAGGTGACGAACCTGGGTGTGATTTTTGACTCTGAGCTGACTTTAATTCCACACATTAAGAATATCACAAAGATAGGTTTTTACCATCTAAAGAACATAGCCAGAGTCCGTCCCATTCTCTCTCGGGCCAACACGGAGAAGCTAATGCATGCTTTTATCACCAGTCGTATCAACTACTGTAATGCCCTGCTTTCTGGTCTTCCCAAAAAGAGTATCTCATGTTTACAACTTTTACAAAATTCAGCAGCTCGTGTCCTCACGAAGACCAGGAGGCGGGACCACATTACACCGGTTTTAGAGTCGCTGCATTGGCTCCCCGTGTGTTTCAGGATCGATTTTAAAGTTCTTTTAATGGTTTTTTAAATGTCTTAATGGTCTTGGTCCTTTTTATCTCTCAGAACTTGTTTTCCCTTATGAACCTTCACGGCCCCTGCGCTCCTCTGGCAGGGGTCTCCTAGTTATTCCTAAAGTCAACAGAAAGACTCACGGCGAGGCGTCTTTCCAATATTATGGCCCTCGCCTCTGGAACGACCTGAGGAGGAGCTCAGGACCAAAGAGAACGTTCATGTTTTTAAGAGCAGGCTCAAGACCCACTTTTTTAGCTTAGCTTTTAACTGACATATATTTATTTAGTCCTAATGATATATTTTGTGTGTGTGTTTGTCTGTTTGTTATCTGTAAAGCACTTTGTGATACCTTTCGGTATTAAAAGCGCTTTATAAATAAAGTTTGATTTGATTTGATTTGATTTGATGGACGGGTAAATCGAGAGCTGTGCCTTTCAGTTTAAATTTACAAGTCCTACAAAGGTGTCTCATTATTAGCATGTTATCCTTGAAGCCTTTGCAGCAAAACCTTCCTTGATGACTTGTGTTGTTTTGCTTACGGACATGAGTCCCTTAAGTTGGTAATAATAGCACATTAAGTTTTGTCGAGTGGCCTTCTGACCCCCTTCATTTGCTCGCGGCCCCTCAAATGGTGACAGTAATGGACACCAAACACATCTGCTGCGTCTCCAAGCAACTAGCAGCCCCGGACGCACGGTGGTGAGCACTGCGTCACTCAAACCAGAGCGTGACGTACTCGAGGGATTGTCTTTTATTGAGACCAAAGAAATCTCTGACAAACACATGGAAGCTATGAGAGGCCAAAAAGGTGTTGCATTCAACGCATGTCAGACGTGTCCCCCTGTCCGGCCTTCCTTAAGTAGCAGGAAAACGGTGAAAATCACTGAAATGAGGATTGACACATGAACTCAGCAGTGATTAGCTTCAATTATGGCTGCCAGTCGCCATGTGAGGGTTTTATTCCTGGAAAAACATGCCTAATTGGAGGCTAATTTTACCCGTAGCAGAATAGATTGCCTTCAGAGAGGACCCAACTGTATTCATTTGCAAATGACAGGCAACATTACTCAAGTAGAATTAGATTAGCCAGGCCCCCAGGCCATTTCTATGAGGGTCATGTTAATATTCCTTCAAACAACAGATACCATTTGTACACATCAGCTCTTTCCCATTTGACCTCACAACATGGGAGCTGCTGGTCAACAAGCTTTGTGAGGTGCAGAATTAAGAGCTAATGAGCACAAATTGAGCAAAAGTAAAATTAAGGTGAAATTACAAAAGGGCTAATGATATTGTGTAGCAACATTGGACATAGCAGTCAAAGGATAAATTCTCTTGTCAGATTAGCAGCTTAATCTTATAGAAATGGATTGCTATGGTCTATAATTGGTAGCCTTAAAAGACAACACACACACACTCACACACACACACACACACACACACAAGCCAACGTAGGACAGATAGGAGAAACATCAATGCACAGATAAGAGGGATGATGGATCGAAAGCCTTGAAACAGTTAAATATCAAGTGAGTTTACGTGACATTGTTTGAAATAAGAAAAAAAAATGCATCTGATGTGATCAGTCAGCCTAAAATGCTTTTTCCAAAACAACGTAACAACGACAACAACGTAGATTGGTGTGTCTGGTAGCTCAGCGCTGTGCAGCTAAGAGCCCTATTCACAGAAGGTCACTCAACAATTAACCGCTCTCAAAGGACAACAAATGATTTCAAACAGACATGCACAGAACAGAAGAAAGTAACTTTAATGTAGGTTTATATATATATATATATATATATATATTTACACCATAAAAATGACAGCGACATGTAACAGGAAGTGTGGTTAATAAACAAAGGCACTCTACTATTCAATGTCAGAAAGACATTACTTCTGTCCATTTTTTCTTGCTCACTTTAAGGCAGTGAAATAAAGGTGGCAGTATAGATATTAAAGAAAGCCTATAGTCTGTCTATAGATTTGAAATAACTGCACTTTGCACATCCAAATGTAAATACTGTACATGTATTATAACTAAGAGTGATCTCCATCTTTTGCGTGCTTACATTTTATTCTCATTGTTTAGTCCTGTTTTAGTTTTGTTTTTTGCTCATGATTTATCAATATTTTTTACAAAGCTATTATTTTTTGGTTATTCTACAAATGTTGTATTTAATTATAAGACACAATTTCACCATTTCTATTTACCTACTCCTCCTGACAACCAGCTTCAGATGAGAATAGGCAGCAACAATCGTTTACTGTTTGATGTTTTGTGAGTGATTTATCTGCCAGTGTTTGCCTTTGGTTCCTCTGCCCAATCACTTCTACCATTGTTGCTTTTGACAAACAAAATGTACCAATTCCACAACAATTATAAGCACATTCGGGAAATACAGCAAAGAGTAAAACATATTCTTTTCTCTTTTTTGTATGCCATCTTACCTTGCAAAACAAAACAATCCTGTACTATAGGGCTGAGAGCCATTGTAAGCTCGAATGTAGTGGTGCTTTTTCACTGTCGAATGATTCCAGATCACAAAAAGCTTTACTTCAGGCATCAGTAAAATGAATGTTTTCACTGCTTCTCCTGTGCACGTCCTAGCATGTTTCCACACAGTTATATACAGGGTCACAACTTTACATTTACAAATACTTTGAGAGTTTTTTTTTCTTCTTCACACTGGAAAAGTGTACAGTGGGTTGTACAGATGGCTTTCTTTTACATAGGCTTGGTTTAGTTTCCCCTTTTTTGTACAATGCCACTAAACACACGAAACACAGTAAAATACAGGCTCATGTAAGCTCGCCCATCCGCTGAATTAGCCCTGAAACTGTGAAGACACTCTGGTTTCATTCACAGGGTTTCTCAAATACAATAATGGCATTTTTCCCAATTTGACTAGATTATTAAGAAATCGTCTAAATACGCAGTAGGCGAATACCTGAGAAAACTAAAACACGGTAAGAATACAAAATGCTTTACGCCATGGAGTTATTAGGAAAGCATAACAAAAACGGTTCTTCACGCTGCCTCTTTTGTTGTGACTGGCATATGCACAGTGTTATATAGAGGGGTGATGGCAGGACAGTGCAAAATGCCAGAGAAGATGCGAAATGTTCAAATACTGCAGGGATTCACTCTCCTATAGGCTCATAGCGAAAGAGAGAGAGAGAGCATAAGGCAAGACTAACGCCATAGAGACATGCTGAATCTACTTTTCCTTAGCACCATGTTGTCATTTACAAGTCCGCTGATGGCACTCTTTATGATGTGTGGTGGCAGTTACAGGGAGACTGTTTGTTAACTTGCTCTGCCCCTTTTTTTTTTATCACCCATAAAGTAAAGTTGTAGTAAACCTGCAGGCCTGTGGATAAACACTGCTTTCTGGGGAGTTTTTCATGGTATTCTAAAGCAGTGGTTCCCAAATGTTTTTGAATCTAACCCAACAACTTGCCCTGCCACAATCCTGGGACCCTCCCCCCCTTTGAAACGTTATTGCCTCTTACTTTAGGACAGTAAATCATTTAAAATTAAATTATTATCATACAACCATTTTTGTTTTGATATGTGACAGGATTTCACTAAGATTGCCAAT